>OX439363.1:2731250-4096875 GCA_949319445.1 Mythimna lalbum
TTTTGGATAAGTGTGCGTTCACCTTTATTCGCCAATCTGACACCTAGTCTAGTAATTAGTGGCCCTGACTGCTAAGCCGGAGGTCGGTGGATATCATTCCCACCCAAGAGAAATGTTTGTGTGATAAGCACGACCTTTTTGTTTTGTGTTCTGTATGTATGTATTTGTAATATGTAATATGTATGTATTTAGAAATATATATAAGTACTAGCTTTTAGCCGTGGCTTCGCCCGCTTATATTACTATACTTTACTCTTTCTCATCCTTTTCCCACAAAAAAACAAAAATAGCCTATTTCCGTCTCCAGAGTTCCAACTATCTCTGTAGCAAAATTCATCAAAATCGGTTTTGCCATTTAGGCGTGAAGACGTAACAAACAAACTCACTTTTGTAATATTAGTAAGGATGTTTTTTAGTTGTCTAGTAGGTACTCATAGCACAAGCTCTGATTATTTTGGGAGTAGATGATGTTGTGTTGAAGTTGTGAAATAATATAGAAATTATCATTATGTACATAATAATATATTATATTGCCAGCCTTAATCTTTTTATAAGCCACGGTCAACTGATATCGGATGGGCCACAAATCAAATAACAGTAGACTAGCCGTTTTCCAAAATGATTCGCCGTCGTAATAACTTACTACCAAACCAATATTATCGATCACTAATCCGCTTATCACTTGTGCCCATCACTAATGAGTTCGAAAACGCGATGGTTTAAAGATATTAGTTCCGTATCTAGGTGATAGTGTGTGATGATTCTGGGAAAAGCGATAGGCAACCAACAGAATAAAATATATTTATTACTAGCTTTTACCCGCGTCTTCACCTGCGTATACATGAAATATAGGTAGCCTATGTCACTCAGGAATTAGCAGTTTTCTATTGCTGAGTATAGTAGGGTAGAGCGGGAGCAATTCGAACCAGTAGTTCTTGAGATTAACGCGTTCAACCAAACAAACTCTTCATCTTTATCATACTAATATAATTATTAATCTACACTAGTACTATAAAGAGAAGAAAAAGAAAAAATTTTTTTTTGTTTGTTTACAGGTAATCTCTGGAAGTACTGGTCCTGGTTTCACCGATAGAAAGCTTTTTTTTCTCGTCACTGCGGGGTGCCAACTAAAAATCAGCGCTGGGTGTCTAACGCCCAGTAAATGCTGAGGTGGTCACCCTTTCGGTGCGGGCACGCTCGGCGTACTTTGTACTTTTATTTTTGTTTGCTTTGTGTATATAACCGTTGTGCTGTGTCTGTTCTGTACCGAATAAAAGTATTTCTATTCTATTCTTTATTCCTGAGTGACATAGGCTATACACGGGAAAAATCACGGGCAAAAGCTAGTCGGATATATCCGATAAGCACTCTCGCGCTTATACCACCAGGGTCGCTAACTAGGTATTAATAGATAGACGGACAACAGAGGCTCACTAAAAGGGTTCCTTTATTTACCCTTCTGGTACAGAATCCTTTTTAAGATACTCACACTCCAGGGTTAATGATTTCCTCAGTGACTACCGTCACACTGTTCCAACCATCATAAGCCCATAACCCGGAGTACAACGCCAAGGCAATGCCTCCAGGACTGAAAGTACTGCCTTCAAAGCCTTTGTTCAGGTGCTCTGTATTCCCTGGAACGGTAAAAGTGTTATGTTAGTGATGATTGGTTGCTCTTTGGAGATAGGCGATGGAACTCTTCAATAGTTAACAGCAAATGACCGGCGATTGTTGCGATTATTTAAATGGGTATATATTATATAAACAGTATAGGTATCATTACCACAGGACTTGTTCACTGTCTAGTTTAAGTTTTTAGAGAATATTTTAGTTTGTAGAGAACCACAGTATCAAAATATATTCGAATTTATTAGCGATTAGCTGGTGCGCTGCGTGTTGCGGGTTCAATTTCCGCGCAGAAAAAATATTTATTATTTGTACGGCCTACAAATACGTGTTCCGGGTTTGGGTGTCTTGTACCTACCTATATTATTAATTCATTTATTTATTTATTTACTAGCTTTTGCCAGCGGCTTCACCCGCGTACATAATCCCTGGATAAAAAGTATCCTATGTATTATTTTGGAATATGGTCTACTCGTGTACCAAGTTTCATCGAGATCCGTTCAGTAGTTTTTGCGTGAAAGAGTAACAAACATACATACATCCATCCATACATACAAACTTTCGCATTTATAATATTAGTAGGATTATTACTTTTTTTCTATTTGTGAGTAAACAGGCTTGTGATCGCACCCACGATATAGGACTTATTACTAGTATGGAGCAACTATTTAAAAAAACACCAAACCACCTAACTTCGTTGCGACATGCAGCAAATGTGGCCTGGCCAGTTCTCAAAGAGTCGGTATAGTAATATCTATATAGGATCTGTTTTAGTTGGCAACTTAGTTGCCTACGTCTGACTAATGTATTAAATTAATTAAATAAAAATAATAAGCATGAGATAAGTACCTTTTGCAATTTCATATATCCCTCCTCCAATGACGATGAGGCAAGCGAAAACTTTACACACTCCGAATATATTCTGTACTTTGACGAACAACTTGACGCTCGTTATATTGATGTAGGTCATTACAACTGAAAACAAATAAACTGTTAGTTAATTGACCACAATACTCCCTGCTAAAATATTCAAATGGAATTGGTTTTTTCGGAAATTCGGTATAAAAAAGGAGTAGTCAAATAAAATCCGACCAAGTAGGTAGTTTAGGTAATCATAAATATGTGATAAAATAGTTTACTATTTTATACTATGTTTTATTTTCACCTTTTACCTGACACTAATTGTAAATTCTTTTTTATCCATTCACTCCTAATAAGGTTCAGTTGAAAACCAGCGAAATTTGGCATTTCACTGAACTGGACCTTTTTTGGCGCAAACGTGAGACATACAACGTTACTTTTTATTTTTTTTTGTTTGTTTTGTGTTTGTCTTAAGTTTTTGTTGTCTATAATGTTTTGGGCGCCAAATAAGTATGTACTTTTCTTTCTTTTACTAATCGGACTGGCGCGCAACGGGTTCCGTACAAATATAATACCTACGCCATTTTTTTACCACAAATATTAAAAAAGGTCACAAGTTGGACACCACCGACACTAAGTAAGTACAACACAGGTCACAGCGGGTACGTGGAACCATCAAACAGCTGGGTGCAAGTGCACAACAACCCCTCAAGTCACCTGGATGGACCGGTGACTATATATTTTTGCTGATAGGTAAAACAAGCTTATAACTTTGTGATTTTTCATGATAGTTTTGAAATTTTGTACATACGATTCTTTCAATGAAAATACTAGGCACGTGTATAATATACTAATGTTGTAGGTACTACCTATATATTTTTATTTTTAGTAACAAGTAAAAAAAGTTATGAAATATTGTGTGAGACACAGGTGATCCAAAAGTGTTTAGTCTTTAGTGTAAACTTTCAGAACCCCAAAAGCACTAAGTAAAAAATATATCATTGAGAAACAATTTTATACTATTTTTACAGTAGGTTGCTGTACTTTGTTTGTCCATGAACTTCGAGAAATAAGGATGTTTTCTATGATTTAAATCATGAAACAAACTGACTATTGCTTGATTTACGAAATAATTATTTTCTTACCATAATCTAGACAAATAAAAGTAAGACAAAAGAGAGGGAAATCAACCGGCGCTCCTCCTAGTGTACTGTACTCATTCCAGTATAGCAACCTGGAATTTAGTAAATAAAAGTTACCATTACCCTTTAAGATTATTTACTCATACCTACTTAGGAATTCATTCTGTAACAATATAGGTACTAAAATTTCGGGCGTCGGAAATCGTGCAAAACTTATGTAACATGAATTGTTTAGTATGGGCACATAATAGAGAGGTACAGAAGACAATCTCATGTGTGTACTTCATTTTTTACACTACGGTTGGTGGACGCAAACTAATGAGCGTTTGAGCCGGAACTGTTCGACGAGTGAGCCGAGATGTTACCGAGATATCGTGTCCGTGGGTGGTGTCTATGTGTGCGTTGCCCGAGCGCGCTTTTTATATGTAGATGGTGGTATGTGGAAGCGATAAATTGGTTAATATGGACATGTAAATAAAAAAAATAGAATTTTAAACTTAAACAACTTTTATTTGACTAAACTTAAACACTAATAGGTAGTTTGGAGGTAGGCGGAACAGAGAGTAAAGTCCCACAAACCTCCTTTGAAAAGGGAGGATCCTCCGGCCAGACCGGATGTTATGGTCTGGTGGGCGACTGCCCGATAGTTGATGACGGGCTGTCGTATATGTTCAAATCGCGCGGAGAACTATGATTGCGCTATGCAGGATTTCGTATCTTCTTCGTAGTTCTTATGTGGCGTCATAGATGTCGCTACATCACTCCCCTCCGGAGATCGGAGATCGATGATTCTTGATGCTTCTTGATGTGTGCCAGGCCAGCGGTAGGTTGGTTCCAGTGAGTCGGAACCGATGCCACATAGTTCTCGGTGAGTCGGAACTGTCTGCGGTGATGCCCCAGTGAGTCGGGGTGATGATATCCCAGTGAGTTGGGATAATGCCCCAGTGAGTCGGGGTAATGATGTCCCAGTGAGTCGGGATGATGCCCCAGTGAGTCGGGGTGGTGCTGTCCCAGTGAGTCGGGATGATGCCCCAGTGAGTCGGGGTGGTGCTGTCCCAGTGAGTCGGGACGATGCTGCAGGCTCCAGTGAGTCGGAGTAATGCTGCTAGCTCCAGTGAGTCGGAGCGGTGCTTGTGCGACGTAGGGCTTGATTGCTAGCGTCGACCAGGAGAGGTTCTTCATGGCTCTTCATATGACTGGCCGAAGGTGCGGTGTGCCAAGGTCGCTGATGCGGCTGAGGTGGTGACCAGGTATGACCAGGTAGGCATACTGATGGTCAGAATACCCTTAGCCGAGGGTGCTGGCTGTATGGCTCGTTGCTCGAAAGCTTGAGGAAGTGATGATGACGTCACGAAGTAGTAGCTGCACGAAGGCTGCGCTGACGTTCTTTGTCGAGGGTCACCAGTTTGGAGGTAAGCGGAACAGAGAGAAAAGTCCCGCAAACCTCCTTTGAAAAGGGAGGATCCTCCGACCAGACAGGATGTTATAGTCTGGTGGGCGACTGCCCGATAGTTGATGACGGGCTGTCGTATATGTTCAAATCGCGCGGAGAACTATGATTGCGCTATGCAGGATTTCGTATCTTCTTCGTAGTTCTTATGTGGCGTCATAGATGTCGCTACAGTAGTATTTGTTTGGTCCCTTATTTATTAATTCTAATAATAGCTATTACAAATTGGCACATAAAAATACACTTAGTTTTGATATGGTAGCTAAATAATTATAATGTATGTATGAGTGCAACAAAGTTTCAAATACATATGGATAGCTAAAATTTAAAATATCATAGTAATTACTATGATAACTTAAATTAATTGGTAATATTTACAGTCAACAAACTAGACAAGTAGAAAAAATAGGTTGCAACTCTACTTTTACCATGAACACTTTGTTTTCGTCGTTAAAAATCTGACAGTCCCTCTCGCTCCACTTAGAGTAGGAGTTCTCACATGAAAAAGGGCACCTGACTTTTTTTTGCTCTAGGGCTATTAGGAACTTAACTGATGGGCAAAGTTTGATTAAACATATACATGAAGTTGCAGTTTTGCTCTCTATATCAACAAATTGCTGACTATACTCAACAGCAATGCGTTACATTCAGCCATTAACATCCCCCAGTTCCATTCACACAATTCTCTTGGTGGAGAGGGAGTGGGCTGCCCAGCAGGTTGGTATCAACTAATAATTCACACACTCGTGAATCCACCCCCTCTCTGTGCAGACGCAGTGTCCACCCAGCAGGTTGCGGTTGGTATCAATATGACAATTTGACTTCCATATTGTTGTAAGGGTTCACGGTCACAATTTTCATGTCTTTCAGCAGTTCTATTATTTGGAATGTTTCTCTTGTGATTGGTATGTATCCGTTTGAAGTCTCATTGAGATGCTCAGACATTAATTCCTGGAAATAAAAATAATTGTTTGTTAGGTGCTAACTCCTCTTTCGTCTCTGTTTGGACTGAAGTTTTAAAGAAAAAGCTTTTTTAAATTGTTTTTTTGCACTGTTGGTGGTGTCTAATGGATGGATGTTTCTCTATAATAGACTACATTTATGAATAAATTCCTTCTATATAAACACCAGACTAGCAACCCTTTAGATTTAGAAGGTAGAACAATTTTGTAATCAGATAAAACTGAGACAAAAAATTATGTAGGAAGATTTTAATGGTGGATTTTTTTAGGTATACGAGTATTTGAAGTTTTTAAGAAAACTGTTCAATATATTATTCAATTACTCAAGGACAATAGAACAGAACAGAATTTTTAAATTATGAGTCGTAAAATATGGTGGTAATAACATTCCCTCTACCTGTAAAACAGGTTCTTGGATAACTCTTAGTTCTTAAATGAAGCTAAACAAAACAGAAGTAAAAAAGAAATATATAATAATACAATCAAATTGAAAACTTGGAAATATTATCAGCCCATATCATCAAAACATTTGCTTATTTTTTATTTCTTTTTGACGTGCTAATGCCATCATATATCTGCAGTAAGAGTAGAATTTTTATTTAACAGGGCATTTATGATGACAGCTGAATTATGACCGTTTTGACCTCACACTTTGCTTTGATGTTAACAAAATCATTTATTTATTATTTATTCATTTGTTTATACTCGCATCGGAATGCCTTGCTGCAATTATACCATTGGGCACACTTAATTCAGAATCGGCTACCGCAGTGGATTGGTAGCATCATTAGATGTTCATTGATGGCACTTCATAGTAAGAACTAATATTTGGAAACCAACTGTTACACAAAAGTAATAATATAATTTAAATCTCACTCACCCCCATGACCTCAATGATCAGGCTATCCGAGCTGGGGAACAGTGAGCGTATAAGCTCATGTACCTCCGTCTTCAAAGTCTGGAACCTCTCCTTAGCTTTATGAATGTGTTCCGGTTGTATTTCACGTTTATTTGACTTTGGACGGGACTTAGCCTCTTGTGTTATAGTTATTAGGGATTTTAACCTAAAATATAATTTTGGAACAGTTAGGCATTAAGAGAAAATTGTTGAGAATTTTTTTACAAGATATGTCTCTTTATATAAAAAAGATTTTGTTAAACTTGACCATATTTAAATAGTTTTGCTAAGCAGAGATCAAGAGAGCATCCTACATAAAGAACTTTTAAGATTTAACATTCTTTGCTTTGAAATAAAGCAGTTCAAAGTTTGGAGCAAAGCATTCAGCTTACCTATTTATCTCAGCATCAATGTCATGTATGGAGCCTTTCATAAAAGCAGTATACTCTTCCACCTGGTTTGTTTTATCCTTAATTTCTTTAAGGAATTGGCTGGTAAGCAGGTTATCATCCACTGTAATCGGGGTATTCGAATTCTGAATTTCAGAACCCATTCCTTCGATATAACAAAGCATTTTTTCGTTTATTTGATCTAAGCTAACATTCGGTGCCACCAACGGCGAATTGTCGATAACATTCCACTCATGCTTGCAACGTGCTTGTATTTCTTTTATTTCGCGTTTCACAGCGTCTCTTGTTTCATTATTACGATCGAAAGACATCCTAAAACAGTAAAAGTAGAAGATACATTGTTGGCGTTATACTAACAAGAATGAATACCACAATTACACAAATAAACTGTTTTTACTTACTTGGAATAAAAAGTTTTATCAGCTCCGACACTTTTATATTTTTATTCACAAGAAACAACAGTTGAAACTTGATACAAAATGTACAAAATAAATCGCTGGCGCGTCCAGTGTTGTTTGAATTTTGAAAATTGACATGACCGTGACACTGACAGTTCATTCGTAGCGTACTAGTGGGGCGCGCTAACTGGGAAAACGGGTCTGTGTCCTAATCGATTCATCTGTTACGTTACTAATCGTTACGTTAAAATATCAGAATATTTGAAACATTGTACATTTTTAGTTTAAAAGTTTTGTTACTATTTTGGTGTTTATTATATTCTATTATTTTAAATACAGAATTAAATTTAAAGGATACTTACACAATGCAGTTACTGAAGCCAGTTTGATAGCTATTTCTTTATAACTCGGTTCTATATCTGGCGTAAAAGGTTGAATTGCGTATTCAGCAAACGTCATAACGATAATAGCGACTTCTGCTGGTCTCAAAATAACAACATAAATCCATGCACATATGAATGAAGGCAATGGTCCCCAGAACTTATGTGTGTTCCCAAATGCTTCTTGAAAATAGGAGTATTCTGCGCCGGATTTTCCAACTACAGTTCCTAGTTCAGCGAACGATAATGCTCCTAGAAAAATACATCAATTGAGTAAACTATGATCAGAAGAAACTTATCAGTTGATTTTTTTTCATATGTAGTCAATAGGCGTCTTACCTACACCCACCTAATAAGGATATTATTCCAGAAACTGTCCATATTATCAGGCAAAGGGCAACAGATCCAGAGTGTTCAAGCGCGGAAGCAGGAGACACGAAGATGCCAGATCCGATCATTACCCCAAGTATTAAGTTTACTGCTGAGAAGAGGCCCAGTTCTCTTTTTAGTTTGACGCCACTTCCACACGCTTTTGCCATTCCATTGCCTGTCTCAGTCTTTTCAATCAGTTCCGCTTCTTTGTCAGTCATTTTTGTTTACCTTTAACAATAAAACAAAACATTTTATGATTGCCATTATCATGTGTATGATGTATTGCGGCTTTACATCGTAATATTGTTTATAACCATTATAAGTTATACCGTTGTGCTCAACCGAGCGTTTTCAGTATCGGATTGGTAATTCAATTCAGCTTATATACAAAATTGTATATTGCACGTGATTATCTCATTCTCACACCTTCTGTTTACTAAATTGCCATGGATTGTTTAAGTATATTTTTATTCTTCTAAAAATGTTTTGTTTATATAATGGAATAGTGGGTTCAGTGGTTAATAAAGCCTCAATGGCTAATTTGCGAAACAAACAGAAGGAAATTACTAGTTTGTTAGTCTGTTAGTCTTAGTATGTCAAGGACAAAAGGCCATTCGCTCCATTGGGCTTTGTAAATTAAGTCTATTACTCTTCTAACATTTCAGTGCACTCTCTTCAGTTTCAGGCTATTCATAAAAAGACTGCCCCTATGCGTTGCATAATAAAGTCGTAAGAACCAACATTGTCGCAAGTTGTTACAAAAACTCGTGAGCAATGTTGTTAACAATGGTCCAGCTAGGTACCTACTTGTAAGACATAAATTACTTCGTTGAAAGGAGGGCTGGTCGTACAGTTTAGACCGTTCAATATCAACTATCCACTGCTGGCTCACTGGCTACTTTGCTAAAACGTTCGTATTTCGACTGAGTAATGAGCACCGATGGATGTGAACCTGTGCTATTGTGTGAAGTCGTAAGGATGTAATTGAGTTAACGGTGGTGAATGAACTTGGTTCGCACGTGGTCCCTGTAAAGAATTATTGGTACAAGAGGTCGCATGGGAACATTTTGACCTCATCGCCGAATGAAGGAAGGTGGATGGACCCACTTATACCAATCAAGATAATACGACATTCACTGGCTTCTATGACAGCAAAGCAGATCGATTCGTCATTCAGCAGCTTATTTTATCTTAGTTTTTGCTGATCACTATCTCGGCCATCTTTTCTTAAAAAAAAATCCTAACCAAATCGAAAAGTTAATAATTACATGCCTTCTGAACAGTAATCCATTATAATATTTTTTTATTGTTTACTGGATTGCTGACATATGATATTCCATCACCAATATTTTATATTTTATATCATATGACAGATTAACATATGACATGTTTATTAACTTCTTCAACAACAAATAAATTTAACTTAATTAAAACTAACTTAAAAAATAAAAATGAAAGCCCTAAAAAACTAAAAAAATAATGGCTATTTAAAGTAAGGCGTCGAAAAATTATGATGACATTAATTTCATTATTGATAATTTCTAAAATATAATGAAATAAAATAAAGAGACCTTAACAATGAAATTGCTAAGATTTGAAATTTCATTGCTGAGGTAAAAATGCAAAAAAGACAGAAATCTATGGATATGTTAACGTTCATTGATTTTACACGATTTACATAATAAACTTTTAATCAATTCAGTGACCTAGGTATTATCTGAAAACAAATTGATAATAAATTAATTGTAAGATGTTCTATTTTTTTTTTATAATTCCTTTTGACCACTATCTCACCTGATGGTAAGCGACAATTTGGTCGACGATGGAGCAACCCATTCATTCAAGAATATATGAGTACTTAAATATAGAAATAATGTTAATGAATGAATAGCTTAAAGTTAGTTATAGTATCAGGAAACACAGATTCCTTTCATATCTATTTACCAAAGTGGCTTGTTGAAATAAAATATCCTAGACCGTATCACCCACCACCGAACCGCCAGTCATTCATCAACGCAGTCATGTTGATAGATATAATTTTATTATTACTACACATCCTACGATATTGCTGATAAGACGCTATTGTCTGTTACTATTCTGATATCGAACTGTGAAGTGTTGATTACAGAAACCTGACTGTATCGCCTTTATCTGCGGAGTTATCGATTACACCCGAGATCGTACGTTAGGTTACGGAAAGTCATTTGAAGATGGTGGTTAGCACTTTAGTTGCGTAAATGACCAATTTTTTTAGGGTTTGTACCTCAATCCTTTTGTTAAAACGCTTTTTCATAGGACCGCGTAGAATGGAGTTCTCAAGTATCAAGCTAAAATTAATATCAAATATTTAAGTTTTACTACCCCTTAAAGTAATGAAAAAGTTGTAGAAAAAGATAAAGTTAAAGTAAAGATAGGGTATAGGTATTTTGATTTTGACACGTAAGAGAATCAAAACGGTGTTAATTCGGTTACGTATCTAAAAACAAGATAGTGAGAAATTCCCACCTCACCCCCACTCTTATTAAAAAAAAAGTTGTTATTTATTATAAAATATTAAGTATATAAAAATTACACAACACCGATGAATTCAAAATTATAAACTATCCTATGTTCCGGTTCAATAGCATCGTATTATGCCATTTCTGCATTATTGCTGTTTCGATTCCATTATAGATCTAAACATTATTATTTTCTAATCTAACTTGTGAACTTTGAACTTGCGTGGTATTCACGCATTTTCCACGTAGTGTTTATGAATGTGCCTACTCTATCAACTATGGTGATAAGAGTTACTTTAATTTTAATTCTATTTCTACATTAACCCTTCAGATACAGTCAATTAGAGACACAATAGTAAGATAATAGATGCGCGGCCACCGGTGGTCGCTTGGGGATTCATGAATTAAGAAATACTTAAGACACATAAAAAACGTAAATTGCTTTAAAGTATAAAAAACTAGCTTCGCACGGGTGTTCGAAATCTTTAAAATTTTCTAGTTTTCTCTATTAAAATGTACACATATTATACACGTAAACCTTCCTCATGAATCACTTCATACATACATAAATATGTTAGTGAAAACTGTAAAAAAAATCCGTTCAGAAGTTTTGGAGTTTATAGTGAACAGAGTTAAACAGTCAGGCAGACGCTGGGTGGATTTTGTTTTATGATGTGTTTAATATGACTAAATAAAAGGATATTAGATTTTTTGTGATAAGCTATTGTCATAAACGTTTTACAATATCTAATTAGTCTAGTAATTAGGATATTTGTTAAACTGTTATGGATTAACTATGTTAATTACTTAATTTTTGTCGTGTTATGCGCTCTACTACAAGCGTTATAAACTATCTCAATTTCCGAAACGAGTAGGTTGGTAACGTTAAAGATTATTATGATTTTGTTTTGTAAAACAATGCGTTTTATCGCCTTCAGACTTAATTGGTTTTTTGTTGGATAAAACAAGTCGAAATCATGTGAAAATGAAATGTAATAAAAAAAAGATACCAATAAATTATTATTATTTGGTTGATTAGATAAGTAGTTTTTTATTGAATTAGTGATTTAGTTTCTGAATAGGCATATAATATAACTCATGGGAAAGATTTTTTTTTTTGCACACAGTGTAATCTTTTTGTTATGCGCGACTGTTATATTTTAATAGTCAAAAATGGCGTTTAATACTTTTTTCCTTTTTTTTATTCCTGTTACAACCAAATTGTGTTGAGGATTAGGAAGTTGTAAATTAAGTGTTTACAACTCCATATGAAATGGTAATCCTTTATATAAAATCGCTAATAATTGTTGACTTACAGTACAGTTTATTATTTATATTTGACCGATAAGGTGCATGTTGCGTGTAACAGAGTGTAGGTACTTAGCTATATGAGTATGACTCAAATGTTATCCTGCAAAATACCTAACATTTTTGTTTGAAAAACAAAGAGCGAACGAATTCAAACTGAATAAAGATGAAATAAGTTTTGTAATGTAAATATTTTGTCGACCCGCATTGAGAATTTAAAAAAAAATGACGTAGCGCCATGTATTTAATCATAGCCCATAGCCCTCTATTACGGTCCTTTGGTATGAGGGATGGCATTGGGGGTGGCATTATTGACTCATATAGGTCATGGAAAAACTTAATTAAGGTCGTGGTGTCAGGATGAGTTTAGGATGACTAATGAAATGAGCGCAGTGACGCATTTCACTGGTTAAGTGGACATAGCGATATTTGATACAGCGTCAATGATTTTGGGGCGTTCACCGGCTACAGAGTACCTACAAATACTTTCTTGCATATTTGTGTATATAAAAATATATGTACAAATGAAGTTTAGTTTTTACTAGAAAGAGGGCCATTTTTTTTTCAAGGCGAAAATTTTAATCGCCAATTGTTTCCTTCTGCTTTGGGTAAAGCGAGATTTGATTTTTACTGATTAAAACCCACAATGTATCTACAGTTGCCGTTTGCGTTCTAAACCACAGTGACTCTTTTAAACAATCCTGCAGCCTTGGACATCACAATGTTAGCCTCACGTGGTGATTTTTAGTTCTTTACAGTTTCTATGTATTGATTGAAATCGTCCATTTTAGCGCTGTTACAGACGTTACTTACATAGATATTGACAGTATTTCGAGTTATGGGTACCTGTATACTTATAACTGTATGTCGAATGGTTTATTCATTAATGTTTCTTTGCAAACTTACAACCAAGGTAAGGAGGATGGTCTAAATAAGAAGTCACGTTATTACGTTTATCATGTTACACTGAACGGTTTTGTTAAAACTATTTTTACCCAGAACTTAGTCAAAATAAAATATGATAAACACGAAACGCAGTGATGGCGATATTATCTTAAAGTGCTTTTTAAGAGAAATAGCATAAAGGTGTTAAGTCGTCGATGTATTTATCACGTGAGGTAACTATTTAGCTTATTAAATTTATTTGTAATTAGTATGATTTAATAAAAATACATAGGTGACAATAGAGAATCTCTATCTATTTGGTTTAGATATGTCCAGTTCGAATTGCGAACTAATTTGATCCCAAATGTAACCAAGTTTTGCAAGTTACAATAAACCAGAGTGCTTACATAATATTGATATCTACGTCATTCGCAATCGCAAAATTGCAGATAACTTTTTCGCATTATGCATAGCGATTACAAAAACAATTCTTTACTTTTACCACTTTGTAAAAGTAAAAAACAGAAAACGCCTGATTATTCGTAAAAAAAAATATCGTCATCATCACTGATATTGACCGTGCCATTGCAAAATACCAATTTTTTTTTTGAGGTCGCTTGTGCTTCTCATACTTACCAAGTCAATCTTCCTAAAAGGTTCGTGTTAGGGAGAATCGAGGTGGATCACCTATCGCTACTATATTACTATCAGTAATCTCTAAGGTATTATCAGAGCTGTAAATAATGAATAGATATAAACATATTGTTCTTTCCTGCCTGACTAACCCATTTATTATGGAAAACAACATAGGTATTACTCAAAAGCTGATATATTGTAATTCAGAGGCCACACAGGAATTTAAACACAAGATCGATGTTATATTGAGAATTTGTAATGAGCGTTTTGTAGTGTACAAATTACAAAGTAAGTGTTACAACAGACTTTGAATAGCCCTATCAGCAGACATTTTACAGTACAATCTTATATAGTGTCAGCTGTTACAAGTAGCTTATCGCGATTTACGATCACGATGGACTTAAAATGTCATTTAAACTCTCCACATAATCGATTACTGTCGCATTTATGGTTTTACTAACCTCTGATTGCAGTTAAGAACTATTCGAGATAAAGAAAAACACGTGAATGTATCCAATAACCTCCTAATTGACTCTTACAATTTGCACTAAAGATAAGTCGACGATAGTACATTGTTTCCGTCATCCAATCAGTAAATTACCATTTGTAGGTTTTTAATTAAATTTTCTTCTTCTTCCTGCGCTTGTCCCATTTTATTTGGGGTCAACGAAACACGTTTTTTTCTTCCATTCTACCCTGTCACTCGTCATGCTATCACTAACTTAATAACTAGGTACTTAATTAAATCATTGCTACATAAAAAGTAGTTTATCTGTCGCGGTGACAAATTAGTATAAACTCAAGATATCCCGTAAGACATTGTTTAATTTTTCTTAAGATTTGTCAACAAGGCTTAATGCTAAACGAAGGCTATTTCACAGAATTTGAAGCAAAATCCTTGAGTATGTAAATACAGTAATCTTTTTTGTGCATTTAATTTTATTTCAGTCTCGGTAAACAATAAAGTCGGAATATGGCGTCTATATCACTTTATCTGTCAGCCTGTGCAAATGTTAAAAGTAAACCGAGGTAAAATTGTATTGTACTTATTATTTTCAAGGACGAGAGGCGACATATTGAGGTTGTGCGAGTGAAAAATTAAAAAATCTTGCGTTTTTCAGGATATGTAACTTGATAGTTGACATATTAAAATGGTGATATAGTAAAGAAAAAATCATTAATACTTAATGTGATTATATTGAAAAAAAAAAGGACCGCTGGGCAAGCGTCGCCAGACAGTGGGTTCCTACTGAAAGAAAGCGCCGTTGAAGCCGGCCTAGAAAGAGGTGGCGGGATGATTTGAACTCGTACCGCAAGGACTGATTCGAGACGGCGCAGGAGAAGAACGTTTGGAAGGACTTCTTTGCGCATTAATGGAACAGTAATGGCTAGTAAAAAAATAAAATGATATTTAAAACGATACGTTTTGAAACGATAAACTCTTTAGAAAAAATAATAAGTACGAATAACTCAATTCTATACAGAAAAGCACATAAAACCGATGAAAGAATCAGATAACAAACCTTAGATTGATTGTACAATAGTGACAATAGGATCATCACATCACTCTTATTAATGTAAAACACAAAAATGTTTCAACCAATGTGCCTCGCACCGGTTTCTTTAGGAAAGCAATAACGCGAAAATAGTTTAAGACTATTAAAAAAATACTAAATTTACTTTTTTTGTCTAACAAATAAACAAAATGTATTTTTTTGAGCGTAGTAGCTCGCGTCGGGTATCGGGCTAGTATCGCACTAATAAAAAGCTGAAAGTTGTATGTTGATTAGATTTTACGCACAAACAGCTGAATGGATTTGGATCAAATTTGGCAAAAGGGTAGACTCTATCCTGGAATAGCGTATGGATATCTTTTCTTTAGGATAATTTTCTCATGTGCATGAATCCACTTCCAGAAGCCTCACGTACGTCGTCTGATAAACCAATCAAAATCAATAGCAACCGGTTTTAGATTTCGATTTCTTACGTCAAAGACTAACGCTAGACACAAACTCACTATCACAAATGCACAGCTGTTGCATTTAAAATGAACCAAGTAAGCGGTCGTCCTTGCTTAGCAATTTTATTTCTTAATAGTTTACGTTACGTTTTATGTCGATGATTTAATACCTAATAAAACTAGAGTTAAGAATAATGGATGAGTTATTTATTCCTTTTTGTAACTTACATATTTTTATGTAGGTCCTTTGTAAACCGATTTTTTTCCTAATCGATATTCTTGATTTATAAAACTCATGTAGTACCTAATATGTCATCAATATAATCTTCTTAGAGTTTTTTAAGATACTAAAAGCATTGAAAGGTGAATAATCAGGAGGCAGACAGATAGAGGAGTGGTGTGGAATTTAGCGTCAGGTGGCTTCTCACCAATTTCAACCCATTAACCTATTAGTCGTTTCCCGCAATTATGTCTAACAGTTTGCGTGGGACGTCCAGCAACATAAACTTACAAGTGCCGATGTCAATCTAACCACAGTTTAGCTACATAGTCTGTACCTACTGAAAAAATGCACAAAAATGGGAGATAGCTACTCTAATTAATAAACAATATTCTGTTAAAGCAGAAGATCGTGGATTCACAATACGCGATACCCTTGAAATCGCGAAAGTCATTCCACGAAATTGGAACATTGAATGCCCTCGTGCCAAAGTGCAACGACACCACACATTTTAATGCTTTTGTGATCCGTGAATAGCGTAAATTAGCGTATTTTCATTATCTCGCTTGCATCCTGCATTCAGCGTCAAATAATATGTCAGTTTTTTTTTAACGAGTTTTTTATTTGTTTTATACGCTTTTCGTATACGACTCAGTGCCACTGACTGCATCAAAATTTACGCAGCATTATAATTATATTGGACGGTGCATCGTCCACGAATTGGAAACGGGTTATTCCACATTTCCAAGCTGACACTCGCAGTATGCATGCGGGCACAAAACAAAGTTTCCCCGAAATTATTTTCGTTACTCCCATGCACTTTTTGTTGCAATTGCATGATTTACGAGTCGACACCCGTTGCGCACTGCGCTTCTTCGAAATTGAAACACGAAGCTTGAGAGTTGATTATTTTTCGAATGATATATGATTTATTACATCTCTGAACAAGTAAAAAGATAAATGATGACATGCTTGTTAATTATTTATTACTGTATGAAACGTTTAAATGCACATCACAGCAGGCTAAATTTAACGATTTTCTTAGGGAAGTGGAGACAAAGAACACATTTTGTTTATATTCTCTGCAAAAACAATTTAAGTATTTATAGTGTATTTACTTTAATGTTGATGTCACGCACGAGGTATCAGGGATATTAAACTCTGAGACTCTACACAATAAACGTATACTCACTCATGAGTTTGTTTATTTTTAATATAAACGTATCGGTAGCAGTGCAATATAAACTAGCTAATCAACACAAAACCTAAGACGAACTTCTGTCGAGTAACAAGCGTTGTGAATCTTTCAAACGAGCAGACAAACATGATTCAACAAATAAAGAGCTAAGATAATTACTATTGTTGCCAAGTGATTAGTATCAAAGTGCGGTACACAATTATTACGATAAAATAACACGGTACATATGTTGGCGATAACTTTGCTAAGATAGCACAGTGGTTATGGACAAAGCACAATATTGTCGCGTGCGCTTATCCGTAAACAAAATTTGTAAGAAGTTATGTCAGATTTTAGAATGTGAAGAAATTTAGAAATCGCTAAATGTTTCTGAAGGTTTTTTTTTTGGTTTTTGTCTCTTAGGGAAAGTTATGACAAAAAGGTTGAAAGCATGCAGAGCACAACAAAACTTCAGAGATGGACTTTCCCCAGTAATTAGGAGGGATTTCGTAAAAAATGTATTTTATAAACTGCCTAATTTATTACTAACATATTAGAAATATTATATGGAGGTAAGTTGCTCATATCCAACTATGAAAGTGAGGTAAATGTTTTGCGGAATCTGTTTTGACCAATCTATTTGGTGACGAAATTAATGCTGGTAGGTATAAGGACAACGAATTGGTCATAATTAGCGAAATAAATTGGTTTTATTGAAATGTAGCGCAGTTTTGTTATTGGTGAGTCATTACCATAGCTTGTAATGTGTATTGTTATATGGAATTATAGTTCATAACTATACAGAACTATATTTTATAGCTTGACACCGACAGCCAGATATACTTATATACGAAGATAAATATGATTGATTTAGTGGTACTTTACTTAGATGATCGCTTAATTTATTAAACTCCAAGCGAACGCGTTCGCTCTCTAATTGTCTTTCTACTGTGCTACTGGGTCTCTAATTACGGTATTCGAAATGTTGTAACCAGAATGTTCTAAAAAAATTAAGGACACATGTTTCTGTAAAAATAACTAAACGTTTTTGTAATAATCTCAAAGAATTTACAGATGCACGTGGTGTAGCACACTGTGTGAGAATTGTCCCAAGATTTGAATATTTATTGACAACATATTTACTTCCTATGCACGCATGCACGTGTAGTCTATAAACTCGGCGCTTCGAGTCACACCTACGCGTAACCTTCGCCAGTATCAACATAATAATTTTGTTTGTTTTGGTTTTCTATTTATCTGCACCGAAGGAAAAGGAAAAAATCTTCATTACATGGCCGACATCGATTGATATTTGACAATAGACCTTTGGGCTTTGTTGTGTCAATTGCCAAACAATTCAAACTATTTGTGTTGTGCCTACCTAAACATAATTATGTTTGCCCAAGCATGCTCATTGTTTGCCTTTTGGGGGTATCATTTAGCCCTTCAAACGCCTATGTATATCTATTATTATAATATTCAACTGTTTCCGTTTTTTTGTTACAATGGCATTATGGCATTCCAGTACAGAGCGGTCAAATATTTATTAAGATTTTCGGCCTGTGTTGTAGGAATGTATGTTTGAAACCTTACAGATATTATAACATGTTTTATTAGACTATTATTTGCAATATAATTAATAATACTAAGTCCCATTGTTGGGCAAAATTTATTAAAACACCTCGCCCCGTTACAAACAATCTAGGTCAATTTAAGCTCAGAGTAATATTTTTCGAATCGACATACCATGTCATTTCGAAGCAATCATCCCTTTTAGCCACGGGTTATCGTAAATGTACATATTTACATAAACTAAGCACGTCTGGGGTCCTATAACACAAACATTGTCTATTGTTGGAATTATATCCCGTCGCGATAGCTTTTGACGTCACTCTGAGCCAACAGAGGCGACCGCCGTTAAAGGGCTTCGTAATCATTTTCTGAGTTAAGCAAGTATTCCATTATATACGATTGAAATATGAATGTCCAGCCTTGAGTCGGGTCAAACTTCACATTTATGTTCACACAGCATTTTGTATGATAGAGTAAATATTGTTACGAATTAAAAACTGCTTAAATTTCACAATTACGGAACAACTTAATCGTGTGACTATTGAAATATGATAATAATACATTTGAAATAATATGTAAATAAATAAATAAGGATTTTTTTTTTATTATTTGTAATACTCGTTTTATTGAAATGATTCTACTTCACGCATAAGAATATTTTATTTAGGTTAAGTGTTTTATTATAATTAATGTTTTTGCGAGGAACATTTATGAACAACATTTAAAATAAATAATCAAACTTTAACGAGTCTGAGTGAATAGACTTAAGTATGTAGAATAATAGTAAAATAACTCATAGACATAATTAAATTAATATAAAATTATTTTTGTTGTCAATTTTATTCTTAATTATTTTTTTATAAAATTATTAAGTTGTAGGTGGCCTACCTGTCCTTCCTTCATTATTGTTCCTTCTTATTGTCTCTACTGTTGTTTAATATTATATTTTAAATAAGTATCTACTTTTTAAAATAAATAAGTATATACTTATTACTTGCGATAAAAAACTGTAATTTATCAGTATTAATTGTAATTATCACTTATTATCGAGTTAGTAATATGCTAAAACAGATAGAATCACTTGATACATACAGGCGTGTTCTAAGATAAAATACATTGTAAGAATATAAATAAAGGACTAAAGGTAAATATAATGTGTGTTGCACATTTGTAGCACAGATGCAGCACGTTTGTATACTTGTGAGATAATGAAGTTAAATATTTTTCTATGTTGCGTGGAGTTCAAAAATAAATAATCAGTTAAACAATAATTTTTTCTTTGTTTTGCTCAGACAATGCCAATTATTAAATATTTATTGGACTTTTATGTGTTTATTATTGCTTTATATGACTGATAGATAAACAATAATAGTAATTTTTCTAAAGTTAATACGTGTGAAATCACAAAAATGTAATTTAATAACACACAAACATTTATCTCCTGTTGTAAATAGTTTCGAAAAAAACAACGCACCGCATTTCGTAAAACCTTATCTATTAAGAAATACAAAATTTTAATACAAATTACCTTACTCCAAGGTTTATTTAAATTTCACGACAGCACGGCACGAGGTGATCACTGTTTACTCAAATGTACATAAGTATACACACGTCAGTCTCTGGTCACCACTTCTGTTAGACTGGCTTGTCCATGTCCACTGTATTGCTTACGTCCCAAGCTTCGTACAGGGGGAGATTTGATAACAAAACAAAAATAAAGATATTTATTTGACTCGTTAACTCGAAGAATTAATCTTTTTTGGTTAATTTAACTAACTAGTTAAGTGATGTGTAATTAAGTAATGACACGATCAGTTAAATAAGCCTTGGTAGGTTCCTGGGTGGTGTGCGTGTGTGTCACATGGCTGATTAAATGGAAAGCACTTTAAGTAATAAATAGTGTGGTTTTATTTATTTAATGGTGGAAGAAAACTTGAAATTATTTATCTAATTTATTGTGTTATGATGAACTACTAGGATCTATTGCTCTCTTTTGACATTTATCCTATAATCCTTACTCAGGATTAATCTGACAAATATTTTTGTAAGCATTTCGCCAGGATCGTATATTTATGAGTAACTATCTACTCAATCTTGTCAGTGCTTTTGTCACTAATGGAAATTGTAGAGTAATTAAATTGAACCGACATAAGCGGTTAAATTATTATAATAATTCTGGAGTGGCGACCTCGTACCGGAAGACGCAGCGTTGGAAGGCCTCCAACAAGGTGGACCGACGACCTGGTCAGGGTCGCGGGAATCCGATGGATGCGTGACGCACAGGACCGGTCGTTGTGGCGACGCTTGGGGGAGGCCTATGTCCAGCAGTGGACGTCTTTCGTCTGATATGATGATGATGATGATGAAGCGGTTAAAGGGTAGAACCATGATTACTAATTTTATTGAATTAAAAATCTCAAATATTAAATGACTGAAAAGGAAAAAAATAGATTTAATTTATCAGTTACAACCCTATCCAAATTTTGCAAAGTTAATCTGTCAAATAATTTATCTGTTTAGATAGAGTCCTGAAAAATTATAGTTGTTTTTTTTTTAATAATGTTACGTACGTAGGTAATTAAATGCCGATTTACCAATAAAGAACTTTATTTACCACAAACAATAAATAATTAGTCCAGTCAACAATAATCCAAATCACAGTAAGCACTAGAGTTCCGTTATACTATCGCCTCGGTCGTTAGATAATATCACTTCGCACACTTAGGTAGATCGCTCTTGATCGCAGTCGAAATCAGAACTGACTCACTTCCGTTCGGGGGCTCGTATTTAAACGCGGAGCAAAGAAAATTCTAGATACTGACGTCTCAGGATAGTTCCAGAACAATAGAGTCGCGTCGCGGGGCCATAAATCAATTTTATTGCTTTGTCCTTCGCGAGTCACTCACGCGAATTTCGACTCTATTGTGAATGTCGGAAAGTACCATTTCCCTTATCCACCTACAGATACCTACAGATTACGTACCTACTAAATAGTTAGTACATCAAGTACTTATGACGGAATGTTCCAGATCTTGCCAGGCTAGGTAGGTACTTTGGTTCTAGAGCTTTCGAACAGTAATGCGTTTTAATTATTCGTTGCTACTCTTTAATTTGTCGGAGATATGACGTGTTGAAATTTTATCGGCGTAACAGTGCCCCCCTCTTAGTCATGCTCGTCCCGAGCATTATTAGATCCGTGATACGGCGCCAATCTGTCCACATGGACAACCTTAGGCTTCCCTCTTAACCCTTTCTTGATGCGGTAGGTTACATCGTTGATCCTTTTTAGTACGGTGTAAGGTCCCTCCCATCGAGCTTGAAGTTTCGGCGACTTCCCTTTTCGTCGAAGCGGGTTGTGGAGCCAAACCAGTGCACCTTCCTCAAATCCCTGGGCGTTGGCATTACGGTCGTATCTCGTTTTCATTTTAACACTGGTGTTCATGCTATTCTCACGTACTCGTTTATGCACTTCGTCCAATTGATCTTGAAGGTCACTTACGTAGTCCGTAACTGGCTTAGTCTTGTCAGGTGGCACGCCAGTTATGGCATCGACTGGAAGTCTCATTTCCCTGCCGAAATTCACTCTTGCTGGGGTATGTCCCGTGCTATCATGCACTGCCGATCGGTACGACATCAGAAATAGTGGAATATACCGGTCCCAGTCTTTCTGATGGTCATCGACAACCTTAGCCAGATGATTCTCCAGGGTTTGGTTAAACCTTTCCACCATTCCGTCCGACTGAGGATGCGCCGGTGTTGTGCGTGTCTTATAAATTCCCAGAAGAGTACACATTTCCTGGAACAGCGCAGATTCGAAGTTACGGCCTTGATCGGAATGGATTTCCAAAGGTGCGCCATACCGACATACTACTTCCTCGACCACCTTCTTCGCCACTGTCGTCGCTTCCTGATTGGGTATGGCGAAGACTTCGGGCCACTTTGTGAAGTAGTCCTGGATCACCACTATGTACTTGTTTCCGTCATCCGTAACTGGGAAAGGTCCAGCGACGTCGATGGCAATGCGTTCCCAGGGGGCTCCCACATTGTACAGCTGAAGCCTGCCCCTGCTCCTAGTCTGTGGTCCTTTCACAGATGCGCACGCTGTACATTTCCGACACCATTGCTCTATGTCATCTCTACAATTGAGCCAGTAATACCGCTGTCTCACTTTCAGTAGAGTCTTCTTAATTCCCAGGTGTCCTCCAGAAGCACCATCGTGTATTTCTTGTAGCAGGGGGACCACTTCACATCGTGGTACTATCACTTGTGTGGTCACCTCCTTGCCATCGTTCGATTCCCATTTCCTACAAAGCACATCATTTTCTAGGACTAAACTGTCCCACTGTGCCCAGTAGCTCTTTGTGACGGGACTATGTGACGATACTTCACTCCACTGAGGCCTAGTTCCATTACGCTTCCAGTCCAGTATAGGTCGGATATCGTCATCTTCTTCCTGGGACTTCTTGAAGTTGCCTTCAGTCCTAATTAAATTCACGTGTTCTCGGGCTTCATTCTGTTGGCAGTGTCTACAGTCCTCATTGCACGGACGTCGCGACAAGGCGTCAGCATTATTATGCCCTTTTCCACTGCGATGTTCCGTCACAAAGTTGAACTCCTGCAGCTGCTCGAGCCATCTTGCGACTTGGCCTTCAGGGTTTTTAAATTGTAGAAGCCATTTCAATGCAGCGTGATCCGTCCTTAACGTAAACTGCCTTCCTATGAGGTACTTGTGGAAATGCTGCAAGGTCTTTACCACAGCCAGCAGTTCTCGTCGAGTCACGCAGTAGTTCCTTTCTGGCTTTGAAAGTGCCTTACTGAAGTAAGCAATCACGACCTGTCTGTCACCTTGCACTTGTGACAACACTCCTCCAATTCCCGTGTTGCTGGCATCGGTATCAACGACAAATCTTCCGTCTCTGCTCGGATACCCCAGTATAGGCGCTTCACATAGCCGTTGCTTTAGCTCGTTGAATGCTGACTCACAGTTCTTGTCCCAGATAAAATCTCGTTTATCCTCAGTCAGCTGATGTAACGGTTTTGCAATGTCCGAAAAACTCATAACAAACCGTCTGTAGTACGTGCACAACCCTAGAAATGCACGTACTTCCGTTTTGTTCTTAGGAACCGGCCACTGTTGGACCGCTTTTATCTTCTCAGGGTCGGTTCTCACTCCATCGGCGGAAATTACATGTCCCAGGTAGCTGACCTCCTTCTTGAACAGGGCACACTTCTTTGGGCTTAGTTTTAGATTAGCCCCTCGAATCCTTGTGAACACTTTCTCCATGTTCCTTAGGTTTTCCTTGAAAGTGCGGCCCATTATAATGACGTCATCCAAATATACCAGACAGACGTCACCAAGAAGGCCAACCATGACTCTCTCCATGAGGCGTTCAAATGTCGCTGGAGCATTGCACAACCCAAAAGGCATGACGTTAAATTGCCACAGGCCGTTGCCAATACCCGTACTGAACGCTGTCTTTTCTTTATCTTTCTCGCTGATTTCCACTTGCCAATAGCCACTTTTCAAATCAATGGTTGAAAACCAGTTCATACCACTGAGCATATCCAGCGTATCGTCTATCCTTGGCAAGGGATAACTGTCCTTCTTTGTTACATTATTCAGCATTCTATAGTCCACACAGAATCTTGTACTGCCGTCCTTCTTCTTCACCAGAACGACTGGAGAAGACCATGGGCTCGTAGAAGGCTCAATTATTCTGCTATCAGCCATGTCCTTTACCATTTCTGCTACCTCAGTTTCCTTAGCCCAGGGTATGCGGCGCGGTCTCTGTTTAATTGGTCTAGCATCACCTGTATCTATCTCATGCTTGACGAGACCTGTTCTTCCGCAGTCTTTTCCCGTTGCAAAAATATCTCGAAACCGTAGCAGAAATTCCCTGGCTTGCTGTAGTTCCGAAGCCGATAAATTGCTCTTAGAATTTTCCAGAAGTTGCTGGATGTGATCCGGTTCACCTTTTATTGCGTCTTGTTTCACTGAAGATGTATTGATTTGCCGGAGATAATTCACTCCTTCACATCTCCCAATAACACTGTTTTTCTTCAGTTGAACCTCTTCCTTTCCAAGGTTCACAATCCTTACCTTGGATCTCCCTTTCGTCATTACTAATGTTCTCGCGGTGATGAGCTCCGGGTACCGGCCAGTATCTTCAACCAAAACACATCTTGTTTGCCTGATTTTCTTAGGAAATTTTACTTCGACTAAGGTTTCTGTTCTTGGAGCCAGTGTAACATTCTTTAAACAATACAGGTTGCATGAGTTATTTCCTCGCAGGAAGACTTCTTGATCTGGGAACTTCAATACTCCCTTATCGATATCTAAAATACATCGGTTATTCCGCAGGAAGTCGAGACCCAGTATGCAATCGTCCGTAATATTCGCAATTAAAACAGGGTGGGTATACACTTGATCACCAATTTTTAACTCGATTTCTGTATCACCGAGAACGGAGACTGGCTGGCCGGTTGCTGTCTGAAGTTGGCAGGATGGAGACTTTCTTTGCCACGAAATGGTTCGTTTCAGCAACTCAGGTCTCACAATAGTTCGCGACGCCCCGGTGTCAACGGTAAAATTGCAAGCACTATGATTCAGCGTCCCTTCGACTATCAAACTGTTTCCGTCGTGAACTTGATTGATGGTGATGGTTGGGGCCTTCAGTTGACCAGCCAGCACCCGCCCCGCGGCCCTGGCGACTTTTAGTTTAAAGACTCCTCGTTAACTTGAGTTCCGGAGTCCACACTTCCCCTCTTCCTCTTGGGGCAATCGGTACGAATGTGCCCTTTTTCCCCACATCCGTAGCACGTCGGAATATAGCGGGACTTTGTCGAAGCAGAAGCCACCACTTCTCGGTGACGTGGCTGCGTTGTAGGCGAGACCACCACTTCCCGAACTCTGTGCGTACGAGAATCTTGTCGTACGGCTTCCACTTCCAAAGCGTGTGCCATCGCACTCTTAAAAGTCTGGTGGTGTCCGAGTCGCACCGTAGCCCTGACTTCAGGATCCCGTAGACCGTCGATGAATGCTTGCACCAGATTTACTTCCACCATCTCTGGTGTCATCGACATGTATGCACGCCGGACCAGTCGTTCGACCTCGACTCCCCATTGCTGGAGGCTCTCGTTCGACCTCTGCGTTCTCTCGCGAAGCTGTGCGGAAAACATGCTCAAGGTGCTTGTCACCATAGCGAGTGTCCAGTCCCTCCATGAGACGCTCCAGTGTCCTGCCGTCCGGAGGGAGGTTCTCTAGGACCAGCAGAGCGTCCCCTCGTAGAGCCAAAGTTAAAGCCGCAAAAGACTGCTTATCATCCCAGCGGTTTGTTTCAACCAATGTCTCAAATTGGTACTTAAATGCCGTCCAGGAAGACGTGCCATCAAAACGCGGCACATCAAATTTTGCGGCCGATGCACAGGGGATGTGCGATGGTGAGCCAACAGCAACGGGTTCGCGTGCTTCGAGCTTGACAATTTTTTTATTGATGTCCAGCAGTCGATCTTCATGGCCATCAATTCTTGTTTCGAGGCTATCAGCTCGGGCGGAAACCTCCTTGACCTCTAAGGTGAGATTCTTTACCTTCTCGCCCAACGTGACGAGGCCTTGATCGATTTTGTCGAGAATCAGGTTCTGCTTGGCCTCTTGATCGCGGCGAGCGGCTTCTTGGTTAGCCGCGATTAGGTCCTGAAGCTTGCGCTGGTTGGCCTCCATACTAGCTTGCATGGCGGCCAACACCGCAGCGAGGTTCAATTCCGAGGATGGTCCTGTTGGCACCTCAACAGCTGCCGTTGCTCCCATGCCAGCCTGATCTTCCTCCTCCATACGATGACGCGCAGCATCCATCTCTGCTTGCCTCCTTGTTCGTGGTCGCTGTTCGTCGTCCTTCTGTGGTAACGGCATTCCACTTCTGACACCAGTTGTTACGTACGTAGGTAATTAAATGCCGATTTACCAATAAAGAACTTTATTTACCACAAACAATAAATAATTAGTCCAGTCAACAATAATCCAAATCACAGTAAGCACTAGAGTTCCGTTATACTATCGCCTCGGTCGTTAGATAATATCACTTCGCACACTTAGGTAGATCGCTCTTGATCGCAGTCGAAATCAGAACTGACTCACTTCCGTTCGGGGGCTCGTATTTAAACGCGGAGCAAAGAAAATTCTAGATACTGACGTCTCAGGATAGTTCCAGAACAATAGAGTCGCGTCGCGGGGCCATAAATCAATTTTATTGCTTTGTCCTTCGCGAGTCACTCACGCGAATTTCGACTCTATTGTGAATGTCGGAAAGTACCATTTCCCTTATCCACCTACAGATACCTACAGATTACGTACCTACTAAATAGTTAGTACATCAAGTACTTATGACGGAATGTTCCAGATCTTGCCAGGCTAGGTAGGTACTTTGGTTCTAGAGCTTTCGAACAGTAATGCGTTTTAATTATTCGTTGCTACTCTTTAATTTGTCGGAGATATGACGTGTTGAAATTTTATCGGCGTAACAATAAAAAAGGTGCCTTACTTAAATGGAACTGGGAAAAACATACCGCATCCGCATGTCTAAACGTGGCTTAGGCCTGTAAAACATAGCCAATGCTGTGCACCAATGTGCCCAGATAGATCCCACGGCAGACCACGAAGGAGATGGCAGGACAACCTGGATGATTTCCGTAAGAATTGGAAAGAGAAATTGTAATCATTGGAAGAAATGGAAGTAGGGCTTTGCTCAGGAAATTTGCAATAATGGAAATACGAAGAAGTCATCAGACAAAACTTGTAAAAGTATTAAATCATCTACGTCCACAAATCCAGTTCTAAAGATTTTGCGAATAAAAAAAATATATCTTTATAATTTTATAATCGTCTTGCTGTATTTTGACATTTTGAATGAGGAAAACGATTACCTACTATTTCATTAAAATGACACGGACTCCTTATCAAAACAGTTACTCACATAATATCTGGCTTTTACCACAGTAAATAATGTTTGAAACCGACACAAACTATCTACACGCTCCACTTATTAAACTATGTTTTAGATATGATTTTTTTTTATTGAATTTAATCAAATATTTATTGTCAAAATCATAGCCACATTGAATTGGTGTCAGCTTACTCGGCATTGGCGATTTGTAAATCTTATCAACGAATTCCTTTGATACTGTATTCATTTCATCTGATATTGATTTATCGACACGTTAAATGTGACAAAACATTGAGGTTAAAAATGTGGTTTCCTAAGATTAAAAAAATCAAAATGGGAAGTATTGTAAGAATATTAAATAGCTATTCCAGACAATTATTTTTAAATACTTCTAGACTCGTTTGTTCGTTTGGAGGTCATCCCTTAACGACTAGCGACTGTCTCATTGCTAATTCTCCTATTATTTACTTGGACAGTGGTGCATCCAGTTTTCTATTTTTTGACAAATTATGTAATAAAAAAATAAATATTCAATTAGGTTATTTCAGTTGGGTGGAAAACAAAATTTATAAGGTAAATTAAAAAATATATACACAGGAAACAATTTGTCAAGTAAGATGATGGAAGTGACAATGGTCATGTAATTACAGTAAGTAGCAAATAACTCTTTAACTAATAGACAGGCGCAACGCGTTAATGTGAAAATGAAAATGGTTGTCAAATTAAAAAAAAAAACTTACAATATGTTCTAATTTTAGAATTCACTTAAAAATACAACCTTATCGGTTTTTAACTACTGAGCATAGAAAATTATGAAATGATAAATTCAATATTATTGCAAGCATCGCGATTTTCAAGCATACAATTGACGTCATTTATCAATAAATAAGTTTTTATAATTAGGTTTTACTCACTTTTTATTTAATTTAATTCGCAAATCACTTCGTCAAATATTGCTTTCCCGCCAAAATTCACACGAATGGACGTGCTTCAACACTCATATAAAGTCACTGACTGAGTTGGATCGGACAGAATCACAGAAGGCTGTCGACCTCGGGCTTTACTTTTATTTAACACCGATTAAAATAAAATGTTGTAGTAAATGTGTATTACGGTGTCAGTGGTACATACACGTATCTGTATTTATAATGAGCAAGTTTGCAAAGTAAAACACATGAGTAAATAAATGGTCTAGGCAACATTAATATTTTAAATCTACTGCAACGGAATAAATGGAATAATCCATTGGAATACCTAAAATTTTCTTTATAATATTTGGAAAGTAACTTAATATTTCACATTTTAATGGTAGGTAATATAAAAACCTGTTGTAGAATATCGTTGGCAAGTAACTTAAAATTTTGCGGTAAAAAAGATGTGCTACGTGCACATATTTCTTCTGCAACTTATATTCATAAAATTATCGTAAAAGTACTCTAATCACTAAAAGAATTCAGAGTTGGTTGGAAATTAAAACAATAAATAAGAAAACAATACCAACTCGCTTTAACTTATTTTTTTTCCAATTCTGGGTGATTCTCGATTGTCGGTCATTTATTGGATTTCCAATCGTTCTGCACATTCCAATGGTAATCGCGCAGCTCTATATCAGTGCTGCCAGTCAAATATTGTGTGAATATGTTACCACAGTAAGAAAAACATTTTCCTGAAACGAAATGTTTAGGAATTTATTTTATTTGAAATACTGTTTTAATTATGAAATTAGAATTTGTTTTCTACGTTTTAACTTTATATACTTCTCAGTTTTAGAAGGATAATAGTAATTTATTAATTGAATTGACAATAAAGTAAGCAATGGCTCTATAAAATTTTGATAAGTTTACTGGCAACTTTAAATTGTCTTTCAATTTTCGTGAAAAAAGCTCGTTGTATCGTATTGAGCGATTTCGAGCATTTTGCGTAAAACTATTGTTATATTTTGTGATAATTATTCATTTAATCTCATAAATTAGCTGTAAGGACTAGTTGTTATTAAAAATAACATTCAAACCAAAGTGGTATTACTTTTTAGTTCGGTAGTGTATTACTGACAGATCGATTCGGCGTTGCGAAGTTGCAGGTTATATCGAAAAATAGTTAAATTTGATTGATTAATTACTTGTAAATTGTCGTAATGGAGAGCATGGATGTAGCGCAAGAAGGAACTTCTGCGGCATCGACGCCGGCAGGTGAAAATGGTGAGAAATGTTTTGTTTTAGCCGACCGCTTGGGTCTACGGAAACGTGCTTCGTTTTTTACAGTTTTTTTTGTTCTCTTGTCGTGTAGGGCCAGATAAGAATGTCACGGCGGAAGAAATGACCTCCAGGGACTATTACTTCGACTCTTACGCACACTTCGGTATTCACGAGGAGATGCTGAAAGATGAAGTACGAACACTTACATACAGAAATGCTATGTACCACAACAAGCATCTGTTCAAGGGAAAAGTAAGTATGCTTTTACTTCTTACACCTAAATGCTGTATATTATCAGTTCAAACTTTGAGATTTCTTCAAAAAACCGTATTTTCAAACTTAATCTCTTTGTTACCAACTCATGTTTTAGAGATTATAATTTTTATAACCTAAAATTATAGCATTTTGTTTACAATTTTGTGGGGCTGTTTGTTTCTGCCGTAAAAATGTTGATAAATAGAAAGATATAGTTGTATAATTTTGCATAATTAACACATTTTGACTGCATTTTGCATTGACTAATTTTTGGCGCCATTTTATGTAGCCATCAAGTTATGAACACGAAAAAAATTCACTTGTCAATAAAACTATCAACTTGGCCTTGACCATTACTAAAGACTTGAAAACTTGCCAACTTAAAGTCATTACTAAAACCCATCTTTGAATCATTTGTTTCGGTGATCTAAATCAATTGTGATGGATCATCTAAAACTCTCATAACTTTACAAAAAATATATTCTTTAAAAAAATTACTTACAAATAAAATTTTAAGTTTATTAAAAATTGGCAGTAAGCTCTCTAAGTCTGAATTTTTAGAACAAATCTAGATAGCCTGTCATTTGAAAAACTTATAACAAAATTCTAGAATTAGATAGCTGAGCCAAATCAAATACACTTCTAATACAAGTGAAAAAAACCTCTTCAATCCATATCCTCTTTTCTTTCCCAGACGGTACTAGATATCGGGTGCGGCACAGGAATCCTATCCATGTTTGCAGCCAAGGCCGGTGCCACTAAAGTCATTGCGGTCGAGTGCTCCAACATTGTGGACTACGCCCGTAAGATTATAGAGGCTAACAGGCTCAGTGATGTCATTGAGATTGTTAAAGGAAAGGTATGAGACTAGAAGTTTTTATATTTTACCAATTTAAAATGTAGTTAATTCAAGAGGACTCTTCCATTGTGGTTTTCATGTGAGAAATGTCTTACTTGGTAAATTGAAAAAATTACATGGTTTGTTTTTAGTGAGCTGAAATAGTTCTTTGATTTTGTTTCTTTGTAACAATATAATTGTAATAACTCACTTGCAAATGAATGTAGTTTTCAAGTGTATCAAAAATGTCCATGTTCTAAACCTTAGATTCCTCCACAACTTATACTATACTTATAATTATATTTTGAAAATTGTGTAGTGTAGAGAGTGGGATCCAGTCCCACTCTCTACTGTGATCTCTCTCCACTCAAAGGTTGCTTTGAAAAAAATCTCAACTTCGATATTACTGTGTGTATATTAAATTATAATTATCTTGATGATGGATAAAAATAATAAAAACTAGAGCCCAGAAACCATTGTATTAGATTAGATCAATCAAACAAACATCAATATCATTAGAACATTGTCTCAACAACGCCATTCGCTATCAGGTTGAGGAGGTGGAGCTCCCAGTGGAGAAGGTGGACATCATCATCTCGGAGTGGATGGGCTACTGCCTGTTCTACGAGAGCATGCTGGACACTGTGCTGTATGCGCGTGACAAGTGGCTGCAACCTGATGGCATGCTTTTCCCTGACAGGTAGGCATTTGGCTTCTAAGTTCTTTGTGTTTAAGATTTATGACTTGGCTACATTCAGGTGGTGCAGTCTATTGAAAATATATTACCTGGTCGCCCGAACCTTCTAAATAATTATGTTTACCAGTTTTTTTTAGGCGTTTCGAACTAAAAATTACGCATTCGCCATAATTATGATTTTTAACTTTTCGCAAAAAAAAAAATACAACCAACTTTAAGGTAAAAAAAAAGTTTCGAAAGTCACTGTTTACGTATAAACAAAGCAATTTTACTTGTTACGATAGTTCTGCTGTGATGCTATGAGGAGTTCTGGTCTATATCTTCGACGTTCATGATCAGATCATAACAATATTGCTTAGACATCAACTTAGAAGCATAAACTTTCAATGAAAAAAATAATTTTCAAAATCGGTCCACTATAGACCAAGATATCGATGAACATACATAAAAAAAAAAATACATTCAGCCGAACATAGAACTTCCTCCTTTTTAAAGTCTGTTAAAAAGAATCACTGCACAGCAAATTGTTTGATGTCCAGAATGGTCCAGATATTTTGACTGCATATTTTCTTCCTGTCACTAAAAGCCGCGAGTGAATCCGTTGGGTAATGTCGCGAGTTTCTAGAAGCAAGCATTACTTCCGATAAACGCATCGTTAACGCCGCGCACATGTTGCGATTTGTTATATACGCAAAAAACTGCGACGTTAACGTGGCGATTGCACAACGTTAACGTCGCGTTTGGGCATCGTTGGCTCTATAGTACTAGAAACTCACGACGTTAACGGCGCGTCTGCTCAACGTTGGCGCTGCACAGACGTTGGAGAAGCGCAAAAGCTGGATAGCGGTCTAACACTACACTTCAGTGTATTTGATCGTACTACTCATAACGCTGTTCTGCCCTGGCACTAGAAGAGACAACATTGTGGTCAGGAGGTTAAGAGTTGCTATTAGATTTTGCATTTGAGTATAAAGTCTTGTAATTTTTTTGCATTTGGGCATTTGTAATATCATCATCATCTTCCTGCCCTTGTCCCGTTTTATTTGGGGTCCACCACGTTTTTTTCATCAATTCTGTCCTGTCACTTGTCACGCTATCACTTACTCCCTTTTCTTTCATATCACTTCTCACACAATCCTTCCATCTTTTCTTTGGCCTCCCTCCCCCCTCCATTCATCCACATGTAAACTCATAACGTTTTTAGCAACATGCGTTTCGTCCATTCTTTTCACATGACCATACCAAGACAAACGATTCCCTTTCAACTTTTCAGTCACTGGCGCCACTTTCAAACTTCCCCTAATATACTCATTTCTTACTTTATTCCATTCTCGTCACACCAGACATCCATCTTAACATTCTTATTTCGTGACCGTGCATAATATAAAGTACATGGTATTGGTCACCGCATGGTGATGCTTTAACCACCAACAATAGCGTTCCCAAGGAGGGTTGATGTCAGGCAGGCGGCCGACTATAAAACCGTTGCCAAATCATCTGTAACATGTTAGCATTTGGGATAAAACATCCAGAAAAGAAAAAACAAATTGCATAACGATTCTCTGAATGAACCTTCAAAGGGAATAAATATAATATAAGAACCGTCTGAACTGATTTCCGTTAACTTTTTAATAGTCTATAGAGTAACCCGCAATACGGTAGCTATACATAGTTTTACAGCTATTGATGTGTGCAAAAAGATACAATTCAATCTCTCATCAAACGGAGGGCTGTAATTCAAAGACATTTGCATCTGAATAGACCTGTGGGGTATAAGCAAAAGCAATACAAATTATATTGACAAGTGGCTGCAACCTGATGGCATGCTTTTCCCTGACAGGTAGGTATTTGGCTTCTAAGTTCTTTGTCTTTAAGATTTATGACTTGGCTACATTCAGGTGGTGCAGTCTATTGAAAATATATTACCTGGTCGCCCGAACCTTCTAAATAATTATGTTTACCAGTTTTTATTAGGCGTTTCGAACTAAAAATTACGCATTCGCCATAATTATGATTTTTAACTTTTCGCAAAAAAAAAAAATACAACCAACTTTAAGGTAAAAAAAAAAGTTTCGAAAGTCACTGTTTACGTATAAACAAAGCAATTTTACTTGTTACGATAGTTCTGCTGTGATGCTATGAGGAGTTCTGGTCTATATCTTCGACGTTCATGATCAGATCATAACAATATTGCTTAGACATCAACTTAGAAGCATAAACTTTCAATGAAAAAAATAATTTTCAAAATCGGTCCACTATGGACCAAGATATCGATGAACATACATAAAAGAAAAATACATTCAGCCGATCATAGAACTACCTCCTTTTTAAAGTCTGTTAAAACGAATCACTGCACAGCAAATTGTTTGATGTCCAGAATGGTCCAGATATTTTGACTGCATATTTTCTTCCTGTCACTAAAAGCCGCGAGTGAATCCGTTGGGTAATGTCGCGAGTTTCTAGAAGCAAGCATTACTTCCGATAAACGCATCGTTAACGCCGCGCACATGTTTCGATTTGTTATATACGCAAAAAACTGCGACGTTAACATGGCGATTGCACAACGTTAACGTCGCGTTTGCGCATCGTTGGCTCTATAGTACTAGAAACTCACGACGTTAATTAACGGCGCGTCTGCGCAACGTTGGCGCTGCACAGACGTTGGAGAAGCGCAAAAGCTGGATAGCGGTCTAACACTACACTTCAGTGTATTTGATCGTACTACTCATAACGCTGTTCTGCCCTGGCACTAGTAGAGACAACATCGTGGTCAGGAGGTTAAGAGTTGATATTAGATTTTGCATTTGAGTATAAAGTCTTCAGTGTCAGTCTCAGTCATTTGGGCATTTGTAATATCATCATCATCTTCCTGCCCTTGTCCCGTTTTATTTGGGGTCGGCGCACCACGTTTTTTTCATCAATTCTGTCCTGTCACTTGTCACGCTATCACTTACTCCCTTTTCTTTCATATCACTTCTCACACAATCCTTCCATCTTTTCTTTGGCCTCCCTCCCCCCTCCATTCATCCACATGTAAACTCATAACGTTTTTAGCAACATGCGTTTCGTCCATCCTTTTCACATGACCATACCAAGACAAACGATTCCCTTTCAACTTTTCAGTCACTGGCGCCACTTTCAAACTTCCCCTAATATACTCATTTCTTACTTTATTCCATTCTCGTCACACCAGACATCCATCTTAACATTCTTATTTCGTGACCGTGCATAATATAAAGTACATGGTATTGGTCACCGCATGGTGATGCTTTAACCACCAACAATAGCGTTCCCAAGGAGGGTTGATGTCAGGCAGGCGGCCGACTATAAAACCGTTGCCAAATCATCTGTAACATGTTAGCATTTGGGATAAAACATCCAGAAAAGAAAAAACAAATTGCATAACGATTCTCTGAATGAACCTTCAAAGGGAATATAATATAAGCACCGTCTGAACTGATTTCCGTTAACTTTTTAATAGTCTATAGAGTAACCCGCAATACGGTAGCTATACATAGTTTTACAGCTATTGATGTGTGCAAAAAGATACAATTCAATCTCTCATCAAACGGAGGGCTGTAATTCAAAGACATTTGCATCTGAATAGACCTGTGGGGTATAAGCAAAAGCAATACAAATTATATTGAACCTTATTTTAATTGCGTTAGCGCTCATATTGTCGAAGTTAGACCCGTCATAATACTTTTAGCGCGAAAGGCATCAACTTACGTCGACATACGAGCGTCATGGTTATTAAACAATATTGAGAATACTTTAGCGTATACTAAGTTACTAACATCATCCAATATCTTTTGTTCTATGGCTTTAAAAAAGTAATCATATTTCAGTTCTTCAGTTTTTCATGCAAAAATAAAAATATTTAAATTGAATGTTCTAAATATTACGAAGTCTATGCGAAGCAAGCGATAGTACAATAGCGGAGAGGATCGGGCGGCGGTGGTGCTTGATGCGCTTGCGACGCTTCATACAGACGTAAGTAGGTATAGCAAAATACAGAGTTATTTAAACTCTGTATTTTGCTATACCTGTGTTAGATAGAACAACGAATCGAGAAGGTTTGTTTTTTGTAAATGAATTATGTTTTGTAAAAAGACATAGAACAAAATTTGTTGTTTATGATGTTAGTACAATTTAGCTTCACTTTTCTTGGACTGACCGACTTTTGACTATTCAAAAGTGCCTACATTTGGTCTATTTAAAATAAATGATTTTTGAATTTGAGTAATACAGTCGTGCAAGGTTGTTAGTGTTTTACAAAAAACCCTTTTTTACCGACTTCCCAAAAAGGAGGAGGTACTACGTTCGGCTGTTTGTATGTTTTTTTTTTTTTTTTTTTTTTTTTTGTATGTTTGTTCGTCGAATACTCCCCCAAATGTGGACGGATTTTCAAAATTCTTTTTTTGTTCGAAAGTAGATAGTTCTGAGGTGGTCCCATTATCACCAAATTAGGATCTGATGATGGGATCTTGGAGAAATCGAGGGCAACCTTCAAATTTTATAGGCTCACTTATTGATTTTCGCATATTTTATGAAGTATCTTGTGTATTTGCGTATGGTCGTCACCATCTCAGGTAGCTGGGCTGATGATGGAAGGTACAACTCCTTAACAGTAAGAAGTTACTCGAACAGGCAAGGACTGTTTTAGTAAATTGTTTTGATGTTTGATAGGGCATTTGCCACATTTGGTCTCATGATCATCAAGTCATGACCTGATGCTGCAGTCAGGATAGTCTGCAGAGTACCTAAGTCCTCGACAACAAACAGCAGATATATCGAGTTTAGGCTCATTGAAAACGGCTCGATGTGTGGATAAACGTACTGCTAATAAAGAACACCGAAGTACATAGAGACCTGATGCTGAAGCCAGGAGCACCAGGAAAAGTACAAACCTTGAAATTACTTCACCGTAGTCGTGTTTGGGCTCATTTTAAACAGGACTAAATTTTAAGTTCATTGCAATGTTGACATAAATCTGACCTGATGCTACAGCCGGGATTATCAGCATCTAGTCTAATGACTGATTGAAAGATTTACCTTTCGGCTTCATCATCAGATCAGTTCGATATATCCTTTCCCTCTCCAGCATCTAGTCTAATGACTGTTTGAAAGAAGAGGGGGTCTTCTTTCAAACAGTCAAGAGGATATATCGAACTGATCTGATGATGAAGCCGAAAGGTAAATTAATGTAATCTAACCGTGTTTGGGATTATTAGAACCGTTATGAGATGCGCTCTGACTATAAGGTATTTAAGTTTGCCTGAGGGGTACTTTTTAGTGGTGGTACCATAACTAAAAAGTGTAAAATAAAAAAAAACTTAAAAAAAAAAAAATATAACCGACTTCAATGATAAAAAAACACTGAAAAGTATCAAATAACTTTAATTTTGGAAGTCGGTGTTAAATAACGAAGAGACTAAACTATTATAGAAACACCGACTTCCAAAATTAAAGTTATTTGATACTTTTCAGTGTTTTTTTATCATTGAAGTCGGTTATATTTTTTTTGTAAAAAGTTTTTTTTTATTACACACTTAAGACTGTGATATGTCCCGACTACTGTACCCATATTATCGCAATGACGGGTGCATCAAGCTTCTTAACAGTCCACTCGTCAAGTCGAAGCTTCAAAGTCTTGAACATGGACGCGAAACTTTTGTGTTTGTGAGAAACTTGTTTTTATCCTTTATTCTCTCTTTTCATTTTTCGCGAGCCAGTTCTTCCCCCCTTCAGTTATGGCCAAACTGGTCTATTTCGTCCCTCTATCTCCATGGTGGATCGCCGCGACCCCCGTCTCGGGCCACCAATTTTGCATGCGGCAGATATGTCCAAAAGCGAGACGGTCTTTTGAGTCACACAAGTTATCCTGGTAGTATTGTTTGTTAAATTATAATGAACTCTCGACACTATACATTCAAATATTTCTGTTACTGAAAATAATAAACCTCAATAGCTATCGCTACAGTAAAATCGATCGTAGAGGCGCGACTAAAACGAGTTGAAATTCAATCGGAGCAATCACGTTTTAATTCGCTAGCACTAGTGCGATGCTAGGAACTATATTCAGTGTGGTTCTTAGTAGATAGGTGTCAACATCGTACGAATTACGATATGTGGCTAATTATTAATCGATTGATGATTTTAACTACCTATAATAATTCTGTAAATAAATACGTTATGTTTGCAAATCATATTTCACGAGCCGTCCTGGCACTTCTCCCCTAATGAGGGTCAATCACATAATAGCAAATCCGATTTCTGATCCGTCTAAACGGCTGCTTAGAAACGTGCGCTCTCGCGGGACTGTTTACGATGCGTTATCTGTCGTGATGCCTGTGACGAACGGCTTCATCGTATTCATTCGCCGGTGGAGACCGATCATGACAGACGTCACAGCGATTCGCTTCATTCTCGGGCGCGTTTCTGGAACTAATACACTCAAATTGCTGTAATTTCGTCACTTTTCGTCCGATTTAAATAATTTCTTCATAGTATTTACTGTTTTTTTTGACGCTTTAAGTCTGCATATTAATTGATCCTCATTAGGCATTATTTAGAAACTTATGAAACCTGGCCGATGCCTTTTTCTATTTTGCCTGTATACGTTTCCTTCTAAAAATATGTATATTATTAACAGATGCACGTTATTCATCTGCGGCATCGAAGACCGTCAGTACAAGGACGAGAAGATCAACTGGTGGGATGATGTGTACGGTTTCGACATGTCCTCCATCCGGAAGGTGGCTATCTCTGAGCCGTTGGTGGATGTGGTCGACGCTAAGCAGGTAAGTTACGCGAAAATCATCTTACGCATCTTATGTGACATCATTGATAGCGCTATTATACTAGGTATAAGGAACAGCCTCCCACAAACTTAAAGTCCCTTACACCCTCACACCCTGTATTTATACACTACTAATTATAAATTAGGAGAAATACTTAAAGGGCTTACTAGAAAACGTCTTGCTATTATTTGTGTAAAATCACAATAAATAATATTCATTAACAACAAAGTTATTTGCTTTTGTATATATACCAAAATGTCACTCAATTTATGGAAATATTGTAAAAGCTATTGATTATGAAGGAATAAATGAAGATCAAAATGAACATGTGTCCATTTTGATCTTCATTTATTCCTGCACTGCGCGTAGTATTTTCTAGTAGCAATTGTTATGAATGATTGATTCTATGTGTTATGAATTTACCAATTATGGTAATTTTCGTAAACAATTTTCGGATTTCGTTTTTTTTGTACTAATTATCAAATAGGAGTGTATATACTTTTTTAGGGATTTTAATTCAGTATTAATATTTTACTTGTTTTTTTTTATTTGCGTATGAAATACGTTACACTATTTGTACTGGAATATTACCATTACATGTTAAAATGTCAGTCGTGCAAGCGAGTAAGGGATGGCGTTATACACCTTTTATAACTTCATACCATTAACAGTTCAATTTAGGTCGTCAAATAGATCGCGTTAAGAGCTTGTAGTAGGATCTCAGATCGATTGTCGGTAGTGTATTCTATTGTGTGCTAATTCATAATTGTCTATCTTCAGGTGGTGACCAACTCCTGCTTACTGAAAGAAATAGACTTATACACAGTTAAGAAAGAGGATCTTAACTTCGAATCCAAGTTCCACCTACAGGTAAGAACATTGCGTACCCTGTATCGCGAGATCTCGAAATTGGCGATATCTCGCGATATTGTTATTAATAAACTCGCGAGATCACGCTTGAGCCCCAATCTCGCGAGATTTGCATTCTCTAGTCGAAATGTCGTGACCGTTCCAAACTACGAGCAATTGCCTGCGAAGTCATTATTTTAAAAATCATAATTATGGCGAAACAAGTCCGTGATAAAATCTGTCATACTATATGGATCAGAGTGTTACGCTGTGAAAGAGATGATTTTTTTCATTCATCTCTTTCACAGCCTAACATTCTGATCTGATTGCATGTAGCGGAGATGAGAATGTTCGCATGTTCGTAGACAGTAAGCCTTAGCAAATCCTGCAAAAGAACAGTATACTTATAAGTGGTTGCCCACTTTAGGTGCGGCGCAACGACTTCATCCAGGCGCTGGTGACGTTCTTCAACGTGGAGTTCACGAAGTCGCACAAGCGGCTCGGCTTCAGCACCGCGCCTGAGGCGCCCTACACGCACTGGAAGCAGACCGTCTTCTACTTCGACGATTACATGACTGTGAGTCTTTAATATTTTTCATAACTAGCTTTTGCCAGCGGCTTTGCTCGTGAAAACAGAAAATATAGGCCTATGTTACTTTGTGATAAAGTACCTTTCTACTTGTGTAAGATTTTTTTTATCGCAAGCCCTTTACACCTTGTATACTAAACGATTACACGAACTCCAGTAGTTGAATACTTACCAAAACGTTAATATTACTGCAGGTAAAAAAATTCGAGGAGATCACTGGCACGTTTTCGATGCGTCAAAACGCGCGGAACAACCGTGACCTCGACTTTGAGATCGAGATCGACTTCAAGGGCGAACTCTGCCAGGTGCGGGAGAAGAACCACTACAGGATGCGTTGATAGGCGAGCCAAGACTTCCTCCATACCAGCCTTCACCGATACTAACTCCGTGTTACTCAGCTGCTGGTTTATTGTGTTCGATGTTAGAGTTTAAACATATGAGCAGCATTTTCACAACGGTAGAGATAACTGCAGTCGTAGACCCTATACCAACATTAGACACAGGACTGCTGCCGTTACTAACCTCTACCACAAAATAAATAGGTACAGAAGTCAATCTCATGTATGTACTTCACTTTTTATACCTACGCTAGGCGATTGAGCTAGGGTCAGAGCGTTGCGCGCCGAACTGTACGAGTGCGACCGGGCGATTGAGCCGCGATATCGTGTCCGTGAGCGGTGTCTATGTGTGCGTTGCTCGAGCGCGCTTTGTATGTAGATTGTCTTCTGTACCTATATATTTTGTGCCTCTCCTATATACCACTGGACAGGCAGTTCCATGTTTGACAGCTAACTTTTTGTGTCTATTTGAAGCGCCACTAGTGAGCGTCCAGAGAACTAATTTTTGACATAAAATGCAAATGGCTGCAGTACTCCAGTATTTTTGCATTTTGAATTAATTTCGTTCGAATTCTGTGTTATTCTTGCTTCATGAATTATATAAAAGCTATGAAAAATGAGGTCATGTGTATACATTATTAGTTTTAGTACAGTAGGCACTTGCTAACACTCGTTACGGCCGACAGCACCAAAAACGTGAATATCAAACGGGCACAAAAGACTTTGATGGCCGCCAGTCCAGTGGGGTCAATAGAAGAGGTCAGTGGATGCCGCTGGTCTTCACTTGCTGAAATGTCGACGGCTGCAGCTGTTTCTGCCGTTAGTAACACCGCTCGTGTGTTTGAGCCCTTAGTGGAAATTGTCAATGATCTAAAACCGCCATAGTTGCCGCAAAATTTATTATGACAAAATATTGTTTCGTGCAGTTGCATGTCTGTGGTATTACTGTTGGACTTTGAAAGCGCCTTAAATTTGTAGTAGTGATGTTGGTTTTCGCAGTTCAATGTATACTACACAATATTGGTACTTATCGTAAAAACATGCATCAAATTGAAATTTAAAATTCACTGTCTTGGTCACAGAAAAGATGAAAGAAAAAGAAATACTTTCCGATTTGTACTACAACGTGTGTCGCTGCCTGTTTCCCACCCTTTAACTTCACTTCAGGCAATAAACCAATACGAAAGCGCATTACGCAACTAACAGACCACGCACACTTAGATCGCAAGTTTGCTAGTAGTTGTGTCAATTATGAGCATGATCATATTTTGAGGCACGCTGCCCCGCCCACAAGGCCATTCTCACCTCTTTCATCTTTTCTGTGGTTTTGTTTAAGGGGACTACAGGAAGTAATCGCGAGTTTTATAAAGCGCCAAAATATATGTATTATTTTTCAGGATAAATGCTGTATAGATAGTGTTCATAACATGATACAGCTAATCTGGTACGATAGAAAAAAATCACGATGATGCCTCTAAAAATTACTTTAACATGCAATCATTCTGATTGTTTGTTAGATTATTCTGCATGCAATATTTTACACTTATGTTTTTAATTTTATAATCAAGTCGGTAGATTTTTAGTAAACCGCGCTAAAATGCTTCATATTTGCAAGAATTATCTTTGCATCTCATTCTTCTGTATGCAGTCTGAGAGTGACTGCGCTTCAGATCCTGTAGTTCTCTTATCAAGCAAGGTGTGAGTTGTCCCTGGATTTTCTACATCTCTAACCATTTGACTTTCCAATGTTCTAAAGTTTGCATTTTCATACGTAACATTTGACTGTTACTAGAAATTTGTATTCGTAAATAACCTTTTCCCGCGTATGGCCTAACTCTAGTCTTTTCCTCGCAAAGTTAGTATCTTGTGTTTTTTTTTTAAAGATGTTAACGACATCAATTGATGTATTTTGAGATTTTTCTTTTTGGAAATGTCAGCGACGTAGCTGTTTAAGGGTCATAAATTATGTTAGGCCATTTCGTACCGACAAGATTTACTCTTGTTAGCAAACTAGTTTTTCATATGCGTTTAAAATATCGTCATAGCGAGCTATGGGTGTAATGTTTAAGATTTTTATGGTCGCTTTGTATATAGGGGCAAATATAAACAATGTCCGAAGGCTGGTAATTAATTAGTAAACGAATTTTGTAACAAGATTATTAAGAATATGGTCGCTGAGTAATTTTTTATTAATTAAAAATTAAGTTGTTTCAACTCACTTTATTCGGTTTAGTGTATTTCCATTACTTTATTGTCTATTGTGTGATACGATAATTTGATATGTTTTAATGATGGATGGTTGAGTGATATCAGATCTTAATAAAATATTGAGTCGAGCTAGAATGGTTGTTTTTTTACTAAACTTGTACTTTTGTCATCCAGCAGGTTGTTAAAAACTAGGTTAACGTTACACTAAAGCCATCGACGGTTAGTTGACGAATCGAATACGATGATAAATCGACTAAATGTGTTGGTAGTCGATTATACCTTTCAGTATTTTTGTTTATGTAATTGACGGCTCGAATAGAGTGAGTTGTGATCATTTGATGATGTTTATGAGCTAGAATAGGTATCTCACTTTTGTATGACCGCCTAGAGGATACTGCGAGGCCCGTAATCGGGATTAATTTAGAATTTCATGACACTGTATTAAAATACTTGTTATAATCGAAATGTGACGTGTTAATGGCAGTTTTGAATTGCATAAAATAGTCAAGTACCCCCAGTGGTAATATTTTTGCATGTCTAGTAAATAGTAATTTTGAACTAATTAATAGGTATTTCACTTGACAAGACTAGATATTATTTTTGTACCGGCGATTTATGAGCTTAGAAAAATGCAACGATTTTAACGTTTTCGAGGGTAGTTGGTCCGTAGGACAAATTTTTGTGATAATATTTTGGGAAGTACCTCTCGAGTGAGACTCCGTAAAGACCCATTGCATTGACAGCACAATTTGCTCTTTAAAGCTGTGTACAGACAGCTGAACGTAACATGTAAACCCTCGCAGAACCTCGCATGTACCACTGCTAAGTTCATTTTCGCTGGCACTCGAACCGAAAACTTCAAAGGGTTTGGTTTGGCGCCGCGCCGCAGGATTCAAGCGAAGTTTTTTTAAGGGATCAGGCAGAAATTACCGCGATGGTACCTACTCGCATAGTTAAAATGCTTTGTTCGCGCGCGTAGTGTGTGTGCTCTAGGCGTCCACACTGGGAATTCTGTTACATTGCATGCAACAAATGTGGACCACAAATTCTTTCATTGCATGTTACAGCAGTCTGTACCTTACTTCAGGTTACGTGTTCAGAGCACTAAATACATAAGATTATTTATTAACACATTTCACACCAAGTTCTCAAATGTTTGAAGGAATCACTACTAAGGAAAATAATCCAAAATTGCTCAACACTTCGCCTCAATAGTTGGTTTAAAACTGCCATTGACAACAAAAAATGTTAGTAATACGGATCACTCCATTGTAATAGAGTAAGGTTGATGTCTCAACCACCCATGCCAATGTGGCCACCCAGTGGCGTTTAGCTATTTTCTACGGTTTAGCGACTGTATGTATGGTGTACGAATATTTGTGGTGCATTCATGAATAAGTACCTATAAGAAAGTTGTTGTTTCATTTTTTTATCCCTACTGACATTCCCGTTTGGATTATAGTGTACAGTTTGTACTGGGAATGTTGCAGATGCCGATTTTTTGAAAAATCCATGTACTAGATCTGTATCTAGTAGACGGTTTTAAGACCAATTTTCTGGTAGTTTATGCATCTCAAAAGGAATTTAAAAGTTTTATTTCATTTTTATTTGAATAAATATTACAACTACAATAACACTAGCTGTTGCCAGCGGCTACGCCCGCGTGAACGTTGAAAACTGTCTCAAGGGATACTTGTGTTTAGAAGAATAACGAACATACACACACAAAGTTTCGCCTATAATTTTAGTGATTATTCAACAAATCACAAAGTTGGTCCGAAAGTTAATGTTATCAATTTGCAAAACAAGAGCCAAAGCCTAGCCTTGCTTCCATTAGTTTTATTTTTATACTAAATCTCTATTAAATAAACCGACCAAATTAAGTTGTCAATGGTACTTTGTATTTTTTCTTGATTTATAGGTAGGTAACTCGTATTACCAATATTGAACTTTTGCTATTACTATTATGAAATTGTGAGTATAGGTATTCGTATATTTACTAAAAAGTTCAATATTACGTGGTATATTTTGGTCATCAACTATTACGGCTCATGGAATTACACTTCGAGTACGGAATCCTGAAAATAATGTATTAGGCACGGAAATAAAGAAAGCATCACTATGATTACAAAATATTAATGTACTTTTAATGTTACAATGACTGATTCATGAGTTTACACATACTATTCTTAGCGCCAGGATAGCCCACTAAATTCATTTTGCATGTTTTTTTTTGATAAAAATGTTATTTGCAACCAAGACAAAAAGGACACGTGGTCTCATCAAATTGGTGACACACTGCAGCGTTAACGAAAACTCCCAAGCCGTCAACAGAGCTGCATGGCGTCGTATCGCGAGAGAGGCGGTGGTGCGAGACTCGACCGAGATATGACCACGACCAGTCTGTCAAGAGACTTAGACTTAGAAGAGGATTGCAAAATAAAAAATGAATTTCGCGGGTTACCGTGGAGCATTCTAAACTAAAGTAAGCCCCGTTGCATCAAACCAAATTACCGAATGGCATGCTAACAAGAACATCTTACAGCCTTTTCGTTATAGGTAGAAGTAGGGTTAGTACACACAGACGCGACGCGACGCTGCGTGAAGAGCGACTTAAAATATAACTACCATACGAAGAGATACACGTTTCATTGTAAGAATTCAGAATACGTTGCACTATGCAGCGTTGTGTCGTGAGACATCTCGATTTGAAATGGGTGGTATCTTGACGTGTAGTAAATAAAGTTTAATTTTTTTGTCGCTATTCGCGCAGCATCGTTTCGCGTCGCCTCTCGGTTGAAACTGACCCGAAGGCGTTAGGTAGTTCGTAAGAACAAGCTTTTCTGAAAACTGCTGAAATAAGTCTCATATCTTGATCATCAGTTTGATGCAATCGGGAATGACGATTACGCTAATTACAATCTTAATACATAACAATAGAGTTGATTATACGACGACAGGCACGATGTTGGCGTCTGGCGCGTTGTTCTTGTACAGGTCGACGCAGCAGCAGTTGGTGATCAGGTGGTGCTCGTCACACGAGTTGGCGTGCAGGAACTTGCAGTCAGTCTTGCCGCAGTTGTAGGGGTTGACTGGAAAGTAAGGCAAGTTGTTAGATGGAACTTTGGAAGTAGGTATAATCTTCTTACACACACTGAGTTTTTTTGTAATGCCTTTCAGGTCAACCTATGAGGTGGTCGTCTGATTGATAGGACTTGCCACGGGCCCCATTTCCGACGGGACCCCTGGTCTTAGAGCTCACGAGCTCAAAAGAAGTAACCTAACATATTTAAAAATATATTAAAATTAAATCACAACGTGACGAGATCTTTGGGAAGCCCCATCTAATTAATTTGCCACGGGCCTTCGATGATATAGTTAGGTACGCTACTACTGGTGGCGACCCTAATTTAAAGCCAGAACTTTTATATCTGTTAAAACACTATCGAGGTTCTGCCGGGAACTCTTTCAGTTACTAATAGGTAACCCTGTGTTGAAAATTACTAACTAGCATTTCTTACGTGTTTGCTATCTAAATTATCAAGGGGCTCGCTTCCTACACAGGGATACCTACACACCCCTTTCTTATATCTATGGGTGGGTACACACCACCCCGTCTAGAACTAAATTGCATAAGTTTGCAGCATTGGGCAGTGTCACTGTCTACCATTACTGTCTTCGTTTTAAAAACCGGTCAATTGCGAGGTGATTGCGAGTCGGACTAACGCACGAAAAGTTCCGTATCAAAATACGATATTGTACCTAACTATTAAAAAACACGATTGTTGTATGGGTCTTTAAATATATTTTTATTCTGTTTTTAGTGTTTGTTGTTATAGTGGCAATAGAACTAACTACACCTGTAATTTTTTTATTGTCTAGCTATCACGGTATATGAAATACCTGCAACCTGGTAATAGTCGGACAGAGAGTAGAGTTTTGGTACTAAGGTCCCGTTTTTACCCTTATTGTACAGAACCCTAAAAAGGAATAGAAAACGATTGAATACTCACAAACAGAACTGCAGCAACACGAATCGTGGGCCTGCTTGTGGTAGCAGTAGCTGTACACCGAAGAGTCACACAGGGGACACCCTGGATGAGCCCCGGGAGGACCGGGCGGCCCGTAGTGTCCTCCTCCGTAATGCCCTCCTCCGTACTGCCCTCCATACTGCCCTTGTCCGTATTGCCCTCCATACTGTCCTGGCCCCACAGGATAGGGGTAGTTCCCGTAATTGCCTCCTAATAAAAAGTCCAGCACTTCTCTTATTCCGAAACCTGTTGGTGAATGGTTAGGTGATGGTGATAAGTTAGTCATGATTACCTTATGGGATGGACCTGTGAGTTGTCTGGTGGACCATGGGTGAACCCAATAGATAATATCGAAGGGTAAATAGAATAACTCCGCAATAGCCATTGGTAATTTTTGTATTACGGACCCTATTCCACCTTGTAATTTCTTATCACAACTTAATCATTATCATTAAACCTGCCTTGATTTAGCAAAAGCGCTATGGGTATTATCTGGTTATGCCCGTTTATGATTTGTTTTTTTTTTTTTCACCGAAACAATCGAACTAGGTATGTGCAATGATAACAGTAATGTGGCTTTGTTCTCTAAAATAAACTTTGTATGCTTTCTATTCGATTTGAAATCGTGATTTGTCCATTGCGGTTTTATTCCTGACACCCATCGATATAATTTAGTATAGGTTGTTGTTTGTATTCGTTCAGTTTAATTGGATAATCTGTGGCAGGTTGCTGGTAATAAGTGAAGGGCCTTTTACTCCACACGATATTCAGACTATTTTAGTCGATGTCGCGTTGTGTCGCGAAGTGTAGTAAGGGTCAGACTGTCTGAATCAAAAATAAGACGAGTCTGATTATCGTGTGCTGAATAACGCGTAGTGTAAAGGGCCTTAAGAATTAAATACGATTGTATGCTTGTGAATTTATAAGATGTGTTTTTGATGGCGCGGTTGGTGCAATGGTTGAGCGATTGGCTGTTGCCTTGTGTGTCGCGGGTTCAATCCCCGCACGGAACGCATTTTTGTTTGGCCTAGAGATAGTTGTTGGGTCTGTGTGTATGTGAGTTTTTATGTTTGTGTAAGCTCCCTCTATACAGGAGTCATTCCGAATGCGGGGCAATGTTCTGTAAGAGTTGCGCCATCATAAAGCGACTACACAGAGTTATTTGTAAAACACTAGCAATCTCTTAGGTGCTAGTTAAGAACATCATAAACAACAACTTTTTTGTCATATTTTGGTTCACCAGTTTTTCATACTGAAATCATCATCATTATCATCATCATAATCATCATCATATCAGCCGAAAGACGTCCACTGCTGGACATAGGCCTCCCCCAAGCGTCGCAACAACGACCGGTCCTGTGCGTCACGCATCCATCGGATTCCCGCGACCCTGACCAGGTCGTCGGTCCACCTTGTTGGAGGCCTTCCAACGCTGCGTCTTCCGGTAGGTACGTGGTCGCCACTCCAGAACCTTTCGTCCCCATCGACCATCTGTTCTGCGTGCAATGTGCTCTGCCCATTGCCACTTAAGTTTGGCGACTCTTCGAGCTACGTCGGCAACCTTGGTTCTCCTGCGGATATCTTCATTTCTGATGCGATCACGCAGGGAAACTCCGAGCATAGCCCTTTCCATCGCCCTTTGGGTGACTTTGACTTTTCATACTGAAATAAAAATATTTAAATTGAACGTTCTAAATATTATGAAGTAGTTGTAATTACAATGTTTCGGAAGCCTGCTTACTATTATTACAAAAACAGTGCGCGGGAGCCGTAAGTAGATACAGCAAAATACAGCATTGATATGTGTTAGATAGAAAAACGAAATCTTGAAGGTTTGTTTTTGGTAAATGTGTTAGGATTTGTAAAAAGTTATAGAACAAAAGTGTTTATGATGTTCTTAACTAGCACCTAATAATAGGTTGCTAGTGTTTTATAAATAACCCTGTATAGTGTAGTGTAATTAAGTAGTACAGTGCGTTTCACTTAAGACGTTCCTTTGGCGTAATGTTGGCTCCCCTGTCTGTCGACATAAAAAAGAAGGGAAAAAGGAAAGAGTTGCCTACTCTACCAAAATTGTTTCCCGAAATGCGCAACGAAATCGATTTTAACGGTAGTTGCAGCACTTTTTGGAGAATTATGAGGGGAATGGGACTTTATTTAAAAAAAGCAGGTCTAAAAGGACGTTGTTATAGAAAGATACGTTATTGTGGCATGGCGTTTTCGGTATTTGAAAGAATTGCAAGACAATCGGAGTGGAGCCCAGCGCCCTATACTTTATTCAAAAATAGTAAAAAGAAAAACAAAAAAAAAAACGCAATTGTTAGAAGTAACGAAATATAAGTTAATCTCCCTAATATTAAGTAATTTAATTGCTAAAAATATTGCAACACTGTTTTTCCGTATTGCCAACATTATGGCAAAGGAACGTCTTAAGTGAAACGCACTGTAGTTGTATGTTAAGCTGTTTATTTGTTTATCGTTTGATTAAAGACACTCATGTATCGTTTTGTTTGTTTTATGTAAGTAATTATGTTATGTTATAATTAAAATAAAGCCTCCAAAACGCAGTTCATTCACACGACACATGCGTACAATAGATATTAATAACAAAACCTTGATTAAACATGCATTTTGAACATAAATCGCCCTTAGCCATGTGGGAAGCGAATCTGTTATAATTACATGATTATAAATAGGAATAATAATGTCTTAATGTAAAATAGATATGCATCTTTATAAAAACAATGAATTATACAACTATTTGCATCTTGATTATGGTTGAATCAGAATTACATTAAAAAAAACCGGTCAAGTAAGAGTCGGACTCGCGCACAGCGTGTTCCGTACAAGTAGCAGTTATGTTATTAATATCGAGCAAAAAAACGGCAAAAAATCTCGTTTGTTATATGGGATTCATCATCATCATCATCTCACTGTTGGACATAGGTCCTCGGATTCCCGCGACCCTGACCAGGTCATCTGTCCACCTTGTTGGAGGCCTTCCAACGCTGCGTCTTCCGGTACGTGGACGCCACTCCAGAACCTTTCGTCCCCATCGACCATCTGCGTGCAATGTGTCCTGCCCATTGCTACTTAAGTTTGGCGATTCTTCGAGCTATGTCGGAGTTTTCTTGCGTGATCACATCAGAAATATAGATATCCGCAGAAGAACCAAGGTTATATGGGATTAACCCCTCTTAAATATTTATTTTATACTGTATTTGTTGTTATAGCGGCAACAGAAATACATCATTTGTTATTTCATAATGTCTTGCTATCACGGTTCAGGAGATACAGCCTGGTGATAAACAGACGGACAGCGGAGTGATAGCAATAGGGTGCTATTTTAATCTTTGGGTGCGGAACCCTAAAAATAATGAATCTTTATTATGGTTGAATCAGAATTACGTTAAAAAAGTAACAAAACTGGCGACCTTGTGATGTTTCCTTATTTTTGGTAATTAGTCTAGGTTGGTACCTAATTAACATTTGTTCGGCGTGACGCTGTTCTATTCATTGTAAAGATGACACATTCGATTTTTTTTTGGAGTGGGTACTAAAAAATGGTGGTAATGTCTTTGACAAGTAGCAATAGGTTTTCGTGGGACTACATATTTTAATGATGCAAAAATTTCCATACAAAAGGAAAATGAGTTTCTAAAATTTTTACCTAGTTTTAAACAACTTTTTTAATTTCAGTTTTATTAAATTGCTGTGTTAGGTAAGTACCTATTGGTTAATTAAATGTGGATTCGGATAATAATATTAAAAATAATAATATTTAAAATTTTAACCAAAATAAAGTTAAGGTAAAAAATCATGTACAAGTTGTAGGTCGCGGGTTCAAACCCAGTAATTTATTTTATCACCACTGCTCTCAACACGGTGAAGGAAAACATCGTGAGGAAACCGGCATATCCTAGAACAAAAACTTAGAAGATATTATGTGACATTCACCAACCACCACTGGGCCCGAGTGGTGGATTACGGCGCATTCCCTCTTTTAGAGAGGAGGCCAGAGTCCCAGCAGTGGGAACATTCTAAGGCTGATTATTATGGTATGCTATTTTGATTAGGACTTTCCCTAATATCTTCTTAATATTGGTTTCTAGTAAAGTTACCATTATTTTTGTATTGCAATACAAGAAAAAAAATTGCAGTGTAAGTGCGGCAAACGATTTCTTAATAACGTGAAAAATCAAACCCCTGTAAAGTTCTGTTTCTATTCTCCCCTGCGTTCCTGCCCCCACATCAGATGTTTACGCAAAATCTATTATAATTTATTGCTTATAAGAAGTCTGAGTTGCCTCCCTTGGCCCTGAACCAACCCATGTCTGCCACGTTATTTGATAATTTCCCACTCAAAAAAACTACTACTCCTCCCACTTGATCTTCTTGGACGTAGTATACTCGCATAATATACAATGTGCTGTTTTGGATATCCCATAACTCAAGGTTTATATTCTATAAGAAAAAATAATACTAAAAGCCCCAGAATATGTGGTCCAAATATGCATAGTTTCGAAGATATCATCAATCATAATTAATTTAGGTCAAAAATTTACACCCGTATGAAAAATCTTTACTTTTGTGATATTGCCAGTCATCGATGAAATCTAAAATAGTTTGCAAATAAACTAAAATGACATTACATATGGGTGTTTTCCATAAATAATCGTGAATTTATCGAATTATTTTGTATGGAAAATGTAAACAAAAAAAAGATAGTTAAAAAAATTTTCAGTTGATTCTTTGGTACGGTCTTATTCATACCATAGAGTTATGGGATAAATGAATAACATACAATTATTTTTTCCCATATAATTTTCCGAGTTATTTTCAGTTTATAGGTAGAGCACAGATTTCCTCGAAACGAAATTAATTTAGCGGAACAAATGATGAATTTATAGACTTAATTACACACTAACTTTATGTGTAGTTTTTTTTTTAAATATTTACTTGTGCTAACTTAGGTATGTAAGTAGTGGGTTATGTAAATGGGATGAATAAGACGCTAGTATCCACAGTGATCTGAGATAGATATATGTTCTTCGGAATGAAGATAGGAAGTCTAAAATGCCTAAATACTCCACGGTTTGCAAATACGAAGACTCAAAACTTACTAATAAGTACCACATCCAACTTATCATCACGCGTGTATTCTCTAAAGGTATAATTCCGAGATGGGCTGCAGACCGCAAACTGCAAGCGACACAACTTGTTTCTATACAAACTTTTAAAATTGATTCTGAGCGCGTTAGTACTGTGGTCTGCAGCCCATGTTGTGAAGTGACTGCAAACTGCAGCACCGGTGGTGTCGCACCCGCAGAGTGTACACGTGCAAAAGTGTCGACTTTTTCGGAAGATGATGAAGAGAAATTAGGTAGGTAATTTTTGTTGCTGGTCATCCACATATCATCTTCGTCTTCTAACAAAAGACACTGTAAAACATCAGTAGCGTTGTCCGACATTCTGACTCCTACGAAGGTACTGGAGTGACTAAGGCATTGTATACATTGTGCAGCCGCGACATGCCGCCGCGCTTGGAATAGAAGAAACTGCAGCCGCAGGCAGCACTGCGGTCAAACGCAGCAGTGTCGCCAGCAGTTGCAGTCTGCAGTTCATCTCGGAATAGTAACATAGTAACTTAAAGGGTCGGTAAAGTAGTTTTCAGGCTCAATAGCAGCGATTGCGATCAACAGATCAAGTAGGTACGGAAGGTAAACTTATAGGTGGTACTTAATCTAATTATATAAAAAAAATTTAGTCCCGTGATGACACAGAAACAAATAAATTCATGCAGGTTGATTACCTCACCATTTAATTAATGATGAATAGTCCATCGATTTGAAATCTCATGCGTTTATGACAAATAATGAGAACGGTAATGACATGACCACCATGGTAATGACGAATCTTTGTCAACGTTAAATGGTTATGACATAATCTGTGGTAAAATTGTTAGAACTTACCGCCCAGTTGGTTTCGGCTTATTTCGTAATTCGTGGGCTGAACACCTATTGATGGAGATCGTAGGTCGATTCGATTAGTTACAATTACTAAAATTAAGTATCTATGTATTAATAAAATAGATAATGTAAACTGTAAAACTGTAACATTTAGTTTGTATTTTTTTTCCTTTTTAAATATTTTATTGCCTGAACAAGCTAAGTTAAGGTTTGTCTTGTATTTTTGTTTATGTGGTGTGCAATAAAGAATATAATAAATAAATAAATAAGTTTTATGTACCTAACTAGCACCTATTAGTATTGAGTATCTCCCAACTCTACATTTGGTTCGCAATAAAGAATTTGAAGTAGGTATCTATTAATAATTACTAAAATGAATTAATACACTGTTATACACTCTTTAACAGTGTCTTTAACTGTCTGATATAAAATATGTTTAAATGTCTATACATAGGTACAACAAAACTTAATATTAGTACCTACTTTTTTCTCAGTTAATCTATTTAGGGGCCGTTTTCCAGTGTAATCGGATGCGACGTAAGTACTACCAGTATTTTACATGGAGTGACTGCTACCTAGACCATAAACCAGTAACTGGGTAATACGATACTCTTTGATAAGACTGTAGGTCCAATGCAGTTTGCATTTTACAAGTTTTAAGACTAAAATTACTTAAGCTTTTCAAAACACCAAAATTAAAAACTTAAAACGAGGCCATTACACATGTGTACCTAATATTTAATTTATAACAAAACTAAAAATAAATCTTTAACACACTAAGTTATTTCGAACACCAAAAAAAAAAAAATTCAAAAATCGAAAACTCACCATCGCTCATAGCCAGTGTCGTTGCGAAAATCAAAAAGAAAACCTTCTTGTACATTTTCAAAGAAACTTTTATCCGTTCACAGATTAAATAAAATAAAAATATTACAACAAAGTGTAAACTTGTATGTTTGTGCGTGTGTTTGGCACGGTCGCCGTTCGAGAGCGTCGTGTAAATAATAAAATAAACCACTCTGGCTTAGGGAGCTGGATATACCGGTGCAGTCGAGCGCAAAAGTGGTGAGCGACTTACGAAGATATGCGAAGTCAGATGCAGAGAACTTGTTTGGCAAAAATAGACTTTAATTGTGTATACATAACTGTTATATTTGATTTGATAGTGTTGAGAACGAATGTGGAAAAATATTGTGTTTTTTCTATAGGTGTTTGAGGCTTAAGAAAACATGAACCTATTATTATTATTATTATTTTGAAAATAAGGGGCTATGCATCTTCCGTGGTGTAGGGGATGTAGTCACTGCGACCTAAAAGATCTATTGTCATTCGCCACCTTGTTAGGGTAACTCATTTAGCCCGGAGGCTTCCAGGAAGTCTAGAATACTCCTAGCTTTAAGAATTTTTATCTCCTCCGGGCGAATAATGTGTCAGCCCAGGTGGATACTCCGTTTGTGGATAAGGGGCCCGCATTCACACAAAAGGTGAAACATGAACTTAACAAGGTGTTAAAACAAATAATGGAAAAACTTATTTGCTGTCAACGTCTATAGTGTATTGTAAGGACAAGTTTTAACTCTTTTCTGGCAGTTTGAACCTGTATTACAATATTCCCTATAGTAAAGAAGATAGGTAGATCTGACAATTATCATTTTCGTTGCGCGCTATTTGAATTAGTTCACATCAAACTAGTAGCATGTGTCTGGAATGAAAAGAAATATAAATTACTTATAGAAAATTGATTTATTTATTTAAGTTGTATCTACATATGCAACCAACCAGCACTGAACCCGCGTGATGGATTACGGCTCAATCCCTCTTCTAAAGAGGAGGCCTGAGTCCCAGAAGTGGGAACATTAAAAGACTGATTATGCTATGCTTATGCTATCTATATTGTAGGTACATAAAAAACTTAAAAATTGACTAAACTATACAAGAAAAGGTTCAGAAAGCTTATCTTAGGTACTTATATAAAGTTGCTCCAAGGGAGCTTAGTGTATAATCTCTCTTTTATTTTTGATCACCATTATATCACTACCAGGCAAATCCATCCTTTTTTATGGTGGGGAAAATCATCCAATGACAACCCCCGCTCTTGAGCGAAGCGGGAGTTAGTTCAGACTAGAGATGTGCCGTTGCCGGCAATATGGGATTATTGCTGGCAATATTGCCACCAATATTCATACTTCGGGCAATATTCGCGGCAATATTCCCACTTCACGGCAATATTGCCGGCTAACTGAACTAGTGATGTGCCGTTGCACATCACTAGTTCAGACTCTCACTGACTAAAAACCCACTCCGTTCCTTCTAGCCTTCATACCGAGGTTCGAGCCTCCTTTCAGTACACCCTGGCCCCAGTAGGCTTCGACCCGGCTGTGCCCCTGCTGTTGCTGACAACTCCTTGAAGGCAAAATCATCATCAGGGCTTATTAATAGTCTACAGGTAATTTTGTTTAGTCTTGTATTTTTTCTAAACAATAATTAGTTTGCGAAGCACTGTTGTTCTCGCCTGTACATCACGTGCATAGGATATACTTATTCCTTGCAAAGGGTCTTGCAGTTGTCCTTAACACCGGACCGTTCTAACGATTATCTAACTAAAAGTTAACTAGCTAACTGGTTAGGTTACCAGTAGAACTCGATGTGAGCTGCGCGTAATGCAGGTGCAATGACTAATGACATTATTGAGAGGAAATATCTATGGCATTTGAAGGACTACTTTTAGTAGGTACTAATTGACACTGGTACCTTGTGTTTTGAGGACTGATAGGTATATATATTAGTTCTATTCGAACAGTATTGGTTTCATTTGAACAGTTTCATTTTTTAAAATATAAATAAGTTAGAATTATTTAAAGGAAAACCCGAGTCCTCGAATGCCAGGCAAAGAAGGAACATAGGAGTGGGGTTTAGTCAGTATAAGTCTGACACAGTCTCGTCCGTTCCGCTAGAGCGGGAGAAATCATTGGCCGATTTTCCACCTAAAAAAGTGTTCCATATCGCAAAGGCATACAAAGGCACTAAGTCGTGTCCTATGGAGAAGAACCGGCAAGAAACTTCACGGTTAGATAGCATTTGAAAAATAAAAATGATTTTTACAATATTTCTATATCTATTACAGTATTAAAAAGTATGAGAGGACAGTGTAGACCACTCAACACAATGACCAAATGAGAGATACAATAAATAAAGTTGATTGAAATAGAAAATAATCAATGGGTCTGTGGAGTCTACAGTGGTCTCACATTTACATTATAAAATATAAGCTATAAAAAAAACTGAATAAATGACGAATTTAACAACTATCAAAAAACACAAATGAAGTTAGTCAGTGGTCTAAATAATATAATGCATTGCAAAAACAATTTAGCGATCAGTCTAGTACTTTCTGAGGTTACCAGCTACAAAAAAAACATAAAAACAAACTTTAACAATACTAGCTTTTGCCCGCAGCTTCGCCCGCGCAGTTGCATAAAATATTGCCTAGGTCACTCAGAAATAAAGCAGCTTTCTATCGGTGAAAAAATTTTAGTAATCGGACCAGTACTTTCAGAGATTACCTCCTACAAACAAAAAAATAAAAAACAAACTTTACCTTTTTAATATCGTAAGTCTAGATATTTTAGATTAATGTATAAATATATAATGTATATTAATGTAGACAGACCAACAGCGAAGGTATTTTAATAGCTAGCAATATTCTAGGACCAAGAAAGTGCCCATAATGTCATAGTATTCAAAGTTATTTGCTACAAACTTGGTACTTTACAGCTTCTACTCGTATCAAGCGTATGTTCTATCTATATAAACTGCCAGTTAACAACCGGATTTGACATCTGCAATTTCATACCGACAGGTTTTATAATGATTAAAGCATTAATTAGGATTCCGTAAATTTAAAGAAAACCGGCCATGTTTCTTATAAAATGTTCATTTTTGAGGTCTCTATATTAATTCAGGTCCCCAAGATACATGTTCTACCTGGTTTGGGGACTACCGTTCAAAAATAACAGATTTCTAAAATAGTTACAGACCGATTGATTGATTTTTATGGTAACAATGAACTTTAAACCATTATTCTTATTAAATGCTCATTATGTGTACACATCGTACCTATGTATCCGGCTCGAAGGACCATAAAATAATGGTGGCGCCTAAGACCAATTACTTTGTGCGGAAATATGTATATAAATTTAATGTGGTTACCCCAAGGCGCAGGGGAGATATTTCTTGTAATAAAGTGGTGGACTGTTTTGATGCGGTGCAAAAGCGTAATTATACGTGGCCTTGCAAAATGCGATTTGTGGGCGACGAAAATCAGGTTTTGGGCTAAATTAGGAAAATTGGGCTAGAAATGCGCACTGACCTGGCTTCGTCTGTCGAAATGAAGGCTTGATTTGTCCGCAACCAGGCACTCAAATAGGGCTGGTAACCACGTACTTGTAAACGTACTTTTTCAGCAATTTAACAGTTACGTTTTAACACTCGTATCAGTTTCTAAATTGAAATGTAAGAAAATATGAGCACTCGTTCATGGGCGTGGCACACGTGCTAGGCCTCCTTTTCTCTACCTAGCGATATTTAGTTTTTAGCTAAAACTGGTCATTTTTTATAACAATTAGGTTGATTAGCTCTGCATGTGTTGAAAGTCAAACATCAAATAAGAGTTTGCTGCTTCACTGCTGGGCAAAGGCTAATCTCTCCTCCGTTCCTTTCCTCCAATCCTCGAGTCCTCGCTTCCTCTCTCCAATTGACTAGGAAGACATCCAGGTCGTCCCGCCATGTCTTTCATTAATGTCCAAGGCTCGCCCTGTCGCAGTTTATGGGTACCAATCCTGTTTAAAGTGTCTACAGATTGTTAGATATGCGGTAGACATGGCCTGCCCAGTCCCATTTCAGTTAGGCAACTTTTTGAGCTACATCAACGATTGACATTTTGGAGCGCAGTGTAGTGTTTTAAACGCAAATTGAATAACCAGTATATCCTGCTCTCCCATAGGACTTTGGCAGTTTCAGCAATGTTTATTTCTTTATACTCATTAAAAGATCCAACAACCAAAAGTGGACGAACCTCATCAAATCGGTAGGTGACACACTGTAGCGTAAATGAAGACTCCCAAGCCGCCAACAATAGAGCTGCATCGCACCGCGCGAGAGACGGTGGTGCAGGATGACCACGACCAGATCTGTCTAGAGTGCGCGACTGAGAAGAGATTTAAAGTTCTCTTCTTTTCTTCTGTTTGGTACAGAGACCTTAAAAAGTGGACTGCTATTGAGTAGACGTTTTTGAGATGTGGCGTTTTTCATGTCCCTAAGCCACAGAAAGCAGTTGGCTCTCTGCAATTGGCAGCTTCATCCTCAGTCACCAAATCTACAAACATAAAGAACCCGTGCACCACATAAAAATACGTCCTTAACCTATTAACGCCGGCTCTATTTCGAGCGGCCGAGGTGCATGACCCATGTGAACCTCGGGTACCGTTTGCAAAACCTGTCCGGGGAGTAGGTATACTTTGTTTTAGTGTATTTTATTGGCTTGTTGTTATGAGTTTGACAGAATGTTGCGGCTGTCAAGTTGGGGATTACTACGTAATGAGGTAGTTCGCAAAGATTTTATATATTCTACTGGTAGGATATATAAAATCTATGGTAGTTCGTTATAAAGATTTATATTTGGATCTCTAATTCGAGATCAATTGGATCTATCTTCTTCTTCTTCCTGCCCTTATCCCGTTTTATTTGGGGTCGGCGCAACACATTTTTTTCTTCCATTCTGTCCTGTCACTCGTGCCATGAACTCAATAATCAACTGTAGCACTGTATATTTAAAGTTGTTTTTTAGGTGACAATATTTGTTAAAAAAAAAACCCTGAAAAGTATAGTTTTTAATAGATTTTGTTTGCCATGAATGACATAAATAATTCTGTTTTATTTTGTTGCGCTAAGAGGGACAGCGCCCCGAACTTTACATTTGTTTAACTTTACATTTGAAGGTATCTCTCTTCTTTTTCTACGTATTTTTACCTTTTACTAGCATGGACCGGTTCTTATAGAGGAAGTCGTGTCTGTCCTACTTCGTCTTTACTATCAAAGAAACCATCCGATGGATGGAAATCGATGATGCATAGAACCGGTCTGATGATGAGACGCATAGGACCGGTCCTATAGTCGTTGGAATGACGATTGAGGACGGCTATCCAGTAGTACACATCTTTTAGCTCAAATAAGTAGCCTCTTTAAATCAAGAGTGAATATGTTACTTCTAGGCAAGCGTGCTCCATCGTCGATAACATCATTGCTTACTATCAGGTGAGATGGTGGTCAAACGCGAGCCTATCAAAAATAAAATAATAATAATAATGATGCATCGAAACATAATTAGGTACGAATAAAAAGAAATCTTCAAAGTGGTTCTTTTCCTCATCCATCAAACAGACAAACTATCTATTAAGTGGCTACAAGTATCTTCAGAATTTCTAATCAGACTTGCTTCATCTAATTGTAAAAGTTTTTGCCCTACATCAGTCAGTCATGTCCGTCATAAATATAAATGTATCTCACGTACCGTTGCTAACGGTACCGCCACAAAAAATAGTACCAAAGTACTAATAATACCATATTAGGAATGGGTCAAATACACGCGTCTACTCGTTTTTGACCGAGTTTACAGATTGAGGGCTTTAAGTAAAATAAGTACGTGGTAAGTAGCTATTTAATTTAGAGTAAGTGTACCTAGTACTTTTACAAGCTTTTATTTAGTTTCACCCATAGAAATATAAATAACTCCTTTCTTATATCTATGGTTTCACCTGTCCCGATGTTTGTCTGTAATCGAATCATGCAAAGATCCACTTCACGGTTACCGATTGAGCTGAAATTTTGCATGCACGTGTAAATCAGATGATAATGTAAAATTATTATGACATGGAGCTGATCTGATTATGGAATCGGAAGGTAGCCCTAGGAACTCGATAGTTAAACACAACCCCATCGAGTTTGACCTCGTATTATTCGTCTTGACGAGTAATAATGATACAGGTATACTGCGCTATAAAAGCTTGCTATGAAAAAAATATTTTCATTAAAAACTTGTTAGTAGTACTTGGCTGGCCTGTTGGTCTAGTGGTTAGTGGCCCTGACTGCTATGCCGGAGGTCGTGGGTTCGATTCCCACCCAGGACAAATGTCTGTGTGATGAGCATGATCATTTGTTCTGTGTTTGGGTGTTATTTATCTATAATATGTATGTATTTAGAAATATATAAGTATGTTTATCAGTTGTCTAGTACCCATAACACAAGCTCTGCTTAGCTTGGGACTAGGTGATGTTGTGTGATAGTTGTGGAATATTATTATATTATATTATTATTATTATATTATACTTAGTACTAACTGTCGTGGGCCGATTTCTGTCTAGTGCAAAAAACCCGTTAATTTTAGCATCAAAGTAGGATTTGACATTTTTATTTTTTATTTAATTATCAAACTTACACCTAATGCGACAATTCAGCTAAAATTACTATCTAAACATAATTTGTTACTAAAACCTTGATTACAAAAGCTGCTAGTGCCACTCTGTTAAATTCACTCAAAATACAAATGATGGTCTATCTTGTCGGATACGAGATTGAGAGTGCGAAGTGCGCGCGTCAGAGGCGACTCTTTATTCTCGCTCTCGGCACCACCAGCAGTGGAGGCCGAAGTCGGCGCCAAACATCAGGGACATAGACACAACAACTCCAACAAAGCTACGTTATCCAGTTTTCCTCTTAGTACTATAAAAATATAAATAACAAAATGCTCAAAAAACTCGTTTTCAACTTCAAATTCGATTATGGGCACGCCACCATCCTGGCGGTAAGTCTCCTCTTTGGTAAGTGTCTGGAAAGGCCTTTTTTTACGGTAGGCAAAAATCATCTTATGACAACCCCCGCCCTTGGGTGGAGCGGGAGATAGTGCCAGACTCTTACTTACTGACTAAAAACCTACCCCGTTCCTTCTAGCCTCTTCATGCCGGGGATCGAGCTTCTTTTCAGATAACCCTGGCCCCAGTAGGTTTCGACCCAGCTGGGACTGGGGCTTCGATCCTGCTGCTGACAACTCCTTGAGGCGTGCGGGAACAGTGCGCGCCGTCGACGTCTTGGGCTCGGTTCGGACAGTTACCGGACGATCGGACAGCGAGGTACCCATGGCTCGCCGTCCGCGAGCCCGCGTCTGGAGAGGCCTCATCTGCAAGATGCAAGTCCTTGTCAGACGGTTCGAGAGGTTCCTGCACCTGAATCAGGTGGAAGAAACGCCTGAGTTTCACCATTGTGTGAACCGACCGGAGGACACAGTGGATCATACGTATGGGGGAGGTTTGCCCCACTACACACACTGCACTAGCATCTAGCGGAGGTATAGTGAGCGGAGGAGACGGCTGTACGCGTGAGTTAACGGACATCCTTGCTGCAGCCGCTGAGACCCTGAATCCACTACCAGCCACCGTAGGCGTGGGCGGACGACGGGCAAAGGGTAGCTCACCGACCCTTAATCGAGTCGTCGACGGCGCCTAGTGTTCCACGCGCGCCTCACAGAAATATCAGGAAAACCGTAAAGACCCAGCAGGGTCTAAGCCTTCTAGGATCATCATGGGTCGACTTCTGAAGTATTTAATCGTGGTCCTAGAACGCCAAGAACAACTGAAGGAACATAGGTGTGGTTTTAATCAGTAAAAGTCTGCCACGCCCTCCCACTTTGCCCTAGAGAAGTAGAAGTCATTAGATTTCTTACCTTAAAAAAAAACCCATGCCTATGAACATAGATTAGCAAATAAAACTTGAATTTTGGTACTTATTATATTTATTTAAAGCTTAGCAAAATTAACATTAACAACTTAGATGCTACACATAATAATAAACCATAATAATTGCAGCACAGCTTGCAGCTGTACCTTTATCTTGACAGGCAATTAGCACTTTTGAGGTCAGGTTTTCGGAGGCAAGATATTTAATGAAAACCTGTATTTAGGTGTTACTAATTGGTAGGTACTAATACTAGGTATTCAATTCTATTAAACCGACTGGTTAGAAAAGTTACTGGAAGGCTGCCCACAAGGTGGACCGAAGATCTGCTGAGGGTCGCCGGAATCTGGTGGACGCAAGGCGTATAGGACCTGTCGTTGTGGAAGGTCTATGTCCAACAGTGGACGTCTTTCGGCTGAATAGATGATGATGCCGACAGGTTAGTTTAGACAATGAAGCAGGAATTATTAAGCTCGTCAACTAGGCTAATTCCATACATGATTGTTGTCTTGTTATCATAATTGTTTGTCACTTTGGGCTGTCTGTATACTCTAACGCCTGCTCGGACTTATATCCGCACTTCAATAATATAGTATTATAATATTATAAATTCCCGCGACCCTGACCAGGTCATCGGGCCACCTTGTGTGGCCTTCCAATGTTGCGTCTTCCGGTACGAAATCACCACACCAGAACCGAGAATCCGATGGATGGCGTGACACATAGGACCGGTCGTTGTGGCGACGCTTGGGGGAGACCTATGTCCAACAGTGGACGTCTTTCGTCTGATATGATGATTAGAAATTCCGCCTCGGTTGCAATGACAAAGTTTCTCCACTTGTATCATAATGTACTAAAAGATTCAAGGCATATTTTTTAAAAGTAGTTTTTAATTTGTTTATCCCTTTTTATAAAAACATCAATTTCTTAAGGACCTATTCCAATGATAAATAGTGAAGTCAAAAAGTTGATTGATGGAAAACATGATGCTAATGGAAAATGTAAATGAAAAATGAGGGTGGTTGATGATACAATATTAGCTGGTCTTCACATACTTCAATTACTTCTAAACTAAATAAATATAGACTGCCCCTGATAGTTAAAAACGGATAAAAAAGGTTTTAATGAATGAAACGGGAAATCGGGCCTTTTGTCCTTGTGTCAAAACCGCACTGGAGAGTGTTAGCAAAATATTAAAAATACAGGCAGAAACGCTTTTTTTTTCCTGATCCGGCAAAGTTTAAAAATAAAATCTAGAAAAAATGTTAGATGCGTCTTTTTTACTAACGGGGACAGTAGAAAGATCCTGAGTTTGACGGCGTGAATCAATGAGAATTGCCTGCTTAATGAGGATGGATATGGTGATGATGATGCCGATTATGCAAACTTTTTGTTAGCCAATCTCGTGACCACCTAAATAGTAGCATAGAGCGTAGCGTACTAGGCGTGGCGTGTGTGAAGCGACCCTTAGCTCGGGGCCTCGCGCTTGCAAGGCTCTTTAACCCTTCAGATACCGTCAATTAGAGACACAATAGTAAGACAATAGATGCGCGGCCACCGGTGGTCGCTTGGGGATTCATGAATTAAGAACGAAGATTTTATAAATGATAGTCTCACATTTGACCACTATTTCACCTGATGGTAAGCGACAATGTGGTCGAACTGGAACTGGGTTGCGTTTGTCACTGTCTCGTTTTGAACAATCAATGAATGTAGTATATCTATCGATATAGTCAACCGATTACGATGAAACAAAGCCCAAGTAATATAATATCAAGTTACATCCAATCGTAACGTATAAAAGTTATCTACATAAATTTCGTACATTTTACGTGATGCGCGCAAAACTAAAAACTTCTTCTTCTTCTTCTTCTTCTTCCTGCCTTTATCCCGTTTTATTTGGGGTCGGCGCAACACATTTTTTTCTTCCAATCTGTCCTGTGGCTCGTCACGCTATCACTATCGCTATCACAACTAAAAACTTCTACAGACTTATTATATCGAAGGTTGAAAGGTAAAATGATCGAAGCGACAATGAGTAAACTTTACAAAAGTGTGATTTAAAGTTAAAATTTTGAGTTCATTTTCGATCATTTTGCCTTTCAACCGTCGATATGTATAGACAGAAAAGGCCTCGCCGATGCGCCTTCGCCCACTTCTAAATTATTCCAAGCTACGCTTCTGCACATAAAGCATGTAACAACCTAACTATTGACGATCATTCCAGCTTAATATAAGGTTCAAGTTGCATCGCCCTCATGATGTCTCCTGTGACGGAACAGCGTCCGGCCTGCATGATGACCCTGGCGTCCTCTCGCCCGGTCACCAGCTGCTTGAAGTAGTGCTCGTTCAGCGTGAACGTGGTGTCCGGATCGGCGTCCGGTTCCCCTTCGTATACTGTCACTTGGTTTAGGTCGAGAGCTGGAAAGAGAGGGAGATAGGTGAGATTAGTGTTGTAGCGACACTTATAACGCCACATAGAAACTACAAATAAAAATCCTACATTGCTGTAAGATTTCTCCTCGCGTTTTGAACATATACATACAACAGCTCGAAATCAACTATCGCGCAGTTGTCTGGACCAGACACAACACCTGTCTGGTCGGAGGATCCTCACTTTTCAACGAAGGTTTGCGTATTATTTTACTTCCTGGCGACCTACCCCAGCTTCGCACAGGTGTAAAAAATCTTTGGAATCCTCGACTTTTTTCTACTATAACATGAATGTCACATCTAAATCTTTCTCATCAATCAAACACACTAAATATATACTCTTTAAATATTTTTGTCATGAAGCATTCTTATTTATTGGAGTAAGTGTCCCCGCACATAGCCCTCAAAAAAAAAGCCGCCACAAAAAAACGCTAGAAGCGGCCACAAAAAAAGCTTGAAGCCGCCGCAAAAACAGCTGAAGCGCGCGACCGCTTGTGGCCGGAAAAGCTTGAAGTGGCTTCAACCGTTTTTTTTGTGGCAGCACCGCCGCACACGAGCCACAAAAAAAGGCGGCCTCAAAAAGCTTGAAGCGGGGACACTAAACCGTATAAAAATCCGTTTAGTTGTTTTTTCAGTTTATCGAGAACAGACAGACGTGGTAAGATGTATTGTATTGTATCAAGCTAGTCGCTAAGCAACTCCCACTAGTCGCCCGGCAGCCTGTTTATTTATTTTGAAAAACGTCGTTTGACACACGTGAAGAGTCACTCGACTTCATAACCCTCTCGCATACAGCTCGAATTCCACCTCGATTGCAATGACAAACTTTCCCCACTTATAACAAAATGTACTATTTTAAACAAGAATAAAATAAGTGTATTTTACGAGTGTATGTTACTCGGTTAAACGTTTCGTAATTTAATATCGAGTTGCAACAAATTGTGCTCGTATAAATCTTAAGAAAGTCGAGAGTGTGTAAAGTATTTTACGATAACTAAGCTAGCCAGTCAACTAGCTCATGAGCTATTGGAGAGAGTTCTTCACACTAAGTTAGTGTTTACCTGCCCGGAAAATATGAACTAAGGTAACGCCGATCTGGGCCTCAAGTCTGCTATTACAATAGTGTCAGAATGGTCATTGACTTCATAATTGTTGATTTTGACAAGTTTGGTATTCTCCTAATACAATGGCGTCATTATGACTTTCCAATGATCAACCACTGACACGCCATTGAAAGAAATGGTATAAAAATGGTAATCTCGTACATAATGACAAATGAATATCTGACGTATGCGGTAATTTGCAAAAATTTTGACAGTTGTTTTGATCAGTGATCTACCATTAGAACGTTATTGTGCAGTTATTGGTTTTAATAAGCTCGATATTGTCATTCTACCACCATTCTATTACGAGACCGATCAATGATCGATCATTATGATTTAGCAGATTATGTACTTTTAGCAAAATGACAATGGAATCGTGTTGGAATGACGAATTTATAAAAATAGCAGACTCGGGCCCCTGATAGGTCCTAATTGACAGAGACGTAGTGTGGACTCCGCCCTATAGCGGGAGAAGTTGGATTTCCCATCTAAAAAAAAGGGGGTTACAACGTTCCGCAATAAGAAATATACTTTCTTTCCTAATAGCAGATTCCATCAGAGACACTTCCGCCTGACCACCGTTAAGTTCATTTTTGCTTACACTCAAAACGCAAAACTTCAAAGGCTTTGGTTTGGCGCCGTACCACAGGATTCAAGCGAAATTTTTTTTAAGTGATCAATCAGATAGAAATGACCGCGATGGTACGTTCCCAAGCGGTAAACCCCATTCATCTGACCGAAGTCACAGACAAAAAAGCCGGTACAATAAAAACTGACTACTTACTCCAGGAATAAACGCTGGTCCCTTTGATGATGTTGAAGAGGAATACTCCCCCGAGCGCGCGAGCCTTGTTGGGGTCCACGGAAGCCAGGCGAGCCCTGATCTTGCTCACCAGGTCCGCCTTCTCCGTCTTGGAACTGTGATCGCTGTGAGAGGCTCCCTGGAATGTATGGTATGCTTGGTTAGTATTTTGCAATACGGTATCGATTAGAAATACAGATGGGCCGATTATAGATTTGGCCGACTACCTGTTTAAAGACTAATATCGACTCGCCGACTATAGACTTGGCCGACTAGTCGACTATAGAGTTGGCCGGCTTATTAACTATAGAGTTGGAATTATTCATTAGAAAATTCTCAATAGCATTCTGGATTTTTTTAAATTTTTTTTTTTTTAGTAAGTTTTAACGAGATGAGGCCGGTGTTTCCTAGCTGACTACCCTGAGAAGAAACACCAAAACAAACTCAGGGGTCAAAGTCTCTTTTAAAGTCCATACAGTAAAGAACATGACATGTTCTTTTCATTACATTGTAATGGTCAAATCATATGAGAACCATGCAGATTAGTGTCTCGGATGGTCTTTTGAGGAAAGAACCACACAAATTTGAGTAGACCTGTCCAGTCAGTGCAAGCATTTGTCAGTATACGTGTAGTCCAAATTTAGGACTACTAAGGAGCTCAACGACTTGACGAACAATACCAAAGATAGGACATTTGGGTAGGCCGCATCAAATACACAAAACTGTCAGACATCATGTTAAAATACAGAAAAAAAAAGTAATCTACATAGTTCCCATATTCACAATAATACGTATGTACCTTTTGTAATATTACTTATTCTGTGCCAGGCCACGGGTGTTCAAAAGTCTTAGAATTATCGGTGGAAAATGACGAAACAATCCATTTAGCAACGTCGTCGGAATCGTATGTAGTTTCTTGAATGATCTACTCGACTTTTGATCCAAGTTATTAGGTACAGATAGAATATCGCTTTGTCCCCAGGCCCTCAAGAGTCTAAACCCTCGACTCTTGACTTGTGTTGAAAGTAATTATTTCACATCTTGATCATCAGCCTTTTTAATGTTTACTGCTGGAACTCAGGCTTCCTCTCTAGGAGAGGGAATGGGCCGTCATTCACCACGCGGGTCCAGTGCGGGTTGGGGAATGTTACATGTCTTCGATTTTTTGGTTCTAGGACATGCCGGTTTCCTCATGATGTTTTCCTTCAGTGGTAATGAGATAAATTACACAAAGTAATGCGCCTGGCAGGGTTTGAGCCCGCGACCTTTTAACTCGTAAGTCGGAGCCATTACCACTCGGCCACCACTGCTCCCAATTATTTCTATTTCAATAATACTTATAGCATTTCAAAGGCATAATCAGTATTTCACTTTTTGATTTATTTATATGAATTTCAAACTCATTATAAAACGAAATTTATTTAGATGGGTCTTCATTTACATATTTTATATCTTTCGAGCATAATGAACGTTAAGAAATGAGTATCTTAACAATAAATAAGTACATTTTATTGTTTTAATAAACATTACTGATAAATGAAGTTTTTAATTGAATATTTGTTTACGATGAATATAAATCTATTAAATAAACTAATAGTAGATAATTTAAGTAAAAATTGATCCCTTGTTTTTGTATTTTTGGACTCAAAATGTTATCACAGTATCGCTAAGTGCACTATGGGGTTTTATCATGAAAAATGCATTTTTCTCATGTGAATGAAGTCGTATTAGATATCAATGAAACATATCGAAACAATGACATTTAAATAAACAGATTTGCTATGAGCGCGCACTCGTGAAGACTCGAAAGGATCCTAATTGGGATCCTTGCCTTTAGGCTTAACGCATCGGATTTAGTCACACTCTGCGCGCTGCTACGAAATTAAATAAAACAATGCTTGTGTGTTTAGAAAGTGTACCAATTATGATACCAAAGTAAATAAAACACAGGCGATCTCATACAAGTGCTGCCGCTGCTACGCGGGACACATTTTTCGGTTGATTTGTGAGTGTATAACATGTCTGTTTATTAAAATGTCATTGTGTCGATACCTATTTTGGCAGACTGTCACTTAGATTCACATGTCTCGCACTTTAAAGTAGAAAGTCAAAGTACTAGTGTATATTACACAAGTAAGTACTACATAAAAATCCATTTCTCATAACAAGAACTGCTATCCATGGACATATCTACGAACATTATGGCGTTGAAAAGTAACAATTATTTAATTAACCACTTATATCTTTAGATTTACTTCGTTAAACACATAAAGAGAATTACGCAAACGCAGTTAGTTAGATGTAACATGTTTTCCCGCCTTTTCCAAACAGATTCTAAATTCAAAACTATAACTTTTTTTTGGTTCTTCGCATTGTTTGTAGTTATTGATACAGGATGCAGTAACTTTGTTTTTGATTAGAATGTGGATGTTATGTCATTCTAATGTTATTGGGGTATTTAACAACGGTGACCATGATTGACGGAACCCAATAGGGATGATGCCTGCGAGGGCTGCGGGTATAGAAATATATCTATGGCTGCGGGATTTCTCGAAAGAATCTACGACCTTTTAACACAGCATTAGAAGGCATTAAAAGGAACACATTTGGATTATAGTAAAAGTCTGAAATTCCTCACTACACCCAGAGCGTGAGAAGTGATTTGATTATTTCCCATAATAAAAAAAGAAAGTATTTGACCGGAAATGTATCGAGTCAGCCTACTCGGAAAGTTGCGCTGAGGTAGTCAATACTACAATAACATTCTCAGCTTCATTTGACGCGACGGCTTGTTTTCCTGATTCTTTTAATTGTGTACCTAGGTACACGCATACGTATGATACAAAATTACACCATTTTTTTTCCAAAATATCAACTAGGTAGGAAACAATTTGTAACTAGGTAATTAAAAACGATCACTGAACTCCTGAACTTTACACAAAAAACCCGCGAAAACACTCTCCACTTCTGTCCTCTTCTACAAAAACAAAGCTTCGAAATTCAAACATTTGGCGTCCTTTTTAAACACGTCATAGACATTTCTTTTTTTACGCAGTTAAAATGAGGTAACACGTAACTTACCATGATAATGTTGTGCGTGTATCAGGTATCGTTGCCGGGTCCACAGTGGCTTGGTCAGATTCTTGGAGCTTTCACTCTCAAGATTGCAAAACGTACTTTGTGTACGCTCCACTTTTGTGGCCATGCGTTCCGTTTGGTGAGGGATAAACCTGTTTTGGAGATGTCGTTTACGTATGCATATTTATACGAATTTCTGACGTGTTATTTATTTATTTAATCTTCATGCAACAAAAAGTACAAAGGCAGACTTAATGCCTTAGGTTAATGTGTTAGCTATTGATTTATAAAGGGATAAACAATTAGATATAACTGAGGATATTGATAATGTTTTAAATAGTGCTTGAGTTGTATAATAAGTAACAAAGATTATTTAGAGTTTTAACTTAAGAGGGTCCTTCTCCACTCGCTTATCGTAAACATCGAAAATGGTTTAAAAGCTTGTTACTTCATTTAATGCAATCCAACGCGATGTTTGACGAAAAGGCAACGCAAAAAAAGAGAGATAACGCCTGGAAACCCTGTTAGTATACGGTAATTCCGAGATTTACTCGAAAATTTCACAAAACTTGCTCCAGGAAATACCTGTTTTTTTTTTAACCTTTAAAAGTTTTTGGATAAAGTTGTCATCATTTAGAATCTTAATAAAATTTGCAAGGTTTCTAGAGCATTACTTTTTTTAATTTTCAGGCAAATTATGAAGTGTCAAAGTTCATACAAAATAGGACATTTTCAGAGGTTTTTACTGGATTAGTTTTACACAAATTTAGAAAATGGTTTCTTTAGAAACCTAGATAATATCCACAAGATACTGTGTTTCCAAAGTATCTAATAAAAAATGTGTAATAACGTCATAATCAGTTATGAGCGGTTGTATGAAAAACCGTGAAAATGTGAGTCATGATGCACCACCTTAAATGGTCTTTCTATGTAGCTTTCTTGATTAAGTAATAGACTTTTAATGGCCCTAATTAAAAACTTATTACTTACAGTATGTTTTTTTCAAACAGTTACAATCACAATATGAGTTCAGCTAGAATATGATGCCAGTAAATTTATGTTATTTAATTATTTTAGCCATTTCCACCAATTAATAAATTTTAGGACTTTCTAAGGTAAGTTAAGTAACCTTCAATGTAAAACCATAAAACCACTGAACTAATAAATAGAGCATCGATTCCAGTCTATGCTGACAAATATGTAATTACCAAAAAGTTGTAAAATAGTAGGAAGGAAACAATATTATCGGAAAAAATATGGTTTTAGTCATAGTCATTTAATAAGATATCCCTTAGCTTAGCTAGGAGATAATGAAATTAGGTATGATCTGTATGTACACTAATGTAGAGTCGCTTAAGCTAAAAATAAATTTGGATAGAGAAAGGGCATGGTTGGTGAAATCGGGCAGTCGAGAGTTTTCTTGTCATGATTGCGAACCGTCAAAGCATGAGGTCATAGCTTTATGCTGAGCGTTGGGTCGTTTTGCGCGGATATGACGCATATTTTCCTTATCGACTGATGTTACGTTATGTTTGTTATCAAGCTTTAAGAATGCGTCTTATTTCGCGTAAATAAACTGTTTTTTTTTCTTTCTTTCATAAAGATTTATTGCTGTTCAGTGTCTTTAAATATCGTACAGCGTGATCACCCTACTCTTCATATTGACACAATAATTCATACTTTACTTGGTTATATCTGTGACTGCGCGCGTCCATATTTTCACTTTTATTTTACGCACATTGTTACTGTAGTAATAATTATAATTATAAGCAGTTAATAAGTGTAGTCATTAATATTTAATTAAGTAATTTGTTTCGTAGATTTTCTAGGGTAATTATCGTTGTTTATTATTAGTGGATGAAAGAGGACGTTGCAGTAATAGGTAGTTTTATTTTGGTTGCTTTTAATATTTCATCATCATCGTCATCAGCCTTTTTTAATGTTTCCACTGTTGGGACTCAGGCCTCCTCTCTAGGAGAGGGAATGGGCCGTAATCCACCACGCGGGCTCAGTGCGTGTTGGTGGATGTCACATGTCTTCGAATTTTTGGTTCTAGGACATGCCGGTTTCCTCACGATGTTTTCCATCTTAATTAACATATTATTATTGCTTTTAATATTTATCATATATTTATTGTTACCTACTGGGAGGTTGGTCTTGTGGTCCATACGTTGGTTTGTGTGATGAGCATGATCATTTGTTCTGTGTCTGGGTGTAATTTATCTATATATGTATGTATTTAGAAATATATATGTATGTTTATCAGTTGTCTAGTACCCATAACACAAGTTCTGCTTAGCTTGGGACTAGGTGACATTGTGTGATAGTTTTGGAATATTATTATTATTATTCCCTCTCGCACCGGACCAAAGACATAAACCAAGGCCAGATACGAGAGGTCACCACTGCCGATTGCTCCCACCGGGAACATCAAACCTAGTGTCTTCGTCTCGTCTGTATACTTGACTACACTTATTTAATGCTTTAAAGCTCGAAAAGTTACATAAGTAACGCCTTAGGATAACTGCAGTAAATAGTGAAAGTGGGTTAGAGTGAAGACGATGTGTTTACTGAATGCTGATTGACACAAGCCGCGGTAATGATCGGCCATTGTCTGGCTTTACTCAACCCACTTATATTGTCGTTTGCATAGGTCACTTCGTTCGGCAGATTTTGAGTTTGAACCTTTGAACTGTGTGTGAAATTTTTTGAAATAACAAAATAAATCTATGACTTAAAGATAAAAATAAAAATACCTGGGGTAGGCGTGGTTTACTCTTTACTGAACCGATTTGTAGTTCCGAAACATTTTAGTTTTCCAAAAGATTATTGATAGGCTCGCGCTTGACCACCATCTCACCTGATGGTAAGCGATGATGTGGTCGACGATGGAGCAAGCTTGCCTAGAAGTAACCTATTTACTCTTGACTTAAAGACCCCCAAGTTGTAGCAGGTATCGTATCAGGAAACACAGACTCCGGCAGGGAATTCCACTCCTTGGCTGTATTGGAAGGTAGGTAATGTTTTAAATTCATCATTTGGAACAATCGGAACGCTGAAACACTATACTTCAAGTGACCTGCAGTTTTTTAATATTCAAGTATCCCCATATAGACTGGTCCTTATTTGTCGTAACGGACATAGTTACTTTTTGGGTATGGGAAATCATCAAATGACGTCTCCCGATCTAGAGCGGAACGAGATGGAGTGTCAGACTTTATGTGACTAAAACCCATCTATGTTCCTTCATTAGCCGTTTGCGTTCCTGAGCCACGATACATAATATAACATACGTAATCAGTCTTTTTAAGGTTCCTACTGCTGGGACTCAGGCACCATCCCTAAGAGAGGGCATGGGCCGTAGTCCACCACGCGGGCCCAGTGCGGGTTGGTGAATGTCACATGTCTTCAAATTTTTGGCTCTAGGACATGTCGGTTTCCTCACGATGTTTTCCTTCACCGTTTTGAGAGTAGTGGTGATAAAATAAATTACACAAATTAATGAGCATGGCTGGATTTAAACCCGCGACTTATAACTCGTAAGTCAGGGCCGTTACCACTCGGCCACCATTGCTCTAGCCACGGTATCTCTCTGAAAAATTCCCGCAGCCTACGCACATAGCCACCTTATTTATTTATTTAATCTTCATGCAACACAAAGTACAAAGGTGGACTCAATGCCTTAGGCATTCTCTACCAGTTAACCTAGGGAGGTGAAGAGACAATATGGTAGGCGCACAAAAAGAAAATTTACCTACCCCCCTTTTTACCTTAGTCTTTATAAGTTTTGAAAGCATCCTATACCTATACCTATCCATAATAATAATAAATATATTTAATTTTATAGATGAATTATCCACAGACACGGTACTGAACTGAAATGATCGTGCTTATCACAGAAACTTTTGTCTTCGGTGGGAATCGAACCTAGTAGTCAGTGCCAATACCCACAACCGACAGGCCAGTCAAAAAATGTTTCTTACAGATATCTTGCAGATCTAAAACTCTCGATGACGATCGATGCTATGCTTCTCGCATCCAGCAGAATTGCAAACTTTTCACCCAACCCACTAACCAAGTTACAACCGTTTTACTTATTTCAATTCTTTGCATCAAACGCATGGAGTTGGCTACGCCTCCGATTCATTTGTCCTGACCACGAGACTGAGCGTTGAGATGACGTCAGAACAAAGGAATCGGAGGCGTACCTAACTCGACGCGTTCGACGCAAGAGAATCGAAACGAAACGGTCGTGACTTGGCTAGGACTGCAACAGAGTTCCACGATACAGTGATAACTCATGACAATCCTCAATAAAGATGTGTGGAGTACTCGCAAGCTCTGATAAGTAGTTAATGGCCGCTGCCGAGTGCCGAGCCCCAGCAGGCGTCATACGTTCTAGGATTATGCCTCTCTGCATCTGCTTGTCGTGGTACAAGTTAGGAGCAGTGCCGGATTAAGCGACCGTGTGGCCTGTAGCAAATTCTACCAAGGGCCCCCCTGAATCTTTACCATCATCATCATCATCATATCAGCTGAAAGACGTATGTACATGAAGTTTAAATAAATAAATAAGGCTCCCCAAGCGTCGCCACAACGACCGGTCCTGTGGGTCACACATCCATCGGATTTTCCCGACCTTGACCAGGGCATCGGTCCACCTTGTGGGAGGCCTTTCACCGCTGCGTCTTCCGGTACGCGGTCGCCACTCAAAAACCTTTTGCACAAACAATTGCACGCAGAACAGATGGGAATCTGTTCTGCGTGCAATGTGCCCTGCCCATTGCCACTTAAGTTTGGCGATTCTTCGAACTATGTCGGTAACCTTGGTTCTCCTGCCGATGTCTTCATTTCTAATGTGATCACGCAAGGAAACTCCGAGCATAGCCCTTTCCATTGCCCTTTTGGGTGAGTTTGAGTTTTCTTATGAGGCCCATTGTAAGCGACCACGTTTCGGAGCCATAAGTCATCACTAGCAACACGTATTGGTCATGACTTTCGTCTTGAGACACTGCTATATTGGACGAGTGAGTTGGCGGTGGAAAACCCGTTTTATGAATGAAATAGTCTTTCTCGATGAAAACAACCCTTGGCTCAGTGAAAATACTGTTGCAGCAGAGTCTAGTATAATCACAGAGCAAAGAAATCATACAGTAGAGTATAATATTGCGTTTGCTATCGCTTTCATTTTGGACCACACAACATATGTCACGCGTTGTCACTTCGAATTTTAATTGTTTACCGATATTCGTTTGCGAAAGTCGAAGGAAGCTTTTTGCCTCACTTCATTTTTCAAGTATTTAAAAGCTTTGTGGGTTGGATAACTCCATAGATTATACACTTAAATGGAAAACTCTGGGAAGCCAAAAAGAGGCAAAACCCTATTGACATGTTATTGTAATTTATATTGTAATTTTATGTTAGTGTTTATAAAAAGGATTTTCGTTTGTATAAATATGTAAATTTCGGATAGGTATTTGAATCTTCATATTGATTGAGAGGAATGTAATATAAACTTCAGTTAATAGAATACAATAGAATAAACTTTATTGTACACCAAAAGGTAACACAGCTTATACTTAATACTGCCCTCTGGAGCTCAATCTGGGAACCGAAAGCAATGACGTCTCGTCAAATCAGTTCTCAAGTCTTTGTATAGATGTCTCTGTCTTAAATAAATCACTACGGAGGTGTGATATTTTGTATTCTATCCTATCTAGCATAATCTAGCTGGAGAGGCGGATTAAAACAGCGCGGAGCAAATTCGACCAAGGAGCCCCTGTGTAGATCTATTTAGTATTCTTATTGTTACACTCCATAACCCAGCGGATTTTAAGATTGGGTAATATGTGGAAATTATGGTAATGAGTGAAATCTAAGAGATTGACTATGACATTCGATGTAATAATCAGCTTTATTCAGATTTTAATATATTTGCTTTGACACGAACGGACACGCGGATCCACCGAATGCGTGGGGCCTGTAGCATTTGCTACTCTTGCTTGGCTAATCCGCCATTGAGCCTAATCTTCCCATTGCTGGGACTCATGCCTGCTCTCTTTGAGAAGGAGAGAGACATTTAATTCTGAGACATTTAGGCCCATAACCCCAGTTGGGTTTCTTGCAAGGTTTTTTTTCACAGTTTTGTGATCAAAGAAAATTAGATTGCCATATGTTACCTGCACTCAAAACCAAGATTTGAGCTTACAAGACCGGCTACGGCTACTACGGCTTGTACGGAATCCTTCGTGCGCGAGTCCGACTTGCACTTGGCTGGTAGTTTCTGTATCCTTTTAAAACTTGTCATATTCTTGAAGTAGCTAGCTAAATTGGAATGGAAAAGTATCGATGCAGCTATTTACCATTATCTAGATTCCCAGACAATTAGAATTTCAAATGATATGATTTGTTTACGTTTTTCTAAGTTCTCAGCGCGAGACAAGGATAATTGTATCATTTTATTTACATAAAAATAATTTGATAAGTAACAAAATATGTACATAAATAACTTAAATATATTGACTTATTACAAGTGTTTACCTATAGCCGAACTACGTATACATGTTAATATTACGTAAAGCATAAGTATAGTCGTTGAGCTCCTTAGTACTCCTTTTTTTTGGTGGAGAAAATCATCCAATGACAACCCTGCTCTTGGGCGGAGCGGGAGATAGTGTCAGACTCTTACTGACTAAAAACCCACCCCGTTCCTTCAAGCCTTCATACCGGGGCTCGAGCTATCTTTTGAAACTAAACCTGCCCCCTAGCCAAGTTACAACCGTTTCGCTTGCGTCGAACGTTTCGAGTTGACCTTGTCGCCAATTCTTTTGTTCTGACGACGTGACTGAGCGTTGAGACGACGTCGTTCGTTTGGATGATTTTTGCCCAGCATAAAAAAAAAACTAGACCAACACATTCCTGGTTAGTTCAGCCAAAAACTAGTGTAGTCAGTGTACTTAGAAAACTTAGCGGCATACCTAGTTCGTGTAAGTGCTCGATTGGCTGTCTAAACGTGAGAGGTTCGCAACTATGCAAGTATCTACTACACGTGGCACTTCGTCGCTCTTATGTGGATGTCTGCCTGCTATATGAAATGCAGTAGCGAACTAGACAGGGTTTTGGTACTGCAATCACACTGACTACAATACCAAACTGATTCGTCATTTACTCTTTCTTTCTTTTTTGAGGCAGGAAAACCTCATATTTTCCGCTCTGGGTGGAGCGAAAGAGTGTCGGACTTTTACTGATTAAAACCAAAAAAAAAAACCAGTGGTGGAGTAAGACTTAATGTGTTCCCAAAACGCTTTGTACGTATGGGTGGGATATCCACCTACCGATGGCGCAACGCCGTGCGTGTAGTGGTCCGATGATAGAACGGACTTGGCGGAATCAAATTGTGCAATTCCAACGCTCCTTCAACGGAGTGTGCGTTGGAATTGTATCCCCGAAAATCGATAGAAAACCGGCAGGCCAGCAACCCGGCGTCGATGCTCAAGGCTTTGGAGCTTTGACTCGACAAGTTTATCATCACCGATGATCCTTTTAGCTCGCTTCTCAATCGACTCCAGGGAATCAAGCTGATATTTGGCAGACCCATCCCAAAGATGAGAACAGTACTCAATACACGATAAATTGCGATCGATGTACATCATCATCATCATTTCAGCCGATACACGTCCACTGTCGGACATAGGCCTTCCCCAAGCGTCGCCACAACGAACGTTCGTGTGCGTCTCGCATCCATCGGCTTCCCGCAACCTTCACCAGGTCATCAGACCACCTTGATGGAGGCCTTCCAACGTTGCGTCTTCCGGTACGCGTTTGCCACTCCAGAATATTTCGGCCCCTACGGCCATCTGTTCTGCGAGCAAATGTGCCCTGCCCATTGCCACTTAAATACGATGTACGCTTTATTCAAATGATAAAGCTGAGCAAACTAATTAACTAGACGTTCGGAAAACTACTTTCTTTACAACACAAAAAACCATCGAGATAACTATTACACAAAGATTACCATAACTCATAGACAACACATGACATACGACACCATATAAAGCCGATACCACACTGAAAGCTTCCACAAATAACACAAACACGTCTCAAATAGATACGCTAACATTTGCTACTTATATTTTAATTCTATCAAGTCTTGACTTACTAACCAACTTACTAACTACACTTCTCAAACTACCCTCTGAAAAAAAATATGCCTTATACTATAGCAGTAAGGACTAAGATAGATTTAAGGGTGTTTTTCGAAGTGTAAGATGTAAGTTTGTTCCGCTAGGTTATTTGACTAGTCCTAAACAAACGCAGGCCACTTCCTTGAGTCGTATTTAACATGTTGCCAATAAAAAAAAAGTTGTTTGGAATACATAATGGATTTCTTGTTTTCCTTTCTGGCTAGTTCGAGTTCACGTGAACGGTGTTTATATTCGATACTTGTGTTTAACTTGCGCTGTTATTGGAAATGGCAACTTTGTTTTACGAAATCACTTGGGTGAGAAACAGAGTCGGGACAAGTAACTTTACTGCTAGAGTAATTTAGTTTAATTTTGGTTTTCTTTCAACTTTTTGGAACTTTGCAACCAAATTCCTTGATTCCTTTAGACTCTAGACCCTTTAACAAAGTTACAGCCGTTTCTCTTCCTTCGGAAGCCTCGAGTTGGCCACGCCCCCGAATTTTTTTGTTCTGACCACGTGACTGAGCGTTGAGGTGACGTCATTCCACTCATTCACGTACATTTGAAGTTTTCTACTAGCGTTAACGATTACAGTACCCCTAGCCAAGTTGCTAATCTGCGATAGTTAACGTTTGTAGAAAGCTTCAAATGTAGTACGGGACCGACGTCGCCTCAACGCTCAGTCACGTGGTCAGAACAAAAGAATTGGCGGCAAGATCAACTCTAAGCGTTCGACGCAAGCGAAACCGTTGTAACTTGGCTACAAAACTTTTTCAAATGCGACTTCCATCTTAATTTATTAAACCCCAAGCGAAGGCTCTCTCATTTTCTTTCTATTGTGTGTCTAATTACGGTATTCGAAAGGTCTTGCGTCCCTCAATATCAACTCAAATTTAACATTACTCCGGAACTGTTCGCGGGCCGAGACACTCCGAGATATAGTGTCCGTGAGCGGTGTCTATGTGTGCGTTGCTCGAGCGCGCTTTGTATGTAGATTGACTTCTGTACCTATATGTTTTGTAACTATACTATATGGCATGTTAAATTTGCATTTCATTATATTAATGTTACAAAGGCGAAAGTATGTCAGTCAGTGTACCTATGTTTGATACTTCTTTGAGCTCGAACGTCTGACCGCATTTGGATGAAAGGCGCCAAGGGTGACCATGTTCTGGAATAACACATAGAATATGAACCCCAGGAGTATGTTCCCTTAGAGAATTATCTACTTTCACGCGAAACCGCTAGCATATAATATAAAAAGAAAAATGAAAACCAAACAGAAGGTACCATTTCGACCGACCCATCTATTCCACGAAGGTGCTCTGCGAGATAGAGAGGCGATTTCATGTACCTATATAATAATATAGATCCATATCGCAACTAAGGGCTTTTTTATGGTGGGGAAAATCATCTAATGACAACCTCCGCTTTTAGGCGGAGCGGGAGATAGTGTCAGATTCTTACTGTCTAAAAACCCACCACGGTCCTTCTAGCCTTCATTCCATAGCTCGAGCTTCCTTTCGGATAACCCTGGCCCCAGTAGGCTTCGACCCAGCTGGGCCCCTGCTGTACGTCACTAAGGGCTGGGCACAGTGAATGTTTTAAATTTACATATTATTGTCAAAATGTTTCTATGTAGAGCCTTTGTCTTTCATACCTCTATAGAGGATTGAGAATTAATGGAACGTAAACACGAATTCCAGTTTGAATAAAGTGAAAAAAAAATGAGTTCCAGAAGAGTTCAGAGCCGCAGCAGAACCAAGACCAAGACATGAGTGATTTTTTAAACTGCAAGAGCAACTTTTATACTAAAAAAAAAAGAATAATATCATATTGTATTGAAGATAATATTGTAGAAGATGATACTGAAATTAAAAAAAAGAGAAAGAGTAATTATGTAAGAATAAATTCTACACTGAGCCTTTTTACTATCACTGGTCCTCAAAATACCTTCTCCAGATTATATGTGTAGATCTTTTGGATGTTCCTACTGCCGTCACTCCAACCATCAAAGGCAATGCCCCCAGTCAAAGTTCCTCCAAGCGTATTCAGTTGTATCTATTGACATATCCAAACGTACATTGGCCTTTGACGTCTGACCGACCTAAGAGATATTTCCAATTCATTATGGAATCTAGAGTCAAGTGTACCGATCTCAACATCTGTTTATATGATGGATTATATGTGACGATCAAGATAAATCTAATGTGTTCCTTAAACATTTTGTTTATATGGGTGGAATGTTCACCATATACACTTTTTTTATGGTGGGCAAAAATCATCTTATGACAACCCCCGCTCTTGGGTGGAGCGGGAGATAGTGACAGACTCTTACTGACTAAAAACCCAACCCGTTCCTTCTAGCCTCTTCATACCGGGGCTCAAGCTTCCTTCCGGACGAATCTGGCCCCAGTAGGCTTCGACCCAGCTGGGCCCCTCCTGCTGCTGACAAATCCTTGGGGCGCGCGGGTACAGTGCGCGCCGTCGACGTCTTGGGCTCGGTCCGGACAGTTACCGGACGGTCGGACAGCGAGCTACCCATGGCTCGCCGTCCGTGAGCCCGTTCACCATATACACTGGATTCGATTGACAAGCGAGCCAAGATCATCGGCAATGATGCACTTATCAAGTCAAAATTTCGAAGTCTTCAGCATCGACACTGACTTGTTAGCCTGTCGGTTTTCCGTCTTTAAGATTTCGACTAGTGTACTTTGGAATTGCCAAATTTAATTCCGCCAAGTCCGTTTTATCATCAGACCTTTAGCCGCATGGCGTTGCACCACCGGCATATAGTGAACATCCCACCCATACGTACAAAGCAACTTGGGAATACATATTAATATTATATGTACAGCTAAGGAGAAGAATTCCCTGCCAGAGTCAACGATAGAAAACCGACATTATGTAAATGATAAATATATTTTTTTGTGTGGTTTTATGCCTAATAAAAAAAGTCTTTCAATTCGAGCGTAAAGGATTCACTCAGTCATTTCATCATCTTCCTGCCCTTGTCCCGTTTTATCTGGGGTCGGCGCACACGTTTTTTTCTTTCATTCTGTCCTGTCACTCGTCACGCTATCACTAACTCCCTTTTCTTTCATATCACTTCTCATCTTATACAATCCATCCATCTTTTCTTAGGCCTCCCTCTCCATCCATCTACATGTAAACTCATAACTCTTTTAGCAACATGCGTTTCATCCCTTCTCTTCGCATGACTATGCCAAGACAAACGATTCCCTTTTTAACTTTTCAGTCACTGGGGCCACTTTCAAACATCCTCTAATATGCCTATTCATTTCTCACTATATCTATTTTCGACACACAGTCATTCAGTCAGTCATTAACATAATAAAATTGGAAACAAGAATCTCCGACAGACAAACCGCCCTATTTATACGACCCAGCCTAACGTCAATCCACACATGAACATCAGAAATAAACCTCATCGATATTAAGAAGACATTGCGAATAAAAATCATTACATTACATATGAAAAGAAAACATTTTTAATATTCTGATTACACACGAACGCACCGGCGTTGAATATTTGATGGCACATCCAGTGTGCCATGCTCATGAATTTATGAATTTCATTAATGTGTGTGACAGTGTATCTCAGCTTAATTTACTTTTCGATATTCTCACGAGTGTAACCGAGATATCGAATTGTGGTAACAAGATGAATCTGAAACTGGTGCTTCTCAGAAGTTTCGTCTGTAATTATGTTATGTTTCGTGGTAGTGCTTCCTTATTGGTCCTTTTGCGGTTAATAGGGCTGAATTACATTCGATTTTTCGAAGAAGTTGTGGAATGATTTTTATTAACGTAAAGATGGTGAGCAGTAACCCTTAGTTAGTTCCATCCACTTGGTGGGTGACGGCCCACTCCCTCTCATAGAGAAGGAACTCGAGTAACAGCGGTAGGAACATTTATTAAATACGCTGAATATCTTAGGAGAATGTTGTTGTTCTTTTAAATCTAGTAGTGTCCAACCGAAGATTCGGTTTCGGAAAAAAAAACTAGTTTCAGCAGCAGTTTCGGTTTCGGCAGAAAATCGGCCGCATCGAAACTTTGCTTGCGTTAACTATCGTGCGTTGCGTCGTTCGGCTGAGTTCGTGGTTCGTTTGCCACCCTCCATCATCAGCTGAGTTCGCGCTAAAAAGCGCATCAACGCGTTTAAAAAACGAAGTGTGTACAAGGATCAGGCCTCAAATGCACAAAATATATAGGTACAGAAGTCAATCTACATACAAAGCGCGCTCGAGCAACGCATACATAGACACAACTCACGGACACGATATCTCGGAGCGCCTCGGCCCGCTCGTCGAACAGTTCCGGCTCAAACGATCATTAGGCCGTCTGTCCACCGCCGCCGTCACCGGGACGTCACCAAGACGAGATTATTTCGGGCCGAGTTTAAGTTTAAGATGCGCTCGGGTGACGAGCGTGCGGTGGACACACGGCCATAAAAATGTATGTATCGCTTAATTGGCGCCGTCATCTCGTTCTCGGTGATGTCCCGGTGACGGCGGTGGTGGACAAACGGCCTTAGTGTGCGTCCACCGAGCGTAGGTATAAAAAGTGAAGTACATACATGAGATTGTCTTCTGTACCTATCTATTTCGTGTCAGAGGTGTTAATTCTCAGTCTGCTTAGTAACATCGCAATGTTTCCATCTCCGCAATTTGCCCCGTCAGTCGATTGATGGTTCTGAATATTGGTGCTCACAGAACGCTGGGTTTCAATTGAAATAAATTATTTCACTTTTGTTTGACATTCAGTTATTAATTATACACGATGTTTATACTTTATACCGATGGGCGATGATTTACTGTCAGGGAGATGAAATATAGGAAACTGTGTTGTCTATTGGAAAAAAATGTTTTAATAGTCTCCACACTAAGGGCTATATGTCACCGGGACATCATGGCGGCGCGTGCAGTTGTGCGCTCGGTCCGGACGGTTCCCGGACAGTCGGAAGGCGAGCTAAGAGCTAAGAGCTAGTATGACTTAAAATAGGCTATAAAAATACTTCTAGGTCTATATATCTCAACTCTAACAAAGTCTGATTCAACATGCAAGAAACTCTAACTCCAAAAGTAAATCCAATATTTTCTCAAATACATCAAATTATTCCAAAAGAAGTAACATAAAGTAAATTGTAATTTGTTCAGTAAACTTGTTTGCAGTACGAACTTGTTTTTGTCACAGGTTTAGCCAACGGTGACTCGAAGGTCGCCAGTAGTCGCCGAGAAATTAATTTCACTGGATTTTTAGTTGCCCTTCAACTTTGAATAGGGCTGCAAATCTGTCTTAACCCTTCAGATACCGTCAATTAGAGACGCAATAGTAAGACAATAGATGCGCGGCCACCGGTGGTCGCTTGGGGATTCATGAATTAATATAGAAACTGTTCATGAATATTGAAGTATACATAAGTAACCATATTTAAAAACTGGGCGAGTGCGAGTCGGACTCGCGCACCGAGGGTTCTGTACAAACTACAATTCCCGAGTGGAGTCGAAAGGAGTGGAAAATATTTTAATTTTTACATGAAATTCTGATGAACTAAAATATGATAAATTTTTAAAATTCATAGAACAAAAGTTGTTGTTTATGATGTTAGTAACATAGTCCTGAGAGGTTGCTAATGTAACAAATAACCCTGTATAAGGCAACCCAGAATGAGATAAGTTATTTGACGATTTTCCGTGGAAACAAAAAATAAACTTACACTTGGCACTCAAGAATATTATCACATACACCACTAGATTAAAAACACATCCAAATCAACTGGCAATGGCTTTTTTTTTTGTCGACGGGGAAAATCATCTTTGACAAAACCCGCTTTTGGGTGGAGCGGGAGATAGTGTCAGACTCTAACTGACTAAAAACCCCGCGCCGTTCCTTCTAGCCTTCATACCGGGGCACGAGCTCCCTTTCGGACAACCCTGTCCCCAGTAGGCTTCGACCCAGCTGGGCCCCTCCTGCTGCTGACAACTCCTTGAGGCGCGCGGGAACAGTGCCCGCCGTCGACGTCTTGGACTCGGTCCATTACCGGACGATCGGACAGCGAGCTACCCATGGCTCCGTCCGCAATGGCAATGGCTTATGTCTAATCTAGTGACTTTTTCAAGACTAAAGTAGAGCACTCCAAGACTTAGGGACTTAAGGAATAACCAGGTTGAAAGAGCTATAGTTAAGAACGGGTGGGGCAGAGGCTCCACCGTGCAAGATTTATTTATTACTATGAGGAACACCAACGATATATGTTTTTTTTCTTCTTTGGCAACTGAGCCGGTGTCGACTATTCTGCCAGTGGCATGTGGTGACGCAGCGCCGTAAGGTGAGTCGTCTAACTTTGCACTTTGAGGTACATTTATTGAAAATCACTCACACCAAGCTATAGATTAATGTTATTATCATTTAAGGGAATGGAAGAACGACATATTTAGTGCAACAACGGCGTAATTACACTTTTTTCAAAACAAGTTTTATAATGTTATAATGTGCGGAAAGACTATTTTCATCGGGCAAAACATCATTTACGTTGATTTTATTTATAGGACGACCCACTGACCAACAATTAGAATTAATAAGTTTCGCTAAAATGCCATAACCATTATTATTAATCTTTGACTGCATCTCCTGTAAAATTTCTAAAAATGTAATTACGTCATTGTTGCACTGAATGAGCGATATGTTATACAAGTAGGCAATTTTATAAACATTCGATTCTGTGCAAATATATCAATTAGAGGTGTCCACAGCTTACACAATTTGACAGAATACATAAATAAATTGTTATTTTATAAATTAATATTGTACATAAATTAATTCAACACCATTTTATGACTAGGCATTATCTGTTTACTTCATGTTGCTAAAAAATTCGTAAACGCGTAAAGACCATTGCATTTTTTTTTTAAATTCAATAATTATTTAAATTATTGAATTAAATAGGATTGATTTAGATCTTCAAGGCAAGAGTGAATAGGCTCTTAATAAACTAGCGCGCCTCACCATCAGAGATTGCATCACTGCTTACTATCAGGTGGGATCGCAGTCAAGCACTATTTTACATCAATAATAAAAAAAAGATTGGTATGAGCGATAAATTAAAGATCTCTAATAAAATCATAATTATATCTATTGTTAATGGTGCTAGGACAGATTGCATTAAGAAAAAAGGAAAAAAAAAAAGGTTTTGGGGTAATAAGTAGTAATCCCTACTCCCCACTTCCCTACTTCCCTATCCCTACTAATATATAAATGCGAAAGTAACTCTGTCTGTCTGTCTGTCTGTTACGCTTTTACGCAAAAACTACTGAACGGATTTTGATCAAATTTGGTAGGTAGGTAGGTAGAAGAGACACTGGAATAACACATAGGCTACTTATAATTCCACTGCTGAGCACGGGTCTCTGCCCGCGCGATATAAACTGTATTCGACGCGGGCGAAGCCGTGGGCGGAAAGCTAGTTATAGTATAGGATTGACAACCCTAGCTGTGTTCTAAAAGTCCGAAATAAGTCGCAGACTTTCGCTAATACTTGATTGTTTTAATTAAAGGTCGGGTGCAGGTCCAACCTTTAATTTCGTTAATACTTAGTTGGTTTCTCGCATTTAATAGCGAGTTGAGTTACGGACAATCTATTTTTACCTCTACATCCCTTTGCGTGAAAGCGTGACGTCTAATAGACCCGAGTGATCGTGGAACTTATCACGTTTCACGTGGGTTGGACCTGGTGTTGCCAGGTCCGTTTGGTTAAAAATCGGGACGGATGGTAAAACAAATCGGGATTTAGGGTTTTAGACATTCATTGTGCGTGCAGCTAAGGAATGGAATTCCTTGCCGGAGTCTGTGTTTCCTGATAACTACAACCTGGGAATCTTTAAGTCGAGAGTGAATAGGTTTCTTCTAGGTAAGCGCGTTCCATCGTCGACCGCATCGTCGCTTTCCATCAGGTGAGATAGCGGTCAAGCGCAAACCTATCAATAATAATAATAAAAAAAAAGATCGGGACAATTTTTTTTGGTGGGAATTACATCCAATGACTTCTTCCACTCTAGGGTGGTACGAGAGGGCTAGAATTTTTCAGTCGCTCTTTGAGTTTCAAGGTTTTTGATTTATCGGGACATTTAGCGTCCCGATCAGGTGCATATCGGGACGGGTCCACAGTCCCCTAAAAATCGGGATATCCCGCACAAATCCGGACGCCTGGCAACACTAGTTAGACCCGTAGCGGTAGTGCCACGGACTAACTTCATTAGTAGACTTGATTTCTATTCAGATTTGTGTTGTGTGGCTTCGCCATCCGGCTGTCCAGACCAAGCCCGAGTCGTCGACGGCGCGTTAATTTCCACGTGCGCCTCCAAGAGATGTCAGCAAAACCGTAGAGGCCCAGCAGGGCGGAAAGCCCATGAGGCCGTGGGTTGACTTCCGAAAGGAAAACTCGTGATCCTGGAACGCTAAGCAAAGAAGAAACATAGGTGTGGCTTTAGTCAGTAAAAGTTCCACAGACAGTGTGAAAATGAGACCCGGGGCCCTGTGACGAAGGCAAGGAAGGAACAGGAGTGGGTTATTAGTCAGTAAAAGTCTAACACTATCTTCCGCTTCACCCAAATGCCAAATGTCATTGGCACTTGGGATTGGCAATTGGAAACTGTAAACTGTATTTTTACTATGGGTTTTCTAGCCTGAAATAAATGAATTTATTATTATTATTGGATGATTTTCCCACCAAAAAATTGTCAGTAGAAGTTTGTCACGCTCACTTCGCCCTAGAGTGGGAAAAGATTAGATGATTTCCCAACTGAAAACCATACATTGTTGGGAAAAGGCTAGACAAAATTTTTAAAAGACCTTCTTCAATAAAACTATGTACTAATAAGAACAGTAGCCATATAACAGTCGTATAATAGCGCAGAATCCGTGTTCGCACAGTATCAGTACAAATAGCAGAGGTAACGGGCCGAGCTTAAAATAATAAAATCTGTCCGTTTAACTGGAGCGTTGTGGGGCAAATAGTATGCGTTGTTAGCGAGCGTTTGAACTGGGAGAGTGCTTGCTTGTAACTGGCAAGTTGTAGAGACTCTTCTCTACAACTTGTCAGTTACAAGCAACTACTAAGGTGTGAGTCACCAAATTATGATGAAGTCAATTTCGATAAGTATTTGTGATGGTTCCCACTTGTTGTGGTAGCTTTAAGTTCACTTTTCTTTGGTTGACCGACATTTGACTATTCAAAAGTGTTTACAAATGGTCTATTTGAAATAAATGTTTTTGATTTGATTTGCTATGCTGCGTGGCGCGGATTCGATTCCCGCAGGGAACAAATATTTGTATGGTCTACAGTTACTTGTTCCAGGTCGATTGTGTACGTGAGTTTGACTCGAAATATCTGTGAAGGCAGCCACAATTTACAGTGCGTTTCACTTAAGAAGTTCCTTTGGCGTAATGTTAACAAAACGGTTGTAACTTGGCTTTCGTCGAATTCTTTTGTTCTAACCACGTGACTGAGCGTTGAGATGACGTCATTCTCGTACATTTGAAGCTTTTACTAGCGTTAACTATTGCAGATTACCAACTTGGCTAGGGGTTCAGACACAGAGTTGGTTGGTATGGTTGATTGTATGCTAATTTTATCTAGCTCATCCTCTTAAACGTGGTTAGCAATTTTTTAAACACCATTAAAATACTCTCCGCCAGTACTCTCCATACCAAACGGTTCCAAAATCGCAGCCGCTAGGGAAATTACCCGGGGCAGGGGTACCCGGCATGTGAGTATCAACGAGTAACATGTCGTGACAAGGTCGGAGGTGAGGCCTTGGTGTTACGTGGCTGCGGGAACAAAATACATAATTGGAGCGATGTTCAATTTTCTTGCGGTACGTACCTTCATGATTCTATGAAGCCTTGGTAATATGAAGTCTAAGGAAAACTCCGTCATGCAAATGAGTGCATTATAATTGAAACAGAACAGCCTAGGTCTATAATTATAATACCTATACAACGTGTAACGTTAAATGCGCCACGCCGCGAACCGCGGTATGGGCGATTTGCAGTGTGCAACTGTATGACTCGTCGGAACTGCCAGGAGCCGATGTTTCCTGCCACGGCTGTAGTTGTTTGGCACATACAAGTTACATAAGGTTTTAAGGTCAGGAGCGTCTATAATTCCCCTGAGCAATTTGAATGCCACAATCATCTGGTCGCGTGACCGTCTAGCTTCTAAGGAATTGAAACCCAAGCAACCCAGCAAGGATATAAAAAAGAATAATAGCCATAAAGACGTTTATAGAGATTCCTTAGGAATGCTTTTTGCACTTTTTTAAAGGTAAAGTATAGCTTTTCAAAAGGATTTCAAACTCAAGCACTTAACTCAAGCTTGCTACGGACTAAAGCTCTAAAAACAAGTTTGATGACATGGGGACTGTGAAAATCGAGACAGTTTCTTAAGACAAAACCAAACCGCCTAAAGGATTCCTTGACGGTAGATGTTATATGGTTGTGAAAGGTAGGTTTCTGGTCAAATGTGACTCCCGGGTCTTTCATAGCATCAGTTCGTGAAATAAGATCGTTACGAAGCTGATATCTGAGGTATAATAGGTGCCGCATTCGACCAAAAGTCATTACATAACACTTTGAGGTATTAAAGTCCATTTGGTTATCCAAACTCTACTTACAAACTGAGTCTATATCAGTTTGCAGGGCCAGGCAATGAGACTCGGATTTTATTTCATAAAAAAGTTTTAAGTCAATTTCAACTCTTAATTAATGGCCTCTGTGGAAGAGACACCGCAATTTTGCCAATAACACGTGCGAACTGTTAATAAACCAATCGTACAAGAGGCATTTGGCATTTTTAATAACGTCAGGTAGGTGATTGACCATCAAATGTAAAGGAGTTTGTAAAGTTGCAAAATTATTATTAAAGCCTAAATTATTGTTCTGACTTAATCAGGGGATGCACAACAAGGGCTGTCCATGTTTCCTTCTAAACCCCCTCCAACTAGGAGATGAGATTGTTTTTTTTTTAAGAACTGCGTTCTACTTGCGTTTTCTTCTGAGTAAAATTAACAGATTATTCCAAGGAAACAAACGCAACTAAAATGATACTAATTTCTTTATCCCAGGGATAAAAGAGTATTGTAATATAATGTCCTAGTAAAAAAAATGTTTATTTGGTCTCAAATGGTAACATTATAAATGTGAATGAAACAGCCCCATTAAGTTACAGGATATGGTCTACCCGTGTGCCGAATTTTAGTTACATCTCTTCAGCCATTTGAGAGTAAAAAGGTAACAAATATACAATCACGCACACATATAAAAACTTTCGCTTATTTACCCGACTGCAAAAAGGGTTATGTTTTTCGAGCGTATCTTGTATGTATGTAATATTCTTAATTCATGAATCCCCAAGCGACCACCGGTGGCCGCGCATCTATTGTCTTACTATTGTGTCTCTAATTGACGGTATCTGAAGGGTTAATTACCTAATATCTTCCAAACCGCTGAAGGGATTTACATAATTAAGATATCGTTAAATTCGTCTTGATTCCAAGTTATAGTGTTCATAAAAATCATGTCCTGAGTCCGACTGTTGCAGTCGTACGTGTTTTAAAATACTCAACATTTTTAAATTAGTTTCTACACCACTGGATTGAACAATTTTTTTTTTCTTTTCCGTTTTTATTTAAAGTTTTTTTTTAATTGGTATAAATCATTGCTTACTACGATCCCATCTGATGGTAAGCCTTTTTGATATTAGTGTGAAAACTAGAAACAGTTGGGTATCGAATATTCTTAAAACCATAACCATAGCCATGCCCACCCTTTGAATCAGGCCAGCAACAAGTTTGACAACAAAACAGCCCTCCAAAGGCTCGGGATTAATTTTAAATAAGCCTCTAAGACGTGTGCGGAATTATTTCTCACGTAGGCCCAGTTATCAAGGCTAGGCGTCTCTGGGGCTCCTTAGATGGCGGGCGTGGCTTAGGAGAAAGGATTTTTGGGATTGAGTTGATAATGTGTTGGAGTATGCGTGTTATTTGGGACTGAGGTGAGTTAGAAAGCAGTTAGGACTAAGTGAAGAAAATGGAAATAGGTTATTTTGAAACCGTGCGGTATTAACTTTGAAAAGGTAACATATCTCTCTTACTATTATCGCGGCACTGCTGATAGTAAGGGCTAGACATTATTATTAGTAACTGTAAGTGTCCCCGTACACGGGCCTCAAAAAAACGCCGCCACAAAAAACGCGTAAATGATACTATTTATTAAAATCATTACATTAGCACAAATTCATGGTAAGAACCTCAATCGAGTTCTTTAATAAAAATACGACTTTTATTAAATTCGCGAAACTGGTTTGCGAAATTATTTGCAAAAATATTTTAACTAAAATGAATGTAGACTAGTGTAAACATTAATTTGAATTTATTTTCTGCGTAAGTAAGCAAAAATCCATATATTTTTTAATATCACAGCAAGACTTCTTAGAAATTGTTGATATTCATCCATATAAGTAGGCGTACCGTTAAGAGAATTAATTTCTTTCTTAAAACTTCAGGCGTCATAAAAATACAAAGGTGATTTTCATGGCACATCTAATGGTGCGTCCAGATATGGCGAATGCGCCGCGCCGCTCGCGAGCCGTTCGCAAGCCGCTTGCGAACTGCACGCGTGCATTTCCCGTTCGCAAGCGGCTCACGGGCGGCGCATTTGCTAGGACTCGACACACCGTTAGGAATTCTCTACCAGTCAACTAAGGGAGGCGGGACGATAATATGACAAATGGATGAGAAAACAGTATTATTAAGAAAAATAAGGTTACGAAAGTGTAGGTCTATTTATAGTAAAATAAGCACACACCAAGATAAAAGTATCAAATTAAATATAAAGTAATGGTGACAGGTTTATGAGACGACTCTGCTATTGAGAATTGGGACAAACGTCGTGGTAAACAGTGAGGACAGACGATTTACATAGTAAAAGACATATTCTGAGAATTCTTCAATATCTTTTTATTAACATTTACCAAGAAATGGTTCGCTTAAAACATTTTTATTTGCTTTGACTCGACTAGAGGCCCTCAGTTACTTAACTCAGTTTTCGCTAGGTACAAATGGATTCGGATCAAAGGGAATATTTATGATTTTCCAAAACTACCCTCTAATATTTAGATGGCTAAAGTGCTTATTAGGTACGAATTTTAAGATGCTATATTTTCGTGGCGATTATTTTAGGGTTTCGTTTATTTTTAGAACCGAACTAGTCTAGCGTAACTATTTCTATTAATGATTCTTTTGACTAAAGAGTACGAGTGGTTTGTTCACTATAGACTCAAATCGAATAATTTTTAGAAATACAACTCGGTCATGCAGATATCACTGAAAAAATGTTCACTTGTTGTGAACTGTGTTGTTGTCCAGTTTAATTTAATTCATGAATCCCCAAGCGACCACCGGTGGCCGCGCATCTATTGTCTTACTATTGTGTCTCTAATTGACGGTATCTGAAGGGTTAAGCAGGTATAATTTCTAACACAATTCGGTTTTTCGCTTTTCAGTAGTGTCGTGCCTTTTATTTTTTCTAATTAAGTCGTTTTTCAATAATGTCAAAAACTATATTATTATCAGTGGTTAACAGCGAGCCTGTCAATAATAATAAAAAAAAAATATATTAGGTACTCTAGAATATGTAATACACATAATTTAAATCCATAACTATGAAACTCAAAAATCGTCTTGCTTTTTTTTATTCTTGACCAATTTTTTTTTTATGTAAAAGCCCTAAAGTAAAGGGTTGTAATGAAATTTAGACTTTATTGTTTCGTAAGTGTTCATTGTTCAAAAATATTTTTTTAAGTTTTTTTTTTTCGAATTTTGAATTCATATATGTGTGTTCAGCTCAAAGATTTTATATATCCCACTAGAGTAGGTTCAGCTCAGATCATCTACAAACATCGGTAGCCAGTGCTAAAGACGTCATCATCAAAACTATTCACCCACGCCAAGCGCATCAGTTTCTGTCACCTAGAGTTGATGAACTGTGGAACTGGAAAAAGACAGACGAAGCTGCCGTTCAGTGTACATTGCGGGGGCTCGAATATATTATTAGTAAACCTAAGTTCACACGACATTGTACTGCAAGTTTTGGATTACAATGCTCACAAGTCTCATGGCATTACGTCCTATTTTACAGTAACAACAGCGGGAAGTTGTCGTCTGAACTCAGCATTACGCTGCAAAAGAACGTGCGGTACAATGCCGTGACAGCCTTGCCTAATGACGTCCTTAGTGTAAATAATGATTTGACAATTTACAGTGTTAAAAAATGTTCCATTTTGGTACGACGGTCTTGGTCCATCATACCAAGGTCGTGGCCCGGCTGTGCCAAGGTTGAGCGTTTTGTACGTGGAATGAAACTTACGCCGAGTCACGCTTTACCTTACGTATGGAACAGACCAAACCTGTCGTACCAAATTCGAGCGTATGTTAACACTGTTAGTTCCACCACCCACTCTTGTCACAGGGTTTTTCTCGCAAATAGTACTTATCTATATCCACAACATCTCCTGAGGCTTCATTAAATCTACTGGCGATGACGTCACATTTTTTGAAAAAATAATTCTGACATTCCTGGTAACGCACCAAGCAATTGTTGACACATAACATGGTGGTCAGCATACCCTGATACTTGTACAAATGGGGCTGAGGAGCTTCACCTATAAAGTATAGTATTGTTGGAATAATCTTTTTTGATAAAATATACATCGGGCCTTATTTCTATCGAGTTTTCGGCTCTGCCAATTAAAAGGCTCCTCTGTGAGGGAGCTAAGACTGTTTGCATTGATACGCTGGCTTCTCCGTAAGATAGGCTCTGTTGATGTTCAAGATGTCGCGTGAAAATTGCTCGGCGGCAATAATCTGAAACGATATTGGACATATTAAAAAGAGAAACAATAATTTGGCAAGAGATTATGAAAATATTTTTTTGAGTTTATCTATTTCATTTTTACTCTTATGAAGTCGCAAATATTTTGTTATTATAGGACGTTTTGTCCTATTGCAGGGTACAGCCTCCTCCTATCAGACTAGAAGTGGGCTCGTGACCACTACAGTAACTACGGTCATAGGAGATATGGCTATAGTCACCTCTTTAAAGTTTTCTGTGCCTCAATCTCTGCGCACACTCTTAGCTTGCGACAACTTGAACAAATAAACAATTTTCAAATTATTATCAAGTAAGTAAGGCACAATATTATTATGATCTCTTGCCAAGATCGGCAACGGCGGACAGACTGTATTGATGCGGAATTGTGAAGAGACTTGTACCCCTAGCCATGTTGCTAATTTATTAACGTTAGTAGAAAGCTTTAAATGTACGGAAATGACGCGCCGAGTGCGCGTCATTTCACGCAGTCACGTGGTCAGTACAAAAGAATTGGCGCCAAGGTCAATTCGAAGCGTTCGTCGCGAGCGAAACGGTTGTAACTTGGCTAGGGGGGTTGAACTCAGATAACAGGAGCAGAGATGGACAGAGAAGAAGGAGATCATTATCATCTCTTATTATTATTATTAGCCACTAACCTAACCTCCCTCCATTCCTTCCAATGATCACGATTCCTCGCTTTCGCTTTCCAATTCTTAAGGAAGACATCCAGTCCAGGTCGTCCCTCCATCTCTATCACGGCCTCATATGTCTATATTATTACTTTTTACAATATACAAGTTTTTGTATACGCAGCAATCCAGGTGAAGTATTGGTTTGTATTCGTCTCTATTTACAAGTACTTACCCATGCGATGATAGAAGTCTTCTAGTCTACGCTCGAAGATTGTACCCATCAAGAAAAATAAAACTAGTGCCAAGACAATAGGAGCAAAGTACCACCATTCCATAGGCTTTTCACGTTTCTGTGAAGAACAAAAATCACATACACCTATAGCTTTTTAGCATTTGACAGAAAATGGCTTTCTCAATTTTATGGTCCAGCACATTCATCAATTGACGGTTTCGCCGAAGATAATATGGGCCACGAGTGGGGGGCCCATATTATCTTCGAAACCCGTTTTCTATAAGCTTTTATTTAGTTTAACCTGTCCCGATGATTGATTCGATGCCTAAGGTAACTTCTTATAATCCGCAGCCCAGAGAGACGCCGACGCTGACATGCTGACGTCTTACCGGGCGGCTGGACTGTGACCTTCCCTTTGCTCACCGTCCACAAGCGCGGGCTTGACAATTTCTGGTCAACGGAGACGGGGGTCTACGTTGGCCGAAAATTGTCCTGCGCGGGAGTCCAGTCGTCGCCACTCCTTTGCTCGCATTACTGCTTTGCATCAAGAGGTGATGGTCTCCTATTTCGTCTTACTTCGTACCATGGCCTAAATCAGGTCCTGGAGTCTACTCGCTTTCTCCGAAAAACGAATTTTCGATGGAAATTTCGCGTTTCCTACCACGGTTCCTTTCGTTCCCGAAATTTCGCACGAACGAAAATTGTTTGACGTACCGAATCTCTAAACCTATTCTAATTAGTTATGTTTCGAAAAAAAAAAAAAAAATTGGGATTGTATGCAATTTTAACGTCAAATGAATATCGTTCGTTTACGAAAGTTTCGTTTCGGAGAAAGCGAATAGACACGTCGAGAGGTCATAATGACGATTCTAATTTGTTGGAATAAATAAATGCCACATACCAGAATGCTAATAGTTGACGCTGTAGCTATATTCATCTCAATATTTACTCAGTACATCCTTCAATAAGAGTGAGTCCTCCGAGCTACAAAATTTCAAACAAGTTAGCTTTAAATTTATTATTCATTATCTAGATACTAGGTGTTTTAGAAGTTGTTGTTTCAGAGTGTATGTCTAGATTAAGTTGTCTGTTTGCAAGGCTTTTTGTAAAGAATTTTAGGTACTCGTTTAGTAAGAAAGAAAGAAAACAATCTATCGCGAATTTTTCAAGAAATTAAAGATTAAGTATTATATATATTGTCGGTACAATCCTGAAATAGCGAAGAATTAACTGCTGTTCGATTTCCAATAATAATAATAATTTTAGAGTCACTCTATGACTTTAACCCTTAAGTTTGTTTCGGTGTTTCTTCTTAGGGTAGTCAGCTAGTAAACACTGGCTTCATCTAGTTCTAATTGACGAAAAAATTTAGGTGTAAAAGTTTTTAAAAACTTATTTGTAAAATAAATATCATTTATTATGTAGTGCACAGCCTTGAACTGTACAAACATTGAAGATACATGTACTCATGATTTTCTATTTAGTATTCACTTACATTACATATCACGTTCAATTCAATTCATCACGGTTTCTGAACTTTAAACTAAGCAAGTGGAAATTTGTGGAGGTCTGAAGTCGATTTGATAGTAGTCCGACTATCAGCGAGTTATTCTTTCACACTATGTTACATTTTTAACTTCATTACGTCTAATTTTATAAATATTTTTGAATATTCATTATTGTTTGTCCGGTAGGCAACGCCCTATATCTCTGACTGATTCTGTAATTTTTGACATTTTAAGTATATTTTTTTAAATGATTTTCAATCAAGGAGTCCCTTCTATTAACATATATAAACTCATCATGCCTTTCTTAACAAGTAACGCACTAAATGACCTAGGGATGCCATGGATCCGAATTCAAGTTCCCGTGGCATTGCCAAGAGTATCCTCCAGGAGGCCTTAGGTCCGGAACGGCCTTTTCCTACGGGGGTAAGTAGACAGTATGTATAAATGACACCACCTGCTGGGACACTTTTATGCTACGTTAATTGTAAAATAAATAAATAAATAAATACAATTTCTGGTCATGAACGTCGATAGAGAATTGTACGCACTTTTTTGAAGAACATCTTCCAATATAAGTCTCTTTTCATTATTGATCTATCTCACCTGATGTTTAGCGATGATGTGGTCGACGATGGAGCACGCTTGCCAAGAGGTGCTCTATCCACTCTTGACTTTAAAACTAGGTTGGAACTCTCAGGAAACAGAGACACCGGCAGGGAATTCAACTTCTTACATGCTCGTACAACTAATGGGAACACATTCATTGTACGTGCGTGATAAAGACTTTTCTATAACGACAAAAATCCAAGTTTGGTGTTTGGATCGAAAACATTATCTACATACAAAACCAATGAGTACCAATTCTTTCCCTGCATAATGTTCGACTTTTGATGTGATACAATCAAATGAAGTTAGTACTATGACCTTTCAAATGGCATATCCACAACTTGGTACTACAAATACTTGCATTATAATTATTCATTTTCTCGAACACAAATCAGATAATATGCAGCAACTACCCAGCTACCCGGTTACCGGCTGTAAGATCGTGAATATCGTGTGCAGCCAGTTGTCAGGACCGAGTAACCCGGATTAGACCCGGCTGCAAGGCGGGAAGTGGCAACCGTAAAGATTTTACGGACGCCTGACGGTTCAGGAGTTAAGGCAACCATCCACTGCATTTACTATATATCTCTATTCGTAAATAATAATAAATTAGGTTTATGTAACTGCTTAGCTTAGACAGCTTAGAAAATTCTATCGCACTAATATTATAAAGTGTTTTGATACTTCTTCATGGTAGAACGGCTCAAGTCTTTGGATGTTTATGGCGGGCGATTTTTTTTCCGGTGTTGTGTGCTGTGGCACACGATGTTTATTCTGGACGTTCATAAAGACTTCTCGTCTTCATATATACGCCCAGACTGCCTGACAGAAGAGCCAGTCGGGGCAGTGTCAAACTCCTATTGAATAAAACCACACTCCTGCCTTACATTTACACCACAGACATGAGACATGACTTCCGTGTCTTTGTTTGATAGTTAACTATTATTTGGTTCTGGGTAACTTTACGTGCAAGTGGCTTGCAGGTTGGCACCCTGTTTGACCAGTCAGTCCTAAAATATATGAAGCTAGAAGAGAATGTTCTTAACAGGTGCTTAACAATTCAGTTTTATAAATACTTTTTTTTTCAAGAGTCAAAATCTGGGTGTCTACTAAAAATCTGAGTGTATGTCAGGTTACCAACATGCTTGTGAACGCATCTATGACACAAGAGTTATTCCTAGTGTAGGACAACGTCCTTAATTAGAAAAAAATAACCATTGTCTAGGCAATATAATAATCCTTACTAATATTATAAAAGCGAGTTTATTTGTTTGTTTGTTACGTCTTCACGCCTAAATGGCAAAACCAATTGTGATGAAACTTGGTACACGGATAGACCATGTCCTGGAATGGAACATAGGATACTTTTTATCCCGGAAGTATGTTCTCTTGGGATAATTTTCGGCTATCACGCGGGCGAAGCCGCTGGGAGCAGCTAGTTTAAAACAATTTAATTTAAAATGGGCTACTACTGTCTGAATTTCCCTTCCGATGACAGAATCCAGTAGCCTAGTGTGGTCCTAGAACGCTAAGGGCAACTAAAAGAGCCATTTCCACGGACATAAAAGTAGGTGTAGCTTAGCTATGGGCCGCTGTGGAGCAGTGCCTTTATAGCAAAAGAAAAATTGTGTGTGAAGAAAACGTTCGCGATAATGATAGCCACGTCGAAGATGTTACTTCATTCGTTTATTTTCATTGTTATTGGTAAAGTACTACGAATTGCTCTAAGAGATATGAGATAGGAATTTACTGTGAATTAGGGAATGCAAATCTCGCGAGATTGGGGCTCGAGCGAGATCTCGCGAGATTATGAATAACAATATCGCGAGATCTCGCCAATTTCGAGAACTCGCGAGATTGGCAGTTTTGTGTGTATTTTTTTCCAAATAATTGCAATATTTGAATAAATTAGGAAAAAAGTAGGTAATAAAAATTGTAATGATTATAAAATAACCATAGGCACGGGCTTGCGGACGGCGAACAATGTGTTGTTGGCTGTCCTACCGTCCGGTAACTGTCCGGACTGAGCCCAAATCGTCGATGGCGCACCCTGGGTCGAAGCTTACTAGGGCCAGGGTTAGTTCCGAAACGTAGCTCAGCCCCGGTATGACAGGCACGAAGGCAGTAATAGTCTGACACTATCTCCCGCTCTGCCCAAGGGAGGGAGATGTTATTTGGATGATTTTTACCAACCAAGAAAAAAGTATTATAAGATAAACATTTATTTTCAGGAATTTTTTCAATACTTTTTTTTGCATCAAACATTGTTTGACGTATCTGTCTATAATTTTTTAACGTCCGTGTCAATCCGTGCTTCGAATAAGACGTTTTTATGCTCGAGTACAATCTCGTTAATCTCGCGAGATCTCGCCCTTTTTTTCGACCGAGATCAATCTCGCTAAAAAAAGCCGAGATCTCGCGAGATCGAGATTGCATTCCCTACTGTGAATGTGTTGATGTCTTTGCTTGAAGATAGTACTGTTGGTAAGCTGTGATGCAATCGTTGATGGTGAGGCGCACTAGTTTACTAAGAGCCTATTCACTCAAGCCTTGAAGACATCTAAATTATAATCGAAAAAAGAACAATAATTTGTCTAAGCCTGTTAGATACTAGATAGCTTATCCTCGTCATTTCAGCCGAAAGACATCCACTGTTGGACGTAGGCCTCCCCCAAGTGTCGCCATAATGACCGGTCCTGTGCGTCTCGCATCCAAGGTTGTTGGTGCATCTTGTTGGAGGCCTTCCAATGTTGCGTTTTCCGGTATGTGGTCGCCACTTCTGAACCTTTCGTCCCCATCTGAGGACAATGTGCCCTGCCCACTGCCAATGTTTTTTGTTTTGCGTTTGGCTAGGTTCCTATGGAAACCTAATTTAGGCACCAGTCTCTAACATAGCTTAACCCCGGTTTGTAAATTCTAAAGCTATTAAGTAACTTGGTAAAGAGAAAATAAACTTTATTTTTTATTTTTATGTAGTCTTATAACACAATAGAAATTGAAAGACCCAAAGGAACTTTGTTCTATGTAAAAAAATTGTCAATGGAGTGGATAATTTCTTTATTGACACAGATTTTATCGCTGATCCACCGCTTGAAAAATCAAGATAAACTGACAAAACCCGTTATCATAGTAAAACATATATTTGTCTTCAAAATTAACATCTAAACACCCCTTTAGTATCACAACTAAAATAAGCACAATCGACCCGATACATTATTTATCTACCCAGATTATCCGCCGCATCCATAACATCCCTTATAAACAACAACCAAACAGTTACATGTTTTACACAAACATTCACAGTTCCGACTTAGTTCACATTACAGGCTCTTAAGATTCGTCCCACGTTGGGCGCCAACAAAAACAATCTACACGCAACAAATCCGACGAATGTTCGATGAAAACCGGCTAAAACTGGTTGTAACTGGACCGGGCTGGTTTCGACCGGATTATACTAACGGCTCCTAATTGCTACGTGGCTGGAATAGGAACGCGGTGAGAAATGCCTCAACTAATAGTCTTACAGTTAATGTAGAATTTAGAATGGTTTATTTAAATGGGGTTCTTTATGGTATGCTGTTTCATTCTATGGGATGTTTATGGGTTCTGGAAATGGACGAGTTGATAGGATTAAAGAGGTTTCAGATGAAATGCGATGGGTTTATAAATGGCGAATTTTGCCAGTGGATATTGATGATGTTTTTATTTTCATTGCAAGGCTGTTGAGTCCATTATTTTATCTAGTTTCAGGAGTTGCAGAGTGTTCGGGAATAAACCTATAAAAAATATTTAAATACATTTGGTTTTACTGAATGTCATTGTGCTTCTAATGCTTTGCTTTCCAGCTGTGCTAGTTTTCCTTCGCAAGATTTTATAACGCTACATTATTTTCAGTTTCTAGAGCGATTCAATCATCTTGATAAACTTATTGTTTCAATAATTCTAAGATTAGAAATTATTATAAAATATTGGCACAACAATGTATTAATAGAACAGTTTAACATTGTAAAAAGCTTCAGTTTTTTTTCAGGTGGTAAATCATCCAAGAGGGCGTGTCAGACTTTTAAACTAAAATCTACTTGACTTCAGTTGCCTTTAGCGTTCTAGGACCATGGCCAGCTGAGTCGGATGTTTGATGGCAAGACTTTATTTACCATCGAACATAAGCGCGCCTCAAAGAGTTGTCAGCAACAGTAGGGGCCCAGCTGGGTCGAAGCCTACTGGGGCCAGGGTTAGTCCGAAAGGTAGCTCGAGCCCCAGTATGAAGGCACGAAGTAACAGGGTGAGTTTTTAGTCAGTAAGAGTCTGACACTATCTCCCGCTTCGCCCAAGAGCGGGGGTTGACATTAGATGATTTTCCCACCAACTACCACCATAAAATCCCATCATAAAAAACCATCGAACACAAATTTTTACCTACAGGTATGGGTGTCATACGTTCGAACGAAAAGTTTAGGGCACTGTCGTCATATACGTGCACAATTCATTGCCTTTTTTGTGGTCTATATATATTCTCGCCTCCATAACAGAAATTCAGTTGTTTTTATTGGGTAAAATTTCGCATTAGTGGAGTTTAATGTAAAGCAAGCAGTTCAACAATAGCTTTTTCATTACTCATACTCTGTAAGGAGGTCTGAAGTTGCCTGAGGAGCGGGCTGAAAAGTACAACACTTTTCATCCCTAGGGAGTTTTACTTTCACCTAACAACTGTCAAATTATTTAAAAAAAAAACTAGATCTATCTTCTTGTATTCGTAATGAAAAGCACAATGCTTACCTCTGGGTTAAAGTTACTTATTTAGTCCCTCGAATTAGCGACAACTTCTTCTCGGGACGAAATAAGTAACTTTCACCCCTAGTGTAACAATGTACTATTGTTTTCTACACATAATAGAATCAGTTTACCGTCTAGACGAGCCATACGTAATCGAAGGTTTCCGGGTGGATGGTTGAGACAAGTCTTTTCCGATCTAGATATTGTGATGTGGGTAGTCTCAGTAGGATTGACCTATCGACAGGGGATAGCATATTGTTGATGACCGATTTTCCTAACTGTGCATTTTTTTCACGTTTTTATAAGTGCCCATAAAGGTCTATGTGAAATGGAATAGTTTCAATCTCAATTTGTTTGAAAATGTGTTCCATGAATGTGAAGCTACTGATTTTTTTTTTAATTGATACTAACTAATGCTTGACTGTGATCTTATCTGATGGTTAGTAGTGATGCAATCGTTGATGGTGAGGTGCACTAGTTTATTAAGATTCTATTCACTCTAGCCTTGAAGACACCTAAGTTATACGTGTAATCGGTCAGGAAGATTGCATTATTTTACTTTTTTTTCACTGCCCTACAGTATTTTACTTTTGTCGCTATCTTTGTTTTTCCTGTAACCTGTAAACTTATGCTGTTCCACATAATCATTATTAATCGCAGCAGGTTTGCTTTATATTGTAGTTTATTTGCATATTAGCGACCTGCCAAAGCCAAAGGCTTTGTGTAAGTGCAAATTATATAAAAACCTCCCTTGTAGTATCCATAAGGCTCTTCCAATGACTGCAAACCGTAACAAAATTTGGTGTGTGGTTTAAATTAGCGGATAAAAAGATAGTCGTAAAAAATCACTTTGTTTTATATTCATCCTCATCAATTCAGGACATCGTGCATTGGTCCAACTTGTGGGAGCTCTTCTAATACTGCGTCTTCCGGTACGTGGTCTCCATTCCAGAACCTTTCATCCCCATCGGCCATCTCTCTTCGACATATGCTCTCTGCACATCACAATCCTCAGACTAACTCAGGGGTGTCAGACTTTTACTGAATAAAACCAACCCTTTGCGTGTTCTTTTAACTGCGTTCTAGGGCAGCACAAAAACTTACGGTTACCTAAGATTGTTTAATATAAAACACTCAGTTCATTGGTTTCCACACTATCTAGATCTTTAACCGTACATTTGAAACAATTACAACAGCCTCGATCACACCCAACCTCTCACATCGAAATAACCTCACCCTGCTCACAAATACGACATTAATTGCTTGCTTCAAACCTAGGACACAAAATAGATAGGTACAGAAGTCAATCTCATGTATGTACTTCACTTTTTATACCTACGCTAGGCGATCGCGCTAGGGTCAGCGCGTTGCGCCGGACTGTATGAGTGCGACCGGGCGATTAAGCCGAGATATCGTGTCCGCGAGCTGAGTCTATGTATGCGTTGCTCGAGCGCGCTTTGTATGTAGATTGTCTTCTGTACCTACTCGTATCTATTTTGTGCCTAGGACCAGTGGCGTAGCTACTAAAGGGCTAGGCGGGGTAGTGCCCCGGGGCCCTCAAGCTCGGGTGGGCCCCAAATCCTGATTAAAAAACCGCTTATTGAATGAACGAAACATTTTACGAAAAATATTTCTGTTGATAGTGATAGTAAATCAGATAATGTGACCACTGCAGTATTGGTTGAAAAGCCTACTCATGAAGATTCGGTAATTAAGCTGTGAAAGATATCATTGGCGATCATATTAACGGCGACCATGTCTCCATATTGAGTGTGCATATTAATGATAAATCTTCTAATAACTTGGGATTTATATAAAAGATAAAGCAGCGTATATATAAAGAAGAAAGAAATAAAGAAAGAAAAACGTTTATTCGATATATTGATAAAGCCTATACAATTTAGAGGCCCCGGTTTGTTTTTGCCCAGGGTCCTTGGTGATCTAGCTACGCCACTGCCTAGGACTCGCAGATAACCCTTTTCCTGCAACGAAACGGAAGGATTTTAATGACAATGTATTTTCGGCCTCCAAAATGAAATTCATTGTGACCAAAAATGAGTTCTATTGTTCTTTTCCAGTTAAAAACAGCAGGAAAATTACCGCAGCCGTCTCGATTGTGCTCGTCATTCAATGCCGGGTGTAACACAATATTGCCGGTTTTTCGGGAAGGATTCGGTCCGTTTTTGCTCAGCACTTTTTGAGGACTGTGACGTTGTTATTGTGTTTTTCTGAGAGGGATTGTCGGTGTAATGTATGGTGCTGATGAGGGCAATGCCGAATGATTATGACGTTTGTCTGGGGTTGACTAAAAGGCGCGTGTGATCGGTACGGTATTGTGTAGGTGTTTAACTTGTATGTGATGCATGGGCTATGTGTCTAGTCTCTTTGATCCAATTATGTGTGACCTAAAGATAATTGCAGTCTGCTTCGATTGCATATTTATGTAAATTCGGCGTGTGTACGCAAAATATGCTCTTGGACGTTACGTTCCTGACTGCCCGCTATAAAAGATGAGTATTCTCAACAAGTCTCGTACATACTTGACTCGATAACTGTACTACATATAATACTCGTATATCTTAAGCTTCAACAATTTGTGGGCGCTTCAAGTCTATTTTCAATAAATAGTGACCGATCGAAACAGGACTTTTTGTCGAAACCGTAACCATTACTGTTTCGACACGGTTATGATTGGACATAGAACTTCCCCAAGTATCGCCATAACGACCGGACAGTTAATAATGTAGGATTAGCTAATTAATAACTATTAATTAATGATCAGTCTCTACAAATACAGCAAAATACCGTTCTTATGATTCATTAAAATTGCGCAAAACTATTAAAAGACAGAATACCAACAAAAAAGAAATTAACAACAAATTAATTATTATAATATAGACTTCTTTCGATGGCTGAAGAGGGAGAGGGAGGCCAAAGAAAAGATGGGTGGATTGTGTGAGAAGTGATATGAATGAAAGGGGAGTTAGTGATAGCGTTACGAGCGACAGGACAGAATGGAAGAAAAAAATGTGTTGCGCCGACACCAAATAAAACGGGATAAGGGCAGGAAGGTGATGGTGATAATATAGTCTTCTCTCGCTCTAAGCCTTCTAAGGTGGAGCGTAAGGGCATGTCAGGATTTAAGTGAGTAGAACTACACCTGTGTCCAGTGTGTTCAGTTCCTCTTACGTTTTAGGACAAGAAATTCCTTGAGGGCTAAGCAGGCAGCGGCTCTGCTGGGTCTATACGGTTTTGTCAACTTCTCTTTATGGCACGCGTGAGACCCTACGCGTCGTCGTCGACTCGGGCTCAGTCTGATCAGTTACCAGATGGCCGCGAAAGCGAAAGGGAAAATTGGTGACCGCATCACATTACCTCCCGTTTCAGACTGTGGGTCTTCTACGTGGGTTGGTCGCTGGCAAAAGCTTACATCATCATCATTTTTTCAGTCGAAGGACGTCCACTGCTGGACATGGGTCAAGTGTCGCCACAACGAACGGTCCTGTGCGTCTCGCATCTACCGCATCCCTGCGACTCTCACCAGGTCATCAGTTCATCTTGTGGGAGGCCTTCTAATGGTGTGTTTTTCGGTGTACTCTAGAGCCTTTTGGCTCCATCGACCATCCGTTCTACGAGCAATATGCCCACTGTCACTTTAGTTTTGCGATACTTCAAAAAAGCTTTAACTTTTATTAACCTATCTTCGCCATGAGTGCGAGAAGATTGTGCAATTACACAATCTTAAACAGAGCTTGTAGATAGACATAAAACTCTTGAACTTTCAACTGCGCTCTCCGGGGAAATGGGTCCTAAAATTTTACTGCAGAAACTAATTATTTCTACCCACAAATATATACTATAAGACATTTTTAATAATATCCCAAATGCGGTGCTGGTGCAGGAAGAGGTTTTTCATTTTCGTACTCAAACAGAAGACGACTTAATCCTTCCGAAAATAGACAAAAACTAACTTTGAACCTTCTGACTTCTGAAACAGAACTCAGATTTCAGTGTGGTTATCTAAATGCAGTTTTAGTGTCCAGTTAAAAGTTTTTAAACGGCTATAAACAAGTGTTACGCTTTCGTTACGGGTTTGGGATATTTGAGCGTTGAACTAGTGCGGTACTAAAAAACTGTTAAGTGCGAATTGACCTTATCCTCTATTTCCTGTATGCATTTGGCAAGCTTTCTGTTTCAAGGGAATTTGAAAAACCGTTTTTTAATCTACACTTTCACGGTTTGTACTTTTGTTTTTTTTTTTACTGTTTATATGTTGTTTGAGAGCAGTGGTGACCGAGTGGTAACGGCCCCGACTTACGAGTTGTAGGTCGCGGGTTCAAACTCAGCCAGGCGCAGGCGCATTACTTTGTGTAATTTATTTCATCATCACTGCTCTCAAAACGGTGTCTTCGGAATCTTTAGTAAACTGGCATGTCCTGGAACAATATTTCTAGATAAAAAATCGAAGATATGTGACATCCGCCAACCCGCACAAGGTGTGGGTCTCGCGTGGTGGATAGCCCTTTCCCTCTCCTAGAGGGGACGTTTGAGTCCCAACCGTGGTTCCAACAACAGTGGGAACATTATAAGGTTCGGCCTAATAATGTTCCTTTGTTAAGCTATGCTATAATTATGTTGTTTATGGGCTTTGTGCCACAGAAAAGCACTAAGTGAACAAGTGCAGTCTGAAGTGTTACTAACATAGTCATAATTTTAAGTTTTATTTATTAAAAACTAGCTTTGCCCGCGCGGCTTCGCTCCCGCTCTTCCCTACTCCACCCTACTATACCCAACTCTACCCTACTCTACCCTACTCTACCCTACTCTACCCTACTCTACCCTACTCTACCCTACTCTACCCTACTCTACCCTACTCTACCCTACTCTACCCTACTCTACCCTACTCTACCCTACTCTACCCTACTCTACCCTACTCTACCCTACTCTACCCTACTCTACCCTACTCTACCCTACTCTACCCTACTCTACCCTATTTTTTTTTCCATAAGAACCTTCTCCTCACAATAACAATCACAACAAAAAAAAAATCAGCCAAATCGGTCAAGCCGTTTTCATGCCAAGTCGTGACAACGGAAAACGGGGGTCATTTTTATATATATAGATAGATAAATTGTATTTAATATCAGCTCAGCTTTATCTGCATAGTTAGTCTGTAAAGTATTTATCTCAGAACCTTGAGGTCCTGGCCCTTTGGAAGGCGTACGAGGAGCCGGAACCAACTCGCAGAGGCCCTTTTAGATGCTTTGGTGTTTTTGGTTAATGGAACGTGGTACCAACCGGTGATTATCCCCATACGCGCTATGCTAAATTGCATCCAAGGACAACCCCCGGTTGGTGATTAAACTATTGCGATATGTACAGTAGGGTACAGTGGGTACAGTAGTACCCACTGTACCCACTATACCCACTGTACCCACTGTACCCACTATATCCACTCTACCCTGCTGTACCCACTCTACCCACTCTACCCTACTGTACCCTACTGTATCCTACTGTACCCACTCTACCCACTGTACCCACTGTACCCACTGTACCCACTGTACCCACTGTACCCACTCTACCCACTATACCCTACTGTACCCACTCCACCCTACTGTACCCTACTGGGTAGAGTGGGTAGAGTGGGTACAGTAGGGTGCAGTAGGGTAGAGTGGGTACAGTGGGTACAGTAGGGTACAGTAAGGTAGAGTGGGTACAGTAAGATACAGTAGGGTAGAGTGGGTAGAGTGGGTACAGCAAGGTAGAGTGGGTAGATTTCGGAAGTCGGTGTTAAATAAAGGAGATACAAAACTATTATGTAGGATTAATCTCAGAAGTGAAACACTGTACTGCTAATAATCACACTTTATTTGTTACAGTTGTATATACTCGTAGTACAATATATATTTAGCAATTATTGCGTCCGCACTCTTCGACTGCTCACGGCGTAATGCCTTTCCGACGAATGTTGTCGCCCCACCATCTCTAGACAATCCCTACTACTCGTTTCCAAGGCGAGGGCGCCACTGCGACTCAAATAACAAACTATACTCATGACCTATTACTTTCTAGAGATAATTGAGTGACTTTAAATAATAACAATTGTACATTACGATCTATAATTATTATAAATAAGCTACAAAATATTAAAAATATAATATCTGATAATTAATAAGCTAACAACTCGGCCATCCTGTTCGTAGCGAGTCCCTTCGCTACTTAATTATATAAAAAGAAAACCTTACTAAATCAAACTCAAAATACAAATTTATTAAAAAAATATAACATATGTATATATAAAAATACAAAACACAAAACATTATAATTATATAAGTAACAAAATAATTATGTACTAGTAACAAAATAACAATAAAAATATATCATATTTTAATGGTGTAACTAAATCACCAAATAGATGTGATTGTATTTATCAATCTACAATTTATACATAACACAAAGAAAATATAATATAAGCTGAACATGCACAAAGGTAATTCTGCTATAATTCATGATTCGACTTCACACACACATATTTACATTACTCTTCTTTATCACTGGTAGAACTTTCATCATCAGTGTCGCTGTCGAGATTTCTATTAAAATTTAACCATGGTTGAATTTTATCTAGGGCTATAATATTTTCATACTTACGACCATTTTTACGTGTTAAAGGAGTATCTTCTATGAGATACCGATCATTGGGTAACACTTTTACAATCCGATAAGGTCCTTGATATTTGTTTACTAGCTTTTGTGATTTACCGTCGTGTGGAATTTGTCTTTCAACGCGGATTAAGTCACCCTCTTTATAGACAGTACCTGGTTTGCGACTTTTATTAAACCTATGGGCATCTTTTGATTGCTGCTCTTTGATTTTCTCATTTGCTTCCTCTCTAATGGAATTTAAATTGTCTGAACTATCTACATTTAATGTATCATTTATTACAGAATTTAGAATACCCTGTGAATAACTGGTAATATTAAATCCAAAAAGCAGTTCCGATGGAGATTTTTGGGTAGTTTTATGTGTCGTGGTGTTTAGACCAATTTGGATTTCGGCAACGTATTCGTCCCAATTTTTCTCGTTATCACCATGAGAAGAAGTAGATAAAGCGTCAAGTATCGTTCTATTAAATCTTTCCACTTGCCCATTAGCTCGGGGTGTGGAAACTGCATTTTCAATATGTTTGATGCCGTATGAAAGAACAAAGTCTTTGAAAATTTTATTCGTAAAACTAGTACCTTTGTCAGTGATTAGGCGAGTGGGGGCTCCAAAATAACTAATGTGGTCTTTAAGGACTCTGACGGTTGTAGTCGACTTCGTATTTTTAACAGGAGTAATATTCGCGAATTTTGTAAAACCATCGACTATTACGAGGAGATAGCAGTTACCCTTTTTGCTTTTTATAAAAGGCCCTAAATGGTCAGCGTGAATGGTGTGAAATGGAATACCAATCTTGTCTATTGGATGAAGTGCACCTTCGCGTTTACCACCAGGTGCTTTATGGTGGGCACACTCCAAACAAGACGATACATATTTTTTGACAAACCGACGCATTTTGGCAAACCAGTAGTGTTTCTGAATTCTCTGCAGGGTCTTATCAAAACCGCAATGACCGACATTATCGTGGTTTTTTTGTACTATTTGCCAACGAACGCTCTTGGGCACTAACCATTTTAATTCATCGCCTACAATACGATAGACACGACCATTTTTAAGTTTATAATTTTTGCAAATTTCAGAAACGCGCTCGGAACCTGAATCATCGAGAACATCTTTGATTTTCTTTATTTCATCATCTGCAATTTGTACCGTAGTAATCCATGCTTGGTCCACCTCTATAGCGAGTACATCAAGGACATGAGATTCAGACGTACATTCATCAACGGGATTTCGACTCAATGCATCCGCGTGCAACATTCGTGAACTAGGACGATAGTCTATGGAGCAGTCATACTCCTGTATCTGCACCCACCACCGGGCGACTCGAGGGATTACATCTCGTTTGGTCAATGTATATCTAAGGGCGTTACAGTCCGTAAAGATCCTAAACGGTATGCCTATTAGATACACCCTAAAACGATTCAACGATGCTATAACTGCGAGCGTCTCTAGTTCATATGAATGGAGTTTGCGTTCGTCAGGTGTAGTCTTACGACTAAAATAAGATACGGGCTGGAAAAGTCCCTTCGTATTAGCCTGAAGAAGTATACCTGCAACGCCATCCTTGCATGCATCCGTGTGCAGTTGAGTTTCGGCATTGTGATCATATAATGCCAACAGTGGTCTCCGAGTTAAAAGGGTCTTAACTCTATCGAAAGCACATTGTTGTGCCTCTTGCCATACCCATACGGAATCCTTACGTAACAGATCTGTCAGAGGAACTGTAATGAGAGCGTAGTCCTTAATGAAACGGCGAAAAAACCCAGACAGTCCTAGAAACTGCCTTATTTCGTGCTGATTGTTTGGCGTAGGAAATTTCGAGACAGCATCAGTCTTTCTAGACCCTGGACGAATACCTTCAGCACTAACCTCAAGTCCGAGAAAGTCAATCTGACTTTGGAAGAAGTTGCACTTGCTCAATTTCAACGTAAGACCCCCTGCCTTCAGCAACTGTAAAACTTCCTCTAGCCTCTGTAACCCCTCAGTGACATCTTTTGATGGTATTAAAACATCATCCATATAAACTATTGCGAACTTAACCTTGGCCTCAGATAATATTTTGTTAATTGTCCTTTGGAATACCGAAGGCGCATTTACAAGTCCAAAAGGCATTCGGTTATATTCATAAAGACCGTCAGGTGTTACAAAGGCAGTTTTTTGTCTAGACTCTTCCGCGATAGGTATCTGATAGTACCCAGAAGCTAAATCGAGAGATGTAAATAAAGTATTTCCCGACAGTTGGTCCAACTGATCTTCAACTCGGGGAAGTGGATAATGATCCTTTTTTGTTTTTCGATTAAGTGCTCTGTAATCGACACATAATCTCTTTTCTCCAGTCTTCTTTTTGACGAGTACAATGGGACTTGCATATGGTGAAGAAGACTCCCTTACAATCCCACTATCAAGCATTTCCTTAACCATGTCCCTTACTAAAACCCTTTCGGGGTAAGACATTCGGTACGGCCGATACACAACAGGACGAGAGTCTTCAAGCTCGATATGCATTTCTGTAATTTTTGTGAATCCGAGATCGTCGAGACCCTTTGAAAAACAATCGCCATATTTTGCCAGCAGTTGTTGAAGTTTTAGACGCTCCTGTTCGGAGATACCTTGTCCGCAATTTACAGTCTCGTCAACCTCCTTTTCCTTAAACGTTACATTACAACAATCAAGCATAGAACGGTCACTTTGTTCGAAAACGGCGCGCGTTAAGAGAGAACCCTTATCAATGGTAACAATTTCGGAAGATACATTCAATACGAGTACTACACTACGACCTTGATTAATGTCGTATTCTCCAGGGAACAGATAATATTCTCTCCCTTCCTTACCACGCAGAGATCCGTTAACGCGAATTGTGCCTGTAACGATAGATGAGGTTTCGACGGGCACCGGCGACAAAATGTTGCAAACTAAGTTGATTTGTTTACCTACTTTCAAATGTATCTTTTCACTGCTGACTCTTTGTAAAATCAATTCATTTGAAGTTTTAGTTATTACAATTCCCGGCCTTTCAGTAAAGGAGTGACCTAATAGAACCGGGTATTGGATTACGAAGTCTTCTACAACATACAGATCGATTACTTCATGAATACCCTGAACCTCGACCTCACTCGTCACAACGCCTAATGGTGACACTAAACTTCCCCCTATGCCCCTTAGTACCGGCAAAACTTCGCGTTGTTGAATGCCGAGATTCATTTCTCTGGCTATGCCTATTTTAATCAGGGAACACTGACTACCCAGATCAATATGACATTTGGTAATTGTTTTATTGAGTTTGATATCCAAAATATATTTATTGTTACTATCGTCCACGTGCAATTCGGCCACTTGTTTTTCTGGCCGTTCTTTAGCGTGTGCATCGTCCTTCTCTCGTATTTTATTTAACTTCTTAAAACAGTGTTCTGCCAAATGTCCCATTTTATCGCAGTAGGTACATTTTACGGCAGGTTTATTGCACTTATTACTACGGTGCCCTAATTCGTTACAGTTAAAGCATCTAACGTTAGCGTTATCTTTTGTAGTATTCTGTCGGGAAAACGGCTGTCTTTTGTCATTATTACGAGAGCGTTGGAGAGGGTCTTGGTGATCTCTACTTTGCCCTACTTTCACGGTCCTAAAGTACCTCAGTACCTGTTCGGGTTCAGGAAATTGGGCTGCTTGGGCACCCACCCTAATTGCACGATCCTCGACACCATAAAGAATACAATCTACAGCTTGTTTACCATATATGTTGCACCTATTCAGCAAATTAATCTTCGTATAATAGTAATGCTCTAACGATTCACCGTAGCGAGCCCTTTTGGATAACATTTCCGTAAGAAGTTCAGCGTAGTCTTCGCGGCAGGGAAAAGATTCTATCAATTTTCTCTTCCATTCAGTCCAAGAAAGTAAGACAGTTGATAAGCCTTGATACCACGTTTTAGCAACACCTATCAACTTAGGAAGGGCGTAGTGAATAGTTTCCCTGTCGTCCCACTGATAAATGGTAGCACATTCCTCTACCTTAGTAAGCCAAGTCAATACAGTCTGTTCCTTGGACATCGGATCAAATTCAGGAATTACATTTTTGTCGAAAGTGAGTTTTGGTTTATCAGAATTTTTCATATTTTTTAAAATGTCAAGAAATTTATCGAGTATAGTAGAATCATGATCTTTAGACTTAGATTGTTTAAATCGTTTAGCAGAATTATGATAATGCTCACCCGAGTCTTCGGACGATGAACTGAGCCGTCGTCTGCGGTTAATCCTCGCGCCACCTTCAGGACGAAAATATGTAGTTGCCGTTGTTTGTTCATGGTTTCGTAGCAAATGATCGGTCGTTACACGGCCCCGATACCTTGCAGTTGTTAATATTGGGCTCATCTGGTTGTTGCGTTCGAGATATCGATTCTCAGTATCTTGTCCTTCTAAGTCACCATTGTTGGAACCCCGGCCCTGTGACCTGGGCACTCCTGGGTCATGACGGCTGAAACCCTGGCCCTGTGACCTGGGCGCTCCTGGGTCATGACGATCGGAACCCCGGCCCTGTGACCTGGGCGCTCCTGGGTTATGATGATCGGAACCCCGGCCCTGTGACCTGGGCGCTCCTGGGTCGTTACAGTCTGAATACCGGCCCTGTGACCTGGGCACTCCTTGGTTATGTATATCATTTGAACCATAATTCCTTAACTCGGATTCTCCTTGGTCGTAATTAGTATCCATTTTTTTTCTGAAACTTAGAATACCAAATATCTCTCTAAAATACAAACATCATGAACTGTGGAGTAAGTTAATATTTTTATAACACGAGTATATTTTAAGCGAGATCATTATTAGTGGTCTTTGTAGTTTGTTAGTGATACTGAAGATACTGATGATGATGTATTACTAAAAACCTGATAGAAAATTGGCTTAACCCAATGTAGAGGTTTCTAGAATCTCTGGCTATTGCCTTTAAACTTTCATGTACAAATCAGTGTATTTGTAAATGATAATGGAAATTACTATTATTAAATTAAAGGGTATGTTGTTTATGCGTGTAATTTGGAAAAAGTATTGTGATTCAACTAATATATATATATCTATTTTTTTTTTTACTACGTACAGTGTATTTAACCCTTCAGATACCGTCAATTAGAAACACAATAGTAAGACAATAGATGCGCGGCCACCGGTGGTCGCTTGGGGATTCATGAATTAAGAGACGTGTTTTAATCTGCATGACATTTATATACTGAAGTTCCTAAGTGCGGTTAATCACAAATTATTATTTTTTTGCAAACCTTTTGACGGTTGAGAGAATAATGTGAAACTAAAACGAGGGTAATTTGAGTCATGTATAATTGAAGATAGAAAAGGAAATTTACAATCGTCACACATATAGTCTACTGGTAGGAGTGTATTTACCAGTACGACGTATAGGTTTATCGTTATGCCCTCTTTGTTAATAGATTTATATTTTAGGACCACCTTTTTAACGTTAGTAAAAGCAAACGCAAAAGTAATAGTATTTGTATATTAAAACAACAAAAATTAAAGTATATTAATGTAAAATTTATATACTTGTTCAAGCATGTGGGTAGTAAAACAAGCAAACAATTCTCCAGTTCACGTGTATCTCTTTAAACTGTAGTGATAGATATGTATATACATATGGTTTTATCACAGTAGGTACAGTGTTAATAACGTTGTGTGCAAAATACTTTTAAAACCACTAAAATAAATAGTGCAAAGTGATAATAAAATAAAAAGAAAGAAAAAAAAAATAAAATAAAAAAATTACTTACGTTTTATGTGGCGTGGCAAAAATCCTTTTGATTTTTGTTGATCCCACTTCTGAGTCTGTAGGATTAATCTCAGAAGTGAAACACTGTACTGCTAATAATCACACTTTATTTGTTACAGTTGTATATACTCGTAGTACAATATATATTTAGCAATTATTGCGTCCGCACTCTTCGACTGCTCACGGCGTAATGCCTTTCCGACGAATGTTGTCGCCCCACCATCTCTAGACAATCCCTACTACTCGTTTCCAAGGCGAGGGCGCCACTGCGACTCAAATAACAAACTATACTCATGACCTATTACTTTCTAGAGATAATTGAGTGACTTTAAATAATAACAATTGTACATTACGATCTATAATTATTATAAATAAGCTACAAAATATTAAAAATATAATATCTGATAATTAATAAGCTAACAATTATAGAAACACTGACTTCGGAAATTAAAGTTATTTTGTACTTTCAGTGTTAACATTGAAGTTGGTTATATTTTTTTTGTAAAAAGTTTTTATCTGGAACATGTCAGGAGACTGGCAATATTGCCACATTTAATTATGGCAATGCTAATATTTTTAGCGAGGAATTAGCCAGCCCTTTGGTCACGCAAAGTGGTGATCAGCAGGTGAGAAATATTCTTGACTAAGCGTTTCGACCTCACACGGCTAAAAACTATAATTACCAAGGTGACAGTATCACCACAAGTTAAACGAATGTGAACCATTTTTTTATATGAATACCTCTATAAATATATACTTACAACATAAGTTTTAGTATAAACACGTGTCTAGTATTTTTATGTAAAGAATCTATGTACAAAACCTACCTGTATCATGAAAAATCACAAAGTTATAAGCTTGTTATGGCTATCCTGGCGGCTGAAGGGTTGTTTATACTTGTACTCAGCAGTTTGATGGTACCTAATGCCCGCTATGACCTTTCGTGAATTGTGTTGTACTTAGGTGGTATGCTACTTGTGACCTTTTTAAATAATTTTGGGAAAAAATATAAAGTGGTGTAAAAAGTTTTGGAATCCAATCAGTTACTGATTCTGAACAAACTATATTCAGGTTTCGCATATACTAAAAAACCCGAAGACGGCAAAAAAAACGCTTAAAACGTATGAAACAAGATTTTTAGGATGGTGAAATAAAAAAGTTACTGGAGAAACTAGAACAGAATAAAAAGAAAAGCCGTAGTCATATTACTGTGTTACACATAACGTCTGACAACAGCTTTTATTTTTAATCTGTTCTTGTTTCTCTGATGAACGACATCATTTGTCGAGTTTCGATACGTCGTTTAGGAGCTATGAGGGAACAAATGAACGTACACACATAGATTTACATACATACTATAGACTGTAATTTGGCTCTGCCGTATTCGGGTAAAAAGGAGAAACTGACTGACTGATATATCAACCCACAGCCGAAACTAAAGGGCCCAGAAGTGTGTTTGCACAAAGTTTCCTTTTGTGACGTAGGTGAGCACTAAGAGAGGGTTTCCCAAAATTCCCCCCCTGAAAAGTGAGTTAAAAGTTTGTATAGAGAAACTTATAAACATGGACGAAGCCGCTAACAGAAGCTAGTTATACCAAACAGGAGGACGGCACCGTTCATCTTTTGTAGCACCTTTTGAGGAAGCTTTTCCTCCGCAAGCAACCCCATAAATTCATCCTTCAACGCTTCCTTACACATCAAACAAACTGCCCAAAATAAATACATGGACCCTCTTTTATAATTATTTTAGCGTCTTTTCTTTCCGCCTCTTTCTCGAAGACTGCAAATTAAATAATCCTTAACAAGTTGCTGAGAAAAATAAGTAAAAGGGTATCTTTTAATCATTTATACTTTCAAGACGAATGGGTTTCTTCTATATAGCTACTCTGTTGTTTTTGTTTTGGGAATTAGCTGCCTCGTGGCGACGTCTGATGGTTTTAATTTACGGGAATGGAAAGTAATCAACCGATATTGATAAGGTACCTACCTATAAAGCAATATCTTTAAATACTCAAAGTATTTTGTGGGAGAAAATAATTAATTTTCATTATTGTTCTCTTTATTCATTTCATTATACTACATATAAATTAATTTTTTAATGTATATTTTTTTATTATTATTTACCGCTTCTTTTTTGAGGTCGGAAATAATGAAATACCTCTTTTTGCTCTGACTAAAATCACACCTGTTTCTTTCAGTTACCCTTAAAATTCTAGAAGGTTTCTCTTATAGAAATTCCCAGTGACTCTAGCGGGCTGGGCTTCTAAGCTTTTGTTGATATTTCTTTGAGACGCGTGTAGAACATAACGTGCCTTCGACGATGCGGGCACGGGCTTTACTAGACGGGCGGATGGCGAATTACCCGTTGTTCGTTGTCTATTTTACATGCATATTTTTTGACCATTTTTTTTTCCGGTAGGTAAAAATACTCCAAATGACATCCCCCACCCTAGGGTAGATTGGGACATAGTATCAGACTCTTACTGACTAAAAAAGCCACTCCGTTCCTTTTCGCCTTTCATACTGGGGCCGAGCCTCAATTTCGGAACTAGATCCTGGCCCCAGGCTAGACCCTTGCAGAGTTGCAGTACAAACTCCAGCTGACACAGGTGTCAATCAGCCAAAAACATACTAAGGGTACACCCACACATGTCGTTCCTCTACGGAGCGAAGGCTACGCACGCCAAGTGAAATTGTTTCTCATATACATCACCGAAAATCACTAAGGGTTCGTCCACATTTTTCGCTCCCGCATCGGCGATATCTGCAGCGGGTGGAGGTATAATTGATGGATGTATTGCGGTCAGGAGACAAATTGTGCTGACCGTACCCGACCCGTGTCACGGTCGTGACGAGAATCACGCGTATGCTGACTGTACGGATTTTATTTTAGTTTTTTTTTATGTTAGAGAAATATTGTATTTTTTTTTTCAATATGATTTATTTGATTGATTGATCTTAGAATCTAAGACGCTAAAAATGCGTTTTCTGAATCTAAAAATTAATTAAAAATTGAATTAAACTGAAAGAAGGAAGGCTTCCTACAAGGCGGACCGATGGTCTAGTGAAGGTTGCGGGAATCCGATGGATGCGGGACGCACGGGATCGTTTATTGTGGCGACACTTGGGGGAGGCCTATGTCCAACAGTAGACGTCTATCGGCTGAAATGATGATGATGAAGATGAAACTGAAAGACTGAAAAAATATTTTTTTTCAACTGATAACGTTCCGGTTCACTAGGAGTTACTCTTGTATCGTAGAAACGTTCACAAAAATGTAAATTTATATAGGCATAATAAATATTTGTTGCGTATGGGAATCGTACTCGTGACACGCAGTTCAGCAGCTTAGGTACTGCTAAACTATTGTATAATCGCGTCGTCAAAAATAATAAGTATGCTATGCAGATTGCAGACCCCAAAAGTACCTACACGACTGTTCCCGAAGATGGCCGACCGCTCCCGAAAATAGTACCAATTTGGTACAATTAATGATTGCTAATTAGAATGGATAAAATGACAATGTAAAAGGCTATTAGTTAAGTCGTTCAGTGCTCACTGAGTTCGCAATAAACGATTTGAATTTGAAAATTTTTTCAAACCCAAAAAACGTGCGATTATCCCTAACATTCTATCTAAGCATGTCAATGATTGAGACACCTTAAAGTTATTTCAGTGCTATTGACCCTTAGCAAAATATTTACGTCAAACCCTTAAAACAAATACATATCCAACATAAAAACAAGAAAAGCTCCCAAACTTACAACATCCATGGCATCAAGTGATGCATATCAGCAAAACAGACGAGTACATAAGTTGCCGTGTTCCAAGTAATAACCGGAGACTTAGAGGAATAGACTGAACGCTCCCAAACCGGCTGTGACGTGAATACTGTCAGAAATGTGTGAAAGAGACAATGCATACGGTTGCTTTGTCTCTTTCGGTCAATAGATTACATGGGTTGTCCAAAAGGAAACTCTAGGGTCCTGGAACGGAAAATAAGGAACATGGAAAAAAAGTTTTAGTAGTCAGTAAAAGTCTGATATGCTAGCTCTGTCCTAGAGAAAATTCATTAAATGATTTCCTTCCTAAAAAAAACGGTCTGTAGTTTTGATTTGATTGGTTGTGGATTTCGAGGTGATATTGTCTTTTAGTTCTTACTTGTAGTGCTAGCTTAGATTCCGCATTTCTGACCGTGAAATTTAAATCGCCAATGATTATACGACTACTGCAATTTTAATGCTAGATTCACAGCAATGCTAGAACAATGGTTGAGATTGCAAAAATTGGTTTCTATTCTATTTAAATCTACACTTGTACAGGTGCATGTGTACCAATTGTAATTTTTTTGAATACTGTTTGATTCACTTCAGAGGCTGTTTGCTACTTCTGGTCTCTGAGCTGACTCAGAAACACAAGTAATTTTTTCTTTCCTTTTTTTTTTTAATGACTTTTCCCTAAACCTGGAATTAGTTCTGTATCGTGGATGCATTCATAAACATTTAACCTCACACACACAGACACCCAGACCCATGACGTACTGACGTCGCGACTCAATTGTGTTACGACGTTGCTCAATCCATTCCTCTATTGCAATAACAAAGCTAATAACAATTTGCAACTCCTCACACAACGACTTATGTGCTTCAGCGCACTTCAAGTTACTGAGGAGCCAATAGTTCGAGTGTTTTCAAGTTATCATGTCATATCTGATATTTGTGTTTGTTTCCGGATTATTTGTATGAGAATTATGGGATGACATTGCACATAAATAAATTTTGAGATTACTTGTTGTGTGCTCTACTGCTGGGTCACCGTCCTTTCTGGTCGGTAGAGAGGGAGGGAGAGAGTGAGAGTGGAGGTACAGAAGACAATCTCATATGTGTACTTCACTTTTTATACCTACACTCAGTCGACGCACGCTAATGAGCGTTTGAGCCGGAATTGTTCGACGAGCGGGCCGAGGCGCGCCTAGATATCGTGCGTTGCTCGAGCACGCTTTGTATTTAGATTGATTTCTGTACATATATAATTTGTGGCTGTAATCTTCCAAACGGGTTCAGTGCGGGTTGGCGGAAACCACGTATTTTCGACTTCGAATCACGATGGTCAGACTGTCAATGTTATGGATTGAAAATATAGAAATGTTAAGACTTAAAGTCACACAAATACCAATGGAGAGAGCTACCTATGCCCGGAGTGCTCTGAGAATGCATCACTTCAATATTACGTACGGTCCTGAAAGAAATTACGAATCCGTAAGGTAGATTTCTTAGAGTTATATCTGCTGGCTGGTATTGATTGGTAGCCACTTGTAATGAAGTAATCCTCGATTATAAAAGTCTTTCTCAACAAATTGGTTGTTCAATAGTAAAAGAATTTTTCAATTTGAATAAGTATTTCTTGAGATTAGCACATTCAAACCAAACTCTTTAGCTTTATGTCATGAACATAGACTAAATGAAACTTGATGTATGAAAAGTAAGAGAACTTCCTCCCCACATTGCTATAATAGATAGGATGGATAACAAAAGACACTAGAAATTTTATATTAAGCTGTAATTCTCTAACATCTCATAGAATTCTTGTTTGTTGAAGAATAGTTTTACTTATTACTAGCTTTCGTCCGCGGCTTTGCCCACGCACATTAAATTATAGCCTATGTCACTCAGCAATAAAGCAGCTTTCTCATCATCATCATATCAGCCGAAAGACGTCCACTGCTGGACATAGACCTCCCCCAAGCGTCGCCACAACGATCGGTCCTGTGCGTCACGCATCCATCGGATGCGCGCGACCCTGACCAGGTCGTCGGTTTACCTTGTTGGAGGCCTTCCAACGGCCTTTCTTCTTCCAGAACCTATCGTCCTCATCGACCATCTGCTCTGCGTGCAATGTGCCCTGCCCATTGCCACTTAAATTTGGCGACTCTTTGAGCTACGCAAGCTGCTTTCTATCGGTGAAAAAATTTTAGCAATCGGGCTAGATGTAGATTATTTGGTTTGGTTTGGTTACTTAGTTTTTTTTTATTGATATAAACTAGTGCTTGACTGCGATCCCACCTGATGGTAAGCAGTGATACAATCTTTGATGGTGAAGCACACTTTATATTAAGATCTTATTCACTCTAGCCTTGACGATAACTAAATTATAACTGGACCGGTTTTAGAAGAACAACTCATAAATCACCACTACACTCTTTTTTTTTAGGTGGGATAATCATCTAAATGACATCTCCCGCGCTTGGGTGGAGCTTAATGGCGTGTCAGACTTTTACTGACCAAAAACATACTCCTGTTCCTTCTTTGCCATTGTTCCAGGGCCCCGGGGATCTTTTTCGCATCACTCATGGCCCCAGTAAGACTTCGACCCTGGCGGGCCTCTACGGTTGCTGACAACTCTTTGAGGCGCGCGTAGAACACTACACGTCATCGACGACTTAGGCTCGGTCCGGATGGGTACTGGATGGTCGGACGGCGAGCTACCCATTGCTCGCCGTTCGCAAGCCCGCGCACTACGTCCTTACCAGCTTTTTTTTTAATCAAAATCTAAGTCTGTAATAAGATGCAAACACGCAGTCACTACACACGCTCTCCATATTGCGCGAATCTCCGCAGAGAAACTTTTAAAGTTCCCACTTTAGTGGAGAATATCGAGATTTTAAACTATCGCTAAGTACGGAACAACTTTCTTAATATAACTGCGTTTATCGTCTGCGGTGTGTTCGCGTTTAACTTCAACGCCTATACCTTAGATCGTTTGCCCAAGTGCTTTGACTTAGACCAGTTAGTTCATCGGTTTGCTTTCAATTTAAAATTGTTTTAGTTGGTTATAATATTTTTTGTTTGCAACTAGCTTTTGCCCACACCTTCGCCTGCGTATATTAAATATAGCCTATGCCATTCAGAAATATAACAACTTTCTATCAGAGAAATTTTTTTTCTAAAACAGACCAGTGTTTCCAGAGGTTACCATACCATCTAGCTACAAACAATAAAACAAACTTTACCTCTTTATAATATTATCATCATCATCATTATATCAGCCGAATATATATATATATAAGATATGTTATTGAGGATTTTCCAAATAAACCACAAATTGTTTCTCTGAAAATCAAAGATTTGTTTATTTAATACGTCCTTACTATATTACAACGTTTAACTATGATCATTACACCTATAACTTACCTGAAAATCAAAGAAACGACATTTAAAGTTTACTAATATCGCCTCCTCAATTATATCCCTTTAATTTATCTCTTTACAATAGAATTTTTAACAATAAAATATGCAAAATAATCTAAACATCATCTGCCATTCAATCACACGTCACCCCGTTCCACAGAACATAAATTCCATTGACAACTTCAACGCGCGAAGCGCGGCAAATTTGAATTAATGAAATGTCATTTCATTACATATATAGGAACCTGTTCACTCTAGCCCTGAAGATAACGAAATTATAGGTAATCGGACGAGAAGATTGCAGCAGGCAAATAATTCCAGTCCTTTGATGGGCACGGGGCACACCGTTTAACAGAGTTTAGATTTGACTTCGCAGGTCAAGTAGATAAAAGTTCTAATCATCATATCAGCTGAAAGTCGTCCACTGTTGGACATTGGCTTCCCCAAAGCGGCGCCATAACGACCGGCCCTGTGCGTCACGTATCCATCGAATTCCTACTATATTTAGTACTAGCTTCTGCCAGCGACTTCGTACGCGGATCCTGTTGCTTATTCCGTCGAGTAATTTCTCCCGTTTCCCCAACATTTCCCTTCACTGCTCTGCTCCTATTGATCGTAGCGTGATGAAAAGTATACTATAACCTGCCCAGGAGTATGAAGAATGATTGTACCAAGTTTCGTTAAAATCCATCGAGTAGTTTTTGTTTCTATAAAGAACATACAGACAGACAGACAGACAGACAGACAGACAAAAATTGTACTGTTTGCATTTTTGGCATCAGTATCGATCACTAATCACCCCCTGATAGTTATTTTGGAAATATATTTCATGTACAGAATTGACCTCTCTACAGATTTATTATAAGTATAGATATAGATAGATTAGTGTAGATGTAGATTACAGGTGACTACAATTGGTGACGTACAAAATACAGGATTAATGACACCTGTGCTGGGAAAACCTGTGTTACAGGAGTCCATCCATTATGCAATGATAAGACTTAGATACGAAAAAAACTAGGCAAAAAAAGAAGAAGATCGCTACAAAAGGAAATTCTCCTTAATTTCTGTGTCGTGTGTATTGTTTACCTATGCAGTTTTTTTTTTTTTGATGATATTTTTATTAACATACATATATACATCTTAATTATTAAATATTATAAACTAATAGGTATATATACAAACTTAAAGAAAAAATATATACAAACGAGTAAAAAACAAAAGGAACTTATAGGGCATCAAAAAATTCGTCCACATCGATGTCAATGGGAAATGTGCCCAGAACGCTGGCAGCATTGCCACGCTGGATGGCAATGCTGATTCGTTGACCGAAGAAAAGCCCAGCCCTCTGGTCACGCGAAGACTCGACCAACTATTTGCTAATATCTCGAACAACTCGATGAGCTCTCGGTCCCCATGGCCCTAGTGTTTCAACCCCAAACGGCTCAAACTTCCGATGAGGTTATTATATTTACGCCGTCTGAGGTTTTCTGCACCTGCAGCAGCCGCACCAGCACAGCCCGCCGTACTAAGAAGATGGGATGGCGCAAGGGTGTCGACACATGTTGCATCCCACACCAAAGGCCTACCCAACTTCCAAGGCATTATGGTCATCCCGTCTGGCCTCTTCCCATCGTCGCGTGCCAAGTCATTGGGTTCTAAAACTGCTGGCACCCCGGCGGCGACAAGAGCTCGACGGATGATGTCATTAATACTGGCATGTCGTGCTATCCGACCGGCGCTTCTACTGCAGGATAGGCCATGGTGTCCGAGGCGGTCGACTGCTTCGCCGCACTGACAACGATGTGAAGCTCCACTAGGAGCACCCAGACGTAGGCATGTAGCGATCCGGAAGGTGGTGTCACTCAACAATATGCAGTTAATGCCTGACTGATTAGGGTATAGAATTCGATTTGGCGTTGTTTTCTTCTTATCTTTTAAATAATTAAATTATTATGAATATTAGGCAGTATAGAAAAATTACTAAAAAATATGAATCGCTTATAAAAAAAAAAAATCAAATATCAGGTGATTGATACTATGGATAAATAAAAAACATCTATTTCAATATAATTGTTTAATTAACTTAATATAATGAAACTTTAAGAACAAAGCCCGAATCCCGACATACCTTTGCCCACATCAACGTTATGAGCAACGCATTTCAGTTCATCTATAGTCGGAGTCCTTCTAGCAATCATCTCCGAGATGTGTGCCATCTCCGGGTTGACCAGCACGACGTAGTCTTCAGATACCTTCTTCATCACAACACGAACCATCCTCTTGCACGCCATCATTATCCAGTTCTCCTTGTCTCCTATAACCAGGATGCCTCCTTTCATCTTCATTAGAGGAGCGTCTAACTTCAATTTAGCATCAGCCCAGTGGAATGGCATTGGAGAGTCACCACATTCAGCTTCCTTACTTTTTAAATATCCAGGAGTGATTGCTTCAATTGAAATTTCAGGGCACCGCATTTCGTGGTCAGTTCCGTCGTTGGCGAATTCATATTCGAATTGGTTCAGGTTGTCCCAATGATAAACGTATGTCCAGTTTCCAATGAGATCTTGAGGATTCTTCGTCTTTTTGGTGATGATTTCCACTCCATCCTGGCAAAGAGTGGTGGAGTGTGCAGCGTGGATGAGGAATACCAATATGTATAGAGGAAACATGATGGCTTTGTAACAAAAGTAAAACTATCACTTTGAGAAAGAACTGTATCGTAATGGATTCATTTGTCAAAAACACCATTCTTTATATGAACATTTTATCTAATTGCGTACATTTGTGAGTTTATAATCGATTCCTTAATAGATTTTGCATAATGATAACTTAAGTACCTATGATGCATAAAGTGACGGTAATATCTACCATTATAAGTTGACTAATACTTATTTAATGATTAAGTTTCTATGAAAAAGTACTTGCGTTATGACCAAATCTCATGTCATAATTAAATAATTTATTTTTCTAATGAATTTAATATTTCTATAAATTGTCTTTCTATAGGTACTAATATAGATAGAAATATTAACATATTAGTAAGTTTAAATGTTTAAAAAAATATCGGTGGTAATAGAACAAAAAACACTGTTTTAAGAAAAGCCGAAATGCGTCACAAGCTGCAGGATATCTCTATCAATATTAAAAATAGTGCAATACAAAATTGTACTAACTTGCTTTTAACTTTTGTAAGTTCAGGGTCTTATAGCTTCACTTCTTCCTAAATCTATTCAAGGTCCAAACGGGATGCCATATTACTTGACAAAAAACTGAAGAAAAAGGCAGTTTTTAGATCATTCTTGCAATTTATCTTTAACTTCCATTTTAGACAAATAGAGTATCCAACTGAATGAAAACATCCAAAGTACCGATACGTAAAATTGGACTATAAGGTGACATAAAAATACACAGATTAATAGCTGTTATATCTAAATTCTGTAAAGTATATGAATCAGTACTCTATAAAAAGATATTCAAGTCACAAAGTGGTTAGCAGAAGTCGAACATGAATTCCTTAAAAATCGTTTAATTACTTCTAATTTACGCAATTATTTTATTAATTGACTCATAGAAAACGATTATTTGATGAGCATGATCATTTGTCCTGTGTCTGGGTGTAATTTATCTATAATATGTATGTATTTATAAATATATAAGTAGGTTTATCAGTTGTATAGTATCCATAATAAGCACACAAGCTCTGCTTAGCTTGGGACTAAACGACGTTGTGTGATAGTTGTGGAATATTATTAAGTGGAATATTATATACTTATTACGGTTAATCAAATCACATTTTGTTTTTCTAACTTTCAATTTATTAAGGACTCTACTTGTAACAAAGTCCTAAACCTGATATACCTTTACCAACATCCACGTTATGAGCAATACACTTCAGCTCCTCTAAAGATGGCCGCTCACCACGAACAATCAATTCGGATTCAGAATTCATATCAGGGTTAGTCATTACTATCCAATTTTCTGTCACTTGCTTCAGCACGACTCTGACCATCATCGCACAGTTTATAGCCATCCAGTTCTCCTTTTCTCCGATTATGATAACGGCTCCTTTCATTCTCAGAGCAGGAGCATCTACCCTCAGTTTAGCATCAGCCCAGTTGAATGGAACTTTGGACTTCGCGCATTCAGCTTCCTTAGCCTCTATCAACTCAGGAGTGATTGCTTCGAAATATAGTTCAGGGCACTCCATTGGGTGGCCAGTTCTGTCAACGAATTCTTTGGAGAATTTTACCTTGGGATCCCAGTGGTAAACGTAAGTCCAGTTTCCAAATAGATCTTCAGGATTGTTGGTCTCTTGTGATCTGATCTTTACTCCATCTTCACAGGAAGGGACCGAAAACACAACATGGATTATAATAGCTAGTATATATAGTACGAACATTTTGTCAATTTGTTCGTACTTTTCGTAAATTTTACAAATATACAGATGTGGTAATATGTGTTCGTTGATATAATTAATGATCGATTTCCTCCTAAACAAAACATTTTATACTAGAATGATATTTTCTTTATCAAGCGTTATCTTATGGGTTTTTAATTGATTTCTCAATTGCTACTGTTAACTGTTTTCTTATAAATGACGATGACAGTTTTAAATACTTTCTAATGTGTTTTTTATTTGATCATTAATTTATCTGAACTGGTTATATTTAACTTGATGTCCTAAGATTATAGTTATGTCCCTAATTTTATTTAGATTCTTCTTTGCGATTACGAGGTGCGGTCTTCAGTCAACTGTCAAATGTACCTGGTGGATCTGGAACGCGCTCCTAGCCCGTAAAGTTTGCCCTTAGTCATTTCGTTCCAAAAACAAAGTGTTATCGGCTCTCAATACTCTTTCTTCTTCGTTAAATTCAAGCCTTGTGTAGTATAATCCTACTAATAATTGTTTGTGATCATCCACGAAGTGTAATTAAAACAATAATAAACATTGTGAAAACATTTTAAAAGTGCCGTATCATAGTGTCAAGCTCGGGCGTGCACGGAAACCTCGCGGTTGTGTGAACCTAATAAAGGCGACAGTCCTGCGCACGCGCAATATTCGCTGCGCTGTCAGTGCTGCCAACATTGCGGCGTTGAGAAAGGCGCTTGCGTTCCAGGGACGAATATAGTGCGACAGTACTTCAACAGGACGTTCAAGTGACTAGTGGCGCCACCCCAACCATAACATAGTTTTATATCAATACCTATAAGATGGCAGTGCAACGGTCACCCCCTAAGTTGGCAAGTCTATTAAATCCGCAACATCCTCAAGTCCGCTATAATTCTGACTCAGCTTGTGATTCAAACATAGTCAAGAGGCTTAAACGCACGCATGGAGATCTCACAGAACAGACTGAATTTTCCGACTCTGAAGCTGATTTTAAATCTCTGTTCGTCGAGTTCCAAGCTCAACAAGACTGCAAATTTGATCTTCTGAGCGAGGCCTTAAATACCATCGTGGCGCAAAACCAAGAGATTAAAAACTCAATTGGAACACTCACGTCCCAACATCAAGAACTTCTTACAAAAATTGATAGCCTAGAAAAGGAAAACTACGAATTCAAAAACCGTGTTACTACCCTGGAAAATCGGATTGATCTCCTCGAAAAGAATTCTCAATGTACAACAATAGAGATTCGTAACATACCTAAGCCGGAGATTGAATGCAAAAAAACACTCTCCAGTATAGTTCTGAATCTTGGCTCGGTTCTGGGACTCGAGACGCCGATCGAGGATTCGGAGATTAGAAATATTTACCGCTCGAAATCCGAAGCAGTAGTGGTTGAATTTACTACAACAATGCGGAAGGAGTCTGTTATTTCCAAGTACATCTCGTTCAATAAATCTAAACGTGAACTTAAGGAACCTTGCCTAAACTCGAAGTACCTCAACGTTCCTGGCGAATTGCGGACAGTATTTTTATCAGAGTACTTGACAAGCAAAGCAAGAAAGCTGTTTTATATTGCTCGCCTCAATGTTAAAAATAAAAAGCTCTCTGCCGCCTGGTCATCTTACGGGAAGGTCTATGTCAAGAAGGTAGAAGCGTCACCACCAGTGCGTATTGACGATGAGTCCGAGTTAAACAAACTCATTTTATGACTGGTTATTTTTATTGTTCCTATTATAAGTTGTCTTCCATTGTTATTATCTGTTTTTAGCATAGTCCCAACTACGATTATATCATTCATTTTATATATCTATACATGCGTTTTATATTGTGTTAAACCTTATTGCAGTCTCTTACAAAGTTCACTACCTCTCACTACACTCGTTCTACTTACTCCCAAAACACACAAAAGTAACTCAACACACATCGTGAACCAATCCTTGGACAGTCTAGCCATAATTATTATTAGTAACAGTCTGTATAAGCATCCTGTACGTTTACATCATAACATTGCAATGCCAATTGTCGCCGATATATCAGATCTGAGTGTTAACTTAATTCCTATCCTACTAAACAGGTCACGAAATAAACGTGACCTGGATTCTGCAAAAAGTATTTTATCCATATGATCCGTGGCCTTGAAGCTATTCACTCGGATCTGGATTCTCTGTCGGTGGCCCGTGTTGTTAGGTGTGAGGTAGAAAATATAAAAACCCATGTAAGTAATAATCGTCATCTTAACGTTCTCTCTCAGAATATACGTAGTATTTCCTGCAATATGCCAAACTTCAACACACTACTTCATAGGTCCAATATAGCATGGGACGTGTTGGTTCTTTCTGAATGCTGGCTACGCTCTGCCAAGAATATACCTAACCTAGATAATTACAACTATACCTCAACCACATTGCATAGGACACAAAATGAAGGAGTTGTAATTTTCTACCAAAAACAACTCAATGTTACATTTGAGGAACCACAAATCAGCGACGCAAATTGTCTGTTGCTCAAACTAAACTCAGATACCTGTATCCTTGGGATTTATCGTCCTCCGGGTCAAAATAACACAAGTAACTTTATTAATTCAATTGATAGACTCCTTACTTCCTTAAATTGCTACAAAAATATAATACTTTGCGGTGACATAAACATAGATATAGTTATGAATAGCCCTGATAAACGCTCTCATGAATACCTTAATGTCTTGGCCAGTCACTGTATGCTGCCAGGTCATATTCACCCAACTCATGGCAAAACGTGTCTAGATCACATCATGGTAAAGACCAGATTGAGGGCTACCTGCTTTGTGATCGAATCATCGATCACGGATCACGAAAGTGTGGCCATTAGCCTTGAGTTTGCTCACAAGTCTCAACTAGAAAACCCAAACAAAATTACTCACCGTATTGATTATGATAACCTAGACATAGCTATGCGTAAAATAGACTTTCAATCTGTTATGAACTGCAGTGATGTAAATAATGCAACAGATTTGCTAGTCAGCTGTCTCTCAAGGTCTATAAAAGAAAACTCGAAGGTAATAAAAATTCCTAGAAGGAAGCTTACTGCTAAGCCTTGGATCACAAAAGGACTTTTGAAATGCATGCGAAACAGAGATAATCTGTACAAAAAGCTGAAAAGTGACACAAATAACGAAATTCTCCAAAAAACATACAAGCGTTACAGAAACTTCTGTTCTTCACTCCTGAAGAAAGCAAAAAGAAATTATGAAAGGCAAGAGATAGAGAATGCAAGTGGCAACAAAAAGAAATTGTGGGATGTCATTAAACGGATAAGCGGCTCCAGTAGGGCAACAGACCACTCCTCCTGTCTCATCTCTAGTGTGAATCCAGAAAAGAGCATCAACGATGTCAATGATTTTTTTGCAAATGTTGGACTCAAACTAGCCGAGAAAATCCCTGCTCACTCATTACCTCAGAGAACGATTCTTGATAACGCAACGGAAGGCGCTCCTCTTCATTCTTTAGTAATGCTTCCTACTGATGAATCTGAGGTCCTTCAACTCATTGACGGATTGAGGGACAATTGCGCTGTCGGTATTGACCAGATATCGAGCCGGTTGCTAAAGAGTTGCGCTCAGGTTCTCTGCCCCGCTATTGTTCACATCTGTAACCTCGCCATATCTACGGGGAAATTTCCACAGGCGTTCAAATCTGCAGTTATAAAACCCATACATAAGGGTGGTGACAGGGACTGTGTCAACAACTTTAGACCCATCTCTATCCTTCCAACGCTCTCAAAGATACTGAGCGCTTAATGAATAACCGGTTGATCAGCTTTCTCGAGGGGAACAACCTCCTTTCATCTTCTCAGTTTGGGTTTCGGCAAGGCAAATCTACCAGTGATGCGGTGCACGAATTGCTGAGTTCGGTCATAACTAATTTGGACAGGAAAAGAAAATGTCTCACGGTGTTTCTGGACTTGGCAAAGGCGTTTGACACGGTTTCTGTCCCACACTTATTGGGTAAGCTGGAAAAAATGGGTGTACGAGGTCTTCCTCTGAAATTATTCCATGACTACCTAGCTAACCGAAGACAGCAAGTAAAAATTGATGATAGGGTAAGTAACGAACTCCCAGTGACTTTCGGTGTACCTCAGGGTAGCATTCTTGGCCCGACCCTTTTCTTGATCTACATCAACGACCTCTGCCAACTCGGCCTTAATAATGGTAAGATTTTTACTTTTGCCGACGATACGGCCCTCTTTTTTAGTGGTGATAGCTGGTATGAGGTCTTTGATGTGGCTCAACAGGGGTTAAATGGGGTTACTGAGTGGTTAAATAACAATGTACTGTCTCTCAATGTCACTAAAACCAAATATATAGCATTCTCACCTCGATCAAATACACTACCCCCACAATCCCTTTCTCTAACGGCCCACACGTGCAGGTCAACAAACCAATCGTGTGCATGTACTTTTCTTCAAAGAACAGACCAAATAAAATATTTAGGAGTAATTTTGGACCAATTTCTTACCTTCAAACCACATATAAGCGCCCTGGTAGCGAGATTGCGTAAACTCATTTATGTATTTAAGAGTCTAAAATATGTAGCTGGCCATGGAACCATCAAGATGGTCTATTATGCTTTGTGCCAGTCGCTCATAGACTACTGTATCGTTTCCTGGGGAGGGGCTGCAAAATCGCACTTGATAGAAGCGGAAAGAGCCCAACGTGCTATCCTTAAGGTTGCTGCGGGCCTTCCCTTCCGCTTTCCTACAGTCGACCTGTACAAAAGGTGGGATGTCCTGACTATTCGACAAGCCTTCGTTTTGCATACAGTTCTCAAAAAACACTCACAGCTGGTCTATGAACCGGATTTATTAAGAGACAAACGAAGGAAGGGTACTGTGTGCAAAACCGAGCGTTTTCGTTCACGTCTGGCCCGAAAGTTTTTCCCTTACCTAGGAAATCACATCTACAATCACATAAATACCAGCCAAAATATATATCCTTTAACTAAATCAAGTTGCAAGCAAAAAGTTACTACGTTTTTGAAAACACTTACTTATGATGACACAGAGAAGCTACTTCATTCGGTTAATTAAATCTTATCTACAGCTCTGTTACTTATTATGTTCAAATTGTGGCTTCAAAATTCCAACCTCCAACGTTCACAAGACACTCACTCTGATACAACTACCATTCACATTCAAAACCGTCCTCTTGCACATTTCCTACACACTACATACACTTTTGTCCACACTCACATTTCCCACACACCACATTCAAAACCATCCTCTTGCACATTTCCTACACACCTTTGTCAACACTCACATTTCCCACACACCACATTCAAAACCATCCTCTTGCACATTTCCTACACACTACATACACCTTTGTCCACACGCACATTACCCACACACCACTTTCACCACCATCCTCATACATATTCCATTCATATATTGACTGCACTTTTTATTTTATTTTTTGTCTTCTTTCCTTTTCTGTTGTTAACTTTAATTATTATCGTTTTTGTTTTTAAATTTGTGTTAGGCTGATAAGTGGGGCCTGGTGACCTGTAGCACAGGTTTCTCCGAAACCTACAACAGGCACCAGCTCTCACAATGCTTTATTACTACAAAATTGTTAAGTGCTAGATTAACATTGTGAGAGAAAATAAATTATATTATTATTATTATTATATTACCACATGGCCCCAAGCTTATGTCCAGGGTTCAGACGCATCATTTGTCACCGGTTAATACATTAAGCATTATAAATAACACTACTTTATCTACTTTTGGTTAGATTCCAATACGTTTAATGGAGCTCGTGCGATTACGTTTAAGTGAAGCACTTATAAGCTCGCATATAGGGGTATATAGTTACCTATTTGCAAGTATTAGAGACGTGGTTCGAATAACATTATTTAGATTTAAGTAAAAATATGTTGTTCTGTTTTTATGTTCATACTTAAATGCTATATACTTGCAAAGTGCTGAAGTTATTAAGGTTTTCTAAGATATCGATCAATAAGGTGTTCGAAATTCGAGTAAAAACCCCGCCAGGAGCGTTACAATAAACTATAATTATGTAAAGAAAACACTTAGAGAATAGGCAGTATCGCCAAACTTAAATAGCAATGGGTAGGGCACATTGCACGCGTAACAAATGGTTGATGAGGACAAAAGGTTCTGGAGTGAGGACTGCGTCCCTGAAGATGCAGCGTTGGCGCGGTTTCCCACAAGGTGGACCGATGAAATAGTCAGGGTTGCAGAAATCCGATGGATACGAGACGCACAGGACCGGTTGTTGTGGAGCCCTACGTCCAACAGTGGATGTCTTTCGGCTGAAATGATGATGATGAACGGGAAGTTATAAATCATTGGTCGTCAAAATTCTGTTACTTTATTATTAACAATTTGAACGATAAATTGGATACAAATTTTAACGAATTTATTTCGTTCTGATTTTGAGGATGGACGAGTTTAAACATTCTGGTAAAAGCTGTTGTATTTAAAAATGCGAGCTGAAAGCGGACAGGTGTAACCGCGTGACAGAGCATATACCTTTTGAAATTATGTTTTATTTTGTGTGACGAAAAAGAGAATACAGAAGTTCTATACGTTATACGTTGCATTTTGTTTATGAATGCCTGAAAAATTACTTCAGCTTCATTCCACAGTAAATCATGTTATTTCGAGCTAGGAAATCATCGAATAACTTTTCCTGCTCTGGGTGGACCGAGAGGGAGTGTCAGACTTTTACTGACTACAATCTAATAAACACAGGTGGGTTGTATTCATTCAGTGGCCTTTTGTGTTTCAGGATCACTGTAAGTTTTTCGAACAACCCCGGGGCTCAAGAAAATTATCCTGCTATTTAAACCTCTGATTAACCCTCATATTCAGTGAAAAGTATTATATTCTATTGTAATATTATTACTTTCTAATTTCTAATAATCCCGCTTTCGACTTCGATTTTGCCCATAGAATCTGTTTTTATGTGATTTCTTTCTATAATATTCTTGCTGGTACTACCTCCTTCTGCTGTGTAGAGTTTACCTTCTAAAACTGCCTTCACACTGACGCAGCTATGATAGGATACAATTTATGGGTGTGTGTGACAGACCGGCCGATAGCGTGGATGGCCACCATTACAAATGCAGTAGGCATCTCTTAAATGTTGTGTGACACTCATTTTGTTTAGCACGTGAAATATTGGGCTTGTTAACGTTATCAAGGGTTACAGGCTTTAAGCATTAGGTGATAGATTGGATTACAGTGACTCTTCGAAATATCTCAATACGTTGGACAATGGTTGAACATACGCTAAGCGAAAATAATGGTCAACATTTTTCAGAATTTAAGTGCAAAAAACTATTTGATTTTTTAAGATCGTTTAAAGGTTGGTTCATAATAATATATAGGGTCATTTTTAAATATTGCTTCTGCTTACGTAAAATAACGACTTTCTTCAAGATACAAAATTATAATCAACAAATTGAAATAAGTCTTTCGGAATTTGTAAAGACTTTTTTTATTTTGATAGGCTTGCGTTTGACCACCATCTCACTTGATGGTAAGCGACTTGGGGGACGCGTAAGACCAACAGTCTTACGCGTCCCCCAAGTGTCTTAACGTCGTCGACGTGGATGATGATGACTGTTGCATCCATGTAGACTAGGTGACCCCAACATAGTTTGCGAATAGGAACGAAGATATAAATAAAGAAACAAAGTAGAAATAAATAAATAAAGAAAGAAAAAGAAACAAGAAGAAAGGAATATACTTTTTTGCCACATCAAGCGAAATATCTTTTTCTCTCGTTAACTTACAGGTTTAATTTTACTGCTTCAAGAGTCAACAGACTTGAGTATATGGTTTTAATTTCAACTTGATACCTCCACGCGTTCAAAGGTTGACAGTCAGACGGACGGAAGGACAACGAAGTGGTCCTATAGGGTTCCGTTTTTTCCTTTTGAGGTACGGCACGCTAAAAACCAATACTAGGTTCTAGGTGTGACAGATAGCACCTATCACAATCCTAATAGCGCTACCACACGTGCGAACGCAACCTATGCATAGTAAACAGAACTTTTATTTTATTCTTTTTTGTTATTCTTTTCAACGCAGTGATTGATTCTGGCCGTTTGTAAAAAGTCAGTCGAAAAATACTTGAATATTATTATAATTTCTAAACTTGATTTTCCTTACTAAGATTATAAAGGCAAAAGTGAGTTTGTTGGTTTGTTATGTCTTTACGCCTAAATGGCAAAACCGATTTTGATGAAACTTAGTACACGGATAGACCATGTCCTGGAATAGGACATAGGATACTTTTTATCCCGAAAGTATGTTCCCTTGGGATAATTTTCTGCTACCACGCGGGCGAAGCTGCTGGGAGGAGCTAGTTTTTAATACAAACTTTTGCCTGTGTAAAGATAGCCAATGTTACTCAGGAATAAAGCAGCTTTGTATCGATAAAAAAAATTGCAATCTGTCCTGCCCAGCTAAGTTACAACCGTTTCGCTTGCGTCGAACGCTTCGAGTTGGCCACGCCCCCATATTTTTTTGCTCTGACCACGTGACTGGGCGTCGAGATGACGTCATTCCCGTACGTTTAAAGTGCAACGTATAATTGGGTGTCCAGTGTGGAGCGGACCTGATCTCCCCATCTTTTGGGTTGCGGCCTCTTGGACGTTTGCCATCAATCATGCCAGTTACGATGAGCTATACATCATCATCATATAAGCCGAAAGACGTTCACTGTTGGACATAGGCCTCCCTCAAGCGTCTCCATAACGACCGGTCCTGTCCGCATGAGCTGTTCAAGGTCGTGGCAAAATGTAAAGTAAACTTATGAAAGTTCGAATACCTCGGACTACCCGCATTTCACCTTATACTAGATCCAATTTCCCAGGTCACCAAACTCCGTAAAAAGTCCTATTCTCAGCCAATTTATCACTTCGTAACCCCGACTATAAGCCGTTTGTATCTAAATAGTAGGAAACACAAACACTTGGGGCCCCTCAGTCGCTTCAGCCACGGATTAGTAGCTCGGCAGAGGCTTAGCCCTAAGTATAAGTGGTCGGTAATAACTTTGACAAATATTTACTAGTACTGGGGAGCTTGTCGCGACAATTACAAGGAAAGGAGATAACAATATGCACGTCGTATTTTTGAGGAAATGTCACAGTTGAAAAATGTCTTAAAACCAAAAATTCTAAGACAATGGACATTCGCCAACCCGAACTGGGCCCGCGTGTTGGATTACGGCCCATTTCCTCTCCTAGAGAGGAGTCCTGAGTCCCAGCAGTAGGAATATAAAAATGCTGATTATGTTATATCTTATGCTATGCCTTGGTAATGGCCCCGACTTCGCATTGGCATGCGCGAAGGCGCATTACTTTGTGTAATTTATTTCATCACCACTGCTCTCAAAAACAACGAATACATCGTGAGGAAATCGGCATGTCCTAGAACCTAAAAATCGAAGTCATGTGATATTCATAAACCCGCGCTGGGCTCGCGTGGTGGATTACGTCCCATTTTCTCTCTTAAAGAGGAGGCCTGAGTCCCAGTGGTGGGGATATTAAGAATGCTGATTATGCTATGCAACGGTTCACCTTATCTAGTTAATCATCAGCAAAATCCTCAAGCTCTGGGTGTAGTCAGAGGAATTCTCAGACATCCATGTTGCCTTTTGCGTTCCAGGGTCGTGGTATCTCTTTCGGACAATCTCGTAGTAGTGACCCCTCCCTCGTGAAGGCAATCGGTGGCAGCGACCTCTCGCCCTGGTTCAGGCGCGAGGAGAAATGACAGGCGGTCGCCTCCTTCTGTGAAGCAGTAATGAAAGAAAGAAAGAAATGCTAGTAATGTTAATGATAATGCTAGCAAAGGAGGAGGGCGCAGAGTGAGGAAACGAATGTCCCCACGCCCCAGCCACTGAGAATCCGACTTCGACTACCAGGCCCGGTAGACACGGGCTTGCGGACGTCGAGCAATAGGTATCTCGCAGTCCGGCCATACGGTAATTGACCAGGCCGAGCCCAGTCGTCAACAGCGCGTAGTGATCCACGCGATCCTCAAGTCCGTAGGTGCCCAGCAGGGCGCTAGCGTACCTACAGTAACCTAATCTAGGCAGATCGAAAGTCGGTTAGTAAGGCCACTAACCGACTTTTGTAATTATGTTTTGCGTTCGTAATTAAAGGGTAAAGAAATAAAACTGAACCTTTTATTTATCATAATTTCAGCCGCAAGACGTTCACTGTTGGACATAGGTCTCCCCCAAGTATCGTTACAACGAACGATTCTGTGGATTTCGCATCCACCGGATTCCCGAAACTCTCACTAGAACTCTAGAAAAACTCACAATATTGAATTTGTCCATTTAGGTAGATTTGAGTTTCCATCTTTCTATCGCGTGATTCCACCGAATCATGCTCCTAAGTTATTGTGGGCAGGCGAAACCGTTATAACTGCCAGGTTTAGGAAACAGAGGCAATCACTGAAATAAATTGGACATGTAATGCTCATAGGGATTAAACATAAAAGTTTGACATCTTATTTTAGACTAGCTGCTCCCAGCGGCTTCGCCCGCGTGATAGCAGAAAATTATCCCAAGGAAACATACTTCCGGGATAAAGAGTATCCTATGTCCTATTCCAAGACATGGTCTATCCGTGTACAAAGTTTCATCAAAATCGGTTTCGACATTTAGGCGTGAAGACGTAACAAACAAACAAACAAACTCACTTTCGCCTTTATAATATTAGTAAGGATTTCAGGAAATTAGGGGAACTAGAGCCTATACTTCTTTTTTTTTTAGAAAAGAAGATTAGCAAGTCAAGGTTGGTTCGAAATTCAACCTTGTGGTTTAGATATTTTTTAAATTATTATTATTGGGGTGAATATCTGTTTTTTCAATTTTGGTGGCAAAACCGTTACTGCAGCTTTCGTAAAAATTAGGAACCTGAGTCACTAATTTTTAGGAAAACTGAGGTAAAAGTTTGTTCGCTTTAGTTTCTTATCTTCGATTTTTGCGAGAATTAGGGTCCTGGGTGCCTGATTTTTACGAAGGCTGAATAAAAAATTTCGCCACCAAAATTGATAAATTGAGATATTCACCCATTGATTCTCACGTTTGACCACTATAATTATTATTTAGCTGGTCTATAAATTAATAGGAGATATTTTTCATGCGATCTCTTTCAATATCACAACATTCAACACTAATAATGCACCTAAAAATTCGAAGCATATCATAATCTAATTTTTTCATTGATACGTTTCCCATCAGTTATCAAAATACACACTGAAATATGAATTCCTTTTATCTGATCTGGCAGAAAAACACATAGAAAATCAAACTGAAGCCATCACGTCGGTCATGCTTGACAGACACCAATCATTGCCCGAAACTCCCAGATAAATCAAAGTTAAACCGATTGTACGTAAACGACCGTTTAGACACCATCCCACTCAATCTACTGAACCGTTTTCCTGGCCCATTTGGAGGTCAAACGTCAAATATAAAAGCCATTACCTGCGAAAAATCTCAGAAAACCTCGACGTTAATGATTGTCCATTGCACTTGTGCGAAAAAGGAATCTTTTCAAGTATACTGCCTGAGTGTCTTTTGGCTGTTGAAAACTGAGTGGCGTTTTAGGTGCCCCCGACCGTGACAAGTGAAATATTAGGCGGCTAAAATGCTGCTTTCATTAAAGTTATTGCATATTTTATTTAGATTACTATGGTTTTAAATTCTAATTTTGAATAATAATAATAATAAAACTTTCCCTCAGGTCGTTTCTCTGGAGCCCTGAAAAACGGTAGCTTGGCTTTTTATTTTTTGTATATAATAAAATGTAACTAATATGTTTGTAAGTGAAATAAAGGAAATCAAAGTTTTAATTGGGACTTGCCTTATTTTGTTAGTAATAATTTAAACTTAGAACTAGTGTTAGTAACATAAAGATCAAATAGTTACTTATTCTAAGCTGGGTGGGACATTGTCCGGGTTCTGACCGAATCCACGCCCCAACATCGGAGAGTCCAACCCACCTGTGAGCCAGCGTTCTGAGAATGGTTCCGGTGGTATGGTGATGAACACCTTTCAAAGCTGTTGGGACACGTATATTGTAATGAAATTATTATATTATATTCACGTTAAATATTTATGGCACCTCCAATTCCAATAATTAAAAACAATCTGCGTAAAAGGCCAATCAAAATCCCGGTTGTTAATTTTTTTGCGGCAAAAATCTCTGCATTGTTAAAATAACTTTTTGGAAAATACCTTGCCACAGTTTCGATGCAATTTACTTAAATTAAATTGCTGGTTCAGGTTCTGATTGATGGGTATTTTATAATAAAACAAAAAAAAAAAATGTCGTGAGTAAAATTGGGCAGATAGACAAAACAGTTTTCTTTTTTAATTGATATAAACTAGTGCTTGACTGCGATCTCACCTGATGGTAAGCAGCGATGGAATCTTTGATGGTGAGGTGTATTAGTTTATTAAGAGCCTATTCACTCTAATCTCGACGCCAGCTACATTATAATCGGATAGGAAGACCGCAACAGGAAAATTAACATCATCATCTTTTTTCATTTATCTCTTATTATTTGGTTCGGTGCAACGCGTTTTATTCTTTTATTACCGTTTGTCATTCAATTTCTTTTCTATCATAATTATTATTTGACTCACAATCCATCTGTAGTGACATCTATGACGCCACATAGGAACTAAAATAAAAAATTCTGCATCGCTATATTGAAGTTCTCCACGCGATTAGAACATATACAACAGCCCGAAAACTACTATCGGTTCGTTTCTCAGACCAGACAGATATTATATCTGGTCTGATCCTCCCTTATCAACGGAGATATGTGGGACTAAAGTTCCTCACACACACCTTGTTCACCTCACACAAACATCTAAACATCCGTTGCTTCTTTGATCTTCTTCTCTCTTTTTTCCATCAACGTTTATATGTACATACGATTTAGGTCACATGCATTTGACCTTGATTGATTGATAATCCCTCCTACTCTGGGTGGAGGGAGAGGAAATGACAGTCTTTTACTGACTAAAAAAAAGGAACAAGAGTGGGCCCGTGGTTCTTGAAATACTCTTTGCACGGCAGGGTCTTGGTGATTCTTTGGAACAACCCCGCATTATCATATACCCATGAAAAGATTTAAAAAATCCTCAGTATCTACATACACGAGGTCACGTCACACGTGCACGTGAGAAAAATGAGAAACATAAATGCGTAAAGTTTCATTCAAAACGTAACGTCACTCACAAAATATTCTGATCCAAAATGGCCGCCGTGAACTTGCTCAGTTCCACAAAACTATAAGTCAAATTTGTCCTAAAATTGTTACTTCATGAAGCGCCATTTTAAGGCCAGTTCTCAACTGCGCTCTCAAAACGTTTCTGGATTAATAGCTCTTGTTTAGCTCGGAAATGTTTGTCATCGGGCAGGTGGGTGTTTTTGATTTACTGGTCCAGCCGACTACGCTGCGGAATAGCGTGATCGATGTAACCTTTACTTTATAGATGCTGCGCCTTAAATGGCTGCGGAAGGCCAGAACTGTTGAGAGCAATTTTGAAAGATTGATTTTGGTCTAAAATTGCCGTTTTGTATTGCTTTGGTGACGGGACTAATGTGTGAAGGCTTTGTGAAGGGACTCATGCTTGCTTTTGTTTTAAAAGTGACTTTTTTTGGAGGTGAAGCCATCAAATGACTTCTTCCGCCCTAAGGTGGAGCAAGAGAGGGTTTCAGATTTCTACTGACTAAAACCCAACTGTGTCCTTCAGTTGTGTTCTTTATTACGATTAAATGTTATTGCTGTTAATAAAGTATTTTAGACATCATAACAAAAATTAGGTATAGTTATTATAATGGCTATTGATTATTAAACAAGCTTTTAATGAAAATCATTTTTCCATAGCAAGCTTTTATAGCTCGGTATACCCATATAATTAATACTCGTCAAGACGAATCATAAGAGCCCAAACTAGATGGGGTTCTGTCGTTTAACTACGAAGTTCCTATAGCCACCTTCCGGTTTCATCACCAGATCAGCTTTATGTTATAATAATTTTGCACTGTCATCTGATTTACACATGCATGCAAAATTTCAGCTCAATCGCTAACCAGGAAGTGGGTCAAATTTAATTTACAAGATTTGATGACAGACAAACATCGGGACAGGTGAAATTAAATAAAAGCTTGCAAAAAATACAAATTTATACCCTTCCAATGGCAATTTTCAGCAACACTGTATAATTCGTAAACACTGTATAAGGTTTCAGATTGTCGGAACTAACGGCGGCAGACTTCTTCTTTTGAGGCTTTATGGACTCTCGCGTTTACTACAATAAACCAACCAACCAGTAAACGCAAAATTCCAAAAAAGCCCTGGCACTTTTATGCTAACCTTTATGATGTATTTGGTCGCTCCTTCGAATATCTGAACGATTTTTTATGAAATCTGGTAAATAGGTAGATCCTGTTCCAGAATAGCACATACGATACTTTTTATATCGTGCAACTAGTAATAGACCCCCTACAAGGTAGACCGATGATCTGGTGAAGGTTGCGGGAATCCAAAGGATGCAGGACATAGAAGATCGATCATTGTGGCGACACTTGGGGGAGGCCTATGTCCAACAGTGGACGTCTATCGGCTGAAATAATGAACCCACATTCGGCTGAAATGATGAACTCACAGATTCATAAAAAGATGTAAACGTTAATACTACTAGTTCAGTAATTCAAAACAAACTGGCTTGCTATCATTTCAACAAAAAGCCAGTTACAGAACCGCCCGCAAAAAAATAGTAATTACATTAAAACCAAAAAAAAGAAAGAAATATAAAACAAAAGAGCGCCAACAACACCGCATAAGGAAAACTTAATTTATTACTTGACAATGTATCCAGCGAAGGGGTTAACACGGAGGGGGTAAGTGCACGCAACCTGTGTACGTGACGAGAATGTGCCGAGTGACGCGGAGCGTGTCAGTGGCTTCGGAGCGAGATGTGCGGGACCGTGTTGCTGTATCCATGGCGGGTGAGACGATTATGATGATGTTTTATTGTGTAGCGACATCTATGGCGTTACAAGGGAACTAAACTATGAGATTTATCGTATCACGCAATTTTTTTTTAATAATAAACTATCACACAACGCCATCTAGTCCCAAGCTAAGCAGAGCATGCGTTATGAGTACTAGACAACTGAAAAACATACTTAATCTATTTCTAAAAAGATCCTTTAATCACCTTCCTCCCTCCTTCCTCTTCTTCCTTTAATCCTTTGATTTTTTAGCCTTTTTTTTTCTTTAATATAGATAAATCACACTCAGACGCAGAACAAAATGATGTCGCTCACACAATCATTTATCCTGGGTGGGAATCGAACCCACGACCTCAGGCACAACAGTCTGGGTCATCATATGTTAGTCAATATCAGATTCAGCTTGTTTTGAACTTTTTGAATCTCCAGAAATCCACAAACATAAAAGAGAACACCATGAAAAATAATTTTATTAAAATTGCGCCTGCCGGGCAAAAGTCCTTGCTAATATTATAAAAGAGAAAGTGAGTTTTTTTGTTACGTCTTCACGCCTAAATGGCAAAACCGATTTTGATTAAACTTGGTACACAGATAGACCATGTCCTGGAATAGGACATAGGATACTTTTTATCCCGGAAGTATGTTTCCTTGGGATAATTTTCTGCTATCACGCGGGTTGAAGCTGCTAGGAGCTGCTAGTGAAAACATAAATTAGTTAACTCGATAAAAAGAATCGCGAATCTGACCCTAACTTACTAATAAGGATAATCATCGGCTGGTACCAACGATTATCCATGTACGTATGGGACGTACATGATATTGGGTGCTAGTGCATCCAAGAACAACTCCCGGTTGGTAGGTAATTATTGCGACATATGGAAAACAAAGATACGCTATGGTTTTTAGACGCTTAGGTGGACTGATGATCAGAAACTATGTTGAGACAATGGGCCCTGGTTTTCAAAGTCATTAATACACATGATGATGTACGAACAAATTTTAACAAATTATGGCTAAAAGGGTTGTGTGAGGAATGATATTATGAAAAAGATCCCTTCTTTTCTTCTCCAGAGAAAGCTTTATGACTGACAAAACGGAATGCAAGACGAAAATGTGCTGCATCGACCCCAAGTAACATACGACAAAGGCAGAATTGTGATTTTAGATATAAACAGCATAGTTTATTTTGGGGTGCCTGTATCTATGAACATATTAGTGACCCTTGTTAGCGAAGTTAATGCGACCAGGTGAACTCATCTTTAAACTTACTTTAGTATGCTCACCGTCCGGTAACCGTCCGGACTGAGCCCAAGTCGTCGACGGCGCGAAGTGTTCCACGCGCGCCTCATGCAGATGTCAGCAAAACCGTAGGAGCCCAGCAGGATCGAAGCCTATGGGAACCATGGAACTTGTACTATTCCTTATTCTGTGCCATTGTTTCGCTTCTGAAAGGAAAAACCGTCCCTGTACCCCTAGCCAAGTTGCTAATCTGTAATAGTTAACGCTAGTAGAGCTTCAAATGTACGGGAATGACGTCGTCTCAACGCTCAGTCACGTGGTCAAAACAAAAGAATTGGCGGCAAGGTCAACTCGAAGCGTTCGACGGAAGCGAAACGGTTGTAACTTGGCTACGGGGGCTGTAATGCCAGGCAACGAAGGAACATAGAAGTGGGTTTTAGTCTGTAAAAGTCTGACACGTCCGCTCCGCCCAGGGCGGAACATAGTCATTGGATGATTTCAAACCCAAAGAAAAGCTTACTTTAGTATGATGTACAGTTTGCTTACAAGACAACTTACCTAATAGGACTTGAAAATTGTGGTCCTAAAAAGAGTTCAATTTTCCCAGAAATCCATCTTTTTTTTCTGCAAAAAGTACGACGATCTCTTTTTCACGAAGACATTTACAAGGCTACATTTGATACCCGGCCGTATCGTAACACGCGTTTAGAAGACGCTGAAATGTAAAAATAATACGTAAAAAAGTCTAAAAGTGAAACGGCGCGACACCAGCGATTTATGACCACTTAATATGGAGTGCGAATTTTGATAGAAGCGAGCGAGCGAATGTTCGGGCCGGAAGAATTTTTGTAAGATCACCTTCATGATACCTTTTCAATTAAGGACTTGGTTTTTACCACAATTATTGTGATCTGCCATTAGGTTGAAAAATAATGACTTTGAATACTAACCATCATTTCAGCTAAAAGACGTCCACTGTTGGACATAGGCCTTCTCCAAGTGTCACTACAGCGACCGGTTTTCACCAGGTCATCGATCCACCTTTCTCTTATTAATGTTGTTCGTTTTGAAGTCAGTCAAATATTTTTGGAAAAAAATTAACTTCCATGATAGGGAAAGGTAGCGATCATTGGACTAAGTCTTTAAATGGACGAATAAATAATCTATATTATCCAAAATTGTGCATGCTACTCGTATCAACACTTTAATTAGCCATCACGAGCCCGTGGCGACTGAGTTGAACCCCTCTTTGCCTCAGTGGCCTTGCAGCCCAAGGACCTAGAGGTGCGCAAAACTTTATATCTAGTACTTTTGTTTGTATTGTACTTATTTTAGGGGCGCAATTATAGAAGCTCGCACCGGGCGTATAAAAGGTTAGGTAGTAGTCGTGTATATGCTGCATATGGATAGCGTTCAAAATTAGCTAATTCCACTCAGCACAATTGGACCTAATTATCATTGTATTCGTATTAGTTTCACACGCATTATAATGAAACATTAGACAATTTGATTTTGATTACGTGTGTACGAGTATTATTAATTTTTTTTTAATCATATCCATGTATATTTAGGATATTTTTTTCTTAATGATCTTTTTCAAGATGATTCATTTCGAAAGTCTGTCTTCTTGTTATAGGCCGAAATGGGAAGGGAAGTCAGACTTTTACTGAATAAAATCACAACTAAGCTGCTTTAGTTGCCCTTTGCATTCTAGACCACAGGTTTTCCTTTCACAAATCGAACCATTGTCCCAGTAGGCTTTGCTTCGGTACCTAAGTTTTTGTTGACATTTCTTTGATGCACAGTTCGGACGGTTACAGGACGGCTGGACGGGGCAATATCCTCCACGAGGACGAGATTGGATATTTTTTTCTTAATGACCTTATTGTCATTAATAAACCTCATGAGAATTCCATCGTTGGGACAATCCAAACATAGCAACTTTTTTATGGGAGCTCCGGTCCTCACGCGTGACGACACCCAGGCGTTTCGTCCGCACGAAACGAGTGCGGGAACCTTCCGAAGTAACCATGTCCGGTTAGGACATGCTACTCTAATACCTAACACCACGATGTCGGATTTTTAATTTCAGTTCTTAACGTCATAGATGTCACTACAAGGAGGAACAAAGGTGGGTTTTAGTCAGTAAAATTCTGACATTCCCTTTCTAACCAACCAGAACGGGACTAATGCGGACTAAGGGTGTTTTTAATATCATGCAGATTTTATCACACCATTTGCCAACTTTTTTTTTACAAGAAATATGGTGTTTTTTTATCTGAGAAGAATATTAGAAAAATGAACAGTAATTTATTTATTAAATGTTTTAAATACATATTTTTAGAGCTTCTCATACAACTTATTATTAATTTACAGTATTTTTTTAAAACTTCGCATGGCTACCGCTATTGTAACCAAAATTGTAATAAATGAGGACCTCTTTCGATCCGTTCTGAAACTAACACTTACGAGTATAGTGTTAAACATGTTGCTACTGAAAACAGTATTTTGTATACTTTATTTTTGTTCAACAGTAAAAAGTAATGTAGTGAAAAACAGTATAATACTGTTTAAAACAGAATAGTTGGCAACCCTTATCACAACCTAATCACCTTACCTTACCACCTTAACAAAATAAGTTATCAATGCTTATAGGTATAGATAGGTAGGTATCATCATCCATCATTTCAGCCGACAGACGTCCACTGTTGGATATAGGCCTCCCCCAAGTGTCGCCACAATGATCGATCCTGTGTGTCTCGCATCCATCGGATTCCCGCAACCTTCACCAGGTCATCGGTCCACCTTGTTGGAGACCTTCCAACGCTGCGTCTTCCGGTACGATGTCGTCACTCCAGAACCTTTCGGCCCCAACGGCCATCTGTTCTGCGAGCAATGTGCCCTGCCCATTGCCACTTAAGTTTGGCGATTCTTCGTGCTATGTCGGCAACGTTGGTTTTCTTGCGGATAGCATATATATATAGCGGTATAGGTAGGTATACTTATAGGTAAATATATAACGTTAAACTTGAATGAAGGTTCCATATTTTATCTTCTTACCAAAAATACCCAATATTAAATATGGGCCCTTTCGGAATGATACTACACTATCAATACTATGCAAATAAAAATATTATGTAAGTAGTATTATTTTATGCGTTACCTGTTCCAGAAGAAAAGCAATAAGTTGGTTTTAGAGCTTGCAAATTTCGAAAGGAATAGAAATGCTTACTTAACCTTCTTTTTATTATTCTTGCCGTAAAATATGCCTAAAATATACAATTCCCTACACTTGTTCGCACAGTACATCATTTACTAGGTATTACTCGATATATTTTTTTAGTTAAAAAATGAAGAGGTATTTTTGAAGCTTGGGTAAATATAGGGTATCGTTTTTACTGAATGATTGGGTTTCGGAGTTTCGCAGTCAGGTAGCACATACTTGGCTGAGATATAGGTATTGCTTGTAGTTTATTTATTCGGTGTGGGTTTTGGCCTCAGATTTGTATCTTGCAGTCCAGTTAAAGGATCCCTGGTCCTTTACTCAGGAAACGGCCGGAGTCGCAACGAGTGTGTTTGCGAACAGCGAGCCATGGGTAGCTCGCCGTACGGCCATCCGATAAGGAACAATAAGGAGCCGGGGCTGACGTCACGATGTGTTCCATTATTCAAAGAGAGGTCAGGTCAGGGCTGCGGTTTGTTCGAAGGGGACACCGCAACTCTCTCATAATAAAAGGCGCCTAAAGAAACACTCTGGGCATTTAGCTCCTTGCAAACCAGCAGATCCAAGGTTTACCAGCTTCATATCATAGCAGAACTGATTTCTTCCACTTGTACTTAAACCTCCAAGACTTTGCAATGGGTGCTTGGGAAGTTTTTTTCTTTTGTCTTGTCTTGTTCTTTACGTGTTGATGGATTCCAATTAAATTTTTTCTGACCAGTGATTGGTAACCTGTCTCCGTCCTAACTTCGTAATCCTCACTGTTGAGGGTCGTGACCTCCCTCATCACTGTCATTCGTGCGATATTCTACCGTCTATTGAGTATTGAGTATTGAGTATTGGTATTGAGTATTGAGTATTGAGTCTGTTTTTGTCTCTGACGGTGTGAAGGGCACGTATACTGCAGAGTCAAACGCGGTGCAGATCTGTAAGCTCTGGATGGCTAACCTGTATAGCTCTGTTATTGGTCTCATATTTAAAATTGGTGGTTGTGTAAGACGAGTCGCATAGCAGGTTATGCATGCGGTCAACCCGGGTGCACGGTCAATTAAAAGCTTTACAGATTCACCATTACAGTTCGAGTAAAGGGAGAGTTGTTCTGATGGGGTGATGAAATGTGAAGGAGTGTGCGTTTTTTCTTTTGTAGGAGGTAATCTCTGAATGTACTGGTCCGATTGATAATTTTTTTTCACCGATAGAAAACTGAAAACCGCTGTATTCCTGAGTGGCGTAGGTTATACATACGCGGGCGAAGCCGTGGGCAAAAGTTAGTTAGATACACTTTAAAAACTCATCATCATTTCTAAAAAAAATTTCTACATATCCACCCAGGACAAATGTTTGTGTATTGAGCGTGATCATTTATTGTTCTGTTTCGATGTAATTTATCTATTATATGTGTGTATTTAGAAATATATAAGTATGTTTATCAGTTGTCTCTGTTGAAAACTCTCAAGTCGCCAAACACAGAGCTGCATGGCGTCGTATCGCGAGAGAGGCAGTGCTGCAGGATTCCACGTAAACATGACCATGACTACTCAGTCAAGAGTGTACGACTTAGAAGAGAAGAATCAGTAGTCTAGTACTCATTTGGTGGTAGGCGGAACAGACAGGTAAAGTCCTACATACCTCCGTTTAAAAGGGAGGATCCTCCGACCAGACAGGTGTTATAGTCTGGTGGGCCCGATAGTTGATTTGGCTGTCATATCGCGCGGAGAACTTTGATTGCGCGATGCAGAATTGTGTATTTGCTTCCTAGTTCTTATGTGGTGTCATAGATGTCACTACATCACTCCCCTCCGGACACACACAATCAAAACCAACTATACTTACCTCGACACTAGAAGCCGTTGTGTGATAGTCGTTAAACAAAAAAATGCTCGCCTCTATGTAACATCAAACCATGTATTTGAACAAACGGCAAACGTATCCGATATTATAAGGGATGGCGCGTTGTAACCGAGGCCCGACTTAACGAATATTAAACATGGCTCTCGATTTATGTATGGTACCAAATGTATTGTGTCTTATGCTTTATGTGAGGACTCGGAAATGCGCCCTTTATCTGTTTTTTCTTTATTTAATGATGGTAGTATTGCGTTTATGGTTTGTTTAGTGACAATAGGTTTGAGAATGCTTACACATTGTTACTATTGACATACTTATCTAGATTTTTCTAGATTCACTACATCCTTTTCTCCAGGCCTTACCACATTGGTCTGGAGCGAGGAGGAGTGGCAGGCGGTTGCCTCCTTCTGCGAAGCAGTAATGCTAGCAAAGGAGGAGGCCGACCGCATTAGGCAACGGCGCTCTCGCCGCCACCGCGGAGGTTTCGATCTCGATTTCCGGCCACCGTAGACGCGGGCTTGCGGACAGCGAGCCATGAGTGGCTCGCTGTCCGAACGGCCGGTAACTGTTCGGATCGAGCTCAAGACGTCGACGGCGCGCACTGTTCCCACGCGCCGCAAGGAGTCAGCGACAGCAGGGTCCCCGCTGGGTCGAAGCGTACTGGGACCAGGGTTATCGGAAAGGGAGGTCGAACCCCGGTGTGAAGGCTAGAAGGAACAGGGTGGGTTTTTAGTCAGTAAGAGGCTGACACTATCTCTCGCTCCGCCCAAGAGCGGGGTTGTCATTGGAAAATTTTTGCTCACCATAAAAAAAGGCCTTACCTATGTGGTAAGGCCTACATGTAAGATACGGTACAAAAAAAATACCTCAGAGCATCGAACCCACATACTCTACAGTAACAGTAACCACTAACAGTCAAGATTTACGATATTATAATAAGGCAACACCTCCCTGATCCCACACACGAGATTAGTGTTGTTATTAAACGGGACACGAGCCCGGGATATCAAAGTGTTCGAAGGAAAATCCTTCTATCCGGGATTTATAATACATTTTAATAGAAAATTACCCGTTCGTCTCATTTTTATTGATACGCGTGGTATTTATGTATAAGAAAAGGATCGTTACAGGTTTCGTAATTGTTTTACAAAATAGATTTATAGTAAAACATTTTTTGAGATGGGTTATTATCAAATGATTTTTCCCGCTCTAGGGTGGAGCGAGACTTTTGCTGACTTTACTGACTAAAACCCACCTAAGTTCCTTTTTTGCTTTTTTGCCTTTTGCATTCTAGGCTACGGTAACTCTTTTTAATGTCCCGCAGCCTAAACCTATTATAGTAAAATCGCCAAAAAAAATTTGACATGAAATATTTCATAATCAAAAGCTATATTTTACCAGTACCTACTTTATTTAATTCGTTATGAAAAGCATATTTTTTTAAATTTATTAGACCCCAAGCGAACGTCGGTGTCCGCTCTCTCAGTCTTTCTATTGTGTCATGAGCTTATCATAATAGAGCATCAGTCTTTATTATGTGTCAATTGAAGTTTTAAATTAGCCTGTTACATTAAACAAAAAAAAAAAACTATTGAAGACATTCCAATTTACAAACACGACACAATTCAAAATAACACAGGCAAACGTACAGCACAGAAATAGCCGCACAAAATCCGGGATCAGTCGTAGAATGCAGAACATCGGGAAGCGGAGATACCCGCACCCCGGGATTATCAAGACAGTGCACAACACTACGTACGGGTTAGAGACCACTATAAAGGGCTTACTTGGGAATTACTGCGTTAAGTAAATTCCACAACGGTTAAGACCAGATAAAGAACGGGTTAGCTTATTCAATGTTTATATTACTTTAGTTTTGGAGTAGGTACGCTGAGTTGTAGGTTTACATATTCAAAGGAGTTAGTCCTTTAGTCTAAAAATCGGTGCTGCGCTCGATAATACACAGGTGGTCTAAAAAGTTTCCGACAGTACTCCAGTACTCCACATACGCCTGCAGTACTCCACACTCGAACGGACCTGAGCTTTGTATAACATTAAAAGCTGTGTGAAGGAGTAGCTTTGCATGTAGGCACGCCAAGTTTCCTAGCAGCTACCTTGGCTTTGGACTCGAGGAGGTTCTTAATGAACCAGTGCACTTCACTATTAAAGATGATGCTCACCATTAGGTAGGATCGCAGTAAAGCACTAGTTTATATCATTAAAAAAATAACTTTTCCGCTCTGGGTGGTGCGAGAGGGCGAGTCTAATTTTTTTCCTTTTTTACTGACTAAATCCCGCATTTGTTCCTTCATTTGCCCTTTGCGTTCCAAGGCCATGAAATCTATTTCGTTTATACTCAATATTATTTTATGTATGTGTTCAAAAAAAATACTTTTTGTTTGAGGATAAATGAAAAAACCAATTAAACATAACTTAAAAATATTTCGGATAAATATTTTATTTCTGGACTCTGAGGCTTGAACCCTTGGAAAGCGTCGGAAGGACTGACTAGCAGAGGACAGTTTTAGAAAATTTTACTTACTTTTTATCTTTTATTGGAACGTGGTACCAACTGACGATTATCCCTGCACGCGCTATGACATTGCACCCAAGGACAAACCTCGGTTGGTAGAAACTATTGCGACACATAGAAAACAAAAGGGCTTTGGTTGTGGGAGGCTTAAGTGGACTGGTTAGCAGGAACTATGTTTAGACAATGGCCTCTGCTTGAACAATGTTATGGTAGCCACACACGTTCTAGTATACTTGCGCAAATGTAGACTTGCACAAGTATACTAGAACGTGTGTTGGAAGATATTTGCGCAATTGGTCATTTTCAAATAGCATGTGTTTTCATAAGTCTAGACTTGCGCAAGTACTAGAACGTGTGTGGGTACCATTACTCTTCAGATAACTTCAATTAGAGACACAATAGAAAGACGATGACAGCGCGCCGGTGTTCGCTTGGGGTTTAATGAACTAATATTCAATGTTATAAATATAGTTTTATTATTATTGATAGATTCACATTAGGCAACTGTATCAAGCAAAAGTCTCTATTTCAGACGGTATGTGATAAGCTTGTCGAGGGAAACTAATGCCTTGATCACACGTAACGAGTAAACAGGCGAGACAGTGCTCTCGGCCGAATACTCAGTACATCCTCCTTTTTTAGAAGTCGGTTAAGAAATTGACACATTTTAGTTCATCATTTTATACAAAAATAAAAAAAAATAATTGAACGTTCTAAATATTATGAAGTCTTGGCGAAGCAAGCGATAATACAAAAGCGGAGGGTAGCTGAACATGAAATTGAACTATATCTACGGGCGACCCTCATTAGTCGGTCGGACGCCATGATGCGCTCGCGTCGCGTCATACGCGTTCTTGTAGCGAAATTCGGCAGAGCGGACGTAATTTTCTTTACATGATAGTGTATCAATATTCTTTAATGTCGAGTACACGGAAACGGTGCGAATACTTGCTAGGTGTGATGACAATGTCTTAAAAAGTCGAAAGCCTGCTTACTATTACTACGAGAACAGTGCGTGGGAGGCGTAAGTAGTACGGCAAAATACAAAGTTCAAATGTGTTAGATAGAACAACGAAATTTTGAAGGTTAGTTTATGGTCAATGTTGAGAACAAAAGTTGTTGTTTATGATGTTAGTAATACAGTCCCGCAAGGTTGTTAGTGTTTTACAAATAACCCTGTATACCGCGTTTTGTTTGTGTGACAAAGTGCAACACTTTCCATTTAGCATCCTTTTCCCGCACAATCTTGAGAGAAAGAGAACGCAGATAGGCTGGTCATAGAGAAAAGTCGCTTGGAATCGCTCGCAACGTAAGAAATGCTCGTACCGCGCATGTTATAAGAAAAATTTATTATTGTTGAACTTATCCACTAAAGAGACTAGAAACGTTAACGCTTTGTGCTGGACAACCGTGCAGTGTTCAGTGTGTGTACCCCTTCGTCACTGGAGCATGGCAGAAAACCAGAGGACGCCAGCCGGCTGACATGTGGACAACTTCAAGTTCAAAAGGTTAGTGCAGTCCCCTTTCACTTACGAGCTATTTTCTCTGTTTCCTAATCCTAAACGGCTCCAATAAGATCCATCATTATACTGCAAGGTGTCAAGTATACACCTGAGAAACTATAACCCTTAAATACAGTCGACATACAATCCATAGTAGTTTATGCGGATACAGTTGTCATTTTTGTTTTCAGAACTACCCCCAATAGAACAATTTAGGGGGTTTTAATTCATGAATCCCCAAGCGACCACCGGTGGCCGCGCATCTATTGTCTTACTATTGTGTCTCTAATTGACGGTATCTGAAGGGTTAAAGATTATTTGGAGAATTATTAAGCAGAGTCCGCTGCGCCGTGTTTTCGTGTTTGCTTACAGAATAACATTGTTTGCTAACCAAATATGGGCGTGGCTTAACAGTTTTTGTTTGTCGAGACGAATGGGTAACATGTTTTAATAACATGTTTTGTTATAAAATTGGCGCAGCGGACCTGGCTTTATTCCTTGGTTTAATAAACTTGGCACAAATTCTAATCAAAACAAACAAACTGTTGAAAACAAAACTACCTTCAAAATACGTTTACCAAAAAATTCTTGCAAACAAAGTAGCCAGCGAAATGCCAGTCAATCAAGTAACGAAAATGACGAGACAGCATGTGGAATCATTCAGGCAGCTCGTTTTATGGGATTTGGCCTCCCCATGTATAGGAGGCTTAACGTTTGAATATTGGTGTCGGGCAGAAATTGGGTTGCGCAGGTCACGCGGCGGTCCCGCTACGTGTGAAATGCTGATATTAAGTCAATTCAGCTTTCAGCCTGCTGCAAGCGGATTTCGCAATAGTTTTAGAGTGACGCTGACCGCACGCTGAACGTCGGCGCTGGCAGTCGAAATGTATTATTTATTTATTTATTATATTCTTTATTTTACACCACATAAACAAAAAAAAAATACAGGACAACATTATTCAAAATAAGTGTAAAATGGGCTGTCTTATCACACAGGGCGATCTCTTACAGACAACCTTTGGATGGACTGTAAGAAAGGAGAAAGATTTAGGGCTGTCAGTGACATTAGAAATAATATTAATCTATCTATGTCATGTTGCGCCGGCCCCAAATAAAACGGGATAAGGGCAGGAAGATGATGATGGTGATATATAAAAATGACCCCCGTTTTCCGTTGTCACGACTTGGCATGAAAACGGCTAGACCGATTTGGCTGTTTTGTTTTTTGTTGTGATTGTTATTGTGAGGAGAAGGTTCTTATGGAAAAATATTAGGGTAGTGTAGGGTAGAGTAGGGTAGAGTAGAGTAGGGTAGGGTAGGGTAGGGTAGGGTAGGGTAGAGTAGGGTAGGGTAGAGTAGGGTAGAGTAGGGTAGGGTAGGGTAGAGTAGGGTAGAGTAGGGTAGGGTAGGGTAGGGTAGGGTAGGGTAGGGTAGGGTAGAGTAGGGTATAGTAGGGTGGAGTAGGGAAGAGCGGGAGCGAAGCCGCGCGGGCAAAAGCTAGTAAGAAATAACAACACGAATACATATATACATTACAAAAATATATATACTAATTAATATCAAATATGTAACTAAGCCAGGAGAAGAAAAAAATCAAAGAGAAAGGTAATGCTCCTTCACCATTTTTTTAAAGTTGTATTGTAGTATGTATGAACTTCTAGGAAGCGTTTTCGAATAACGCGTAGCTACGGATCAGCGGCCGTACGCGACGCCTTTACATATTATATGTAAATAAAGCCTGAAAATATTCACAGATTTAATTTAAGAGGGTCCTTCTCCACTCGCTTATCGTAAACATCGAAAATGGTTTAAAAGCTTGTTACTTCATTTAATGCAATCCAACGCGATGTTTGACGAAAAGGCAACGCAAAAAAAGAGAGATAACGCCTGGAAACTCTGTTAGTATTCGGTAATTCCTCGAATTTACTCGAAAATTTCACAAAACTTGCTCCAGGAAATAGCTGCTTTTTTTAAACCCTTCAAAGTTTTTGGAAAAAGTTGTCGTCATTTAGAATCTCAATAAAATTTGCAAGGTCTCTAGAGGATTACTTTTTTGATTTTTTAATTTTTAGGCAAATTATGAAGTGTCAAAGTTCATACAAAATAGGACATTTTCAGAGGTTTTTACTGGATTAGTTTTACACAAATTTAGAAATTGGTTTCTTTAGAAACCTAGATAATATCCACAAGATACTGTGTTTCCAAAATATCTAATGAGAAAAATGTGTAATTACGTCATAATCAGTTATGAGCGGTTGTATGAAAAACAGTGAAAATGTGAGTCGTGATGCACTACCTTAATTCATGAATCCCCAAGCGACCACCGGTGGCCGCGCATCTATTGTCTTACTATTGTGTCTCTAATTGACGGTATCTGAAGGGTTAAGGCAATGTTATGCGACAATGGTTCAACAAAGGGAAATTAAACTTTTGTCATACATTGTTGGCATATTTTTTTTTCGCGAAAAGTAAAACCTAGGCCATATCTTAAAGGTCTGTAATATCAGTTAGAATAGCAAAAAGAATTATGTCCACCAAAGTAGATTGCTATGGTTTTTTATCAGACGTTATTTTTCTTAAATAGAAATACTCTGTATCTGATATTTTAAGTTTCCAATTGTTATATATGTCGCAGGTTTTTCACAAAATTAGGTTTTTGATCAAAAACCTAGGTTTTTGATGAAAAACCGGACGATGACAAATTTTAAACTCAATTTCATCATAAACCTGTTACAGTCCAGATTTTTGATCAAAAAACCTGAACTAGTTTAGGTTTATGATGAAGTTCTGGGCAAAATTGCTTTGTTTTATGACAAAATCAATTTAAAAGGAAACAATTTTTTATTTATCAAAATTTAACATCCATGATCCAATCAATATTCTCGTTCTTCAATCTAATTATAATAATGTTTCAATTTTACCTGATTTTTAGTTACCATTAAATACGATTAAACAGAGTCAAATTAAAAAAAAAATTAATAAAGAAAAGTTTACCACGTGCTTGCTTTTTTTTACTTAAATCTCTTATTATAAATTATTTATTAAGACAGTTTGTAGACTTGTGACATCTAGAGTTGCATAAAACATTTTTTTTTGCACGCGCACCGATTAGTCTTGCAGCGTACTTTATATTTTTCGCACGAGCATTTCTTAAAACCTTGACCTCCAAATAAAGACATCTTTGAAGCAATTTCACGCAAACTCAGTTAATTGGTCGATACAGGTTCGTTAAAGGCAGTAGCAGATTGATCATAAACCTAAACTAGTTCAGGTTTTTGATCAAAAACCTGAACTTTTACAGGTTTATGACGAAATAGAGTTTATGATTTGTCATCTACCGGTTTTTGATCAAAAACCTAATTTTGTGAAAAACCTGCGACATACTATATACAACGTGTAACGTTAAATGCGCAAAGCCTCAGACACCCCAAATGATTTTTAATTCGATTGACTTAATTACGTGAGAAAAAAAAACATAAAAAAAAATTAAAAACATTTAAAAAAAGGTTTTATGAGCAGTTTTAGTATGTTTAAAATTCATATCTGCATTGAAATAAGAACTTTAAACATATCCCGTGTATGAGAAAATTTGATGGGATTACAACTGTTTGTGTTTGTTTACCTATTTCAGCGGATTTGCGAACGTGATGGCTCGACCTATTCATAAATAGACAGGTCGAAGTTTTTAATGAAGATTAAAAAAATAATAATTAACTTATATTAAAAAGTGGTTTAATTGATTCTGCTCGTTATTCTGATCAAACTAATTTCAGGTTTTGCTCATTTTACGTTACACCTTGCATAGTTTTGGTTTCGGTGTTTATAGTGGATATGCATTAAATAATGTAAAACACTAGCGCAACACTAACGTGTATTTTTTCGATTCGTTTATTACTTTTTTTGATTACTTTTAGAGATGAAAAACTGCGAATGTGAACCAAAATATAACAGTATTAACAAATTTAATCTAATTTATAAATAGAAACCTCAAGATATTACGTATTATATTTCCATTTCATTATAATTTAAGGAAAATAGGTAACGCCTGACAAAAATATACAAGCAATGCTTCTATTTCTGTATCTTCGTTCGGTTACGTTTTAAAGACCTGGTTCTTTGCTCGTTTTGTCCTCTAACCTAACCTAACCTAGATCAGTGGTGGCCGAGTGGTATTGGCTCCGACTTACAAGTTGTCGCGGGTTTATTACTTTGTGTAATTTATTTCATCACCGCTACTTACTCCGAAAACGGTGAAGAAAAACATTGTGAGGAAACCGGCAACCCAAAAAAAAAGACTAAAAATTCGAAGACATGTGACATTCATCAATCCGTACTGGGCCCGCGTGGCCCATTTCCTCTCCTAGAAAGGAGTCCTGAGTCCCAGCAGTGGGAACATTTAAAATGCTGGTAGGAAGTAATCTCCTCTTACAAACAAAAAAAAAAAAACAAACTTTACCTCTTTTCATCAGAAAAAAAAATTGCAAACCCGATTGCAGCGCCCCAATATCTCTCATTGTTTTTCTATTGTACCTCTAATTAAGGTATTCGAAAGGTTACATCGGTCAAGCCGTTTAGGAGGAGATAGGTGACAAACACACTTACAGAGGAATGACATGTATAAAGATGTGCCTTACATAATTTGCGTCTAATCTGTAGAATTGCTGTATTATCGTTCTGGTTAAATAAATCTACATCACTCGAAAATTAAGTTCACATCTGTAGGTACTTTTGTGTGCGTAAAGAATAAAAAATAAATCATCATCGTCATCATCATTTCAGCCGATATACGTCCACTGTTGGACATAGGCCTTCCCCAAGCGTTGCCACAACGAACGATCCTGTGCCACTCGCATCTATCGGTTTCCCGCAACTTTTACCAGTTCATCAGTCCACTTTCTTGGAGGCAGTACCATAACTAGCCTTTAGTACGCCCGGTGCGAGCTTCTATTACTGCGCCCCTAGTCAAAAGTGCAATACACACAAAAAAGGTTAGATAAAAAATTTGCGCCCCTCCAGGGACTGCGCCCTGTGCCCGAGCACCGCTGGCACCGCCCTAGTTACGGCACTGGTTGGAGGCCTTCCAGCGCTGCGTCTTTCGGTACGCGGTCGCCACTCCAGAACCTTTCGGCTCCAACGGCCATCTGCTCTGCGAGCAATGTGCCCTGCCCATTGCCACTTAAGTTTGGCAAATTAATTTGGCAAAAAATAAATAAATCTTCATAAAACTATTATGATGGAGTAATTTTATCAGTCGACGGTCTAAAATACAAGCTGGGCTATTATTTGTGAAATTGCCAAGCCAGTGGAGTGGAACGCTTAGCTTACAGAGCTAGTCAGCTGAAATTCATGGCGTAACGAGTTTCAAGCTACAGTGTTACTAGGTCCCCGGAAACTAGGAGTAACTGGCAAGCTGCGGAAAATAAAACGCATCGGGGTTTTCGTTAAACTCGTTAAAAATATAACTGTAACTATAACCTAGGGGTCTTTAAGTCAAGAGTGAATAGGTTGCTTCTAGGCAAGCGTGCTCCATCGTCGGCCACATCAGGTGAGATAATGGTCAAAGGCAAGCCCATCCATAATAAAGAAAAAAAAGTCCCGTTTTGACATTTCTATGTATCGCAGAACAGATGGCGGTTGGGACCGAGAGGTTCTGAAGTGGCAACCGCGTACCTCTTGACGATGCAGCGTTGGAAGACCTCCTATAAGGTGGACCGGATTCCAGGATTCCCGCAACCTTTTCCAGAAATTGCGGGAATCCAATTGATGCAGGACGCTCAGGACCGTTCATTGCAGCGACACTTGGGAGAGAGCTATGTCCAACAGTTGACATCTTTCGGCTGAAGGATGAAAGTAGCTACTTGAGTTTGAGCCCACGACATGCAACTCGTAAGCCAGGGGCCATTATTACTAGGCCACCACTACCCTTAAAACAATTTAAAACTACATTAAAACACTAATCTTAATAAAAAAGCAATTCTTTAATAACCTTACTATTTACTTATTATACAACAGTCAAAGTTCACCTGTTTAAACGAATATCATGGGCAACCGTCATAAAAATGCCTTATCTGAAGATCTCAGGGTTGGCACCCGTTCATGGGCAAAAAGGCGACCAGTTTGCCCATAACTTGGCGGCTATAAAGCCGTGACGGGGCACCATAACGCCATGTTGTATGAAACGTAACCCTTGGCATCTACACTTATCGCTCACCCCGTTGTTGTTGCGCTCCATGGGCGACTTTGGATGAGTCAAACGTGGATAAGAAAGATATGTACCATCGCGGTCATTTCTGCCTGACCATTAAAAAAAAATCGCATGAATCCTGCAGCGTGGCGCCAAACCAAACCCTTTGAAGTTTTCGTTTCGAGTGCAAGCAAAAATGAAATTAGTGATGCTTAGGCGGAACTGTCTTTCATGGTACATACGGGTACAAAAAAATATGATATTTTAATTATTGTAAATATTCAAAAAAAAACATGATTTTCATGAACATATAGTATTGTATTGTCTATCTCACGTGATTACTTGACACATCTTTAATTCATGAATCCCCAAGCGACCACCGGTGGCCGCGCATCTATTGTCTTACTATTGTGTCTCTAATTGACGGTATCTGAAGGGTTAATGGTATTAGAAATGTGTGCAAATAGGCAAGTTATAATATAGTAGAAAGCAGTTATTTTGAGCGCAAACAATATGCCAAACAAAAAATGACATAAATTTACTTATCCTACGCATTCTAATACTGTAAACTATAGCCCTGAACTAGTGGGACGGAAAATAAGTCAAATTCCCTACCGCAGGTGTCTATGTTTTCTAACATCTAGACAAGCGTGCTCCATCATCATCTACATCATCGCTTAATACCATTCGGTAAGATAGTTGTGAAGTGTAAGCTTGTCCATAATAACAAAAAAAAAGTAGAATCTTGGCCCTTGCTCGTTAACCAATATAAAAAACACAGTGTTCCGAGTTCCTATTGATTAATAAACTTGGGAAAATTGTTTCGACTTTACTCTACTTTTTTGACCACCTGTGGTACCTAAAGACAGCATCATTAACTGGTTACCTTCTTTTATACGGTGTTAATGTGACAGAGGTATCAAATTGATGCAGCGGTCTTTACACTAAGTCTAGCTCTCTTTCACATTTCATATCCAGTCCTCCTTAATCCAAGCACAAAACTATAGCGCTCTATACGTAGTGTCCTCCTATTGTTCGCAGCAACGAGGGTGTGCTTCGCAGATAACGCCTTTATTGTATCTTGACGGGAAACGCTGGGTAACGCCGGGATACCAACACAACTAATTTACATAGTGCCTCACTTAATTGAATTGACTTGACTTCGTTATGTGCGTCTTTGTATGTTTTCATTGGTGATTTATAAAGTGATTTTGTTATGCTTTGAACGTGATATTAGATTTTATTTTCCATAGTGAATAGAGTGATTCGTAAATGGTTATTTCGGGGAATTCCGTTTATGTAACTTGAATGTCTTCCTTAGGAATTGGATAAAAATGTGCTGAACCAGAACCGATGATTAGAATGAAGCGAACGTGATTCGATCATTTTAGATAGTAATGGAGTTATTCGTGAATGTTTATCCTCCCCCTGGGAATTGATTGTAACGGCAGGGCGCTAAATATCTAGTGCTACTAGATTGTTCGATAGATTGTGAAGCTTTGGAACTCAAAGGGGCCACGGAAGGGACACAGCTGGTTGTCAGTAAAAGTCTGGTCATACCTTCTCGCAACACCCCGGGAGTAGTTGTTAAATGATTGGTCACCTCAAAAAGAGGCTGCTAAACATTCAGCAAGCTCTTGAAAATAAACCTCGGTATATCATAATACACTATCACATCTGCATTTTCCGAGAAGCTCGGCAGAGAGGATCTTATACACCGCTAAATTTTGATTGTTTTAATCCCGTGGAGGGTCGATCCGTTACATGGAACACTATCAATTTGTAACAATAAAATTAAAAAATAAAGTACCTTTTTTAAACTCTTATTAATTTACGCATGTTCGAAATTAATTTATCTGAGAAAACGTCGAAAGTTCTTTGGACTTACAAGGCGAAAATTTAAAATTTTGAACTACTATTCAAAAATTTCGGATGAAGGACCTAATAACACAATCAATCAAAGCATTTACTAACGAAAGCATTTATTTCAAATAAACCATTTATTGTTCATACTGTACCATTTACACGAGCCTCAAAAAAAAAAACGCTGCCACAAAATTACTAGAAGCGGCTGCAAAAAACAGTTGAAGCGTGCAATATTTCTTGTGTCCGGTGAAGCTTGAAGCCGCTGCAAGCGTTTTTTGTGGCGGCACCGCCGCACACGAGCCACAAAATGCAGCTTGAAGCGGCGTTTTTTGAAGCCCGTGTGCGGGGACAGTTACAGGCACTTTTGAATTGTCAACAAGTCAGCCAGTCAGAAAATGGTGCACGTAGCACCATTTTTCTGACTGGCACGTTCCAAAGCGCAGTTTTCTATGAGGAGGAACGTGCCCGAAACTCCTTACACGTATCTTTTAATCATGATATAATACACTTGGCCCGAACCGAGAAACGAATTCTGGACACAGATCAGTAGTGCTTGCGACTACTAACCCCACGTGGTAAAAGGGGAACAGTAGGTAGTACTGTAGTTTTTAAAAGGAGCTCCGAGATTGATAGAAAGAGAAACTTCAGCCATTTTCAGAAGACAATCTCATGTATGTACTTAATTTTTTTATACCTACGCTCGGTGGACTCACACTAATGAGCGTTTGAGCCTGAACTGTTCGACTAGCGGGCTGAAGCGCTTCGAGATATAGTGTCCGTGAGCGGAGTCTATGTGGGCGTTGCTCGAGCGCGCTTTGTATGTAGCTTGACTTTTGTACCTATCTATTTTGTGCCAGGGCCCTGAAACGCAAAAGACAAAAGAATACAGGTGAGTTGCAGTCAGTAAAAGTCTAACATTGGGAAATTGCAAGAAGAGATCATCAAAAAATTCGTCTCGCTCTGAAAGGAGACTAGAAAGAGTTATTCCATGTTTTCTCACCCATAGAACTCGAGAGTTCGCAGTCCGATTGTCCGGTAACTGTCCGGACCGAGCTCAACTCGTCGACGTTGCGCACTGTTCCCGCGCGCCTCAAGGAGTTTTCAGCAGCCGTAGGGGCCCAGCTGGGTCGAAGCCTACTGGGGGGCTAGGGTCTGTTTACGAAACCGAGGGCTCGGCTCCGGTATCAAAGGCAAGAAGGACCGGGGTGGGTTTTTTAGTCAGTAAGAGTCTGACACTATCTTCCACTGCACTATAGGGGATGTCCATAGAAAAAAAAGCTATGGAATTCGACGCCAACAGCCCATAAATGAACTCCGTAACTTTCCATTCCTCAATCCCTACTTACATAAGAAATATAGTCCAAAAAATTCAAATTAAAAGGCGTGTCAAAAGATTGAACACTTAACCGACTACAAAGAGGGAATGTAACGCCACTGTAACAAAGAGCTCGCCAAATAATTCAAAAGGCATTTCATATGAGCATTGCTTCCTTATGGAATACGACATATGAGAGGGAGCCTTCTTAATAATACATGCCTGATGGATATACCTGCAGAAATTCCCGGAAAAATCTACGTTCATTCAACCGGGAGGTATACGACGTTTAAGGAGATATAGGTGGGCTAAATATTTGATGCTGTGGTTTATTTTTTTGGCGGATAGTTTTTTGCTGACGACTTTTTGTTGGGTTAGCGACTGCGGCTTATATTTTTTGAGGTGGGAAATAAACAAAGAAACTTTTCCGCTCTGGAGTGGAGCAGTGGTGGCCGAGTGGTAATGGCCTCGACTTATGAGTTCTAGGTCGAGGGTTCAAACCCGGCCAGGTGCATTATACTTTGTGTAATTTAATTCATTACCACTGCTCTTAAAACGGTGACGGTAAACATCGTGAGGAAACCAGCATGTTCTAGAACCAAAAAATCGAAGACATGTGACATTCACCAACTCGCACTGGACCCGCGTGGTGGATTACGGACCAATCCTCTCCTAGAGAGGAGGCCGCAGTCCCAGCAGTGGGAACATTAAAAGGTTGATTATGGTGGCGCGAGGGGCCGATGGGGACGAAAGGTTCTGGAATGGCGACCACGTACCAAAAGACGCAGCGTTGAAAGGCCTCCCACAAAGTGGACCGATTATCTGGCGGGTGTCACGGGAATCCGATGGATGCGAGATGTTTAGGGTCGGTCATTATGGTGACACTTTGGGGAGGCCTATGTCCAACAGTGGACACACGGTGATGCTCGGTCCAAGCAGGGCACAACTCCACTGTGTGCTCAACCGTGTCCTCCGGGCGTCCCGCACAGTGGCGACACCCGGGCGTAATTCCAACAGGCTGTCAAAAAACGCATTATTTGATTACGCCCTTATAATGTTACAGAGTGTGGTTCACATTTATCAGCACTGGCCAAATATATTTGATGTCTTCGGTACTTGCAGTAGACAATAACTCTACAGGTGGGTGCAGTTGGATATTGGTGTTTCACATGTGGTTCAAACACATGATTCTACCAGTGACTGTTGCGAACGGTCAATATAGGGGACATTGTCATAATTACAAAGCCTAGCAAATGGACTGGTCGTCGCTATTTGTTGTTCAAATGGGTTTGTGGTCTAGCTGACAGTCCACCTGTTAGAGAGCTTAATTTGGTAGAGCTGGGATCGATCTGTAGCGACCTCTAAGGCTCTAAGTTACCATAAGTACCATAAAGGAACTAAGCTGAATCGTAGCATTAGAGTTCTCAGTGCTATTAAAACATATACAGGGTTATTTGTAAAACACTAACAACCTTGCAAGACTGTATTAAATAACAAATTTTGTTTCATGACTTTTTACAAAACAGCTCACTTTCTATAAACAAACCTTCAAGATTTTGTTGTTCTATCCATCACATTCCAACTCTGTATTTTGCTATACCTACCTACGTCTATACGACGTGAAGCAAGGGCATCAAGCTCCCTTGCCACTCGATCCCTGCACCCCTCCGCTATTGTACTATCGGTTGCTTCGCATAGACTTCGTAATATGATTATGATGTTAGTAACTTAGTCCTGAGAGGTTGCCTTTGTTTTACAAATAATCCTGTATAACAGACCGAAGTTACATAATAATCGACTGGCCTGTTGGTCTAGTGGTTAGTGACCCTGACTGCTATGCCTGAGTTCGATTCTCACCCAGGACAAATATTTATGTGATGAGCATGATCATTTGTTCTGTGTCTGGGTGCAACTTATCTATATGTGCATGTATTTAGAAATATATAAGTATGTTTATCAGTTGTCTAGTACCTACGTTTTTTTTTTACATACGTTTTGCTTAGATACATTTTGAAAAGTCATACAACAAAAGTTGTTGTTTATGATGTTCTTAGCTAGAACCTAAGAGGTTGCTAGTGTTTTACAAATAACCCTGTAAAGACAACTTCCATATGTGCTCTGTGCCTAATACACAAGTACTAAAGGATCTCCAGACAGGTGTGATTTCACGCTTCATAGAAATCTTCGGATTAGAACGATTTCTGAGAAATATCGTTTCTTCGTAGGTAAACATTTAAGAAGAATCTTAGGTAACAAATTCACTTTATGTAAGAAGTAGGCACGATAACATCAAACAGAAAGAAAATAATTATAATAAATGGATGATAAATGGTGATAAGCAATAATGTGTCAACCCACAAAAAGTTAAGTTTGGAAATATTCTTATAATGTGTCACGAGTCTAACTGTAGGTATACAAAAGTGTTTTAAATCACATAAATCAAAAAGTTTTAGAAAAAAATAATTTTATTATAAAACAAATAAGAATAACGTATACAATGTTTTTCAATATTTATTTATTTATTAGCATTGGCACACAATTTATTACGAAAATACGAGATGATCCTGTGTAAAAAAGTCACTTACAGGTATGCACAACATTTACAATAGGTCTCAATTATTAAATAGATTAAAAATGACAAATAATAATAACATCAATATGCTAGCAATCTCCTCAACTACTTGGATACTAATTAAGACTACTTTAAATCCTTTATTCATCTTAACCTCAACAGGGCAGATATTTTTCAAATAATGTGAAATCTCATCATCATCATCATCATCATTTCAGCCGAAAGAAGTCCACTGTTGGACATGGGCCCCCCCAAGTGCTACCACAATGAACGGTCCTGTGCGTCTCGCATCCATCGGATTCCCGCAACTCTTACCAGGTCATCGGCCCACCTTGTAGAAGGCCTTCCAACGCAACGATGTGAAATCTGTGAACGTATTTTTCTGTGTGGCTTGACACACTATTGTTTATGAGCATCCAAATATCGTGACAATCACCAGGTACCTACAGACAACAAAAATAGAATAAAAATTGACAACCATTAAATATGTTGTATGTATCTAAGTATATATTTACTATTGTATTTGTTTCTCATCTATTAAGTTGCACCTGCCATGTTATGTTTCTGCACCACCCTAATGTCACGGTAATAATATCATACAGTATTCCAACTTCATACAAACGGATGAAACGCGAGCTATACCTACGCGCCTCGGTTGTAGCATGGTCTCGGCATGTAGACAGTCGCGGCCGTCGCAACTGTGCTGCAGTGACGAACGGACACGACGGTTTTTTTTACAATTATTGCGCGATTATTGTTAGTTTTTATAATTCAAAGTAAAGACGTGGTATTTTATTATTAATAATAGTGGTTTATTATACTATGTGTATGAATAATACTAAAAAAAAGCATTTTATTTAAATCTACCAATCAAAAAACAACACGCATTTTTATTGAACACTTCCTATTCAATCCACAAAGTATTTTGTTTAAATATAAAAGTAAGTACAATCACAAAAAAAAAAACGGAAACAAACTAGACAAACGTAATTAGAATGCTGGAGGCGGGCAGCCCTATCGCATGTTTACGTACCGCGCGGCTGTAGGCATTTATTTCAAAAAGACGGCCAAGTTACAATACTGTATGATACTATTACCGTGCTAATGTCGACTGGCAGATGATGCCTAAGGCATTAACCCTTCAGATACCGTCAATTAGAGACACAATAGTAAGACAATAGATGCGCGGCCACCGGTGGTCGCTTGGGGATTCATTAATTAAGTCCACCTTTGTACAACTCTGTGCATAAAGCTTTAAATAAATAAATAAATTAAAAAAAAACTTGTGTCTCACGGCTGCGCTACTAAAGAAATTGTTTGAAGTAGTCGAACAATCACAATTTGTAATTAAAATAGTTGACTAGTAGTAATGGCCATTAGGAATGCTATAAATGTAACACTAAAACATTTTTCTCACATTACCGTTAATGTTCCAAAAATTGTAAATCGTCGTGCAAATTAGGCAACATGCAAACAGCTTGGGAGTCACGTTCAAAACAATAAAACACGCCGAGTAGACAGTTTTATAACCAGCCTCAAACAAATAGCTTAGACATCGCAGCCTTACGAAATTAAAAGTTGCCCCTTATTGTACATAAATCACCTCCTAAATCAGACGGTTTTTAGTAGTGATGAACCTACTTTGGATTATTTTTGTGTTTAGGCGATTCAGGTCTTTTTTTACAAGCTTTTATTTAGTTTCACCTGTCCCGAGATGTTTGTCTGTCATCAAATCTTGCAAATTAAATTTGACCCACTTCCCGGTTGCCGATTGATCTGAAATTTTGCTAGCATATGTAAAAAAAAAAAGATGACAATGCAAAATTATTATGATTTGGAGCTGATCTGATGATGGAACCAGAAGGTGGCTATAGGAACTTGGTTGTTAAACGAAACGACCCCATCCAGTTTGGTTCGTCTTGACGAGTATTAATTATATGTGTAGGTATATCGAACTATAAAAGCTTGCTATGAAAAAACGATTTTCATTAAATGTTTGTTACATAGCATGGGTAGAATGACAGCAGGACGAAAATATGTTGTATCTTTAAGATGAGAGAAAAGAATAGGTGGCTCTTACTCCGTGGGTGGCTATATTGTATGAATCTGAAAGCTGTCACCCGTACCATCCTACAACAATAGGTATAGCAATAGTGCAGGGGTATTTTTTATGGCTATCTACAGGGTGCTGAAATGTTTCACCGCGCTGACAGTGTTTAGTAATGGTAGCAAATTTTGTGCCATCAAATTGTGTTGAGTAAAAAGGAACTAACTTTACTGTAAAGAATTTTATGATAAAGGTTTATCAGAAATCGTATCAACGTTAGATAGGGTTCATTTGATACCGTTAATTAAGGCCAAAATAATACGGAAGCCCTATTTCGACATCGAAAATAGAATGTACTGAATTAGTAATTATTTGTGTAAACTGAACTTTGACATTTGAAGTTCATTAACAAATTCATAGAAGGTATAACAAACGCCAAGTTCAAGGTAGAGGATATCAATTACATTTGAATAAATAATATCGAAATCCACTTAAAGCTAGAGTTACACGATTTTCAACCTAGTAACTTCAACACGAAATAATTACGTTCTTTTAAAAATCGACTAATCGTTAATCGATACTCGGTACATTCCCCTCACTATTTAATTTCCCGTAATCACGTCTCTAAAATTTACCTATAAGCATAAAAATGGTAATTTTTATGTCCCTTCATTGTAATAAAGCTAAACCTTAAATTCTTTGGAGAATATTTTGTTAGTATTAAACAGCTTGTTTTAATATTGGAGACATTGTTCAAGAAATTATTAATTTTCCCCGGAAACCATTACGCAATTTTTATTATAACCTTTTTTCATAACTTATAATATTAGGGGCGGTGAAATGGGGATTTTGTGTACCACATACGGACCCTTCAAATTAGTAAAAAAAATTGATCCTCGGAAAAACTCCAGCACGTCAGATTAGGACAAGGTAATTTAAGTAGAATAGAATAGAATAGCATTTATTCAGCACAGGCAAGTTCATGCAGAAAAGTGTGGCGTAAGCAAATGGGCGAGTCATAAAGTTTGAAAGGTTCCTGTTAATATTTTGTTCGTCAACGGCGCGTAGCTATACGGCTCTATTGCACTCGTGCCTCAGAGCGGTCAGAAAACTGAAAGGGCCCAGTAGGACCGACATTTACTCTACACTACATCATCATCATCATTTCAGCCGGTACACGTCCACTGTTGGACATAGGCCTCCCCCAAGCGTCCCCACAACGAACGTTCCTGTGTATCTCTCATCCATCGGTTTCCCGCAACCTTCACCCGCACCCTTCAGCAATGTGCCCTGCCCATTGCCATCGCAAGTTCGGCAATTCTTAGTGCTATGTCGGCAACTTTAGTTCTTCTGCCCCCCGAGCCTAGCCCACTCCCAAAACCCCGAGCATAGCCCTTTCCATTGCCCTTTGGGTGACTTTAAGCCTTCTGATGAGGCCCATTGTGAGCGACTACGTTTCGGAGCCATATGTCATCACTGCCAACATCAATTTCCGAAATTAAAATTACTTCATTTGTAAATTTATTTATATACTAGCTGATCTGGCGAACTTCGTAACGCTTAAAAGCCAATGAATGTAGTAATATATCCTTCGATATAGTTAACCGATTGCGATGAAACAAAGCCTAAGTAATATACCTACCAATTTTCACACAATTTTGATGTATAAAAGTTATCTACATCAATATCGTATATTTTATGTGATGCGCGCACAACTAATAACTTCTACAGATTTATTATATGTATAGAAGATACTTGTTTGTACACCTACATTACAATATACCAAAAGGCAACCTATATAATATATTAAAAAAAAACACTTTTTTATAATGTATAGTCTCACGTTTGACCACTATCTCACCTGATGGTAAGCGATGATGTGGCCGACGATGGAGCACGCTTGCCTAGAAGCAATCTATTCACTCTTGACTTAAAGACCCCTAGGTTATAGCTATCAGGAAACAGACTCCGGCAGTCTTATCGCACATGGCCATTTCCTCTAGGTAACCTGAAAGAAATCTTTGAAAAAACTTACAGTTATTTGTTTTATTTTTTTAAGTTATGCACCATGTTTGACGCAAATAAAATGTTATTCTTTCTTTCTAACTGCATTTTTAAGTTTGTTTTTTAAAGTCGGTTGTACTTATTTGTGTCTCGCATTAATCCATGCAAATACTCCGTCGTAACCTTCCAGATTACAGGTGAAGCTGCAGTAGATATGTATCTTGTAGGTCACATCATGTCATGTCATTGGCACCATCCATCACTGCTTGTCAATATTTCGCTGACGTTCGCGTGAATTATGCATGATTAAGAGCGTACGGCATACCGATATATTATATACCCACAAAGATATTTGGTTAGTTAGAAGTAAATATTCATTTATATTCTTTATAGGGTCAAATTAAATAGCTATAGATGATATTTATTTACTTACTTCTGCAATGTTGTTAAGATGGTAACAAATAAGCCGGCAAGCTGTTGCAATTTCGCAAGCAACTGTTGTTGACCCACAGTGGCCACCATTAATATTTAATATTTATTTAATTACATAATCAGTCACTTATTCTCATGTTTATATATAATATATATTAATTAATTTTATTTTAAAAATTAATCACATTAGATTTAATTCATTTTTTTTCTTTTTTTATGTAGCTTTTTTTTTCTCAAACCTAAGACTGGGAAATGTTAATGCTGTGCATACTTGTAAGTGACAAATTCACTCTAGATTTTAAGTTTAATTGTTATATATAAAAATGTACTAGTGAATAAGTCGTTAGTGTGCCATAAATAAATAAATAAATAAATAAGCTTAGAGCTATGAACCACAGTTGAACTTGTTAGGGCACAGCAATATATATATTTTTTTTTATAATGTATAGGCTCACGTTTGACCACTATCTCACCTGTTAATATTTAATCAATTAAAACAATATAACATATTAGAAAATTCTATATTCACTTTTATAGTAATAATAAAGTCATAGATTTAATGTAATGTATTCTATTTATACATAGGTATATAAAAGGTGGTATTGAAGAGCAACGGTGGTCTAGTGGTAACGGTCTTGACTTGCAATTTGTATGTCGTGGGTTCAAACCAGGCAAGTGTAATTTACTTCATCATCACTGCTCTTAAAACGGGCACAGGAAAACATAGTTAGGAAAACGGCATGTCTTAGAACAAAAAATTTGGAGACGTGATATCCACGAACCCGCACTGGGATCGCGTGGTGGATTACCTCACGTTTCCTCTCATAGATAAAAGTAGGTCTGATACCCAACAGAGGGAATAGTATAAGGCTGATGATAATGCTATAATTATTCTTTTCTATCTAAACGAGTGACCACTAAACTCGTAGCACAAAATATAAAGTTTTTTTTTTTTTTAATTAGCCCATACTGTCCCACTGCTGGGCAAAGGCCTCCCTCCACTCCTTCATAGTATGTACTTCACTTTTTATACCTACGCTCGGTGGACGCATACTAATGAGCGTTTGAGCCTATTCGACGAGCGGGCCGAGGAACTCCGAGATATAGTGTCCGTGAGCGGTGTCTATGTGTGCGTTGCTCGAGCGCGCTTTGTATGTAGATTGACTTCTGTACCTATTATGCTTTGTGCCCTTAGTCAGCTACTATTGATTGAAATTAAGAGTTTCATTTTATTTTGTTTTTTTTTTTATTAAATGTCTATCTCCTCTGCTAATCAGGTTTAAAATGTTAAACGTGCGAGCGAGAAAGATATTATGGAGCTATATAGCTACTCCTCTTTAGAAGTTCAGTCTAGGTCGTCAAATGGATCGCATTAATAGCTCGTGGAGGTCTAAGCAAGTGAAACGCCGCAGGCTTGAGATCCTAGACTTGCGGCGTTTCACTTAGGTACTAATTTAATTCGATCCTGTGAAGGCAATACCTTAATTTCCGGATTAAGAAACTAGTTTATTTTGAAATTCTGTTTCTCCTTAGAGCTACACTTTATAATAATATAATAATATTCCACAACTATCACACAACGCCGTCTAGTCCCAAGCTAAGCAGAGCTAGTGTTATGAGTACTAGACAACTGATAAACATATTTATATATTTCTAAATACATACATATTATAGATAAATTACACCCAGACACGGCAAATGATCATGCTCATCACACAAACATTTGTCCTGGTTGGTAACCACCACGACCTTCAGCATAGCAGTCAGGGCCACTAACCACTAGACCAACAGGCCAGTCAACTCCAAACGTTTATGAAAAAGAATCTGATATTCATAAATCAGACTAGAGCGTAGCGGAGCGGGCGATGGCGTTTCCTAACTTTTTGCCTAATTAAAAAGTCAATTAAGGCAATGAATTTTAGTACAAGTTTGTTGCTAAACCTACCGAAACACTTTGTGATAAATCAGAACAGCCGAGTTAATGAAATTTTCTTTGCAAATGTTGACTGGTAAGTTCACTCGTGTTGGCATGAGCTTAACTGGGACACCTTATGTTCGCGACGACAGGATTAAACAGTTCTCAAAGTTGGTAACAGTCTGACAGTGCTGATTGACGATACCTCGGACATAGCTCTGTGATGGGTTTACCAGTAGTGTAGTGGAAACATTGTAACATCACCAGTAACCATGGAGTTTCTTGCCGGTTCTTCTTCTTAAGAAACGACCAATTGGAATCGCGCACGAGCTTCTGATTTTTTATAAGTGCAAAACAGTTCAAATATTTTCATTTCACAAAGGTTTACATGGTAGGCCTTTGTTAAATAAATATATTTGAATTTATCATATAATTTTGCTGCGATTTCATTTTATTGCTTGTCGCCTCCTTCTTCGAAGCAGTAATGCTAGCAAAGGAGGAGGCCGAATGCATCTGGGAACGGCGCTAACAGCGCCCATTACCTGTGTACCAAGTTTCATCGAAATCCGTTCAACCGTTCGAGCATGAAGTGGCAACAAACGTATACACACGCACACATATTCATAAACTTTCGCATTTATAATATTTAGTGTGATATTTGCTAAACCAATAAATAACACCTGCTTTTAAGTCAATCAAAGCTGTTTTTTTCCTTTTTTTTTTTCGCTTGTTTGTGATATTTTCTTACCACATTTACAATAACCTGAAGTAGGTAAGGTTTTTGTCCAAAATGATTTTATTTAAATGCTTATCTTCGTTATTGCTGCTTCGTTGAGCACTGCTTCGGAAATGCTGGCAAGCAAGCATATCTTGTTCCTCTGCATCGGGCTTCATGGTGACCTGAAAATTAACATTTCGTTTATTCATCATATTTTAAATTAATTTTATTTTCAACTGGCTTCTGCCAGCGGTTTCATTCGGGCGAAAGTAGGTTTCTCCATACAAATTTTTTAACCCGTTTCATCCCTTTAAGGGAATGCAACTCGACACACATTTTCACTGTTTTTCATACAACCGCTCTTACCCGATTATGACGTTATTACACATTTTTCATTAGATATTTTGGAAACACAGTATCTTGTGGATATTATCTAGGCTTCTATTGAAATCAATTTCTAAATTTGCGTAACACTAATCCAGTAAAAACCTCTGAAAATCTGCTACTTTGCATGAATTTTAACACTTCATAATTTACTCAAAAAAATAAAAAGTCAAAAAAGTAAAACTAGAAGCCTTGCAAATTTTATTAAGATTCTAAATAATGACAATTTCCTCCTAAAAATTTTAAGGGTTAAAAAAAACAGGTATTTCCTGGACCAAGTTTTGTAAAATATTCGAATAAATCACGGAATTACCGAATACTAACAGAGTTTTCAGGCGTTATCTTTCTTTTTTTTGCGTTGCCTTTTCATCAAACATCGCGTTGGATTGCGTTACATAAAGCAACAAGGTTTTAAACCATGCTCGATGTTGACGATAAGCGAGTGGAAAAGCAGCCTCTTAAGGGGTGAATTTTGATAAATCCTCTCTTAGTTCTTGCCTACATCATAACTGAAACCTTGTGCAAAATTTCACACTCCTAGTTAAGACTACTAAACTACTAAGGTAGTTTCGGCTTTGCGTTGATATGTCTAGAAACTAACTGTTTCTTCTTTTTACACTCGTATGTATACATATATTATTATGTAATTCAAGGGAGATAGCTTTTCAAAATATCAATTAACCTTAGGAACAGTTTTTGTTTACGTGAGGTTTATGTTTTATTTTATTTATCCTTTTTTTGTGGTGGAAAAATCATCCAATGACTTCCCCGCCGTATCAGACTTTTACTGACTAAAAACCCACTCCTGTTCCTTTGTTGCCTTTCGTACCGGGGCGTCAGCCACCTTTCGGACTAACCCTGGCCCCAGTAGGCTTCGACCTAGTTGAGTCCCTGCTGCTGCTGACAGCTCCTTGAGGCGCGGGGGAACAGTGCGCGCCGTCGACGTCTTGGGCTCCGTCCGGACAGTTATCAGACGGTCGGACTGCGAGCTACCCACTGCTTGCCATCCGCAATATTCCCACTTCACGGCAATATTACCGGCAACGGTACATCTCTGCACTAGTCACACTTCCTCCTGAAAGTTTTGTTTCACAGTTTTTTAAACTACCCATCAGCAATATCCGTCTGATCATTATGCAGAAAGAAAACTCCTTTCAACTTTAAATTGTCATTTTTTACCCGACATCGCGAAGAAGATTAATGCAGTGCTTGTACAGGTGGTAGCGAAGTGCGGCTTATTATCGTAGGGAAAATGGCCGCCACGTCATGGCACCAGCCTTTCTCCGTTATATTTCGGTCTTATGTTGTACCTGTGTCTAGGTTTCGGAGCGAGGGCAGGAGGTAGAAAGATAATTGTAAGTATTGACGCTTGATTATGCACAGAATTGGTCCTAGTGGAGTATGGTGGATTACTGCCCATTCCTACTCCTAGAGAGGAGGCCTGAGTCCCAGCAGTTTGATCTCTGTATTGTTAGTGTTTTAGTTGCAAACCATGACTACTGAGCGTGGAGTCCTTATTTAAATCTGAGAAATCATCTGCTTTGGGTGGAGACGGCGGGAGTGAGCTTTAACTTACTAAAAGCAACAGTGTTCCTTCAATTGTCTGTCTGCTAAACAGATCAGCTCCAGTTCTGGTCTGGCTTTGTAATCTTGGTAGCAGTTATTAAAAAATGGAAGTACTGGCCCGATGTTCACCGATAGAAAGCTGTTTTATTTTTGAGTGACATAGGCTATATTTTAAATAGGCGGGCGAAGCCACGGGCAAAAGCTAGTTAGTAATATTAAGTAATCTGTAAAATAGCCATTTTTTGACTTATTTTTCTTACAATTCCAAGAATGTCGTTGGAAAGTTTGTATGAATGCCATATCCTCTCTCTACTTCTACACTCTCGGTACTCCTATACCACTAGTAGACGGGTATTATATTGTATAGTTAAAATGAGTTGCTAAGTGCTACATTGTACCGAGCAGTGAAGAACCGTGTTTATTCTATCAGGTTTCATTCGGAAGGTTCTGCAAATTTTTACATTGCTTTCATAATAGGTTCAAGTTGCTTCGTAAAGATAGGGATGGATCCAAGCTACGCCTTAGGGCTCTTTAAGCCTAGAGTAAATAGGTTACTTCTATGTATGTGTGCTCTATCGTTGACCATATCATCGCTTACTATCTGGTGAGATACTGGTTGAACACGATACTACGAATAACATTGATTAAAAAAATTGTTTTGCAATTGCAAATTTCGAAGGTTCAATGAAAGGAAGAGTGCCTTATCATTTGTAGTAGTATATTGTTGGTTTTATAATATAGGTTTTCCTTCCTTTTTTTTTGGATCAGTGATGATGAAATAAAGTACACAAAGTAAAGCGTCTTCCAGAATTCCCTGCCAGAGACTGTTTCCTGACACCTACCATCTAGGAATATTTACATCAAGAGCTTTGACCACTATTTGCCTAGAAAATAACCTACTCATATCTTCTTAGCAAATAGTGATAGAGAGAGTGAGTAGTCGGAGTAGTGCTGCTGGCTCCAGTGAGTCGGAGCGGTGCTTGTGCGACGTAGGGCTTGATTGCTGGCGTCGACCAGGAGAGGTTCTTCATGGCTCTTCATATGACTGGCCGAAGGTGCGGTGTGCCAAGGTCGCTGATGCGGCTGAGGTGATGACCAGGTATGACCAGGTAGACATACTCGTGGTCTTAGCCGAGGGTGCTGGTTGTATGGCTCGTTGCTCGAAAGCTTGAGGAAGTGATGATGACGTCACGAAGTAGAAGCTGCACGAAGGCTGCGCTGATGTTCTTTGTCGAGGGTCACCAGTTTGGAGGTAGGCGGAACAGAGAGTAAAGTCCCGCAAACCTCCGTTGAAAAGGGAGGATCCTCCGACCAGACCGGGTGTTATAGTCTGGTGGGCGACTGCCCGATAGTTGATGTCGGGCTGTCGTACATGTTCAAATTGCGCGGAGAACTATGATTGCGCGATGCAGGATTTCGTGTTTTCTTCGTAGTTCTTATGTGGCGTCATAGATGTCGCTACAACGTGAGCCTATTCATAGTAAAAGTCATTTTATAAAAAAAATAAGACTTTACTAAAAAAATTAATTGGATTTGAAGAGTTCCCTCGATTTTGCCAAGATTCCATCTTCAGATCCCAACTTGGTGACTATGGGACCATTTGGAAAGTATACCCTTTCCAACAAAAAAACTATTTTTTCAAAATGGTTGGCAAGCGACGAAGTTATGCGCGAACAAACATAAAAATAATACAAACATCCGAATTGAGAAACTCCTTTTTTAGAAATCAGTTAAAAAGCGCCTATCTGGCTATGAACCTACGACATGCCACTCGTAAGTCGGGAATGTTGCCACTCATCATCTTTTGTCCCGAAAATGCCACTGAAACGAAGTTGCCACTGTAATTAAGACTATATTCAACATTTATTTATAATAAAGATATCTATGACATCTTTCTAAACCAATAACATGCTTCAAAATTGTCAGGTAATAGCCGCCTGGCATCGAATGCAGTGGCGAACGTAGCGGGTCTGTAGTCGGTGTACGTAACAACGGCTGAGCATTACCGCGCTGAACACATGGGCGCCGGGCCGCAACATGAAAAATTCATAACTTAATACCACAGAAGAAAATGTAGAGCGGAAATTACGTAAGATTATTTTGAGCCTAATATGGGAAAGGTTCTTAGAGGAAAACGACTTTTTTTTAGAATCATAAAGATATCATGCTAGTTAATTTAATTTAATGTCAGTTTTGGTCGTAAATTAATCGAGAAGTAAGATGAAAAGAGCTCTAATCCTAGGGGAGTGACGAATGCTAAATTTGCAGTTACTAAAACGTCATGGGGACGTATTGAATTGTGAAGATTGGATTCTAAAACGAAAAAAAAAATCCATTTTAGTGGTGGGGAGAGCGTGTAAGAATTTTCAAAAATGTAAAAATAAAAGGATTTTTTTATCCTGGTAATGAAGAAAGATATGCCACGGCAACGCCCAAATACATATCAATTCATATAGGAGAAAAGTTATAATGACTTAATTGTGCACTTAAGTGTATTACTTTTAGTTAGCAGAAGACGTCAGTGAAATTATAACTTACATTTTGATATGAAAACAGCAGCACACTGCCACTTCTCCCTGTGTTATTTAAAGTTCTTACAATCCATCCTAAGGTTCTCTGGTAGCGATAAAACCGCCGTTGTACTCATAGATTTAAGTTGATTTATAAGTAGTTTTTTTTTTTATGTACAATAAATTTGTTCTATATTCTATTCTATATTTCAACGCCATTCGACCGTCTCTTCTGCTACATAATCTTTGGTCGCATGTCGGCGCACACTAACAATAATGTGCAGCAGAGTTCAGTAGGTACGCGGACGGCGCTATCCGTTGTGACAACAAATCTTGGAGAGAACGACTTGTTTGTTATTGAAAACTAGATCCAGACGCAGTGCCAGCGTACTAGGGCGATAGGAATGTGAGGAGGTGGGCTTGTGCTCTTCGATTTATTAGGCTTTTTACTTTGAAAAAATATTGCTTAATTTGTTTGGTATTTTTAGGCTAAGTATTCCTTTGTTTTATTAGCCTATAGTGTCCTGCCCAGCGGTAGCATTTGCACTATAGGTGCAAAGCACACTATAGTGCAAATGTCCAGCATATTCCACATAGTCTTATCTCAAACCACCTCGAACCAGTCCCCGCGGTAGGCATCCAGGTCGTCTCGCCACCTCAAAAAAATAGAGTTACTTAGGGTGTTCGCACGATTAGCAATTTGCCGTTACACGTGACCTGGACGTAGAAATTATATCCTATTGGGGACTGAAGGGTGTTAGTAGGTGAAGAATGATAGGATCTAATTTTGAAAATAACGTTTGTTTTCTGAGAACGGCAAAATGTTCATAGCGTGAGCACTCTTGGGAAGTAAGACCAACTTGACCGATCTGTTCTAATCAAACAGCACTTCCGATTATTACTAATTCCGATTATGACTCCTAACTACAACAAAACTTCACCACTCATTCATGTAAAATCTCTTTCATCTGTTCTGTGTTGTAAAACTACATTTTAACTATTTTTTTTTCCCACTGCTGGGCAAAGGCGTCCCCCAACTTCTTCCAAGCATTCTTTTCCCGAGCCACCTCGAACCAGTCCCCGCGTTAGGAATCCAGGTCGTCTCACCACCTCTTCCTTGGTCGACCTCGGCGGCGTCGTCCATCTTCGGGTACCCACTTTGTGGAAACTCTTGCCCAACGGTCAGAGTGCATGCGACTGACGTGACCCGCCCAATCTCATTTTAGCTTGGCAGCCTTTTTTCCTACGTCTATAATACCTGTCTTTTGACGTATTTATAATCTCCAAAAATCTTACAGTCGGCTCGGCTGTTTTTCCCAGACAAAGATGTAAGTACATGCACTCACTTAAGATGCGTGCCTAGCACAAACATGTAGGTTGTCGTGCTAAGATGTTGTGCGCTGTCTTTTGTTCGTTCTACACGCACGCCCTTTGTTCTCTCGGTGTGAGCAGCAGGGCGCGAGGGCTCTGGGGCCCTGCCATTCATTATAGAGTGATGATTACGTGTACCAGGATCGTAGGCGGCGGTAGAGGTTTAATTTTAGAGTATAGTAGTAGGAAGTTTAAGCTCAACAAACTATATGAGCATGAGCTCGCACTCAATAATCTAAAGCTACGAATATCAGGTTTTGCACAATAAGCACTTTGTAGGTTTTACATTGTAGGCAGCTTTTGTGCAGTCGTATCAGGTAGTTGGATTTTACCAATGAATACCACGCTACCATACAACTAATTTAAATCTACATACATACCAAATATAGGTACATATAAAACAATTGAAGTGTCTGTTTAATTCATTGTTTTTCTTTTGTGTCTCTAATTACCACGATTGAAAGGCTAAACTGTAATAATAATATTTAAAAAGTTTTTTATATGTGATAATAAACTAGTGATTGACTGCGTTCCCACCTGATGGTAAGCAGCGATGCAATCATTGATGGTGAGGCGCACTAGTTTATTAAGAACCTATTCACTGTAGCCTTAAAGACACCTAAATTATAATTGGACGGGAAGACCGCAGCAATTTTGCTAGCGTTTATAATCAGATATTATACTTTTATTTCTTAGACCGCCGACCGAGGTAGTCAGAGGCCAAAAAGTCTGACTATCTGACAGTCTATCGAATTCGTATACTGTTACTACAGCTACTTAGTACTTTATATTTCCATACATTTACGGTTAGATTGATAGCTTAATCCCGTAATAAAATATTGATCACCCAGAAGTGTTTTCTTCTAAGTATAGGCCTAATTACTTTTCTGTATACTTAGTTGTATGTATGTAAGAGACTTTTCATGACTTTCCTAAAACATCACAATATTAATCTTAACAAGATATCGTTAAGAAGTTCGCGTCCGCAGTTACGGAGATAGGGACTTGTTTTTTTATGAGACCCTCTTTTTTAAATTTACGACCACGCTAAAAGTTTCATTTGTAAACGTAAATTACTTTAGCGTTTTGCGTTGACCACGGGTATTAGCGGGAATTCACTGGGCCGTTTGTTAAAGATGTTTCCTGGCTGCGGGCGGGGGAAAATGTATCGGTTGCTGGTTTAAACCGTCCTGTTTTGTACTAAATAATGTGGAAAATAGGTTAGTACATGCAGTTATTTGCATTTATATTGGCCAAATGCACTGAACGTGCTGAGCTAAAAAGAAGAAAACAAAACTGCATATCCTAACCAATCGAAATGGTACGATAATTAAAAAAAAAATGATAGAAATTCAAAATTCAATTCGAAAAGCTATAAAAAAAACTTAAAGCAAACAAATACAAACTCATTCCTTTTACAAAATTTGAACGAAAATAAAAAATACAGAACATAAAACCGTTTTGTTTTCGAACGCATTATTCAAATAATTGAAAACACATTATTCAAACATCGGCCAACTTTCTTTTCGAACGCATTCACATTAAAACAAGCAGCTTTAAAGCGCTTCATTTTTCATCGTTCAATATTATACTGAGTTATGATCACGGTGTGGAGAGCGCTTGATGCAGCGCTGCATCTCCTCAGGTGAGACGTTAATTTCGCTGACATTTGGTGGCAGACCGCAGGTCGGTGCTGTCGTGCAGCGGTTAGCATGCGCTGCGCATCACTTTGGTAATTCTATGCGATACTGAGCTAGGTATGGAGGGTTAAATCTGTTAGGTAAATTGTGTTTATTCAGAAACGTAAGAGAACATAATTGATGGGTTAAGTGGACAAAGGTGTTATCGGACAAAATAAAAAAATCCGACATTTTTGCATGGACATAGGTTTTAAGTGATGGTAAATTGATACATCGACTTTACATACCCCAATTCCAATTCGGTACATAGTTACAGATAGCAAAGGTTTTAACTGTCAATCAAGTTTTATTTCAGATTTGAAATGTGCTAACAGCAGCAATAGTAGTTACCACCTTTGTCCACTTACGCCTTCAATTATTACAGGCTGAAAAATCTATGTTTTTTTTTCATATTATCATTGGTACCCCAAATACCAATTTTTCAATCCGTTTTTTTCTGGAGTAATAAATTTTAGACTTGTAATTTTGTATACTTAGTAATTTTGTATAACAATAAATTGTGGCAGGGGGCGAGTTCGCGCAATTTTCTACACTAGTGCACAAAACAGTAAGTTGCGTGCCTTATTGCACTAGGAATAACAGCGGGTTTTCGATAAAGTGTATTGCAAAAATTGCAAAAGGTTTTTGATCTTTACCCAAGACATTTTTGCGTCAAAACATTCATTTCTGGCAATTCGTATTACATCGACGGTATTACATGTTATCTGATTGAATGCTGTATCTAGTAACAATTAGCCAAATCCGTGCAATTGCTTACGGTTGCATTAGTGGGCCATTAATTAAGATCTAACACAACCGGTCCCTAGGATACCTGCCAGTAATTACAAGGGATCGGATCTCTCAGAACGATAATTTGATGTGTGGGTGTATCGTAGTTATATCGTCGATTTGAGAACTTGCTGGAACATTTCCAAATCCCTACTTAATATTATAAATGCGAAAGTAACTCTGTCTGTCTGTTACGCATTCACGCAAAAACTACTGAATGGATTCAGATAAAATTTGGTAGGTAGGTAGAAGAGACACTGGAATAACACATAGGCTACCTATAATTCCACTGCTGAGCACGGGTCTCTGCCCGCGCGATATAAACTGTAGTCCACGCGGGCGAAGCCGCGGGCGGAAAGCTAGTTAACAATATTTTTTTTTATAAATTTAAATCAAAAATTTTGTTCAGTGCTGTAGCGGTTTATCACAACCAGTTAGTTCTATGGAGCCTGTTAACGGGTGAACGAACGGCATGCTACCCATTGCTCGCCGTCCGCAAGCCTGCGCCTGCGTTGGCTGGAAATCGAGATCAGAATCCTAGCGGTTGGGATGTGAGGGCCGTTCCCTCGCGTGTATGGCCTCCTTAGCATTTACTCGCTCCGGACCACGGCTTGTACCAAAGCTCGGTGCCGCCGAAGCGAGTTTTTTTTTTTACGTTGGGCAAAAATCATCCTATGCCCACACCCGCTCTTGGGTGGAGCGAGAGATAGTGTCAGACTCTTACTGACTAAAAACCCACACCGTTCCTTTTAGCCTCTTCATACCGGGGCTCGAGCTTCTTTTCAGATAACCCTGGCCCCAGTAGGATTCGCCCCAGGAGTTGTCAGCAACAGGAGGGGCCCCCTGTTGCTGACAACTCCTTGAGGCCCGCGGGAACAGTGCGCGCCGTCGACGTCTTGGGCTCGGTCCGGACAGTTACCGGACGCCCGCGTCTACAGTGGCCGGAACCCCGAAGCGGGTCAGACCTCTACCGTATTCTCCACGGTGTCCTCCGGGTGGTCCTCACAATCGTGACGCCTCAGCGATTCTTCCGCACGAATCCGGTGCAGGTAACTCCCGAACTTATTATGTCAGGTGAGAAGCTGCGTCATGCAGAAGGTGTCCTCACCTTTAGGAGTGCCACTCCTCAAAGAGGAGACTTAACGCCATAATCATGGAGCGCCCAAACGTTTAATTTCTATCACTTAAGCAACTAAACAGGAACGTTGAGATTCCAACGAAACTCTCCTATTTATATTTAAATAGTGCGCAGAATTTCATTGCACATAGTATCTTGTGATTATGAATTTTGGTTGCATCCGGTTGCTTTGAGATGGTCTCTTTGACTGGGGTTGGGGTATGGTTCCAGTGTCAGCGAGTTTGAACAATCTACTCGGGTACCAAATACCCGTTATTTGATTCGTAAGCTAGAAGAAGAACAGAAGAATAGAAATACTTATATTCGGTACAGAACAGACACAGCACAACGGTTATATACACAAAGTTAACAAAAATAAAAGTACATAATGCGCCGAGCGTGCCCGCACAGAAAGGGTGACCACCTCAGCATTTGATGGGCGTTAGACACCCAGCGCTGATTTTCAGTTGGCACCCCGCAGTGACGCACGCAGAGGGTTATAGTTTCAGTGCAGTGCTATTCAACAGTTAACCTTTACAACATTTTAATGCCATCAATATTACATACTGCAATTCTCTCCGTTGTCAGTGAGCCCCCACTTGTACCAGTTATGGGCGTTTAGACACACAATTTCGACGCAATGATTAAATAGTTGAAATACAGGGTGGTCGCAGTTTAGAGCGTACTGTTGTTGTATTCGTTCGAATTAACTTGGATCCGCTTGTTTGTATTTAATAAAACATGGTGGGGGCAAAACAGTTTGTACTGTGTTGTAAATTGTTGGGTTATGCGTTTAGGGATCTGTGATGCGTTATCATAGTCATGTGGTACTGAAACACCTACCCACAGGGCTCGCGGACGGTGAGCCCTGTGGGTAGCTCGCTGTCCGACCGCCCGGTAACTGTCCAGACCGAGCCCAAGACGTCGACGGCGCGCACTCTTCCCGTGCGCCTTTAGGAGTTGTCAGCAACAGGAAGGGCCTAGGTGGGTCAAGGCTTACTGGGGGTTTACCAGGGTTATCTGAAAAGGAGCTCGAGCCTCGGTATGAAGGTTAGAAGGAACGAGGTGGGTTTTGCCAACCAAAAAAAAAATGTGGTACTGAAGAGTTTCCAGAAAAAGGAGAGTATGAAAGGTGACCAAGGGAATTAGTTTTTATTTTTAATTGATATAAATATTGCTTAACTGCGATCTCACCTGATGGTAAGCACTGATGCGATCTTTGATGGTGAGGTATTTATTTAAGTTTATTAGCGTAGTTAGGCGTTTTTTTGAGAGTAGTTACTACGTTATATTGGTTAATGGATTATTTTCTACATACATATTATAATTTTAAGCAAATTCAACAATGTAATCAATAAATTGTGTATCTTTTTTTGACGTATCATTTTATATTATTACTAGCTTCTGCCAGCGACTTCGTACGCGGATCTTGTTGCTTATTCCAGCGACAACGGGGTCGTCAAAATCAAAGATCTGAAACGTCTGATAAACAGAAAGCTCCGAACTGCTAAGCTATCGGGAGTTACACGTGTTATTGTGAGTCAACCATAAAAGATAGACATATGCTGTTGTGGGATATTTTTTATATAATTTTAAGGAGAACATTTCCGTTATACATGATTTCTGTGTAGCTTTAACCATTAAGGCTGCAAACGCGACGGAAGCTTAAAAAATGGAGTAATTTCTCCCGTTTCCCCAACATTTTCCTTCACTGCTCTGCTCCTATTGATCGTAGCGTAATGAAAAGTATACTATAACCTGCCCAGGAGTATGAAGAATGATTGTACCAAGTTTCGTTAAAATCCATCGAGTAGTTTTTGTTTCTATAAAGAACATACAGACAGACAGACAGACAGACAGACAGACAAAAATTTTACTGTTTGCATTTTTGGCATCAGTATCGATCACTAATCACCCCCTGATAGTTATTTTGGAAATATATTTAATGTACAGAATTGACCTCTCTACAGATTTATTATAAGTATAGATAACAACTTTGTGGAATTATGGTAAATCGCCACAATGCGCTTTTTAAATTATCCCTCATCCGGATTTAAAATAACATGTAGTATTTAAATGAAATAATATGCATTAATCGTGTCGGTAATACGCGAAAGTCGGAAGTTGGTGTTGTATTATCCGGGCATTAAATGATTTTCATGGAAATGGTGCGTTGACCTGAAATACGTGCGGGCGCCAGATGCTTGCAAACTATGTGGGACAGTGTGATAAAAGTATCTGTATCTGTGGTTCTGTATATTACTGTATTCTGTATGTTACAGTTAAAGTTTTGGTTAATTTGTTAACACTGATTGCTAAATATCGTTAGTAAATTCATTTTTGTCCGTAAACTCTAGTTAGTATAGTTGTCTGGCATTTTCGCTGAACAGCCTCCCTAGCCAAGTTACAACTGTTTCGCTTGCGTCGAACGTTTCGAGTTGACCTTACCGCCAATTCTTTTGTTCTGACCACGTGACTGAGCGTCATTCCCGTACATTTTAAGCTTTCCACTAGCGTTAACTATTGCAGATTGGCAACTTAGCTTAACCTTCTTGGCGCATACGTCAGACATGCAATGTCAGTTTTCTTTGTTTTTTTTTTAATCTTAAGTTTCAACATGTTTTTTTTTCTACAATTTTTGTGCGCCAAAATAAATACTTTTCTTTCTTCTTTCTTTCTTTATGTCACTGGAAACCCCTTTTCCCCTTTCCCTTTTTCCTTTTTCCCCTTTGAGTGGAGTGGATTTAATTTGGCCATGGTAAAGGATAAAAACTATTTACTAAGTTAAGAAACCTGACTCATAGTAAAGTTTTATATTGTTTTTATGGCAAGATAAGATCAATTACGGAATCATTTATTTGTTTAAAAATGGATACAAAATAATAAAAAAAACACAATTTGCTTTGGACATGCTAGGCAAAATGAATATAAAAATAATTGCTTAAGAATGTACTGGGTTTTTTTTTGATACCATGCCATATTTGGGCTGCAACATTGTTCGAAAGCTATTGTGACCTTGGCACGCAAAGGGAACCTAAAGGAACAAGGTTTTTTTTTTGCGGTGGGCAAAAATCATCTTATGACAACCTCCGCTCTTGGGTGGAGCGGGAGATAGTGTCAGACTCTTACTGACTAAAAACCCACCCCGTTCCTTCTAGCCTCTTCATACCGAGGCTTAAGCTTCCTTTCGGATAACTCTGGCCCCAGTAGGCTTCGACCCAGCTGGGCCCCTCCTGTTGCTGACAAATCCTTGAGGCGCGTGGGAACAGTGCGTGCCGTCGACGTCTTGGGCTCGGTCTGGAAAGTTACCGGACGGTCGGACAGCGAGCTACCCATGGCTCGACGTCCGCGAGCCCGCGTCTACGGTGGCCGGAAATCGGGATCGGAATCCCGGCGGTGGCGGCGAGGGAAGGAACAAGGGTGGTTTTCAGTGGATCTAACAGATAACAGGTAAACATATCTATTGGTAAAAATTAATAAAAGAATCATCATCATCATATTAGCCAGAAGACGTCCACTGTTGGGCTTCTCCCAAGAGTTGCTATAACGACTAGTCGCTACAAAGACTTTTTTATGGTGGGGAAAATCATCCAATGACAACCTACGCTCTTGGGCGGAGCGGGAGATAGTGGCAGTCTCTTACTGACTAAAAACCCACCCCGTTCCTTCGTGCCTTCATACCGGGGCTCGAGTTCCCTTTCAGATAATCCTGGCCCCAGTAGGCTTCGACCCGGCTGGGCCTCTGCTGTTGCTGACAACTCCTTGAGAGTCGTTGTAGTCGACCACAGGTCGTCTGTTTAACTGGTGGGAGGCCTTCCAAAGCCGCGTCTTCCGGTACATGGTCGCCACTCCAGAGCTTTTCGACTCCATCAACCAATTCTTCTGCAAGTAACGTGTCCTAACTTGTATGTGGAGTCAAAAATTAAATCATAATTGTTGTCTGTAAATAATAATAATATTCCACAAATATTCACACAATGCCGTCTAGTCCCAAGCTAAACAGAGCTTGTGTTATGGGTACTAGACAACTGAGAAACATACTTATATATTTCTAAACACATACATATTATAGATAAATTACACCCAGACACAGAACAAATGATTATGCTCATCACACTAACATTTGTCCTGGGTGGGAATCGACCTCCGGCATAGCAGTCAGGGTCACTAACCACTAGACCAATAGGCCAGAAAATGTGATACCATCATCATCATTTTTCAGCCGAAAGATGTTCACTGTTGGACATAGGCCTCCCCCAAGTGTTACCACAATTAACGGTCCTGTGCGTCTCGCATCCATCGGTTTCCCGCAACCCTTACTAGGTCATCGGTCCACCTTGTAGGAACCTTTTAACGCTACGTCTTTCAGTAGGTACGTGAAAATTTTATATACATTGAGTAAAATTATGTCATTAAAAATGTCGTGATAACAAAATGACAACGACTAATAAATTAACATTTTCTCATTAAAAACTCATTTAAGTTATAATAAGCTTTATCTGGTGGGAAATTTGACTTTCTTTTTGAAGGCTAAATCACTTAGCTGTTTCCAGCTCTTATGAATTCTGTTTACAAAATGTTATATGTTTCGCATATACTAAAACATTTTTTCGCATAGGCTTTGTAATATTTAGAACGTTCAAATTAAATATTTTTATTTTTGAATAGAAATCTGATGAACTAAAATATGATAAATTTTAAAAGTCACAGAACAACAGTTGTTGTTTATGATGTTAGCAACATAGTCCTGAGAGGTTGTCAGTGTTTTACAAATAACCCTGTATACAACCTAAATTTGTCTTCTAATGGTTTTACAAATAATCTGTAGAAGTTTTTAGTTGTGCGCGCATCACATAAAATGTACGAAATCTATGTAGATAACATAATTTTAACAAATGCAATATTTAAATACAAGTTGTGCATCGTATCCAAGCAAGAATGGGCTGTTGCTGGATTGGCCCAGCGATCTACAATGCTGATTTTCAGCAACCGCCGTTGAAAAAGAACCGTTAAAAACACACTGTAATATGCTTGCTAAGCCTAAACGTGGTTTATGGCAACAGCTTATCCCTGACGAAGTCGATAGCCAGTCAGCACATCTGCCAACCTACAACGTACCTAAGTAAACACATTTCTTAAATAAATCAGCGACCCACAAAAGGACATTAGGGCCTTCCGCCATTAACATGTAAAAAGTGATGATGAGCATTGTCTGCTCACCCCCCCCCAAGCACATCCCGTGAAGTTTTTGCAAGCAAGGGAGACGGGGTATGTTTACATGAAATATTGCTTCTTCCTTCCTTACCTTCACGCTCTGTTAAGTGTGCGAGGGTGGGTAGAGATGTCGAGTTGTATGTGACTTGGAGGCGACTGTATGGCTGGTAACTTTGAGTGATAGTAGGACAACAATGCGTTCTATGTTTATGACACAACGTTGGAAAGTCATAAAGTGGACCGCTGGCCGACCGCTGGTGGACCAAGGGTTAAGGAAACCGATGGACGCGACCCGCACAGGAACGGTCGTTGTGGTGGCCTTCTAACAGTGAATGTCTGGCTGCAATGATGATCAATATAGCCCAAAGAATCGTAAAATTTAAGAGGCAGTGGGCATTGTACATTTTTCGCAGAAAAGATGGTTGATGGTGCCGATAGGTTCTGGAGTGGCGAACGCGTAAGACGCAGTGTTGGAAGGCCTCCCATGAGGTTGATTGATGACCTGTTGACGACATTTGGGGGAGGCGTATGTTCTGCAGTGGACGAATTTTGATTGAAAATATGTTTTTTTTATTGTTTTTTTTTGGTGGGTAAAAGTCATCGAGCGATAGGGAGTGTCAGGCTCTTACTGACTAAAAAACACATCCCGTTCCTTCTTGCCTTTCATACCGGAGCTGAGCTACCTTTTGAAGCTAACTGTGGCCCCCGTAGGTTTCGACCCAGCTGGGCCCCTGCTGATGATGATGGTGAGATTTTTTCTGAATAATTTACAAGGTAGTTGAAGTGTTTTCCAGGAATTTTCGAGCTTATTTCTTTGTCAATATTCTGGCGGTTACTACTCAACAGAATCAATAATCTGGCTACAAGAGTACCCAGGGTTAGGAGTTGTGCTCAGAGCTTATCTCTAAAGAAATAAAGATATTCATGCCTCTTTTTTTGAGGTGGAGATTCATCAAACTTCTGCTCTAGATAGAGTGAGTGGGTATGTCAGAATTTCACTTTCTAAAACTCATCTGTGTTTCTTCACTATGTTGCCTTTTGCGTTCCAGAGCCACAATTTTTTTTTTTATTGACATAAACTAGGGCTTGACTCTGATCCCACCTGATGGTAAGCAGTGATGCAATCGTTGATGGTGAGGCGCAATAGTTTATATCACATAGTTGCTTCTGATATTCTAAATTGTGGGCGCAAAATTGATAAAGAAACCTATAGAGAGCTGAAACGTCGAGAGATGTCGTGCGGTGTTCCACAGGGGTCGGTTCTGGGCCCACCCTTGTGGAACATCGGATACGATTACGTGCTGCGCGGCGACTTCCCTGACGGGGTCAGCGTGGTGTGCTACGCAGACGACACGCTGATCCTAGCGCAGGGAGAGTCGCACCAGGCGGCGGTCGCTCTAGCGACACGCGGGGTTGCGATAGCCGTTGGTAGGATCCAGGAGTTGGGACTCGAGGTGGCGCTGCATAAATCCGAGGCAATGTGCTTCCACGGCCCTCGGAACGCGCCACCATCGGACTCCCAGCTTACGGTAGGAGGAGTTCGCATCGGCGTCGGGTCGACGATGAAGTATCTGGGACTCGTCCTCGACAGCCGGTGGAATTTCGTAGAACATTTCCGACGTCTGGCTCCCAAGCTTCTCCGGGCTGGGGCTGCTCTCAAGCGGCTCCTGCCCAACCTTGGGGGTCCAGACGCCTCCTGCCGGAGGCTCTACGCGGGGATCGTTCGGTCCATGGCCCTCTACGGGGCGCCGGTGTGGGCGCCGTCGCTGGCAAAGCGACCGGCGTCCATACTGAACGCCTGCCAGAGGGTCATGGCAATACGGATGGTGCGGGGTTACCGCACGATCTCCCGCGAAGCGGCGAGCCTTCTGGCTGGCCTACCACCGTGGGATCTGGAGGCAACAGTCCTTGCACACATGCACGACATGCGCGTGGAGATGCAACGCCGGGGTGAAAGTCCACTGCCGCAACATGTCAAGGCATGGCGGACAGAGCTCCGGCGGGATCTCATGGTGAAATGGCGTCAACGGCTATCGCAACCCAGTGCTGGGCACGCCACGATTATGGCGGTAAGTCCCCTCTTTGAGGCGTGGCTGGAAAGACCTCACGGCGTCCTTACCTTCCGCATGACGCAGGTCCTCACCGGACATGGCAAGTTCGGGAGGTTCCTGCATCGGATTCAAGCGGAAGAGACGCCCGGGTGTCGCCACTGTGCGCAACGCCCGGAGGACACGGTGGAGCACACCGTCGAGGTGTGCCCTGCCTGGGCGGAGCATCGCCGTGCCCTCGTGGGGGCGATCGGCGGCGCAGACCTCTCGCGCCGGGCCCTGGTCGAGGCCATGGTCCGGAGCGAGGAGGAATGGCAGGCGGTTGCCTCCTTCTGCGAAGCAGTAATGCTTGCAAAGGAGGAGGCCGACCGCATCAGGCAACGGCGCCCTCGCCGCCGTCGCCGGGATTCCGATCCCGATTTCCGGCCACCGTAGACGCGGGCTCGCGGACGGCGAGCCATGGGTAGCTCGCTGTCCGATCGTCCGGTAATGGACCGAGTCCAAGACGTCGACGGCGCGCACTGTTCCCGCGCGCCTCAAGGAGTTGTCAGCAGCAGGAGGGGCCCAGCTGGGTCGAAGCCTACTGGGGACAGGGTTGTCCGAAAGGGAGCTCGTGCCCCGGTATGAAGGCTAGAAGGAACGGCGCGGGGTTTTTAGTCAGTAAGAGTCTGACACTATCTCCCGCTCCACCCAATAGCGGGTCTTGTCATAAGATGATTTTCCCCGTCGAGAAAAAAAAAAAAAAAAAAAACCTATAGAGAGCTATAAGTACCAAGAAAATGATTTTCGGTGTAAACAGAACATTATATTAATTAGGTGAAATTGCTCGTTAATTGTTTGATTGATTGAAGCTAAGTATCCTTGAAATTCATGTTTAATTAACTATTATTACCACGTAAATAATGGGGCCTGTACAATGACCCATATTTTAATGAAGATATTACTTGCAAGAAAGGCTTTTACATTACAAGCTTTTATTTAGTTTCACCTGTCCCGATGTTTGTCTGTAATCAAATCTTGTAAATTAAATTTGACCCACTTCCCGGTTACCGATTGAGCTGAAATTTTGCTTACGTGTGTGAATCAGATTACAGAGCTGATCTGATGATGGAACCGGAAGGTGGCTATAGGAACTTGGTAGTTAAACGACACAACCCCATCGAGTTTGGGCTCGTATGATTCGTCTTGACGAGTATAGCTTTTATAGCTCGTTAAACCTATATAATTATAGGTTTACCGAGCTATAAAAGCTTGCTATTAAAAAAGTACTTTTCATTAAAAGCTTGTTTGTAAGTGGCTTCTCGCTCGCGCCGGTCAACTTATTAAGGAGTTAATGACAATTCAGACACAAGTTTTATATTCGAACAGTTTGTCCGAATCTTCAGTAGGTATTATTAGGTTGTCGTATGCTTAACAGAATTGGTCGTGGTGGCGACGATTGGAAACTTGTTACCTCTTCGAACAATGTTTCCTTGGTATAATTTTCTACTATCACATGGCCGAAACCGCAGACAGCTGTTAGTGTTATAATTATACAACACCAAAAGTAGAGTAGACCTATTAATATAAAAAAAAAACGGTACTTTAGGGGGTTTGTTTATCGATCACATCTCAAGTGCTGAACAGATTTGGATGATCACTGGTAGAGCATAGCCTAGATTAGAACAAAGAATACTTTTGCCTGAGTAATCGTTCCCAAAACTAATATAAAATAATTTACACCTTACTCTACTAAAATATTTGGGTAATAAATAGAGATGCACCGAATAGTGGTTACTGGTTCACCCAATAACCGAATACCGAATAATAGTCGGTCAAGTTCTTACCCAATCCAATATACTGCCGGATAATTCGGTTCCTCGTTCTATAGTTTTGCTGCGCAAACATATTTCATTAAAATGTTGGTATTTTGTGTGCTTTGAAAAGAACTTTTTGAGCAATTTTAAATTTTCGTTCTTTTATGATACTCGATTTTATTTATTTATTAACACTAGGTAGTATATGTATATACAGTACCTGTATTCAACTATATCTTTGTTTGAGTTTTCTTCTTCCTGCCCGGGATAAAGGCAAATATTACTTGCGGTCGGCGCAACACGTTTTTTTCTTCCATTCTGTTCTGTCACCCGTCATACTATTACTAACTCCCTTTTCTTTCATATCACTCCTCACACAATCCATCCATCTTTTCTCCGACCTTCCTCTCCCTCTGCATCAGAACTCTTTTGATAATATGCGCTTCATCCCCACTCTCCACACGACCATACGACCACCGATTACCTTTCAACTTTTCAGTCACTGGCGCCACTTTTAAATTTCCTCAAATATACTCATTATTTTCTCACTTTATCCATTCACGTCACACCACACATCCATCTCAACATTCTCATCTCCGCTACATGTAATCTTTTTTCATCCTTCTTTTTCACAGCCCAACATTCTGATACATACAGTATGACAGGTCTTATGACTGTGACTAGTAAATTTTGTAGATATCTTTGTAGACTTGTAAATATCTTTGTTTGAGTTCCTTACAATAAACGATTTCTAATAAATATGATTATTAGAATATCGGATTCCTTCAATTTATTTTACCCTAAAGACTGATTTAAAGTGATCCATTAAACCGAATACATTCGGCATTTCAACCGAAGGATTGAAGGAAAATTCTGCCGAATACGCCGAATACTGGACATAAAACGCATCTCTAGTAATAAATTATCTCAGTTAGAGCCAGTGGTTAAAACTAACAAATCCATATTACTGGCCACAGTGTAATTAGGGGTTATAGCCAAAGTTTCGAATAAAATAAATAAACACGTATTACTTAAGGTCACTCTCGTCTGGCCCCAAATATTTTTGAGACAATATTGAAATACAATTTTCTCAAGAATTACGGTCGTATTTTTAGGGTTGACGAAGAAAATTATAATTGAATTGATTTGGTCTTATGAAACCACTTAAAAGAAACTTGTGTAAATCTGCTAAGGTAGGTGTGAAATAAACGTGTCGATCTCCCCATAGGCGTAAATATCATTTGTTATGCAGACGATACCCTGGTGTTGGCCGGTGGGAATACATTCGATGAGACCATCCAACTTTCCGAGCTTGGTCTGGCAAGAGTCGTGGCTGCAATCCGCGAGCTGGGTTTAGAGATAGCGCCTCATAAAACTGAGGCGCTCTGGTTCCACAAACTGCCAAGGACTAGAGAGCCACCCAGCTTATCGGTTACAGTAAGGGATGCGCAAGTCCAGGTGGGTCAACATATAAAGTATCTTGGCCTAACTCTGGACGGTAGGTGGGGTTTCGAAGAGCACTTCGAGCGACTAGTCCCCCGCGTTGGAAGAGCAGTGGGTGCCTTGCATAGGTTGCTGCCCAACCTCGAGGGCCCTCGGGAAGAAGTTCGCCGCCTCTACGCGGGTGTCGTGCGATCAATGGTCCTTTATGGGGCACCTGTGTGGTCAAACAGACTGTCAGGTGTCCGTCGCTGCAGGACAAAAATTAATAGTCTGCAGCGGAGAATGGCCATTCGGATTGCACGTGGATACCGAACGGTATCCTTCGAGGCGGCAACTCTCCTAGCACGCTTTTAACCACTGGACATCCTGGCAGATATGGACGCGAGGGTCTACAACCGGATTCGCGACATACGCCAAAGTGGCAATAGCGTGCCGGGGATCGTTGCAGTAAGGCTGAGACGGCAGGAACGGCGACACGCGCTCGAGAGGTGGAGCCAGCGGCTACAGCAGCCGCAATTCTCGCGCAAGCGCGTTGTCGAAGCCGTCCTACCGCACTTCGAAACCTGGCTGAAAAGAAAGGAGCGCATCTCCTACAGACTCACTCAGGTGCTGACCGGGCACGGTTGCTTCGGTGAGTACCTGAATAGGATTGGGCGAGAAGCTACGGCCAATTGCCACCATTGTGGAAGCGCGATTGATTCTGCTCAGCACACGCTGGAAGAATGTACGTTTGGTTGATTATTTTAGCAACAAAATATTAATTCTTATGACAATAAATTATTTCAGTATCACAAGAACATTATACAGATAAGATTTGCCATTTACAGCATAGCAATTGGTCATACAGTTTCGAAGATAATATAAAATTACTAAAACGCAAAATGCCCCTAGCGTAACTTTCATTGTGCAGACGTTTTACCTATTTTTTTTTTATGGTGGGCAAAAATCATCTTATGACAACCCCCGCCCTTGGTTGGAGCGAGAGATAGTGTCAGACTCTTACTGACTAAAAACCCACCCCGTTCCTTCTAGCCTTCAAACCAGGGCACGAGTTCCCTTTCGGATAACCCTGGACCCGGTAGGCTTCGACCCAGCTGGGCGTCTGCTGTTGCTGACAACTTCTTGAGGCGCGCGGGAACAGTGCGCGCCGTTGACGTCTTGGGCTCGGTCCATTACCGGACGATCGGACAGCAAGCTACCCATGGCTCGCCGTCCGCGAGCCCGCGTCTACGGTGGCCGGAAATCGGGATCGGAATCCCGGCGGCGGCGGCGGGGGCGCCGTTGCCTGATGCGGTCTGCCTCCGCCTTTGCTAGCATTACTGCTTCGCAGAAGGAGGCGACCGCCTGCCATTCCTCCTCGCTAAGGACCATGGCCTCAACTAGAGCCCGCCGCGAGAGGTGTCCGCCGCCGATCGCCCCCACGTGGGCACGGCGATGCTCTGCCCAGGCAGGGCACACCTCGACTGTGTGCTCCACCGTGTCCTCCGGGCGTTCCGCACAGTGGCGACACTCGGGCGTCTCTTCCGCTTTAATTCGGTGCAGGAACCTCCCGAACTTGCCATGTTCGGTGAGAACCTGTGTCATGCGGAAGGTAAGGACGCCGTGAAGCCTTTCCAGCCACGCCTCAAAGAGGGGACTTACCGCCATAATTGTGGCGTGCCCAACGTTTCACCTTTTTGCCCATAGATGGCGTTCTGCAATTACGTAATTTTTCTGAATCGCGGTGTTAAGACTTTCTGTGGATTGATGACCCTCTCGAATTATTATGCCCACGTTGTCGTTAGTTGGAGTTCTTCTGTCAGTTGCTTATTGGTATCGGTTGTTTCGTTCGTATGGTTGTTGTTGTTGATAGATACCTCATAATCGAAAATATCGTAATTTCGTTGTACGTTTTTGTATGTTCGTAGTTTCGTACTTCGTTCTATCGTAATAATCGATACGAGTTATTCGATATTACGATTGTTTGGTTTTGTAAAGGCGGACGGTGTTCGAGTCGCTCTCCTTTTGTTCATAATTGTTTTCAAGTCTGTGCGTAGTTTGTTGAGAGCATGTCTAAAAGGAAATCTCAACTGTCCCGGCAGACATCACAGACAAGAGCCGCTCGAGTACGCCGTACGGAAGAATCTGCCCCTGAAAATGAGCAGCGCCTCTCGAGAAATAGAGAATATATTTCGCAAGCACGCGCTAGAGAATCTAGCTCCGAGCGCTCACAGCGCCTCGCTAGCCAAAATGTGAGGACATCGCGGGCCCGTGCTCGAGGAACTAGCACTGAACGTGCGCACCGTCTATCTGAGTTAAGGCAGCATGTCTCTGAGACAAGGGATAGGGAGACTAGCGCTAAACGCTCGCGGCGGCTTGGTAGGCAAAATGTCATAACATCGCAGGCCCGTGCTCGGGAATCTAGCGCTGAACGTGCGCATCATCTAATCGAGTGTAATCTTATTTTAAAACAAGAAATTTTCCGCGGACGAAGTCGCGGGCAAAAGCTAGTTACATATAATTTTGGCTTTAATTGCATGTCGAGGAACCTTCTTTTAGGCATAGAAATACCTGTAGTTGAAAGCTTCTTTCTTCCTTGTTTTTTTTATGGTGGGCAAAAATCATCCAATGACAACCCCCGCTCTTGGGTGGAGTGGGAGATAGTGTCAGACTCTTACAGACTAAAAACCCACCCCGTTCCTTCTAGCGTTCATACCGGGGCTCGAGCTCGCTTTCGGATAACCCTGGCCTCAGTAGGCTCCGACCCAGCTGGGCCCTTTCTGTTGCTGACAACTCCTTGAGGCGCGCGGGAACAGTGCGCGCCGACGACGTCTTGGGCTCGATCCGGAAACAACTTGTACCTATGCAATGTTTGCACATTTTTTTCTGTTTAATTACGCAAATGAGTCATCAGACGTCTTGATTTGGCATCTGAACTCGACCCACTGATTGCTTTATTACATTTTGAAATGGTGTGTACCTATAGGAAAATTTTGCTCACCAAGTTTGGTTCGTTCCCAGGGAAAAAGAGAGAAATATTTAGGATACCGAATATCTATGGTTATCTCACATCAAAAAGCAAATACATTAGAGCTATGTAGTGGTTTGAACGACCTAGTTTTCTCTCATAAATACAGATGAACCCGTGCATTGGTCACTAATTGACGGAGCTCGCTTGTTATACATAGTCTGCCATGGAGTCATAAGACAATGGAGTGCCGTATCTCTCACTCGTATTTTTATGGTAAATAACACTGCAGAGACCACGAATTCAGGTTATTTCCTGTTGCGATTCACTTTTTTTACTATGATTGTTTATTGTGATTTTGAGTACAATATTGACTGACCTACACAGTCCTTACATAATATCTATCAACACTGTAGTATAATATTGCCATACTACAGTATTGATGAGGTAAGAATCATTTTTAAAAGAGTAACCATGGAGTTTCTTGCCGGTTCTTCTCCATAGGAAACGACCAATTTGGAACCTTTTTTGGTGTCTGCCTACCTAGTCTCCAAAATACGGTAAGTAGATATTATGATATCCCTTGAAAAGACTGGTGTCAGGTTTTTTGGCTGCCGACTATTCATGACGATTGACAAATTGTTCAAATGAAAGCCAGAACCAACTACTTTTTTTAGGGTTGTGAAATCATCAAATTACTAATCCCACTCAAAGGTGGAGAGAGAGAGCGTCTCAGACTTATACTGAATAAAATCTACTTATGTACCTTCAGTTGCTCTTTGTGAGCTACGTTAACTATTTCGTACATTCTCGTAGCCCTAGCAGGTAAAGTCACTACTGGGCCTCTTCATTTACGGCCACCTACTTAACGTGACGTATCACTACACATGATATCTCTCGCTCACACATTGTCCTTCCATTTGCATACTACTCTGTGTCCTTCTATGCTATATACGTTGCGTACGTTAGATATTAATCGGGACTTAGTGCCGACTTGATACGTTCCTAATCTGATTGAGTTGACAACTCTGTAGTATCGGCAGATAAACAGGCCTGCAGGTATTTGCGTATTGATTTTCCTGGTATAGCTCGATGGTGTTCTGATCACTTCTGATGATGACATCCGTGGTATAATAAGCACCAAACCCGTTTTACGTCCGTTGCGTCTTGCGTCTTCACAACCACAGGTTCAGTTGAAAACCAGCGTCAGGCACTAGTTATCTGGCATTCATGCTGAACTGGACCTATTTTGGTGCAGCCATGAGGCTCACAAAAATTATATTTCTTTTGCTTCTTTTTTTTTGGTTCGTGTTAGCTAAACGTTTCGGGTTCGGTCCGGACGGTTACTGGACGGTCGGACGGCGAGCTACCCATTACTCGTCATCTGCAAGCCCGCGCCTACAGTGGCTGGAAATCGGAATAAGAATCCCTAGCTCCAGCGCAAGCTCCTCACCCTGATATGGCTGAGGAATTGTTAGTATTGGAAAGTATCGTTTTACCTAAAACCATCATATCACGTTGTGTCGTGCGTCCGGTATGTTTATCGACGTAAATGTGTACAGATTTTCGTGTATTATCTGCAAAAGGCACATCCTCTTTGCTATGCCAAGTACGTGCTAGCCCCATTACCATTTTCAGAATGCTAGCTGACCGGTGGGAATCTCCAATCTTGGGGTGGTATGTCGAGGCCAGAATAGAATAGTATAGCCAACTAAAACTGGCCAGATTGTTTAAACGTTAACATTTTGATGATATGTCAATCCATCATCATCATCTTCCTGCCCTTGTCCCATTTTTATTTGGGGTCGGCGCAACACGTTTTTTTCTTCCATTTTGTCCTGTCACTCGTCACGCTATCACTAACTCCCTTTTCTTTCATATCACTTCTCACACAATCCATCTATCTTTTCTTTGGCTTCCCTCTCCCTCCCCATCCATTCACATGTAAACTCATAACTATTTTACCAACATGCGTTTCATCCCTCCTTTTTATATGACCATACCAAGACAAACGGTTTCCTTTCAACTTTTCAGTCACTGGCGCCACTTTCAAACTTCTTCAAACGATTATCCCTGTATGCGCTATGCTATTGCACTCAAGGACAACCCTCAGTTGGTGGGAAATTATTGCAACATTATGGAATCACACAATGCATCCATCTTTTCATTGGTCTCCCTCTCCCTCTCCATCCATTCACAAATGTAAACTCATAACTCTTTTAGCAACATGCGTTATATCCCTCCTCTTTATATGACCATACCAAGACAAACGGTTTCCTTTAAATTTTTCAGCCACTGATGCCACTTTCAAACTTGCTCTGATCAAATTGTTTATCATTTCTCGTCACACCACACATCCATCTCAGTATTCTCACCTCCGCTACTTTCAATCTTTTTTCATCCGTCTTTTTCACAGCCCAACATTCTGAACCATATACTACGAAAGGTCTTATTACGGACTTGTAAATTTTGCCCTTCAACTTGAGGCCGCCGAACTTAAGTGGCAATGGGCAGGGCACATTGCATGCAGAACAGATGGTCGATGAGGACGAAAGGTTCTGGGGTGGCGACCACGTACCGGAAGACGCAGCGTTGGAAGGCCTCCAACAAGGTGGACCGACGACCTGGTCAGGGTCGCGGGAATCCGATGGATGCGTGACGCACAGGACCGGTCGTTGTGGCGACTCTTGGGGGAGGCCTATGTCCAGCAGTGGTCGTCTTTCGGCTGATATGATGATGATGAACTTGAGGGGCACCCGTGGGTCACAAGTTGTTATAATATTAGTAAGGATTATTATTATAAATGATTATAAATGTAAAAACTTATCACACAATATATATTTTGTAGGTCACCTCGGGCTCTCAGTGAGGCAGCTGAATATTTGATGCTCATATTAATTAGGTTACGATATAATTAGGTGCTCGTTACTCAGGCGAAGCCGTATGTATGTGTATGTATGTACGGTGTATATTATGTGTGTGAATACGGTTTCTTGCTATGTTAATAATTACTTTGTATTTGTAATGTTGCCCAATTACCTTCAGGGTGATTTGTGAAATAAATAGTGTAGTTACAGTTTTTGGGTATTTTCACTATAAAGTTATTACTTGGAAATCTGGCTTCTAGTTAATTAAGATCTAGTTAATTATTTATTTAATAGTACCTAAATTGATAATTTTAGACACAATTTTTTATTAAGTTGATAATAAAAATCACTTTTATTAATATTAAATTATTGCACACTTTACCTTAATACAGGACAAACATTTATAAAAATAAGTGTACAATACGCAACTTTATTGTTTATAATTAGTGTAATGTAATTAAATATTATATTTAGGAAGTTTTACTTTTTTTGAGTGTATTAAAAAACGTCGTTGAAACACGTATCTTTGATGGCTCCAAAATGACCTTCTGACTAGAAACCAGCACTATATGTAGGTGCGGGCTTGCGGACGGCGAGCAATGACCGAGCCCAAGTCGTCGACGGCGCGCACTGTTCCCGCGTGCCTCAAGGAGTTGTCAGCAACCAAAGGGCCCTGCTGGGTCGAAGCTTACTGGGACTACGGCCTGTTTCCAAAAGGGAGGCACGGCCCCGGTATGAAAGGAATTTATAAACGGGGTGGGTATTTTAGTCAGTAAGAGTCTGACACTATCAGCTTCGCCTAAGGGCGAAGGATATCAAATTCAAATTCAAAATCATTTATTTCAAATAGACCAAATGCAGGCACTTTTGAAAAGTCAAATGTCGGTCAGTCCAAGAAAAGTGAAGCTAAATTGCACGTTCCAAGCGTAGATCTCTAAGGAGAAGAACGTGCAAGAAACTCCATGGACAGTCTTTTAAATCATATTATGTGTTACATATAATGTTTTAGGGGAGCTGGTTGCGAATAAGAAGGCGAATAAAGATCTGTGTCATTTAATTGTGGAAAGCTACTTATATACAGTACAGGTCAAAATATATTAAAATAAATAAGGTACATACAAAAACTTAAGACTAACACAATTCGGCTATGTAGGTAGGATGTGCCGCGCTCCCTACATTATAGGAGCGTGAAGATACAGCTGACCGACCGCATTCCTTTCACCTCGGTAGCTCAGTATGCGCGGGCGCGCGGTGGCGAACGGCTGCGTGCGCTCCGCTGATAGTATGAGTTTCGTAAGTATGTGCCGCTACATCATTCCCCCGCTAGTGAAACGTACGCGAGGCTTCACTGTCCTTCCTGATCTTGTGACATATGCTGGCGTGTCAGTGACTGGTGCTTCTGACTCATCTTCTTAAACTGGTACTTTCCTTTATTTGTAAGTATTTTTAATTCTTCGTCTTGGTCTTGTTTTTTTGCTAACTCGGTGAAATCTAATGGTGTCGGGCATGTTATGGTTTCAACTCGTGATAGTGCGTCTGCGACTTTGTTGTCCTTGCCGTTTATGTGTTGAATATTTGACGTGAATTGTCCGATATATTCAAGGTACCTCGTTCGGCGGGGCGTCTCAGACTTGCTGTTTGAAGTTAATGCGTGACACAGCGGTTTGTGGTCTGTGTAAACGATTAATTCTCGCCCTTCAAACACACGTTGGAAGTGACGTATTGCCATATAAATTGATAGCAACTCACGATCATACGTGCTATATTTTTGTTGTGCGTCACTGAACTTCTTGGAGAAGAATCCTAGTGGTCTCCACTTGCCGTTGATCTTTTGTTGTATGACGGCACCAGCACATGTGTTTGATGCGTCTGTCATTATTGCGAAAGGTTCACTTAGTGATGGATAGGATATCAATGCGCAATTTTTGATGTCTTGTTTGCATTGATTGAATGCTTCTTTTGCCTCTTCTGTCCATTGTATGTTCGTTTTATCGTTTTTCTTGGCGTTGTGAAAGTATTTACTTAATTCTTTTTGATGTTCAGCCGCGTGGGGTATACTAGAACGATAGAAGTTCAGAATCCCGATGAATCGACGTAGATCTTGGATCGTTTTTGGTAGCGGGTAGGACTGGATCACTTGTACCTTTTCTTCTGTCGGTGTAATGCCTTCTGGACTTATTGTGTATCCTAGGAAATCGAGTTTTGACTGGCCAAAGATACACTTAGCGACGTTTATTTTTAAACCGTTGTCGTTGAGTCGCTTGAACACTTCTTGAAGCTCGCTTCTGTGTACTTCTTGGTTCTCAGAAGCTATAAGAATGTCATCGACGAATGGGAAAACGGGTAGTCCGCGAAGCACGTTGTCAATATGACGTTGGAATGTTTGGCCTGCATTCTTCAAACCAAAACACATTCTGGTGAACTCGTACAAACCAAAGGGTGTAATCACGGCTGTCTTCTTCACGTCTTCTTCTCTGTTTTTAATCTGATAGTAGGCCTTCTGCAGGTCAATTTTTGAGAAGATGTTCTTGCCTTGCAGGTTATGTGTGAAGTCATGCAGTCGTGGTACCGGGTATCGATCGGGTGTGGTTACTGTGTTGAGTCTACGGTAATCGCCGCAGGATCTGTAGGTACCATCCTTTTTTAAAACCATGTGTAATGGACTAGCCCATGGGCTTTTCGAGGGTCGATAAATTCCTTGTTTCATCATGTTTTGAAACTCTTGTTTTGCGGCGTTATACTTATGCGGCGGTAGTGGTCTCGCATTTGTGTAAATTGGCGGGCCGGTGGTTTCTATGTAGTGTTCGACTTCACTATTTCCCAGTTGGTTTAGGTTTGGTCTCGTGATGTCTGGGAACGTGGCCAACAGGTCGTGGTAGGGAAGCTTGTCGTCGATGGTTCGGATGCTTCCTTCGGTTGTGGGTGTAAGGAAACCTCGTACCGATAAATTGGTTCTTTTATCCACCAACCGTCGTCCATGGAGATCCACCATAAGTGCGTGGTGATGCAAAAAGTCAGCGCCTATTATTGGTCTACTGACTGTTGCGACCATGAATCGCCAACTGTAGGCGCGTCGCATTCCGATGTTGAGAACAATGGTTCGCTCGCCGTATGCGGGTATTTTTGAACCATTTGCTGCGTACAAGTAGTTGGTTGGTGTCCGCTGTTTCTCTCGTGCGGTGGCGGGTAAAACGGAAACATTTGCGCCTGTGTCGATTAGGAATTTTTTTCCGGTTGATTTGTCGTGTACAAATAGGGGGTATGTGGATAAATCGTCGACTTCGGCCACCGCCGCGGCTTTAGTCTTCCTTAGTTTTCCGACTTCTCATTTTGCATTTCTTTAAAACTGCACGGGCTTCTGCATCGGTATGCTGCCTTGCCGAATTTCTTATGGAAATAGCACACGGCGTTGCTTCTGTCTCGGGATTTCGAGCGGGAACGGCTTCTGTGACTGTGGTATCGGCGTTGAAATTTGTGAGGTCGATTTGTTTTCAGCGCTGCGACTTCCTTGGCCAGGGCTTCTATCATGCTGTACAGTTTGTGTTCTGCGGGTGCAGATACTGCCGCTATTTCGGTTAGCGACGCTGTAGCTGCAGCTTTTGACGTGGTAGGTTGACACTGGCAGGAACACACGGCGTTTACCTCTTTCAGCTGTTCTTGCATCCTGTCTGCCATGGCGGCCAACGAGTCAAGCTTGGATTCATCGCTCACTGCCAACACTGTGCGGGTAGAAGCGGGTAGGTGTGCTTGCCACAACATTTTCAGGGTGTCGTCTGGCATCTTTGTCCCTGCGAGGTTCCTCATTCGGCGAAGCAACTGTGATGGTCGCTGATCGCCGAGCTCCATTTCATTTAGCAGTTTTTGTAGCTGAATACTCTCGCTATCTTCATATACCTCCAATAGTCTTCTTTTTGCAGCGTCATAACGGCCGGAGTTGGCCGGTGATAAAATGATATCGCTGATCTGGTCGATGTCCTTGATCTCCAGCTGAGCCACAAGGAGTGCGAACTTGCTTTCATCGCCGAGCTTCTGGTTGCAGATAATGACCTCAAATTGGGCAAACCATAGCTTAGGTCTGTTACTCCAGAACTTGGGTATGCGCGACTGGACGCTAATGGCGTCGACGTCTTCAGGCGTAGTCTTGTCTGCTTCGGTTTGAGACATTTCAAACGCGGGGTCACCACTTTAGGAGAGCTGGTTGCGAATAAGAAGGCGAATAAAGATCTGTGTCATTTAATTGTGGAAAGCTACTTATATACAGTACAGGTCAAAATATATTAAAATAAATAAGGTAAATACAAAAACTTAAGACTAACACAATTCGGCTATGTAGGTAGGATGTGCCGCGCTCCCTACATTATAGGAGCGTGAAGATACAGCTGACCGACCGCATTCCTTTCACCTCGGTAGCTCAGTATGCGCGGGCGCGCGGTGGCGAACGGCTGCGTGCGCTCCGCTGATAGTATGAGTTTCGTAAGTATGTGCCGCTACAATGTCATTTGGTTGATTTAAAAAAAAAACTTCTGACCAGCAAGCACTAAATAAATAACGTAACATAGATACTAAATTAAAAGACAAAGGCAGTGAACAAATTGTACGGACAATCAGTCCGTGTCTCCTAGATTTACAAACAGATTCAATATGAAAACAAGATGAGATTAGTGCAGACAAAGCTGTGCTCGTATCTACGAGCGCAGCAGCTCAAAGCAGCTCGTTTTGCATACAGCACATGATTTTCATGCATTCATTAAGTGATTGCCGCTGATGGAAAGTTTAACTCGTGAACTATCAGATTTAATATCGTATTTCTTTACAAATCGGAAGAGAAAATGATCATATATTGACGGCACGGTTGGCACAGTGGTTGAGTTATTGACTGCTTTGCTGCGTGTTGCGGGATCGATTCCCGCAAAAAAAATATTTGTATGGTTTTCATACAAATATTTTGGGTTTCGGGTTGTCTTGTGTACGTGAATTTACATGTTTGTGAACGCAACTCACTCGATAAAGGAGTCATTTTAGTATTGGGCAATGTTTTATTTAAAGAAAGAAAGAAGGAAGAAGGAAGAAGGAAGAAAGAAGAAAGAAAGAAAGAAGAAAGAGAAGAGGAAGAAAAAAAGACGAAAGAAAGAAGAATGATATTTTTACGGGAATGTCCATAACACTAACACAGGTAGATGTAGCGACATCTATGACGCCAACTAGAAACTAAAAACTACAATATCCTGCATTGCAGTTGAACATAATCATACAATAGCTCTAAATCAACTATCGGACAGTTACATGCACCAGATGAAACACCAATCTGATCGGAGGATCCTCGTTTTTTAAGGAGTTTGCGAGAAGCTACAATGTTTTGCGCGTACCTTTAAAAATAGGTTTGTGTCAGTAAAAGTCCACCACTCCTCGGTCTTCCTACTGCGGAAGCAGCCGTTTGATGATTTCGAAGGCTACTGAAATAACACAGGTGACTTTAGTCAGTGGAAAAGTGAACACACACTTACGTTGAACGTTTAGGCCTTCAAACATTGCAGGTATAATATTTTAAAATATAAACCAAAAGGTACATGGCCCACCTTCATCCATGTCTGCTGATACCCCGTGGGTAAACAAACGTCAACAGCGTAGTATAACTCTCAATATCCCCGGCCAACGTCCCTACCCTGCAGGACCGTAGCGCGGACTAATTTAGACGTGGGCGAAATACATCAGTGAGGCCCTTTCGTTCATAAATTTGAAAGCGAGACAACAACTGTCGCAACCCAGTGTTCGACCACATTGTCGCTTACCATGAGGTGAAATAGTGGACGTAAGCCTGTCTACACTAACAAAGAATTTAACAAAGACGTAAAGTTTGTTTTTTTTTGTTTGTCGGATAATCTCTGAAAGTACTGGTCCGATAGCTAAATTTTTTTACCGATAGAAACCTACTTTATTCTTGAGTGTCATAGGATATATTTTATCTACGTGTGTGGGCGAAGCTGAGGGCAAAAGCTAGTAATATTTTAAAGAGGCAAAGTTTGTTTTTTTGTTTGTAGGAGGTAATCTTTGGAAGTACTGATCCGATTGCAAACATTTTTTACCGATAGAAAGCTGCTGTATTCCTGAGTGACTTAGGCAATATTTTATGTGCACGGGCGAAGCTCCGCACCGGACTTTTGCCCGCGCAAAAGCTAGTCAATATTGAAAAGCCCTGCTAGGCCCTTTTGAGTTCGAGGCCATGAGCAAGGCCCCACTTCGCCCGCACCTACCTACCCTGTCTCCCTATGTAGCTAGGGCTGTCCATAAATTTAGAGAAATCACCCTTTTTGTCAACTGGACATGTTTAGGTTCACACAGCAGTATGATTTATAATTTCACCAGCCAAACCGATTGGCCATGTGTTTTTTATTTCCTCCGCGCGATACATTTTCACTGGGTCCCGATGATTTTAGGAAATGATTTTTTTTTCGGTCCGATGTTCGAGAAATAACTTGAGTTATGTTTTTTCTCGATTTCTGTTGGAACAGTTGATTGGAGACGATTTATCTTCGCGATTCTGGGGAACGAATGTCGTAGTGGTTTGTTACATGAATGTGTGTATTAAAGGGTTTATGTGTGGAATAAGATTCGATTATTTTCACATGGAAACAGTAATATACATGTAGGTTCGGGGCGGTGAAATAAAGGCAGATTCACTACTTTAGATTTTTATTAGAATTCAAAATTTACAGAGTACACCTTCTCGGTTCTACGGTTATCGCCATCTTAACTTTTCCCCTTCCATCCTTCCTCTCTCTCATACACATATGTCGTCTCGCTCACCCTCACTCATGCTTATGATTCTAACTATTAAGTACACATTTTTTAAAATCCTACAACTCGGCCGTCCTGATAATTTGTCTGCCCTCAGACAACCTTAATATTACAATAACAACAATACAAGACAACCTTAATATCTTCAGCTTTAATAACAAAAGGAACCAACCTCTTATCTTAAAGTTAATGACCATTGGACGTATCATACATCAAGAATTATTCTATACTAGGTTACAATAATACCAGTTTAAAATAGAAGCTACTTTGCTTTATAACATTACAGATTTATATGGAACTCGTTACAAACAAAATATTGTTAAATGGTGTACAAATACACAATTAATAAAGTGTGGACAGTGATAAATCACATAATATTATATCAATACACAATACACAGTTTATGCCAATAAACGTTACAATTGATATAAAAAGGGTTCTGTTTATTTACTTAACCTTTCATCCATCTACTAACAAAAAAAAAATTAATTAAAGAAAATACCTACTGCGGCCACGGCTTCATTTGGTCTGTGGAGCTAGACGTTTTAATAGGCCCTTCGGTAGCACGTTCAACCTTCTCCACGTCGTAGCGATCATTTCGCTTAACTTTTGATACTCGATATGGCCCTAGAAACTTGGGTTTCAGCTTCATCCCCGTACCAAACTGAGTCCTTTTTATAGCCACCAAATCTCCTTCTTTATATTGGGTACTTGGCTTCCGCTTTTCATTAAATGTCTTCTTATTCTCATCTTGTACTTGTAGTATTTGCTTCTTGGCTTTGATTCTAATCTCTTCTCTATTTTCTTCATATTGATCAATCTCTTCCTGTTTTAACAATTCCAATATGTGTAGGTCTTCCTTACTTCTCATACTTATGCCAACCATAAGGTGAAATGGAGTCGTGTCTATACTTCGTTGGTAGGTACTATTTATAGCCCTTTGCACTCGACTGATCTGTCTATACCACAATGATGGATTTTCCAGACATAGCTTGGTCAATACAGCTAGTATAGTCCTGTGCAACCTTTCCACTTGACCATTTCCTCTCGGGACTCCTGTGGTGATGGTAACATGTCGTATGTTCTCCTCTTGGCAGTACTCTTGAAATTCACCTCCAGTAAATGCAGTCCCCCGGTCGCTTATTATCCTCACAGGGTTTCCATAGTGCTGTTGATGTATCTTTAGCTTTTCAACCGTTTCTTTACTCGTTGTACTCCTAGTAGGTAAGATCCACGTGAATTTAGTGAAACCATCCACTATTGTCAATATGTGATTGTACATTTTCTTGGTATCCGTCAGTGGTCCCAAATGATCTATATGTAGAGTATGTAATGGGGTACCTTCTTTATCAATTGGATTCAGATATCCCTCTTGCTTGCCTGCCTTCTTCGTAGCCAGTAGGCATGGTATGCAAGAGACCACAAACTCTTGTAGCTTCTTATCCAAATCTCGGATAAAATAATCTTGTTTTATAATTTCTTTCATTTTTTTCATAGAGAAATGCCCCTTACTGTGAACTTGTTTTATAATCTCTTTCTCCAGCGACTTAGGTATAACAAGCTGCTTATGCTCTCCTTTGTATAGAAGTCCATTGTCTAGCCAGTAATCTGAAAAAGAACCATGTTTTAGTACTTCACACACTGCCTTTAATCCGTCATCATCTTGTTGAGCCAGCTTTATTTGGTTTTGTAGACTGTTTACTGTTATAATCATACATGGATGTCGGCTTAACGCGTCGGCATGCTGCATCTTCGTGCCAGCTCTGTGCTCAATCTTATAGTCAAACTGATCTAAATACAAAACCCAGCGAGCAACTTTCGGTGACAGTTCCTTCTTCTTCAGTGTCAACTCAAAGGCTTGACAATCAGTCACTATTTTAAAATGGATACCGTATAAATAAATTCGAAACTTTTTCACTCCCTGAATGATGGCTAATGCTTCTAGCTCGTAGCTAGAATACCTCGATTCAGCGTCAGTAGTCCTCTTGCTCATGTAGTAAACAGGGTGCCAGCCGTCTTCGTGTAGCTGCAGTAGTATGGCAGAATAGGCAATAGCAGAAGCGTCTGTGTGCAATTCGGTGGGTAAGTAAGAATCATAAATCTTTAATACTGGCGAGTCTCCTAACTTTCGTTTTAAGTTCTCAAATGCCATTGTTTCTTTCTCACCGAATTCAAACAGAGCATCCTTCTTAAGTAAGTCTGATAAGGGTTTGGCTATAAATGCATAATCTTTAATGTACTTCCTAAAGTATGAAGTGAGGCCAAGAAAACTATGAACTTGCCTTGTTGTTGATGGTCTTGGATACCTCATGACAGCATCTATCTTCTCAGTAGAGGGTCTCACTTCTCCGTTCTTCACTAGGTGTCCCAAGTACTCTATTTCTTGGGAAATCAATTTTGCTTTCTTCCAATTCATCTCTAAACCATATTGCTCTGAAATCCTAAGTACTTTCTTAAGCCGTTGCACAGCTTGGGCCTCATCTTTTGCCGGTATCAATAAATCATCAATAAATATTATGACTTCATCTTTCGCTAGTAGTTCTCTGAAGATAATCGTTATAAATCTCATAAAATATTTTGGACAGATACTTAAACCAAAAGGAGCCCTCAAGAATTCATATTGCCCATTGTGTGTGACAAAAGAAGTATACTTGATGGACTCTTCGCACACTTTCAGGTGAAAAAACCCATTTTTTAAATCGAGTACACTGTAGACCCTAGCATCCTTTAATTTATCAATAAGATCTTCTATTACTGGTAATGGAAATTCATCTTTAACCATTTTTCTATTTAACAATCTATAGTCAACACAGACTCTAACAGAATTATCTTTTTTCTTAACTAATACCAGTGGGCTACTATATTCTGAATGACTCACGCGTATGACGTCCTTTTCTAACCATTCTGCAACCTGTTTATCCACTATTTCCTGCTCCTTCAGCGCCAGACGTCGTGGTCGTTGCGCCACCGGAACGTCATCCTTGAGCACGATTCGCAGTTGCAGCGGTGCTTCTTTCGTTTGATGAGGCTTGTAGTTTCGTACACAATTGAGCACTTCCTCTCTTAACGCCGGATCCTTCATGTGACCTACAACAGAATCAGATGGGCATACTTCACTCACATAACATCCCAGTCGCTCCCACTCTTTGCTATAAAATTTCACGCAACCCCTTTTTAACACAACTGTAACGTCGTTAAGAAATTCCTGACCTATTATTACATCGTATGGTATATAGTCTTTACATAGAACGTGAAATATAACATCTGGGTAGCACTGTTTGTCCACGCACAAATTCAAACGACACTTTCCCATCGAACGCACTGTTGATTGTCCAATACCGGAGAGTAATAATTCGTCCTTTTCGCATTCTGGTTTTCCAATCGCATCGTAAACATCTGCCGAAATAATGTTCACGTCGCTGCCCGTGTCTACTAATGCTTTTAACTGCACATTGTTTATTTCCAACACAACAACCGGCTTTTTCTCTATTGTCAACATGGACATTGACACTTCTTCGTCGTTGTAAACAAACGCCGCCATTTTCGATTCGTCGTTCGAAAAGTATCCGCTTGGGGCGCTGTCTTCTTCGTCATTCACCGTCGTGAACATCGCTCGCTTTGTGTGTTGGTAGTCATGCAGTTCGTTACACAGGAGGTCGCTAGAGGCGCCACCGTCGTCTTGTGTGACGTCCGCCGCGAACATCGCGCTCTTCGTATTCTGCTGTTGGTAGCTCCGTCGTGTTTTACCGATCTCGTCCGATGATACACGATGGCTGGGTTTCGGCGTTGCCGACGCCGACGCCAGCGCCGCCGCCGATGAAGTGCACGCCGATCCAACATGTCCGAATTGGTTACATTTAAAACACTTCAATCCTTTGCTTTTATGCGGGCAATCGCCTGATGCATGTCCAACTTCACCACATCCATAGCACCGAATCCTTGGTTTGCCGCTTGAATGGGGTTTATTGCTACTTGTACTCACTGCTGAACGCCTTTGCACCTGCGCCGCACTTTGCATCTTTTTGGTTATAGCTTCATAAATCTTGAGTTTTTCTTTAAGGTCGTTATACGCGGTGACACCATACAGCATGATTTTATTTGTTTCGACATCCACAATTCCATCCACTATGTACTTGATTGCGACATAGTCAGGCATCTTACCGCGCTTTCCGAGTTCCTTCATAACGAGCATGTAGTCTAAGCAGGATTCATTCGGCAGTTTCTTTCTGTTGCTCATTAACTCATGGATGGATTTAATGTCGACAGTGTCTGGAAATTCTTTTACCAGCGCTGCCTTGAGCTCTTCCCAAGTCTTGTGTGGACGCTCCGCCCGTAACCATAGCTGTGCAGTACCTGTCAGCGCTCGTTTTGCGATTAGGAGCTGCTGAAGCGGTGTCCACTCGAATATCTCGGCGTTGGATTCTACTTCGTCTATCCACCGCGTCACTGGATAGGTGTCGTCGCGACCGCTGAAGCTGGGTATCAGCTCGGCCGTCATCTGAAGCATGTTGCCGTTACGCTTTTTCGAATCGCAGTCGTCGTGGCAGTCGGTGTAGTCTTCTTGCCGACTTTTCCTACGATCTTGTTTGGACATTATTTTCGTCGTACTCGTTGAGACAGTCTTTTACCGCAGAAACCGCCGTCGTTCGCGTGTTCCCGTGCACGTGGTAGCCGATCTCCACGTGGTGGCCGATCTGCACCCGTCGTAATTATTTCACCGGCCGTACTATTCCGCCTTTCTTCTTGGTATCCCGGACGAGCCCCCAATTTTGTAGGTTCGGGGCGGTGAAATAAAGGCAGATTCACTACTTTAGATTTTTATTAGAATTCAAAATTTACAGAGTACACCTTCTCGGTTCTACGGTTATCGCCATCTTAACTTTTCCCCTTCCATCCTTCCTCTCTCTCATACACATATGTCGTCTCGCTCACCCTCACTCATGCTTATGATTCTAACTATTAAGTACACATTTTTTAAAATCCTACATACAATACATTATAAATATGAGTACGTTTTTTGGCGAGTTTATTTCGAGAGAAGTTTTGCGGCATTTTTAATTATTCGCATATTGATTCCCAGTGGATGTTTATGAAATTGGTGTAGTTTTGTATCTCAAGTATCTAAGTAGTTTTGTATCTTAATTCATGAATCCCCAAGCGACCACCGGTGGCCGCGCATCTATTGTCTTACTATTGTGTCTCTAACTGACGGTATCTGAAGGGTTAACACAGTTAGATAATTATTAATTATTTCATTTCGTATCGTACTATTCGTCGATCTCCTTTTCCTGCTGGTTTTCGAAAGAAACTAACCGGAGAAAGAGGTAAGAATAAGATTCAGAATCATTTATTCGTAAACGTAAGTGATAATTATGTACAAGATCTAAAAATTTGGTATTGCGTTATGTTTTGTCAATTGACGCACAAATTATTAAGAAAAAAAATGTATACTATCAAATTAAAAATATAAATTCATCACAACACAACATCATTATGCAAGCAAAATTTTAATGTTCATAATAAACATTACATGTCAAAAAGTATGAGAGGTGAAGGATGATCTGAACGAGTTCCGGGACAATTCGGGAGGACTGGTCTAAGACAAAGCAGGAGAAAAAGTCCGGAAAGACTTGGGCCTTTGCACAGTTATGGGACAGTAAGGATTAAGAAAAACAGGAGAGGCCCAGCTGGGTCAAAGCCTACTGGGGTCAGGGTTATCCGAAAGGAAGCTCGTGCCCCAGTATGAAGAGGCTAGAAGGAACAGGGTGGGTTTTTAGTCAGTAAGAGTCTGACACTATCTCCCGCTCCACCCAAGAGCGGGGGTTGTCATAAGATGATTTTTTCCCACCGTAAAAAATAAAAAACCCAACTATGTTTTTTTTTTTTAATTTAGTTTTTAACATGTTGTATCTTTATTTTATTTTAGGACCAAAATCAACAGGGATGGTCAAATTGTAAGCCAAAATTACAAATTGACTTCAAAATCCCATGATAAGTCCTAATTGGTGCTATAATGACATTCTCAGGGAGGCGAAAAAAATAAGACGGGGTCATTAATTCTTGGCCACGCGTCGAAAGATCCTTGTATAGCTTCCAACACCATGTCTATGAATACCGTAGAGATCCTCTTTAATCGGCAACTCTTAAGAGGGTTTTGAAATTAATGGAACATATAAATATACCAAGTCTTTTAAGCCATGTTTTTGTATGCAATAACATATTGTAATATTTTTACGGTATTTGGCAGCAAACATATAATGATAATCTTCTATATATATAAAAATGAAATCCGTTTTCCGTTGTCACGACATAGCATGGAAACGGCTTGACCGATTTGGCTGATTTTTTTTTTGTTGTGATTGTTATTGTGAGGATTAGGTTCTTATGAAAAAAAAAAATTAGGGTAGTGTAGGGTAGAGAAGAGTAGGGTAGAGTAGGGTAGAGTAGGGTAGAGTAGGGTAGAGTAGGGTAGAGTAAGGTAGAGTAAGGTAGAGTAGGGTAGAGTAAGGTATAGTAGGGTAGAGTACGGTAGAGTAGGGTAGAGTAGGGTAGAGTAGGGTAGAGTAGGGTAGAGTAAGGTAGAGTAAGGTAGAGTAGGGTAGAGTAAGGTATAGTAGGGTAGAGTAGGGTAGAGTAGGGTAGAGTAGGGTAGAGTAGGGTAGAGTAGGGTAGAGTAGGGTAGAGTAAGGTAGAGTAGTGTAGAGTAGGGTAGAGTAGTGTAGAGTAGGGTAGGGTAGAGTAGGGTAGAGTTGGGTATAGTAGGGTGGAGTAGGGAAGAGCGGGAGCGAAGCCGCGCGGGCAAAAGCTAGTATAATATAATAATAATGTTTATTGAATTGTTTGATTTACATGAATATTTTTCTACAACAAGGGCTTAAACTAGAGGTATAGTTACAAGATTGCGTTCTACCTGAACTAGGTATATAAATAAACCTGTATCTCAGTTAACTTATTTCAGTGCTTCTTCTTCCTTCCCTGGTCCCATAATTTTGGGTCGGGTCTTCTCACTTTCCTGCGCCAAGTGGCTCTATCTTGTGTTGTCAATTTTGGCAACTGGGCTTTCTTGAGGTCCTTCTCTATATTTGACCACCAGGTCAATGGCGGGCGGCCTCTACCTCTTTTTTGTTCTGGTAGGCTTAGGGCGATTTGGACCACTTGGTCCTCACTACGCCTTTGGACCTGTCCATACCAACGAAGGCGATTCTCAGTCACTTACTTATTTAAGTGCTTATATGTTAATAATGTATAAACTAATATACAATAAACAAAAAGTAAATAACACATGAACAATATATCAAATCGGCCGTCTCGCATCGAGTGTCTAGCGACACTACCCGATTTTGAACTCGGCTCATTTTCTGCTCATTCTCGGCCTTTCTAGCGTAGACCCACCTTTACGTTACATGTATGTAGGAATAATAAATAAATAAACATTTTTCACTATCTCCAATCTTAACAACACCTAGGTTTAGTTTATTTATGCAACATTAAAGCACTATTAAGAATCTGGCTAGCTAAAGACGTTAATTCCTTTTCTGAAGCATATTAAAAATAATAATTCACGGCAAAGCCTCGGTAAATCTGATACGACCAAACTTTTCCTTGAAGCGGGGCTAGACCGGCATGAAAAAGTACATTAGCTAAGAGATTAAGGCTAGGCCCTAATTAACACAGGTAGAATTATATTTTTAATTAAGTCTAGATAATGTAGAAGAAGGGTAGCGTGATTCGTCAGCGAGACGGGGAAGATTATGAGAACTGTGTTCAGCCAAAAGGCCAAAATATCCTGGATAGAAATATATGCAGAAATTGTGCACACGTATAATATGTTATTTACCAATGGAATTTGTTGTGACATAAGAATGCTAGGTACTCTAATGCCCACCATAGTCGCCACTAGGGTATAAATGTAACCTACGTGGTACGTGAGGTTACAGGTATACCTGTCAGGTTTGCCTGTACAGGTGAGTTGTACAGATAAACCGGAGCGTGTATGTTAGACAACTGTGCAGGTTTCTTTACAAGCTTAGAGGGGGCGGTAAACTCTCGCGCCGCGCCCTTGTCCAGGCCATACTGTGCAGTAAGAGGGAATAGGAATGCGGCCTCTTCCTTTTCCGAAGTAGGAGTGCTAGCTATTGGGGGGGGGGGGGGGTTTGGGGCGGTGGGGTTTGGACCATAACCTGCCACGCTGGTCCAGTGTGTGTTGGCGGGCCGCCATAGCCTCGTTTGTTTGTCAGCAGGGTGAACCACGTGCAGGTGAGGTTGGCTTAGGTCCCGATAGCTTTTGATTGGGACCCCAAATACACTAGCGAGAGGGAGGCCTATGTCCAACAGTATACGTCTATCGGCTGAAATGATGATGATAATGATGAAAGCTAATGACATATATGACATAACAGCTAGCAGCGAAGCTGCATGGCATCGCATGGATGGCATCAGGAGTCGCAGAGCGATCCTCTGCCACGACGGCACGGTATCCATGGCCAGTAGGCCGTAGTGTTATTTAGTTCATCACCACAGCTCTATAAACTGTGAAGAAAAACATCGTGAGGAAACCGGAAAACACTAAAACCAAAAATTTGAAGACATGTGACATACACCAACCCGCACTAGGCTCGCGTATTGGATTGCGGCCCATTCCCTCTCCAAAAATGAAAGCCAGCAGTGGGAGCATAATAATCCTTAATATGCTATTCATACATTTGAAGTTAATAAACCATTTTTTACCTCCAACCCAAACCAATAAAACAAAAATTAACGCCACGAACAATACATTCATTAAACCACCGAATAATTACTAAAGCTTTTGATATGAGTTTTATTAAGTGCTTAAAACACCTGGAAACCATAATAATTATACAAAAAAATGTCCAGTGGCCGCACGAACGGGTAACGTTAGCAAAAAAACGTTCGTCCGCGCGGAATAATATGTCGAGGGATGCCAATAGCGCTAAAAGCATACTCTTTCAATAAAGCACTTTTCAGAGCTGGATGTTTGCGGTTCTGTAGGTTTTTTTTTTTCGTGGGAAAAGGTCTGAATAGAAAAGCCTGATAGTTACCACCTAGGGGTCAAGTCAAGGGTGAATAGGTAACTTCTAGGCAAGCGTGCGACGGTCACATCATCGCTTACCATCAGGTGAGATAGTGATCAAACGCGAGTCTTCATTTCTGTAATATAATATAATAAACAGTTAAAGTTTGTTTTTTTGTTTGTAGGAGGTAATCTCTAAAAGTACTGGTCCGATTGCGATATGGTTTTCACCGATAGAAAGCTGTTATATTCCTGAGTGACATAAGTTATATTTCATGTAGGCGAGCGAAGCCGCTGGCAAAAGCTAGTCAATAATAAAAAAAATAACGTAGGAAGTCATCAAATGATTTCGCCCACTTTGGATGGAGCCAGAAAGTTCCATCAGTTGCTCGTTTTGAAGACCACGGTTGTTATTAAGAATCGGCTCTAATTGGGCCCGTCTCTGGTTTCCGTCTTCCGTCCCCCGCATCTTCAGAGCAATTGTGAATCAAGGTAGAACTACACAGCTCACACGTGTGCCACACACGGCGATCTGGGCGCGTCGGTCCCCATACATTTCATATGGAAACTAGACTTGTAGAGCAAACACTTGATCCACGCCATGCGACGTCGTTCTACGTACATCAGGCGTGGTCCATGTGTGGGTCGGTCTAATGTAGTTTTAGCTTCAGTGTTGATGCCCTCAACTTAGGGTTATTAGTCATAGGTAACCAGCCAGACGTAAAAGTAAAAAAAAGTCAAAAACGTTTATTTCAAATAGACCCATACAGGCACTTTTGAATTGTCAAAATGTCGGTCAGTCAAAAAACAAGTGAAGCTAAAATGCACTGCATTACATACAATGCATGTATTACATTGCATACAATGCATGTATATGTACTTTATGTAGGTAGTCACTACTGCTCTCATCTCATGCATATTGTAGGAAAACTTCTTTAGGAAACATGTACCACTAACACGCACTGGGATCGCATGGTGGATTACCGCTCATTCCCTCTTTTTATTATTGATAGGCTTGCATTTGACCACCATCTCACCTGATGGCTACATGTTTTAATAGTTCTATTAGACAACATAATGCCAATGTAACACTACAGAGAATTTTCGTTTTAACTTTTCAGTATTTTGACAAATAGTTTTCATGAAAGGGCTTGTCTAACACTAGAATAGAAGTCGATGTCTACGTTCTTAGGAAGTTCTCATTACACTGTATACTTTCAATTCGTTACTAAAAGTTATTCTTTGTCTACTCAGACGTGTTTCACATTTTGTCGGTCAAAATCTCCTGAAATACAGCAAACACAATTGTTTAGCAGGCGTTTTTCCCCACTCCCACGGGACCCACCACTTTCAATACCCCACTGGTATAAATACGAAAATACGTAAAAAAGGTAAAACTGTACATTGCACGAGAAGATTTATTGTGGAAGCTTCGAGTGGTTAACATGTTTAAAATATTCTGACACTCAGCATAAAACGATTCGCTTACATGGTATTCATAAATTAATGACGATAACCTTACCTGTATTTTTTTCATAGATATGAAAAAAAAAAAGAAACAGAGATAGAAATCTACACTAATATAATAAAGAGGTAGTTATTTCATTTGCTTATTTGTTTGTAGGAAGTAATCTCTGGAAGTACTGGTCCGATTGCTAAAATTTTTTCACCGATAGAAAGCTGCTTGATTCCTTCCTTTAGGCATTTTATGTACACGGGTGAAGCTTCAGGCAACAGCTAGTAAAGAATAAAAATCGTTCTCAAATCGAGTAATAGAGCACTATCTTGCCTCTCAATTGTGATATTTACTTAAATATTGTATGTACTATGTAAGATATATATTTACAGTTTATGGTATATATTATTTTTAGGAATATTTAATTACATGTGAGTTTGGATTAAGACTTCACACATTCTTATTTTGCTTTCTACACACTATGGTCTACATTTCTTTTTGATTTCTCCTTTCGCAGGTCTGCTAGAAGAAATACTAATGTGTCTTATTTATTATCTTTTTCTATTATTTTTGTGTGTCCATAAATAGTAAATAAATAAATAAGAAGTGAATAAAAAAACATTAGCGTTTATTGGTAGCTAAGGTCTGTAAAACCATTCAAACCAAAATAAATATTGAGGAAAACTCGCTCCCCGTTTTAATGTCACCCATTAATTGTGTCCCCTTTTCTCAACTTTAAAGTAACAAAAGCAACTGGTTATTTCAAGCAGAAAATGCACTCTAATATCACTATTCTCGCATCAAACGGCGCAGCCCTCTCCATGTTAAAGCGTTAGGCGCTCAATTTCCCATAACAAGTTCCCAGTGAACAGCAAACTGTGGTAAGTTCGAGCAATATTTTAAAAATCAATTTAACGCAGGATTCTCGGCCGTACATCTCCGGCGAAGTCAACTGAACGGAAGTTATTGTTTCCCCCTCCTTAATGTGTTTGAAGAACGTTTTTAAAATAACCCCCAGCTGTTTAGGTCGATCGTCCACTGCTATGTGCGATGTGCGCGAAGAAGTCGCAATGTTAGCTGTGCAGTTCGTTTGTTGGTCAGGCGTAGCGTGGCCATGTTCTTCGGGAAGTTCCTGCGTCTGATTATATCACCATTGTGCGGACTGCCATGAGAACAAGGTGATGTACCCCGTTTGGGCGGAGCTTCACCGTGTTTTTGAGAGGAAAATCAGCGGTACGGACCTCTCGCGCTGGACCTTGATTCAGGCCATGATCCGGAGCGACGAAGAGTTGGTGGCGTTTGCTTCCTTCTGCAAAGCAGTAATGCTGGCAAAGTAGGCACCCTCACGCCCCAGTTGCACGGACCCTGAATCCGACTTCCAGCCATCATAGGCTTGGGTTTGCGGTCGACGACCAATGGGTAGACTTCCGGCCGTCTGATAACAATTCGTACCGAGCCCGAGGCGTAGACTCAATGAGATGTCAGAAAAACCGTAGGAGCCCAGCAGGCTCAGAGCCTATTGGGTCAATGGGTTGACTTCTGAAAGGGAAACCCGTAGTTCTGAAACGATAACGGCAAAGATGGAATATAGGTGTGGTTTTAGTCAGTAAAAGTCTGAAGGCGGGAGAATTAATTACATGATTTTCTTCTTTAAAAAGAAAAGTGAAGTTAGCGAGATACACGTGCGTAGCTCAGCCACGTGCCGCTGTGGTTTGGCGTCTTTATGTGGGTTTTCTGTACCGCGTTTGAAGCTCATAATAAGTACTACGTTTTGTTACTGCTTTTCGTTTTATGTCGATGATTAATGCCTGATTTGACGGTTAAGTCGTTTGTCGTTTATATTTTATGTTTTTGAGGCGGACGACGGTGATGGATGGATGTTCTTAGCCGAATTTAAGAAGGGAGGTTCACAAATGAATAAATGTTTTGAATTTCGTTTGGTATGTTTTAAGATCTATGTAAAAAGTTTTATTTAGGTTTTATTTTTAGATACTTAGCTGTTCTAGTACACTTTGCTCATAAATCTATTTATTACTTTTGGCAGTACGGTTAAAATTGGAGTACTGAGTAGAGCAGTGGTGGCCGAGTGTTAACGGCCCCGACTTATGAGTTGTAGGTCGCGGGTTCAAACCCAAACAGACGCATGGTTTTTTGTAATTTATTTCATTACCACTGCTCTCAAAATGGTGAAGGAAAACATCGTGAGGAAACCGGCATGTTCTGGAAACAAAAATTCGAAGACATATGACATTCACCAACCCGTACTAGGCTCGCGTGGTGGATTATAGCCCATTTCCTCTTCTAGAGAGGAGGCCTGAGTCCAAACAGTAAAGAAAATTATAAGGCCGACCATGCTATAACAAAATAATAATCAATTTATTTCAGGCAACATGTACCCATATTATAAATACCTTATAGACTATCATACATAATTACTTATAATAAATAATTTTGTTAGTAAAGATGATTTAAAATACGTTAGTAACACTTCACTTTGCACTATTTTGTCTTTGTGCTGTCCTGTGGTATTTTTCCACGGAAGCAACGGAACACCACGCCCTGGGGCCAAAAATCTTCTTCCACAGCAAGGTGCAGAAAACAGTTCGGCGCTCGCACCACAAATGCCTTAAAATTTACATTCCGGTGCGACTCCAGTAACTGCACCCTCAGTGTGTACTTCAACTTTAGGCGCACATACTCGACGATGTTCTCCACCACTGTGGTGTATGGCAGGCAGGAGATGTACACCGGCGTGTTTGGCTAAGCGGCACAGTCGTACTAGAAGTAACTGGTGCTTTGCCGCAGAGATTCCGGGTTGGCTTGCTATATGCGTTAAAATTGGAACAAAACAATATGTACATAAAGTAATTTTGGAAGAACTATCATCCACCATAACATCGCTTACCATCAGATCAGCTGATAGATATAGTGCTCAAACGCAAGCCTTTCAATAAAATACACACACACACATACTACATAGATAAAAAAAAACCTTTTTGCCCCACACTAGGTTATTACTCGTGTATCGTAGGTACTTTTAAAAACTTGTAAATATTCAGTGAATAGGTTACTTCTAGGCCAGCATTCTCCATCGCTTACCATCAGGTGAGATGGTGGTCAAACGCGAGCCTATCAATAATAAAAAAAGAAAAGAAAAGAAAAAAAAAGAGAGACAAGCCCGGAACAAATAAATATCTATAGGCCGTACCTACCTATATTTGTTCCGTGAGGGAATCGAACCGGTGACACGCAGCGCAACAGCCTATCACTCAACCACTGCGCCCTACCGTGGCGTCCAAAGAAATTACAGAAGGTTACTAGTGTTTTGCAAAACACTAGTAACCTCTCAGGACTATGTTATTAACGTCATAAACAACCATTTTAGTTATTCAGATTTTCATACGAAAATAAAAATATTTAAATTGATCGTTGTAAATAATACGAAGTTTATGCGAAGCAAGCGATAGTACAATAGCGGAGAGGAGTGGGGATATATTGGCGGGGGTCCTTGATGCGCTTGCGTTGCTTCATACAGACAAAAATAGGTATAGCAAAATACAGAGTTGAAATATGTTAGATAGATCGACAAAATCTTGAAGGTTTGTTTTTGGTCAATGAATTGTTTTGGAAAATGTCATGGCAAAAAAGTTGTTAGTAATGCAGTCCTGCAAGGTTGTTAGTGTTTTACAAATAACCCTGTATAAGGAAGTTATCTCATTCGATGGCAACGTAATAAGCATTACGGCGAAAGGGTCACACGCAAATCCTTCAGGACTCTCCCCCAGGGCGAATTGATTGATTGGATACTCATGGGATTATCTGTCTAGCGTGGTAAGGGAACTAATCATCATTTGCACATAGTTCGACGGTCTACCTATCCCAGAAATAGTAGGTGAATCAGTGGTTGAGTGATTGGCTGCTGCGCTGTGTGACGCGGATTCGATTCCCGAATGAAATAAAAATTGCTGTGCATCGGTTGCGGTCAGGACACATTTCACTAAACTTTGCTTGACTCCCCTAACTGCGAGGTGTGTGGAAAAAAGGACGGGGGAGTACTGTTGATGTAGGAGTTTTTAATGGCATCTTAGTGAAACCTAACTGTGGTGAAGCAACAGTTTTATATTCTTTTATAGATTTAAGAAAACCGATTATTTTTGTAATTGTAGCGTAGATAGTAGTAGGCACGATGGGATTGAGCCTTTTTATTGTTCCCACTGTTGGGACTCAGACTTCCTCTCTAGGAGAGGGAATGGCCATCATCGTCACCGCTCGTAATCCACCACGCGGGCCCGGTGCGGGTTAGTGAATTTCACGTCTTCGATTTTTCGGTTCTAGGACATGCCGATTTCCTCACGACTTTTTCCTTCACCGTTTTGAGATTAGTGGTGATGAAATAAATTACACAAAGTAATGCGCCTGGCTGGGTTCGAACCCGTGACTTACAACTCGTAAGTCGGAGCCATTACCACTCGGTCACCACTACTCTCCATAATTTATTATAGTGGTTGATCGTTATATCAAATAAAATTATAGATTCAGTTGTTATATCTTGTAATTATTTTTATTAGAGATTTTGTAATTATATCGTATACTAGCTGCTCCCAGCGGCTTCACCCGCGTGATAGCAGAAAATTATCCCAAGGGAACAAACTTCCGGGATAAAAAGTATCCTATGTCCTATTCCAGGACATGGTCTATCCGTGTACCAAGTTTCATCAAAATCGGTTTTGCCATTTAGGCGTGAAGACGTAACAAACAAACTCACTTTCGCTTTTAAGGATTACTCACACTCAGTTGCCCTTAGCATTCCAAGGATATTACCAGGACGAGTTAAAGTGTCAGGCATGCAAGCGAAAAACAGGGATGGAGCTTTACACCTATATAGCTCCATCACTTTAACACTTCAGTTTAGGTCGTAAAATGGATCGCGTTTGCTTGTAGTAGAGCCTCAGGGCCGCGGTCTTTCGAATAATCTCACAGCACTATATTAACACGCACAAGTGACATTCAGCCTAAAGGTAAGCAATTGATTTTACTGACTCTGCATTAACTGGCCTATTATGTCGATTTACAAAGTATTTCTGTAGTTACAAAGAAAATACACCGTATCATGGACGCCTGAACATGTTTCCTGTCAACGTTTCCCCCCATTTTTCGAGCTATGACCTACATATTTCGGAACTGCCTCTAATTCATACTTAGTTAATTAAACGTTGAACCAACGAATCGTCTCTTTACAGCTTTATGGGTTTTATGACGAAGAAGTAATTACTCGGTATTTTGACTTGAAAGAAAATGGTTCTTCCAAATATGTATGTTTTATTATAAAGAAATTACTAAGATATGGTTTTTTTTTACGGTGGGAAAAAATCATCCAATGACAACCCCCGCTCTTGGGTGGAGCAAGAGATAGTGTCTGACTCTTACTGACTAAAACCCCACCCCGCCCGGTCTCTTCATACCGGGGCTCGAATTTCCTTTCGCATAACCCTGGCCCCAGTAGGCTTCGAACTAGCTGGGCGCCTCAAGGAGTTGTCCTGTTGCTGACAACTCCTTGAGGCGCGCGAGAACAGTGCGCGCCGTCGACGTCTTGGGCTTGGTCCGGACAGTTACCGGAAGGTCGGACAGCGAGCTACCCATGGCTCACCGTCCACGAGCCCGTACTAAGATATGGTTGAATGACGTGTAAGCGAATTTTCTATTTTTATTTGCTTTTATACAACAGTTGGTAATTGCACAAATATTGGTACTTCTTTACGCTCGACGGCTGAACTCATATTGATGAAATTTTGGCACACAGGTAGACCTTATACTGGAATAGCACGTAAGATATGGGGAGGCGTGCTGGATCTTTAGACTGAAATGATGGTTTTCAATTTTAGTATACTTTGTTACAGTACTGTTTTGCTTATACATTTTTCGGCAAGCTTTTAGACGAGGGAGAAAATTATTATTAAACAAGTTTTTGTGCAGCGTCATTGACCGTGTAAATATCGTAAACAAACCCAAAGCAACAATTCAGGAATAAATAAAAAGTACTCCTAAAATCCAAATACGTTCCGTATACATAGTTGCATACACACAAACAAAATACAAAATTTTGGCCTTTTTATAGTACTAACTGCTCCCAATGTCTTCGCCTGCGTGATAGCAGAAAATTATCCCAAGGGAACATACTTCCGGGATAAAAAGTATCCTATGTCCTATTCCAGGACATGGTCTATCCGTGTACCAAGTTTCATCAAAATCGGTTTTGGAATTTAGGCGTGAAGACGTAACAAATATACAAATAAACTCACTTTCGCTTTTATAATATTAGTAAGGATTAGTAAGATTTTGTGTATGTTGTGTACATTAGGTCATAATCAAAGGTTCTGTATTTACATAAAAAGCATTTTTGCTGACTCTTCATAATATCCTTGAATTTACCTGTTATATTTGTTTAAACAATGGTATCCATACGGAATAGATAATAAAACGAGTATATACAAATACCACTGGTATTAGTAGTTTGTATTAAAATGGAATAAATCAATTTTACACAAAAAAAATTTTTTTACTATTGTCAAAATATATTTGACTTGACCTGTCAAAATCTTAACATAACGCGCTACTGAACCCTAACTTACCCGATAAACTTAACCTTAGCTCATAACACAACAAAACGAGGGTAGTTACTTAGCCCGCTCGTGAAACGTTATTGGTCGACCGTCGACGGAAAGAGCCGATTACTGCCGATTACCGCCGAAGCTTATAGAGTGGGGCCGAACGCAAATACGGTGTTTACACGTCAGCCTACCTTAAGCTTGTCTTGATAATCGCTACCGTCAAAAGTGTTCACCCGAACAGGAACGCGGGGGTGAATGGGAACGCAGGGGTGAATAGAAACAAAACTTTGATAAGGACTTTCACATATAATTTCTCTTAATATTGGTTTCTAGCAAAGCTTCCATTTTTTAGTTTTGAAATGTTTTACTGCTTTTTTTTTTATGATGTGGAATGTCATCCAATGCCAAGCCCTGCTCTTGGGTGGAGCGGGAGATAGTGTCAGACTCTTACTGACTAAAAACCCACCCCGTTACTTCTAGCCGTCGTACCGGGGCTCGAGATCCCTTTCGAATAATCCTGGCCCCAGCAGGCTTCGAACCGGCTGGGCCTCTGCTTTTGCTGACAACACCTTGAGGCGCGCGAGAACAGTGCGCGCCCTCGACATCTTGGGCTTGGTCCGGACAGTTACTGGACGGTCGGACAGCGAGCTACCCATGGCTCGCCGTCCGCAAGCCTGCGTCTACGGTGATCTTAAATCGGGATCGGCATCCCGGCGGCGGTGGCGAGAGTGCCGTTGCCTGATGTAGTCGGCCTCCTCCTTTGCTAGCATTACTGCTTCGCAGAAGGAGGCGACCGCCTGCCACTTCTCCTCGCTCCTGACCATGGCCTGAACCAAGGCCCGGAAATATTTGTACCAAGTACGTGCTGAAAACCATACATAAAAAAAGCCCTACGTCAGTTTTGAACTCAAAATCACAATGAAAATTGTAATCCATGAATCTGCACTAATTGACACTATATACTCCAATACAAAATAGATTTTTATTCGCGAAAAGAAAGTGTTTGGGCGTGTAGCTCTGAAAGTAATGCAAGCTTAATGTGGCTACAGAGTGTAATTAAATTGGATTTCTACGTTTCGTACCGTCCATAGTCCGCCATTTTGGAATCGTAATAGGTGGGTGTAATCGCTGCCTTTCTTTAATAACAGTTAGGTAAAAAATCTTTATTGCTATCGTTATTGATAATATTGAAGTGCGCCTTATATTAAAATTTGTTCTAAAATAAAAATAAAGTGGAGCCATATTACAGTCTGTAAATGGGCCATATTGCACTTAGCAAACAAATTTAGAACGTTATCTTTTAAATATTTATTTTATACTAGTTGCCATGAGCGGCTTTGCTCGTGTGATAGTAGAAAAATATCCCAAACGAACCTGTAAATGCCCGGAAATAGAAGTATACTATGTGCTTTTCAATAAGAATAAGAATAAGAGATGTTATTTGCAGAAACATGTGTCATCATCTTCCTGCCCTTGTCCCGTTTTATTTGGGGTCGGCGCAACACGTTTTTTCTTCCATTCTGTCCTGTCACTCGTCATGCTATCACTAACTCCCTTTTCTTTCATATCACTTCTCACACAATCCATCCATCTTTTCTTTGGCCTCCCTCTCCCCTTCCATCCATCCACATGTAAATTCATAACTTTTTTAGCAACATGCGTTTCGTCCCTCCTTTTCACATGACCATACCAAGACAAACGATTTCCTTTCAGCTTTTCAGTTACTGGCGCCACTTTCAAACTTCCCCTAATATACTCATTTCTCACTTTATCCATTCTTGTCACACCACACATCCATCTTAACATTCTCATCTCTGCTACATGCAATCTTTTTTCATCCTTCTTTTTCACAGCCCAACATTCTGATCCATACAGTACGACAGGCCTTATCACGGACTTGTAGATTTTACCCTTAAACTTGAGGGGCATCCGTGGGTCGCAAGTGGTTCCCGTGACCTGTCGCCATTTCATCCATCCTGCGTTGATCCGATGTGTTACGTCCCGGTCTACCGCACCATCCCCTTGGACGAGCGACCCTAGGTACCTAAAGTCGGAACAGATTGGTATAGGCGTTCCAGCGAGAGCTAAAGGCACAGGATTGGAGAGACCGCCGAAATCGCAGAACAAGTATGCAGAAACATGTGTATGGAGACAGAATTAAAATAATACATGCAAGGAGGCTCAAGACATGTCTGCCATTTCTCATGGCGTGCAAATATCTTAAATTCTATTATATTAATATTATGAATTAATTAATTATTTTTTCAATTTTACATTTATATATTAATAACAGTCATAATTAAACAATTTTCATTATATTCAATTACATATTTACATTATCAAATTATATATTTTCATTTTAAATATTACAGAATACAGATTATTATTACAATACATATACCAATATCAAGAACATGGTCTACCTATCAAATCTTTCAAGCCATTCGAGCATGAAGACGTGACAAACAAACAAACGCACTTGTACATTTGTATTTTGACTACCTAGCAAAACAAAAAATAATGAAAATCATTTTTTCATAGAAAACTTTTATAGCTCAGTATACTTATATAATTAATACTCGTCAAGACGAATCATACGAGCCCAAACTAGATGGGGTTGTGTCGTTTAACTACCAAGTTTCTATAGCCACCTTCCGGTTCCATCATCATATCAGCTCTATGTCAAAATAATTTTGCATTTTCATATGATATATTCAATTTGGAACCGTGCACTAGCTTCTGACGTTTTATAAGTGCCCATGTAGGCCTATGTGAAATAAAATATTTTGACTTTGACTTTGACTTTATACAGATGCATGCGCAATTTCAGCTCAATCGGTAACCGGGAAGTGGGTCAAATTTAATTTACAAGATTTGATGACAGACAAACATCAGGACAGGTGAAACTAAATAAAAGCTTGTAAATAGGTAGCTAAAATAGCTACTACTATACCGGCCCCCTAATTATTAGATATTTTTTGTTTCTTTCCGTTTCGTTCCAAATTATATTCTAGGGTCAAATGTCAAAATGAGCCTTTTATTTTTTGGTGTAATATACTAGTTGCTACCAGTGGTTACGCCTGTGTGAAAGCAGAAAATTATTCCCCGGGATAAAAAGTATTCTATATGGTATTCCAGGACGTGGTCTACCCTTGTACCAAATTTCATGTACATAAATCCGTGCAAGCGTTAAGAAGTAACAAACAAACACACACAATCACAAACTTTTACCTTTATAATATTACTGATTGTGTTTATCTTTTACATATATCCTTTTTTTTAACATTTCACTGCTTTGTAAAGCTTTAATATGCGCGAGAGCTATAGAAAATTTTTCTCAGAAAAGAAAATATTCGACCTTCAAAGTCACACTAGTGTTATACCTAAACATTCATCAGGCACTATGTTATTTAGCCTAAGAAGTGGCAGGGCGTGTAGCTCTTACAATAATGCGCAATTAGATCGGATTCCCACCGTTTAGTCTCCGTCACAGACCAAGGAATATAAATTGGTGGATGTTACACGTCTTCGCATTTTAAAACTGTTGTGCGCAATGGTTTGATTGTCTCAACCTCACGCTTTGTGCCACCTCTTACGCTCACTTGACTGCTTTGCAGGAGGTGATTGCTTCCCATGCCCCCTTGCTCTGTAGTGAGCGTTACCGTAACGCGGTTTTTACACTACACCGCTCTTAGCCACGGATGTGATGAAGTGGATTGCGTCGCTTGTACGCGTGGTATACATACCTACGTGAGTTCGGAATCAACGGATCACATACAAGATAATGTGACTTGTCCTGCAGGAGTGTTCAAAAGAGTTATTATGGCACTGCAAACTAAAGAACAATTGAAGAAACACGGGTGGATTTTAGTCAGTAAAAGTCACACTTAAATCGTATAGATTTTTTTATTATTATGGATATCTCACCTGATGGTAAGCGATGATGTGGAAGACGATGGAGCACGTTTGCCTAGAAGCAGCCTGTTTACTCTTTACTTAAATACCCCTAGTTTATTCTCACTATTTATCAGGAAAACAGACTCCGGCAGGGAATTCCACTCCTTCATCATCATCATCATTTCAGCTGATAGACGTCCACTGTTGGACATAAGCCTCCCCCAAGTGTCGCTACAAGGAACGATTCCAGATTCCACTGCTTAACTATACGCATAAATGTGAATGTGTTCCTAAAACGCTTTGTATGTATGGGTGGGACGTCCACCATGTACCGGTGGCGTAATGCCGTACGTGTGGTTGTGTGAAAGTTTAGGCCAGTGGTTCCCAAACTTATTTTGTCTACTGCCCACTTTGAGAATAAATATTTTTTTAGCGCCCCCATTTTTTCAACTATTTAAAAACCACTATAACTTCAAATTAAATAAATTAATTATTGTGACCTAGATATGTATATTATGTATATTAACGGAGAATTCTTAACGAAACTTTTACTATAACCCGCAACTTGAAACCTGAGCGCAGTAGGTAACATACAATGGCGCTTAGGTCTCAAGTTAACTCTTACGGGCTCCACCTGCCAATAAGAATGATTATTGAAACGCAACTTTATAGTATTAAAACAGAGTATCTTTTATTAAAAATATAACTAAAATAATCAATTCTTATATAAAAACTAATGTGAAGGATAATTCTGATGCTGTTTAATAAGTTTGTTGATATCAGATTCCAATTAAGCAGCACGCACTGACAGGAATAAAACAAACATGCATAAACTCGTTTATCTCATTCGACGCTCAATCGTACTCAACAAGTCCGAACAAGTATTCAATGAACCAGCCGACTGATACAGCAATGCACAATTCGGGTTATTTAACAAAAACTTGTTAAAACATGATAGATATCTACGAGTACTAATAACTATTAAAATGCGAAAGTGTGTCTGTTGCCTTTTTATATGTTTGTTTGTGTCTACTTTCATTACGAAACGGAGCGACCGATTGACATGATTTTAATTTTTTCTATATTCAATAAAATAGGACAGATATATCAACTACGCGGAGAGAAATATAGAACCGAGTTTGAGCAATCTTTTAATTCATATTAGTTGATGTTCACAAGTTGTTGTTGAGAGTCGAGAGCTCTTGCAGTCGTTGTTTAAGAGGCCTCCTAGCTAAATAAAATTACAAATCACCCCCCCCCTCTACACAACGCCTCCATTTTCTTTCTGGGTCTCTTCCCGCCCCCCTCGAGACCTGCAGCGCCCACAAGGGGGCGTTATCGCCCACTTTGGGAAAGACTGGTTTAGGCGATGCTGTCTCAGTATATGCCCGATGAGACGTATCAGTACTCTATGGTGTCCATATTGTAATATGGCCATGTATGTAGCCAAGCCTTATACCGCGGTAAGTGAATTGCCTCGTTTGATTCCCTTCTGACCTTTTGATTAGCCATCGGTTTTTGTAAGAAACCAAAAGGAAAATTAAATACGAAAGTTGATAGGTTAAAATCAAAATGGATTTGCTACTTGAATTATTATTATTATAGCCTTTTATTTATCCAATGACCGTACAATTTTTTTTGTATAAATACACATTTAACTTACTATCTAAAATTCATTATTGTGAGTAAAAGCCTCGTCCAAGATTTTCCATTTGTCTTTATTGGTTGCTTTAGTCACAAAATAGATAAAAAAATCATTTCTAGTTGAATAATAAATCATAATAATTTTTGTTTTATTGATCTATCGATTTTAATAAGGTCTATTTGGTTTTTATTAAGTTGGACAATGTCTTGTTATTTTATAATATTGTAAACTTATCTAAACAAGAATTTAGTTATTAAATTTTAGTGAACAGAGACTTCAGACAGGAATTTTGACGACTATAATTAATTAAAATAATAATAAAGATATTTTCACTGGCATTGGGGGACACTTATTTTATATTGAGCAGATATATCTTAGATAATATTGGACATGGCTGCGAAAATGATAATGACGCTGACTGGCATATATACCTTCAGCTGAAAAAATGCAGGACGGTTTTAGTCAGTAAAAGTCTGACACGCCCTCTCACTCCACTCAGAGTGGAAGCAGCAATGTGATGACCTACTAAAAAAAAAACTAGTAAAAATGTTCCAGTGCTTCATAGACAAGACTATTCACCTATCTACTGATTACGAGATTGCAAAAATGTGACATTTATCCTAATATGGCCCCCAAGCGTATAATACGGCCACTTAACCCCCACAAAACAGTGCCCATACATATTCACCCCCATTCAAATCTTAGGCACACAAGACGACAGCAGCCTTCACTTACCGCTAATCGCGGCGCAACATCGATGGTCCTTCAGCCGAGCAGAGGCCGAGGACTCTGGAGAACCATGGAGGACTATGGAGGACTCTCCAGTATCGAGCCATTTCACTCGCCGTGTATATTATAAACTTTGGGCTCCAATGTGGTTTGCAGATAATGATTTTTGGGTAAACCGCTATTGAAACGGGTATTGATTTGGAGTGTGGAGTATGAGGATCTAAATATTCAAAGAATTTTATTTCAAGTAAACAATTTACAGACAGTTTTGAAATGTCAAGATGTCAGTCAGTCGAAAAATATACTAATTGTATTCCAAAGCGTACATCTCTATGGAGAAGAATGTGCAAGAAACTCTATTATTCAAAGAACACTTTTAGTCCACATTATATTATTATGTTAGTATCACTTACTTCTGTTGTTCAGACAAAGAAAAAAAAAAAGATTGTAACATCTTTATTTAGTATTATATGTTCCTCCGATAAAACAATTTTTTTAATTATTATTAAATTCAAATAAGAATGGTCACTATTTTAAATGTCATATAGTAAAAATTTCACTGAATAAAATGTCATCGGTTAACAAGCTTTTAATGAAAAAAGCTGCTTCTGCTGCTGAGACCCTTAAACGGCGCAAATACTGTAACCTTATTGGTAATTACAGTTTTGAGCCGTTTGGGGTCGAAACGCTTGGTTCATGGGTTCCGAGTGCGCGTCTCCTTTTCAAGGATATTTCACGCCGACTGATCGACACTTTACGTGACCAGAGGGCTGGCTCGTTCTTTGCCCAAAGAATCAGCTGCCAGTCTTCTGGGCACATTTCCGGATGACAGCGATGTGGAGGAGTACTTTGACGCCTGAGCGTGCTTTGTCTTTTTGTATCATATTTATGTACATAGTTAGGTTTTAGTTTAAATAGTTTATTTAGTATTTAAGTTTTTTTTAATGTATATATGTAATAAATTTTTAATAGATATATAATAAATACATGAGGTTGTCTTTATAGCTCTGTATAGTGTATACCTATATAATTAATACTCGTCAAGACGTATCATACAAGCCCAAACTCCATGGGTTGTGTCGTTTCACTACCAAGTTCCTATATCCACCTTCTGGTTCCATCATCAGATCAGCTCCATGTCATAATAATTTTGCATTGTCATCAGGTTTACACATGCAAGCAAAATCTCAAACGGTAATCGGGAAGTGGGTCAAATTTAATTTACAAGATTTAATGACAGACAAACATCGGGACAGGTGAAACTAAATAAAAGCTTGTAAAAATTAAAAATGTCAATGAATAGCGTGAAGATAAAAATTTCAATGTGTAATAATTAAAAAAAAACATGTGACTAAATTAAATATTATGAAAATATAATTTAAAGCACCTGCCTAGATTCAAACCCCGATATACGATTTATTTTATATTCTTTTAACACAAGATCGTCTTGATGAATGAATAATTGAACTATTGGGTGAAGTTCCAATGATTAAATATGTACAATAGAAGGCTTCTTATTAAATGACTACAATAAACAATTTCAGCCATTATTGCCAAGCCTGGTAAAGGAATGTTGATTGTTATGTTCAAGCTGTCGTTGAAGTTAAATCTCTGTAGTAAGGTTCTTTGATGTAACCGGAGATAACTGTAATATTCAGCCTTTCCAAGAAATAACTTGTCGATGTTTGATCACATAGGTACAAAATTTATAGGTACAGAAGTCAATCTACATACAAAACGCGCTTGAGCAACGTACACATAGACACCGCTCACGGACACTATAATCTCGGAGCGCCTCTGCCCGCTCGTCGAACAGTTCCGGGCACGGCTCAAACGCTCATTAGTGTGCGACTACCAAACGTGGTATAAAAAGTGAAGTACATTCAAAGTCAAAGTCAAAGTCAAAATATTTTATTTCACATAGGCCTACATAGGCACTTATAAAACTACTCATTCATGAGATTGTCTTCTGTACCTATCTATTTTGTGGCGCGGGTAACGTAATGCTTGAGTGATTTGCTGCTGCGCTGCGTGGTGTTCGATTACCGCACGAAATTTGTATGATTGTTTTATTCTTATTCCAGTGTGGGTAAGAGACAGAGCTATACAGGTTGTCTAGCGCCATCTCTAACTTACACTGAAATAAGGATAACATAATCTTACTTTGTACGTCATGGGTTACCATCAGTTGTTCCAAGTCTGGGTATCTTGTGCATGTGAGTTTATTATGTTTGTGAAGGCAACCACGATTTATGAGTAATTCCTAGTATCGGTCAACGCTTAAAAAAAAAACCCTACAGTGAAAACATTGTCCCGGTAACCTGTAATACAGGTTCTTAGGGAAACCTCATCGCTTACCATCAGGTGAGATGGTGGGCAAACGCAAGCCTATCTATCATATATCTCTCACTTAGTTACACTCCGGTGTGTAAATTGGAAAGTGTCGGCAATAAGTAACTTTGTGATGAGAAAATAAACGTTTAATATTATTATTACAACGGTTTTGTGGGGCTTTAGTTTATAATTTTACTTACCATTGTGGAATAAAATAAATAAATAATAATAATAGTATAGTCAGGAGGTTCCTTTCTCTGGAGCCCTGACCGCCGGGTAGCTTGGACCCTGTTCCCGATACCGGTGGGACACTATTTTTTATATTTTTAAATGTTTTTTATTTTTTATTGAAATATTTAAAAATATAATTTATATGTTTATTGAGAAATAAAGGAAATAATAATAAAACAAAACCTGTTTTTTTACGACATAATCTTTACATAGCTGGTTGCAGGTTTCTTAATCAACCAAAACACATAGTTATTACCTGTACCTGTGTATGCCTACTATTCAAATACCTTCACCCTTGATTACAACCCCTGAAAATATGACGTCACAAGCCTGAAGCGTCCTCAGAGCTACACAGACAGTAGCTATCGCAAGATCGCTCGCTCAGCTCCCTTTGATTAGCAGCCAAATTGGCACAACGTTTTTATTTTTAATAGAAGGGCCCGAGCTTACTTCGGCATTTTTTCGACGGGCCAAACATTGTTCTCTCTATAGGCCGTGAGATCACAGAATGGATGGGCACAGAAGGTCCGCTTCATGAGAAAAACTTGTAAAAATAAAGAAAGAAAGAAAAAACAATTTAGTGGTCAAACGTCGCCTAAACACCAAAATTTTTCCGACGCAAGTTTGAGCGCAAGAGCACGTATGCGGTTCAGAGCGAGTGAGACGATTTCATGCACTGACTGGATGTCACTACAATTTGTCTGACTACTGAAATATAAACTTGAAATAGTTAGCTTGATAACATAATTTAAAAATCTCAGTCAATATTGATTTTTTATGACAGAAGTTTTGGTCTGTGGAAAGTGTCTGACATTTATGGGCCTACTTTAGAATAATCTATAAAACAAAAAAATCAGCCATAAAAATTTAAGTGAAATAACTCTTATTTTTAGTTCCTTTTCTAACCTACTCCTTTTGAATACCCTTGTATTCAAAATTATTCAGGGGTAAGGTAGGTATTCAAAGCAAATGAGACGCTACTGAGAACCTAAGGTTTCATCCACGTGAAAATAAGGAATGTCAGACAGTTCTGGGATCTTAGTATATAAGGGGTCTTCAGCAAATGTGTTTCTACGTTTTCTGATAATTATAATGGGGCAGTGGGTCATCTTAGAGGGAATTAGGTAAGGGCTGTATTTAAAGTTCACATGAACTGCCGATGCATTGCATGCATGCAGGCCCCACACGGTTTTGCTGACATCTCTTTGAGGCGCGCGTGGCCCCTATGCACCATCGTGAATTAAGCTCAATTTTTACCGGAAGGCCGAATCATAGATTTATGTTTTGGTAAAATTTTCGATTTTGGTGTAAAATAAAGTCTTTTCTATTCTATTTTACTCGACTCTACTCTACTCTAGTTTATTTTCACTCGTGGTAAGGAGTTGACCTTCTGTACCTTTGTCTTTCATATTTCGAAGGTGGGCGGGAAATCTGTGAAAAGGCCCGATAACAAGCTCGTTGAGATTTTGTTTGGGTCATGGAAATATGCATGGGACGTTATTAAAAATCTGAAGAAATGTGCTTCATGTACCTATTGTAATGCTTCCTTTTGTTGTTTTTGGGACTCCTAGAACGAGACCTTTTCGAAAAACATAAAAATTGAATATGGCGTTTGATTACCAGGTTGTAGGAAAAGTTTTATTTGGTTTCCGCGTGATATATTTTTGTTGTAGCTCGGAGTTGGGATTAGTGTCCGGCAACCCAGTGCCATGGCAGCTCCATACCCGCATCGGATTTACTTTTTTTTTAATGCGTAGTGAAACTAAACTAATAAACATTCTTTTTTAAAGTTAGTCCTGTACGAGTCATAAAATAATATTGTAGTAAAATAAGAACGCAGTTTGTGGCGAAAGATAACGTTTTTAATTATGTAAATTTTCACACTATTTACCAATCCAGGACAAGTTGTAACATAAGAAAATTGGTTCAACCCAAATTAAAATGAAATAATATTGAAATTATATTGGTAGTTTAACTATAAATAAACTATTTTCGTTGTTTTCTTTATGAGTGTAAGCTCCATCATGAAATACAAGCTTAATGAAAATTCTTACTAATATTATAAAAGCGAAAGTGAGTTTGTTTGTTTATATCTTTGTTTGTTACTTCTTCACGCCTAAATGGCAAAACCGATTTTGATGAATTTTGGTACAGAGATAGTTGGGACCCTGGAGACGGACATAGGCTAATTAAAAAAAAAATTAAGGAAAGGGGGAGAAAGAGCGAAGTCAAGTACAAATTTTATTATTAAATTAAAGTATAATAATAAACGCGGGCGAAGCCGCGGGTAAAAGCTAGTATTATTATAAAAGAAAGGATATATAGACAAATATTTCTGTTATCTAGATGTTTCGAATAACATTAAACAAAAGCGTTCAAAAATTAAAACCCATTATTAACAACAATACTTTATTCTTTTGTTATGCAAAATTAAACTGTTATCAGATTGGCCACCAACAAATGACCGTGACCAAAAAGGCTAACCCTCAAACGCGATGGGTGGGACAAAAAAGAAGGTGGACATATATAAATAGTGGTTTCAGACTGGAATAAATTAAGCCGGTTGACCGAATAATTGTTAACTGCTGGATAAATAGTACAAATTATACGTCTAACCACATTTATCTCCGGCGAACACTCGAAGCAGGGAGCCGGGACCACGTAGTGAAAGGACTTGGCGCAATTTTGAAGTAACAGATTTATTTTTTAGTATTCGTAACAGAAATTCTGTTTTTTCTGTTACAACTCAATCAGTGCTTATGATGCACTCCTCTTTAATGGGAAGAAATTTAAATGTTATATGTATCTTTGTTGTTAAGGAAATCCAGTGATATACTTAATGTATTTATTCTCAGTCCTAAGGACGAAAATAATTAATGACGCATATAGTCAAACGCACGTTCTTTGCAGTGATTGTTTGAACGATTTTCAATAGCCAATCACTTGATATACTTATCATTTTTAGGAATAATCAATTTGTCATCGACAACTCTTGAACCGAAATCAAAAGATAATTTCACGTTTGCTGAAATTATCTTTTCTGTCTTCTTTTTTTTTCTTTTCTCTTTTTTTCTTCTTTTTCTTGTTTGTTTTCTTCTCTTTCGTCTTTTTTCTTTCACTAACACTCGATCAAACGATCGAGTGTCAGTGAAAGTTAAACTACAAAGAAAACCGGGGTTGCCAGTTTTCGTGTCGCATCACCGTCCTCTGTTTTTCCATTACCCGGTCAGATCCAAGGAAAATGGCTCTTTTATTTGCTGAATAGTGAATGTTGAGCACTTATCCTTACGGGTTCACTTAAAGAGTAATGTGGACACTTTGCAGCGGCTTAGTCATTGCCACAGAGTTGTCAACGCGCTGGTGGAATATTGTACCTAATTTTTGGTTGATTCTTGGAGACTTTTCGGCAATTTTGAGTTTTTTAGTACTAAATAGCTACCCTGTAATTCCTAGGTATACTACATTTTAGGGGTTAGAAGATTCTACCTTTTTAAGATTTCAAAAAGATTTTGAAAGTTGTAACAAGAAACCTTTGTATGTGTTTCACTGTGTCTGTCCGTCCGGCTTCCGTTCGACATAGAAGCTCTTAAGGTGGTGCATCATGACTCACATTTTCACTGTTTTTCATACAACCGCTCATAACTGATTATGACGTTATTACACATTTTTCATTCGATATTTTGGAAACACAGTATCTTGTGGATATTATCTAGGTTTCTAAAGAAACCAATTTCTAAATTTGTGTAAAACTAATCCAGTAAAAACCTCTGAAAATCTCCTATTTTGTATGAACTTTGACACTTCATAATTTGCCTAAAAATGAAAAAAGTCAAAAAAGTAATCCTCTAGAGACCTTGCAACTTTTATTAAGATTCTAAATGATGACAACTTTTTCCAAAAACTTTTAAGGGTTTAAAAAAACCGGCTATTTCCTGGAAGAAGTTTTGTGAAATTTTCGAGTAAATCTCGGAATTACCGAATACTAACAGAGTTTCCAGGCGTTATCTCTCTTTTTTTGCGTTGCCTTTTCGTCAAACATCACGTTGGATTGCATTTAATGAAGTAACAAGCTTTTAATTCATGAATCCCCAAGCGACCACCGGTGGCCGCGCATCTATTGTCTTACTATTGTGTTTCTAATTGACGGTATCTGAAGGGTTAAACCATTTTCGATGTTTACGATAAGCGTGTGGAGAAGGACCCTCTTAATACTAGAAACCTGTAATTGTGTATGGACATATTAATCAATAAATCAAGGTTGCCGATATAGCACGAAGAAACTTACGCCAAACTAAAGTGGCAATGGGTAGGGCTCAATGCTCGCAAAACAGCTGGCCGTTGGGGCCGAAATGTTCTGAAAGACGAATGTCACATCTTACCCTACGCGGGTCCCGTGCGGATGTCCCATCTCTTCAAAATTTTTGGTTCTACGACATGCCGATTTCTCCAAAATGTTTTCCTTCACCGTTTTGAGAACAGTGGTGATGAAATAAATTTTACAAAGTGCCTGGGTTTGACTCTAGTGAAATTAGCATGGATTTTAAATAACATTAGCCTATCTAGACAATCACAATTTTATATATTATTCGTGTGTTACAGTGTTTTATTCGAAGACTTAAATTATTAGGGTGCGTTAATTTGTTTTTTATTCTGAACTATATTTTACTGTTCAATTATTTCTAAGGGTTTGCCATTAAGTTTAATTGTTTTTTTTTTTGTAATTATAAATCTTGTTATAATTGTTTTTGAAAATAAAATTGACTTTGTCAAATGCCTAAACTAATTTCAACGAAAAATGAATGATCTAGGTACCTTAACTTTTGACCTACTTTGACTGGCCTGTTGGTCTATTAGTTTGTGGCCTGAGTACTATGTCGGAGGTCGTTTGTTTGATTCCCACCCAAGACAAATGTTTGTGTGATGAGCAGGATAATTTTTCTGTGTCTGGGTGTAAATCTACACTAATATTATAAAGAAGTAAAGTTTGTTTTTTTGTTTGTACGAGATAATCTCTGAAAGCACTGGTCCGATTGCTAAATTTTTTTTCACAAACAAATTTGCTTGCAGCAATGGGAGAAGCTGTTGGAAAAAATACTCTATAATATGTATAGTATTTATAAATATACATATAAGTATGTTTATCACTTGTCTAGTACTCAAAGCAAAAGCTCTCCTTAGTTTCCAACTAGATAGCTTTGCGTGAAAATTGTCGAATGCTGTTATTGTACCTTAGTACATATTTATTTGTAGAGAGAGATTTAGCTCAGTGTGTTTTTTTCTAGGGAATAGGATTTTTTTTTTTATGAAATTCGTAGTTTCCATAGACTTCTTTGAAATTTGTATTCAGCGAAAATAGTGATACTGGTAAACAACACAACATTTCCACGTAAACCGATCGCTCAAAATTGTCGGAATTAAGCGAGTTCAGAACTTCATTGCGCGAGTCAGACTCGCGCACTACGGGTTCCGCACAAACTTATCTATGTAGTTCAATTCGCGAATGGACTCTTGAAGATTTTCCGAATCAAAAAAAGTTTTTTTTTTGTGACGTGACAACAAACTTTCCGTTTATATTTTTTCATAGTTTCAAGGGACCGCAAACCAGAGTACTTATATCGTTTTAATTTCAACTCAAGGCCTCCTCGAGTTCCCAAAATAAAGGGTCTTAACAGACAGACAACAATGTGGTCCTACCGTTTTTTCCTTTTGCGGTACCTAGCCTGAGCAGCCTTAAGAACTGCCAACCAAAACACCTACACATCTACATTTATTTATTTTTAATCTATGTCCTTTCTTTTTCACTATCAGAATGCTGCACCGTCTTCAACCAAAATTAATTAATTCAGACGAAGTTCGCGATACTCTCTGTTTTTCGGCGACGCCGCCATGTTTCGGCGAAGTCAGCAAAACGAGGCGTAAAATTATATTCTCGGCGTCATATCTGACTCAGTGCCGCACTCGGAGACGTCACCTAATAAACTGTCAATCGTAAACTTTAATTGGCCAGCGTAAATAGAACAGCAGGCTTAGAAACATAACTTTTCTGTTAGCGTTCCCGCTAAACGGTAAGTATAAAATGTATGGCAATGATATATCTGTCATTGCACTTCTCACCATAGGCGCGGGCTTGTAGACGGCGAGCAATGGGTAGCTCATTATCCGGCTATCTAGTAACCGTCCAGACTGAGCCTGAGTTACCGACGGCATGTGGTGGTAGAGCGGGATAAGTCATGGATGATTTACCTCTAAAATAAAAACCTGGGCAAGTGCGAGTCGGACTTGCGTACTGAGGGTTTCGAACAAACTTACATAAATAAATGGCTCAATTCCCGAATGGAGTCTCGAAGATTTTTCCGAATCGGATTTTTTTTCAGATTTATTCAAAATCAAAATAAAAATCAAAAAATCAAAAAATCAAAAAATCAAAAAATCAAAAAATCAAAAAATCAAAAAATCAAAAAATCAAAAAATCAAAAAATCAAAAAATCAAAAAATCAAAAAATCAAAAAATCAAACAATCAAAATCAAAAACGTTTATTTCAAATAGACCAATTCTAGGCACTTTTGAATTGTCAAAATGTCGGTCAGTCAAACAAACAAGTGAAGCTAAATTGCATATTCTTATATCTGTGCTATAAGACATTGTTTTATACCAAATTTCAGGGTTCTGGGTCAACTAGAAGTACCAATGAATGTTGATACGTTTTGACCGCAGACCTAGGGGTCTACTCGCTTTCTCCGAAAAACGAAGTTTCGATTGAAATTTCGCGTGTTTCCTACCCCGATTCCTTTCGTTCCCAAAATTTCGCACGAACGAAAATTGTTTGACGTACCGAATCTATAAACCTACTCTAATTAGTTATGTTTCGAAAAAAATATTAATTATGACAGAGGATTTATTGCAATTTTAATGTCAAATGAATATCGTTCGTTTGCGAAAGTTTCGTTTCGGAGAAAGCGAGTAGAACCCCTGAGTGTATGGTTTTAATTTTAACTCGATACCTCTACGCGTTCCTGAGACAAAGAATCTTGATAGACAGACAGATGGACGGAAAGACAATATCGTGATCTTATAAGCCTTGAAGGAACACTTTGTCGTCCGTCAAAAGGAAGGAAGGTACGGAACCCTAAAAAAGCTCAAAATTTTATTATTATATTTTCACAAGATCCTGTAACAGATAATTTCCAAATATATGGCAATATATGTAGATTAAATTATAAGAATCTAATTAAATCTAATCTTTAGATTAATCAAGTTATATTGCGAAACAAAAGTAGGTTTGCAGACGATAATTAAACTTGAATGGAAATATTGTTCGTCAATTTCAGACAAGATCAATTTGTTTGTGCTTGTAGATATTCGATTACGTTGTTTTGCCAATATTAGTTTATTAAAATACCATATTGCTACAGACGGGAACTTGAGATGTTTTTTTGAATCTCAAGATTACGTGTCTCAGAATAGATATAATCAAAATGAAAAGTGGATAGCAACCAAAAAGCAAAGGTTATATCGAGTCAAGCGTGTTCCATCGTCAGATCAGACCATCAGGTGAGATAGTGGTCAAACGCGAGCCTATCCATAATAATAAAAAAAATAGAGGTGTTTGTTCGTTCGCTCCTTTTGTTCGTGGCAAAATAACATTTGGACCTGGTTGTGACTACGAATAACCGCAACGTGTAAACCTGCGCTTTCACAACGCGAGAGCAACTGAAAGACACAGATGTGATTTTAGTCAGTAAAAGTTTGATACGCTCCGTCCTCTCTACCCTAGAGCGAAAGAAGTCGTTGGATGAAATCCCACCACTTTGTTTTGGGTTACCCAGTGCTCGTCTACGGCGGCTGGTAATCGGGGTCGGATTCTCGGCGGCTGGGGCGTGAGGATGTCGGTTCTCTCACGCGTGCGTCCGTCTCCTACACCAGTATTACTGCTTCGCAGAAAGAAGCTACCGCCACCCCTTCCCTTTCACTCAGAACCAGGAACTGGCACGAGACGTCACCGAGCAAGCGGGTCTTATGATTACCTTCTATAGTCAAAAAGACTACCGATATCACATTTTACCTGCGCTCTGACACGCGGAAGTGTATTGAAAATAATGGTCACTTGTCAACGGAAAGACTTTTACGACATCGCATGTCTATTCTAGAACCACAAAAATCATTAAAAAGTAACAAGTACTAAACGAAATTAGTACTAAGTTACAGAAAATCGTGTATCTGCAAGTTTAATAAGTAGGTACGTCTTCATAATAGAATTACATAAGTCGCGGACTGAAGGAATGTTTTATTTTTAACAAAGGTTGCTTCGTTCGGTACTACATACATTATACATTACCGGAGCAGAGCTACGAAGATCTTCGGGGTTTGAGAATGTATAGAAGGAAAGACAAGTAGTTTGAGAATGTATATAGAATGAAAGAAAATATTGTGTTTGCGGGCAATGACGCATTCTTAGGACTAGCTGCCAAATTATGCACTAAGCAATGTGTAACTCTTTATTAAATCGACTCACTGTTCTGAAACAGTTTTATTTATTTAATCTTCATGCAACAAAAAGTACAAAGGCGGACTTAATGCCTTAGGCATTCTCTACCAGTCAACCTAGGGAGGTGAAGAGACAATATGGTAGGCGCACAAAAAGAGAATTTTGTTTTGGAAACAAGAGTACAAAGTATACATATAGTTAAAATACACATACATATATATTTAATATATTATATATAATACATATAATATATTTATATAAAGTAAAGAAAGAAGTTTTTGAGACGATTCTGCTATTGGTATAGAAAATGATTCCGCAACTTCCGCTTAAATTCATACCGACTTTCGGCCGTCCTGATATCGAGAGGAAGCGCATTCCACAGAAGTTTTAGTGTTCCAAAAGATTGGAACGTTAATAATGTTTTGAATGCATCATTTGGAAAACAATATATTTACTTTAAGTGACCTGCAGGCTTTTTAAAATTAAAATTAAACCTATAAACAATTCAAAAAAAAGAATTCAGTAGTTGCCGATGAATCGAAAGTCACGTTATATGCCATTTCCATAGCTCGCCGTCCGACCGTCTGGAAACCGTCCGGACCGAGCCCAAGTCGTCGACGGCGCGTAGTGTTCCAAGCGCGCCTCAAGGAGTTGTCAGCAACCGCAAGGGCCCAGCAGGATCGAAGCCTACTGGGGCCATGGGTGATGCGAAAGAGACTCGGGCCCTAGAATAATGGCAAAGAAGAAACAGGCGTGCGTTTTTAATCAGTAAAAGTCCGACACGAAAAGGGTGGGAGATTTCATTTAGATGATTTTCTCACCTAAAAAAATGCCTTCTCCAACCTCTCCAGCCTCTCAGACCCAGGCCGGTCTAGTCTCATGCAGAACAAATGCGGTTAGTACTAGCCTCCAAGGTGACGTTCACAAACATTGCTCTGTAACAGAAATCCCTGCAAGAATAAGGTTCAATTAGATATACAGACGCAGACGGCTAGGATTATCTGGTTTCTTTGAAGTAGAATTATGTAGGTGTGGGATATGATTTTAGATGGAATATTGAATAATTTACACTGATATTATAAAGAAGTAGAGTTTGTTTTTATGTTGATTTGTTTGTAGGAGGTAATCTCTGAAAGTACTGATTTGATTGCTAAAATTTTTACACCGATAAAAAGTTGCATTAATCCTAGTCTATATGTTATGTACGCGAACGAAGCCGCGGGCAAAAGCTGGTAATAAATAATAATAATACAGAAGGCTCTACCTACTCCTCGATACGGCTCGCATTATAAGGAGGTTTCTGTATCTAGAACTGGTAGATTGGACCCTGTTCCCAACACCAGCGGGCATCTATTTTTTTAATGTTTTTTTATATGATTTTGTTAAAAAACATATATTTAAAAATGTAACTTATATGTTTAAGAATTAAATAAAGGCGATACTATATATTTTTTTATATGCTTTTTTATCGAGCATCGAAACTGAAAATTGAAAAATTTGGCGTTTTTTTACCGATGGATGCGAAGCGCACAGGATCGTTCGTCGTGGCGTCACTTGGGCAGGCTCATGTCCAACAGTGGACGTATATCGGCTGAAATGATGATGATGAAAGAAAAAATTAAAAATGTAAATAATATGCTCTCCTTAGCTGTACGCACAATGAATGTGTACCCAAAACGTTTTGTGCGTATAAGTGGGATTATTATAGAACTATTATTGTATTCGAAAAATTGTATTAATTAATTTCTGAACACAAAGTTAGATATTCAAAATACTGATAGAAAAGATAATGGGCGTTTAGCTTTCAAGGTGGCACGACATTCATTTTCAACCTATATTATGTAGCTTATTTATTATTTATTGTGGGTACTTTCCAGTCCAGTATGCCATTATAGCTAGCAAAACTACATATACAACGTGTAACCTGAAATTAGTTTGATGAGAATAACGATCAGAATCAATTAAATCACTTTTTAATATAGGTTACATTTTTCAAAAAATCTTCATTAGAAACGTCGACCCTGTCTATTTATGAATAGGTCAAGCTATCACGTGCGCAAACCCGTTCGAATAGGTAAACAAACACAAACAGTTGTAATCCAATCAAGTTTTCTCATTTTCAGTTATGAATTTTAAACAAACTAAAACTGCACATAAAACCTTTAATTATTATTTTTTTTTTTTCTCGCATAATTTAAAATCATCTAAGGTTTTGCGCATTTAACGTTACACGTTGTATAGAAAAAAATCGTAGAGAAGAATTATAAAATCGTAGTTTTCCTAAAGTTAAACATTACAATAATCATTTTGGGATCGATATTTTGGAAGGGATATTGGTTTTTAGTACCTACCTACATAGTTATATATTTTTTCAAGAATTAATTTTTAAGTATTAGGCAGTCTACTTTTTCTCATCATCATCTAATAACTTCTTTCACTACGGCAGAGTACGAGGGCGTGTCAGACTTTAACTGACTAAAACGACACCTATGTTCAACCAGTTGCCTTTTGCATGCTAGGACCATGGGTTTCCCTTTTAGAAGTCAACCTGGTATAATGGCATGAGCCTTAGAATGTTCCCACTGCTGGGACTCACGCCTCCTCTCTAAGAGAAGAAATGGGCTATAATCAACCACGCGCCTCATTCGCATCGTGATGTGTCTTCGATTTTCTGGTTCTAGGATAATCCGATTTTCTCACAATGTTTTTCTTCGGCGTTTTGAGAGTATGACATGTAAAGTCGGTATTTAACCAAATATTTATAGACTAGTATTAATAACGTCATTTCACTTAAATTCGCCACGATTCATCAAACGCAGACAAATGAATATTATGACCGATGCCTTTCAAGGCAGGAATCTCAATGTTTTAAAATGGCCACCCCTCCACAAATTGACCTCGCCAAGTGTAGCATAACCTTGAATATCAACCCTTACGACTAATATTATTTTACCTACGAGCTGCTCTCAACAACCCCGACTTCAATAGTAATATCAGGCCTAAAACAACATGGCGGAATCAATTTAATTATGATTTACAAACAGTATCCGGGCTTGCAGAGCTGCTCATCGAAAATTGATGGTGGCACTATCAACGCTCAAGAAATTATAGTCGCAATGAATTGTCGTACATAGATGTGGGGTTGGGACTAGATGTGTGTTTATACTTAAAAAAAAGATACTCGTATTATTAGTCACCACAGAGTGATGACTTATGGCTCCGAAACGTGGTCACTTACAATGAGCCTTATAAGAAGACTCAAAGTCACCCAAAGGGCGAATGAAAGGGCTATGCTCGGAGTTTTCTTGCGTGATCCCATCAGAAATGAAGATATCCGCAGGAGAACCAAGGCTACCGACGTAGGTTAAAGAGTCGCTAAACTTAAGTGGCAATGGGCAGGGCACATTGCACGCAGAACAGATGGTCGATGGGGACGAATGGTTCTGGAGTGGCGACCACGTACCGGAAGACGCAGCTTTTGAAGGCCTCGTGGGAATCCGATGGATGCGTGACGCAAAGGACCGGTCGTTGTGGCGACGCTTGGGGGAGGCCTATGTCCAGCAGTGGACGTCTTTCGTCTGATATGATGATGATGAAGAATATATTAGGGGTTAAGTTAGTACTTATGTTTATCAGTTGTCTAGTACTCATAACACAAGCTCTATTTAGCTTAGGACTAGACGACGTTCTGTGGTAGTTGTGGAATATTATTATCCTGAACAAAATGAAAATACTAGCTCAGCTCACAAACGTACAACAACAATACATTAGCCTCTTCCAGCACTTTTAACCCTGGTACACACGATCAAATTAGCGCGACATAGCGCACATGTGCACAAGACCTACACAAAGGAATAACTTCCTTTGTTTTCGGACCTCAGTTTATGCGCGATTTTATTATCATTATAGAGATAATGCTAATTTATGAAGGACGTTAATGTGATCGCTTTAGTCTTAGGTGTGTTTATGGCTTTGTTAGTGGAGAGAGCTGGTCAGTTAGTAAGTACGTGTTGGGAGTATAGATTGGATGGTCACGGGCGCTCAGAGTAGAGGCACAAAATGTATAGGTACTGAAGTCAATCTACATACAAAGCGCGTTCGAGCAACGCACACATAGACACCGCTCACGGACACGATATCTCGAAGCGCCTCGGACCTCGCCTCGCTCGTCGAACAGTTCCGGCTCAAACGTTCATTAGTGTGCGTCCACCGTGCGTAGGTATAAAAAGTGAAGTACATACATGAGATTGTCTTCTGTACTTATCTATTTTGTGGTAGAGGCCTCATAATGTGATCCATTTAACCATCTAAACTGAACTGTGTGTGTATATATATATAGGAAGTAGAGCTCCATCCGATGGCTCACCTTCCGTCCTGCACCACGTGCCCGGTTACCTGCTCACGTAGCCGTGCCGTAATGACAGCATCAGCGGACGGCATTGCCGTGGCCGAATTCTGGACCAGGCAAGGAATTTGAGTAGTTTTGCCATCGATACGCTAAGATGAAGAAGAAAAGCTCCATCGGTACTGTTCCCGCGCGCCTCAAGGAGTTGTCAGCAGCAGGAGCTGGGTCGAATCCTACTGGGGACAGGGTTGTCCGAAAGGAAGCTCGTGCCCCGGTATGAAGGCTAGAATGAACGGCGCGGGGTTTTTAGTCAGTAAGAGTCTGACACTATCTCCCGCTCCACCCAAGAGCGGGTTTTGTCAAAGATGATTTTCCCCGTCGACAAAAAAAAAAGCTCCATCGCTCTTTCTCGCTCGCACGGCTGGCATTTCAACACATCATCGTCATGGTAAGGCCCATAGAACACAGGAATTATGGTTCTGTGGTAAGGCCCCAGGACTGATTTTAGAGCGTAAAGCATCAATAAAGGAGGTGGGTTTTAGTCAGTAAAAGTCCGGTATTCTAACACTCTCGCTCCAGCATAGAGTGGAAGAAGTAATTTGATGATTTATCACCCAAAAAAAAACTGGCACTCAGAATGAGGACCACCCGAATTTCGGTCACTCGTAGCTCTCTTACTTACGCGGATCCATCGTCTTTACGAGCTTTTCGAGCATGGTGGTGTCACAATACCAACTTGCGAACTCAAGGCTGCTACTGAGTCATTACTAAAGAGAAAACCAAATATCTAATCTTTTTACACCTGGAGCCAGTGGGTTGGGTATCCGCAGCGGGCATACAGCGACCTGCGTGTCCAAGGTAACAATGCACTCAGGGTACTGTTGACTGACTTGACTGGCCTGTTGGTCTAGTGATTAGTGATCCTGACTGCTATGCCGGAAATCGTGGTTTCGATCCCCTCCCAGGACGAATGTTTGTGTGATGAGCCTTTGTTCTGTATCTGGGTGTAATTTATCTGTAATATGTATGTATATAAGTATGTTTATCAGTTGTCTAGTACCCATAACACAACCTCTGCTTAGCTTGTGACTATACGGCGTTGTTTGATAGTTGTGGAATATTATTATTACTGTTGGGGCTGCCGTGGTGTTGCAGTGCGTCGGGTATGTTTGCTGAGTCGCGGGATGATGGCTTTGCTGCCATAACCAGAAAGAGATGCGCCTCTCTACTCGCTCGTGTCCGTGGCAGCACCAACACTATGCCTATACTGAGTGTTTTTGCAGATAAGTGGGAGTCCTTTATGTTACAAAGATGGATGCGCCTTCATGTCGTAATCTAGTTGTGTGTGTAATAGTTTTGTGAAACCTACTAACACCAGTTTTTAAGATATCCTTACTAACAACATATGGACCTCGTCCAAAATAAATGTTTTTTTATTATTAATATGACTCTACTTCAGAGCACTTACCTGTCACATTTGCGACTACAAGTCAACGAAAAAAAAAAAACAAACGCCAGTAAATCTGTGATTAAAGTGATAACGAGAACGTTGATAGACGACACACTAAAATCAAGCTTACAAGCTACCTTCCTATCTTCAACCAATCTTCGCGTGACTTAAACAAAAACAAAAAAAAAAAACTTGTAAACAACCATCGCCCCTAAAATCCAACTTCCTCACTCAAATCACAAAAACATTGCTCAAACCAAAAACACGGTAGTAGACAAAAAAATAGCTTCCAAAAACAATTTAATTGTATAAAGCCGGTTGGAGGGCATTAGCGAAAATAAAATAAACACCGACGTCGCCCCCTGGCGGCAGGAAATGAAAAAGCACTCGACGTTTTGAGAGGCGCGGTGTAAGGCAAAAGTACTGCACTAACAAACTGCTTTGTTCACGCCAGTACATTCTGGGCGAGTCGTGACGATTGGGACTGGGTAGCTGACTGGATTGTAGTGTTTTGTTTTCTGAATTTTCTAGTGGTAGTCTAGTTTTTTTTTTTAAGTGGGAAATTCAATTACTTCAATCCAATGACTTTTCCACCGGTACTTTTTGAGTGTCCCACCTACACGCACAAAACGTTTTGGAAACACATTCATTGTGTGTGCAGCTAAGGAGTGGAATCAATTGTCGGAGTTTGTGTTTCCTAATAGCTACAACCCTGGAATCTTTAAGTCGAGAGTGAATAGGTTTCTTCTAGGTTAGCGCGTTTCATCATCGACCGCATCGTCGCTTTCCATCAGGTGAGGTGGCGGTCAAGCGCGAACCTATCAACAATAAAAATAAAAAAAGCTCTAGGAAAGAGCGCGTGGGCGTGCCAGGCTTTTACTAACGAAAACCCACTCCTACGCTCCTCCCTTGCCATGCGTTCCAGGACCCCTGATATTCCTTTCAGAAGCGAACCTATGGCCCAGTAGGCTTCGGTCCTGCTGGGCTCCTACGGTTTTTCTGACATCTCTTTGAGGTGCCTGAGGAACAGTACGCACCTCAAGGACATGGCAGCAAGTTTCGCATAAACTAAAAATAATGTTGTATAACTGATTGTTACTAAAAAAGCGAACGCCATTATTAAAACAAAAATAATTGCCATCAAACACGGCCATAAAATTAGCGATACTAATGTAACATTTCATGTTTGTCGTACCCATCAGAATGTGTAGCATTCACCCTCGATGTGAACGTACAATTTAAACACTCAATTTAATATTTCTGGTTACCACAAAAGGGAAGGTAAGCATGTAGATATTTACATTATTAATATACGGAGATGAAAGGAATGGATAAGCCGGGAAAGATGAGGCTATAATCCATGTATGTATGTATTGACAATCTAATTTTACGTTATAATTTCATTTCGTTTTTTTTTGGTAAAGCAAAATATATTTTGTTAAGACTTAACAAGTGGCGGTAAGCGGAACAGAGTGAAAAGTCCCGCAAATCTCCGTAGGAAACGGAGGATTCTCCGGCCTGACGGGCGTTATGTCTGGTGGGCAAATTTACTGTCCGATAAATGATTTTTCAGGCTGTTCTATATGTTCAAATCACGCGGAGAACTTTAATTGCGCAATGCAAGATTCAAATGTCTGAGTTAATTGAGATGGTAGTTTCGGAATCTATATTAACATTATAAATGTAAAAGTAACTCTGTCTGTTACGTTTTCATGGTTAAAGTACTGAACCGATTTTAAAGAAATTTTGTACGGAGTAAGCTTGAATCCCAACGAAGGACATAGGCTACTTTTAATCTGGCTTAAACTATAAATTAACAATCTATATCTATCTATTAGATGGTCCATGTGGTCGGAAAGTTCAGAGGTGGCGATTGCGTGCCAAAAAGCACAGCTTTGGGAACCTCCTATAAGATCGAACCGATGGTCTGATGAGGGTGGCGACCATTCAATAGATGCGAGATGCATATGGCTTGTTGTTGTGGTGACATATGGGGAAGGCCTATATCCAGCAGCGGATGTCTTTATGCTGAAAATATAGTGATAATTATGTCTTTAAATGATCAAAAATGTCAGTTATCTCGTTCCACTCCTCAACAAACCTAACAGAGGCAAAAATTACTAGCCGATCGGCGAGAACTACCGGCGTCGCCACCGTACAGTTGTGTGCTTAAGACATTTGCAATAAATATTTTACACTAAATTTAAATTTAACAAACTCTCCATGTGGAAACGATTTTATTCTATACATGTTTATTTGTAAAGCACTTACAATAACCTTGCAGGACTGTATTACTAATATCATAAACAACAGCTGTTGTTCTATGACTTTTTACAAAACCAAACCTTCAAGATTACGTTGTTCTATCTAACATTTATTTCAAATCTGTATTTTGCTATACCTACCCTGCGTGTGTTTGACACAAGGCATGCGCATCGAACATTCCCACCACCCAATCTTCGCTACCCTCCGCTATTGTACTATCGCTTGCTTCGCATAGACTTCGTAATATTTAGATCAATTTAAATATTTTTATTTTTGCATGAAAATCTGATGAACATTTTTTATGAAAATCTGAAATCATACATTTTTAAAAGTCATTGTTTATGATGTTAGTAACATAGTCCTGAGAGGTTGCCAGTATTTTACAATTAACTCTGTATATAATATCAAAACTATCTCCGTACTCGCAAAAAAGAAAGATGTAATATAAGTGCTTATACTTTAACTGGCGACCGCATACCGGAAGAAGCAATGTTGGAAGACCTGTAGAAGGTCTTTTAGGGTTAAGTGGCAACGGGCTGGGCACTTTGCTCTCAGAACAAATGGCCGTTGGGGCCGAAAGGTTCTGGAATGGCGACCACGTAACAGAAGACGAAGCGTTGGAAGGCCTCCTACAGGGTGGACCGATGACCTGGTAAGGGTTGCGAGAGTCCGATAGATGTGAGACACACAGGCCTGTTAATTGTATCGGTGATTGATGTCCCTTGAAACAATTTTCTACTTTCTTTTCTATGGGAAGGGACCCACGGAGACTACCGAAAATAACCTTATAAAATCCTTATCCAACTTCAGTTTCAGTAATCACACAGTTATGAACTTGTTATGTTACCTCGTTGTCCGCACAAATACATAGTCACTAGGCCATCCGGGCGACTAAGGGATTGTTTTGCTCCCGCACTCAGCTGTGCTTTGACGCCTAATGCTCGCTATGACATGCCGTGACCTGCGTTGTAACTGATGTCGGTGGTGTCCAACTTGTGATCTTTTTTAAGTATTTTTGGGAAAAATTAGAACATGATGTAAAAATTATTGGAATCGATTCAGTTTCTAATTCTGAACAAATTTTATTCAGACTGTATTTTTGTACTGCTTACTCATGTTTAAACAAATAATTTATCTTTATCACGTTTCGCATATAATAAAAATAATAATAATTGGTTGGATCAAGGGTCTGATACAGAAGGCAGTACTCCTCGATACGGCACGCATTGTGAGGAGGTTCCTGTCTCTGGAGCCCTAACCACCGGTAGCTTGGACCCTGCTCCCGACACCGGCGGAAACTACGGTTTTATATTTTTAAATATTTTTTTTTTATAAATAATTTTTTTTAAAGATATTTAAAAATGTAATACATTATGTGTACTTAATATATAAAGGGAATAATAATGATATTATTATTATTTTTAGTATATAATATAATAATAATATTCCACAACTATCATACAACGCCGTCTAGTCCCAAGCTAAGCAGAACTTGTGTTATGAGTACTAGACAACTGATAAACATACTTATATATTTCTAAATACGTACATATTATAGATAAATTACACCCAGACACAGAAAAAAATGAACATGCTCATCACATAAACATTTGTCCTGGGTGTGAATCGAACCTACGACCTCTGTCATAGCAGTCAGGGTCACTAACCACTAGACCAAAAAGCGAGTCTCTTTTTCTTCCTTGATTTATTTAACAGCAATATTCCTTAAAGTAAGCCTGTTAGGTCTCAAATCCCGTTCAGCATCAACAGTCTTAATCTTCTTGGAGTCAAGGGCGCGGCAGCTGTTTGGCAGTAAGTGCATTTTAGCACTCAAAGCGACGCATTATTTATACAGGTTCTTGCTGGTCCAAGCTAGAGTCAAAGGGATAGCGAGCCTTTGAGGTGGTAGCCGAGCATTTCCCGACAAATTGGGGGGACTAAGTTATCGTAAAACAGCATGCTTTATTAATGTAGAAGGAATTGTTTGGAGTACTGAGAATATCTGCAGCATGATTAGGTATAAAGGTGCGCTTGCATGGGCAAAAAAAAATTGCTCGATTGAGCAATTGATGGTCGATTGCGATGTGAAAACAATGTCAAATTTTGACTGGCCTGTTGGTCTAGTGATTAGTGACTCTGACTGCTATGCCGGAGGTCGTGGGTTCGATTCCCACCCAGGACAAATGTGTTTGTGTTAAGCACGATCATTTGTTCTGTGTCTGAGTGTAATTTATCTATAATATGTATATGTATTTAGAAATATATAAGTATGTTTATCAGTTGCCTAGGACTCATGACACAAGTTCTGCTTAGCTTGGGACTAGACGGCGTTGTGTGATAGTTGTGAAATATTATCATATAGTTATGTCGGAAACATATATACTAATTTACGGCAACGGTAACAATCTCTTGATCTCGTAAGTTCGTGGAGGTATCGAGTTGAAATTAAAACCATATACTCAGGTTTGCGGTCCCTAGAAACTGTGAAAAAATCAAACAACACAGTTAACGAAAAAAAAAAACCTTTTACAAAAATTAAATAACCGACTTCACTAAAAAAATACTAGTCTGAAAAATCAGACCTATCTGAAAGCATATCATGTAAGGAGAAAAAAAAAATTCGCTCATGGGTCCATTAACGATAGAGTTCTGAGGTAAAAAACATAAAAAAAAACAACCAAATTGAGAACCTCCTCCGATTTTTGGAAGTCGGTTAAAAAAAAAAGATACCACCGTTTATGTCGCAAAAAAAAACGTATGTTTCGTCACTCTCAAAGAAATCAAAATTCATAGCTACTTCCCAATGACATAGAAACCTGAAATTTTGCGTGAAGCAAGGCCACATAGCACAAGTATAGGAAAACATCTGAAAACTGTAAAATTTTTGTGCAATTCAGGAATTGAACTGCCCCCAAGTTATAACCGTTTCGCTTGCGTCGAACGCCTCGAGTTGACCTTGCCGCCAATTCTTTTGTTCTGACCACGTGACTAAGCGTTGAGGTGACGTCGTTCCCGTACATTTGAAGCTTTCTACTAGCGTTAACTATTGCAGATTAGCAACTTGGCTAGGGATACTGATTTGTTACGTAAGTTTGTACGGTGCACGAGCCCGATTCGCATTTACCCTGTTTTTTAAATTTTGTTCAAACAATCTCACACAAATAGAAATATCTGTCGAAAAACTATTAGGGCTTTATTCCCAGCTCTGTTAATTGGGGTTGACAGACATCCCGCCCCTGGGACGGGACTATCCTGTTAGCTTGTGACGTCACTCTGTCAGCCATGGGGACGAGTAATGGAATTCTGATGGTGCGTTAAGGGACAGGGGACTGCTGAATATCTATGCGACAGGTAATAGATATCAGGAATGTTTGGGCCGAAAATAGATTTGGCTTTTATAAAGGTGATATTGATGGGATATTCTTTGGTATAAAAGACTAGATTACACTGGGCCGCAAAAGTTACGGGTCACTAGTAAAAAGGGTGATAATTTTTTAAATAAATAAAACGGATTCGTGAAACTGTATTATATTGTTTTAACTAAATAATTAAACACATAAAATAAAATACTGTATCATACTCTATTCTCATTAGCCTTTTATGTGCTTGGCAAAGATTTTTTGGAGGTATGCGGAACAGAGAATAAAGTCCCTTAAACCTCCTTTGAAAAGGGAGGATCCTCCTGCCAGACGGATGTTATGTCTGGTGGGCAACTGCCCGATAGTTGATTTTGAAAGAATTTTGATTGCGCGATGTAGGATTTCGTATTTTTGTAGTTCTTATGTGGCGCCACAGATATCACTAAGCCTCATTCTCCCTTTTCCACACACGTCTGTCTTCTGCCATTACGGACTTGTTCTTTTGGCAAGAGTCAAGATCACCTCTGACGAAGATGAGAGATAAGCTTCTTTCTTTCTATCGGAGTACCTATTCATCATTTTGATATTTGCATGATTACATAACCAAATTCCGGAGCAGTAGTGGCCAAGTAGTGACGGCCCCGACTTACGAGTTGTAGGTAATTATTTCATCACCACTGCTCTCAAAACGGTGAAGGAAACCATCCCAGAACTAAACATTCGAAGACATGTGACATCCACCAACCCGCACTGGGCTCGTGTGTTCGATTACGGTCCATCCCCTCTCCTAGAGAGGAGGCCTAAATCCCAACAGTGGGAATATTATAAGGCCGACTACGCTATGCTATATACAAATTCGTACAAATATTTTGTAGTGTCAGTAAAAATTACAGTTTGTTTTTCAACCGTTTTTTTTTACCAAGCGTTTACTCTATTCACTAGAACTAAAACTATTAACCCGAGATCAAAATAAACTACAAAATATCTAACGTACCATTTTTCAACGCACACAGTCGATAAACGGCGATAGCCATCAAATTAAAAGCTATCAATCAAAGCAGAACGTTAGATCCGGTTCGATCCGGTCGCCGCCGGTTCTGACAGGCCCGGTCCGGCTCGATCCGGTAGATAAGCCCCGATTTGAACCGTGACAACTCATACTTTGACGTTTTTATCTAATGGTACTGTGAAATGGATAATGAGGTTTGTAAGAAATTGTTGTAATTGAAATCTTACCTCTTTTATCTTAGTTTAGTATTATTTACGGTACTCGGTCTTAACGTAAAAGGCAACTGAAGGAACATAGGTTTGGTTGTAGTAAGTAAAAGTCTAGTTTTATTTTACTCTGCTTTGCATTCTTCGCTCAAATGGAAAAACAATCGTATCTTCAATAAAAAGTAATAAAAATTAGCTTCATAATTTAAACAAATAAAATAAGTCTGCGACTTACTTGTTGGTCCTTCGAGCCGGATTTCAGTTCCCTACTTGTAAACCGAAGCTTACAAATATATTAATAATTGACAACGGTAGGAGGTTATAGTTTTACATCTTAATTTACTGTTTGGCTACACAGTTAACTATCATCTTTAGTTACCATTACAAGAGTTACAACTCAATATCTTTAACATATGCCCAAATCATAAACTGACCCGATTCACATTCATAGCCTTGTCCCCAATCCCATATTTTACGGTCGTAACTATAGTCACGATGTTTTCGATGTGCTGCTATCAATCTGCCTCGTCCACCAGTGATGGTCATCCATCATGATTAGCTGGATAGCCCATGCGTCCATTATACCCAGATTTTTTCGCGTAGCCAGCTTTAAAAATCAATTTTGTTCGTCCATAGAATAGTTGGGATGTCAATGTTTGAAATGTAGGTCAGTGGCGTCGTTGTTGGTTATTGGACGTTCTGTTTTTGAATTAAAACTGTAATAAAGGAATAGTTTATATATGTCGCAGGTAAATGAGGATATCAGAGATTCACGAAATCCCTAGGGATATCATGAAATCCCGAATGATGTCGAATATTCTTGTTTATTACGTCTTCTTACTAAAAGTAATTAGTGATATGACAAAACGCCAATTTATCGTCAATGATATGTCGTTTCACTAAACCAAATCTAGTAAAATAAAGAATACTGGTGCATTTTTATTAGAAAAACACAACTTTAGAAGGTGGAGGTTTTTAATTTAATTGTGTTTTTAGAGTTCCGCACTTCAGTCATCTTTCTGTTCTTGTCTCTCGTTACTTGGGTTTGGCGGAACACGTTTTTCCTTCCACTCTGTCGTGTCAACCTGTTGATCTATTGGTTAATGACTTTGACTGCTAGTCCGGAGGTCAAGGGTTCGATTCCCACCCAGTACAAATGATTGTGTGATGAATATGATCATTGGATCATCATGATCAACTGTGTCTGGATGTAATTTACATAACTATAATATGTATGTATTTATAAACATTAAGCATGCATAGCTTGGGACTAGCTGGCGTTGTGTGATAGTTGTGGAATATTATTATTATTAACTTCCTTTTCTTTCATATCACTCCTCACACAATCCATCCATCTTTGGGTCTTCTTATCCAGAGAACAAGTTCCATACATTCTTAATTCATTACCTCAATATGTCGTACGGGGTTGCAGTCGCAAAACATGTGTCTTGGCTCAAGTCACGACGATACACACGCTCCCTCGAGCCGGCTGTCTGTCGCCCCACCAATTAGTTGGCGTGAGGATACATCGTGGGAGGAATGAGAGTTAAATTGGTTTAATATCTGTTAGCTAGGTTATCTATATTAAATTTACAAGAAGCTTTGTAAATAAAAGGCAATATATTATTAACTAGCTGCTCCCAGCAGCTTCGCCCGCGTGATAGCAGAAAATTATCCCCAGGGAACATACTTCCGAGATAAAAAGTCCTTTGTCCTATTCCACGACATGGTCTTTCCGAGTACCAAGTATCATCAAAGTCGGTTTTGCCATTTAGGCGTGAAGACGTAACAAACAAACTCACTTTCGCTTTTATCATATTAGTAAGGATTTGTCGATATTAGCGCCCCGCCTCTGGTTCGCACGGTATTCATTCAAACATTTTAAATTCTCGGCTTATCTCTACTATAAAGCTAGAACTACACTGTGCACACGTGCGACACACACGCCGATCTGGGCGCGTCGGTCTCCATACATTTTATATGGAAACTAGACTTGTAGAGCTACACTTGATCCATGCCACGTGACGCCATGCGACGCCACCACGTGACGTTGTTCTACGTACAAATCAGGCGTGTTACACGTGTGCGTCGATCTAATGTAGTTCTGACTTAAATATAAATGTATTATACATTTAAACTTTTCTCATAAGTCAATATAATTATTAAAAGTGCATGAAAATCTATTCAGTAGTTGAGTTTATCGCGTTCATACAGACAGACAGACGCGGTGGCGGTTTTGTGTTCCATATTGTAATGTTCCCACTGTTCAGAAAAAAAGATCAGCCTTATAATGTTCCCACTGTTGGGACACAGGTCTCCTTTCTAGCCGTGGGAATGGGCCGTAATTCATCACGCGGGCCCAGTGTAGATTGGTGGTCACATGTCTTAGTTTCACGATGTTTTCCTTCACCATTTTGAGAGCAGTGGTGATGGTATAAATTACACCAAGTAATAGGCTAGGCTGAGTTTAAACCCGCGACCTAAAAGTCGTAAATCAGAACTATTACGACTAGGCCACCACTGCGCCTCCTCACAAAGTTAATCTAAAAAATACACATAATTGGAAACCTCACCATTCCAATAGATAGATTACAAACCTGCCTATAGAGTCCTCTGAGAATCAACATTGTTTTTTTTTATCTAACCCTTATGCGATTGAAGTTCCACGAAAAATGTGCACTGTACTGTATGTACCTATATAGCATTAGTTTTATTATATGCGAAATCCGAAACGGATGGAAAAAGAGGGTGCGTCAGACTTGCTCAGTTGCCCTCTGCTTTTCAGGACCACGGCATCTCTTTCAAAAATTCCCGGCCCCACTGGGTCTCTACGGTTTCGCTAATATCTCTTTGTAGCGTTCGTAGAATACTACACACCGTCGACGACATGAGCTCGATTTTTACCGGACGGTGAGCAACTCATTGCTCGTCGTCCACATGCCAGCACGTATGATTTTTTTTGTTACGGTGGGCAAATTTCATTTTATGACAACCCCCGCTCTTGGATGGAGCGGGAGATAGTGTCAGACTCTTACTGATTAAAAACCCACCCCATTGCTTCTAGCCTCTTCATACCGGGGCTCGAGTTTCCTTTCGGATAACCCTGGCCCTAGTAGGCTTCGACCCAGCTGCACAACCTGGCCCTAGTAGGCTTCGACAACTCCTTGAGACGCGCAGGAACAGTGCGCGTCGTCGACGTCTTGGGGTCGGTCCGGACAGTTACCGGACGGTCGGACAGCTAGCTACCCATGGCTCGCCGTCCGCAAGCCCGCGTCTACGGTGGCCGAAAATCGTAATTGGAATCGGTCGGCCTCCTCCTTGCTGATGCGGTCGGCCTCATCCTTACATGCCAGCACCTATGTTGGCCGAAAATCGCCCTGCAATTCCTGACGCCTGAGGCGTTGCCAGCGGCACCTGGGGTGTGTAGAAGTCCATTTCCTTTCGGTTGCGGCCATCTTTGCGTCCCAGGGCTACGGAAACTCTATCAAACGTTCCAGCATGAGCGTAGAGCGACATAATCACACTAAGTTGACGTAATCCATTTAAATGTACACACGCACATAATTCCCGGTCTCCTGGGGAACATGGATGGCATTATGTCAGGGCGAATAAGCATAACAAGATAGGCACCGTCCCCAGTGAGAGCTGCCTGTCTCACCATGAATTAAGTCATCTTGCCTTGCGGCAGAAATACTGATGATGACTTATTTTTTTCTTTTTACTTTAATCTTTATTATTCCGGTTTTTGTACAATGTATGTCATGACGAAAGAGTCCACCCTCCACGACACAATGCATCAACTGTGGAGGATAGAATAAATTAAATTATGTTATGTTTTTTGGACAATAAAGGATTTATTGTTTATTATTTTATTCTATACTAGCTTTTGCCCGCGCGGCTTTGCTCCCGCTCTTCCCTACTCCACGCTACTATACCCAACTCTACCCTACCCTACCCTACCCTACCCTACTCTACCCTACTCTACCCTACTCTACCCTACTCTACCCTACTCTACCCTACTGTACCCTACTCTACACTACTCTACCCTACTCTACACTACTCTACCCTACTCTACCCTACTCTACCGTACTCTACCTTACTCTACCCTACTCTACCCTACACTACCCTACCCTACCCTACTCTACCCTACTCTACCCTACTCTACCCTACTCTGCCCTAATCTACCCTACTTTACCCTACTCTACAATACACTACCCTAATTTTTTTTCCATAAGAACCTTCTCCTCACAATAACAATCACAACAAAAAAAATCAGCCAAATCGGTCAAGCCGTTTTCATGCCAAGTCGTGACAACGGAAAACGGGGGTCATTTTTATATATATAGATAATTGGGTATATTAAGATTTTTTTAAAGATTTTGCGATAAATTTTCCATTTTCATAGTACTTTGAAAATTTAGTTATAGGGAATGTAAATTTCGTTGTTACTCGTATAAGTAGTTTTTTTTGACATAGCATTTTCTTAAGGTCACAAATTATGTAATGACTTTTTTGCTCTAGGGTAGAGCGTGAGGGAGTGTTGGACTTTTACTGACTAAAACCACAACTATGTTTCTTTTTTGCCTTTTGCGTTCTTGTATCACTGGTTTCCTTTTCGGAAGTCAACCCATGGCCCCAGAAGGCTTCGGCTCTTTTAGGCTTCTACAATTTTGCTGAAATCTCTTTGAGGTTTCGTCGTTGTTGACTCAGGCTCGGTCCGGACGGTTACCGGACGGTGGCAATAGAAATTAAGTTTACTTTCCTCCTAAACAAGAAACCGTTTCTATTTTTTTTTATTAGTCTAATACTGTCCCACTTAGACAAAGATCTCCGCAAGTAGTTTTTCATAAGTACCTCTATAAATGATGAGGAGGATAAAGGTAGAACTACACTGTGCACACGTGTGATACTCGCCAATCTGGCGGCGTCGGTGTCCATACATTTTATATTGAAACTAGACTTGTAGAGCTCTCTTGATTCATGCCACGCGCCGTTGTTCTATGTACAAATCAGGCGTGTTACGCGTAGGACGGACCCAGCTGAGTCGAAGCCTACTGGGGCCAGGGTTATCCGAAAGGAAGCTCGTGCCCCGGTATGAAGAGACTAGAAGGAACGGGGTGCGTTTTTAGTCAGTAAGAGTCTGACACTATCTCGCACTCCACCCAAGAGCAGGGGTAGTCATAAGATGATTTTTGCCCACCGAAAAAGAAAAAAAGGCATGTTACACGTGTGCGTAGGTCTAATGTAGTTCTAGCTTTATCTACGATAATTGCATAATCAGGAAAATTTAAGTTAAGAAAAAAAACAGAAAAAACTGGCAATCAAAACGAAAATTGTTTGAATGTTTATTCCCAAGCTGATTTTTCTTTTTGAAAATCTTAGTATTCAAGCCCTGAAAACAAGAAATGGGGATAGGGATTGGAATATTATCTGATCCATTTTACTTATCTTGATCTGCCTAAAAGTGTTTGAGCTCGTATGAAAAAAATATCAAGAAAATTTTCTTCCTATTTATCGTTGCTTCTGATTGTCACTGCTTAACATCAGGTAGGATCGCAGTCAAGTACTGGTTAATATCATTTTGACAAGCTGTATCTGGGTGTAATGTATCTGTAATATAATAATAAAAATCTTTATTAAACCCTTTACACAATATTATGTATGTATTTAGAGATATATAAGTATGTTTACCAGTTGTCTAGTACCCATAACACAAGCTCTGCTTAAATATTATTATTATCATTAAAAAAAAAAAAACTAGATTGGAAATCGAATATAACATTGTTGGGAAAAAACAATGCGGGTTGAATATGGCAACTATGATTGAAATAAAATCAACTATCTATACCTAACAAAATGGAGATTTAAAACACGTCTTCATAAATATACTTCCCGTTTTTTAGAAACAATTGTACATAAAAATGAAAACAAATGTTGCGTTCAAATAAAAAAAGCAATAAATAATTCAGAAGCGTCAGTTTGGCGAAATTTATCGCGCCGTTACATCGATGGGGACAGCAGGATTGTGCTGATTGAATGTTACGATACCAAGCACTGAATTTAGGTGGAATACGATAAGGGTGAGTGGGGGATACGAGAGGAAAGGGGTTATAGGAAAAAGATAATCTTAACTTTTGAAAAGATGTCATTTTATTTCAAATTTCGTACCGTCAAATGTAGCAACTGGACCATGTTTTTTTTTTCAAAATTATCAAAGAACTATGATATTGATAGATTTTTTTAATATTATATGATTGGTTTGTGACACTGTTAACCGTTAAATTCATAGTAACTATCGTATTCTTTAAAATACCTTGATATTGGCGTTTTAGGCAAAGAAATAAAACAGATATCAAATTGACACACGTATTTGGCATCTTGACCTGACCTCAGTTTTCATAGATTTATATATTATTTCCAATTTTTGATCAATTTGATCATATTTTACGACATTTCAAATTGATATTTTCACCATTCGACTTCGAAACGCCATAATTATAGTCCCTGCAACACCGCTCAAGTTGAAAATTGGCGACATTGTTAGGAGATTCCTCTCATATATTTTTTATATTTTTAAATGTTTTTTTTAAGTGTTTTTTAAGAAATATTTAAAAATATAACAGATATGTATATAAAATAAATAAATGGAATAATAATAATAATAATGTACTTACTACTGAAAACCGCAAGGAAGTATGGAGAGGCAAGGAGCTCCACGGATGCTTTTTTCGGGCTCTTCATGAGCCTGATATAGATTTTTCGGCGTCCGTGGCCTGGTTACGATTCAGTAACCTCTTCGGAGAAACTGAAGGATTTGTCTGTGCGATTATGGACAAAGTTATCTTGACGAACAACTAATGGAGACATATTATGAAGGACGGGACGGTTGACGTGTGTCGGGCATGCCATCGTCCGGGTGAGTCTATCAGACATATTATCTCTGGTTGTTCTCGTCTGTCTAACGGCGAGTGCTTGCACAGGCATAACCAAGTAGCCAGGATTCTTTACCAGCAACTTGCTTTGAAATACAATCTAGTGGATTCTGAGGTACCGTACTACAAATATGTGCCCGACCCAGTTCTTGAAAATGACCATGTCACGTTGTACTGGGATCGGTCTATCATTACTGACCGGACTATTGTAGCCAATAAGCCGGACATAGTGGTGATAGACCGATTAGCACGCCACGCAATTGTAGTCGATGTCACCATCCCGCATGACGAGAATCTCGTGAAAGCTGAGAAAGAGAAACAAATAAAATATCTCAACTTAGCACACGAGGTTGTCGAAATGTCCGACGTCTGGCTCCCAAGCTTCTCCGGGCTGGGGCTGCTCTCAAGCGGCTCCTGCCCAACCTTGGGGGTCCAGACGCCTCCTGCCGGAGGCTCTACGCGGGGATCGTTCGGTCCTTGGCCCTCTACGGGGCGCCGGTGTGGGCGCCGTCGCTGGCAAAGCGACCGGCGTCCATACTGAACGCCTGCCAGAGGGTCATGGCAATACGGATGGTGCGGGGTTACCGCACGATCTCCCGCGAAGCGGCGAGCCTTCTGGCTGGCCTACCACCGTGGGATCTGGAGCCAACAGTCCTTGCACACATGCACGACATGCGCGTGGAGATGCAACACCGGGGTGAAAGTCCACTGCCGCAACATGTCAAGGCATGGCGGACAGAGCTCCGGCGGGATCTCATGGTGAAATGGCGTCAACGGCTATCGCAACCCAGTGCTGGGCACGCCACGATTATGGCGGTAAGTCCCCTCTTTGAGGCGTGGCTGGAAAGACCTCACGGCGTCCTTACCTTCCGCATGACGCAGGTCCTCACCGGACATGGCAAGTTCGGGAGGTTCCTGCATCGGATTCAAGCGGAAGAGACGCCCGGGTGTCGCCACTGTGCGCAACGCCCGGAGGACACGGTGGAGCACACCGTCGAGGTGTGCCCTGCCTGGGCGGAGCATCGCCGTGCCCTCGTGGGGGCGATCGGCGGCGGAGACCTCTCGCGCCGGGCCATGGTCCGGAGCGAGGAGGAATGGCAGGCGGTCGCCTCCTTCTGCGAAGCAGTAATGCTTGCAAAGGAGGAGGCCGACCGCATCAGGCAACGGCGCCCTCGCCGCCGTCGCCGGGATTCCGATCCTGATTTCCGGCCACCGTAGACGCGGGCTCGCGGACGGCGAGCCATGGGTAGCTCGCTGTCCGATCGTCCGGTAATGGACCGAGTCCAAGACGTCGACGGCGCGCACTGTTGAGTCTGACTGAGTTGTCAGCAACAGGAGGGGCCCAGCTGGGTCGAAGCCTACTGGGGACAGGGTTGTCCGAAAGGGAGCTCGTGCCCCGGTATGAAGGCTAGAAGGAACGGCGCGGGGTTTTTAGTCAGTAAGAGTCTGACACTGTCTCCCGCGCCACCCAAGAGCGGGTTTCGTCAAAGAAGAATGAGATGATTTTCCCCGTCGACAAAAAAAAAAAAGATTGTCGAAATGTGGAATGTGGACTCAGCTATCATTGTGCCGATTGTCGTGACCGCCAATGGCCTTATAGCCAAAAGCTTCGACGACCATCTGTCGAAGCTGTCGTTGCGCGGTTGGATCAAGGGTCTGACACAGAAGGCAGTACTTCTCGATACGGCACGCATTGTGAGGAGGTTCCTGTCTCTGAAGCCCTAACCACCGGTAGCTTGGACGCTGCTCCCGACACCGGCGGAAACTACGGTTTTATATTTTCAAATGTTTTTTTTTTTAATGCATAATTTTGTTAAAAAATATTTAAAAATGTAATGCAGTATGTGTAATAAATAAAGGGAATAATAATAATATTCCACAACTATCACACAACGCCGTCTAGTCCCAAGTTAAGCAAAGCTTGTGTTATGGGTACAAGACAACTGATAAACATACTTATGTATTTCTAAATACATACATATTATAGATAAATTACACCCAGACACAGAACAAATGATCATACTCATCACATAAACATTTGTCCTGGGTGGGAATCGAACCCACGACCTTCGGCATAGCAGTCAGGGCCACTAACCACTAGACCAACAGGCCTGTCAAATGTGCCTAAATCACTTTGACAAGCCATTTGGTTGCCCTTAAGACCCTTTTCAGTAGTAAATGTAGCCAATTTTGAACTAGAAACCGCACAGCCTACAAATAATGCATGCACACAATGTTTCTAAACTTAGCATCCAAATGGAAATCAAAACATTTCACAGACAAACGGAGTTCACAAAAGGAAAAAGCCTGTAGCCGTGAGGGCCGACCAATCTATACCCGGCGAGCTGTCCTCTGAATTTTTAACGAACATCCCCTCTACGCAAATTGAAAAAGAAACTACCAAGCATAAATTCCGACGAGATTTTTCGCTTCTTTTCTCTTTGCTCAATTTTTTTTTTATTTTGGAAAAAAAAAATGTTTGTCTTTCCCCCGTTCATTGTGTCTTTTGAAGTTTGTCAACGAAATTAAGTTAAATTTGACAAATTGCTTCGTTGTGTTTGTTTTTTTTTTCTTTTTGTTACAGGTTAATAAGTTCGTTTATTTGTTTTGCGAGTAACAATTTGTTAATTATTATCATTATTTTTTAAAAAAGATTACTGTTCTATCTTCTTTTTTGTTTTTTTCTTATTTGTGTTCATTCTTTACTTTTACGAGATAGCAATTGCGCTCTTCAATAGAATAAATAAGTGAATGTCCTCTGGCTATAGCCAATTAAGAGTTCTCATTTGTTTAGGTCCAGATTTATTTATTTATCCTCTTGACATCCATTTTCTAATGCGACAGTGCAGCTAACAACTATACTTGACCCTAAACATACATATACGCTAAAATTAAAAAAAAAAAAAAAAATATTTTTTAGATTATACTCGTATTATGATTTATTAAAAAGAAAACTCAAAAATAAAGACACATATTTAAAACAGTCTTGCACTTATGCATCATCATAATCATACTTTTTAATGATCCCACTGCTGGACCCACAGTTCTCCTCTCCAGAAGAGCCGTAATCCACCACGCGGGCCCAGTACGGGTTGGTGAATGTCACATTCTTCGAATTTTTGGTTCTAGGACATGCCGGTTTCCTCCCGATGTTTTTCTTTACCGTTTTTAGAGCACTTATTTGTTCTGCACTTTTACATTGACTTTAAATAACATCACAATCAAACATTTCGAGAAATACGACTGTAATATTATATCACAGACCCCGTAATTAGACCTATACATATACGCGCAATACTTTGTGTAATTTATTTTATTACTACTGCTGTCAAAACGGTAAAGGAAAACCTCGTGAGGAAACCGGCAAGTCCTAAAAACAAAAATTTGAAAACATGTGACATCCACCAATCCGCACTGGTCCGCGTGATGGTTTACGGCCCATTTTAGAGGCCTAAGTCCCAGCAGTTAAACTGATTATGCTTATATTAATATTACATTATATGGGTCAACATATTCTAAAACCAGATTTTCACCTAATACGATATTTTTTTTCTTTAACACGACTCAACGGAGCCCACTAGCATTTCAAACAGCCATTGTGTCGGATAATCGGCGATAAGCCGGCGGCGTTTGAAAGGAAACACTTCCTGTATTGGTAGCCGACGACTGAACGATAGGGTTGAAACGACCACATCCTACTTTTATGCACATATGTACAGGACAATTTCTTACACGATGTAGACCATCCGCTTTCCCATTTTGGGTCCCCTTAAAGATTGGAACCCTAACCATGAGCTCTTAACACGATCCATTTTACGACCTACACTGATCTGTTAAAGGGATGGAGCTATACAACATTATTTTTAGTTTATGCAAAACCTAAATACAGTTTATTCAGAATCAGTAGCTGAATGGATTCCAATAGTTTTTACACCATGTTATATTTTTTCCCAAAACTATTTAAAAAGATTACAAGTTGGACATCACCGAGATTAAGTACAACACAGGCCACAGCAGCTCATAGCGGGCATTCGGTGCCAGCAAACAGCTGGGTGCAAGCGCAAAACAACCCCTCAGTCGAATTGATGGCCCGGTGACTATGTATTTTTACTGACGTAACAAGCTTATTTTGTGATTTTTCATGATAAATATACATAGATTCTTTACATAAAAATACTAGACACGTGTTTCGAATTCCACATAAACTCAAACTAGTGTTGGACTGGATAGAGACGGCGCAGGAGAAGAAAGTTTGGAAGGACTTGAGGAAGGCCTTTACCCAGCAGTGGATCAGTAATGACTAGTATAAAAAATAATGATTTTTCCCGGTCTTGGGCCACTTCTTGCCAATTTCCAAGAAAAGCATTTAAGTCGTCCCGCCATCTTCTTCGTGGGACTGGGTTGGACAGGCAAGTCGCATGCCAATTAAGTGGTGGGCCAGTAAAACGCAAGGTTGGTATCCTAAAGTCGCAAGACAGTGTTGCGCCAGACTAAGAAGGAGATGGTGGGACTAACATGGACATGGTAGACATTCCACCCATATGCACAAAGCGTTTTGGAAACACATTTATTGTGCGTACAGCCAAGGATTGGAATTCTCTGCCGGAGTCTGTGTTTCCTTATAGCTACAACTTAGGAGTCTTTAAGTCTAGAGTGAATAGGTTACTTCTAGGCAGGCGTGCTCCATCATCGCTTACCATCAGGTGAGATGGTGGTCAAACGCAAGCCTATCAATAATAATAATAAAAAAACATTATTTAAAAAAAATACCAACTTCACTAAAAAATTGAATTGATTTTGAGGGTTCCGTCGATTTCGCCAAGATTCCATCATCAGATCCCAACTTGGTGACTATGGGACCATTTGGAAAGTATACCCTTTCCAACAAAAAAATAAGCAAGCGACGAAGTTATACGCGAACAAATATAAAAAAAAAATACAAACATCCGAATTGAGAACCTTCTCCTTTTTTAGAAGTCGGCTAAAAAAAACATATTTCATATAGTCAATGAAAGGGGCGAGTTAGAGGTTTTAGGTGAACCCTTAATAGCCTTGCATTCATCCATTTGATGAAATGAAAGGGAAGTAGGTTCACAAGTAAAGTAGTTTCGATATAAAGCACAATGTAAATCAGTTGTTTAGAAACAACGGTCTGTTTGTTGCCGAATTATTCCAATCTGAAAGTTTTTCAATCGGTTGGTTTTGACTTTGAATGGGTCGGAAGTAACTTTGGCTATCGATTTTTGGAGCAATCTTCTTTATTTTTAATCGAAGTAGTAGTAGAAGATGGTTTCTGTGATAGTTTTAGGGATTTAAATATCAATTTTACACAAAATTTTATACAACTGCGTGTTTTTTAGGGTTCCGTAGTCAACTAGGAACCCTTTGTAATGATCGAGGATCTTGTTCCGTGGTTTAAATATAGATGGCATCACTAGGCTCGCCACTTCGTATGATCATCATTACTAGTTAATTGATTATTTGACAAGTGAGGGTGGCGGGAAATCAGTAACACCGCGCAGAAGATAATGAAAAAGGACAAAGGGACTCGAACGATCGTGCAAAGCTGTTCCACCTTATTACTTATTCTATTTTCACTAATTGAGCGATTTGATTGCAATATAAATATCTAACGTAATTCGTGCCATGCGAGTATCAGTGGTGTATTAAGGAGTTGTAGTACGTTTGAGGCGAAGTGTGAAGGAAACGGGGTAAGTGTTTGCGTCTATTTTACAAAAATGATGCTTTTGTGATCGGGCACGGTTCCACAATGCTGACACATTCATTATTGTTCTCAGCTTGCGGAAACGCCCCTGTACCTGGACATTGCACAAGGTCTTCGACTCCAGGGCATTTCACAACAGACTCGTTGTCCGTCTGACATAGTGGCAACCATCATATTCGCCGCAGTTTCAAGGAGCGATCAGCTCCTAGGCAGGGCCTGCGGACAGGCATTCTCCTTGCCACGGGTTCGATCCCGTCTTGCGCTCATGATTGGGTCACATTAACTTCTAATTGCTTTAGATCCTTGTTTTAGTTGATAAGTTCTCATTGTTTAGGTTATTTAATTTGGAATCTGTGCATATATTGTTATACCGATCTTGTTCGTCTTTCATTTAGTTCATCTGGAACCCTGAGCATTACATTGGCGCCTACGGGTTAACTGAATGAAAGATGTTCAAGGTTGCATAAGGTCATTGTAGTTTTTTTTTTCTTTGTTTTTTTTTTGTTAATCATTTATACTACTAGCTACTAGATAGCAATCTTATATGTAGATGTTATACGATTTTGATTGTTCCAAGGTAATTTAAATCAGTTTTTTTTTATTATTTAAAGGTAGGTATATTACACTTGTACTTCTGTTCGTTGTAATTTAATCTTGTGTTTAGCCATGGATGTAAATGCACTGCATAAAGATGAGCTCGAGTTTGAGTTGGCTTGTCGAGGTATTTTGGATTGTAAAACTGTGGCGACTATGCGGAAATTTTTAAGGGAAATTTTAGTCCGGGAGTTGTCAGGTGAGTCATCCATCTCTTTTAAGGTCCCTAGATCTTGTGTTGATAATCCAGGTAATGAAATAATAATTTGTGAAAATAAATTGTCAGCGATAACTTCACTTATATTTGAAGCTTCGCACAGTCCTGAGGGCTCGTTTATTAGGCGCATACACTCTCGTTTGTCACACTTAGCAAATCGTACTAAGCTCATAATACCCACTGAATCTGGGGATATTGAGAAACACCTGTCATTGTTAAAAAATATTCAAGATACCTTGTTATCTTTGAAGAAACTTGAGCAGGAGGAAGACGAGGAGGATGACGTGATTTCTGAACATGAGAAAGAAATTTTACAGAAGTCACTGGGCGAAGAAGGCGTCCAAATAATAGGACGTTTGGAGAAGTACCAGAACCCTGGGAAAGTTTTATTACCTAATACTGGTGCTAATACTGAAATTTATCATGATCATCTTCCTCAACCCACTGTTAAGAACACTAATACACTACATGCTAGTTTAGAGAGGCCTAGTTCTTCGCGGCATCCTTACTTACAAAGATCCTCCACGTTTGATAGTGGTCTCCATAAACGAAAGTTGGTTCCAATTAAAGATTGGGGTGTCAAATTCACTGGGAAGGGCCCCATAAGTGTGAACGCGTTTTTGGAAAGAATTGAAGAACTTAAGGAAGCACGGAATGCTACAGATGAAGATTTATTTCGTTATGCTATAGATTTTTTTGAAGAGGAAGCGCTAATATGGTTTAGGGCCAACAAAGGCATGGTAGAGGATTGGTCTCACTTAGTGACGCTTTTGTTAGATACGTTTCAGCATCCATACTACCAGGAGGAGCTACTGGAAGAGATCAAACGTAGAACTCAAAGCAAACAAGAAAGCGTTTTGGTTTATATAGCTATTATGCAGAATATGTTTAATAGATTACCGACACCCATTCCAGAAGGACAGAAACTATTGATACTTAGAAGAAATTTACAGCCATACTTTCAGAAGGCTATATGTCGAGACACGTTCGATTCAGTAAGAGAATTGACTTCAGTCTTAAGAATTATTGAACGCACTAAGTTAAGCTGTGACAATTTTAAGGAACCAACGCAAAGTGAACACTCACTGGAAAGGGATTTAGCATATCAGGGAAATACCTTTAACTTGTCGAGAAATGAAAATAAGCCAGAGCTGGCAGCCATCAACAATAAGGAAGCAATTCCAACAAAATGCTGGAACTGCAGAGCTACTGGACATCGCTTTAGGGACTGTACCTTACCAAAACAAAGACTTTTTTGTTACCGTTGTGGTCGTTTTGGACAAACAACAAGTAAATGCTCCTGCAACGCCACCAATAAGGGAAACGACCTTTCGGAGTCGATGGCGGCCAATTAGACCCCGAAAAACTTGGTCGCACCACACCGGAGGACTGGCAGCAATGGCTACTTACAGTCTCAAATTTTTTTAAAACAGGCATGATCTGCAGCATCAATAAGTCTCCTCAGGATAATCGTTATTATGCTGAAATCAAAATTTTAAATCAACCATTTGTAGGTCTTTTGGATTCTGGAGCTACTGCCTCAGTGATTTCGCGGAGATTTGCCATGAAAATTGTTAATCTAGGGATTACAGGACATAAAGTGGACAAGGAAATGATCTCGACAGCTGATGGCACGTACCATACGATAGACTCCATTGTTCACTTACCTATTGAGTTTGCAGGAAAATATAAGGTAGTCGATTTTTATATCATGGATAGCTTAAAACATGATATTATTCTGGGTATGAATTTCTTTGAGCTGTTTGATTTGGCCATAGGAGCAGGAAACTTGATAGCTGACATCACGGAAATGAATTTTACACATCCAGTAATCTCACGGGACGAACTTACTGTAGAACAGAAAGTCCGTCTGGACAAACTTTTAGAGGAAATGGCAGAAGAGATTGGTAAAGGCTTAGGAAGAACATCATTAATCGAGCATAGGATTGATACTGGAAACAGCTTACCCATCAAACAAAGGCAGTACCCCTTTGCCCCTCCAATTATGGCAGAACTTGAGAAGGAAATCCAAGAAATGCTTGACAATGATGTTATAGAGCCGTCGTTTAGCTCATGGCGCTCCCCTGTATTACTAGTGAAGAAATCTTCTGGTAAGAATCGATTGTGTCTTGACAGTCGCCAGTTAAATAAGGTAACCGTAAAAGACTCTTATCCTTTACCCAGGGTCACCACCATCTTAGACAGTCTAAAAAACGCACGATTCCTGTCAACTATTGACCTGAGATCTGCGTTCTGGCAAATCCCGCTAGAAGAAACAAGCAGGGAAAAGACAGCATTTGGTCTTCCTGGAAAAGGACATTATCAGTTCAAGGTCATGCCGTTTGGATTGAGTAATGCATCTCAGACACAACAGCGGTTGATGGATCGTTTGTTTGCGCCGGAATTTGAAGGCAAAGTCTTTACATATTTAGATGATATCGTTATAAGTAATGACAACTTTGACAGCCATTTATCGTCATTGTCATATGTAAAAAATCAACTTAAAGAAGCAGGATTGACAATCAACCTTGAGAAATGTGTATTTGCAAGATCTTCCTTAAAATACTTAGGTTATATTGTGGATAAGGAGGGACTACGTACGGACCCGGACAAAGTGAGAGCAATCTTGGAATATCCAAGACCAATAACCTACACGGAGCTAAAGCGATTTATTGGCCTAGCTAGTTGGTACAGGCGGTTTGTCGAAAATTTTGCTATCGTCGCAGCACCACTTCATGACTTAACTAAGGGAGGCAAGAAAGCAAAACGAATTGTTTGGAACAAAGAAGCTGAAAATTCCTTCTTCAGTCTAAAGACTGCCCTCACTTCTACACCAGTGTTGAGAGTGCCAGACTTCACAAAACCTTTTTCCATCCAATGTGACGCTTCAAACAAAGGTACGGGTGGTGTCTTGATTCAGATAGTAGACGATCTGGAGGTTCCCATTGCTTACACAAGTAGAAAACTGACAGAAAGGGAATGCAAGTACTCAGCGTCTGAGAGAGAACTTTTAAGTGTTTTACATGCAGTAGAACAATTTCGGCCATATATTGAGGGAAGTCATTTTAAAGTCATCACAGACCATAGCGCCCTGCAGTGGCTACACCGTAATAAGGACCCTCATGGGCGTTTGGCAAGATGGGCCATGCGTTTGCAACAATTTGACTACGAGATAGTTCATCGAAAAGGTAAATACAACACTGTACCAGATGCTTTGTCCAGAGCGACAGTAGAAGAAATTAATATATTAGAAATAAAACCAGAGGATAAAGATGAGTGGTATAAGTCAAAAGAGGAACTGGTCCTGGCTAAGAAAAGTGACCCTGATTGGGAAGTTAGCCAAGGACAACTGTGGAAATATATGAAATTGAAACAATTTTCTAATGAAAATGACAGTTGGAAACTTGTGATTCCTGAAAAACTACGTCATATAATTCTAAAGGAATGCCATGATGACCCTACGTCTGCTCATTTTGGGGTTAAAAAATCGATCAATCGCGCTAGACAACGATATTTTTGGCCGACGTTAATCCAGGACATGAAAAACTATGTACGAAAATGTGAGGTGTGTGCAAAATACAAACACTCACAAAGTAGGTTATCTGGTTTGATGGGAAAGCAACGTAAAGTGTCAGAGCCCTTTCAAATCATTTCTATGGATTTAATGGGGCCTTTTCCGAAGTCAAAACATGGCAATACTATGCTCCTGGTCATAACGTGTTGGTTCAGTAAATTCTGTTTTCTTTATCCACTCAGGAACGGAAAGTCATCAACGATATGTCAAATACTGGAAGAACAGATATTTTTAATGTATGGGACACCTAGTGTAATAGTTTGCGACAATGGAAAGCAATTTGTGTCCAATCAATTTAAAGATATGGTCTCAGGGTACGGTGTGAAATTATGGTACACCCCCTACTATCATCCTCAGGCTAACCCTACTGAGAGGGTGAACAAAGTCATTGGTTCAGCTATAGCTTCTTATGTTGAAAATAATCATAAAGAATGGGACAAGTATATACCTCATATAGGACATGCAATCCAGACATCGGTGCACGAAGTGACGGGAAAAACTCCAGCCTTTTTGTTTTTTGGTCGCGAGACAACCATCCATGGCTCGAAACCTTATAGCTTTGAATCTGACGAATCGATCACCTTTGACCAGGAAAACTTTGAAAGAAATATAGCATTTAGAAGTAAAATATATGAGGAAGTCGGTGAGAGAATACGGCAATCACATGAGACTAACAGCAAACAGTACAACAAGAGACGTCGTATTTGCGACTACAAAGTTGGTGATATTGTTTGGAAACGCACCAAACTCCTGTCAAATGCGGCCAATACTTTTATGTCCAAATTGGCCCCTAAGTTTGAAAAAGTAGTCATAGCAGAGAAGATGTCAAGCGACACTTACAAATTAAAAAATTTCAGGGGCAAAGATTTGGGAAAATGGCATTCGTGTGACCTTAAACATTATGTCTGAATCCGGTTGGATTCTTTGGAGGAGAGGGGATATTGTAATGATCGAGGATCTTGTTCCGTGGTTTAAATATAGATGGCATCACTAGGCTCGCCACTTCGTATGATCATCATTACTAGTTAATTGATTATTTGACAAGTGAGGGTGGCGGGAAATCAGTAACACCGCGCAGAAGATAATGAAAAAGGACAAAGGGACTCGAACGATCGTGCAAAGCTGTTCCACCTTATTACTTATTCTATTTTCACTAATTGAGCGATTTGATTGCAATATAAATATCTAACGTAATTCGTGCCATGCGAGTATCAGTGGTGTATTAAGGAGTTGTAGTACGTTTGAGGCGAAGTGTGAAGGAAACGGGGTAAGTGTTTGCGTCTATTTTACAAAAATGATGCTTTTGTGATCGGGCACGGTTCCACAATGCTGACACATTCATTATTGTTCTCAGCTTGCGGAAACGCCCCTGTACCTGGACATTGCACAAGGTCTTCGACTCCAGGGCATTTCACAACAGACTCGTTGTCCGTCTGACATAGTGGCAACCATCATATTCGCCGCAGTTTCAAGGAGCGATCAGCTCCTAGGCAGGGCCTGCGGACAGGCATTCTCCTTGCCACGGGTTCGATCCCGTCTTGCGCTCATGATTGGGTCACATTAACTTCTAATTGCTTTAGATCCTTGTTTTAGTTGATAAGTTCTCATTGTTTAGGTTATTTAATTTGGAATCTGTGCATATATTGTTATACCGATCTTGTTCGTCTTTCATTTAGTTCATCTGGAACCCTGAGCATTACACCTTATAGTTTCGCCAAGTCTGCCTGTTTGTCTGTCCGTCCGTTGGTTTTCCCGGCCACCGTAGGCGCGAGCTGGCGGACGGCGAGCAATGGCTAGCTCGCCCTCCAACCGTCCGGTAAACGTCCGGTCCAAGCCCAAATAGTCGACAGCGCGTAGTGTTGCGTGTTGCGAAAGAGAACCCCGGGAACAGAGAACATCAGTCATTTGATGATTACCAAGCTTAAAACAACATAGGTTTTGGTAACCAATCCACTTAGTCTCACAAATCATATAATATTATATATTATATTATATTAGGTATATCTTTATTTTCCATATGTACAAATAATATTTGGAGGTATGCGGAACAGAAAGTAAAGTCCCGCAAACCTCCATTAAAAAGGGAGGATCCTTCGACCAGACCGGGTGTTATGGTCTGGTGGGCGACTGCCCGATAGTTGATGTCGGGCTAACGTATATGTTTAAATCACGCGGAGAACTTTGATTGCGCGATGCAGGATTTCGTATTTTCTTCGTAGTTCTTATGTGGCGTCATAGATGTCGCTACAAATACATAAGAATTATCTATATATATAAAAATCAATGCCACTTTTCGTTGTTATTTTATAACTCAAGAACGGGCTCACCTATCCAAACCAAATTTTTAGGCTTTGTTCGGATTATTTAGTAGATGGTTTATGTGAAGTTTGGTAGGGTAGAGTAGGGTAGAGTAGGGTAGAGTAGGGTAGAGTAGGGTAGAGTAGGGTAGAGTAGGGTAGAGTAGGGTAGAGTAGGGTAGAGTAGAGTAGAGTAGTGTAGAGTAGGATATATGTAGTAGGGTAGAGTAGGGAAGAGCAGGAGCGAAGCCATGCGGGCAAAAGCTAGTCATTTTATAATTAAATGAACCGTCAAACGTCATTAAATAACCCGCCCCTGATCTTTCCAGGTGCAAAAGTGGCCATGACACTCGCCGCATTACATCGCTGAATAGCGATACCTTTGCATCAGAAACGACCCGGACCGGGAGTCACCCGTTGCCTCCCCGAGCCTACAACCCTAATCCGCCACAAAACACTTTGCCTCCGTACTCCAACTGCCCAGAGTCTCCACAGCAACCGGCACCAAATGGTAAAGCTTCAAGATCAAGGCTTACTTCAGCCTTTTTTCCATATGTTGCAATAATTTCTCACCAACTGAGGGTTGTCCTTGAGTGCAATAGCATAGCGCGTACAGGGATAATCGTTTGAAAAAGTTTGAAAAACTAAAAGTTTAAAAGTGGCGCCAGTGACTGAAAAGTTGAAAGGAAACCGTTTATCTTGGTATGGTCATGTAAAGAGGAGGGATGAAACGCATGTTGTTAAAAGAGTTATGAGTTTACATGTGAATGGATGGAGAGGGAGAGGGAGGCCAATGAAAAGATGGATTGTGTGAGAAGTGATATGAAAGAAAAGGGAGGTAGTGATAGCGTGACGAGTGACAGGACAGAATGGAAGAAAAAACGTGTTGCGCCGACCCCAAATAAAAATGGGACAAGGGCAGGAAGATGATGATGTACAGGGATAATCGTCGGTAGGTATCACGTTCCATGAAATTGTCTAAGGGGCTTCTGTGAGTTGGCTCTGGTCCCTCGTACGCCTTCCAAAGGTCCTCAGGGTCTTAAGATAAATAACTACAGAACAAGAGTTATCACATACTCATGATAACAGCGATGAACTTCACGTATAAATAATATGAAGTTTGTTAGTAATTAACTATTATAAAAAATGCTGAATACGCAAGTCAGGGGTTTTTATCCGGGGCGTCGGCATTGCGCCTGCGTTACGCAGCACCGGGGGACTGTGGTCCAAGTGATAGGAGAGCAGCGACTGTTAATATGTTATTTATTTAGTGTTATAAATTATTGCATTTATGAAAAATATTGTGTTTAAAAATTAATTTTTAACCCCCTACGCAAAAAAAAAAACCACTAGCTAGGACCGCAAGGAATTTCTGTGTGGTTTTAATCAGTAAAATGTTATTTAATTTATAAGTAAATACTTTTCTTTCTTCTTTCTAGAAGTCTCACACGCCCTCTTGTTCCACCCAGAGCGGGAGAACTCATTGGATGATTTCCAATAAAAAAAAAACCGAATGCAAAAAGAGTGAGTGAGTGTGATATGTGTGTATCGATGTAACTGTTGAGGATTCAACATTCATTTCAGGAAAATGTGAGTCGTGATGCACCACCTTAAGTATATTTTATCAAAATCTGTTCAGCCGCCCATTTGGTGGTTTATTCCCACTTTCACCCCCTCTATAATTTGTAAATATCTGCACTCATAGCTAAGTTATAACCGTTTCGTGCCGAATTCCGTTTTTTTTTTTATTAATATTGATAGGCTCGCGTTTGACCACCATCTCACCTGATGATAAGCGATGATGTGGTCGACGTTGGAGCACGCTTGTCTAGAAGTAACCTATTCACTCTTGACTTAAAGTTGTAGCTATTAGGAAACACAGACTTCGGCAGGGAATTCCACTCCTTGGCTGCACGCACAATAAATGTGTTCCCAAAACGCTTTGTGCGTATGGGTGGGATGTCTACAATGTACCGGTAACGCAACGCCGTACGTCTTGTGGTCCGATGATGGAACGGACTTGGCGGAATTAGACTGTGCAATTCCAGTGCACACTCCCCGAAATGTAAACGATAGAAAACCAAAAGACCAGCAACTTGGCGGCGATGCTCAAGGCTTTGGAGCTTCGACTATACAAGTGCATCATTGCCGATGATTCTCTTGGCTCGCCTCTTAACCGACTCCAGTGCATCAAGCTGGTATTTGGCAGATCCATCCCAAAGATGAGAACAGTACTCCATATACGATCGAACTTGGGCTTGATAAATATTGAGCAGCGGTTCCGACGTGAAGTATCGTCTCACTTTTGCTAAGATCCCCAATTTTTTGGCAGCCAGTTGAGCCTTTGCCTCAATGTATAAGCCGAAATTGAGAGTAGATGATAACGTAACCCCAAGAAGCTAAAGGTGGTCGGTTATATTAATTTGACCAGATTGGCATCGCCCCAATTGGAGACTGCCTTGAAGGACGAGTTCAAGCGTTCAAAGGCTCACGGAATGACTGAATCTGTGGCCCACTAATTCGTGCGTCAGACACATATCACTCAGCAACAGTGCTGTCGTCTGCAAACTCAAAGATAGCGGGTTTAATTAGGTCATTTATGTGCAGCAAAAACAGTGTTGCCGAGAGCACTGACCCCTGAGGAACCCTGGCATTAATATCCATTTGACCGGATGAGCAGCCGTCAATAACCACTCGGATGGATCGATCCCTCAAGAAGTCCGCGATCCAATCACACAGACCAGTGGGTAGACCGAAGGAAAGAAGCTTAGCAATTAGACTTTCGTGCCCCCTGTCTCTAGCGAGAGCCTTTGAGATATCATGGGAGACGGCAAGCACTTCCCCATGCTACTCGATGGCCTCGCTCCAGAACTACGGCTTTTCTTTTTTTTTGTTTTGTTCTTGTTTTTCACCATCCTGAAAATCTTGTTTCATTCTTTTTCAGTGTCGCTTTTTTTTGTCGTAATCAGGTGTTACTTTATTTTTTTAATATTACAGAAAGGTTAATTTGTTTGTTTGTATGTCATTATTTAACCCTTCAGATACCGTCAATTAGAGACACAATAGTAAGACAATAGATGCGCGGCCACCGGGTGTCGCTTGGGGATTCATGAATTAAAAGTTATGCTCTGCTATAACGACAACTATTTCGCTGATAGAAAGTTACAGTATTGTCGGGTGTTTCAAATTATTTCACTAATTGTACTAGTAGACGAACTGACAGAACAAAACGTGGGTTCGTGAAATATAGATAGAAGCCTTTGGCCATAATTGGGAAAAATAGGTTTCGCCAAAAAAAGTTAGCTAAATCTTACTAAATTTGAATGGACAAAATCGCTGAATCCTTTATCTTGCACCACGCGTTAAGGGTGGTAGGACCGTGTGAACTCTAAGCGGGAGCGAGATGGCAATACTTGCAGTTATTGCTCAACATTATAGCGGCTATAACATCGACGCATATTAATATTACGAACTAGGTAATAATTATGATGTCTCCATGTTATAAATGAACGTACGTGAAGTTTTATAAAATGTTGTAAACGTGTTCATTATTTGATGGAGCCTGCTAGAGTCAATGCCGGCTAGGGCTGAGTAATTGCTTGAGAAAACCGGCGTGGTCATTGAATGTCTTTAATTTCAACCATTTTTTTTTAATGGCTGCGATTCAGTTCCGTTCTCGCTCTACCCACCGCGGAAGAAGTTACCTGATGATTTCCCACTCAAAAAAAGAAGGGTTCGGGTTTTTCGTTGAATAATGAGAGACCGTCCCTAGCATATAGTTTTCGTGATAGAAGTTGAAAAAAAAGAAAGCAAGAAAAAAGAAATAGAACATGCTGTTATTGTTGTTGTGTTGTGTCCAAAATGTTAAGAGCAAATTATGAAGTGTCAAAGTTCATACAAAATAGGACATTTTCAGAGGTTTTTACTAGATTAGTTTTATACAAATTTAGAAATTGGTTTCTTTAGAAACCTAGATAATATCCACAAGATACTGTGTTTCCAAAATATCTAATGAAAAATGTGTAATAACGTCATAATCAGTTATGAGCGGTTGTATGAAAAACAGTGAAAATGTGTGCCGAGATGCATCACCTTAAGAGGGTCCTTCTCCACTCGCTTATCGTAAACATCGAAAATGGTTTAAAAGCTTGTTACTTAATTTAATGCAATCCAACGCGATGTTTGACGAAAAGACAACGCAAATAAAAGAGAGATAACTCCTGGAAACTCTGTTAGTATTCGGTAATTCCGAGATTTACTCGAAAATTTCACAAAACTTGCTCCAGGAAATAGCTGCTTTTTTTTAAACCCTTAAAAGTTTTTGGAAAAAGTTGTCGTCATTTAGAATCTTAATAAAATTTGCAAGGTCTCTAGAGGATTACTTTTTTGACTTTTTAAATTTTTAGGCAAATTATGGAGTGTCAAAGTTCATACAAAATAGGACATTTTCAGAGGTTTTTACTAGATTAGTTTTATACAAATTTAGAAATTGGTTTCTTTAGAAACCTAGATAATATCCACAAGATACTGTGTTTCCAAAATATCTAATGAAAAGTGTGTAATAACGTCATAATCAGTTATGAGCGGTTGTATGAAAAACAGTGAAAATGTGAGTCGTGATGCACCACCTTAAGTGAAACGCACTGTACCCATTGTTACATCGTCCTATTCTACTCATATTGAAATTTGAAAAGACGACGTCTGTCAAGATAAAATCAATCACGCATCCACGATCGAACAGATTATAGGCATTACACACGAACGATGCTCCAAGGTAGCCCGCGAAATTTTAAGATATTAGTCTGTCTCAAGATGCCTGATAATAAAAATACGATTGGCCGTCGTTGTTGGGAATCAAACCAAACCGTCCAATAACGCGGTCTGTACGCTCATCATCATGGGCAGCGGTTAGCGCAGACATGGGCACCGACACTGGCTGTCCGGCGCAAGGCGGACACTCGCTTCCACGGATGGAAGCCACCTCTCGAACGCATAAATTAATTTCTTTTTGTCCGGGATCGTTTGAATTTTGTAATATATTGGTTATCGGCAATATACCACCGTTATAAAAAATACAGTCCCCACGCCGACTCCAAATAAAAAGGGATAAGGGCAGTAAGATGATGATGTATATTTATTAATAACATTAAGTACATATTCACGGAATCCATACTGTTTGGCATTATGCTGTCGGATGGTGTCGGTAATCCCAGCGCGCGGTGGTTGAACACCCCTGCTCAACCTTAATTTTTTGAGATGTGTGGGTCAGTCGGTTATAGACCTCGCCGCCTACCTCCTGCGCCCGCGCATCGATAGCAATCATAACTCGCAGATAACAATGTGTTACGCGATCTTATGTGTTTTCATGTAGACTATTCTATTGTTTCGTGCTGTGACTATTGTGTGCTTCTGTCTACTTTATGTTCTCCTTCTGTGATGTGTTTTCTGTATGTCTGGATGTTTCTTTACTGCGAATAAACCGTGAGTACTAGTACTACCAGTAGAAACTTTTATTCAATCACCCGCACTCACTACATACATCTTGCTAAACGATGTTGGAATTGAAATGGTTTATTTAGTTAATGGGTGAGTATGATTTTACGTAATTAAAAAGTGTCATTTACGAACACTTTGAGCTAGTAATTGATTACATTTTTTCTTTTATTAAAGCATAATAAACTGAACTAATAGTTCGTAAAATCAAAGCATCGTACATAGTTCGTTTAATAAAGCACCATCGAGCTACAATATAGCACGATATTATAATTACTACTACATCAAGTGGCTCAATATTACCCGCAGTAGCGTTGGTGCAGTCGAACGAATTGTTTGGTATACGGGTAGACTTCTCTTTTCTCTCTTTTATGGCAACTACTACTTCTCTGCATCACCCATAGGTTGGATGCCTAGAGTATTTTTATTTAATTTTTTAGGAGGGAAATCATTTAATGATGGCCCCTTGGGTAGAGCGCGTCAAACTTTAACTGACTAAGTCCCACGCTTGTTCCTACTTTGCCTTTGTTCCAGAGCCCCGGGGTTGACTTTCGCACAAACTATGGCCCCGGTAGGCTTCGTCCCTGCTTCATTGACAACTCCTTGAGGCGTGTGTCGAACACTACGCGCTGTCGACGACTTGGGCTCGGTCCAGGCGGTAGCTAGAAATAGAAATCTTGAAAAAAAGGAATCTTGGCGGTTGCGCGTGCAGCCACCTAAGGCATTAAGTCCGCTTCTGTAAAAATAAAGCATAAAGTAAAAGATTAATAAAATAATTGCCTCTCGTAGGAAGGGAGGACTAAGCGGGAGAAGCTTACTCCTATTACTCTATAAAGCAACGGGATTGATCAAAAGAGTCACCGTAGCCTTGAAAAGCAAAGGAAAACTGAAAAAACACAGATGGGTTTTAGTATGACACTCTCTCTCTCGCACCACCCAAACCTAAAGAATACATTTGATAAATTCCAATAAAAAAAAGGTCACTGACACTTATCGCATTGTACAAAGGTTGCAACTAAGTTATCTGTATACCGCATCGCTGATTCGACTGTACACACAGTTTGTACGTAGGTACTAGTTATAAACTGCGATGTTTAAACTTAACACGTTGCATTAGCCGAGTCGTTAGCACGCTATCGCGAACGTTCACGTTCCAAAACGTTTAGTTTAGGGTACCAAGTTTATTGCTTGTAAAAAATATCGATAGTTATTAGTTTGACTAGCGAACCGTCCTCGGTTTGGTTATTTTTTTTTTCATATATTTGCATATTTTTGATATTAAAATCTTTTTTTTTTATTATTATTATTCACTAGCTTTTATCAGCGGCTTCGCCCGCATACTTAAAATATAGCCTATGCCACTCAGGAATAAAATAGCTTTATATCGATGAAACAATTTTTGCAATAGTACCAGTACTTATATTACAAAAACTTTACATCTTTGTAATATCAGTGTAGATAGGCTTGTACTTGCATCAATATTTCACCTGAAGGAAAGCGATGATGTTGTCAAGGATGGAGCATGCTTGCCTAGAAGTAACCTATTCACTCTTAACTTAAATTTCAAGGTTGTAGCTATCAGGAAACACAGACTCCGGCAGGGAATTCCACTATTTAACTGTACGTGCAATGAATGTGTTCTTAAAACGTTTTGTGCGTGTAGGTGGAATGTCCACCATGTACCGATGGTTTTTTTTTAAATTTTACTTTACTTTATATCACATTTGTATATCACGATGGGGTAGGTAGAGGTGTATGTTTCTTTTGGGATGAGACATCATCAAATAAGTTCTTCCACTCTGGGTAGAGCGAGAGAGAGAGTGTCAGACTTTTACCGACTAAAAGCAACCCGTGTTCTTTCAGTTGCTTTTTATGTTTCAGAGCCACAGTAACTCTTACGATCAATTCTGAACCCCATGAATGCTTTTGGAATATTTTCCAGGCAAACTTCAATAAACTCATTTATCTTACTTAATTCATGAGTATTTTCTTTCATAAAGACAATTATGTTTTTATGAAATAAAACCCATCCCAAACCCATTATTAAATGATAATTAAATTTTGTAACAAACTTACCAGATTCCTTAGAAGCAGAGGTTCATTGACCATATCTGTCATAAAAGTTCTATGATACGCTACTAGATGGCGCTATGCACTTACGTCTAGAGTAAGGCTCTTCAGCATCAACGGTTGTATCACTGTTTACTGTCAGGTGCCATCGTAGTCAATCAAAAAGATCATAGTCAAGAGTGAACAGAGCTAATGGCTGTCGATGGAATATTATCTACGTCTAAACTAATATAACTAATATAAGAGGTAAAGTTTGTTTTTTTTTGTTTGTAAGAAGTAATCTCTAAAACTACCGGTCCGATTGCTAAAATTTTTACACCAATAGAAAGCTGCTTTATTCATGAACGATATAGGCTATAATTTATGTGACAAATTTTATGGACCAAAGCTAGTTATTTATTGAATCTATTCTCTAACTATCAATGTCAAAGGGTATTCAGTTGCATCTGCGGATCCTCATCTTTTGTTGAAAAGGTCACGTGGGACACCCAGCCTTATAGTCTAGATCCCTGTTTGAATTCCATAGAGAATAAAGTTGTATAACTTTGGATTAGAAGACTACGTCCCTCGCCTTCTTCCGAGCGGACTCGGCTGGTTTAGACTGTCTCTTTTAATACGAAACTTACAAACAGCTGTAGCTTGCTGGAAAAATAAAGTCCTTTATGCCTTGTTCACACGTACCGAGTAAAAGGGCGAGACAGTAAAATATTGCTCGGCCGAGACAGTGTTGTAAGCGAGTTGGTCGTGGTCAGAACAAAAGAATTCGCGGCAAGGTCAACTCGAAGCATTCGACGCAAGCGAAACGGTTGTAACTTGGCTAGGGGGGCAGATGATAGACGGACTAAATCAGATTTCATTGTACCCTCATAAAGATTGTACACCCCATGGGTATGTTACAGTGATACTTGATATTACAATAATTTTGAGAGCTGTGTTTCCACCTGTAGCAAACAATAAATAAATCTGAATCTGAATCAGAACCTAATTACCCAAGTCTTTTGACTTTTTAGACAGACTCTATAAAGAAACGTTCATAGAAGTATGAAGCCGCAGTAGAATTCGAAAGAGATGTTGGAATGACCTGGGATGTCTTCTTTAAGAAACGGATGCAAATAAAAGAGGAAGCGAGGAATTGTGATCGTTGGAAGGACTGGAAGAAAGCTTTTGCCCAGCCATGGGACAACGTGAGCGGGTTTATTATAATAGTAACCCTAAATGCCTCGTCGACGGCGAGCACTGTTCCCGCGCGACTCAAGGAGTTGTCAGCAACAGCAGAGGCCCAGCCGCGTCGAAGCCTACTGGGGCCAGGGTTATCCGAAAGGGAGCTCGAGCCCCGGTATGAAAGCTAGAAGGAACGGGGTGGGTTTTTAGTCAGTAAGAGTCTGACACTAACTCCCCCTCCACCCAAGAGCGGGGCTTGTCATTGGATGATTTTTGCCCACCATAAAAACCATAAATGCCAATAATAATGGAAAACAGAATGTAATTCAATCAATCAAACAACAATTACCACTCCTACCGTCCTTTACGTCTATTGTCAATAATTTTCACATCTAGCAACTATCTCAGTTTCTATAGTTTCGATACTTATACTAAATATAATTGCATATAAACTGAGGGTACGAAGAGAAGCCACGTTCACACAAGAACACACTTTGTGCTCCACAAGATAGAGCCCAATGTTCATCGTGTTTGTTGGTTGTGTAAAGTGTCTGATCGGAAAACAAGTAGACATTGGGTTTATGTTGGTAGTACATGGCCGTGTTTGTTTCTAATATAATACTTTATGTACTGTCATGGTGGAAAGTGTTCGAGTTTACTGTTTACAGCGAGAGATGTTGTGATCGTAAAGCGAGTGGAAAGTATGGCGGGTAAACTGGTGGAAGTGTGTGTTTTGATGATGGGTAATTGAAGGGTTTATTCTTTCTTCTCTTGTTTTATTTATTTATTTCTTTAAACATGAAGTTTAAGTACAGTAGTGGTATATCACATTATCGAGCCTCTCCACAGGACATGCAAAATCTGCTATGCTGCCCATCCTGCATATAGGTCAACAATAGAGCCGTACAGGTTTCCAAATATTGGTCAGAAAAAGTGTAGTTTAAGAGCATCGACACGAAAAGAAGAAGAAGATTATTTCAGCCGAAAGTTGTTCACTGTTGGACATAGGCCTCCCATGGACTTGGTGGAGGTCCATATCCAACAGTGGTATATAGGAGGTCTATCTACTCAACTCAACTTGGCATTTTCTACCAGTCAAACTTTGGGTTAAAAAAGACAACACTGCGGTAGGTGTGCAAAATAAATCTGTGAAATGTAAGCTGTTGTAATATCTAATCTCGTAATCTGTACCCCTAGCCAAGTTGCTAATCTGCAATAGTTAACGCTAGTAGAAACCTTCAAATTTACGGGAACGACGCACGTCTTTATTATTTAGGTATTTTTATTATGGGTTTTTCGCGTTTTACCTCTGTGTCATTTTCTGGTAAGCGATGATGCCGCCGACGGTAAAACAAGCTTGCCTAGAAGTAACCTTTTCACTCTTGACTTTTAAAGACTCCTAAGTTGTAGCTATCAGGAAACAGAGACTTTATCAGCGAATTCCACTCTTTAGCTTATCGAACATACATTTTAACCCTTCAGATACCGTCAATTAGAGACACAATAGTAAGACAATAGATGCGCGGCCACCGGTGGTCGCTTGGGGATTCATGAATTAATCTTAATATGTGCCAAGTTTTAAGTTGTGTTTTTTTTTTAATGTCAGTCAAGCATTAGTTTTTGTACTAGAGCTTTACTACGATTCCACCTGATGGTAAGCAGTGATGCAATCGTTAATGGTGAAGCGCACTAGTTTATTAATAGCTCATTCACTAGTCTAATGTATTTATTTACCTTACAGACACAGTGACAAACAATACAAATTATAATTAAGAGGTCTTAAAATATAATAATTATGGTGAAGTTCAAATTAAACCAATAATAATAAACTTCAATTTTAGATTTTCTGAACTAAAATGTTTGTATTTAGTTAGAAATTGTAATGTTTATGTTAAGTTAAAACTCTAAAGTAAACTTAATCAATCAATTATTAACACAGAATTAACTTTTTATCAAAGAAGAAACAAGCCCGGTGGATTACGACTCGTTCCCTCATACACAGAGGAATCCTGAATTCCAGCAGTAGAAAAATTATGAGACTAACATAACATAATCGGCCTTGTAATGTTCCCACTGCTGGGACTCAAGCCTCATCTTTAGGCGAGGGAATGGGCTGTAATCCACCACGCGAGCCCAGTGGGTATTGGAGGAAGTCAAATATCTTCGAATTTTTAGCTCTAAGAAATACGGTTTCTTTTCTTCACCGTTTTGAGAGCGAAGTGTTTTTTTTTTTACGCTGGGCAAAAATCATCTTATGACAACCCCCGCCCTTGGGTGGAGCGGGAGATAGTGTCAGACTCTTACTGACTAAAAACCCACCCGTTCCTTCTAGCCTTCAAACCGAGGCACGAGTTCCCTTTCGGATAACCCTGGCCCCGGTAGGTTGAGAGCAATGGTGATGAAATACGTATAAATTGCAAAAACAAAGTTATGCGCCTTTCAAGGTTTGAATCCGCGACCTACAACTTGTAAGTTGGAGCAGTTACCACTGGGCCACTCCTTATCTACTAATCGCTACAGAAGTAGACACAGTCAGTTGCCAACTAACAGTCACTTTATATCATTTCTCCAGTGAACATCGTAACATTTATTTTTTCCTACCTTCCATTTTCCTGACGAAGGTTAGGTTAACATGTTGACAGCTGTCAAAGACAATAACGATATGTCAGTGTCATGTTTATGGTAATTATGCTACATTTTTATTTGAAGATGGTCGATTGACTGACATAATTTTCAGACAATTGTAAAAGATGAGACGTAACACACATGCTGCACAGTCGGCCTTATAATGTTTTCAGTGTTTGGGCTGAGGCCTTCTCTCTAGGAGAAGAAATGGGCCGTAATTCACCACGCGGTCCTAGCGAGGGTTGGTGGAAGTCACATGTCTGCGAATTTTAGGTTCTAGGACATGCCGGTTTCCTCACGATGTTTTTCTTCACCGTTTTGAAAGCGGTGGTGATGAAATAAATTACACAAAGTCATGCGCCTGGCTGGATTTGAACTCACGACCTACAACTCGTAAGTCGGGGCCCTTACCACTCGGCCACCATGGCTCTGAGACATAACACATTGCATGAACTCGGGATGGATGAAATAGCGACAGGTCACCGGGACAACTTTTGACCCACAGATAACCCTCAAGTTGAAGGGTAAATCTACAATCGTAATGAGGCCTGTCATTATGCATGGATCAGAATATTAGGCTGCGAAAAAGGCGAATGAAAAAAGATTGCATGTAGTGGAGATGAAAATGTTGAGATGGGATTGTATGGTGTGATGACATTGGATACAGTCAGAAATGAGTGCATACATTGGGATTTTGATAGTGTCGTCGGTGACTAAAAAGATGAAATGGAATCGTTTGTTTTGATATGGAAGTAAAGCTATTTTTATTATTGACAGGTTCGCGCTTGATCACTATTGTATATCTGACAATAAGCGATGATATGGTCGACTATAAAGCATGCTTGCTTAAAAGTAGCCTATTCACTCTTGACTTAAATACCCCTACTTTGTAGCTATCAGAAAACACTGACTCCAACAGGGAATTCCATTTATAAGCTTTGTCTATTGACTGAAAATCTACTAACAGTTATCTAGATTCTTTATGATTTCAAGGCTACAAATAGATTTTTCTATTTTACAATCATAATTCTAACGTTTATTTATCCGTAATTATACTGTTAAACCATCTATTAATTTGTTATGAGCTGTTCAGAGAGTCGATACTTCCTTCTTAGATTAGATCCTTCAGAGTTAATGATTCATAAAGAATTGGTTAATATCCTGTCATCTAAAAATACAGCATTAATGATCTCTTTGTAGTGTGGGTTTGAGATGTATGAATACAATATTCCACAACTACCACACCGTCTAGTCTCAAGCTAAGCAGAGCTTGTATTATGGGTACTAGACAACTGATAAACATACTTATATATTTCTAAATACATAATATAGATAAATTACACCCAGGCACAGAACAAATGATCATGTTCATCACATAAAGTTTGGTCCTGGGTGGGAACTCACGACCTCCGGCATAGCAGTCAGGGCCACTAACCACTAGACCAACAGGCCTGTCAGGGAATGTCGAGGCTAGACCTTAGAATTGATCACTTCATTGTATGACCAACTAAAGCTGGCCAGATCGTTTAAACGTTAACGTTGAATGATATGTCTATCCTCATTCGCGCGACTGGCCTGTTTATCTAGTGGTTAGTGGCCCTGACTGCTACGCCGGAGGTCGTGAGTTCGTTTTCCATCCAGGACAATTTTTTATGTGATGAGCATGATCATTTGTTCTGTGTCTGGGTGTAATTTATCTATAATATGTATGTTTTACAAAATATATAAGTATGTTTATCAGTTGTCTAGTAACAAGCTCTGCTTAGCTCGGGACTAGACTGCGTTGTGTGATAGTTGTGGAATATTATATTTATATTTATTTGGCGATATCATTGATGTAGAATTTGTATGATAATAAGGAAAGTAGGCTTAACGAGGATTGACATAAACTTTAACGCTTAGAACGATCTGACCAGTTTTATTTGGCCATATGATGAAGTTATAAATTTCTAAGATTTGGCCATGACAACCACAATAATGAGATTATCAATACTATAGCTAACCCAAATACTTCTGTTTAACATTGAAATTATAAACGGAATCAATGAACTAGAGGCGTTTAAACCGTTTGATTTCAAATCTGTCACAGCCAATAGACAAAATATAGCAGCGATAAAACTGTATTTATATAAAAAAAAATCTGTTTTAGAACAATTTAACATACAAAATCACATTCAGAAAAACAAATAAATGTATTCGAATTTTTATCAGTTCGAAACAAAAAAATAATATCAAAATATTCCCCGGCGACTCGCAGCGCCTACGGGCCGTAGCGGCGCGCGGGGTGGGGTCTACGCCAGTCGTACCCCGCGCGTAGCTCGTAGCACACGCTACGCGCATCTCGCCGCCCGGAATACAATTCTCTCTTGAATAAAAATTACGCATTATTACATCTAATAAGTGTCGGTATAATCCCAATACTGTTCTGTGTATGTGTGAATATAAACGCACAGATAGTGATGTGATTGTGAACAGTGTTGTGTGAGTGCGGATGAAATCTTTTGAGGTAAATAACAGATATTTACTATGACGATATAAGGAAAATTCTTTCTATGTACTAGTCCACGTATTGGAGATGAGATTTTATGACGAGGCGTATAATTTTTTTATTAAAAATGTGGTGTATTGTGTCTTTGTAGCGTTGGCGGTATTTCTTTCGGTCCGCCTTTATGCGGGAAAAATGTGATTTTGGGACGATTTCTTAATAAGATTGATATGTAAAAGCGATTCAATCCCTTCACACGGATTATCATCAATTAAACAATGTATCTTTATAGCTCAAATTAATACAATTTTCAATTAAATTCACCAATCATTCAGTTTCCCCAATCAATACGTTTCGATATAAATCTGGATCACAATATCTCCGCGCCAAAATTTTTCTTGAGACTGATTTCTGTTCACATCTACTGCCTCAATAAGGAAGCGTGTACACACCTATAGTAAAAGACAACCTCTACAGATTTATGATATTGCAGATCCTTTTTTCCTTGTGATAATACAAGGAAATAAAAGAGAAACATTCAAGTGTATTAGGCTCTACATAAACTGTCATTACCATAGTATTTTGTTTCGTTTATTGATATAATATACGACGATCTAGCTCAGATAATGTATTCGCAAAAAATAGGGATTTTTTTTTTGTTTATTCAGGAGTAAAATATCAAAAACAAGATATGCTTTGCTTGCATAATTTTATCATAAATTTAAATCTGAAACTATCTGTACATAAGTGTTTTTAATTGAAATTCTTTATGTGTCTATCGTAGGGCCGTGTTGCCCAAACTATGTTACGGTTTGGGAGCGGTTTCTACCATCACTAAGATAATTTGTTTAAGAAGGTTTCTATACATAAACTTTAATGTAACAAAGAAATCTGATGTTTTTTCCAAGAAGTAAAAGCCGTGCCAAGCAAGGGTGGGCGGATAGTTTATTATAAATTGAAACGATATAAATCAATTGGTAAATCAGATATGATTGGTTTTCTAGTCTTAAACTTACTATCGGATAGACAAAGAGATTTGAAAGAAAGAAAAATAATTTATTTGGTACAACACAAATACAAGAAGCAAAATAAAAAAAAATTGGTTGTGTGCCTCATGGCTGCACCAAAACAGATCCAGTTCAGCATGATTGCCAGACAACTAGTGCCTGATGCTGGTTTTCAACTGAACCTATGATTTCACATTTTAAGATACTTAATATTCGCAAATATTACATTCCTCGGAAAGCACATAAAGCTATTATTGACATATATATATATATATGACAGTCGTCCTAAGTAGTCAGATGCCAGAAGACCTAACCTCAGTTTATCTAAGGAGTATCGTTTTGCTCAGTAACTGGGTTGTGGATGTCTGATATGCAGTCGCTCCATGTAAAACTCAGTCACATCCAGTTAGCCCATATGCTGATTTAAGTAAATATGGGGAAAGGTTCTTTCATAATCTTCACCACGAATCAATATTCTCTAAAAGTTTGATTATTTTTAGTTAGGAAATAATTTACATAAAAATACTAAACTAACTATAATTGCAGTAAAATAATAATAAAAGCCTACGCTAATTACAACAAAAATATGACGAAAAAAAAACTCTTCCACATCGCTGTCGACTGGTAATGTGTCCAAAAGACTGTCGGCATTGCCACGCTGTATGGCAATGCTTATTCTCTGTCCGAGATAAAAACCAGCCCTAGGTTAGGGACATGACGATATATAAGTAAATATGGTGATAGGTTCTTTCATAATATTCGTCACGAATTTTAGTAAATTCTCGAACGGTTTGATTATTTATTTATCCGTTAGGGAATAATTTACATTTAATTAATACTGAACTGACTATAATTGCAGTAAAATTATAATAAAATCCCTATGCTACTCGTAATTATAACTAAAATAAAAATAAAATATGACAAAAAACTCCTCCACATCGCTGTCGACTGGTAATGTGTCCAAAAGACTGGCGGAATTGCCACGCTGTATGGCAATGTTTATCTTCTGTTCGAAGTAAAAGCCAGCCCTTAGGTCACGCAAAGTGTCAACTAGATGTTGACTATTTTCAATAGTAAATTGCAAGTATCATCATGACATGTCATAATGACATTTTCATTTCAATCGTCAAAGTTAAATTGTCAAACCATAATATCACGCTAGTATTTCCCAAGGGGTCGGCAATGGTATTACACCCTTTTCTCAAGTTATGAGACAAGGAATAGGGGCGGGAACAGTTTAACTTAAATCCATTGTCTATAGTTAATTTAATTTCAGCATCAAATGCTGGGTTCGTTTCAAAGGTTGGGTAAAGAATATTTCTACTATATATGCATACTTTACCAATTACTTTTATGGGGCATCCAGTCTTGTCCCGAATCATTAGATCACCCTCCTCAAAAAAACTTACAATTAATTGTTTTTTTTAACAGACTTCTAAAAAAGGAGCAGGTTCTCAATTCGGATGTTTGTTTTTTTTTTATTTGTTTGCGCGTAACCTCGTCGCTTTTAAACCGATTCGATTTTTTTTTTGTTGTCTCAAATGGTCCCATAGTCACCAAGCTAGTATCTGATGATAGAATCTTGGCGAAATCAAGGGAACTCCTAAAATTCAATTCAATAAATTTACTGAAGTCGGTTATTTTTTTTTTTCTGAAAAGGTTTTTTTTATTATTGATAATGTTGTTCATGATTCTATAATAAACGTATATTTTTTTCAAACCTGTCCGTTACCGAGGAGTAGGCTTCACTGTTTTATGGCACTTTTCGGGCGCACTTTCAATTTAAGGCTTGGGCCTTAAATCGAAAATGTTTCAAGAATTCAAACTGCTTCAATATCTAAGCGTCTATAAAATACTCTTTGAAATAAAATGACTTAATAGCCACGAGGCTCGACCAACATCTTAGAAGACTTTCGTTTGTCAGAAAGAAAGCGATATTTCAGGACACGGTTCGTATTATTAGGAGTTTGCTTTCTCTGGATACCTGACCACCGAGTGCTTGGACTTACTCGTATATAAATATATTATATTAGATCTACAATCATTATATATTTAACTCCGTAAATTGCTAATTAGCCCTCTTCCTCTCTCCTACTTTTTGCTGTACCCGACAGGGTTCATATTGATCTATACATTTTTAAAACCATCTATGTATACATATGGATTGCAATAAAGAATTGAGTATTGAGTAAATATAATTGAAATAAAAAAAAGATAGAAATGTATTTTTAAATAATGTATTTTCACGAAATAAAATGTTATTATCATATCCATTTCTATAAATTTCAAGTCAATTGATTACAAAGGATAGAGGTGAGTGAAGCTTACAAAGAGCACAAAGAGTAGAGGTGTTTGTGTAATTAGTCCTCTTACATCCTTCTTACTTACTTTTCTACTAAAATGAAAGCTCTTATTTAAAACAATTTATGTAACGGTTTTACTGTGGATTGTAGGAAATATTAAGAAATTAGTAGAAAATGTATGGTGTGTGTGAGTTTGATACACTTTCACTCTGAAACGTTTGAACGAATTTGGATGAAATTTGGCACATGGGTTGACCTGGAATAGTACTAATGATACTTTTTATCTCGGAAGTATGTTCCCTTGGGATGATCATCGCAGTCTACGTGGGAAAAGCCACTGGCAGATAGAATCTGCCAGAGGCTTTATAATATATATTTTTCCTAAAAACAGTTTAAGAGCTAAAGTGTACAAAGTATGAATCTCAAATCATCCAAATAAGCTAACAGTAAACCTGATGAACTCCCAAACAGTCGCTAGGAGACAAAAAAGAAAGATTCATCAAGACCTTATTTAGGAGGTTATAAGAATAAACGGGGCGGTCACTGGACAGTCTACGTACAAATCTGTTACATTATCAAACATATTGCTGAATGTCTATAATAATAGATTGCAATAAAATAAATAGCAAAAAAAGTTTAATTCAAAAGATGGTCAAGTGGTAACAGATCTCATTTTATTCGTATCTCCATTGGTTAGGGGTCGGCAAATCATATCTTCTTGCTCCATTGTTCTCTTTTAACTGTCAGTCAGTGAACCGCCGTTCTATGAGATATTATAATGATTACACATTGTTCGTATTCGCAGTCAAATATAGAACAATGTAAGGCTAAACAACAAGATTGAAAGAGAAGAAAAAATCTTCATCTTGTCATGACTTGTAAGAATTTGGCATGGCAGGATTTTTCTAAAGAGTTACTAAGACCCTGGAAAAGCAGTAGGCAACTAAAGGAATACATGGAGAGTTTAGCCAGTTGCCTCACTCTACCTGGAACGGGAGAAGTAATCTCACCTACATTATATACCAGTATATAAAAAATTACTATCCTTTAAGAGGAACCGTGGTGGCCATGTGCTAACAGCCTCGATTTACAAGTTGTAAGTTATGGAGTTCAAACCCTGGCAGATGTTAAACTATGTGCAATTTATTTCACCACTGCTCTCAAAACGGTGAAGGAAAACATCGAGCGGAATTAACATGTTTTTTATAACCTAAAAATTCGTTTCTATGTGACATCTACCAACCAGCAGTAGGCCCACAAAGTGGATTACTGACCATAGGCTCTCCTAGAGAGGAGGCCCGAGTCCTAGCTGTGGGGCCATCATAAAGCTGGTTATACTATTATGCTATGTTTAAACTTTTTAATAAATATGTTTTTACTGGAATCGTTGTGCAATATTATTATACACTGGCTTTTGCTCGCGGCTTCACCCGACTACATAAAATATAGCCTATGTCACTCAAGAATAAAGCAGCTTTCTATTGGTGAAAATTTTTTAACAATCGGACCAGTACTTTCAGAGATCACCTTCTACAAACAAAAAATCAAACTTTACCTTTAAAATATTAGTATAGAAGAATCGTGTAGCTTTAGAACCTAGACCATGATGCTTAAAGTAAGATTGTTTTAATCTTGTTTCAGTGTGGGTAAGAGATGGCGCTAGACAACCTGTATAACTCTGTCTCTTACCCACACTCATCATCATCATATCAGCCGAAAGACGTCCACTGCTGGACTGGTCGATGGGGAGGAAAGGTTCTTGAGTGGCGACCACGTACCGAAAGACGCAGCGTTGGAAGGCCTCCCCCAAGCGTGGTCACAACAACCGGTCCTGTGCGTCACGCATCCATCGGATTCCCGTGACCCTGACCAGGTTGTCGGTCCACCTTGTTGGAGGCCTTCCAACGCTGCGTCTTTCGGTACGTGTGCGCCACTCCAGAACCTTTCCTCCTCATTGACCATCTGTTCTGCGTGCAATGTGCCCTGCCTATTGCCACTTAAGTTTGGCGGCTCTCGTTTACCCACACTAGAATAAGAAAAAAACAGTCTTACTTTGAACGTCCTGGTGACCCCGTAGGTCAAAATTCACAGGCATCTAAGGTCCTTTGTAATATAGCGCGTGTATTTGTAAAATGCATGAATGCTGCATGAAATAATCCTATTACCATTAAAACTGAACGGCTGAAGCTCAAACTTGCTCAGGACAAAGCGTTTTCATTCATGAGTCCTAGATAATAGAATTTGATATCTGCATAGAGCAGACAGGTATTAAATAGCTCAAAAGGATGCTAATCTTTTGAAATTAAAAAATAAACTTCTAAGAGGAACAATGACAGTCTAAGGGTAACTGGCCTGTCGACTGTCCTGTTGGTCTATTAGTTAGTGTCCCTGATTGCTATGCCAGAGATCGTGGGTTCGATTTCCACTTAAGGCAAATGTTTCTATGATAAGCATGATTGTTCTGTGTTTGGGTGTGATTTATCTATAATATGTAATTTTTTGAAATAGTATAAGTATGTATATCAGGTGTCTAGTACTCAGAGACTGGATGGCGTTGTGTGATAGTTGTCGAATATTAACTGTTACTGCCGAAATGTTCGAAAGAGTGACCGTACTGATGGAACACAAGTGGATTTCATTCAGCAAAAATCTGACATACCCTCTCGCTAAACCCAGAGCGTGAAAAGTAATTTCATGATTGCCTACCATATGGAAAAAAAACTGATAATTGTAGTGATTATCAAGTTGTAAAACATAGGTTCGAAATCAAGCAGGCAATTTCTTTTTGAAAATTTTGAAAGAACACATTATGACAAAATTGGCATGTCCTAGAATCGAGACTTCAAACGGTGACCCATTCACAAATGTTTCGAGAACACATTCATTCGTGGGATTCTCTAGCGGTATCTGTGTTTCATGATGGTTACAACCAGGGGATCTTTAAGCATAAGTGAATAGGTTACTTCTTGGCAAGCGTGCTCTATCAGCGACCACATCGTTACTTTCCATCTGCTGAGATAGTGGTCAAATGCGACTCTATCAATAATAGGTTAGGTAGGTTTATATTGTACCTAGATCCTACCCTCGAATGTGATCTCTCTGTCTTAGCTTGCCTTTGTACATAAATTGTCAAATCATTTTGTTTTAATATTAATATTTGTGTACAATAAGGATTAAAAAAAAACTTGAAAGATAATTAGGTTTCCATTCACTAAGCCCACTCCTTGTAGAGAGTCATGTACCCCAGCAATGACAACACTAATCACAAATATTACGAAAAGAAACATGTCAAGCTTATTTAGACTTAATATATTGTTTAATTTTGAGTAGGTAATCCATTCAGAACAAAGGAGAACTCCGTAGTATGTAGGTAATTATATGAAAATATAAATACACTAGCTTTTGCCCGCGGCTTCGCTCGCGTTAAATTCGGGGTAACACGATTCCCCTGGGAAGTGGGGGATTAGTAAGAAAAAAAAGTAGCCTATGTCACTCTCTATCTCTTCAACTATCTCTACTTAAAAAAATCACGTCAATTTGTTTACTCCATTTTGCCGTGAAAGACGGACAAACAGACACAGACACTTTCCCATTTATAATATCAGTATGAATTAGGAATCCCGACATATTTTGAGCTTAGTAACTCAGGACGAGTTGAACTTTATGAATACTAACAAATGCTTGCACTGATTGGATAGGCCCACTCAAACCTGAATGGTTCTTTCCTCAAAAGACCATCTCAGACAAACGTGCATGTCTACTGGGGCCAGGGTTATCCGAAAGGAACTCAAGCCCCGGTATAAGGAGGCTAGAACGAACGGGGTGGGTTTTTAGTCAGTAAGAGTCTGACACTGTGTCCCGCTCCACCCAAGAGTGGGGGTTGTCATTTAATGATTTTTGCCCACCGCAAAAAAAAGATAAATCTGCATGGTTCTCATTTGATTTAACCAATACATATTTGCAGTATAGACTTTAAAATAAACTTTGACTCCTGAGTTTGTTGTGAAACACCGAAGTTTAGTTTAAACCGACGAAAAATTGACGTGTAAAATTTTTTTCTAAACCTTTTGCTAATTAAATATCATTTATCATTTACGTGAAACGTAGAAATATTGTATACCAAACAAGGCTCTATGAGATCTTTTTTTTTTGAGGTATGAAGCTGTTAAGTAACCTCTTTCAGTCTGGTTGGAGGGAGATAGAGTGTTTGAATTTTACCAAATAGAACCCACCTGTGTTTCTTTGCGTTCTAGGGCTAAGGTAACTTTTGAACAATACCGCAGTCCTGGAAGTGTGAGATTTAAGTCACTGTTTATAGAACTCAGGGGTCATAAGAGGTCCTTTTCCACTACCTTTCGACAACATCGAGCATAGTTTAAAAGCTTGTGGCTTTATCTAACGCAATCCGACGCGGAAAAAGAGAGATAAAACCTAAAAACTCTGTAAGCATTCGGCAATTCCGTGATTAAGTCGAATATTTCACAAAACTCTTTCCAGGATATACTTGTTTCATTAAAACCCTTCAAAAAATTTGAAAAAAAAAACCTATCAAATGTACAATGGCTTTTAAGAAAGTACTTTTTATTTTATTTTTAATAAATGAGTACATTATGGAGGGACAAAGTTGACGTAAAATAGTAGATTTTCAGAGGTTTACTGAATTGGTTTTACATAAATTTTTATTTCGATTTCCATAGAAGCCTAGATAATATCCACAAGATATCTGTATATTCAAAATATCTGGAGATATATGTGTAATAACATCGTAATCCGTAAGAGCGGTTGTAAGAAAATGTATCTCGATTTGGTCGCTCTTAAGTCAAGAGTTAATAGATTACTTCAAGCGTACTCTATCGTCGACTATATCATCGTTAATAAATAATCTAGTTTTGTAAGTAAGTGTTCAAACATGAGCCTATACAGTCATGTGAATCAAGTTTTTAATGAAAATATTTTTTTCATAGCAAGCTTTTATAGCTCGGTATACCTATATAATTAATACTCGTCAAGACAAATCATACGAGCCAAAACTCGATGTGGTTGTGTCGTTTAACAATCAAGTTCCTATAGCCACCTTCTGGTTCTATTATCAGATCAGCTCCTTGTCATAATAATTTTGTATTGTCATCTAATTTACACATGCATGCAAAATTTCAGCTCTCTCGGTAACCGGAAAGTGGGTCAAATTTAATTTACAAGGTTCGATTACAGACAAATATCGGGACAGGTGAAACTAAATAAAAGCTTGTAAAATAGAGAATTCACACTGTAGATGAAAATGAATCCGAAAAGAAATTAAATGCTTGTCAGCCATGAAAGATCGAATAGATACATTTAGGTTCAAGCCTTAGAAAAGTAGCTGTAAGTGGTGAAATTGAAATAAATGATTGATTTGAAACTGTCTGTAACGTATTTTAGAAAGAGATATTTTCTTTAGATCATATAGTAATTTGACGAAATTTTGGTGTACTTTACATTTATATTAGGTATAGTTGAAACTAGTATTAGGCACTAGTTGTCTGACATTTATGCTGTACTGAGTACTGAATGAACTAGACTTATTTTAATGAAGCTGTATAACATGCGTATACAATAACATACAATTTTATTTTGGCTTCTTTTTTGGTTCATGTTTACCTAGCTTTTGTTTATGTGCGTACCTTGTGTTGTGTCAAATAAATTAATTTTCTTTAATTAAAACATTTTGAAGAATACAGGCGTAATCTTATGCTATCACGGTGAACATATTTTTTATGGAGTGATGATTTTTTATCACACTAATATTATAAAGTCGAACACAGTCAAACACAGAGCTGCATGGCGTTGTATCCCGAGAGAGGCGGTGGTGCGGGACTCGACTGAGACATGACCACGACCACTCTGTTAAGAGTGTGAGACTGAGAAGAAGAAGATTATAAAGTCGAAAGTTGGTATTATACATTGTGAATGTATGATAGCAATAAACAAACCAACACTTATGTTCTAAAAGCTGAATTGATTTGGATGAAATTTGGCACACGAGTAGACTATGTTCCGGAATAGCACATAGGATGCTTTTTATTTCGGGAATATGTACCATTGGGATATTTTTTTACTTTCTTACGGGGGATGCCACATGCAGAAACCAGTTTGCTCTTAAATCAGATGTTTGTGATAGGCTTCGAATCTAAACACTATAATTCTATTATAATATTATTTAAAATCAACTAGAACCACTTGACTATATTTTCAAATTTTATCTTAAAAATTCACGATGAAAACGTTCTTTTTTAAATCAATTTCGTCAAACAAAAATAATAGTTACAGTACATCAAAAAATAGCTGAAGCCTAACAAAGTTTGATTGTTAGCTATTTTTATAACGTACAACTTCCCTAGTAATTCGTGCGAGAATTTTTATAAAATCCCCTTTTAGGTATCAAGATTTCTCTTATAACTGTACTTGTTCGGCTTCTAGTCTAAATCAAGAAGCTGGATGTATAAATAATTTACAGGCACTTTTGAATTGTAAAAATGTAGGTCAATAAAAAAGTGAAACTAATTTGCTCGTTTGAAAGACTTACCACCTGGGAGTATAAATATAACCAATGATTTATTTTCAGACATACACAACAAAAATCATAAAAATACGACAAGCCGTTTCTGAGTAGTTCAATAACAAAACCGTGACACAATATTTATTTAACCAGTACTTTCAGAGATCAGAGACCACCAAAAACAAAAAAACAAACTTTACCTTATAATATTAGTGTAGATTAGCTGCCAACGCCATCGCCCTCATGATACTAGACTTACCACCTAGGAGTATAAAAAATAACCTATGGTATTTTCAGACCTTTTGGACAAAAATAATCCAATGACAAACACCGCTCTTGGCGGGAGATAGTGTCGGACTCTTACTGACTAAAAATCCACCCCGTTCCTTCTAGCCTCTACATACCGGGGCTTGAGTTCCTTTCAGATTACCCTGGCCCCAGTAGGCTTCGAACCAACTGGGCCCCTCCTGTTGCTGACAATTCCTTTAGGCGCGCGAGAACAGTGCGCGCCGTCAACGTCTTGGGCTCGGTCCGGACAGTTACCGGACGGTCGGACAGCAAGCTACTCATGGCTCGCCGTCCGCAAACCAGATCTATTTTCAGACCTACCAAACATACACAACATAAATCATAAAAACCGACAAGACGTTGCAAAGTAGTTCGATAACAAAACCGTGACAAAAGATTTTTATATCACATCATTTAGCAAATATTTCTATCTCATTCTAACTTATTAGTCATTTCTAGTCATCTCTTTCCACCAACAATATATCAAAACTCTTTGTTGATATGTCTGTATACACGTACAAGCCTATGTACCACACTCTATTACTCCAATTATAACCGTTATTGTCTTACACATTAAAGCCTATATTTCCCAGCGTTTATGCCTTAGAGATTTGCCGCGTTGATAGCTTATGATTAAGTTTACATCTAAAGTTGTGTCTCTGGGGAGGGGAAGGGGGGGAGGTAATTGAACTGATACCTGGACCCATTGTCTGAGGTTCTGGTATAAATAGTTTGGCTTCAGCTTATCGTGGATAAGTTTTATCAGACTTGAGTTTCTATGGCATTACAGTAGTCGTGGTCCCGAGGGAGAAATATGTTATGTTGGGAAGTCTGTTACTAGTTTTTATTTTCTAATTACAATTTAGTCTGTTAGAGTCTGTGAGCAGAAATAATAGCTTGGTAGCTATAACTATGTATTTGAGTCAAGCGTGAGTAGGCAATTAGACACTTCTAAAACTTTCTATAAAAACGTGCTTCATCGTCGACCACATCATCGCTTACCATTTGGTGAGATAGTGGTAAAACGCGAGCCTATTTTTTTTACTCGTTAAACTAGTGCTTAACGGCGATCTCACCATCAGGTAAGCAGTAACGTAATAGATGATGGCAAAGCACACTTGTTTATTATTTAACAGCATATTCACTTTGGACTTGAAGATGTCTAAATGACACTCGGTTAACAATTAAAAAAAATCTGTCAGTTTTTATTCTGTGTTTGAGAGGTTTTTGATCATCAATGTGGGTATTTCTGTATTTTGAAATTTATATTGACCAGTCGCTATGTATGTATTCAGCTGTTTCTGGTGAATTGGTTCCTACTGACGTCAAACACTAACAGGTTGATTAAAACCGAAACAAGTAATCATTCGGTTAAAAATTTGCAGTGGTGGCTCAATAGTAAGCGCTCCAACTTACGAGTTATACTTAGGTTACAGGTTCAAAACCAGCCAGGCGAATTACTTCTTCTAATTTATTTCATCACCACTGTTCTCATAACGGTGAAGGAAAACATCGTGAGGAAACCAGCATGTCCTAGAACCATAAATCGCAGACATGTGACATCCACCAGTACAAACAGAGCCCGCGTGGTGGATGAAAGCCCTTTTCTTTTTTTAAGGAGGAGGCTTGAGTTTCAGCAGTGGGAGCATTACAAGGCTGATTATGCGATTATGTTTATAGCCTAGCATAGTCAGCCTTATAATGTTCCCACTGTTGGGACTCAGGCCTCCACTTTAGGAGAGGGAATGAGCTGTAATCCACCACGCGGGCTCAGTGCGGGTTGGCGGATGTCACATGTCTTCAAATTTTTTGGTTCTACGACATGCCGGTTTCCTCACGATGTTTTCCTTCACCGTTTTGAGAGCAGTGGTGATGAAATAAACTACACAAAGTAATGCGCCTGGCTAAGTTTGAACCCCCGACAGCCACCACTGCTATTATGTTTATGCTTTCGGGCAATCTATCCAATGTAACATTCTTACTTACAAACAACCTAAAAAAGATATCTACACGTACAAAAAACGTATCACGTAACACAAAAAGTCCATCTCAAAATTAAACTAGAAACATAGAACATCCCGCAATGTTACTGAAAGTTACCTGTCCTAGGACCCCCGGGGGTCGTAAAAACGTCCCCTGCTATTATAAATCATACCTATTATGAGAGGATTGTGCGAAACTATGGGCTGTGAATTTACTTCCGATGGTTATGAATACTGAAAGATATAGAACTAGTTTATAGTTTACGTGTAAGAGGTTTTATTACTGTTTTTGGGGAGGAAAGGGTGTTCCGTTTATAAAGTCTGAGAGCCTTTGACTGGACTGTCGGTCTAGTGGTTAGTGGCCCTGACTGCTATGCTAGAGGTCGTGGGTTCGATTCGATAAGACAAATGTTTGTGTCATTAGCATGACCATTTATTGTTCTGTGTCTGGGTGTAATTTATAAAATACTAGTTGCTCCCAGCGACTTTGCCCGCGTGATAGCAAAAAATTATCCTAAGGGAACATACTTTCGGGATAAAAAGTATCCTGTCCTATTCCAGGACATGGTCTATCCGTGTACCAAGTTTCATCAAAATTGGTTGTGCCATTTAGGCGTGAAGACGTAACAAACAAACTCACTTTCACTTTTCTAATATTAGTAAGGATAGTATTATTTTTTTAATCTGTTTTTATTTAGGGGTTTTTATCAGGGTATGTCAGCCCCATAATATTAAAATTATTAAGTATGGATAAGGAAGTAAGGATGCATGTATTTAGAAATATATAAGTAAAATCAGTTGTCTAGTACCCATAACACAAGCTCTGCTTAGCTTGACGGGATTGTGTGATAGTTGTGAAAAAAAACCTGTGGACCTATTTGGTTTGTGGTTCTGACTGCTTTGCTAGATGTCGTGGGTTCAATTCCCATCCAAGGCAAATGTTTGAATGATAAACACGATCATTTTTTTTTGGTCTGTGTCTGGGTGTGATTTATTTAATTTATTTATTTGAAAATTTATGTACACAATAATAAAAGAACAGGAAAAAGAACCAGAAATATAGTCGTATAAGTAAGTTTATCAGTTCTCTAGTACTTACTCATACAATAAGATCTGCTTAGTTTGGGACTAGATGGCGTTGTGTGTGCGATCTTTGGTTTTCACCTCCATAATGTATAGGTATTTAAAGACCTCATTGATGGAAATTTCATTCACTCCACTCGAATAACAAGCTATAGCTGTCAATTTGTCTGTCTTATTAATTGCCTTCAGTTGTCTCGGTTTACCGGTGAGTAAAGTGGAGGAAATATCTAAAGACACCACGCCTCTACCACGCCTCCTTCCTATCTCATAACTCACTTTCAATATCTCTGTTCTTCACACGCTAGGAATCTGCGTTCTTCTAACAATCTCCTACAGCTCTGTCCTTCTCATACTTCTGATTTTGTTCATTCTGTCTTCTATATACAGTCTGTCCTTCTTTGAAATGCGCTTCCTCTCGATATCAGGACGGCCGAAAGTCGGTATGCATTTAAGCGGAAGTTGCGGAATCTTTTTCTACACCAATAGCAGAATTGTCTCAAAAACCTTTTTTCATACTTTATGTACTTTGTGTTGCATGAAGATTAAATAAATAAATACAAACAGGGGTCTCACAAGTGAGAGTTAATACTGCTACACATTCAGAATTCTCAGTATTTACACTGACTATATCCCAAACATCGTTACCTGTACTCAACCGAGTCTCTGTACCCAATTGAGCCCACTGCTGTGGTAACGTGCAAAGGCTTCGGTTTACGCGTGACCAGCTGTCAGCTCAATTTATCTCATGCCTCGTCACGTTAGGTACACAGCTGTCTCAGAAAGGCCGTTGTTTTCAAACCGAATGAGTTATGACAGAAGGTTTACTTTACAATATATAGAAAACTAGCTTTTGCCCCCAGCTTTGTATATAGAATAGCCTATGTCACTCAAAAATAAAGCAGCTTTCTATCGGTGAAATAATTTTAGCAATCGGACCAGTACTTTCTGAAATTACCTCCAACAAACATAAAAATAAACTTACATCTTTATAGTATTATTAGTGTAGATTAGAATAGACGTATAGATAGAATATCCACCATTACGATAATTAAAACCTCTACGGTCCAGTTTCACTTCGTCATATATCACGTACATTGAAGAACTGGAAAAAATGCCCGCTGCGGTCTTCCCGTTCGATTATAATTTGTGTGTCTTCAAGGCTAGACTGAATAAGCTCTTAATAAACTAATGCGCCATTAACGATTGCATCACTGCTTACCATCAGGTGGTATCACCGTCAAGCACTTATTTGTATCAATTTAAAAAAAATGTTTTTGGGAAACGACCAGTTGGAACCGCGCTACAGCATAACTCGCGAAATGGCGCGAGCAGGCCCTTTCGATTTCATCAAGTTTTTCTGTCATCAACTCACTCGAACGTATAAAGTACAGTCAAACAAAATAAAAATAAAATAAAATAAAAACAGATTGAAAACAATTACTATAAATAACTAGCTATTGCCTGCGGCTTTGTTTACGCTGGCCAAACCGTTTATTTACTTAGATTTCGGGATATATTAAGAGGGTTCTTCTCCACTCGCTTATCGTAAACATCGAAAATGGTTTAAAAGCTTGTTACTTCATTTAATGCAATCCAACGCGATGTTTGACGAAAAGGCGACGCAAAAAAAGAGAGATAACGCCTGGAAACTCTATTAGTATTCGGTAATTCCGAGACTTACTCGAAAATTTCACAAAAGTTGCTCCAGGAAATAGCTGTTTTTTTTAAACCCTTAAAAGTGTAGCGACATCTATGACGCCACATAAGATCTACGAAGAAAATACGAAATCCTGCATCGCGCAATCAAAGTTTTCCGCGCGATTTGAAAATATACGACAGCCCGACATCAACTATCGGGCAGTCGCCCACCAGACTAACACCTGTCTGATCGGAGGATCCTCCTTTTTCAAAGGAGGTTTGCGGGACTTTACTCTCTGTTCCGCATACCCTCCAAACTGGTGACCCTCGACAAAAGAACGTCAGCGCAGCCTTCGTGCAGCTACTACTTCGTGACGTCATCATCACTTTCTCAAGTTTTCGAGCAACGAGCCATACTGCCAGCACCATCGGCTAAGGGTATCCTGACCACCAGTATGTCTACCTGGTCATACCTGGTCACCACCTCAGTCGCATCAGCGACCTTGGCACACCGCACCTTCGGCTAGTCATATGAAGAGCCATGAAGAACCTCTCCTGGTCGACGCTAGCAATCGAGCCCTACGTCGCACAAGCACCGCTCCGACTCACTGGAGCCAGCAGCACTACTCCGACTCACTGGAGACTCCAGCATCGTCCCGACTCACTGGGACAGCACCACCCCGACTCACTGGGGCATCATCCCGACTCACTGGGACAGCACCACCCCGACCCACTGGGGCATCATCCCGACTCACTGGGACATCATCACCCCGACTCACTGGGGCATTATCCCGACTCACTGGGATAGCAACACCCCGACTCACTGGGGCATCACCGCAGACAGTTCCGACTCACCGAGAACTATGCGGCATCGTTTCCGACTCACTGGAACCAACCTACCGCTGGCCTGGCACACATCAAGAACCATCGATCTCCGATCTCCGGAGGGGAGTGATGTAGCGACATCTATGACGCCACATAAGAACTACGAAGAAAATATGAAATCCTGCATCGCGCAATCAAAGTTTTCCGCGCGATTTGAACATATACGACAGCCCGACATCAACTATCGGGCAGTCGCCCACCAGACTATAACACCCTGTCTGGTAGGAGGATCCTCCCTTTTCAATGGAGGTTTGCGGGACTTTACTCTCTGTCCCTCCTACCTCCAAAAAAGTTTTTGGAAAAAGTTGTCATCATTTAGAATCTTAATAAAATTTGCAAGGTCTCTAGAGGATTACTTTTTGACTTTTAGGCAATTTATGAAGTATCAAAGTTCATACAAAATAGGACATTTTCAGAGGTTTTTACTGGATTAGTTTTACACAAATTTAGAAATTGGTTTCTTTAGAAACCTAGATAATATCCACAAGATACTGTGTTTCCAAATTATCTAATGAAAAGTGTGTAATAACGTCATAATCAGTTATGAGCGGTTGTATGAAAAACAGTGAAAATGTGAGTCGTGTTGCACCACCTTAAAGGTGTGGACTGAAGCGAGTAGGTTGCAGCCAATGGTACACGGTACGAAGTTACTTTAAAAACATTTTAGTTTAGTTTTGACTTTCTCAGTCTTAGTTACCTTTGACTGAATATTTCACGTTTCTTTATTTTTTTAACTTTAAAAGTTTATGGAAAAAAAACATTATCACTAAGAATCTTAATTAAATGTTGCTCATTTAATTAAGATTCATTCATTCAGCTCAAGACATTTTAAACTTATGAGTACATTATAAAGGGCCAAAGTTCACGACCAACACTTGATTTTCAGAGGTCTTTTATTGGATTAATTTTACCCAAATTCATGAATTGATTTCAATAGAAATCTAGAATTATCCACAAGATATCTGTGTCAGCATAATATCGTATGATGCAATAGCAGTTGTATGAAAATTTATCTTGGTTTGGACGCTCTTTTACATCTATATCTAATATCTACACTAATAAAATAAAGAGGTAAAGTTTTTTTTTTGTTTTCTTGTTTTTTTGTTTGTAGGAGGTAATCTCTGAAAGTACTGGTAATTTTTTTTCACCAATAGAAAGCTGCTTTATTCCGCATTGACGTAGGCTATATTTCATGTACGCGGGTGAAACCGCGGGCAAAAGCTAGTAACGATTAAAATCATGAATTATATAAGATCTTTTTTTAAGACACGGGCGTTTCTTGGCACGATACGATGTAAACCTTCTACCATTCCGTTCCTCTGCGGTCATTGTCGGCCGCACTACAAACATGACACAACATGTCTGAAGTGTGACGCTCTGTTAGTGGTCACATCTCTGTGAGACCTGCTACCCTAATACCTAGTAATTGTTATTAGTTCGTGTGTCCTATATGAGATTTGTAGATTGTATGTTAAGACAACTATTCTGTCGTGTTTGAGACAGTTCGAGTGAACTGTAGGAGAATTCTTGGATATTGGAATTGGTTTATCTCCTAAATCAAGGGCATTGATGTTAGGACATCTAACATACAACTCGTTAAATGCGGGTTTTAACTCTATACTTACATCTCTACAATGTACCTACTCTTACAATATATATAGCATTTTTTTTTTTTTTAGTTTATTTACATTATTGAAGGTTTATAAGAGTGATAGGTTTTGAATCAATAGAACAACGTCGAAACGATTAATTTTAAAATAATAAAAAAAAAAGACAATAAGTGAATTAAAATGTACGTGCATCAAACAAGTTTATTCAAAATTCAAATTGGCCACTAACAAAAAAAAAAACGAGAGTAAAATGTGGATATTAAAGAATCTCGGAAAAAATAATTATAGAGCGGCAGAATTATAGAAAATGAAAATTAGTTCAATCTTGATTTTTTTATTGTTTCAAATCTCATAACGTGTAGTTATATTTCTCTAATATTTCTTACTATTTTAGATTTAGCCCTGTGAATAACATGTCAATAACAACATGAATATTTAACTACTTATTTCAAATCAATAAACTGTTATTCACCTTTTATTTCGCAAACAAAACAAACTTCCTTGTCCTTTAAATCTCTAATAAAACATTGTTCCAAAAATAGTAAATTCTTTCCTGATTTACTGGAGAGACATAAGAAAGCACTTAACTTAATAGTTAGCCTTTAGTCGCGAGATATGTGCCACTAAATAAATAGGTACAGAAGGTTAACTCTATATATGTAATGAGCGAACACGGTATCATCATCATCATCATCATTTCAGCCGACAGACGTCCACTGTTGGACATAGCCCCCCCCCAAGCGTCGCCACAATGATTGATCCTGTGCGTCCCGCATCTATCGGATTCCCGCAACCTTCACCAGGTCATCGATCCACCTTGCAGGAGGCCTTTCGACGCCGCTGCGTCTTCCAGTACGCGGTCGCCACTTCAGAACCTTTCAGCCCCAACGGCCATCTGTTGTGCGAGCAATGTGCCCTGCACATTGCCACTTAAGTTTGGCGATTCTTCGTGCTATGTCGGCAACCTTGGTTCTCCTGCGGATATCTTCATTTCTGATTCGATCGCGCAAGGAAACTCCGAGCATAGCCCTTACACGGTATACATGAACACATTCGCGAGCAGTTGGCAGAATCATCACAGCTGATTGGCTGGATTGGTTTTATCACTACAACATTGCTAATAATTAGCATACATTTAAATTATTTAAATGTATGTATGGATTAAGGAGCGGTGGCCGAGTGGTAACGGTCCTTTACGAGTTGTAGGTAGCGGGTCCAAACCCAGCTAGGCCCATTACTTTGTGTAAGTTTTTTTTATCACCACATCGTGAGGAAACCGGCATGTCCTACAATCAAAAATTCGGAGACACGTGACATTCACCAACCCGCACTGGGCCCACGTGGTGGATTACGGCCCATTCCCTCTCTTACAGAGTAGGCCTGACTCCCAGCAGTGGGAGCATTAAACGGTTGATTATGCTACGCTATTATGCTATGTATGTATTTATTTCTTTTCTGTTTGTCTATTTATTAATTTGCTCAAGCAATGTTATGTTTCTGCACCACCTTAAGGTCAACTGGTAGAAAATACCTTATGCATTAAGCCTTTGTACAGTGATAGTTACTAGTGCAGATTTTTTTAATAAATAAACAAACACGCTTCACGAACATCAAGTGCACTCGCGCCTGGTATTAATTTTGTTTGAGATCTCCATAACGCAGACGTAGAGAAGGATAGACGAGTCAAAGTGTTTTATAAAACCTATTTGCAAAAATAAATATAATTTATCATTTATTAAGTTTTTGCTATCAAGGTGAGTAGTAAATACTGGACTTTTTCACACTGTAAATATATAAAAAGATTTTGACGGCCAGTAAATGTCTTATTCTAGAATTATAATTGGCCACGTCAAAGACTTCGAGTGTCATCTTCGTTACTTATAGAAAATAGATCAATACTAGCGACTGCCAAATTAACAAAGTAACTACTTTGTTTCTTCATGTGGTTCTGAAACGTGGTCGGTCACAATGAGCCTTATTGGAAGGGTTAAAGTCACCCAAAAGGCAATAAAGAGGTATGCTCAGAGTTTACTTACAAGATCGAAACAGAAATAAAATTATGAAAACAAGGTTATCCAGATCTGTCATCATAATAGCCGATAATCACCACATATTGAAACTTAAAAGTGCGCAGGGCACATTACTTGCCAGACACATGGTTGGTAAGGCCAAAAGGTTCCAGAAAGGCAATGCCATTATATGCAATTACCGATGACCTGGTGGCTCCCAGATGCTTAAGACCGCTCGTTGTGCGAAACTTGCTTTTCTGCTGAAATGATGATTGTTGTTGTTGATGGTGTTGTTGTGTTGATGGTTGTTGTTATTGGTTTGTCATTCCCCATGTCCACGTGTGCGTGTGCCTATTTTCGATTATTATTTGGAGTTGACTTTCTGTACCTATTCTGTGGTATTGCCCACCGGTCGAGCAGTCGTGGGCGATGTGACGTCTCCTTTGTCACGTAATTAAGAGCTTATTGTTTCCAGATGGACGTCGGCGCTGAATCTTTCTTTAGTGTTAGATGTAAGGAGGGTTGATGAGAATGGTGGTAATGGTAGGGTCAATGGTTTGTTGAGTATGGAGTAATCTATCGACTACCTTGAGTAGTAGTATTAGTAGTTAGCCTATTATGTCCCACTGCTGGGCGGAAAGCGTGCGTCACCGTGGAACAGTGGGGGTCCAGTGGCAATGTCCCCAATTTACAAGTCTTGGGTCGTGGGTTCAAACTCAACTAGGCGCATTGCTTTATACAATTTATTTCATTACATTGATGTACCAATGTTTCATCACCACTTACTCTCAAAACGGTGAAAAAAAAAACAAAAACATAGGGAGGAAACCGGTATGTTCTAGAATCAAAAATTTGAAGACATGTGACATCCACCAACACGCATGCATGCCCATGTGCATACCCTCTCCTAGAGAGGAGGACTAGTCCCAGCCGTGGGAATATTAAACGGCTGATTGTTCTGTGCTAGGCTAATGCCTCCCAGTCCCTTTTCCACACACGTCTGTTTAGTCCCTTTGGTATTTTTACCTTCACCTTGGTCTGAAGTGATGTCGCCTTGCGTTCAATGAAACCCAATAAGTAGAATAATAGTCCCGTTTTAACCCTTTGGGAGTAAAACCTGAAAATGAGCAGAATAAGATGACCAAGACAATACTGAATCAAAGTTAACTTAAAGACGAATTGTGTCATGATTACTTACCCTATCGTATCCAATGCTCTGATTGGTTCAGTTACCGTGTTTGTCTAGACCAATCTAGACTCGGCACGGGCTGCTTCTAATTGAATCTTTTCATTGATCTTGTTTTACAATTGTTTGATTGTATGTTCCGATTTGGTTTAGTTACAAGATCGGGTTTATGGGTTCGTGGAATAGTTACTATTTTTTTAACCGACTTCTAAAAAGGAGGAGGTTCTCAATTCGGATATTTGTATGTTTTTTTTATGTTTGTTCGTGCATAACTTCGTTGCTTGCTAACCGATTTGAAAAAATCTTTTTTTGTTAAAAAGGGCTTCCCAAATGGTCCTATAGTCACCAAGTTGGGATCTGATGATGGAATCTTGGCGAAATCGAGGGAACTCCTCAAATTCAATTCAATTTTTTTGTGAAGTCGGTTTTTTTTTTATAAAAAAGTTTTTTATTATTGATAATGTTGTTCAAGTTAGTTGTAGTTAAAGATTTTCTTACAAAAAACGTAAGACTAGCTTATGCCAGTGCCTTCGGTCACGTGAAAGTATGTTTCTCAAGACAAACTTTGGACACCCGTTTAAACCTTTTGGTAGTTTTTATGGAGAAAGCGACTTCTACTCAGGCGAAGCCGCTATTAAAAGCTAGTAAATGTATTAAACTATAATAAAAATACCAAAATATTATCTGTTTGTAATTTACAACTTAATTGACCGGCGGTTATTGAGTTTCAAAATGTCGACAACGTTATCATTCATGTCATCGTATATTTTTCCAGTATCATACTCATATTATTTTAGTTGTTGGTCTCGTAACTATGTACAATGCGGATGTATCATATCAACGTACGCTCATACATTATTCATAAGTAAAACTTTACAGATGATGAGCAATGGGTAGCTCGCCGTCCGGTGACCATCTAGACCAGGCCGAATCGTCGACAGAGCGTAATGTTTCACGCACTCTTCTAGATATGTCAGCCAACCCGTTAAGGCCATAGAGATGTATTGAAAAGGAAATCCATGACCTTAGAACGCACAGGGCAACAAAACCGAAGTCTGATACTGGAGGAGGTGGCAGGCGCGGCCTAGTCGCCACGGCGGCAGGAGGCCCTGCCGGTTTAGCGGCAGGAGGTCCTACCGGTTTAGCGGCAGGCACCGCCGCACCCTTTTTTCGCCGCTGTTGCTGCTGCTTGGCCGTCGTCGTCATCGGGGCCGGCCTCGCGGGCTCCGGCGCCGCGGCCCCGCGCCCCGCTTGCCCCGACGGGCCCGCCTTGGGCGCAGAAGACGCAGCCGCGGCAGCGGCATAGGACGCCGCCTTTTTCGGGCCAGAGGCCGCCTGTGGAGGGCGCAGGACAATGCCCTCCAGGAGAGACAGCTGCTGCTGGACGCGCTGCTGGAACTCCACTGAAAGTACTGGTCTGATTGCTAAAATCTTTTCACCGATAAAAAGCTGCTTTATTCTTGAGTGACATAGGCTATTATTTATGTACGCGGGTGAAGCCGCTGGCATAAGCTAGTTTTAAAAACCGTAGAAACCAACTTGTAGCAATGTAATCTAATACAATGATATTTGAACAGCAGGGTTTCTAAGAATCTTCTTAAATTCACCCAAATTAGTGTTTATATGGCTTAGAATAAAACACAAAAGAATATTTCTCACTAGAGACCGACCAAAGATTCGGTTTCACTTTCGGCCGAAAACAAATTCGCCTCGAGTTTCGGTTTCGTCCAAAAATTGGCCGAAAATTCGGCTCAACCGATACTAGAGTCTTTAAACTAACAGTTGTGATAGGTACCCAGATAGATAGATCTAGGTAGAAACTGACTAACTCGTTCGTATATGTGTATTTTAATTTAATATAATCGTCAATTTATTTAATTACTAGCTGCTCCCGCGTGATAGCAGAAAATTATCCCAAGGGAACATATCATCAAAATCGGATTTCCCATTTAGGCCTTAAGAGGTAACAAACAAACTCACTTTCACTTTTATAATGTAAGGATTTATGAAAGTTAGAATTATATTAATAAGCATAACTACATACGTCAAAATTAGTAATAAGGCTTTCGAAATATCATTATCATCGTATTTTCAGTCGCAAGACTAACACTGTTGGACATAGATCAGTCAGTCAGTGCAGTCAGTTTATATGATAACGCGTCAGTGTCTGTTACGGCCGAAACTAGGAGAGGAGCCGAAAATTCAGTTACAGTTTCGGCTGCAAATCGTGTTTCGGTTTGTCACTAGTACTTTTCACATCTAAACTTGGCACACTTTTGTGTTGTTTTCATATGAAAAACATATACTGTCTGTCTACTTCCAAGAACAAGTTATTTTTATTAAAACCTTATGTTATGTTTATTTTCTCTATATTTAGTTCTATATAGCTTATTGGTAGCCTTATTTTTTATATCTTTTGGCATTCTAGTTTTGTACCAAAAAGCGTTTCATTGTACAGTAAGACATAAATAAAAACTAGAGCTCACAAAACGATCACTTCTCTGGTACCATTAGGGTGCTTTCCTACCAGAGATGTGCGAGTTAGCGAGGTAAAGCGAGGGAAAAACACTTACTAGTGGGATCACTTAATTTTCCTAGCTTGGTTAAGTTATTACACTTATATTGTAAAAGTGAAAAGTTGTTTGTGTTTCTCCTTTACACTTACATGAAAATTGAAAAACAGGTAGACTATGTCCTGGAATACCTATCACATAAGATACCTTATATCCCGAGAGCATGTCTCTTTCATGCAAGTCAAGCCACTGACAGAAGCTAGTCTATGAAAAGGAGAAACTGACTGACTGACATATCAACGCCCAGCCGAAACTATTGGGATTAGGAGCGTTAAAATGCACATTAAAAAAAACACAGATCTTCCTTTTATACGACATATGTAGGTATACACTAAGAGGAATTTTCAAACTTCACCCTCTAAAAAGATGAAACGGGGAACCCAAGTTTTTATGGAGAAACCCACACACAAGCGGGCGAGAAAGCGAGAGAATCATACAAGTAAGAAATATATACAAAAAAATTGTAAGCGAGTAATTTGTATTTATCAGCTACGTAACGTTTCACGGCTTCGCTACACTTCCTCGCACCATGCAAGCTTTACGCGAAGTTTGGTTTGAAATATTTCCACAACGCTGTGACACATCCTCGCACAGCCTAGCTATCCTGCACATCGCATCCTTAGTACCTTCGATTTGAAAATGGAGATCGGTCTTTGAGATTTCTCAAATTTCTAAGAGCACCTATTCTTGACAAGTCATCCATAGCTATTGTTCAAGCTCAATAGGTAAAACGGCTAAACATTATTCAATATCAGTCCATAGAGAAGTAGCAGAATACGGGATCAAGGGCTAACTCATTCATAATTCAGATAATTCTAAGTGCGTTGGTTCCTTTTTCTTTCCTAACTCGTAAAAAACTTCGTTTTCCTCTCTCAGGAACGCTGGGATTATGAATGCAGCGTTTTATGACGTGTCTTAGAGGTCCTGGGAGGGCCCGAAGTTGAACGACGCTGTTCGAGTTTTTCCGGCATGATTTTGTTTTGACAGATTTCTGGGATTCGACAGTTTATTTTATTTTGTAATGTTTATTGTTTTGTTTGCCGTAAGCGACGGTTTATATTATGTATTAGAAGATTGGATCACGAAACAATATATTTTGTGACTTAATTTTCATTTTTATTTTTCACAAGGATTTTGATTGTGATTTAAAATAAACATTTTGATATTCGATTCTAGATTATGTTACGTAAATCGACTTGCTTGTCGTAAACGAATTATGAGTATACATTTAGATGAAGATGGAGAAAGAGGCCAAAAAGAGATGGATTGATAATGTGAGAAGTGATATGAAAGAAAAGGGAGTTAGTGATAGCGTGAAGGATGACAGGACAGAAAAGAAGAAAATTTAAATTGGATATTTAAATTCAATTCTAAATTCATACGTAGATCGACAAAAAATACATAACATCGGGACATTAGCTTAATTACTCGTACTGTTACTTACAGCCACACCTCTGCCCAAATTCTTAGGTATATACCACGTCGGCAAGACAAATAGAGAGCATTAGCAACTGCTGTACCTAATTTGTATGTGTCAAAGTTGAAGTAATGTGTTTATACTGAGTTAGTGTTCGCTGGCTCGTGCCTCGAGTGTTTGCCGCGGATGGTGGCTGCCCCGAAAGCTTGCAACTATTTCTGGACTTTACTTCGGTCTAGTTTGCGACAGTCCTCGTTTGTGTTTGTGGCAAGACTATTGTGAGAATGCTGCTGGGCAGGAATAATTTTCAAAAAGGACTTCTTTTTATACATGACTACCTTTTGCCCGCGTCTTCGCTCCCGTCAACTGAATACTATTTCTACCCTACCCAAATCTACCCTACTCTATCCTACTTTATCCTACTCTACAGTACATTAATTCTATATACCATTAAACATATCATATCAACCGGTCAACTTCAGATTTGGAACTTGACGCCACAGTAACTTTTATTCAGCTCAAAAATACCTATCCAGCGATTTAACACACATAGCTATTGGAAGGTGAGACCAAATTTTATAGAAACTCATCATCATCATCATCCTTTCAAATTGATAAATTTTGAACCACACTTAACCATAGACAACATTGCGTTTAGCTGTCAGTTGCGTTTTTTTATACTTCGTTTTATGTCCGTCTCCTAGTTTTAAGCTGCCTCTTTACCAATTTTCAGCCAAATCAGTTCAGCCGTTCTTGAGTTCTAAATAATCTAACTAACACAACTTTCTTGTATTTATATAGATAGATTACGACGCCAATACATGAAAATCAAACTCGAAACTTATTAATTTAACATAAGCCTACATGGGCACTTATAAAACGTAAGCTACTAGCTTAAATAGTGAAAATCCCACCCATAAGTACAAAACGTTTTGAGAACACATTTATTGTGCGTACAGCTAAGAAATGGAATTCACTGTCGGAGTCTGTGTTTCCTGTTAGCTATAACCTAGGAGTCTTTAAGTCAAGAGTGTATAGGTTACTTCTAGGAAAGTGTATTCCATCGTCGGCTACACTATCACTTACTATCAGCCCTCTAGTCAAGTTACAATCGTTTGGTGTGAGAAGTGGCGGTGGCGAATTTGCGTCTTGCTTCGAGTAACATTTGTACCAAAAAATTTTTACCCATTTAAACAGTCACTGGTGCTAACCCAAAGCAGTTCTTATACAACGTGTAACGTTAAATGCGCAAAACCTCAGACATTCCAAACGATTTTTAATTTAATTTACCTAATACTGTGAGAAAAAAATCTTAAAAAAAAAATTAAAGTTTTTATGAGCAGTTTTAGTTTGTTTAAAATTAGTATCTGCATTGAAATAAGAACTTTTATTATCCCGTGTATGAGAAAATTTGATTGGATTACAACCATTTGTGTTTGTTTACCTATTTCGGCGGGTTTGCGCACGTGATAGCTTGACCTATTCATAAATAGACAGGGCGACATTTTAAATGAATATTAAAAAAAATGTAATCTATATTAAAAAGTGGTTTAATTAAATCTGCTCGTTATTCTGATCAAACTATTTTCAGGTTTTGCGCATTTAACGTTACACGTTGTAGATCTAAGAGTTAATATATTTGTCAGTATTCTGTTGTGTATCGAACCATGAAGTTAACAAAACACACGGTTTCCTTATAAAATGGCTAGTGTAGTACCGTAATTCAGCGGCATGTTGTCAGTGTAACGATGTTCTAAATCGGTGCTATAAATACTTGAGACACTAGTCGGGGACCGGTCGGGGACCGGGCGGTCCTCTACTTACAGTGATAAACTACTTAGTTAAACACAAATGGTTCGTTGAGAACATATTTTAAGATATTTTTATTTTTGTTAAGATAAGATAAGATAATCATTTATTTGCTCAAACATGAGTACAATACATACATCACAAAGTAAATTTTCAGCATTCAAGAGTTGTTAAAATACAATATAAATCGTCATGTTTGCCTTGAACAATGGCATGCAAATATTTCTACAAATAATCAAATCATTCTAGCGTGTCATTAAATCAAACAATTTTAAACATAAATAAAATACAAGTCAAAAATAAAAATATACGTCTAGAATGTCAAATTAATAATTATAAATGTCAATTATAATCAACCTTTTGTTTACATCGTATCTTTGTTTAGAGATTAGTGTTAAGTTTTCTCGTACTGGAAGACGCAATGTTGAATTGGAAGGCCTCCCACAAGGTAGACCAATGACCTGTAAATTGACCATGACCGAATCCGATGCTTGAGACACGAACCGGACCATTCATTGGGGCGATACTTTGGAGAAGGCTTTGTCTAATAGTGCAGGCTTCCACTGCTGGACATAGACTTCCCTTAAGCGTCGCTACAACGAGCGGTCCTGTGCGTCTCGCATCCATCGGATTCCCGCGACCCTGACCAGTTTTATTTTGGGCGGAAATTTTTCGAGTAAAGTGGCTGATTTAATTTTATTCGCAAACTGATTCTGTGAATATTCTGATGTAAAATTAAGGTGTCTGCGCAACTGGACCAATGAGGAATCATTAAAACAGGTGGGGGGACCCCAGTAAATGGAGCTGAGAATTTGATTGTAGTGTTGACTTGATACAATTACTACCAATTACTACTAAAACATTTAAAAAAAATGTCAAATTCTTACGAAAATATGGCTTAAAGGACTGAGTATCCAAGCCAACGACATTTTTTTTTAATACGTAAATAATCAGGACAGTTTCAAGATATTAGTAAAAAATTTAACTTGTTTAATAATTTCATTCCTTGACTGTCCACATAAAATCGTGATACAAAACCGTTTTATGTCAATGAACTCCCAAAGATAGGGTTGAGCCCCGCGATGAGTAATTCATGCCTACCCACTGTGGGTCGGGTCCACTCAAATCTGTACTATGACTCTTCCCTAAAAGGCCACACGAGAGAAAAGTCTTGAACCAAAGTGACCTTAACGATTAGGTTACTTCCAGGTGAATTTTAAAACAGGAACCATGGAGTAAAACATCAAAACCGTGAAGGAAAACAATGTAAGGAAACCGGCATGTATTAGAACTAAAAATTCGAAGACATGTGACGTTCATCAACCCACACTGGGCCCGCGTGGTGGATTACGGCCCATTCCCTCTCCTAGAGAGGAGGCCTGAGTCCCAACGGTGGGAACATTATATGGCCGGCTATGCTATGATATGCTAACCATGTAGTTTCATACCGGTTCCTCTCTATAGGAAACGACTTATTGCAACCGTACACTAGCTTTTGACGTTTTATAAGTGTGTATATGCGAAATAAGAATATTTTGGATGTTTTTTTTTATTCAATTTTAATTATTAGAGATTAAAAATACAAGAAAGTGTTCCACATTTGAAATTAAAAACTAAAATACGAATAGTTTTAACAAAAGCTCGATTTAAAATCTAGACGAAAGTTGTGAAAAAAGGATATTTTTCTTTTTTCACAACTTTCGTCTTCCTGTATAGCCGGTTGCAGCTAGATAAAAATCGCTTTAAATATGCCTATAAAATTTAAAGACTTCATTCGATGTCTCCAGGATCACATCATCAGATCTTGACCCGATCATGACCATGGTACCACTTGGAAAGTATACCCTTCCAAACAAAAAAAGGATTTTCCAAATCGGTTCAAGCGTCTTCGAATAACTACGGAACATAAAAAACATTGACGAATTGAGAACCTCCTCCTTTTTTAAAGTCAGTTAAAAATGAAACAAACACACAGCCAACTACTTATTTCTTAAAAAATCTTTCATTTCCCTGGGGCGTCTTTGCCGCATCCCCTGCGTTTAAATCCTTGGTGTCCATTAACAGATTGCCACGTTCTGATACCTACTGTCGTTCTACAGGCTTTCACTTTGCTATAGTGTAGCGAAGATCTTCAAAGGAAGCTTGTAGAGATACGGTTTTCATTTAAATAACAAATACAGGATGACCAGCTTGTACACAGCTATAAAATAAACATGATGTATAATAGGCAGATTGAGAATAGACCTACTTTTTTCGTTTTCGGATGAAAACCTTCAAAATGGGCCGGAACGTTTGGGGAAAAGGGCGTTCCCGCTGTCGCCAGGATTTCAATCTCGATTTCCGGACACCGTAGTTGGTACCATATCTCGGTTATACGTTTTTTGTCGACCAACGTGGTAAGAACAATGTAATAAAAATGAACTAGATATAAAAATGTAAATAAGCCACAGCTGTCGCTAAGAGATGACTATTACCAATTGATAGCGCCCGTTCACGGACTTGACGAATGGAGACCGAATGATACAGCTCACGCGCCACCATCAGTGAGACATTAATGAGATTTGAGCGAGCAAGTCAAGCCCTCAAATGAGTGTGCTAGCACTGTATTATATGTGTGTGTGTCTACTCCTTCTGAAAATACGTGCACGATGTGAAAACTAGTCGATTCGATATCGAATCAAAGCAAGTTTCCAGCCTGTCGTCAGCAATCCCCTGCGATCATCCGAAAACAAGGAATCCTTTGTGTCATAGAAATCATACGTACTCAGTCCGCCAATTAGGTTTTCAAACACAGGTATACACCTAATTCGGTTCTCAAAGGAGCCCAAACTTAAATAATACCTTGTTGTCCTATTTTGTTCCTCCTCTATTTCTCGGTAAATAAGAGGTCTCCGGAGATCTCTATGTCTGTATGTGACAGGTACTATTGTGCCATAATAATAGCTTCGTTATATAGAATACAGCTTATCTTGGAAATTTTATTGTGCTCCCTGTTTCAGGTAAAAATAGTTGGAGTCATTTTGTATGGTGGTCTGGGTTTTAATTTGAAAGTTTGAAGTATGTACAAATATCGTGGTTTAAATCGCGTAGGTCATAGCAGCCATCATTTGGCAAACTTCTTCTATTCCCGATATCCGGCCACCGTATGCGAAGGCTTGCGCATGGCGAGCAATGGGTAGCTCGCTTTCTGACCGTCCGGTAACTGTCCAGACCAAGTCCAAGTCGTCGACAGCGCGCACTGTTCAAGGAGCTGTCAGCAGCAGCAGGGAGTCAGCCGGGTCGAAGCCTACTGGGGCCAGGGTTAGTCGAAGGGTAGGTTAGCCCCTGGTACGAAAGGCAACGAAGGAAGAGGAGTGGGTTTTTAGTCAATAAAACTCTGACACCATCTCCCGCTTGGCCCAAGAACGGGGGATGTCATTAGATGATTTTCCCACCGCGAAAAAAAACTTATTCCATTCAGTCCGCCTGTCTCTAAAAGCAGATTAGGCCCCCCAGTTTCTTCAGGGTGTCTGTAAGGGGATTATGGGGTCTTAGAGATGAGGAACTATATTATCTACATTTAAACTAATATTTTAAGGAGGTAAAGTTTGTTTTTTGTTTGTAGTAGGTAATCTTTGAAAGCACTGGTCCGATTGCTGAAATGATTTCTCTGATAGAAAGGTGCTTTATTCCTGAGTGACATAGGCTATATTTTATGAATGCATATTATGAATAATTTTAGGTATCAAAAAGACGTTATCGTTATTGACACTTAAAATACTGTAATATCTAATGTATGTTTATATATATAATAACCCCTATAATGTACTGTAATATAATTTTAATTTAATTTTATGTTTTTTTTTTTAAATTGATATAAACAAGTGCCTGACTGCGATCCTACCTGCTTGTCTTATAATTTAGAAAATTATTTTTTAAAAAACGTTATAAATATAATGATTTGATCCATAGTATGTTTATTTATCTAGCGGCATTTAATGCCGATAATCTCGCATGTTAATTTTAATATTTGGATGATATAGCAATATTGTGAATAGTCTTTTGTGCTATTTTTTTTTTAGTGCGTGTTGTATAGGTATTGGTATGGATCTTGAGCGCTCGGTGTCAGAGTGGGAATCGCTTTGCGCATTCTATACATTTTTTTTTCTTTCGACGGGGAAAATCATCATTGACGAAACCCGCTCTTGGGTGGAGCGGGAGACAGTGTCAGAGTCTTACTGACTAAAAACCCCGCGCCGTTCCTTCTAGCCTTCATACCGGGGCTCTAGTTTCCTTTCGGATAACCCCGATCCTGGTAGGCTTCGACCCAGATGGGCCCCTCCTGTTGCTGACAACTCCTTGAGGCGCGCGGGAACAGTGCGCGCCGTCGACGTCTTGGCTCGGTCCGGACAGTTACCGGACGATCGGACAGCGAGCTACCCTTGGTGAGCCAATCGTCGTCGTTGTTAGATACATGCAGCCAGCGAAGGCAACGAATCACAAATGATATCTATGACGCGATGGTGCGACGAGCCAATCACTGACGCTCTCCGCCCCCGCGTCTCACTTCATACCACTAAATAGGCCTGATATTTGACTTCTGCGCAACTTGAAGTCAGCGCTCAAGATCCGTGCCGGTATCTATACCTGTTTATTGTTCCATCTATAATATAAAAATGAATCGCAAAATGTGTTGGTAAGCGCATAACTCAACAACGCCTGGACCAATTTGGCCAATTCTTTTTTTGTTGTGATTTTTATTGTGAGGAAAAGGTTCTTATGGAAAAAAAATAGAGTAGTGTAGGGTCTACCCTACACTACTCTATTTTTTTTTCTACTCTAGTAGTGTAGGGTAGAGTAGTTTAGAGTAGGATAAAGTAGGGTAGAGTAGGGTAAAGTAGGGTAGAGTAGGGTAGAGTAGTGTAGAGTAGGGTAGAATAGGGAAGGGTATAGTAGGGTAGAGTTGGGTATAGTAGGAAAGAGCGGGAGCAAAGCCGCGCGGGCAAAAGCTAGTAGATAAATAAAATTAAAATATGTTATTTCTGAAACCAGTCAATCTTATGATGCACGTGCAGCTGAATTTCAAAATATGAAAACCTCTTTTATGTAGATCTGTGGTTTGTTCAAAGGTTGTTTGACGTGACTGATGTGAAATCCTAAATTAGACGTTATGTAAATCTAATTACTTACTCTCTTGAGTTCTATGAACTTGAAAATTATTCACATGAGGTTGAACTTTCGGTCCACGATAATATTTTGTTGGCATATCTTCTGAATTATAAATTTATGTACATACATGCATAATCACTCACAAATTATGCGGTGTAAATAGGGACTAATTAGATTTGCCAGCAAACCGCCTTAGGTGAGCTGAGTAATACGTTATCATTAAAGACTGAATTATATGCTATTGCATATAATTATGCTTAATATTCATTTGCATATATATGCATTTGTATATTTGGACCATTTCCTTAGTCCTTTTCATATTTTATAAAAAACTAGCTGCTCCCAGCGGCTTTCACCGCGTGATAGCAGAAAATTTTCTCAAGGAAACATACTTCCGGGATAAAAAGTATCCTATGTCCTATTCCATGACACGGTCTATCCGAGTACCAAGTTTCACTAAAATTGGTTTTGCCATTTAGGCGTGAAGACGTAACAAACAAACAAACTCACTTTCGCATTTATAACATTAGTAAGGAAGTAAGGATGTGGTGATGTAGCATATGTTTATTATATACTAGCCTTTTCTCGCAACTTAGCCCGCGTAGATTAAAAAATTAATCTATGTCACTCAGGATTATAGCAGCTTTCTATCGGTGAAAAAATTTTAGCAATAGGACCAGTACTTCCAGAGATTACCTACTACAAACAAAAAACAAACTTTACCTCTTTATTATATAAGTGTAAATATTGCAATATTTTAAGATTGAACTCAAGAACGAAATAAGTCTCTTACATTATAGCTGGCCCACTACCACCCACCTACCAACTGGCCTACTAACTTGTGACCCACGGATGCCCCTCAAGTTGAAGGGTAAAATCTACAAGTCCGTGATAAGGCCTGTTGTATTGTATGGATCAGAATTTTGGGCTGTGGAAAAGACGGATGAAAAAAGATTGCATGTAGCGGAGATGAGAATGTTAAGATGGATGTGTGGTGTGACGAGAATGGATAAAGTGAGAAATGAGTATATTAGGGGAAGTTTGAAAGTGGCGCCGGTGACTGAAAAGTTGAAAGGGAATCGTTTGTCTTGGTATGGTCATGTAAAAAGGAGAGATGAAACGCATATTGCTAAAAGAGTTATGAATTTACATGTGGATGGATGGAGAGGGAGAGGGAGGCCAAAGAAAAGATGGATGGATTGTGTGAGAAGTGATATGAATGAAAAGGGAGTTAGTGATAGCGTGACGAGCGACAGGACAGAATGGAAGAAAAAAACGTGTTGCGCCGACCCCAAATAAAACGGGACAAGGGCAGGAAGATGATGATGACATTATAGCTGGCCAAACTGTTTAATCGCATGAACCTTTGAATGCACACATGTTTTTTTTTATTTATTTTTTCATCATGTAATTTTAAAGCCGTAGGACTTTTTAAAAGTTTTCTTTTTCATAATAAAATTATAGTTTTATAATCCGATAACATTGAATCAGTAATTGTTTGGACTTTTTTAACTTATACAGATATTTGTTTCTGTTACATCGTTCTTTAAATATTTTCTACACCCATTACGTCAGCGAAGTTTCAGTAGTTAATTTTAATTTAACCCTTTTTTATGGTGGGTAAAAATCATCCAATGACAACCCCCGCTCTTGGGCGGGTAGTGTCAGACGCTTACAGACTAAATACCTACCCCGTTCCTTCTAGCCTTCATATCGGACCTCAAGCCCCCTTTCGGATTACCCTGGCACCAGTAGGCTTCGACCCAGCTGGGCCCCTGATGTTGCTGACAACTCTTTGATGCGCGCGAGAACAGTGCGTGCCGTCGACGTCTTGGGCTCAGTTTTTATTTATACCTTTATTTTGAATAGCAATAAGCTCCCCAAATCGTCTTAATCCTTAGAACTAAATCATACGTACATGGCATAGAATTCCTAATACCCGACCCAACGTCTTTGCCTTCCCTTGCCGGGAATTCAAGCATGATGTTTATGTCATGCGCCTATACACACTGTTAGGAGTGCAAGCAATGAATGGATGCAAGCCTCTATCACCTACATGTGCTTTGTGTGACGTTGTATAGTCCAGTGTTTACACGGACGTCCCAAAGGAGGCGTACAACTTACGCCTCACCAGATAATTCGGCTCAATACCTCACTTTAGTCTTAGTTGTTATTAACTTTGCAGGTAGGGGATCAAAGTGTTACATACTACTCTGTCAAGAAAGTACCGGGAAAAGATCAATAATACACAAAATGTCTGTTATTCATCCAAATTTATTTTATCACCTTCAAAGTTACACTTGCGCCAACGAATAATCCATTCATCAAAACATTTTTTAAACGCTGCTTCCTGAATTGAGTTCAGTTCTCGCCGCGAATTCTCCTTTATGTCTTCTATCGATTGAAAACGGGTGCCACGAAGTGGTAATTTGAGTTTAGGAAAAAGAAAAAAGTCAGCAGGAGCCATATCTGGTGAATATGGTGGTTGCTGGATGGTTTTTGTTAAGTGTTTGGTCAAAAATTCGTTCACAATGATAGCCTTGTGCGAAGGCGCATTGTCGTGGTGCAAAATCCAAGAATTTTTTTTCCACAAATCTGGCCTTTTTCGTCGAATTTGCTCTCTTAAACGCCGCATAACGCTCAAATAATATTCTTTATTTACCGTTAGACCTTCCGGTAAGAATTCAGAGTGCACAACACGCTCGATAGTCAAAGAAAACAGTCAACATGACTTTGACTTTTGATCGACTTTGGCGTGGTTTTTTCGGTTTCGGATCAGTTGGAAGGCGCCACTCCGAAGCTTGTTGACTAGTTTGCATGTCAAACTCGTAAACCCACGTCTCGTCACCAGTAACAATGCGTTTCATGAATGTTGGGTCCGAACTGACTCGTTCTAGCATGTCCTCAGCGACTTTCATGCGATTGAGTTTTTGGAGAAAATTCAGATCTTTTGGGACTAGCCGAGCAGCAACATGTTTCATACCCAAATGATTAGTTAAAATGGTACGGATCGACTCGTGAGATACAGAAAGTTCGGCGGCTATCTCTCTCAGAGTTGAATGGGGATTTTCAGTCACTATTTCCTTCACTTTTGCGATGTTAACTTCAGTTGCAGACGTTGACGGCCTACCAGAGCGAGGCAAATCTTCCATCACATCTCGACCGCTTTTGAACGCTTTGAACCACTCATAAGCACGAGTTTTTGATAAAGTCGATTCACCGTAAGCCTTCTGTAACATTTTCAGTGACTCCGAAGTCCGAACACGAAATTCCATTGGCGATGCAAAATTTAAGACAAACTCTTTGTTCGATATTTTTGTCCATTATGAAATTCGCAATACACACTATATATGATATTACTAAAACCAGCACTGTATTTAATATAAATAACAGATGCAACTCAAACTCCGCGCCAAAATGGAAAACAGTTGTGCCAATCTAACAACTACAAAAAAACAAAAATTTGAATTTGGAACCATAAACAAATCATCCATTCCCGATACTTTTTTGACTGAATGTATGTACTTCAAATAATCTACACTAATTCTTATTTAATAATATAAAAGTGAATGTGAGTGAGTTTGTTTGTTACGACTTCACGCCTAAATGGCAAAACCGATTTTGATGAATTTTGGTACAGAGATAGTTAGGACCCTGAAGACGGACATATGCTATGTTTGTTAAGTGAGAAAAGGGAGAGAAAGAGGGAAGTGTATTAACAAACGCGGGCGAAGCCGCGGGTAAAAGCTAGTATATAATAAAAAGGAAAAATTTGTATTTTTGTGTGAATGTTTGTAATAAATAAATTCAAAAACTACTGTGCCGATTTCAAACATTCCTTCACCTTTGGAAAGCTACATTCACCCTGAGTAACATAGGTTATATTTTTGCCCGTGCGAAGCCGGGACGGGGCGCTAGTTATGTATAAAAAGCGAGAAACATAAAATATTTCTCTTCTGAAAATCAATGGAGTTTAACATAGTTCTAGGTAAAAATACGGTGAAGGATTCAATCCTGTCTTAATTTCTTTGCTCTCTCAAGAATAGCACGCACTTACCATCAGGTTTTTTTTTTTTTTTTCTGTCGACGGGGAAAATCATCATTGACGAAACCCGCTCTTGGGTGGAGCGGGAGACAGTGTCAGAGTCTTACTGACTAAAAACCCCGCGCCGTTCCTTCTAGCCTTCGGGCAAACGCGAACCAATCAATATTAGGTACAATGTTTTAGAGTATCCTCGTAACGACCTAAGCAGTTCTAGTACTCATTGACTGATTTAAACTTTTTTTTTTTGGTTGGAAAATCATCTGATGACATACCTGCTCTTGGGCGGAGTGGGAGATAGTGTCAGACTTTTACTGACTAAACACCCACTCCTGTTTCTGCTTTGTCACTGTGCCAGGCCTCGCAGATCTCTTTTGCATCACCTATGGGCCCACTAGGCTTCGAACCTGCTGGGTTAACTGACTGATTGTACCTTGTGATTGGCATTTGTTGATTGGGCAAGTTAATGTTTGTGGTAAATAAAGTTCTCTGCTAGTAAATAGGGTAGGGTAGGTAATAGGTAAATAGGCTTTTAATTCTCACGTTTGGAAAATTCCTCATTGGCAAATTCCAACAGAATTTCGCCACACATAACAAAAATATAAAACTTTCAACACAAAAATTGTTGAAATAGAACCTAAACAGCAGACCAAACACTCGAGTTTGTAGTTGAAACTTTTTAACCGACGCAACATAACGCGGACCGCGCAACTTAGTAACTGTGTAACTTTACATACTGCTGCTCGAACGGTTCTGTGCGCATTCATCGATTGTGTTGTGCGCAATTTTCTTTGTACGGCGATTTCAAGTCGTTTGAAAAGTTGTTGGTGGGTATTTGAAAAGTTGGTCTTGTGAAGACGTTTTTCTTTGTGGGTATTCTAGGTTTTGACCAGCTAAAGCGTTTTCGGATTAATTTTTATGAAGATTATTAAGTTAGTAGAGCCTATGTCAGATGTTTTACCCTCGTGAATGAAAAAAATTATCCCCAAGGAATATAATCTCGGCATAAAAAGTATCTTATCTGCTATTCCAAGATATGATCTATCATCACCATCATATCAGCCGAAAGACGTCCAATGCTGGACATAGGCCTCCCCCAACCGTCGCCACAACGACCAGTCCTGTGCGTCACGCATCCATCGGACTCCAGCGCCCTTAAATGTTGGAGGCCTTCCAACGCTGCGTCTTCCTGTACGTGGTCGCCACTCCAGAACTTTTCGTCCCCATCGACCATCTGTTCCGCGTGCAATGTGCGTTGCCCATTGCCACTTAAGTTTGACGACTCTTCGAGCTACGTCGGTAACCTTGGTATATGATCTATCCTTGTGCCATATTTCATTCAAACTGTTCAGTTGATCGAGCGTGAAGAAGTAGCAAATACACACAAACTTTTATCGGATTCCTGCTCACTAGTCCACCTTCTGAGAGGTAAACAACTTTAGTCTTCCTATTGGAAGAGCAGCGTTGTAGGCCTCTTACGCGGTCGTATTCCAAAACCTTTCGTCTTCATCAACCATCTGTTCTGCGAGCAATGTGCCCTGCCTTCTGTCACTTCTGTTTGGCGATCCTTCGGGTGATGTCGGTAGCCTTGGTTTACCTGCGAATATCAGCATTCTTAAATCGATCATGACAGTAAACTCCGAGCAAAACCCTTTCCATTGAACTTTGGCTGATTGTAAAACTTCTGATGAGGCTCATGCTATGATGATGGTGATAAAATTCTAAATTAAAAAGAAACGAATTTAGTCACGAATACAAATATTTACTGAAATATTTACGAGGTAGATATTATATAAGAAATTTTTTAGTTTATGCGAAAATAGTTTGTTCAGAATCAGTAATTGAATGGATTCCAATAGTTTTTACACCATGTTACTTTTTTTTTCTCATAAATATTTAAAAAGGTCACAAGTTGGATACCACTGGCACTTAGTACAACACAGGGCACAGCAGGTAATGGCGGGCATGAGGAGCTAGCAAACAGCTAGGTGCAAGTGCAAAACCATCCCTCAGTCGCCTAGATGGCCAAGGTTATAACTTTATGATTTTTCATGAAACAGTTATGAAATTTTGTACATAGATTCTTTACATAAAATACTAGACACTTGTTTCGAGTTTCGCAAAGACTTAAACTAATTTTTAATATCTATATAAACTAAGGTATCTATTGTACGCCATAGCAAAATACAGTAGGAGCTTAAAATTAATAGGGTGTAACAATGGGTGGCCTTATCGCATCTGTTACAGACAACCTGTGGATGGATTTGACAGAGAGGAGAAAAGATACGTTGGTAATCCGTAATGTTCTATTTACATAATAATCAACATCAACATTTATACTATAATATTGATATTATTTTATTTATTTTCTTCATCTTATGTTTTTTTTTTTTTACTATTTATGTGCACACAAGAATAACAAAAAAAGATAATACATAAGATACATTAGTACAAAGGTAGGTAAAGATACTATATCTATCTTTACAGGTTTTTTTTTTATTCACAAAACGATAATTTATCAATAGGTAGATACTAACGTCTATAACTAATTATAAATAATGCTTTTATTGTGATTTCACCCCGAGTACAACAAAATAAGTCCAATGTCATATAATTTTTTTTTTTTTTTTTGTTTATTATGACAACTTTGTTTACGAGCTATTCGAGGGGAATTGCCCTGATAGTCAAAAAACAGGCTTTGCCCAGTTTTGTTACTGATGCTACTATATGTTTATGTATTTACTTACCGCACCACACATTAAAAGACATTATTATATTATTACTAGCTTTCCGCCCGCGGCTTCGCCCGCGTGGACTACAGTTTATATCGCGCGGGCAGAGACCCGTGCTCAGCAGTGGAATTATAGGTAGCCCATGTGTTATTCCAGTGTCTCTTCTACCTACCTACCAAATTTGATCTAAATCCGTTCAGTAGTTTTTGCGTGAAAGCGTAACAGACAGACAGACAGAGTTACTTTCGCATTTATAATATTAGTAGGGATTATTGATGTGAGTAATGTGATAAAGAGAAAGAGATCTTTGTTTAAACGTGCTAATTTCTTGAAATTACCAGTCGGATTGAAAAAATCTTTCTATATGAGATAGACATGATACTCGTATTGACAAATATATTATTTTATGGAGAAATTTACTGACTGACATCTCAACGCATGACTGAAATGACACCAGTAATCTTCCTAGTAAAAGTTTGCTTTTAAGACGTAATTTTTCCACCAAGGGGGGTGAGACGGGAGTCCAAAGTTTGTATGGAGAAAATGTGGGCGAACTCATTGGCAGAAACTAGTAGGATATAAAACCCATCAAAGAGGAGCAGTGACCAAAGGAAACCTAACTTATCGCGGGTTTAACGGCGCACACTGTTCCCGCGTGCCTCAAGGAATTGTCAGCTACTGAGACCCAGCAGGGTCGAAGCCTACTGGGGCCAAGAGTCTACTTAAGGAAAGACATGGCCCCGGTATGAAAGGCAACGAAGATACGGGGTGTTTTTTTTTAGTCAGTAAGAGTCTGACACTATTTATTTCCCGCTCCGCCCAAGGGCGGATGTCATTTGGATGATTTTACCCACCGAAAAAAAGAACTCTAACGCGGGTGAAACCATGTGAAAACGCTAATAATTTCGGATGTATATACTATAAACGTAAACTATACACACACATAACTAGGAGATAAGCAATTCTAGGAACACATTTAGTACTTAACCTCAAACACTAATGTAAATAGCTCTACATAATGCTCTACTCAGCACCGCTGCGTATTCCCACCTTTATTAAACAGTTTTAGAGCTGCACTAAACACTCGAGTAATAAACATATCTCAAGCAATCGAAAACTAGAGGTGCGCGTACGTTCAGCACCAATTAAATTCCTTGTCACCACTCTAATTTGTAAGCGGGGGGCGGTGGATAAAATGGAGTGTATCGAGAAGTGCTGTTAAGAGTTATTTGATGGGTCATATCGTTTTACATTGAGGAAATGTGGCTTAAGTTATAGACGGTGTTTTATATCGCTTTGTTTGTGAAGTAAATTGCTAAGGAGGTGCATCATGACTCACATTTTCACTGTTTTTCATACAGCCGCTCATAACTGATTATGATGTTATTACACATTTTTCATTAGATATTTTGGAAACACAGTATCTTGTGGATATTATCTAGGTTTCTAAAGAAACCAATTTCTAAATTTGTGTAAAATTAATCCAGTAAAAACCTCTGAAAATGTCCTATTTTGTATGAACTTTGACACTTCATAATTTGCCTAAAAATTAAAAAGTCAAAAAAGTAATCCTCTAGAAACCTTGCAAATTTTATTAAGATTCTAAATGTCGACAACTTTTTCCAAAAACTTTTAAGGGTTTAAAAAAAACAGCTATTTCCTGGAGCAAGTTTTGTGAAATTTTCGAGTAAATCTCGGAATTACCGAATACTAATAGAGTTTCCAGGCGTTATCTCTCTTTTTTTGCGTTGCCTTTTCGTCAAACATCGCGTTGGATTGCATTAAATGAAGTAACAAGCTTTTAAACCATTTTCGATGTTCACGATAAGCGAGTGGAGAAGGACCCTCTTAAGAGGAGTTGGCATCGGATGATAATAAGTGGCTTTTTATATAAATTGGTAGAACATTTTCTTTGAGGCTCATTGTGTTTTTGCACATCTCTTTCTTTGGTATGCAATCCGAGAGTGACAGCGCTTTAAGTGCCGTAGTCTTCTTACCAGCCGTAAATGTCATCATCATCATTTCAGCCGATACACGTCCACTGTTGGACATAGGCCTCCCCCAAGCGTCGCCACAACGAACGTTCCTGTACGTCTCGCATCCATCAGTTTCTGGCAACCTTCACCAGGTCATCAGTCCACCTTGTAGGAGGCCTTCCAACGCTGCGTCTTCCGGTACGCGATCGCCACTCCAGAACCTTTCGGCACCAGTGGCCATTTGTTCTGCGAGCGATGTGCCCTGCCCATTGCCACTTAAGTTTGGCAATTGTTTGTGCTATGTCGGCAACTTTAGTTCTCCTATGGATGCCGTAAATGTAGTGTAATGTAAAATACTCATATTATGAACGTCTGTTCCGTGAAAGCTAAAGTGGCGAGAGGGAACGCCCCTCACGCCCTAGCCGCCGAGATCCCGATCCCGATTTCCGACCGCCGTAGGCGCAGGCTTGCGGATGGCGAGCAATGGGTAGCTCGCCGTCCGACCGATCGGTAACCGTCTGGAACAAGTACAAGTGGTCGACGGCGTGAAGTGTTCCACGCGCGCCTCAAGTAGGTATCGCAAATCGTAAGAGCCCAGCAGGTTTGAAGCCTACTGGGCTTTGCTTCTGAAAGGAAAACGCGGCCCTGGTATGAAAGGCAAAGAAGGAACAGGAGTAAGTTTTTAGTCAATATAGTTCTGACACTCCCTTTCGCTCAGCCCAAGAGTGAGAGATGTCATTGGATGATTTTCCCAACTAAAAAAAAATATAAACACCGTGGGAACAAACGTTGTTTATATTATTTTTTAGTTGGGAAAATAGCTAAAACACTAAGTGAAATTGTCTAAGATGAAAAGGTGGTAAGATCTTTTCCGAGCCCGGTACGTCTACTTAATTCCTTTCGAAGTACCTTCAGTCTTCAGCACAAAATAGATAGGTACAGAAGACAATCTCATGTATGTTCTTCACTTTTTATATCTAAGCTCGGTCGCCGCACACTAATGAGCGTTTAAGCTGGAACTGTACGACGAGCGGGTGAGGCACTCCGACATATTGTGTCCGTGAGCGGTGTCTATGTGTGCGTTGCTCAAGCGCGTTTTGTATGTAGATTGACTTCTGTACTATATTTTGTGCCCTTAGCTTCTGACAATCACATGCGTAGATATTTCACAGTACACGCACGTACAGTCGTCATCAATTAAACTCTGTCACCTGTCCAATTCCTCGTCACTCGTGGCGTCGAGTGTACGTTCAAATTGTGTGTTTATTACAGCTATGTATATGCTTCTTAGAGTTTATTGTATCCTGTTACATGGGCGGGGAGGGGGGGAGTGAAGTAAGCTTTAGGCGAGGGCGATTCTGGAATCAAAAAGCAAAGATCGTAAAGCCTCAAAGAGATGTCTGCTAAACCGTAGTGGCCTAGCAGACATACTAGGGCCGTGGCGTGGGTTGGAACTATTAAGTCTCACTTGTGCAGAGGCACAAAATGGCTAATATTTGGCGTCTATCCGCCACCGCTCTCAGGATATAGTTGCGACTACTCCGCACTCTGCGTAGCAGCGAAGCCTTTTTTTACGAATTATGGCTTGAAAGCCGTCTGTGTGGGACTCAGCAAACATTTCCGAGGCAGTCGCTGCCACATCCTGAAAGCAATATTATACTGAATAGGTAGGACATACAGCGATCTTCTAGTATATACTCGTACATATGATCCATCTAAAAGCATAGTTTCAGCTTCGCAATGGATTATAAGATGGTTTTGCTGTACTAGGTTTTATTTGACTGATGTTTTTTCGATGGATGACAACTCCTTCCGCTCTGGCTGGAGTGAGAGAGAGAGTGTCAGACTTTTACTGACTAAAACCCACTTTTGTGTTCCTTAAATTGCCCTTTGCGTCTCGTGAATGGGCGCCGACAGTTGAAATTGGTCATCTCCAAGCTGCCAGTCACTTAATTCATGAATCCCCAAGCGACCACCGGTGGCCGCGCATCTATTGTCTTACTATTGTGTCTCTAATTGACGGTATCTGAAGGGTTAATTAAATTTCTATTTTTTAAATAATATAATTATTATTTTTATATATTTATTTATCTCAGGACCCTAAGGTCCTGGACCTTTGGAAGGCGTACAAGGAGCCGAAACCAACTCGCAGAGGCCCTTTCAGATGCTTTTAATGATGGATTGTGGTACCAACCGGCGATTATCCATGTATGCGCTATGCTAGTGCATCCAAGTGCAACCCCCGGTTGAAGGGAAACTATTGCAACATGTGGACGACTAGAAATATGTAACTCATAATGTAATATGATTTAAAAGAGTATCAATGGAGTTTCTAGCACGTTCTTCTCTATAGAGATCTACGCTTTGGAACGTGCAATTTATAATAATAATAATAGTCTTTTATTCCTAAACAAAGGGTTACAAGAGGTCCCTATTAAATCTATTAAAAAAACCGCATCAAAATCCGTTGCGTAGTTTTAAAGATTTAAGCGTACATAGGGATATAGGGACAGAAAAAGCGACTTTGTTTTATACTATGTAGTGATAATAAATACAAGTTTGACACAAATGTAAAGTAAAAAAACTGTAACAGGTAAAATGGTCAATTTAAAATATATTATATGCTGTCTATTTGAAATAAATGTTGCTGATTTCTGATAGGGTCGCAGTAATTCCGCGGACTGACCTGTTAGTCTAGTGGTTAGTGATCCTATGCTGGAGGTCGTAGGTTCGATTCCCACCCATAAAAAAACGTTGTGTGATGCGCATAATATTTTGTTCTGACTGGGTGTAATTTATCTATAATATGTATAATTATTATTATAATAAGCCCATATTGTCCCACTGCTGGGCAAAGGCCTCCCTCCACTCCTTCCAACGATCACGGTTCCTCGCTTTCTCATTCCAATTCTTAACGCCATCTCCTTCGTGGTCTGCCTCGGCCCCGCGTTGCTGTTTCCGGGCACCAATCCTGCGTTTTACGCGCCCACAGCTCGTTGGACATGCGGCAGACATGTCCTGCCCAGTCCCATTTAATTTGGGCAGCCTTTAATATGTATAATATTGAAAAATATATAAGTATGTTTATCAGTTGTCTAGTACCCATAACACAAGCTCTGCTTAGCTTGGGACTTTCGAATTCCGCAGTTTACACTGAAATTCTATTACTTATTCTAATAAGTACATTTCCACTTCTCTAATAGGTACAGCTATTATGTCAGTTTGTGCCAACCGCTCGAAAGTTGCTTCTCATCATGACATTTGTTATATCATGACAAAAGACTCTCAATGATAAACAGTTTCTAATTTCTTGTCCTCTTATTAGAGCTTACTCTGGTGTCACGCTTGCAAATTGTCCACGTCACGCTATCTCTGCAACTCAAAATAACCTTCTTATTGTTGAACTAATTTTTAATGACAATATTTTTTCACAGCAAGCTTTTGTAGTACGGTATAATACCTATATAATTAATACTCATACAAATCATACAAGCTCAAACACGATGGATTTGTGTTGTTTAACTACCAAGCTCCTATTCCATCATCAGATCAGCTCCATGTCATATAAATTTTGCATTGTCATCTGATTTATACATGCGTGCAAAATTTCAGCTCAGTAGCCAAGAAGTGGATCAAATTTAATTTACAAGATTTGATTACAGATATTTAAATTGATTGATTTGATTTTAAGGACAAAAATGGGGACGAGTGAAATAAAATAAAAGCTTGTAACAAGTCTTTAATAAAAATTTTTTTTTCATAGCAAGCTTTTTTAGCACGATATAATCCCTATATGATTAATACTCGTCAAGACGGATCAGGCGAGCCGAAACTCGATAGAGTTGTGTTGTTTAACTACCAAGTTCCTATAGCCACCTTCCGGTTCCATCATCAGATCAGCTCCATGTTATACACATTTTGCGTGCATGTGTAGGTTGCGCGAAGTGGACCAAATTTAATTTGGAAGATTTGTTTACAGACATAATGGCAAACATTGAACAAGTGGAACTAAATAAAAGCTTGTAAACATAACCTCCTTTTGTTCGCACCTTGGACCATATCCCAACATTAGGCAGTGTCTCAAGTACCTGCCGTCACGCTCGCAACGTGTTTGCGTCATGACGCGTCACGCCGCGTCGGGTTGCGTCACGGCGCGTCACGGCGCCACACGGCGTGACACGTCGTCGCGGCTTGCAGCGACACAAGCGTGCCCATTATTTTGTTAAGCACTTGTGTTTTTTACTTTTGCACATGCGAAAAATAGGATTCTCAAAAAATTATGGCAGATATTTATGAATAATATTTAAAGAAAATAAATTATTTTGTGTGATGATGCCCAGATCTTTTTAAATAGTTTTCATATTCCCTTAACTTTTTTTTTCAAATAAAGGAATACCTTAAGAATAATCGGATGAAGGCACGCAAATAAAGAATTAGCTTTTGCCCGTAGCTTCACCCGCACATAAAATATAATATAGCCTATGTCACTCAGGAATAAAACGGCTTTCTGTTAGTGAAAAAAGTTTTAGCAATCGGTCTAGTACATAATCATTAAAAAAATACAAACCTCTTAATATAGTGTACATTTATTAATAATATTCCACAACTATCACACAAAGCTGTCGAGTCCCAAACTAAGCAGAGCTTGTGTTATGGGTACTAGACAACTGACAAACATACTTATATATTTCTAAATATTATATATTATAGGTAAATTACACCCAGACACGGAACAAATGATCATGCTCATCACATAAACGTTTGTCCTGGGTGGGAATCGAACCAACGATCTCCGATTAACAGTCAGGGCCACCACTAGACCAAAACTGGCTAAATGCTTTATTTGCACAAAAGAACAAAGGTGAACTTAGTATATGCTGCTGCTTATTTCACGAGTTTTCTCATGAAGCTACAATTTCTAAAAACGGATCGGAAAGGGTTTATTAATAAATTTAACATCTGCATATTCCTAGTTCTGCGAAACTCGGAAACGAACTCGGGGATAAAACGAATCACATCACCCCAGTACACATTTTTTTTATAATAAAAATAATTATGATTTACTAGCTTTTCCTAGCGGCTTCGCCCGCGTGATAGCAGAAAATTATCCCAAGGGACCATATTTCCGGGATAAAAAGTATCATATGTCCTATTCCAGGACATGGTGGCTATCCGTGTACCAAATTTCATCAAAATCAGTTTTACCATTTAGGCGTGAAGACGTAACAAACAAACAAACTAACTCACTTTTGCTTTTATAATATTAGTAAGGATTCAGCTTATTCGGTTTATGTTCCTTCCATGAAACACTGTTCCTGGTTTAAATATTTTACTGCCCTTATTACAACTCACGGTCAGTTTTGTTGATGCGGCAACTCTATACATGACAATAGCTTAAACTCACCCAAAACGCAATGGAAAGGGCTATGCTTGGAGTTTCCTTGTGAGATCGCATCAGGAATAAAGATATCAGCATGAGAACCAAGGTCGCCAACATAGCCTGAAGAATCGCAAAACTAAAGTGGCAGTGGGTAGCGCAGAGGGTTCTAAAGTGGCGACCACGCACTGAAAAATGCAGTGTTGGAAGGCCTCCCACAAAATGGACCGATGATCTTGTGAGAGTCGAGGGAATGCAGTAGTGTCCGGAGAAGCTTGAAGCCGCTTCAAGCGTTTTTTTGTGGCTGCACCGCCGCACATGAGCCATAAAAAAAAACAAGCTTCTTTTTGAAGCGGCGTTTTTTTGTAGCCCGTGTGCGGGGACTGTAAGAAGCTACGAGCAATTCACTGTTTTTTTTTTTATTTAATTTACCTCGTAAATACGTTTTGGAAAAATTCGGGAACTTATACAAACTTGTCCAAGAGAAAACCAATAAACATCTTGCAACTTCGCTCGGTACTTTTCGGATAACTTCGTTTCATCCGTTCGGTGCATAATTGAAACTTCCCGGTAGTTTGATGTTGCTAGCGAAAAGGCATTTTACTTGGAAAATCTGATATCCTTTTTTACAAACTATTTTCGTTGAAATTGAAAACGAGCCGTTTTTCTGAACTGGCCATTAAGTTTGATAAAGCCCTTCCCTTTTTAATTTATTTATGTCATCATCGTCATCATCATTTCAGCCGATATACATCCACTGTTGGATATAGGCCTCCCCCAAGTGTCGCCACAATGAACGATTCTGCATCTCGCATCCATCGGTTTCCCGCAACCCTCACCAGGTCATCGGTCCACCTTGTAGGAGGCTTTCGAACGCAGCGTCTTCCGGTACGCAGTCGCCACTCCAGAAACTTTCGGCCCCATCGGCCATTTGTTTTGCGAGCAATGTGCCTTGCCCATTGCCACTTAAGTTTGGTAATTCTTCGTGCTTTGTAGGCAACTTTAGTTTATTTATGGACATACAAATATTTAAAATCGAAAGAACATATATATAGATAGAAGAGTATAAAGGTGCTGCTTATTTCAAACGAAGCAGACCGTGTGACTAGGGATTGGGTCCCGGGACGTCCCGTGTATTGAAATCTAAGGACTTTTAGTTATTTTAGTTGTCTCGAGTCCCGGGATATCTTTGAGCCGGGTTGAGAATTCCCAAACCCTACCTGTGACGACCTTCTTTTTTTTTCAAAAATAAAGTTGCCCTACACTATGAATTAAGCTACTGTATCGTTGATGTCCTCACAAACCTTTAAGCTCACAAACACGATAGACATAGAAGACACTCAGAATCTGTAGGATATACAAATATATGTTCCGTGTGGGGATCGAACACGCGAGCCGCAGTGCTTCAGCCAATCGCTCAACTACTGCGCTAACCATGCCACCTTTGCATTGATAAAACAACTGAAAATCAGCGCTGGGTGTCTAACGCCCAGCAAATGCTGAGGTGGCCACCCTTTCGGTGTGGCACGCTCGGCGTACTTTGTACTTTTATTTTTGTTTACTGTGTATATAATCGTTGTGCTGTGTCTGTATCGAAAAAAAAAAATTCTATTCTATTCTATAAAACGATAAACACAGGATTAAATAAAAATAGTGGAATTTTCAAATAAAAAATTTAATTCATCATCATCATCATCATTTCAGCCGATACACGTCCACTGCTAGACATAGGCCTCCCCCAAGCGTCGCCACAACGAACGCTCCTACGCGTCTCGCATCCATCGGCTTCCCGCAACCTTCACCAGGTCATCAGACCACCTTGTTGGAGGCCTTCCAACGTTGCGTCTTCCGGTACGCGGTCGCCACTCCAGAACCTTTCGGCCCCAACGGCCATCTGTTCTGCGAGCAATGTGCCCTGCCCATTGCCACTTAAGTTTAATTAATGAAACTTAAATCTATTAAATCTAAATGCATATTATAAAAAGGCAGCAGATGCATCTTTCTGTTCCCAGCAAAGCTATTCCAAACAGCATAAAACTTGTTGTAAAAACACAAACTTTGACTCATTTAGCATCTTATTACATTCATGCGACGAGATTTTTGCATTTCCTACAAAAATTTTAAATGACGTTATTTAAGGGAATTATTCATGAAGTTTGAAGTTCGGTCTGTGATTCATAATTTAACATACAAAATACCTTTACCTGTTTTTATGAGGTCGGTGTGAGATGAAAAATAAACATAATACTGAGGGCTTTTTATATTTCGGTCTTGTCTTTTGAAGAAAGGCAAAAGAGTTATTTAAAATTGGGACAGTTATTTGAAGACCAGAAGGCAAATTTTTAGGGCCGTGTCATGACGCCATGTCAGCGTAGGCAAGTTAAGACGCTAAACAAAATGTATGGCGTGGCCAACAGTGGCCAGATGAGGTGCATGCATTTTTTGGAAACAGGCATCGTCGCTGTGGCGTCCCAGTGAAGCACGAGCCTTATATTTACTCAAATAGCTTTTTTTTTTTTATTATTGATAGGTTTGCGCTTGACCGCTATCTCACCTGATGGAAAGCGACGATGCGGTCGACGATGGAACGCGCTTACCTAGAAGAAACCTATTCACTCTCGACTTAAAGATTCCTGGGTTGTAGCTATCAGGAAACACAGACTCCGGCAAGGAATTCCATTCCTTAGCTGCACGCACAATGAATGTGTTTCCAAAACGTTTTGTGCGTGTAGGCGGGATGTCCACCATGTACCGGTGGCGCAATATAGCTTTCAAATTCAAGTTACAATTCCATCTTAGTGGCAATCCATATATTTTTTTAAATTAATATTGATAAGCGATGAGGTGGTCGATGATGGAGCACGCTTGCCTAGAATAAACCTATTCACTCTTGACTTAAATACCCCTATGTTGTAGCTATCAAGAAACAGACTCCGGCAGGGAATTCCATTCCTTGGTTGTTATTGTCATTTTAACAATATCAGGATTTGTTAATGTCTTTTTCAAGCATTTTTATTAATGTCTAAAACTTGTCAAAAAATGTATAGACATTTTAGATGCGCTTTAAAAAAACAATAAAAAATGTACGGACATTTTTGATTCTATGTGTTAAGCGCGGAAAAGTGTTAGATTTTTTATACTAAAATCAAGACGCAAAGGGCAGCTCTTTTGCGTTCCAGGGTCACGGAAACTCGAACAAATCCACAGCCCACATGGAATTACCCATCACATGGCAGACGGCGCGCACTGTTCCCGCGCGCCTCAAAGAGTTGTCAGCAGCAGGAGGGGCCCAGCTGGGTTGAAGCCTACTGGGGACAGGGTTGTCCGAAAGGGAGCTCGTGCCCCGGTATGAAGGCTAGAAGGAACGGCGCGGGGTTTTTAGTCAGTAAGAGTCTGACACTGTCTCCCGCTCCACCCAAAAGCGGGTTTCGTCAAAGATGATTTTCTCCGTCGACAAAAAAAAAACCCATCACATGGCAGTAATTGGTTTGTCTCCGATAAAGATCTCGTTATTTTGTTGGGAATGAAGCTCACAACTTCATATTTGAAGCTAGAAACAAGACGTAAACATAAGACACACGTCATAATAAAGTTGAAATTACTTTTTGATATGTTATGATGTAAGGCAGGGCGCACATCAGAGACAGAATACTGTTTTTTTTTGTCTTTGACAGTATAGCCAGAGGAGTAATAGACCGCTTTATGAGTAGACTAGCTTCAATCTAGGGCAATAAGTTTCTCCATACAAACTTTACATAGTATCAGGTATATTTATAGTAATGTACCTGATTGGGTTTGAAACAATGGTCTACAACTCATAACTTGGGGACATTACTATTCGGCTACCACTGCGTCGTGTATAGATGTAGAAAAAAACAGGATAGTGGGCTATATTCTACTTTGTTCTATTTTATTGAACGATTAGTTTGAATTTTGTATCAAAACCGATAAGTATCGGCGGAGACCTCTCGCGCCGGGTCCTGGTCGAGGCCATGGTCCGGAGTGAGGAGGAATGGCAGGCGGTCGCCTCCTTCTGCGAAGCAGTAATGCTTGCAAAGGAGGAGGCCGACCGCATCAGGCAACGGCGCCCTCGCCACCGTCGCCGGGATTCCGATCCCGATTTCCGGCCACCGTAGACGCGGGCTCGCGGACGGCGAGCCATGGGTAGCTCGCTGTCCGATCGTCCGACCGTCCGTCGACGGCGCGCACTGTTCCCGCGCGCCTCAAGGAGTTGTCAGCAGCAGGAGGGGCCCAGCTGGGTCGAAGCCTACTGGGGACAGGGTTGTCCGAAAGGGAGCTCGTGCCCCGGTATGAAGGCTAGAATGAACGGCGCGGGGTTTTTAGTCAGTAAGAGTCTGACATTGTCTCCCGCTCCACCCAAGAGCGGGTTTCGTCAAAGATGATTTTTCCCGTCGACAAAAAAAAAACCGATAAGTATTCGCTACATTATTGTATAGTGCGAGACTATTTTGATGCGAAATTGTGGACACCATCTTTGTTTTCAATGCGGGATCGTTTGAAAGAATGGCGTGGCGCTGGATGAACCTATTTTGGCGCAATCGTGAGGTTTACTATTTTATTTTTTGTTTCATTCATATCGAACTAGAATGTGTGTGCCTTGTGTCGTGCCAAATAAAATAACAGACTTCAATTGTAAAATAGTAAAATGCGGGATAGTTCAAAAGAGTCACTTAGGCCCCGAAACGCAAAAGGGAACTGAAATAACACAGATGGGTTTTTTTTTTCGGTGGAAATTCATCTGATGACATCAGGAAGGAACTGGAGTGGGTCTTCGTTGCCTTTCATACCGGGGCTGAACTACCTTTTGGAGCTAACCCTGGCTCCAGAAGGCTTCGACCCAGCTGAGCCCCTGCCGTTGCTGACAACTCCTTGAGGCGCGCGGAAACAGCACTAGCCGGTTTTAGTCAGTAAAAGCCAGAAACTTTCTCCCACTCCACTCAAAGCAGGATGAGCCATTAGATCCCATAAAAAAGAAATCATTGTTTTTGTAAAGCAATAGGTATGAAAAAAAGCTTCTCAAGTCTGCGCACAGCCTTAAAAAATAATACGTTATGAGTTTCTGACTTGATTCCAAACTTATGTGTTAGTGTAATTCAAGTTATTTGCGTTGTTTTTATGTTGCCAGCATTATGCTGAATATATTTTCATATTTGTTCGGCTGGACTTTTTAATAAGCAACTAGCTTTTGCCCGCAGCTTCACCCGCGTACATAATATATAGCCTATGTCACTCAGGAATAAAGCAGTTTTCTATCGATGAAAAATTTTTGGCAATCGGACCTGTATTTCCAGAGATTACTTCCTACAAACAAAGAACAAACTTTACCTCTTTATTATACTAATAGCTTTTACCCGCGGCTTCGCCCGCGTTTAATAATATATTTTACACTTTCTCCCTTTTTTTTCACTTTTGTTTAAAAAACAATAGCTTATGTCCGTCTCCAGGGTCCCAATTATCTCTGTACCAAAATTCAACAAAATCGGTTTTGCCATTTAGGCGTGAAGACATAACAAACAAACAAATAAACAAACTCACTTTCGCTTTTATATTAGTAAGGATATTAAGCAATGTTATTGTAAAGAACAGGCTTTTTTGGATAACAGTGTTAAGAAATTTTAATGAATGTTCAGCGGCGTAATGAGATTGTTCGTGGAATAAAAATAAAAGTCAAAGAGTTTTAACTGGGGTATTTTTTTCACATTAGTAAGGAATGAACATGTATATGTAACATGCTTAGGTATTTCTTATTAATATTGTGTATATATACATAACTGTAATGTAGTATGTTGGAAAAAGTGTTTACATTACCATTTACAATTTTATAGTACTTAAGAGATAGTGTCAGACTCTTACTGACTAAAAACCCCATCCCATTCCTTCTAGCCTTCATACCGGGGCACGAGCTCCCTTTTGGACAACCCTGTCCCCAGTAGGCTTCGACCCAGCTGGGCCCCTCCTGCTGCTGACAACTCCTTGAGGCGCGTGGGAACAGTGCGCGCCGTCGACATCTTGGATTCGGTCCATTACCGGACAATCGGACAGCGAGCTACCCATGGCTCACCATCCGCGAGCCCAATTTTATAGTACTGCTTCACTTGTTACACTGTTATAAATTCACATACCATGACCACAGTTTTTCTGCCTTAAATATAATAACCCCTTATTTAATCAACAAGAGATGCTTGAAGCCTCGCTCAAGCGAACGACGAAGAAGCGACTCTTTAAGAACGAGGGTTTTTTTATAATTGATAGGCTCGCGTTTGACCACTATTTCACCCAATGGTAAGCGACAATGAGGTCGAAGATTGTGTTGCGATAGTTGCTGTCTTATTTTCAAATTTATGAAAGAAAAAGCCCTTGCTGATGTACCTTCACCCACGTTTAAATTAGTTCTTTGATAAAAACCCTGAACTTTTCCACCCAAGTTTCTTTTCTTTTTCTATTTGTAACAACATCCAAGCCAACATTTCGTAACACCCCCAAGCCTTTACGAGTACACACGCACTTCCTAATTAAAAATACTTCTGCAGATGTCAGGAACATCATTCGCCCGTAGACGCAGGCTCGCGGACGGCGAGCTATGGGTAGCTCGCTGTCCGATCGTCCGGTAATGGACCGAGTCTAAGACGTCGACGGCGCGCACTGTTCCCGCGCGCCTCAAGGAGTTGTCAGCAGCAGGAGGAGCCCAGCTGGGTCGAAGCCTACTGGGGACAGGGTTGTCCGAAAGGGAGCTCGTGCCCCGGTATGAAGGCTAGAAGGAACGGCGCGGGGTTTTTAGTCAGTAAGAGTCTGACACTGTCTCCCGCTCCACCCAAGAGCGGGTTTCGTCAAAGATGATTTTCCCCGTCGACAAAAAAAAAGGAACATCATTCGAGTTCAGTGGTAGAAGTTAGCAAATAAATCTTGTAGGAAATGTTCAAGCTGGTAGCAGAGCAGGCGCTAAGCTAAGGTAACTTATTGAACTTCTGCATATTATGTCACCGTAAAATTGTAAATACCGTTAGATTATAATCTATCTCGCGAGATTGTAAACTGTCGAAAGATTAAAACTGTAACAATACGACAACACACAATGCCAGTAGCAGTGCAGTTTAGAGTTCGCTGACAGTCGGGACGGAGCCGGCGCGTAGTGTTCCACGCGTACTTCAAGGAGATGTCAGCAATACCATAGGAGCCCAGCAGGGTTGAAGCCTGTGTGTCTGAGATGTCAGCAATACCATAGGAGCCCAGCAGGGTTGAAGCCTGTGTGTCTGAGATGTCAGCAATACCATAGGAGCCCAGCAGGGTTGAAGCCTGTGTGTCTGAGATGTCAGCAATACCATAGGAGCCCAGCAGGGTTGAAGCCTGTGTGTCTGAGATGTCAGCAATACCATAGGAGCCCAGCAGGGTTGAAGCCTGTGTGTCTGAGATGTCAGCAATACCATAGGAGCCCAGCAGGGTTGAAGCCTGTGTGTCTGAGATGTCAGCAATACCATAGGAGCCCAGCAGGGTTGAAGCCTGTGTGTCTGAGATGTCAGCAATACCATAGGAGCCCAGCAGGGTTGAAGCCTGTGTGTCTGAGATGTCAGCAATACCATAGGAGCCCAGCAGGGTTGAAGCCTGTGTGTCTGAGATGTCAGCAATACCATAGGAGCCCAGCAGGGTTGAAGCCTGTGTGTCTGAGATGTCAGCAATACCATAGGAGCCCAGCAGGGTTGAAGCCTGTGTGTCTGAGATGTCAGCAATACCATAGGAGCCCAGCAGGGTTGAAGCCTGTGTGTCTGAGATGTCAGCAATACCATAGGAGCCCAGCAGGGTTGAAGCCTGTGTGTCTGAGATGTCAGCAATACCATAGGAGCCCAGCAGGGTTGAAGCCTGTGTGTCTGAGATGTCAGCAATACCATAGGAGCCCAGCAGGGTTGAAGCCTGTGTGTCTGAGATGTCAGCAATACCATAGGAGCCCAGCAGGGCTGAAGCCTGTGTGTCTGAGATGTCAGCAATACCATAGGAGCCCAGCAGGGCTGAAGCCTGTGTGTCTGAGATGTCAGCAATACCATAGGAGCCCAGCAGGGCTGAAGCCTGGGTGTCTGAGATGTCAGCAATACCATAGGAGCCCAGCAGGGCTGAAGCCTGTGTGTCTGAGATGTCAGCAATACCATAGGAGCCCAGCAGGGTTGAAGCCTGTGTGTCTGAGATGTCAGCAATACCATAGGAGCCCAGCAGGGCTGAAGCCTGTGTGTCTGAGATGTCAGCAATACCATAGGAGCCCAGCAGGGCTGAAGCCTGTGTGTCTGAGATGTCAGCAATACCATAGGAGCCCAGCAGGGCTGAAGCCTGTGTGTCTGAGATGTCAGCAATACCATAGGAGCCCAGCAGGGCTGAAGCCTGTGTGTCTGAGATGTCAGCAATACCATAGGAGCCCAGCAGGGCTGAAGCCTGTGTGTCTGAGATGTCAGCAATACCATAGGAGCCCAGCAGGGCTGAAACCTGTGTGTCTGAGATGTCAGCAATACCATAGGAGCCCAGCAGGGTTGAAGCCTGTGTGTCTGAGATGTCAGCAATACCATAGGAGCCCAGCAGGGTTGAAGCCTGTGTGTCTGAGATGTCAGCAATACCATAGGAGCCCAGCAGGGTTGAAGCCTGTGTGTCTGAGATGTCAGCAATACCATAGGAGCCCAGCAGGGTTGAAGCCTGTGTGTCTGAGATGTCAGCAATACCATAGGAGCCCAGCAGGGCTGAAGCCTGTGTGTCTGAGATGTCAGCAATACCATAGGAGCCCAGCAGGGTTGAAGCCTGTGTGTGTGAGATGTCAGCAATACCATAGGAGCCCAGCAGGGCTGAAGCCTGTGTGTCTGAGATGTCAGCAATACCATAGGAGCCCAGCAGGGCTGAAGCCTGTGTGTCTGAGATGTCAGCAATACCATAGGAGCCCAGCAGGGCTGAAGCCTGTGTGTCTGAGATGTCAGCAATACCATAGGAGCCCAGCAGGGCTGAAGCCTGGGTGTCTGAGATGTCAGCAATACCATAGGAGCCCAGCAGGGCTGAAGCCTGTGTGTCTGAGATGTCAGCAATACCATAGGAGCCCAGCAGGGCTGAAGCCTGTGTGTCTGAGATGTCAGCAATACCATAGGAGCCCAGCAGGGCTGAAGCCTGTGTGTCTGAGATGTCAGCAATACCATAGGAGCCCAGCAGGGCTGAAGCCTGTGTGTCTGAGATGTCAGCAATACCATAGGAGCCCAGCAGGGCTGAAGCCTGTGTGTCTGTTCTTTGCCTTCAAGGCAAAGAACACCTATGTTAGGTGTGGTTTTTTGTTGGTAAAGGTCTGACACTAGTCCCCCGGAAGAGTCATTGGATGATTTCCCACATAAAAAAATACGCGCTTAAAAAAAATTATTGTGCCCGCACACGGGCCACAAAAAAAGCCGCCACAAAAAAAGCTAGAAGCGGCCACAAAAAAAGCTAGAAGCGGCCACAAAAAAAGCTAGAAGCGGCTACAAAAAAAGCTGAAGTGCGCGACAACTTGTAGCTGGAGAAGCTTTAAGCACCTTTTGGCCGCCACAAAAAAAGCTGCAGCGGCACCTCCGCACATGAACCACAAAAAAGGCCGCCACAAAAAAAAGCTTGAAGCGGCTTTTTTGTGGTCCGTGTACGGGGAAACATACACTTCAGTTAATAAATCACCTCAGTTATGCGAGAAAAGCTAAAATAGCATAGCTTAGCTCTTGGTACGCAACCAGCTTCACCCTCTCCGCGCGGCCAGCAACTTGTGGTCACCCCTGTTAAACACGACTTATTGTTTCTTGGTAACAATTTAACAAACTTCTATATTTATTGTGGGGGCTTAGTGTGGTGAGTGGTGTGTCATTGCGTCTTCGTGGTGGAGCTGTGCGGTTTGTATTGCTGAGCTGAATATTTTGATATTTGATGCATTGTGGAAGAATGTTGAAAGGCAATCGTTTACTTGGTATGATCCTGTGAAGAGGATGGATGAAACGCATGTTACCAAAAAAATTCTTAGTATAAGTGTAGATGGATAGAGAGGGAGAGGGAGGCCAAAGAAAAGATAGATGGATCGTGTGTGGAGTGATATGAAAGAATGGAAGTTATTGATAGTGTGACGGTTGACAGGACAGAATTGGAAGAAAAAAACGTGTTGCGCCAATCCCAAGTAAGATGGAATAAGGGCAGGAAGAAGGTGTGTTGCGGAGGACGCAGCGTTAGAAGGCCTCTTACAAGATGGACCGATAACCTAGCAAAGGTTGCGGGAATTCAATGGATGCGAGATAAACAGGACCGTTCGCTGTAGCGACACTTGTAGGAGGCCTATGTCTTACGGCTGAAATGATGATGATGATGTGTTGCACAAATAGGAGGCCTGTCTGAAATAAATTCGTTTAAAAAAATGCTCATTGGTCTTTTACGAGGTCGCAGGGTCTCCTTTCATGTGGTGATGGTGATCACTGGGGTTTAGTGAAGTAAGAATTTGTCACTCTTGTCTATTCTCCAAAAGTTCAGGCACTTTTTAAAGCTTCTTCCATGACTGGAATTGCAAAATCCATATTATTAAGGACATTCAATTTGTGTTTTAATCTGTACAGCCAGATTACAACTATCTTAGCGGCGCGTTGCGCGGCGAGCAGGGCGTCATCGATAGGCGTCTCGTAGCGTGCTTAAACATTTTCATACTTTTGTTCTTACCGCTCGCCGCCCCGCACTCAGGTACCGCTCACAGCGGCAAGGTTTTGAACGGGCTGTTAAAAAAAATCTACAGTGACATTGAATGCCATTATGATAACTAGACTAGATTTAAAGCGACTAGATTTAAGTTTTTGAACACTACAGAAAAATAATGGCTGGTAAATTACAGCTTGATTCGTCGACATTTAAAATTAAAATACGACGGAAATGATAGCCTTGTACTTTAAAGGCAATTTTCAAATATCCTTACTAAGTTTCAACTTATATAAAATTTATACAAAGCCGGCTCAAAGGGAAGGGTTCCAACAACTATTTCCGCGTAGCCACATCCAATATGCTACGATCACGTAGCACTGTAGCCGTGACGTCAGGCCTACGCCGTAGCCCTGCTACGCTAGAAACTTTTATAATATATCTTATAGGAAGAAATGCCTTTTGTCTTATTTCAGAACATGATCTACATGCTTTCCAATTTTATTCATATCCGCTGAGCTGTTGTGGCGTGATTTATTAACGAAAATCTAAAAATAGATCCATATTGTATATCTAAGGAACGGATAGCTAGTAATGCTAGCAAAGGAGGAGGCCAACCGCATCAGGCAACGGCGCCCTCGACGCCACCGCCGGGATGAATGAAGCAGCTTTCTATCGGTGAAAAAAATTTAGCAATTGGATCAATACTTCCAGAGATTACCCTCCTATAAAAAAAAAAAACTTTACCTCTTTATTAAATTTATGTAGATATATTTGTATATGTAGAACATAATCAATTCCTCATCCCAAACCAACATATTTCCTCCAATATCCTTAAAAGATAGCAATCTTAATTTCAGTATACTTTTTATAAAAAAAAATATGGAAATAAAAACATTTCTCATCCGCCTCTAGCAGACGAATTTAATCAAAAGAAAATATTGAAGGGATAAAGTTTCTATTAGCTTGAGGGCGGTCCTCTGATTGGTGGAACCTTGCGAGGCTATTTTTTTTAAGTCCATATAACCTTTACCTTACAAACGGTAGGCGGGAGAGTGAATCGGAAATGGTGGAAATCAATGTGTGTTTTTTATAACACTAGCCTTTGCACGCGGCTTCACGCGTGTTTTCGCCCGCGTTCATAATGGCTCATTTACATTAGGTCGTTTTAACCGATTCGGTTGCAACCCGTATTCGGTCATCGACTAGCATAATCAGGTTTTCGTTGAAGATGGCTGACTGCGAATTTGTTGAAACGCACTACTTATCATTCATGATGCTTTCAACACAAGTGTACGCAGCTCGGCTGAATACAGACACTGAATCAGGATTGACAACTGGAACCGAATACGGTGGCCACATTCGGTGATCGACTTAATGTAAACGCGCCATAAAATATGGTCTATTTGTTACATAGACAAGCAGCTTTCTATCGGTGAAAAAATTTTAGCAATCGGACCAACCCCCCTAGCCAAGTTACAACCGTTTCGCTTGCGTCGAATGCTTCGAGTTGGCTACGCTCCCTATTCTTTTGTTCTGACCACGTGACTGAACGTTGAGATGACGTCATTCCCATACATTTGAAGCCTTCTACTAGCGTTACCGATTGCAGATTAGTAACTTGGCTACGGCTACAGTACTTTCAGAAATTACCTGTGACATTATTTTCAATAGATTCGAAACCTGAATACAGTTTGTTCAGAATCAGTAACTGAACCGATTCTTATATAATTTTCACTTCCAAAAAATATTTAAAAAAGGTCACAAGTGGCCACCTTCAACACTAAGTACAACACAGGTCATGGCAGAGCGGGCATGAGACGCCAGCACATTGCTGGGTGGCAAATTAATCCCTGAGTCGCCCATATGGCCCGGTGACCATGTATTTTTGCGGACAACCAGGCACCATTACAAGTTTATAACTTTGTGAGTTTTCTTAATCCAGTTATGTAATTTTGTATATAGATTTTTTATATAAACGCACGGTGCACGGTGTCTACATCTCTTTTTTCCAATTCTCCTTTCGCGGGTATGCTGGAAGAGATTTTTTTAGAAATAAGCATCACCTATGTACCTATTTTTCGGTTTCTGTCTTGTTTTCTTTTATAAGTTCAGTGTGTACATGGATTGTTAAATAAATAAAATAAATAAAAATACTAGACACGTGTTTCGAATTTCGCATAAATATTAAACTAATGTTGTGTACACACTACACATCTTGTGATGTGTCGGTACCGAATAAAAGTATTTCTATTCTATTCTATTCTATTCTCTTCTATTCTATTCTATTCTATTCTATTCTATTCTATTCTATTCTATTCTATTCTATTCTATTCTATTCTATTCTATTCTATTCTATTCTATTCTATTCTATTCTATTCTATTCTATTCCATTCTACATTAGACTCTAGACCATCACTAGACCAACAGGCCAGTCATATTTTCATATTAATAAACAAACCGAGTTCTAAGTTTGAATATTGTAACGGGTCACGACGGAACCCTACAATGCGCGTGGCCCATCTCGCACTTGACTGGTTTTAACCCTTCAGATACCGTCAATTAGAGACACAATAGTAAGACAATAGATGCGCGGCCACCGGTGGTCGCTTGGGGATTCATGAATTAAATGTAAATACTGATACTGAAGTTTTAATAAGACTAATGCTTTTTATTCCTCAGTTTCTAGTTCATTTACTTGCAAAGTACGTTGGCTTAGTTTTAATATTTAAAGACCCATTTTGAAAACAAGTTTCAAATTATAAAGTTATTCTAAGTCTAGTTAGAATATCGTATAAATAAATTAAAGTCAACTGAATTAACTGGAATAAATAAAATAATCTCTCGTGAAGTCTTCTTAGCAACCCCCCCTCCCCCCTTTTGTATTGAGTATTTATATCATCATAATCATCATCATCATCAGCCTTTTTAATGTTCCCACTGCTGGGACTCAGACCTCTCTAGGAGAGGGAACGGGCTGTAATCCACCACGCGGGCCCGGTGCGGGTTGGTGGATGTCACATGTCTTTGAATGTTTGGATCTAGGACATGCCGGTTTCCTCACGATGTTTTCCTTCACCGTTCTGAGAGCAGTGGTGATGAAATAATTTACACAAAGTAATGCGCCTGGCTGGGTTCGAACCCACGACGACCACGAGTATTTATATGGCAGTACTAAGTTCTAAGTGCATCTGCAGTAGGCTATGATGAGATGAGACCATTAGATATTAGGCCAATATTGGCGAATATAACCATTTCGAAAGTACTTATGAATTGCCACAAAAACTCGACGTTAGTACCGTTGAATACTGTCATCATCATTTTAGCAGAAAGACTTTCACGGCTAGACATAGGCCTCCAGTGTCTCCACAACGAACGGTCCTATGTGCCTCACATCCATCGAATTAAAGTGACTCACACTAGGTCAGACTTCTCTTTCTTATCAGCAGCTTTGAAGTTTTATAACTTCGTTGAAGATGTTTAGCATATTCGGCCTTATAATGTTCCCATTGTTGGGACTCAGGCCTTCTCTCTAGGCGAGGGAATGGGCCGTAATCCACCACGCGGGCCCAGTGCGGGTTGGTGAATTTCACGTCTTCGGATTTTATGGTTTGAGGACATGCCGGTTTCCTCACTATGCTTTCCTTCACCCTTTTGATAGCAGTGTTGATGAAATTGAATGGCATAAAGTAATACGCCTGGCTGGGTTTAAACCCGCGAGCTACAACTCGTAAGTCAGGGCCGTTACCACTCGACCACCACTGCTCTTTATAATCAATAAGTTTATTTTTAGACTTACATACGAGTATCAATGGCTTTGTTACAAGTGCTTAAATAATTAGGTTAGTATTGTTACGTACGTAGGTAATTAAATGCCGATTTACCAATAAAGAACTTTATTTACCACAAACAATAAATAATTAGTCTAGTCAACAATAATCCAAATCACAGTTAGCACTAGAGTTCCGTTATACTATCGCCTCGGTCGTTAGATAAAATCACTTCGCACACTTAGGTAGATCGCTCTCGTTCGCAGTCGAAATCAAAACTGACTCACTTCCGTTCGGGGGCTCATATTTATACGCGGAGCAAAGAAAATTCTAGATACTGACGTCTCAGGATAGATCCAGAACAATAGAGTCGCGTCGCGGGGCCATAAATCAATTTTATTGCTTTGTCCTTCGCGAGTCCCTCACGCGAAATTCGACTCTATAGTGAATGTCGGAAAGTACCATTTCCCTTATCCACCTACAGATACCTACAGATTACGTACCTACTAAATAGTAGGTACAACAAGTACTTATGACGGAATGTTCCAGATCTTGCCAGGCTAGGTAGTTCCTTTGGTTCTAGAGCTTTCGAACAGCAATGCGTTTTAATTATTCGTTGCCACTCTTTATTTTGTCGGAAATATGACGTGTTGAAGTTTAACGGCGTAACAGTATTGTTAATTTTACTGTAATAATTAATTTATCTTATTTATGACTGTCGCCACCCAGTGTCTCTGCAAGGGACAGTCCGGTCTGGCTGCAATCATCTCATCTGACAACCCCCGCTCTTGGGTTGAGCGGGAGATAGTCTCAGACTCTAACTGACTAAAAACCCCACCCCGTTCCTTCAAGCCTTCATACCAGGGCTCGAGTTCCTCTCGGATAACCCTGGCCCCAGTAGGCTTCGACCCAGCTGGGCCCCTCCTGTTGCTGACAACTCCTAGAAGGCGCGCGGGAACAGTGCGCGCCGTCGACGTCTTAGGCTCGGTCCGGACAGTTACTTGACGGTCGGACAGCGAGCTACCCATGGCACGCAGTCCGCGAGCCCGCGCAGCAAACATCTTCAAAATGCTGTTGTCAGTACCGTGCAGGTGCCGTAGTAAGGAGGCCGTTTATAAATAAGCTCATCATTTTATATAACGACATGTTTAACACTTCCGATGAAAGATACGTCTCATACAGCATCCGTGTAACTTGTTATATCAACTTCCGAGGTCACATCTCTACAACTTTTGAAGGAACCTTAAAGCGACCTATTCACGGTCCGATCTCTTTGATAAAGAATAATTTATTATGGTAATGCGTTTTTGCCGAATCGCAAACTTTGAGCCGTATAACTTTCCTTTTGAATCGCATTTACATTTATATGTACATATGTGAGTGTTTCACTTAAGAGGGTCCTTCTCCACTCGCTTATCGTAAACATCGAAAATGGTTTAAAAGCTTGTTACTTCATTTAATGCAATCCAACGCGATGTTTGACGAAAAGTCAACGCAAAAAAAGAGAGATAACGACTGGAAACTCTGTTAGTATTCGGTAATTCCGAGATTTACTCGAAAATTTAAAACGTTGTCGTCATTTAGAATCTTAATAAAATTTGCAAGGTCTCTGGAGGATTACTTTTTTGACTTTTTTTATTTTTAGGCAAATTATGAAGTGTCAAAGTTCATACTTTTACACAAATTTAGAAATTGGTTTCTTTGGAAACCTAGATAATATCCACAAGATACTGTGTTTCCAAAATATCTAATGAAAAGTGTAATAACGTCATAATCAGTTATGAGCGGTTGTATGAAAAACAGTGAAAATGTGAGTCATGATTCACTACCTTAAATAGGTTTGCTGTATACTTGCTGAACGTAATGGAATAACTGTAGATATTTATTCGTCTTATCTCGTATTATTTATTTATTAAAATTACGTGTATGTGTTAGTTCTTTTTCTGTTACTGAATTGGAATGCATTACCTGAGTCTGTGTTTCCAGAAAGCTTTGTAGGGGTTTTTAAGTCAAGAGTAAATAGGTTACTTCTAGTCAAGCTTGTTCCTTCGTTGGCCACATTATCACTTACCATCAAGTGAAATAGTGGTCCAACGCGATCCTATCAATAATTTAAAAAAAAACTGCAGTGTGTCTCTGGAACTCTCTCCCTCATTCCCTTCGTGACAGCCCATCCCTGGAGGTCTTCAAGATTCTTCTTCTTACAACTGACTTAATTATGTCGAATGTATTTCTTCGTATATTTTATATATTACACTTACTATGTAGGTTTATATTGTACACTGGATCATATCCTCAAATGTGATCTCTATCTGTCACTCAAAGTTTTGCTGGGAGGAAAACTCATTGTTGGGTTAAGCTGGCTTTGTACATGAATTATCAGATCACTTTATACTGTGCGTATATTAAGTTTTTTTTTGTGAAAAATAAACAATTAAGAATTACTACTTTAGAGAGTCATGGTGGCCCAGTGTTAACGTCCGCAACTTTCTCTTTGTACGTCATAAGTTCAAACCCAGGCTTTGCTTTAAGTAATTTAATACTGATATTTTCTTGCGCTGTTAGGAGAGCATAACATTTTAATACACGTGCAAATTTGTCACTATACCCTTGGCTCCATAACACACTCACCTAAAGCTCGTACGAATTCCGCCTTGGCCGCAATGACAAACTTTCTGCATTTGTATCAAAGTTTACTATTAGTGTAAGACTGATGACCTATTTGTCGAGAAAGGAGGGCTATACAACATATCATCATCATCATCATCCTTTTTAATGTTCCCACTGCTGAGACTTAGGCCTCCTCTCTAGGAGAGGGAATGGGCCACGTAATCCACCACGCGGGCCCAGTCCGGATTGGTGAATGCCACATGTCTTCAATTTTTTTGTTCTAGGACATCCCGGTTTCCTCACGACGTTTTCCTTCACCGTTTTGAGAACAGTGGTGCTGAAATAAATTACACAAAGTAATACGCCTGCAGTGACCTACAACTCGTAAGTTGGGGCCATTACCACTCGGCCACCACTGCTGTTCAACATAACGTACGATGAATAAGACAAAGACGCGGGGGAAGCCGCAGAGATAGCTGCTCTATTTGAGTCTTTTGTGTCTTCTAATATTATCGTTAAAATGTGCAGATAATTTCGTTGATCAGGTTTAGTTCGTATTTTCAGTTTTATTTCGTATTTTATCATCAGACATAAAATTTTACACATTTCTCTATCATTCACCAATGAAGCTAGGTTAAACAGATTTTTATTAGCAAAAATATGACTGACTCTAAAACTTTTAGACTACCTTTGGCCCGCAGCTCCACCCGCGTATATAAAATATAGCCTAGGAATACTTACGAGATGTAGGTCGCGGGTTCAAACCCAGCCAGTCGCATTACTTTGTGTAATTTGTTTCATTATCACTGCTCTTAAAACGGTGAAGGAAAACATCGTGAGGAAACCGGCATATCCTAGAACAAAAAAATCGAAGACATGTGACATTCACCAACCCGCACTGGGCTCGCGTGGTGGATTACGACCCATTCCCTCTGCTAGAGAGGATGCCTGAGTCCCAGCAGTGGGAACATTAAAAAAGCTGATGATGACTCAGGAATAATGCAGCTTTCTATCGGTGAAAAAAAAAAAACTCACAATCGGACCAATACTTTCAGAGATTACCTCTTACAAACAGATTTAGACTAGTTTCTATCCGTGGTATTACCTAGATACGTAGTGTAGGTATGTGTTTTAGGACAGCGGGAACGTTTGGAAGGGTTACCGAGCCCCTTGAACGCAAAGGGTAACTGAAGAACACAGGAGGGTTCTTGTCAGTAAAAGTCTGACGCACCTTCTTTACCACACTAGAGCGAGAGAAATCGTTTGATGATATCCCACCTCGGAAAAAAGTGGTAGGTTCATCATTATGTTTCAGTAATTAAGTATATTGTTAACCGACTTCTAAAAAAGGAGGAGGTTCTCAATGCAGATGATTGTATTTTTTTTACGTTTGTTCGCGCATAACTTCAGCGCTTGCTAACATTCCCAAATGTTCCCTTAGTCACCAACTTGGAATCTGATGATAGAATCTTGGCGAAATCGAAAGAAATCGTCAAATTCAATTAAATTTTTATGTGAAGTCGGTTATTTTTTTTTTTATAATAATGTTTTTTATTATTTAAATCATACACCTAAATTATAATCGGACGGGAAATTCAAATAAGTTCTTAGTCTATCTTTTTATTTAAAGGCAAAAAATAAAAAAGTAAATAAAAAGGAAATACTTTACTAAAAACCATTAAACTTGTTAACGAATTAACACCCGCCACCATTAATTAAAAACTCAAAACATTAATAAAAATTAAAAATCTTAAAAACAACGCAGTGACAGAATAAAACGTAATTAACATCGTTGAAACTTTTGCCCGACTTTTTGTCGCGCCCGACCGTGAACAGGACACAGAATAATAATGGTACAGAATGTTATCTCCACACATCGCGCGAAAATGCACGTTGATGTAGTATAAGTAACTGCTCCGAGTTATGTCATTGTTCAAACATTGGCATGCGCTTTATTTTGTACAATTTATTTAAAATTTGATAGTAGGCAACGTGAGCGTACTATGATAGGCATCGCCGTAGCCTAAATATTATTTTGTATAGAAACTGTAGACAACCTACTAAGTAACTGATGTAAATGATAAAAAACTAGTGTGGGCCCTAGGGCTACTTTGTTGCTAAACTACTGTATTTTTAATGTAATAATATTTTTATAAATTTCATATTTTTATTCATCTTTTGTTTCAAAAATTGGTCAGAATAAAATTATATTATCTTGTAGTGCAAACGTCTGTGTGTATGCGCCGGTCTTCACTCGTTACATTCGGCTTCTGAACCTATATATTCTTTGGCATTACTAAGATGTGTAATTAAAATGGCGTCGCGCTAGAAACAAGACCACAATTACTTTGGAGGCGAGCAAAAGTTTTAATACATTTATTTCTCTGTTTCTTGATGTCTGTTTGTCTGTATGATTGTATTAAGTCAGCCATTTTCTGTGTACGTAATTTTGTTACTTTTCCCATTATTGTATTTAATTTTATGGTGGTCATAATTAGTTTAGGTTTAACGAAGAACTGTCTCTTTTGTTTACGGTTGAATGTGGGTTGTATTTTGTTTATTATAGTCAGAGAGTTTACAACAAAATGGAGTATGTAGGAACATTATTTAATACTTGATGTCATAATTTCAGAAAAACTTTTATAGGTATCATCATAATTATACAGTACGAAGCATACATGAAGAAGAACCTAATCTTCTTCTTTTCGTTTTTTTTTTACCAGTGTCTGGCTACTTGTACATCTGTGCTATTGGTCTCGTTTCAATCCTGAAAAGTGCAGGGGGTTATTCAGGATGGGAGCATAGCAGGTAACAGATGTCCTGTGGATCGGGTTCTACACAGGCACTGTGTTAGCCCCATTTGGCCGAAGGCTAGAAGGATCGGCGCGGGGTTTTTTTCAGTAAGAGTCTGACACTGTCTCCCGCTCCACCCAAGAGCGGGTTTCGTCAAAGATTTTCCCCGTCGACAAAAAAAAGCCCCATTTGGCCAGGTTGTTTTTGCAGCGGCCAACCTAGGTCCGCAGTCGATTTAGAGATTTTCAGATTGGCCACTGCAACTCGCGTCCAGGGGGGAGATGTTTAGATGGGGAGAACCATACTACGAAGTGGGATAAAATATTGTCAGATTCGCTTACTTGTAGAATAATCTGACAAACAAACAGAATGATTGTATGATTGTAGTCTAGTATTTAATCGATACAAGTGTTTTTTTTCTATCGTACTAGGTATATTAGCTGTTATGTTTTGAATACTATTTTATCTATCTAGCATTTGTTCTGAAGAAACTATTAACTACAGTGGATCATATACTTTTGTGTTTTATAAAACTCGTGATCACCTCCTGTAGTCTTAAACCTTTCAGCGAGAAAAACTGCTTCTTCCTACCCTTATCCCATATTATTTTAGGTCAGCAACATGTTTTTTTTCTTTTCTTCCATTCTGCCCTGTCACCCTGCCCTTTTCTTTCATATCACTCAAGAACAACATTAAATAATAAAAGGTTGATATTTGTCATTTAAAATTACATTAAATCAAGAAGTACAGCTGATTAACTACTCATATACCTAACTTCTCATAAATAGTGGAATTGTCAGATATAAACCCATTTTTATCACCACTAAAGAAAGGACTATTCATCAGTAATATCAATTCATTTGATTCGCAATCGTTTGTTGTTTTATGATTTCTGTATTGGATTGCTATTATTTGAAATAGTTTTTAGAAAGTTTATAATTTTTTAGGATTAGGATTCCGGATACCAACAGAACTGTATTACGAAGTATCCCGCTGTCCGTCCGTCTGTTAGCTGCCTGTATCTCATAAACCGAAAGAGGTAGAGAATTTTTTTTTCACATTATTTTTATTGCCGCTTAAACATCAATTAATAAAATTAAAATAAAGTTAATAATTAAAGGGGTTTTCGAACAAAAAAAAAATATTTTATCGGCGTTTTTTTTTGCTCGATTTTAATATTGTAGCACGGAACCCTTTGTGTGCGAGTCCGTCTTGCACTTGGCTAGTTTTATTTTAGTAGGAAATTATGAATTAACCATTTTGTAAAGTATAGACTTTGTAAATATAATAATTAGCTTCAAAAATAGTTGTTTACCTATTATTGTTTAGATTATGAACACACATTTTTATCCGGCTCATAACAAAATTCTGCCTAATCATATTATAATAGAAATCTACCAACATACCAGAGTAAACAGCCCATATTTCAACCAATATACACCCAAACACGCCTTCCCCAAAAAACATAACAAAACCATTAAAAAATTAAGTACAGTCATGTCAAAAAATATGTGTATCATCCCCGCAATCACATCTCACTCATAATTGGACGAATAAATATAACCCGGCGCCGTATGATCGCAAATTCCTGATTTTACATGGAAACGATATTAAAATTTGATGCGCTGGCGTCACGCTTGATGCAATTATGCACTGATATGACCGGGGTTCGAATCCATTAACTATAATTTCCGCCGTGTTCGGGCGCGGTCGGGTACACTCGGCAGCGTTATCGTATTAATTCTGGAGAATTATTTTAGAGAGAGAGTTGCTGTGTAGGTAATGTAGGTTGAAAATGTGAGGTTAATTAGTGAAGGTGTTTGAGCTAGACCTTTTTGACACCTAAAATTGAATCAAGAGAACCTAAATTATTAATACAATATCTGTACTAAATTTTCGTTACTATTTTTAATAGATTAAATGTACATAAACAAAATTATTTGTTCTAAAAGCTTTAATTTTCTAATAATATAAAAAAAATACTAATATTACAAATGCAAAAGTTTGTGAGTGTATGTCTTTACGTTTGACTTTTACTTACTTTTTATACCGGAAGAGGTATATTTCCTTGGCAAAACTTTCTACTTTCACGAGGGCGAAGTCTTAGAATTTTAATATTATCAGTTATCCTTTTTGTGGACAGTCCCAATAAAAAAAAAATCTAACACATTTTCTAACCAAAAAAATAAAAATTTTCTTGTCTGCCGCTGTCCCTGACTGTACCAAGGATCATTTCAAGCTATCGAGGGTAAAACCGCGCGGTTTTATTACCCCTAATTGCAACGGCACCGTTGCTGAGTGATCGATTAGTAAATACTGGTTATTAGAACATGGCTGTGGTCCCCCAGGAATCTGTATTTTGGAAATCAATGAAGCTTTAGGACTGACCAAAATAGTTAGTGGCATGACTGGTCTTCTGGAGCTTAGCTTAAGTTCCTGGCTTTCCTAGATGAAGCAGAGGGAGTTCCAGGTGTTCCCTATGTTCTGCGCATCTGCGATGACCGTTCGTCTCCAGGTCTGCTTATAGCGACCACGTTTACGCTTTCCTTGAGGATTCCAGTCTAGGTCTTGCCTTGGTATATGTTCAGGATTCTTTCGGAGCGTGTGGCCGATCCATTTCAATTTGCGGCTTTCTCTCCAGATGTTCCCTATGGTTTTTACCTCTGCGATGACCGTTCGTCTGCTTAGTGCGACCATGTTTACTCTTTATTGTTGATGGATGGAGAGTGAGAGAGAGGCTAAAAAAAGATGGATGGAATGTGTGAGGAGGGTTATGAAAGCAAAGGGAGTTAATGATAGTGTGACAGGCGACAGAACAGAATGGAAGAAAAAAAAAACGTGTTGCGCCGTCCCCAAGTAGGTTATATAGTGATTTTATATATATGTATAATTATGTGTATGTGTGTGTGTTTTTATTTTTGGTGTACAATAAAGAATATAATATATCTATCTATCTATGTATGCATGTATCCTTACTAATATTATAAAAGCGAAAGTGAGTTTATTTGTTTGTTTGTTACATCTTCACGCCTAAATGGCAAAACCGATTTTGATGAAACTTGGTACACGGATAGACCATATCCTGGGATAGGACATGGGATACTTTTTATCCCGGAAGTATGTTCTCTTGGGATCATTTTCTGCTATCACGCGGGTGAAGCCACTGGGAGCAGCTAGTATAAAATAAGCCACTTAGTCTACAGATAAATGTTTGTTTAGTAGACAAACTTAAAAGGTCTTGAAATTTGAGGATTATTTATCGAACCGTGTAATATGCAGTTACTCGATAATAAAGTCGAGGTTATGGTTTCTTATAATTAGATTAACTTGAGCCGCTAAAGCGTCAACATATGCCTTCTTAGTAGGATTGCTTAAGCCTTAGTGGATAGATTAGTCGGCTAAGTGTCAGTTACCATGTTCCAAAGTGGAGCTGTCTGCTTATGAGACCAAACCAGGTTGATCAAAAAAAATACAAACAAAAGAATAAATATTTTACAATTAAAAGTTACGTCAGATGTCAATAAATAACCCGCTCCTGGTCGTTTGTTGTTTTATGTATGTATATTACATATACTTTTATGACCTTTGTTTTGTTGTTTAAACAATATGTACTATTTTATGTACATACCTGCCATACATTTACCATAGCTTGATTGGTAGAAAATCATCCATCCATCCATCCTCAGCCTTTTTAATATTTCCACTGTTAGGACTCAGGCCTCCTCTCTTGGATAGGGAATGGGCCGTAATCTATCACGCGGGTCCAGTGCGGGTTGGTGATTGTCACGTTTTCGAATTTTTGGTTCTAAGACATGCCGGTTTCCTCACGATGTTTTTCCTTCACCATTTTGAGAGCACCTGGCTGGGTTCGAATCCACGACCTACAACTCGTAAGTCGGGGCCATTACCACTCGGCCACCACTGCCTAAGGCATTAACCCTTCAGATACCGTCAATTAGAAACACAATAGTAAGACAATAGATGCGCGGCCACCGGTGGTCGCTTGGGGATTCATGAATTAAGACCACCTTTGTACTTGATGATGATTAATTAAATAATTATCACAAAAATATCTACACTTTTAATAATTAATTTTGCGAGGTCAACGATCGCTGATAGTAATATACATGTGTACCTGTTAATAGTTACAAAAGCCCGACTACAATATGATATTGTCATAATATCTCGACATGGCCATATAATTATAATCATATCCGATTACAAAAGCAACGTTAATTAACGATGATAATATTAATATTTACTATTTTATTGTTGCAGGTAAATAACGTTTACTGGTGTGACGTGGTAACTCAAACTGGACATTCTTGATTTGATAGAAAACGATTTTTATAATTATATTGCGTCAGTTGATACTCTCGCTGCGGAGCCATTTTTCATAGTTTTTTAACCAGTGCGTATGAGGTCTTTTAGAGGCAAAGTTGAACTTCTTTGCAGTGCGTATGAGGTCTTTTAGAGACAAAGTTGAACTTCTTTGCAGTGCGCATGAGATCTTTTCGGCCTCACAATTTTTTTTTTCTAGAAAACATCGCCGCAATGCTAGTGATAGAATCAATTTGATACCAATATAACAATACCAATAACAATACCCATAGAAATGTTAACATAGCAGTCAGCACAGAGTGAAATAAAGCGATTTTGACTGCTATAACTGCGACAAGTTACGCATATGGCTTGTTCGACGAATGAATCGAAGTTTGTTGAAGAATGCCTAATACCGCGATGTAGGATTTAGGCTATGTTAGATTCAGTTCCTTTGTGGCGTTAAAGATATCGCTACATCTATCAGATATTTACTATCTAAAACCCACCAGTAATTTTAAAGATTCAAACTTGTGCTTGACTGCGAACCCACCTGATGGTAAGCAGTGATACAATCATTGATGGTGAAGCACTAGTGTTTTTAATTGACTGCGATTGCACCTGATGGTAAGCAGTGATGCAGTCGTTGATGATGAAACGCAGTAGTTCATTAAGAGCCTACTCACTCTAGCCTTGATAACACCTAAGTAAAAATCGGACTAGAAGACTGCAGCAGGCCAAATTGTTACTTTTGTCGCTCTTTGTATTCCCGGGCCGCACTAACTCTTTCAAACAATTCCGCATCCGAGACAGATATAACACTGTCTACACAACATATTGACAAGAAAAACTCTTCAAAGCAACAAACAAACTAACATAGATGTCCAATCATCTAAATCGTCGCACGCTCGATAAACTCGCTTTCTATTAAAACTAATCAGTCTTCTTGTAACAGTTCCCTAAACAGCTATTGAGCGTATCTGAAGAAACGAAACTTTCCGTTTTATACCCGGTCCCATATGCTCCAAACTGTTCGATGTACAAGTCCAAATCGAATTTAACTTTCAAACTATTTATTCTGAAACATACACGGTGACGGTTTTACACACGCCGTGCTTTGTATTCTTTGAAAAGGATTGGAAGAGACGTTTTGTACAGTCATATTGCACATATTATTTATTAGAGTTTAGGGTTAGATGTGCGGGATTAGTACCTGGGTTGTTAAAGAGAGTCTCTGCGGCTCAGAGGGTCAGTACAGTCAAATTTCACATATTCTTTGTTAGAGTTTAGTGTTCCAAGTGATTAGTGCTTTATTTATGGAAGAGAGTCTCTGTGGATCTGAAACACACGGGCAACAGAAGCAACAAGGTCATGGTCTTGAGCGAGGAGGAGTTGCGAGCGGTCGCCTCCTTCTGCGTACCGGTAATGCTAGCGAAGGCACGGATTTCCTCACGAGCCGGCCGCCGGGATCCTTGCTCTGATTTCCAGCCAACTTAGGCGTGACCGTCCGATAACCGTCCGCACCGAGCCCGAGTCGTATACTATGTGCACCTCTCGGTGAAAGCCTGCTAGGGCCATGGGTTCGCTTCGGAAAGAAAAACCTGGGGTCTTGGAACGCACTTATGAGTGGTTTTAGTCGATATAAGTCTGACTCTCACTCTCACTTCATCCAGAAAACTAGACAGTTTTTGATGGTTATGAATCTTCAAAATAAAAAAAGGTTCCCAAAGGCAAGTGAGACGTGATAACACGATGAAAAAAAACACCGGTTGTTGTATCGTTGTCGCGACGTCAACGGCTATCTGTTTCGTGCCACATAAGTTCGGCGATTCGTGCTATTTATTTATTTTATACTTCATACAAAGACGACAAAGAAGAGCACAAAGACGTACTTAATACTTTAAGGTGGTGCATCACGACTCACATTTTCACTGTTTTTCATACAACCGCTCATAACTGATTATGACGTTATTACACACTTTTCATTACATATTTTGGAAACACAGTATCTTGTGGATATTATCTAGGTTTCTAAAGAAACCAATTTCTAAATTTGTGTAAAACTAATCCAGTAAAAACCTCTGAAAATGTCCTATTTTGTATGAAATTTGACACTTCATAATTTGCCTAAAAATTAAAAAAGTCAAAAAAGTAATATTCTAGAGACCTTGCAAATTTTATTAAGATTCTAAATGATGACAACATTTTCCAAAAACTTTTAAGGGTTTAAAAAAAACAGCTATTTCCTGGAGCTAGTTTTGTGAAATTTTCGAGTAAATCTCGGAATTACCGAATACTAACAGAGTTTCCAGGCGTTATCTCTCTTTTTTTGCGTTGCCTTTTCGTCGAAGTTCGCGTCGGATTGCATTAAATGAAATAACAAGCTTTTAAACCATTTTCGATGTTTACGATAAGCGAGTGGAGAAGGACCCTCTTAAGGCATTCTCTACCAGTCAACCTTTTGGTGATGCAGAGACAAATTCTGGTTGGTGCAATATTATCAATTACGAATTATTCAAATTCTTCATAAAAATACTAGTGTATTTTTACATAATAATATGTAATTAATAAGAAAAAAGTGAAAAGGAAGATACAACCTTAGTATCAATGCTCCTTGGTATTAGTGATCAATTTTAAACGCTACTATCGGTTATAACACGAACCAGAACTTCCAAACGATTTTTTCCAAAGCGCCCATTGACAATTTTTGATTGAAAAAATACAAAATACTAAACTGTTGTTTATCAATAGAGCCGAGCGATTCTTTGTAAATTTTATTGGAGCTATAAAATAATCCATTGAAATAGTTTTCGAGTTTTTGAGCGTGAAATTAATTTCAAGCTTTGGGCTATGCTGATAGAAAGTTTTAAATTGTTAGACTAGATTTTTTTCAGGTCTTTTTTAAATGGAAATTGACTTTGTCATGCGTGAATTTTCTATACTGATTGATTGAAAGTTAACATAAGGCCTGGTTTTTGCAGAACATCTGTGATTTCTTTTTTTATATCGTAAAAGCCTTTTTAGCCTCGCTCAGTTCTCTTGTTTTTATTGTAATATTATATTTTAGTAAAAATATTTTGTTAGAGAATTTTTCGATTCGAACCAGTAAATTTTTAAATTAACGCGATCAAACACAAAGGCTTTTCGGTTTTATAATATTAGTGTGTAGATAAATCAATTCGTACGCATAAAGTCGTTACGTATTTTTTGCGTTAAATTACTTATTCTTTCAATTACAATTTTAACCAATATTTTTGTGTTATATTGTAAATAATAAAAGTATATATAACACAAAACATTAATTAAAAGTTTTTCACAAATTACTTGATATCATTAACAATTACACAAACAGCTCTATCGAAAAAAATCCATTCTTGCCTTGCCCAAAACTTAAACATATTTAAAAAAAATGTGTTTATATATATATATATATTTTGTTTTTTTTTTTTATTTATCGATATACTAGTGCTTGACTACGATCCCATCTGATGGTAAGCAGTGATGCAATCGTTAGAATATCAATACAAGGATGTTACGAAAAAAGAAAAAAAGAAGAAGGATTAGGTCATGCTATGTAATTGGATCGATCTAGAAAGTTAAGCAACGCATGGCAAGGTCGATCTATAGATCGGTGACCATCGATTATCAGCCAAGAATATTGACTTTGTGCACGTAAACTTTTATTGCCGGAATCAGGAAAAAAGGCACATCTGCATGTATTTTTTATATTTTGCTAACTTTCTCCAGTGCGGTTTTAACACAAGGAAAAAGGCCCGATTTCTCGTTTCATTCATTAAAACATTTTTTTTATCCGTTTTCGTTTTTGTTAGATACGTCTTTATCAGGGGCAGTGCTGGTCATACAGTCTACAACACATTTCATTTACTAATCTTAAAATGAAATTAAACCGTAATATTCATGCGTAGGTATTAATCAAAACACATTGGCAGAATGTCGATATTCAATCCAATGTCTCGTTTGATTGAATGTTGACAAGCGTGTTCGGTTATCGGTCAATTCAGCACTGGCTTAGTACATACACAATATTCCTGTTATATGGTTGGAAGTGCCTATTGTGATGCTAACTCTGTGGCCACACATGACCACGTCACAATTATAACGTGAAGATAATTGTGTATGCTCAATATTTGTTTTTTATTTTATACTTTACATTAATGACATAGGATCTACAACGTGTGACGTTAAATGAGCAAAGCCTCAAACACACCAAATGACTTTTAATTCGATTGACCTAATTATGTGAGAAAAAAAAAACATTTAAAAATAATTAAAGGTTTCATGAGCAGTTTTAGTTTGTTTAAAATTCATATCTGCATTGAAATAAGAAATTATATTATCCCGTGTATGAAAAAAATTACATTTTGGAAACACATTCATTGCGTGAACAGCTGAAGAGTGGAATATTGTGCCGAAATCTGTTTTTTCTGATAACTACAACCTTGGGGTTTTTTAAGTCATAAGGGAATTTAGGTTACTTCTAGGCAAGAGTGTTCAATTGTCGACTATACCATCGATTACAAGGATGCCTATCTATTTTAATACCATTTATAGTATTATTTGAAACAATTAGAAATGTTATTCGTCATAGGTGAAATAGAAGTCAATCGTGAAGCTATCTACACGAATATTATAAAGAAGTAAAGTTTATTTTTAGGAGGTAATCTCTGAAAGTCTGGTCTAATTGCTAAGTTTTTTTCATAAATAGAAAGTTATTTTATGCCTGAGTGACTTAGGCTATGTTATTTATGTACATGGACGAAGCTAGTCAATAATATAGGTAAAAAAAAAGTAAGTAATCACAATTATATGTTAAAACTAAAACAGATAGAAATACGTCGATTTGGTTAATTATTTACGCCTTAACGATTATTATTGATTGGAAACACGAGTAGAGAGGCCATGGTCAGGATAGGCCAAGACCAGAGGTCAGGATTTGGACACAATCACACTTTACACTTAATGTTATAAAGGCGAAAGTTTGTGAGTGTGTATGTTTGTTACTTCGTTACTCTTGAATGCTTTAACAAATTAAAATGAAATTTGGCACACGCATAGACCACAGCCGGCTACAAGTAGTGGCCGGTTGTGCTGCCTTCAACTGCAGCCTAGATGAACAGTCTCAACTGACCAAGAAATAAGAAACCTACACACGAACTTTGAACTCTAATATTAGTGAGATTATGAGATAGGTACCATAATTCCACAAAAATAAACAGCCACTCCCAATTCCCAGATCACAAATTAAACCTTTATGAAAACAATAAAAAAGAATCGGTGTCACCTCCCTCTGCGTCGCCTGTTTTAACAACACAACATAAATTTAAAAGGTTCAAATACAGGGGAACCTAGCTGTATAAATCGTGGGCTCACCTCCGGAGGTTGGCAGGGAAATGAGTGAAACGGAGATGTATCTTGTTGAAATTTAATTTAATTCCATTCATGCATGACGTCAGGGATAATAGTCAGGGTGTTCACACCCTGTGGTTTTGATAGCTGAATAGTTTTTAGGGTTCCATACCTAAAAAGGAAAAAAACGGAAATAGGGTGTTTTTAATATTGTACGGTTTTGATCACGTATGCGAGATTGTTCCGTGCGACCCCCGCTATTTCATACAAGTATTTATTGTAATGTGTGAAATACACATGCGGAACGCGTTATTTTGCATTGTGAATGCGGCTTTCCGCATGCGTGACGAAATCCGCATGATATTAAAAACACCCTAGGATTACTTTGTTAACCGTCTATGTGTTTGTCTGTCTGTCTATCAAGCCCGAAAAAAAAATATACGTAAAAATATACGACATTTTCACGAAAAAAAATTATATTTCAAGGAAATAAAATATCATTGGCTCAGAATCTAAATAGCAAGGATTTTGCTCCATCTTTTTTGTCTCTTCAATCCCGATAGATGACAGAAGTACTGACTCAATACTGATGGAGTATTTCCATACTCCATCTAGTCAACACTTTATTATTATTTTAGTCAAGAATTGTAATTAAAATTTTGTCTGAAAATTGTATAATTTAATCTTATGTTGTATTCTTGTATTGTGTTGTTAATATATGAATTGAATTGATGTATGTTTTTGATGGTTTTATTATTAATTTGTATTGTAATATTTTAACTATTTTTTTGGAATTAATTTAATAATTTTGCAATGTAATTATTTATTTAATTAATTAATATAATTAATCTTAATTAGTTCTTAATTGAATAAAAAATAAATAATTTAATTATTTATTTTTTATTCAATTAAGAACTTTGTATGTAATTTAACAATATGCTCGTTTAGTGGCACTTATTATCAATGTTTTTTTTGTTAAAACGAGGATAATGCAGTGGGCTGCAATATTGTTACTACTGAAATAATTTATTGTTACTTTGCTAAGCACTGTATATTGTGGCTGTTAATTGTCCCTAATAAAATAAAATAAAATGAATGAGCGACCTTGGCGGAGCCAACTCGACAGTATTTTTCGGATAACGGACAATAATTGCTTTGAGTTGTTATATTATTTATCACGTAAATGAAAAATAGTACATTGTTACACTAGGGGTAACTTTAACCCCGAGGTAAGCATTGTGCTTTTCATTACGAATACAAGAAGATAGGCCTAGTTTTTTTTTTATAATTTGACAGCTGTCAGTTGAAAGTAAAACTCCCTAGGGATGAAAAGTGTGACACTTTTCAGCCCGCTCCTCAGGCAACTTCAGACCTTCCTTTAGAGGATGAGTAATGAAATAGTACATTGTTACACTAGGGGTGGAAGTTACAAATAAGTAACTTTAACCCCGAGGTAAGCACTGTGCTTTTCATTACGAACACAAGAAGATAGACCCAGTTTTTTTTTTTTTAATAATTTGTCAGCTGTTAGTTGAAAGTAAAACTCCCTAGGGATGAAAAGTGTGATACTTTTCAGCCCGCTCCTCAGGCAAGTTCAGACCTACTTTCAGAGTATGAGTAATGAAAAATATATGTAAGCTTTATATACTGCATGTTGTGTACGTAGCTCAATATCCGAGTATATGAACACTGCCTAATAAATATCAATGACAGCGCCATGACATGACAGTACGTCAGATAGAAAACTTAATCTGCTTGTAAAGTGATTATTTTTCATTATTTATCTAAGATTAATATTTGGAACAGAAGTAAACTGCAGCTAGTTTAACTAAACAGTAATACATTCGATCTAGAATATATTGGGAGTAAAAACATTTAATTGTCGATTTTTCTGTTTTAGGTTAGTAGATCATATTTACAATGTGTAGATAAATATTTGATCTCTGTTAATTCGTTTTAATAATATTAAACAATTTCTGTTTTAGATAAATCAAAAATTTGTGTGTTATTTACTCCGGTATCATCTAACATATTACAAATCGACAATTTTGAAAGTTTGATTGGATAATAGTAGATCATGGCAAGATTACAATTTGAAGTTGAGCTGGCAGCAGATGAAGATCCAAAGAATAACATCATAATTATAAAATCAATTACAAAAGAGGATGGAATAACATATCTCATACCGCCATGTTTCCAAGCAGCGAAACACCACCTTCAATTAATAAAGTTACCAGAATTTATGAAAATAAAAAAAACATTACAGAGAAGAGGTCATAATAGAAAGGTGTGGATGTCCGTGCCAAGTGATGTTTTAGCACTATACAAAGATGATGTTGGAAATATGGCATTTAATGATTATTTATTACAAGAAATGACTCCAGTCACAAGCCAATCTATTACAGATGGAAAATTATTGGAAATTTTGGAGAAATTAAGTGATAAATCCAATGTCAACAAAGAAAAACATAACAATTTAAGCAAATTAAATGAAAAATTTGTTTTAAAGAAATTTGATAACAAGATCACTAACGCCAAACAATGGTTGCAAAGTTTTGAAAGTGAATGTACAAGATTTGATTTAAATGGTGATACAGAAAAAATTAGTGCTTTGAGATTATTTTTGAATGACTCAGAAGGTGACTGGTATGAGTCTATGTTAATTAAACATGGTTTAGACTCGCTATGGAAAGTATGGCAAGTGAGTTTTCTAAACACATTTGCAGATAAGAGTTGGTCCTCTGTAATGTATGCATTGAGTTTCAAACATTTAAATGGTTCTCTGCTGGAATATGCATTGAAAAAGCAGAGATTGTTACTAGAGTATAATAGTGATATAGATACCAGAACTCTCACTGACTTAATTGTCGCAGGATTACCAACTTATATAACAAGTAAACTAGATAGACAAGAGGTGACAGACCCAACTCTTCTGTTTAGTGCCCTACGCATGCTTGAAAATCAGAATAAAAATGTACAAAAACATTTTATTGAGAAGAAAAGCTTCACTAAATCAGAAGCGGAATGTAAAAAAAAAATACCTTGTCAAATATGTTACAAGATGGGAAAGAAAAACAGATTTCACTCTGAAAATTTGTGCTGGTTCAAAGAAGACAAGAACAGTAATGATAGTGTAAAACACTGCAAAAACTTGATGTTGGAGATTGATCAATTTCAGGATACAAAAAACTAAATATTCCCCCACTAATAGAAGTTGAGGTTATACTGAATGACACACTGAAATGCACAGGTATTTATGACCCTGGCTCAAATATAACCTTAATAAATTCTAAATTAATAAAAGTAACAAATTCAAAGAAAAATTACTTTGAAAACAAATTCAACACAATTGGTGGTGGGGGAAAAACAACAGGTTTAATAAGATTAAATGGGAAAATACTAAATATTGAAAAGGAGATAGATGCATTTATTTGCAATGATAAAACCTTCACTCATGATTTGCTTTTGGGACTGGATACAATAAAGCGGTTTGGGTTGACCCATGATGGGAATTTAAACATCCAACTTCAGAAAAATGCCAACCCAGATGCATATAAATATATCAGTCCCACTGAAGACAAAAATTATAGTAATCAAGAAATTGAAACCAGAGAGTTTAAGTCAGAAAAATTTAATTATGAAATAAATTTCAATGAGGGCATAGATGTGAGTAAATTTGATATAGATACTTCTTACTTGGAACATGACCAAAGATTGAAAATTACTGCATTATTAAATGATTATAACCACATATTCGCCAAAGATAAATATGATGTAGGCCAAGTGAAAAACTATGAGGCATTTATAGACCTACAAGTAGAGAAATATTGCTCGAAAAGACCGTATAGATGTTCCTTAGATGATAAAGAAGAAATCGAGAAGCAGATTGGACAATTGCTAAAGAATGAACTAATTGAAGAATCTTATAGCCCATTCGCAGCACCAGTAACATTGGCGTTCAAACGGGATGAAGGAAAAAAGTCAAGATTATGTATCGACTTTAGAGATCTTAATAAGATAATTGTTCCACAGTCACATCCGTTTCCTCTAATAGAAGATCTAATGGTAAAAACGATAAACTGTCAGTATTTTACCACTCTCGACATTAATTCTGCGTTTTGGTCTATACCATTGAGGATCAGCGACAAAGAAAAGACAGGCTTTGTTACACAAGAAGGTCATTATCAATGGACTTGCCTTCCTTTTGGATTGAAAACATCTCCGGCAATTTTCCAAAGAATCCTGACTAATATAATAAGAAAACATAATCTGTCAGATTTTGTGATGAACTATATTGATGATATTATGGTGTTTTCGAAAACTTTTAATGAACATATGGATCATTTATCGAAACTGCTAAATGCAATTGCTGAAGAAGGATTCCGTCTGAAATTAACAAAATGTAAATTTGCAGCACAGTCCGTAAAATTCTTGGGACATATAGTAAAAGGTAATACAATCACACCTTTGAAAGATAACCTCAGATCAATAGCAGAATTTGCAGCACCACAAAACAAGAAACAAATAAGACAATTTCTCGGTAAAGTAAATTTTTATAATAAATATATTCCTAATGCTACAATTACTCTTGACCCAATACACAATTTACTTAGGAAAAACGTCAATTTCGATTGGTCAGCAGATTGTGAAAAAGCTTTCCAAACAATAAAAAAATATTTATGCTCTGCCCCAATTCTGGCTATTTTCGACCGAGAGGCGCCAACTTTTATATACACTGATGCAAGTATAAAAGGAATTGGTGCAATACTAAAACAAACACAGAAATGTGGAGAAATCAAACCAGTAGCATACTTTTCAAAAAAGTTGAATGAATCACAAAAAAAGAAGAAAGCCATATTTTTAGAATGCTTAGCCATAAAAGAAAGTTTAAAATTTTGGCAACACTGGCTAATAGGAAACTCATTCACTATTTACACGGATCACAAGCCGCTAGAAAATTTAAACATAAAAAACAGAACAGATGATGAACTAGGAGACATGACTCATTACCTATCACAATACAACTTTGTAATAAAATACAACCCAGGTAGAAACAATACAGAAGCAGACTGCTTAAGCAGAAATCCTGTGTATGAAAGCCACGAAAACGAAGAAGATAACTTGAAAACAGTAAATATTGTAAAAATTGAAGAAATATTGGAGGACCAGAACAAAAATCCAAACATAAAGAACAAACAAAATTTTATTAGAGAAAATGGTATATATTACAAATGGAACAACAAGAAAAAAAAAATTGTTTTGACCGAAGACTACAGTAAGATATTAATAAAAAAGGTGCATGAGCATTTCTGTCATGTAGGAATAAATCAGATTGAGTCAAAAATAAGACCTTTCTACACAGCACCAAACCTACTGGATAATATAAAGTTGATTTGCCGTCAATGTGAAGTTTGTATAAAAAATAAAACACGATTAAATAGAAATTATGGACTCATGTCACGACTAGGACCGGCAGAAAAACCTTTCCAGATCATGTCCATAGACACAGTAGGAGGATTTGGTGGCAACAGGTCAACAAAAAAGTATCTACACTTGTTAATGGATCACTTCACACGTTATGCTTACATTTCGTGCTCGAAGACACAACTGGCTAAGGACTTTATAAAACTGGTAGATCAAGTGATCAAGGACAATGAAGTTGAGATATTGCTCTCCGATCAATATCCAGCACTAAATTCAAAAGAGTTTAAAAAATATTTAAAGGACCACTCTGTTAATTTAATTTTTACAGCAGTGGATGCTCCTTTTTCAAATGGTCATAATGAGAGGTTGAACCAGACGCTGGTAAATAGAATTAGATGTGCCTTGAATAGCAAAGAAAAAAGAACAGCTTGGACAATCGTGGCAATGGATTGTGTGAAAGCCTACAACTCAACAAATCATACAGTGACTGGTTATTCGCCTCTATATCTGTTAAGTGGAGAACCAACTGATGTACTACCAATGGCCCTAAAAAAAAAACAAATGGAACCCGGAGAACTGGAAAAAGACCGACATACAGCATTTCTCAGATCAAAAAAATCACATGAATTGAACAAGGCCATTTTTGACAAAAATAGAATAGATTACAAGTTTCGAAAAGGTGATATGGTTTATATAATGGACTGTAACAAGTTAAACAGATCAAAAATGGATGAAATTAGAATTGGTCCTTTTGAAATCGAAGAAATGATATCGGATTCACTATGCAGAATCAATACTGGAAAGAATAAAAAGTCCTTGGGATTGTACCATGTGACAAAGCTCATTCCCCAGTTTGATTACTCAAATTAACTCCAGCTAATTTGCACTTTTGAGGGGGGGAGATGTAAGCTTTATATACTGCATGTTGTGTACGTAGCTCAATATCCGAGTATATGAACACTGCCTAATAAATATCAATGACAGCGCCATGACATGACAGTACGTCAGATAGAAAACTTAATCTGCTTGTAAAGTGATTATTTTTCATTATTTATCTAAGATTAATATTTGGAACAGAAGTAAACTGCAGCTAGTTTAACTAAACAGTAATACATTCGATCTAGAATATATTGGGAGTAAAAACATTTAATTGTCGATTTTTCTGTTTTAGGTTAGTAGATCATATTTACAATGTGTAGATAAATATTTGATCTCTGTTAATTCGTTTTAATAATATTAAACAATTTCTGTTTTAGATAAATCAAAAATTTGTGTGTTATTTACTCCGGTATCATCTAACATATTACATATATTTGTTAACTTTAGAAATGTATTTAAAAGAATTGTCGTAAACCGAACATTTATTTTTCTTCTGTGTTCATTTTTCTTTGTCACGTATACATGACTGGAAGGTTAAAAGTTAAAGATTTAAAGTCTGTCAATAAACATCAAAAATTGTTGAAAGGAAATCGTTTGTCTTGATATGGACATGTGAAAAAGAGGGATGAAACGCATATTGCTAAAAAAGTTACGAGTTTAAATGTGGATGGTATTTTTTTTTTCTGTCGACGGGGAAAATCATCATTGACGAAACCCGCTCTTGGGGGGAGCGGGAGACAGTGTCAGAGTCTTACTGACTAAAAACCTCGCGCCGTTCCTTCTAGCCTTCATACCGGGGCTCTAGTTTCCTTTCGGATAACCCCGACCCCGGTAGGCTTCGACCCAGATGGGCCCCTCCAGTTGCTGACAAGTCCTTGAGGCGCGCGGGAACAGCGCGCGCCATCGACGCCTTGGCTCGGTCCGGACAGTTACCGGACGATCGTACAGCGAGCTACCCATGGCTCGCCGTCCGCGAGCCCGCGTCTACGGTGGCCGGAAATCGGGATCGGAATCCCGGCGGCGGCGGCGGGGGCGCCGTTGCCTGATGCGGTCTGCCTCCTCCTTTGCTAGCATTACTGCTTCGCAGAAGGAGGCGACCGCCTGCCACTCCTCCTCGCTCCGGACCATGGCCTGAACCAAGGCCCGGCGCGAGAGGTCTCCGCCGCCGAAATGTGGATGGTGGAGGGGGGAGGGTGGCCAAAGAAAAGATGGATGGATTGTGTGAGAAGTGATGTGAAAGAAAAAGGAGTTGATGATAACGTGACAAGTGACAGGACAGAATGGAAGAAAGACATGTAGCGCTGACCCCAAATAAAACGGGACAAGGGCAGGAAGAAAAATTAATATTAAAAATTAAATTCTTTATTTCTCTCTCAACATCACAAAGGACTGGTTCCAAACGTCTCCCACATAACCCGACGCTGCTCCGACCAACACAAAGTAACAAACTATAGAACTTCGCATCCTTGGACCCTCATTATCGCTCGTAGTTACGCGGTAACAACACTTCCTCGTTCTTAAGGCGTGTAGTCCCATGAACATCTGGCCGGAGTTGAAATAGGTTTCTTTTAGGTAAGCGCGTTCCATCGTCGACCGCATTGTAGCTTTCCATCAGGAGAGATAGCGGTCAAGCGCAAAACTATTAACAATAACAAAATAGTCACACATACCTACTCATACTGCCGCCTGTGCCCGCATGACGTTCAAAACCATTTTTTTTTGCAAAAATATTTAGGTATTAATTTACATTATAAATGCGCATTACTTTGTGTAACTTATTTCATCACCACTGTTTTAAAAATGGTGAAAGAAAACACCGCGAGGAAACCGGCATGTCCTAGAATCAAAAATCCGAAGACATGTGAAATTCACCAACCTGTGCAGGGCTCGCGTGGTGGATTACGGCCCATTCTCTATCCTAGAGGGCCTTAAAAATAGAAAATTAAAAGACGGATTATGCTATGTTATTTTTTTCAAAGCTACCCATTACCCAGGAGTAAGCTTCATAAAGTCACTATTTTATGGCACAACACGGGAGCTAGGACCTTAAACTCTGCTTACTACTCAAAGAGATATATTAGCGAAACAACACTTTCACCTTCATGCTTCGTTTACATTTGGGTGAGTGGTGCTGCGTTTACACGACACGCTAGCGGTGAGACCGGTCACACATTTTTAATGCGACGCGATTCCGACGCTGTTGTGGCCTAGGGATTTAGCGTGAGGTTTTAGAAACACTCTCCAATAACGGTAGATGGAAACAACAAGGATTGTATGTTTTTTTTTTGTCGACGGGGAAAATCATCTTATGGCAAAACCCGCTCTTGGGTGGAGCGGGAGATAGTGTCAGACTCTTACTGACTAAAAACCCTGCGCCGTTCCTCCTAGCCTTCATACCGGGGCTCTAGTTTCCTTTCGGATAACCCCGACCCCGGTAGGCTTCGACCCAGCTGGGTTGTCGGTCCTGCTAGCCTGGTCCTGTTGCTGACAACTCCTTGAGGCGCGCGGGAACAGGGCGCGCCGTCGATGTCTTGGCTCAGTCCGGACAGTTACCGGACGATTGGACAGCGAGCTACATGGCTCGCTGTCCACGACCCCGCGTCTACGGTGGCTGGAAATCGGGAAGGATTGTATGTGAAATAATCAAAAGTAACATCAAATCTGTACTTTATTTTTTTGATACTTGAACCAGTGTATTCTGTTAACTTTTGTTCATACTTTAGTTTTTAATCTATCCTCAAAACATCGACATGTTTGGAAGATAGATTAGCTGTAATATAGATATGGATGGATAGATAGACATATCATAAAACTAGACGTCGATATATTTAGTTTTGTAATACGTCCTACTAGAATAATTAATGTTTAGTTTTCAATAAAAAAACGATCAAAAACCTCATTTATTTTGGTCTTTTCGATGTCAAGATTGTTATTTATGACAAAATGGTAAATTTTATAGACTAGAATTCCTAGAGCTATTATTGATGAAAACATTCATATTTCTTTCGTCTTTATATCAGAGTTCAAGTAACTAACTCTCCCAGTATGTTTCCACACGCTATAAAATATATTTTCTCCAGTTGCCCGTCCTTATACACTTTTGAGTATTTGATGCGGCCTACTCAAATGTCCTTTCTTTGGTATTGTTCGTCAAGTCGTTGAGCTCCTTAGTAGTCCTAAGTTTGAGCTACACGAATACTGACAAATGCTTGCACTGACTGGACAGGTCCACTCGAATCCGTGTGGTTCTTTCCTCAAAAGACCATCTGAGACACTAATCTGTATGGTTCTCATATAATTTGACCATCTACATGTTCTTCACTGTAATGGACTTAAAAAGAGACTTTGACCCCTGAGTTTTTGTTTCGGTGTTTTTTCTCAGGGTTGTCAGCTAGGGAACACCGGCCTTATCTAGTTAAACTGACTGAAAACAAAATTGACGTGTAAAAGTGTTTTTTTTTTTAAACCTATTTGCAAAATAAAGATCATTTATTTATCATTTATTTATTAGGTTACTAACTGCACCAATGTGAACGCGCCCAAACGCGGACTCAGAAATTTAATTAAGAACTAGTGCTCCATGTATGAGAAACATTTTTTAATTATCTGGGCTTTTTTTTAGACACGTTTGTTCATAGCAGCTTTAACACTTTTTTTAGTTATTGACCCTAACAAAACCCGGTAATATATTTAGCTGTTTTTAGTTTTATGTAATTAGAAATCTTGCCTGTCATGATAGCCAACAGTGGAAAGTATTGGAGGAGGCTTTGCTATTACGCGCACTGAATTAAGGATTTTATATAACAGCATTTTTATGAGTTCAATTTGTATTAATTCGGAATAAAAGGCTTCATTATTATTATTAACTAGCTGCTCCCAGCGGCTTCGCCCGCGTGATAGCAGAAAAATAACCCAAGGGAACATACTTCCGGGATAAAAAGTATCCTATGTCCTATTCCAGGGCATGGTCTATCCGTGTACCAAGTTTCATCAAAATCGGTTTTGCCATTTAGGCGTGAAGACGTAACAAACAAATAAGGAAGGATTACACAACTCTATCTATTTAAATACTACAAGGAACGTGCAAGACCTAGCGCGTTCACTCTCAGATTGAATACAAAAGAAAGAGATGCGCAAAGACAATGCTTGCAAAATATGAACCAATTAGATATTTTTTATTTACAAAAAAATCACAACTTTGATTATAAAATTAAACAGGAAATGTTTAACTGATATAGTTTACATCTTCTGTTTAAACATTTCTTGTTGAATAATCTGACAACCAATCAGAATGATTGAATGTATTGGTTAGGTTTTTAAACCATAAAAGTATATTTGACATTATTATCTTCTTGGTACAACTAAGTAATTAGGAAGTACAACTGCTTGTCAAAGCCTTGGTCACTACTACCTACTACTAACTACACAAAGCCACACGTTTTGAGCATCGATGCCGAGTAGCTAACCTGTCGGTTGACTATTGTTTACATTTCGAAGAGTGTGCATCGGAATTATACAATTTCATTTCGCCAAGCCCGGTTCATCATAGGACCACTAGAGGTTGCGCCAGTGGTACCTACAAAACGTTTTAGGCATACATTCATTGTACGTACAGCTAAGGAGAGGAATTCTCTACCGAAATCTGTGTTTTCTTTGTTATTTTTAAATTCCGAAACGCATTGTGACTGATAACTGACTTATGTGGCCAGTATTCTGACGATTGACGCAACTGACCGATGACATGAAGTTGACTTTACTAAGCTTCCCCGTACACAGGCCTCAAAAAAACGCCGTTTCAAGCTTCTTTTTGAGTCGGCCTTTTTTTGTGGCTCGTGTGAGGCGGGGCCGCCACAAAAAAACGCTTGAAGCCGTTCACGAACTATCGCGCGCTTCAGCTGTTTTTTGCGGCGGCTTCTAACTTTTATTTGTGGCCGCTTCTAGCGTTTTTTTGTGGCGGCGTTTTCTTGAGGCCCATGTGCGAGGACAGTTATATGTATCTTTCTTTCTTATTATATTACTTCTATCTTTAGCTGGTAGTAATATAATACTTTGTTGACTGGTGTTATTAAAAATCCAATGACTGGAATGAAAAATGAAATGTATTTTATATAAAAAATAAACTCCTCGATAAATGAAGAATCAAAGCATTCATAGCTTCACTGAGATCTACGATTTGGAATGTGTAAGTAGCATTATTTTTTCTGACTGACTGGTTTCTAGACCTTTCAAATATGCCTGTAAATGGTTTATTTGAAATAAAATGCTTTGAATCTTTGTCAGCCCAGATCACAAAAATGTGAGATTTGACGCCTAAGTGTATTTATTTTGAACTTACTCAACTTACGTAAGATACTTAGTTGGTTAAAACTTTTTGTACATATGTTTTGATATTTCCAAGGTAAAAGTCTAAGAGTGTATGTGTATGTTTGTTACTTCTTCACGTTTGGACAGCTGAACGAATTTGGATGAAATTTGGCACACAGGTAAAACATGTCCTGGAATTGCAAACAAAATATAACATTTTTTTCCGAGAGTACGTTCCCTTGGGATAATTTTCTACTATTACGCGAGCGAAGCCGCTAGCAGCAGCTGGTTAAATATAAATATACCTACAATAATAGTTAAATAAAAATAATAGACTTTTACACTTTGTGAAATACGAACATTTAGATGTTGCAAAAGTCAGTATTATCCTGAGCTCTATTTTTCAATAGTGGAACAGTGAAATATGTAGAGCAGGAAGCAAAAAGCCACAATTCAAATATTAAAAAGATCTCCCTTTATTTACCAAAGCTCGTACTTTCAGTCAAAGCCTGAAATCTGTAACCAAAAATCCACACACATATCCAACAGCAATAACTCTCCCGAAACCTGTAAAAAATGAAATCCCAATTTCAAAATTAAAGTATAAAAATATTTGAAATGAAAATTTATTTTGAACATCGAAACATGGGTAGCGTTATCAACTAAAAGGTTAATGTCGCTCGGATATGAGGGTTAGCAAAAAAATCAATTACGATCATCCCCTGGGCCCACATTAATCTCCTGTCGATTTCTCTGCTGACGTTCCACGGGAAACAGAGTAATGAGATTTGGTTTAAAATGTGAAATATTTTATCATTTGCCTGTCTTATGGAAAAAGGACGGGTCGTGAAGGGTTATGTTAAATCGTATGGGTATTGTAACGGTTCATTTACACTGTGATTTGGATACAAGGGTTAAGCTAAATATAATGTATTTTCCCCGTTTACCTTTAGTTAGTGAAGCATTTACTTTAGGTACAGGTATCATTTAATTTGTGAACTTATTGTTTCATTTAGGAATACGATGTTGACGGTTTAAGAGGGCCCTTTCCGAGTCATCTATCGTAACCTGTCGTTCGTTTGTTGTTTCATCCTATGCAATATTTGACAAATAAGCAACGTTCTGTTGGGATTCGGAAATGCCGTCCCTAACTCAAATATTTCACAAAACTGGTTCCAGGAAATACGTTTGTTATACATTTGTCTGTTTTTAAAAACGTTCACAGTTTTTGGAAAGAACTGTTATTTGAAATCTCAATTAAATGTGCAATATTTTGTAGCTTTGTTTGTTTTACTTCTTTAATTTACGAGAACATTATGAAGTGCCAAACACCAAATAGCTGATTTTCAGAGGTCTTTACGGCATTAGTTTTACAGAAGTTTTGATTTAATATAAATCTAGATTACACAAAATATCTGTGATTCCAAAATATCTTGAGAAAAAAATTGTAATTACGTTATAATCAAGTAAGAACGGATATGGAAACGTAACTCGGGTTGTATGATTTAGATTAAATATTTTGAAGATTATACCTATCGTTTCAAAATAAATCAGTATTATTCGATTTGACTTTAACAAAATCCTAAGCGTCTTATAAGTTCAGACCACGGTGCATGTACAAAGGTTTAGACCCAGGCAGGTTTGAACTTTTGGGCGCTTTACTTTGTGTAATTTATTTCATCTTCACTGTACTTAAAATGTTATGATAACCGGCAAGTTCTAGAACCAAAAAATAGAAGGCAACTGACACTCACTAATCCAGATTGAACCAGCATAAAGGATTACGGCCAATTCCCTCTTCTAGAGTGAACATCTGAGTCTCAGCAGTCGGAATATTATATTCCGTAATCAACATCTCATCCTTAAAAAGCCTAACCAATGCAAAAACACTAACCCATCATCATCATATCAGCCGAAAGACGTCCACTGCTGGACATAGACCTCACCCAAGCGTCGCCACAACGGTCTGTGCGTCAAGCATCTATCCAATACTAACCCATTTCTACTTTATTCAAGCAAGTACTAAACCGACACACCATGAATCTATATTAAGCGAAAGTGATCGAAATAAGAAAAAAATAAAAAACCAAAGTGGATACAGCGAAACGCCTACTTATGTAGTCACGTAGAGTCGAGCAAAACACATATTTCACCGTGTATTTGAATAATACTTAATAATAACATAAGCAACATGTATCAAAGCTGACGTTAAAGGAGCATGCTACTTGGAGGAAAAATTACCTCTTACGGGGTTAGTGATGGGACATGGGTTTCGGATCTTTGAGTTACGTCTTTGGTGAGATGCGGATATAATTTTTTTTTTTGTTAGGCACGCGATGGACCACTATCCAGTAAAGTAGCTAGGTGACCAAGGGCCCTGGTAGCAAAACAAATTGGGGCCCCTAAGTGGTTTTGGCTTTATCAATATATTTAAAAAATATTTATAAACATATTTTAAAAATGCAACGCTGCTTTATCTTTTATATAAATCCTAAGTACCATTTATCATTAACATGCACACACAACGATATGAAGAAATATTTCACAGCTTAATAACCGAATCTTCATTAAGCTTTTCAACCAAGACTGCAGTATTATTCAGGTTTTGGGGGCGCTTGGGGGAGGCCTATGTCCAACAGTGGACGTCTTTCGGCTGAAATGATGATGATAATGATTCAGGTTTTGGGGGCCCCCAAACTTGAGGGCCCCGGGGCAGTGCCTCGCCTAGTTCCTTAGTAGCTACGGCACTGCCTTATGCAAAGCGACGATGCATGCCTAAATTAGTTTATATTGGTATCTTGTTGCTTGGTATAGCTGAACTTGTAGCCCTATATACAAGGGTAGAAGCAAAGCTGATTAATTTAAAAAATAATTAAATTCAATTAAGTATAGAAATAATTGAAATGTGATATTTAAATACAGGTTTAGAAAGAAGACTGAATCTATGTTGTAAAATGTTTTCCGTAAGTTTCTTTGCTTGCAGTCTGTACTAGATTAAATTGAAGCTGTGTTTTTGATTGCACGGTCATAATTAAATTTATATAAACACAGGTAGCTTTGAACGATTCAGGAGCTGAATAAAGTAATTTTAAATATAATGTTGAAACATTTATTTGATCTCGCAATGTTAAATTTCTATTTGACATTGTAAAATAAAATGTAATGTCGTGACCGATACGAAATTGAAAATATAGACATCCCACCGCATTCCCAAATATAACGCTTAAAGGAACATCCAGTTAATATGCAAATGAAATCGTTAATCAATTTCAATTTCATGCGGATTTATTTGCGAATTTTTTTTTCGGATCCGAGAATTGGACATCACTAGACCGTATCCCTTTTACCTTTTATTAACACAACTCGCGTAAAATCAAACTGGAGGGTGATTCGTTGGAGCAAAATTATTAATGTGAGGGTGTAAATTTCCCCTCCCTGTATGAAAATATATGGTTTGATTCGGGCGCAACATCCGTTATTTTCGGTACCTGTATTTGTCGTGACCTAACGTTGTCATTGTCATTTAATATAGAAGGTAAAGTTCAGAAAATCCACTCCTAACAACATGTATTACTATTTTACCAGACGACTACAGGCAAAAAAAAAATTGCTGGCAAATGTACTGGCATTTTTGTTTGATGGCTTCTCAACCATCACTGTCTACTTTTTTAATCGATCTCAAAAAAGAAGTAGGATCATAATTTGGTCATGATTTTCCGATTTATGATTTGATTTGGAGGTATTATAATTATAATCTACAGGTATCTTACTATTAAACTTACACATAGTGTCTTTTATATGGAAGTTTCATACAAAACACTAATGGCATAATCAGCCTTTTAATGTTCCCACTGCTCGGACTCAAGCCTCCTCTTTCTTGGAAAGGGAATGGGCCGTAATCCAGCACAAGGGCCCATTGCGGTTTGGTGAATATCACATGTCTTCGAATTTTCGGTTGATGAAATAAATTACACAAAGTAATGTGCCTGGCTGGGTTTGAACACTTTGAACCAGCGATCTATGTTGGTTTTATTCAGAGTATACTGTTCGGAACCCCTTTCTAACGCAGCTGCCGCTGTTTGTAAATTAATGAGTGAGGTTTTAGAGCCCTAATAGTTGATAAGATTCAAGGTAGCTTTACTTGTATTAGGTAACGATGGGGCTGGCATGGTCTTACTGTGACCAAAAGTTCCTAAATTTATAAAAGAATTAAAAAAAAAAAACCAGCGATCTTACAAATCGGTAAGTTGGGGTCATTACCACTCGGCCACCCATGTTCTACAATAAAAAAAAAACCTAAAAAGTTCAAAATAACTTTATTAAGGTAGTCAGTGTTTCTGGTTTGGTTTCTTTGCTAGTCCTTACGATGGGTCAGCGAGTTCACAGATTTTTACGATACGACGTCGATCACAGTTTTGTTTTTGAGCCTTAACCTTCTGAATTTTTACCCCGAGGTAACATAATAGTAAGAGCGGAGCCAAGCGTGTCGCAAGCGATAAAGGGAATAGCGAATGTAATTCAAATCCCGTATGTTTTCCTCGGAAGGGTGGAGGCAAGTTGTCTTGAAAGAAAACTGTCACTCAAACTTAACTTGTAACACCTCTTTTCATAAAAACTTGACATCTACATGACTGGGTCATAAATTTTATCTGCCACACTGTGGTTCCTTCTTTGTAGTACTGAAAGTATTATAGTTACTTCTTTGTAAAATGTCGTTTGTAAAACTGGCGCTAGCAGAGTTTTGTAGATAATATAGTGACTTGAAGGGTGAGGTATAGTAGTATGGATAGGGTCATAGACCTTATATTATAGGTAGTACTACACCTCAAGGGTATGTATATACAAATAATTTTTAATTAATATAATTATTTTTTTGTTAGAAAAATCATCCAATGGTAAGTCCCTTGCTAAAAGAGTTTTGAATTTACATGTGGATGGATGGAGAGGGAGAGGGATGCCAAAGAAAAGATGGATGGATTGTGTGAGAAGTGATATGAATGAAAAGGGAGTTAGTGATAGCGTGACGAGCGACAGGACAGAATGGAAGAAAAAAACATGTTGCGCCGACCCCAAATAAAACGGGATAAGGGCAGGAAGATGATGATGATGATGGTAAGTCCCTTGGGAGGAGCGGGAGATAGTATCTGACTTTTACTGACTAAAAACCCACTTCTGTTCCTTCGTTGCCTTTCATACGAGGGCTGAATCTTCCTTTCAGAAGCAGACCCTTGGCCCCGGTAGGCTTTGACCTTACTGGACCCTAAAAGGTACAAATACTCAATGCCACTCCATTTGATGGAAATATTGTACAGGCTATCAGTGGCGAAGCGTGATATATTCAGAGAGGTAAGCCGGAGCAATAAAAAAATTCTTGCCTACTACGAGCGCGGGCACGCAGTCTTGAGTCCTTACCGAAAATCTGTGATTGGCATCCTGGCTTCAGTCTTGTATAGGCAGATGTATCTTCAGTCCACTTTTACTATACGTGTAAGCACTGAGATATTGAAACAGTGTCTTGCAAGCATAATAGAAGTGGCTTTGATAAAAGCCGTTTGTGGTGAAATGATGATATGATGTAAATTAAACAAAACTTAATCGACTAAGTAGGTACTAATAATACTACTTATACTCTAAAGCTATTCGTCTATTCTTTCTTACAAAGTGCGCTAAGACATTATCATAAAAGCCGGGAAGATTCTTAATTTTTAGTAAAGAACGTTTTTCTATAGAAAGAATGGCTAGGTCAGATAATCGTTCTTGTTTTTGAGCATTACGCATGTTGATATTTATTGTAAAGGGATATATGACAATGTTTAAAAAAACCAGCTCAGAGAAGAACTTTTGCGTAGGTGTAGTTTTAAGAACGAAATCTAAAAATAATCGCACGAAAATTATTAGACTTCGCGCACGACCTTACTCATAGATCTAAACTCCCCTCCCGCACGCGCACCCCCGCCTTGGTGACGTTTGGACCGTACAGCATAAATCGTAATATTTTAATTTCGCCATAACTTCAAAAAAACCGGCTTGCCGGAGCGCTAATAAGCGGGAAGGTTTTTTGACCTTTATGTGACGTCATGACGTATAAATTGTAAAGCTTTGTAACCCGATTGCGCCGGCGGCTTATCTTATAGCAATATGTTGTTGAAAAGCAAATTTTGTTGATTTAATGTCCATAGTGTACTTAGTGTAGGCGTTTTGTAATGTTTCTTTGTAGTTTTATAATTTCTGATTGTGCCATTTCTCAATTACGGTAGAGAGTGGTTGTGTTCTAAACTTCTGAAGGGAAGCCGGTGGGAATAGAGTTGTATGGAACCTTCGTCACTGCAGGCTATTGATTATACTTTGAATGAATGAGTGGCGATAAAAATGGAAAAACACTGCGCGTATTATTTTCTAGTAGCAATTGGTATCATTAAATTAAGTGGTTTATACCTACCTAATCATACAAAAATATATGTTAAAATTGAAAACTAAGAAATCGACACTATTATAATAAAGAGGGAAAGTTTGTTTTTTTGTTTGTAAGAGGTAATCTCTGGAAGCACTGGTCCGATTGCTAAAAAACCGACTTTTCACCGATAGAAAGCTGCTTTATTCTTGAGTGACATAGTCTATTATTTTACGTACGAGGGCGAAGTCGCAGGCAAAAGCTAGTACTATAATAAACATACAATTATTATAATTAAGGAAACTTAAAATATAACAATTGTGACGAAGACCAAACCATGGTTGAGAGGATTTATTTATTTATTTATTTAAAGCTTTATGCACAGAGTTGTATAAAGGCGGACTTAATGCCTTAGGCTTTATCTGCCAGTTGACCTTAGGGTGGTGCAGAAACATAATATGGCAGGTGCAACTTAATAGATGAGAAACAAATACAATAGTAAATACATACTTAGATATATACATATAAATAAACAAAGCTATAGTGAAAAAAGAAATCAGTGCGATGATGATTCTACCAACATCTTGCGAATATGCTCTCAAGCCTTCACCTTAAAAGAAAATCGGCTAGTCGCCATCCTGATATTCAGAGGGAGCGCATTCCAATAGATATCGTTTGAACGAAAAAGGAGGAGTGGATAAGCCCGGAACGGTGTTAGGGACATCGTAGAAGTCGATTATTAGTAGACCGAAGATTTTTACTGTGCCCAGAGCAAAGAAATTGAAGTTCGGAAATCAGATAAGAAGGGAAAGAAGGATTATATAAAAAAGAGAAAAGGGTAGTCAAGGCCCTTAGCGCCCTGCAGGATTTCAAGTAGTAGTTCTCAATAATGCAGATTACAAACACGTTATGCTATGTGAATAACACAACAATAACACAATTATGTATTTACATTAATTAATTGCTTCAAGGGGTGACAGACGTAAGTGTTTTTTTTTTTTTTTTTTTTTTTAATCCGTATAAACTAGTGCTTGACTGCGATCCCACCTGATGGTAAGCAGTGATGCAATCTCTGATGGTGAGGCGCACTAGTTTATTAAAAGCCTATTCACTCTAGCCTTGAAGATACCCAAATTATAATCGGACGGGAAGACCACAGCAGGCAGATTGTTCCATTCCTTCGACGTACGACGTAAACGCTTAGTCCGGACCGTAGAGGTTTCAACAACGTATGGGTGGATACTCGCCGTACGTCGGGTTGTCCGATGGTAGAATTGAGATGGCGGAATCAAGTCATGCAATTCCTGCGCACACTCTCCAAAAAGCATCCTGTAAAACACCGAAAGGCTGGCTACCCTACGCCTGTGCTCAAGGCTTTGAAGGTTGGACTTAACCAAATCTGGATCACCAATTAGCCTTTTCGCACGCCTTTCCACCGAGTCCAAAGCTGCCAGGTGGCATTTTGCAGCACCAGCCCATATGTGGCTGCAGTACTCCACACACGAACGGACCTGCGCTTTGTATAACATTAAAAGCTGTTCCGGTGTGAAGTACCGCCGGACTTTTGCAAGAATGCCAAGTTTTCTAGCAGCTACTTTGGCTTTGGACTCAATGAACCGCCCAAAGTTAAGGTCTGAGGAAATTTCGACTCCCAAAAGCTGAAGACGGTCGGTACACTCCAGGGAAACATTCCGAAAAGCAGGAGCTAAGGTGAACGGGCTCCTTTTAGCGGTAAACAGACACGCTTGCGTTTTGGAGGCGTTGAATCCCACAAGATTGGCTTCACCCCACTTGGAGACTGCCTGAAGTGAGATATTCGTACGCTCTACCATAGCCTCTCTTTCGGACTGTATTAGCTCCTTACTAGCCCGAGCACCGGGCAGGTATCTCTCTACAACTGTGCTATCATCTGCATACCCATAGATACCGGGCACCAGCAGATCGTTGATATGCAACAGGAAGAGAGTTGCATAGAGAACAGACCCCTGAGGAACTCCGGCATTAATCGTCATCGGCTCTGATGAGCATCCGTCGACAAGAACTCGAAGAGACCGTTCACTCAGGAAGTCTTTTACCCAGTTGATCAGACCAGGGGAAATGCCGTACGCTGGAAGCTTACTCAATAGGCTAGCGTGCCATACCCTGTCAAAGGCCTTCGAGACGTCTAAGGATACGGCAATCGCTTCCCCATTCTTCTCGAGGGCCTCGCCCCACAAGTGGGTGGCATACGCTAGTAGGTCCCCAGTAGACCGCTTGCGGCGAAACCCGTACTGCCGGTCACTGAGGAGATCGTTACCTTCCAGATATGCCATGAGGCGCGAGTTCAATACACGCTCCATAATCTTGCAGAGTATGGAGGTTACCGAAATCGGCCGATAGTTGGAAGGATCGGCACGACTGCCCTTTTTGGGCACGGGTTGCACGTTAGCAAGCTTCCAGGACTTGGGCACTATACCGGTCCTAAACGAGAGGCGATACAAGCGCGTGAGTACAGGAGACAACTCGGGTGCACAAGCCTTGAGAACAATCGCTGGTATGCCATCTGGTCCATTAGCTTTATTCACGTCTAGACGACGCAGCTCTCTCAGTACTTCTCGGTTCCTCATGTGGACTTCGGGCATTGAAGAGTTACAATGAGGCAGAGTCGGTGGAGTAGCATTGCTAGTGTCAAGACGAGAATTATGAGCGAAGAGAGATGCAAAGAGTCCTGCTTTCTCTCTTGCCGTATGAGCAAGTGTCCCATCAGGCTTTACCAGCGGAGGCAATGTGGGCCGACAGAAGTTCGCCTCGACCGACTTGGCAAGGGACCAGAATGCTCTGCTACCGGACGGCTGCGCAGAGACCTTTGTGCCAATACGGGTAATGCGGTCGAAGCGAGCCTTCTTCAGTGCCTTTTTGTAGGACTTGGCAGCATGGTTGAAGGCTCTCTTCTTTGACCTCAGATCCGGAGCTTTGCGGTCACGAGCGTCAACCCAAGCGAGGAACGCCGAATGCTTACGCTCTTCAGCCTGAATGCAATCGGCGTTGAACCACGGGTGAGCTGAGCCACTGATGGGTACATCGCTATAAGGGATATAATACTCCATAGCTTGACGTATCACATCGGTTACAGCATACGTCTCACCACTTTTGCCTACTGGCAGCCATCTGAGCGCACTCGTTCAATAGGCCGCCAGCAGTCCATTGCATAGGTGATCTGCCACGCGGCCTCATCCGCCTTTCCTTGCATTACAAGGCGTCCGGCTGAGGCATAAGACTCAAAATAGCCTGCACTACAGTTAGTTTTCATCTAAGAATACAAGACATCGACGGCGCGCTCTGTTCCTGCGCGCCTCAAGGAGTTGTCAGCAACAGGAGGGCCCCAGCTGGGTCGAAGCCTACTGGGGCCGGGGTTATCCGAAAGGAAGCTCGAGCCTTGGTTTGAAGGCTAGAAGAAACAGGGTGGGTTTTTAGTCAGTAAGAGTCTGACACTATCTCCCGCTCCACCTAAGGGCGGGGGTTGTCATAAGATGATTTTTGCCCACTGTAATAAAACAAGGCGTCCGACTGAGGCATAGGACTCAAAATAGCCCGCACTACAGCTAGTTTTCATCTAAGAATACAAGTTTCAATTCCCTCTAGCTAAACGCCTATCCACTCAACATATGTATCTCCACTATGTTTATACTTCACACGCACATACACGTAACATAGTACGTACTATAATTATCAAGACGAACCATCAGCCGGGAGTCTCAACAAGGCTATTAATTAGTGCTGCCTACGCCTGTAAAGCTGGGTCCACACGAGCGGGCACAAACATAGTGATTACTAACCCTCTATATCGCAATCAATTATTCTAGATTGTAACAGCCTTTTAGGTATAGGCGTCTTGTATGTTGAGCCTTTTAATGATATGCTGGCTCGAGCCATCGAGTATTGGGTGGTTAACGTCACCATTTTTAGGGTTCCGTAGTCAAATGGCAAAAACGGAACCCTTAGAGATTCATCATGTCTGTTTGTCTATCTGTCTGTCCGTACGTATGTCACAGCTACTTTTTTCGAAACTCTATAGTTTCGAAAAAAAAAACACCACCAAATTTCAACAGTATGGTTCATAGGAACCATACTGTTGAAACTTGGTACTAAAATTGATTTATTCTATGGACCGCATTATGATTTTTACACGAAAATAGAAAAAAAATACAATAAATTATGGTTCCCCATACTTAGAACTGAAATTCAAATTTTTCTTTTATCAAACCAATACGTGTGGGGTATCTATGGATAGGTCTTAAAAATGATATTAAGGTTTCTAATATATTTTTTTTCTAAACTGAATAGTTAGTGCGAGAGACATATCCAAAGTGGTAAAATGTGTGTCATGTAAATTTTAAAATAAGAGAATGATAGAAATAAACAAAATAATATATGGCGTACATTAATAATAATATTCCACACAACTATCACACAACGCCGTCTATTGGGACTAGACGGCGCACGCTAAGCAGAGCTTGTGTTATGGGTACTAGACAACTGATAAACATACTTATATATTTCTAAATACATACATACGAGTATTATAGATAAATTACATCCAGACAGAAAACAATATCATGCTTATCACATTAACATTTGTTGTGGGTGGGAATCGAACCCACGACCTCCAGCATAGCAGTCAGGGCCACTAATCACTAGACCTACAGGCCAATCAAAATTACCATTACCATTCAAACCTCCGCCGAAAATTAGTTTAAATGAGATCTAGTAATTAGTTGTTTTAATGCGTCCTAAATCTAAAAAACATACACTATTATTAAAATATCGATCAAAGTTACAACGAACTACCAAAACTTTTATATTACGTTACTTGCTGCTAGGGAACTCTTCATGGGTAAGTCCGGCTTGCACTTGCGCGCTTTTTTTACTTGTCGTTATCGTTCTATAGTTGAGCAAAGACCCTTTGCATTCCAGGGCCACGGTAACTTTTTTAAATTGTCCTGCAGCCCTTGTAGGAGATCTTTAAAAAATAAACAAGCTTTTAATGAAATCTTTTTTTCATAGCAAGCTTTTATAGCTTGGAACACTTGTATAATTGATACTCGTCAAGACGAATCATGCGAGCCGAAACTCGATGGGGTTAGGTCGTTTAACTACCAGGTTCCTATAGCCACCTTCCGGTTTCATCATCAGATCAGCTCGTTATCATAACAATTTAGCATCTGATTCGCAGATGCATTCAGAATTTCAGCTCAATAAGTAACCGGGAAGTGGGTCAAATTTAATTTACAAGATTTGATTACAGACAAACATCGGGACAGGTGAAACTAAATAAAAGCTTGTAATAATAAAGACAAGCTTTACCGAGTCCCAAAATTATTAGGAATACAAAAGAATGGAGTTAGTTCTCATATGTAGTTAATCTAATTTCCTTTGCATCATTTAACGAACCAATAGTTACCTAACACAACTTCGGTATATCCCGAGCTTTAAACCCGAGTATACACACACCTATGTGTTGTATGTACGTGTTACATGTAATAAATCTTCCGGAACACACTGGAGGTAATGAAGGAACTTCATCAGATGCAAGGTGGAGGTTTGTACATGTAATTAGAATTATTGGGTTTTCCAGGTGGGTTCACAGCTTTGCGCCGCTAATGTGGTTTGAGCCTTATGCGCTTTTAGTTATATTATCATCGATTGTTATCTACTATAAAGAGGGAAAATTTGTATTTTCGTATGTATGTTTGTAATGAATATACTCAAAAACTACTATGCCGATTTCAAAAATTATTTCACCATTGGAAAGCTACATTCACCCTGAGTAACATAGGCTATATTTATTGCCAGTGCAAAGCCGTGACAGGCCGCTAGTAATAGACGATTGTATGAGTGCAAAATTCAATATAGAACCAATATTTCTCAAAGAATTCGAATGCTCTAGAATATAATTCATAATTTGATTCTTAAGGTTATCTGGTAGATATCACAGTCAGCGATATATATATATATATATATATATATATATAGCATTGCACCCATAGATTTAATTTTCTGTGAAATTGGTACTAATTTTATCTATTTTTATTTTATTCTATTCTATTTTTATATTTCATAACGCGAAGTGAACTCGCGTTCTTTCATTAGTAAATTGATTTCTAACCAATACTATTTACCGCATTTTTAGAATCAAAGTGACCTAGATCAAAATTCCTGTAACTTCTGATTTTCTTGAAAATTGCTTACTCGGGAACTGATGTCGAAAAAAGACTGAATGATGAGAAAGAGTGAAACACGGCAGAAATAGATATGTGCTCACTAGCTTTTCTGAGCGGCGTTTCTCCATAAAAACTTTAGGCCCCTTTAACTTAGGGGGATGAATTTTGGAAAATGCTCTCTTAGTGCTCGCCTATATCGTAGAAGGAAACACTGAGCAAAAATTCATACTCCTAGATCTAGTAGTATTGGCTGTGCGTTGCTAAATCAGTTAATCAGTATCTCTTTATATATCTACGCTTATATTTTAAAGAGGCAAACCTTGTTTTTGTTTTTATTTATTTGTAGGAAGTAATATCTGAAAGTACTGGTCCGATTACAAAATTTTTTTCACCGATAAAAAGCTGCTTTATTTCTAAGTGACCTATGTCAATCACATAAAACGACTATATTTTTTATAGTCTATTAGACTATATTTTTTGTATGCGGGTGAAGTCGCGAGCCAAAGCTAGTATTAAATTTATATATCAAAATTACATTTCGACGACTTTGCTCATTTTTCATAAGTTGCGATTTTTCTGTTACGTTACTTGCATTTGAAGCTTATTTTGTCAGCACGTAACAAAAAATAAATAAACGCTGAGTAAGTCTCTCTGCTCTCAAAAGAATTTCTAATAAACGAAATGAAGCGAATAAACGATTTTATTTTTCTTTGTTTTAATAATACTTGGTGGATGGTCTTTTGAGGTTCCCAACCACACATATTTGAGTGGATATGTCCAATCAATACATGCTCTCTTTATTCTGTTCTTCTGATTCTTATTTGTCAGTACTTGTATGTATGGTTTATTAGTACTTATGTCTATTCTTGTATTCGTCTTCTCTCTCTCTCTCGTTTATTGTACCTACCACTATTTTTTTCTGCATCATCCAAAGGTGGTGGTGGTAGAAAATGCCTAAGGCATTAAGTCCGCCTCTGTACTTTTGTGTGCATAAAGTATTTAATTAATAAATAAAATATCTCAACGCACTTACATTGTGAGATTAATACAATGCAGGTTGAATTTGCTAGGAAGTAATCCTGCTCGTAATATTTTGTTCTATAGAACTAAATTCTGTGAATTCTATTGAATACTGTATTGCATGGGCATTGACCTCGCTCCTCACCATTATTATTTCACCCCAAAATCGTCCACTACTGGATAAACATATGCCTTCCCCACATGTCGCCACAATTGGTCCAGTGCGTCTCGTATCCATCGGGTTCCCATTACCTTGTGGAAGTCCTTCTAACGCTGCGTCTCCTAGTACCAAACTTAAACTTTCAGCCATATCGACCATCTGTTCAACCGACCGTTCTTTGTGGCGATACTTATGGGAGGCCTATGTCTTACAGTGGACGTCTTTCGGCTGAAATGATGATGATGATGATGATGATGACCATCTGTTCTGAAAGCAATATGGCAATTCTTCGGGCTATGCCACTAATCTTGATTCTTTAGCGGCTATCTTCATTTTTAACCACGCCACACTCCAGCTCACATGTATATAATTCACGTACACTTTTCTCTTGCCAAAATCTTCCCACACTTCACACAATTTATCCACCATCACACGCGTTAATCAATTGTCTGTCACCTTACACATTCGTAATTCTGCGTGTCTCAGTGACGCGACGATCCAATGTGGGTTATTAAATAATTCTTCGCCAGGTGTAAAATAATCCTTACATTTAGATACTATACCCTATTTATCTGGGCTTGAGACAAAATGTAAACAAAAAAAAGACGTGTGGCACTCGGAGACTGCCGCGGTAAAGCAATTGCATAGCATTTTTTATCAACTTATGCAATCATTATATTTTGTGATTGAAGTTGACAAGTTGCCATGACAACCATTTAGTGGGGGGTGTTAGGTTTTTTTTCGTTACGGAATTTCTGGATTCTGGACGCTCAAGGCCCGCGATAGAAGCTATGCAATAGCTTAAAAAACGATGTAACTACCTTCGACCAAGGTTTTTGAACGTGTTTGAATGCAAAATAACAGTCGCTTTTTCTGGTGAACGCATTGGCGTTTTCGTTGCACGCTTTTTCTTCGGCAAATATCAATATTTCATCGAAAATATCTGAAAATGGCACTCTCGTATCAACAAGTTTGATAGTGAAAAAGATGGTGGATTATAACCCGCCCGATTATAAAACATTACATTTTAATGTAAAGTTTGTGCAACGTCTGTGGTCCATAATTTAGTAATATATACGAGTATGGTTGGATACAAGCTTTTATTTAGTTTCACCTGTCCCGATGTTTGTCTGTCATCAAATCTAGCAAATTAAATTAGACCCACTTCCCGGTTACCGATTGAGCTAAAACTTTTGCATGTAAATCATATGACAATGCAAAATTATTATGACATGGAGCTGATCTGATGATGGAACCGGAAGGTGGTAGGAACTTGGTAGTTAAACGACATAACCCCATTGAGTTTGGGCTCGTATGATTTGTCTTGACGTGTTTTAATTATATAGCTATAAAAGCTTGCTATGAAAAAAGTATAAATTTCATCAAAGCTTGTTTACTTTTTGCCTCACGGCTCCCTGAATAAGGTATACGTAAGTAATGTGACAGATGTTGGAACGATTCTTCGGGTATCTTTATATTTTAATCTGGGCGTACGAAAGGCGCGGGTGTTAAAGGGATTTAAGGATTTTGCGAACAAGCGTGGTGATGAATGATTTAAATTGATCAGTCGCTTTTTTACGTAAGAGAAAATCTGTTAGTACAGATATTGGATTAACGTCTACTTTAAACAATGGTTACTGAAAATCAAACGGATTAGAAAAATTAAATTAAATTAACTTTTTTTTTATTTGTTTTATTAGAAGTTCCAACGCTGCGTCTTGCGGTACGCAGTCGCCACTCCAGAAACTTTCATCCCCATTGACCGTCTGTTCTGCGTGCACTTAAGTTTGGCGATTCTTTCAGGCCTCTCACAAGGTGGACCAATGAACTGATGAGGTCGCGTGAATCTGATTGATGCGTAACGCATAGGACCGGTCGTTGACGACGCTTGGGGGAGGCCTATATCCACCAGTGGACGTCTTTCAGCTGATATGATGATGATGACTAGAAGTTGCCAAAGAGAGTAACAAAGAAACAAAGAAAGGAAGGGTCGCCCACCACTGACCTGGTGGTCTAGAACAGAGAGAGACTTCATGTTAGCCCATTAGCCAAAGCACGGATCAGAAAAAAGTTTTTTTGTGACGTAACTTCAAATTTGCATTTTCAGTTACCTTGCTTTACCTTGCAGTTACCTTGCTTTATACCAAACTTCAGGATTCTAGGTCAACGGGAAGTGCTCTATAAATTTTCATTTCCTTGAAAGTGTAGAAATATACGTTTTTAGCGGCCGTACCTGCTTTTTCTGAACAGTCTGGGAGCAGTGGTGGTCGAGTGGTAGCGGCCCCGACGTACGAGTTGTAGGTCGCGGGTTCAAACCCAGCCAGGCGCATTACTTTGTGTAATTTATTTCATCACCACTGCTTTCAAAACGGTAAGGGGAAAACATCGTGAGGTTTCCTCACGATGTTTTCCTTCACCGTCGGCATGTCCTAGAACCAAAAATTCGATGACATGACATGTAACATCCACCAAATTGCACTGAGCCCGCGTGGTAGATTACGGCCCATTCCCTCTCCTAGAGAGGAGGCCTGAGTCCCAACAGTGGGAACATTATAAGGCCAACTATGCTATCAGCAGTCTGAGTACATGGTTTTAATTTCCACACGTTCTCGAGACAAAAGGTATTGACAGATAGATAAATAGATAGACGGACAACAAAATAATCCTGTAAGGGTTTTATTTTTCCTTTTCAGGAACGGAACCCGAAAAAAAATTAACATCGTGTTTCTCTAGAAGTTTTCTCGTAAATTACCTCTGGAACAGGCCAAAACAAGCCGAGAAGAAACGACTGAAGTTGTTAACTCTTTCCATGGATTTATTTGACGCCATCTTGGATTTAGGACTGATTCGGGACATATTTTAACGGCCTTGGAACGGATAAGTATTTTCAGGCTAGTTCGCATGGGACAGGATGGTTAGGTTCTTTCGTATTTGGACGGGATCCTTAAAAGGAGAATGTGATTTCTGGATGTTGAATTGAAGTATGGTTTAAAAATACGTTTTATTTTTATATTTAAAAATATGAATACATGCTAGTAATTCTTCTTATTTTTTCGTGCTAACCGTGTAGCAGATAAGATATTGTTACGCCGTTAAATTTCAACACGTCATATCTCCGACAAATTAAAGAGTAGCAACGAATAATTAAAACGCATTGCTGTTCGAAAGCTCTAGAACCAAAGTACCTACCTAGCCTGGCAAGATCTGGAACGTTCCGTCATAAGTACCCGTTGTACCTACTATTTAGTAGGTATGTAATCTGTAGGTATCTGTAGGTGGATAAGGGAAATGGTACTTTCCGCCATTCACAATAGAGTCGAAATTCGCGTGAGTGACTCGCGAAGGACAAAGTAACAAAATTGATTTATGGCCCCGCGATGTGACTCTATTGTTCTGGAACTATCCTGAGACGTCAGTATCTTGAATTTTCTTTGCTCCGCGTATAAATACGAGCCCCCGAACGGAAGTGAGTCAGTTCTGATTTCGACGGCGATCAAGAGCGATCTACCTAAGTGTGCGAAGTGATTTTATCTAACGACCGAGGCACTAACTGTGATTTAGATTATTGTTGACAGGACTAATTATTTATTGTTTGTGGTAAATAAAGTTCTTTATTGGTAAATCGGCATTTAGTTACCCACGTACGTAACAATATTATAAAAATAAAATTAAGTTAAAAAGGTCACCGCACACGGGCCACCGGCCACAACAACAAAACGCTACCATTGGCATATTTCCTATAGTTCTCATTTATTTTATATGGACTCGCCGCATACGGTTGACACGGGTGGCCGCCACACGTTACAAATCGCCGCTGCTCGCTTTTTGTGGCCCACACTAGCCATTAAACGCCGTCACACGCAACTCGCACATTTAAACCTTCTTCGTCAGAGTCTAGTATCATACTGCGCGTATGGGTCAAAAAATGTAGCAGCCACCGGCCATAAGTGGCCGTCGCGCACTTGGGCTTTCTTCGAGCCCACTTCTAGCTTTTCGTGGCAGCATTTGTGGCTGTTGCGTTTGGTCCGTGTGCGGCTACGCTTAGTAAAAATAGAACAGTTTATTTTTAAATAGTTTCTTTGTTGACACTGACAGCTCATTAACCTAGTAATAAAAACTACATTTCCAAACTAGAATTTAACCCTTCAGATACCGTCAATTAGAGACACAATAGTAAGACAATAGATGCGCGGCCACCGGGTGTCGCTTGGGGATTCATGAATTAAGAATTAAGATAATTAAGTTTTTAGTCATTAAGAAAATAGGTTATCGACTCACATCAAATCGATGAACTGTTTATTTTCAAGCAAATGTCTATTAAATCTTTGCTAACACTGATAGCTCATTAATTCCTATCTTCTGTCTTACTCATTCTCACTCATCTCCTATACGTGTATTTTTTTTAATGGTGCGCTTTCCTCTTGGGCGGAGCGGGAGATAGTATCAGACTATTACTGACTAAAAACCCACCCCACTCCTTCTAGCCTTCATACTGGGGCTCGAAATCCCTTTTGGATAACTTTGGCCCCAGTAGGCCTCGCGACCCAGCTGGGCCCCTGCTGTTGCTGACAACTCCTTGAGTCGCACGGGAACAGTGCGCGCCGTCGACGTCTTGGGCTCGGTCTGGACAGTTACCGGACGGTCGGACATTGGGCTACCCATGGCTCGCCGTCCGTAAGCCCGCGTCTACAGTGGCTGGAAATCGGGATCGGAATCCCGGTGGCGGTGGCGAGAGCGCCTTTGTCTGATGCGGTCGGCCTCCTCCTTTGCTAGCATTACTGCTTCGCAAAAGGAGACGACCGCCTGCCACTCCTCCTCGCTCTGGGCCATGGCCTGAACTCTATACGTGTATTTGTATTTTGAGCGTATTTTTAATACCTTAAACTAGTCTTAATAAACTAATGTGATTTACCATCAACGATTGCATCACTGCTTACCATTAGGTGGGATCGCAGTCAAGCAATCATTTATAATATTTCAAAAATAACTTACAGATAAGTGACTTATTTATACAGGATTCTTTCGCAAATATTGTTACATTAAAGATAATATTTATTTGTAAATAAGACGTTGGTGTACTATGTTAAATAAATAAAAAAAAGAAAGCAATTGTCTGCCACAATACGACTGAAAAACCCACGCATTATTTCTTTCAATAAAATGTACGAATAGCTACATCTCACTCACACATATACAATGGGCTCACACACATGTCTATTTAAATTAAGTCAGTAAACATCACTTAAACAACATTAGTAAAGTTAAGTAACACAATTTTCCGGCTCATCTAATAGGTTAGTAGTTTCCTGTCGGAATAACTTAAACACTTGGAGCTGATTTAGGTGTGGTGTGCACTAGCAACAAATTCTTCAAATGAGCTTATCAAAGTTTGGTGAAACGAAGATTGTGTACTAGCTTTAGAAGAAAAGTTTGTTACAGTTCAAAGAAAACATTTTTTTTTTTGAGGTGGGAAGTCATCAAATAAGTTCTCCCATTATGGGTGGAGCGAAAGGTAGTGGCTGGCATTGCCTAACTAAAACCTGAACATATTCTTTCAGTTGACTTTTGCAGCCCAGGATTACGGTAACTCGTTTGAACAATAATTCTACAGTGCTACTTCAAAAACCCTGACTTAATGTGTAACTTTTAAGGAAAAAAAAGGTTTTTTTTTGAGTGTGTAATGAATAAACTCAAAAAACACTGAACAGGTTTTTATTAATTCTTGCATCAGTAGAATGTTAGTTACTTTGTTACAAAATGATATATGCTATATATTTTGTCACTTAATGACATAGGCTATGTATTTTTACCGACTTCCCAAAAAGGAGGAGGTACTACGTTCGGCTGTTTGTATGTTTTTTTTTTTTTTTTTTTGTATGTTTGTTCGTCGAATACTCCCCCAAATGTGGACGGATTTTCAAAATTCTTTTTTTGTTCGAAAGTAGATACTTCTGAGGTGGTCCCATTATCACCAAATTAGGATCTGATGATGGGATCTTGGAGAAATCGAGGGCAACCTTCAAATTTTATAGGCTCACTTATTGATTTTCGCATATTTTATGAAGTATCTTGTGTATTTGCGTATGGTCGTCACCATCTCAGGTAGCTGGGCTGATGATGGAAGGTACAACTCCTTAACAGTAAGAAGTTACTCGAACGGGCAAGGACTGTTTTAGTAAATTGTTTTGATGTTTGATAGGGCATTTGCCACATTTGGTCTCATGATCATCAAGTCATGACCTGATGCTGCAGTCAGGATAGTCTGCAGAGTACCTAAGTCCTCTACAACAAACAGCAGATATATCGAGTTTAGGCTCATTGAAAACGGCTCGATGTGTGGATAAACGTACTGCTAATAAAGAACACCGAAGTACATAGAGACCTGATGCTGAAGCCAGGAGCATCAGGAAAAGTACAAACCTTGAAATTACAGCACCGTAGTCGTGTTTGGCTCATTTTAAACAGGACTAAATTTTAAGTTCATTGCAATGTTGACATAAATCTGGCCTGATGCTACAGCCGGGATTATCAGCATCTAGTCTAATGACTGATTGAAAGATTTACCTTTCGGCTTCATCATCAGATCAGTTCGATATATCCTTTCCCTCTCCAGCATCTAGTCTAATGACTGTTTGAAAGAAGAGGGGGAGAGGATATATCGAACTGAACTGATGTTGAAGCCGAAAGGTAAATTAATGTAATCTAACCGTGTTTGGGATTATTAGAACCGTTATGAGATGCGCTCTGACTATAAGGTATTTAAGTTTGACTGAGGGGTACTTTTTAGTGGTGGTACCATAACTAAAAAGTGTAAAATAAAAAAAACTTTTTACAAAAAAAATATAACCGACTTCAATGATAAAAAACACTGAAAAGTATCAAATAACTTTAATTTTGGAAGTCGGTGTTAAATAACGAAGAGACTAAACTATTATAGAAACACCGACTTCCAAAATTAAAGTTATTTGATACTTTTCAGTGTTTTTTATCATTGAAGTCGGTTATATTTTTTTTGTAAAAAGTTTTTTTTTGTCACTAAATGATATAGGCTATATATTTTATCACTACATGACATACATCTACTTTCACGCGAGCAAAGCTGGCAGAAATTGCATTTGTATATTTGTTACTTCTTTACACTCAGACGGCTAAACTGATTTATATGAAATGTAGCACATGGGTAGGTCTTATTTTTGAATAGCACATTACTTTTTTGAGTATATTTCCTTGGAACAATTTTCTATCTTCACTCATGCAAAGCCACTGTCAGCAGCTAAACATTTCTAATTAATATCAATTCTAGGAATTGCCTAAATTCTGCCGAATCAAATTACTGCATCAACAAATCCAGAACACACCTCCGAAGGTATTACACACAAACTTGTCGCTCCATGTTGTTATTAGCGAGCAGGTGTCAGCTTGGCTTTAATTAGTATGATCCTCTAATCGATGGGAGATTGTCGCGACAAGAACATGTCACCCGTGATAAATAACGGTGCGAACCCATGTGTGAGGTGTGTGTGTAACGGTGACGGTGTGTGTGTGTTGATGCTTAAAGGTGGGTTTTATTGTCATTTACAATCGTAGTTTTAGAGCTGGTTAAAGTGCGGTTTCATGGTTTTTAGAATTTATTTACTTGTGGGTGTATATATTAAAGAATTAAAAAAGTATATACTAATAAGCTAAAATCTAAGATACGAGCATGCAAAACTAAACTAATCATACTAAGATAGTATTTTTATTTTATTTTTGGTGTACAATAAAGATATTAACTGTCTATCTATCTATCTAATATCCAGCTTGCAATTAAAAAAAAAGGTAACTGTAGTTTTATTAGCTACAAAAGAAGTAAACAAATCATTTATTGTTGGACATAGGCCTCTCCCAAGTGTGGCTACAATGACCGGTCCTGTGCGTCTCACATCGATCGAATTTCTGAGACCCTTACCAGGTCGTAGTTCTGGTCTGGTCTCCTTGTGATGGCCTATGAACCAGGCCAGACTAGACCACCATCAGACCAGGACTTGACCACAGAAAACCAAGAGGAAGAGGAGGAAATTTTGATGACTTGGTGAGACGATGCTGCATATGTTGATTAAATTCACAATAGAAAGATAATGGGTGCGCCAGCGTTCGCTTGGAGTAAAAAACACGACATTTTATGAATCTTCTTTATAACAATATAGGTTAAAATCTGTAAGCTCACTTTGTTACAAGGAATATCAAAAGTTTTCTGGCTCTCTAGGCTGCAGTGAAGCTCGCAAAACTAGATTTCGCATTACACTGAGCAAGGCTGCAGATTTAAGATAAGTTATCATTTCAACCCCTAAAAGGTTCAGGGATTATCCATAGTTCATTTATTTATTTATTTAATCTTCATGCAATACAAAGTACATAGGCGGACTGAAAGCCCTAGGCATCTACCAGCCAACCTAGGGAGGTGAAGAGACAAAATGGTAGGCGCACAAAAATAAAATTAAGGGCGATAAAAAACATTAATACAATACAAAATCAATATACAGTAGTTTTATCAGAGAAGTAAAAAAATACCCACACCATTGTCCGCGAAATAACACGTGAAATAGGATAACAGACTCGTGTCAAATAAGAGTAATATAGGTGTATATACTCTTAGGAGAGATGGGGTGTAATCCACTGCGCGGGCCCAGTGCGGGTTGGTGGATGTCACATATCTTCGGGTTTTTAGTTCTAGGACATGCCGGTTTACTCACGATGTTGTGTGGAAGTGGTGATGAAATAAATAACACAAAGTAATATGCTGAGGAAAGGTTTTGAACCTACGACCCACAACTCGTAAATCGGGGCAATTCCACAAGGTCACGACTGCTCTCCAGTCCCTTCTTGCAAGTGCCGCTTCTTCATTCATTGTGCGAACAGCTAAGGAGTGGAATTCTTTGCCAGAATCTGTGTTCCCTAATAGCTACGCGCCCTAGCGGGAATCTTTAAGTCAAGAGAGCATAGGTTACTTCTAGGTAAGCGCGCTCCATCGTAGCTTTCCATCAGGTGAGATAGCGGTCCAGCACAAACCTGTCAACAATAAAAAAAGTTATTCTTTTCTCGTCTCATCTCGAACCAAATGGTATTGGGCAGGTCACACCAGCAGCATACACACTGACCGTTAGGCAAGAATCTCCACAAAGTGCCACAAACCTGCGCATGGACAAGCCACCAAGGTCAACCTGGGTCTTCCCAGGTTGACCTCGGTGCCTTGGTCATCTTGCCTTAGACGACTACCGTTAGACTATAGAATAATCAGCCTTTTAATGTTCCCACTGCTAGGCCTCCTCTCTTTAGGAGAGGGAAGGTAGGAAGGCTTGACTATAACTTACAAAAAGCTACAAAAAGCTACCGCAGAACCCCACAATCATACTAAAAAACTTAGTACAATATAAGAATGATGTAGCACAGGAAGGTTAAATACATATTTTATATAATCCCCACACATATTTTCAGTAGAACTAATATTTTTTCACACTTGGCACGGTTGGCACAATGCCGTTGTAATGTATGTGCGCCTTATTTATTTACTACCGGACCACTTCGCTTTGGGGCACGAATCTGCAGTCTTTATAGGATTTAGGGGTTAAAAGATAATCGGTCGGTTAGTATTTTGTAGTGTGTTCCCGTCCAATTGTAGTTTAGGTGTCTTCAAGGCTAGAGTGGTAAGTTTGGAAGGTAGATACCAGATTCGTGTGGAAGTGACGCCCGGGAGTCGGCACTGTGTGGAACGCCCGGAGGACACGGTGAAGTACACGGTGGAGGTGTGCTCCGCTTGGGCAGAGCATCGCCGTGTCCTTGTGGGAGCGATTGGCGGCGGCGATCTCTCGCGCTGGGCCTTAGTACTGACCATGGTTCGGAGCGAGGAGGAGTGGCAGGCAGTCGCCTCCTTCTGCGAAGCAGTAATGCTAGCAAACGAAGGGGCCGACGGCATCAGGCAACGGCGCTTACGCCCTAGCCCCCGCCGGGATTCCGATCCCGATTTCCGGGCACTGTAGGCACGGGCTTGCGGACGGCGAGCGATAGGTAGCTCAATCTCCGACCGTTCGGTAACCGTCTGGACTAAGTAGTCGACGACGCTCACTGTTCCCGCGCGACTCAAGGAATTCCTACTGGGGCCAAGGGCCTGCTAAAAGGAAAGGAAGGTTCGGCCTCGGAATGAAAGGCAAGAAGGAACGGGGTGGGTTTTTTAGTCAGTAAAAGTCTGACACTATCTATAAGACCTCCACGGTCCGGACTAAGCGTTTCGCTTCGTCTTTTTTACCGCGTACATCGAAGGACTGGAACAATTTGCCTGCTGCGGTCTTCCCGTCCGATTACAATCTGAGCGTCTTCAAGGCTAGAGTGAATAGGCTCTTAATAAACTAGTGCGCCTCACCATCAACGATTGCATCACCGCTTACCATCAGGTGGGATTGCAGTCAAGTACTAGTTTATATCAGATAAAAAAAAAAAAAAAACTACCTCCAGTTCTGCCTAATGGATGTCATCTGGATGATTTTTACACATCGAAAAAAAATAACCCTGTATGATACCAGGAGATGGAGAAGTTATTATCAACTCAATATTACTCACTTCCATGAACTTTAGGTAAATAAACTCCTACCTATTCGGACCTCTGGTGATTTGACACAAATAGGCCAGTATCTATCGCTAACCGGCAGTTATGTGAGTAAGTTGATTGATTAGACCTTGTTATTTATTTCTGGGACAAGCTAGGGCCCGGCGAAGTAAACAAGGAAAAGGTATTGATATAGTAACTTTATACTTAGCTTACATTTACTTGTGTGCTTACTCATGGTCGTCACAAAAAATACGCTTTAGTGTCCCCACACAGGGGCCACAAAAAAGCTAGAAGTGGCCACAAAAAAAGCTGAAGCCCGCGACAGCTTGTGGCTATGCAATAACATAATGGACTCTGACGAAGAAGGATTAAATGCGCGAATGGCATGGCATTTTGGCCGCCACAAAAAAAGCTAGAAGCGGCTTCAAGCTTTTTTTATTGGTAGTACCGCCGCACACTAGCTACAAAAAAGGCCGCCTCAAAAAGAAGCTTGAAGCGGCTTTTTTATGTGGTCCGTGTGCGACTTACACGTGTATTCGCCTAGACACAATATCGGAAATAAAATTGTTAGGAGTTTTTTTTGAAGGTAGGAAATCATCCAATGACTTTTGACGCTCTAGAATGGAGCGCGCAGTTTGGAAGTCGGGGTCCTTACCTGGCCCCAATCCACGAGGATATGGGGGCTCCAGCCCAAGTGGGGTGCCCCACTTACCCTATGCCCTACCGTGTCCTTAGGGGATAAAACTGCATTGTTGGTCTCATAGTTGCAAGCGCGACTGTTGAGTGTAGACATAGAGTCCTACGATTACTGGGCCAGACAATAAGTGGTACTGGAGTTTCCTATCAAAAATTATTCTGTAGCAGTAGAAGTAGCCGTTTTTGTTTTAGTGTTATTCAGAATACATTCGAAATAAACATCTTCAAAAATCTTGCCAGAAAACCAGAATCACCCTTTGCGATTCAGGCGTCAAGTCACTGTGTACGTGAATGCTACACTCTGTACGAGATTCCGCCCACTTACTCTTCAAAACGCTTTTTCGATTACCGTAAATAAGGTTAAAAAAATACCTACCCATTTTATTGTTGATTTGGGTCGAGAATCACTAACATAATTGCCTCCTGAAGTTTTTGAATCTGAATCAACTTTGAATATAATAATGATATTCCACAACTATCACACAACGCCGTCTAGACCCAAGCTAAGCAGAGGTTGTGTTATGGGTACTAGACAACTGATAAACATACTTATATATTTCTAAATACATACATATTATAGATAAATTACTTCCAGACACAGAACAAATGATTATGCTCATTACATAAACATTTGTCTTGGGTGGGAATCGAACCCATGACCTCCGGCATAGCAGTCAGGGTCACTAACCACTAGACCAACAGGCCAGTCATATATAATTTGGTTTTACTTAGGAACATGTTTCTAGACGCCCATTCATAGCTTACGTAAGGTAATGGCAAAAAGTATATCATTACAAACACGTTCGGTGGCTTTGACTCCGGATTACCTTTATGCCAGACTTCGACTTGGGATGTCTTGGTGTAACGATGCATGATATGTTATGCGCAGTAGGTAGACTCAACGTTGAATGGACGAAAGAATAGATAGGATTAAAAGATTTCGTGATCAGTGGTGGTTTTGAGAACACTGGTGGCCGCCGCTGTTATGGGGCTTGCGAATGGCGAGCAATAAGTAGCTCACCATCCGACCGTTCGGTAACCGTTCGGACCGAGCCCAAGTCGTTGACGACGGCGCGTTCTGTCCCACGCGCGTGAAGGAGATGTCAGCAAACCGTAGGGTTTCAGCAGGGCAGGAAAGAAAGATTGATAATGGGATCACGCCCCCGAGAAGTTATCGAACAAAATGGTACCTACATACTTTAGTTAAATGAGAAAAAACTATATTAAAAAATGTTTCAAATTTTCTTAAAAAATGCGAAGAAATTTTTTCCCCAACCTATTAGTTTGTTCAGAATCAGTAACTGAATCCAATATTTTTTCCACCGTGTTATATTGTTTCCTAAAAATATTTAAAAAAATGCTCACAAGTTGGACACAACACAGATCACGGCAGGTCATAATGAGCATTAGGCGCTAGCGCACAACTGAAAGAAAGAAAGAAAAAGAGTTTATTTGCGTCAAACATGGCGCATACCTTAAAATTAGAACAAATGCGTAAAACAACCCTTTAGTCGCCCGGATGGCACGGCGATCATGTATTATATGCGGACAACTAGATAAAATAATAAGCTTATAACTTCGTGAATTGTACAAAATTTTATAACTGTATCATAAATAAAGTTATATTTTGTACATAGCTTCTTTACATAAAAATACTAGACACGTGTTTCGGTTTTCGCATATTATACTAAAACTTAAATTTGACATTGTAAAATCGACTAGAATACGAGTATTAGAGAGATTGTGGTTAAAGGCGAGTCTTTAAATAATAAGGAATATAATAAAATGGCGAAACGACACGAGGCGAAACTTGTAACTACAGTCATACGCATTAAATGTGCTTAACATACAGTGAATAGTACATAAAAGTGAAAAAGGACACCTCAAGCAACGATTGTAGTGTTATCAGTGACATTAATAGTGTATTAATCATAGAAACTGACATCTAAATATTGTGCACAAAACACTAACAATCAGTGCAAAAAGCTAATTATTTAAAAGAAATAAATGTTTGAAGACTTAAAATTCTGTATATTTAAGAATAAACAAAAGTGATCGTGAACAATCGTATGAAAACTATAAAATCAAAAATTCTAACACTATACAGATTCGTTTTTTATTTGAAAAAACAACAACATTCACGCCATCTTGTAGTTAAGTCGTGAACTAGCAAAACTGATCAATATGAAATGACAGATAGTGTTGCAATCTCAAAATAACTAGTCGACTACTAATTACTTGTTTATTACGCACGTTTAAGTTACAAGTAGCGACATCTATTACCCAATGAAGTAACTGTATACAATATTTAACACAGCTTGCTATTTCGACAATAAACATACTGGATAGATAGCCAGTGCGCCAACACGTTCGACTTCAACGTGGAGAGGTACGAGTTCAAACTTCACCATCCGAAAATATTTTTGGGAATCAAAGTTATTTGATCAATTGATTCTGCGAAATATTGGTATAAAAAACAAAGAACGAAACAGAATAAAAATACTAAAATGGAAGATGAACACATAACGCTAAGGAACAAACGAATCCAGTCTACGTCGTTGTCAGAAACATCACTTTTCGATGCTACAGTCATGAGTATGCCAGAAACTTCACTGCGAGACGATGAAACCATTGCTACACTACAAGAAGAGATAAATGATTTAAGGATTAAGTTACAAAGCGCGAATCAGGAAGTTGACAACTTACTCTGTGAGAATAAAAATTTAAAGTCAGATCTGGATAAATATAATAATATATAATAATAATAATATAATATATATAATAATAATAATAATATAATAATAATATTTTTTATTCAGGGTAAAATTTGGTAAAATGGTTACATAAAATCTTAAGAGTAATTACAAAGGTAAATGCTATGTTATTCTATGAGCCTGTACTAGGATAAACCTGTATCATAGGCGGTAGAAGCTCTTATACTATAGTTTTGTAGGACAATATAATTTATAACAATGTTAAAAAAGTCTATAAATAGTGGATGATATAATTGAATTATTTATAATGTTATTTACCTAGTTTACTTAAATACTAATGGTCACAATATGTTATTTTGTTTTCTAAAACTGTTTCTTGCACTTTATTCTCTACTTACACACATATGATTATGCGTCAGCAGAACGAGTAAAGTCGAGGTTGCGTTAATTCTAAAGAGTTATGTTTACATTGGACTAATATGCTAAAATACTTAATATGAAAGAAAAATTATGGTTTGTAGGTCAACACACTGGAATTTTGAGTCAGCAGTAACCGTGACACGGAAGTCTGGCCTTGAGTATGACGCTCTAGGCGCCCTCATAATCTATTGAATTTATATATCTATGTTCAGCAGCTTTTTTAGCAGGACACTCTGGATCTCCAGTCTTGTGGTTGGCAGGTTTTTTGAAGCGCAAACAGGTCGCGCATTTAGGCGGCTCGCCTTTTTTGGTGCAATCTTGCATGGTGTGCCCTTCTTCGCCGCAGTGGCCACATGATGGGGTAGCAACTTTGCACGTCTTAGCAGCGTGACCGTACTGCTGGCACTTGTAACATCTTGTTACCAGTGTGAAGTCTCGTACCGGGCACGATGTCCAATTAATGAATAACCGGTCCTGTGTGATGAGAGCCTTACGGATTTGGGCGGGAACTTCTAAGATGTAATTGCAATTCTCAGAGTCTTTTCTGCCAGATTTGTGGCTAAGTTTTATTGAGGTCAAAAATGTATCTCTAGACATAGTCGGAAGTTTGTCGGCCAAATTTTGTTCAAAAATACATTTGTAAACCTCATTTTCAGCCATTGAAGCAGGAATTCCGATCACTATTATGCGTGGTTTGCGCTTTTGAGGTTCGTCGACGGTAAGAGATGGCGAAGCGAGTTGGACCGATTGCTTGAGCTTATCTAGGTCCTCCTTGGTCTCCGTGCTGATGATGAGTCCACCCTTTCCTATTTTGCGTATGCCTCGGACTTTTAACTTCATTTCACCAGGGCAAATGATCTTTTGGACAATGTTTTTAGTTTCATCACTAGTCTTCGAGTGATCCCGTGGGTAAATCGCCACGGAGCTAAAGGACTTAGGACGAATAAAACTATTGGACCTTTTCTTCACCATATCTGCAAAAGATGTTGGTGCAGTTGACGCCTGCAGGGCACAAGATTTGTTGATCGCTTCTTTCATCTCCATAATACAGTCCATTAAATTTCGTTCCTCAGTCAAAAGGCTTAGGGAGTTATGTGTCCTGTAGGCCGACTGTTTTAGTGACTGGTATTGAACAGCCATTTGCGAGATTCCATGTCCAACCTTGCGGCAAAGAGAATTTATTTTTAGTTTCTGATCAGAGTTGAGCTTACCATCGGCCACAATACTGCATACGTCTTGGAGGCACTGGTCACTGGACCTCATCCAGTTCTGAATCTCGGGAGTCGGTATTGGCTCAATTTTCTCGTCTTCCTTGGCTTGGTCAGGTCTTGGTAATTGGGGCTGCGTCGGCGTAGGTGTTGATGGAGGGCTGCGTCGCGTCAACCCGCTGCGATTGAAGGGGCTGCCTTCCATTTTTTAGTAAATAATTACACAACCATTATTTTAACCTATCAGCACTTATTAACAACTACCTAATACGTAGGTAAACAAGTAGGTCACTAATTATGCAGTGGCGTTAATTAATTTATTTTTTATTGCAATGATGAGCACGTCTGTATGCCTTGAGTGCGAAAAAAACAACCAAAAAAATGTAATCGTGTCGTAGAATTATATAAGAAGGTGGGTACGGGAGAAGCGAAGTGTATCACTCCAGCTTCTAAACGAAAGATTTCAAACACAAAATTCCAATTGAGCAGCCTAACTTCAACACCAATAAAAAAATATTTTGGAAATAAAACCACATGCCGTATACAAACTTTAAATAAAGAGACACAAACTACTATTCCCAAGGTTCATACGCCAGAAAACTTGAAACGCCAAACATCAACAGCCTGTACTACCAATACCGTTACACCAACAAGGCAAATTATTAATAATTCGGACAACAGTGCTTTAAAACGTAGCAAAATCTGCATCTTAAGCACAGATAACAGGAATAAATTGCTGGACATTGCAGAGAAAATTATAGACAAGTGTGAACTTTGCCACTACATCACACCTCATAGAAATATTCAAGCTCTCCTGAAAGGTATCAAAGAAAAACTGGTAAATTTCACCACGCTAGACTACTGCGTTATTTTTATAGGTAGTGAGGACTTTCAAGTGACATGTAAATATTATGACAGTATTTTATTCATATGACATGTTTTACAAGAAATAACAAATACAAACATAATAATATGTACACCAACATACAAATTTTTCACTAATAGTTATTTATATAATTCGAGAGTGGAAACTTTTAATAACTTGTTATATCTAGATACAGCTACTCATGAACATGCTTATTTCCTGGATAGTAACAGGAATTTAAGATATGATGATAACATGTTCAATAGACGCACGGGCATGATAAATGACTCCGGAATGAAATGTATTTTTAATGATATTTATAATATGATTATTTATATTCAAAGTGTTAATACAGACTATGAAAAAAGTGGACTTAACACACATGACAAAATACATCCTATTGACAACTCGAATGATTTAACATCTTCAACTGGTACAGAGCGACAAAACCAAAACTCACAGTTTTTTCTATAATACCCTCAATATTCTACACCAAAATATTGCCGGTTTGCTAAACAAATCGGACTTAATGACAATTCAATTAAAAAACCTTGAAAACCAAGGAACTATTATAGATGTTCTCTGTATAACTGAACATTTTATTTCATCAGGTCATGAAAGCTTATTGTACCTACCTGGTTTTCAACCAGCCGCTATCTTTTGTCGCACGACAAATCGCGGTGGGACTGGTATTCTGGTTAGAAATGGACATCAATACAAGGAACTGCCAGATATTGCTAAGCACTCAGTGCCAGGCGTTTTTGAAATTTGTGGAATTGAATTGATAACTCATTCTATTATTATAATTTGTGTATATAGAATTCCTAAATACAATTATTTGACATTTTATGATAAGCTCGACATTATTTTGAATAGGCTATGTTTGTTAAATAAGAAAAAAATTGTTCTTTGTGGCGATTTGAATATTGATACATTGAAAAAAAATAAGATTACTTTGGAACTGGAGAATTTTCTACTGAGTTACAACTTGACATTAGAAATAAATCAACCTACCAGGCTTAGTAGTAACACATGTATCGATAATTTCGCTCATAACATACGAAGAGGGTGTAAAGCTGAAATTGTAGACCTCATCCTTTCTGATCACACATCACAAATACTCAAGGTACCCATAAGTAGAACATGCCGCCTAAAATTCTGGAAAACTGTAAAAAAAGACTACTCCATAGTAAACCTCAAAAAATTTCGAGAATGCATTCAAAGTTTAACTTTTAAGGACGTATTTGAAAGTAATGATGCCAATATAGCTTACAAAAAATTCTATGAAATGTTTTCCCTATTTTACAAACTTTGCTTCCCTAATAAAATAATAACATTTCATACAAACAAAAAAGTAAAATGGATATCGCGAGGCATAAAAAGCTGTAGTAAAAAACAAAGAAAATTACTATGGACATACAGACTAAATCCGGTATTTAGGAATAAAAGCAACTTTAAAAAATACTCTTTGCAATATAAGAAAATTATAAGACTAACACAGCAAGCTCAAAATAATCACTTTATAAAAACCTCGCAGAATAAGTCTAAAGCTATATGGCAAATAGCTAATAGACCAAAAAATAACACTCCTAAAGAACAAATACTGACCATTAATAAATGTAACATGACCTTTTCAAAACCTATTGACATTGCTAATGCATTTAATGACTACTTCATAGATGAAATTGAGAATAACATTAAAACTGACATGGAATTTGACAATAAATTAGGCAGTTTGGCTAGTCAATCAATGTATATGCAGCCTGTTATATCGACTGACATTGTTTCTGCTATAAAATCACTTAGAAATACTAGTACTGTTGGGTATGATGGTGTGTCAACAAAGGTGATAAAATTTGTAAATGAACTTATAGCTCCCGTATTAGCACATATTATGAACCTTTGCATTATTGACGGAGTCTATCCTGATGACTTGAAGAAAGTTATTATTAAACCACTTCATAAAAAAGATAACAAAACTGACATGAAGAACTATAGGCCGATAGCTAAAATTTCTGTATTTTCTAAGATTTTCGAAAAAGTTATTTATAAATCTTTGTATTGCTATCTCAATAAATTCAACTTATTGTGCAAGGAACAAAATGGGTTTAGAAAGAATACTACGATCAACATGGCCATTTTCGATTTTTTACGTAGTATTTTGTCAGCAGTAGACCAGAAAGCTCCTATTTGTGCCCTTTACACAGATATGACAAAAGCTTTCGATTTTGTAAAGCACGACATCTTACTGTACAAACTGCATAGCTACGGTATCAGAGGTAATATTTTAAAACTATTCGAATCCTATCTCTCTAATAGAATGCAATGTACAGAAATTAAAAGAGTCTGTAAAAAAACTAAATTTGAAAAGAGTTTTTTATCTGGTTCTAGATTGATTAAGTTTGGTGTGCCACAGGGTAGCGTCCTTGGGCCACCTTTCTTTTTAATCTACATAAATGATCTGCCAAAGGTAACTCAAAATCAAATGGTTATGTTTGCAGACGACAGTACTGCTATCGTCAAATGTATTGATCGCAATATTTATCAAGATGACATAAATAGTACAGTATCGGACATAATCACCTGGCTTGATAAAAATAACTTAGTTATAAACTTAAAGAAAACCAAAATAATGCATTTTCACCAGAGAACTTTAGTACCAAAAGTAAATATCAGACATAGTAATTGTGACATTGAAGAAGTTAAAGAAACAAAATTCTTAGGTTTATGTCTTGATGACCAACTTAACTGGAAGGCCCACATAGAGAGCCTAAGTAAGAAAATTAATAAATCATCATATGCACTTTTCCAAATTGCTAGAAAAATAAATATGGATGCACTACTAGTTGCATATCATGGCTTAGTAGCCTCAATTTTGCGTTATGGCATTATTTTTTGGGGCAATTCTACTGATAGGGATATTGTTTTTAAGGCACAAAAAAGATGCATAAGATCTATGTGTGGTCTGAAAATTGATGATAGCTGTGTACCTTTCTTTAAATCGCTGAAAATATTGACCTTACCTTCTTTATATATTTTTGAAATTAGTGTTTTTGTTAAGACAAACATGAGCTTGTTCGAAAAAGTGTCAACATTACGTGATGTTGCAATTCGTAGCCAATACGCAAACACTTTAAGCAATCAGCGTTGTAAAACTGCTTTGATGAGAAAGAGCGTTTTGGGTATGGCACCGCGCATCTACAATAAGTTACGAGATGTCATAAAAAATCTAAATATTGGACAATTAAAAAAAAAATTGAAACTGTTATTAATTGAAAAATGTTATTATACGACTGATGAATTTCTAAATGATAAATTAATTAAGTAATTACTTATTTATTTTATTTGACTATAGAAACAATTTTTTTAAATATTATTATTATTTAATTCTCATATTGGATGCGCGAATTGACATTACTCTACATTATGACATTTATATTTTTTTGATTATATTTAATTACCAACATTGAATTAATTTTGACATACCTAGCACATAATTGGAATTTACCACTCGCATGATTAATATTGTATTTTTTTTTCTATGCATGCAACCATATTTGTACGCCTCTAGGCATAACACAGCGACCTATGAACTTTTATAAGATCTGTATCCACTACCTGTGTTATACAAATAATAAATGATTATTGATTATTGATTATTGATTATTGATTACGTATAAAACGATACACGTGGAGGAAAAAAACTCGGTTGTTAATTCAATATAATGGAACCGGTTGTCCTTTTGCAGTCATCTGCTGGTCCATGTTCCGAAAATCTATTTAATATAACCTATTTTTGTTGAGTCTTAGGAACTTACATAATGTTGTTATTTGGGTCATCAAATCAACTTTAACTCTATTTAACTTCTCTGGGCTCTTCTTCGGTTAACGAATCAGCATTGCCACCCAGCGTGGCAATGCTGCCAGCGTCCTATGCACTTTTCGCATTGACATCTATGGATGATTTTTTTGATACCCTATGAGTTTTTCCCGTTTTTCAGCCTTTTTTAACCGACTTCTAAAAAAGGAGAAATTTCTCAATTCGGATGTTTGTATGTTTTTTAACCGACTTCTAAAAAAGGAGGAGGTTCTCAATTCGGATGTTTGTATGTTTTTTTTTTTATGTTTGTTCGCACATAACTTCGTCGCTTGCCAACCGATTTGAGAAATTATTTTTTTGTTGGAAAGGGTCTTTCCAAATGGTCCCATAGTCACCAAGTTGGGATCTGATGATGGAATCTTGGCGAAATTGAGGGAACTCCTTAAATTCCATTCAATTTTTTGTAAAGTCGGCTAGTTTTTTTTTTTATAAAAAGGTTTTTACTCATATTATTATTTTAAGTTTGTATATACCTATTAATTTATACTATTTAATAGTTAAGATGTATATATTAATAAAATCATTTAACTTCTCTTATTTTTCTATATTCTAACTTTTAAAAATTTTGGTCTACATCTCTTATGGCGGATACACTTTGCGAGGCATACGCCACGCACTGCGCCCAGGCAATGCTTCGCAAGCACATGCCTCGCCACGAATATGAAAACAGACAAATGAAGCATTTGCTTCACACGCCATGGCTTGACCCCACAGTATACGTTGGTACATATTTTATATTGTTTTCAACATGAACACTTCAAGCAGAGGCATTCGCTGTGTGCTGTTCGCGGCGCATGCCTCGCAAAGTCTGTTACCTTTACTTAACTCTCCTGTCGCAGGTCTGCTGTTAGAAATTTCGTTTGAAATAAGCAACACCTTTGTGCTCTTGTATTTGTTCTGTTTTATCAGATATAAACTGATGCTTGACTGCGATCCCGCCTGATGGTAAGCAGTGATGTTCTTTTTAGTTTTAAGTGTTTGTGTATAAAAGTAAAGTATTATATCATAGAATAATCAGCCTTATTGTGTTCTCACAGCTAAGGCTCAGGCCTTCTCTTTAAGAGAGGGAATGAGCTGTGTTCGACCACGTGGGTCCAGTGCGGATTAGTGGATGTTAGACGCCTTCGATTTTTTGGTTATAGGACATGCCGGATTTTAAAATAAATTACACAAACTAATGCTAAAAGCTGGATCGGAACCCTCACTGGGTCGCTAGTGCTTTTAGTATTACAATACTCTTTTAAATAAATAACAAAAGTTTGATTGAAAGACTGTCAGTTTTGCTGATGAGTTCATCAAACTAACGGCTGGTCACTTTACACGATAAAAATCATCGATTTACGATCACCACTCAATTATCTACAATAACTGTCCACTATTTATTAAAGGAACATCATGCATCATTATTTCCTGACAAGCTGACACTAACGCATGATTGATAGCCAAGTCAACCAGTATGACAAGACCTGTCAACCTCCCATTGTCAGTCAACAATGGTAAGGGTACAATGGGGCCAGTTAGCTTGGTTGTGAGGTTTTTTTTTCACTATAATATGTCGGAAAATTCTGAGGTGTAAATAGTGTGAGTAAACTTGGTAATAGTGTATTGTTGGAAAATGATTTAGTGTTTAGTGTAGAGTTGCTGAATAAATTAGTTTAACTGCCAACTTTTAAGACATAATTTCAGCCGAAAAACGTCTATTACTGGACATAGACCTCCCCCAAGAATCACCACAATGACCGGTCTTGTGCGTCTTGTATCCATCGGATTCTAGCGACCCTCACCATGTCATCGGTCCTCTTTGTGAGAGGCTTTCTAATGCTGAATCTTCCGGTACATGGTCGTTACTCCAGCAACTTTCGTCCCCATCGACTATCTGTTTTGCGTCCAATGTACGGACGCTCATAACCACTTAAGTTTGGCGATTTTTCAAGCTATGTCGGTAACCTTGGTTCACCTGCGGATATCTTCATTTCCATGCGTGATATGGCAACATGCACACGTCTTAGTTTATATTGCTGGCTTGTGAACGGCGGGCAGTGATAACTCCCTGTCCGACCGTCCAGTAACTGTCCAGATCGGGCCCAAGTCGTCGACGGCGCGCACTGTTCCCTCACGCCTCAAGGAGTTGTCAGCACCGTAAGGGCCCAGCTAGGTTGGAGCCTATTGGGGCCCGGGTTAGTTTTGAAAGTGTAACTCGAGCCCGGTATGAAAGCTAGAAGGAACGGGGTGGGTTCTTTAGTCAGTAAAAGTTTTGACACTATCTCCCGCTCCACCCAAGATCACAGATCACAGAAAAAAATACATTATTATTTATCGTATTTTTTTTTAGAAAATTGTAGACCCAGCTATCCATTTTTTTTATGGCCTAGAAACTAAACAGAATCCCCAAGCGTTGTTTCTTATTAGTAACAGTCAATACTGACAAAAAACCCTGAGACATTAATCTATTCTAACATTTATGCCTAAGTTCACTGACCCTGACATTGGAATTTGAAACGGGCTATCCTGTCCAGAGATAACAGATAAAACGTAAAATGTATAGATAATATCATTATTTATAGCCAACAGATACTGTTTCTCTGTTCCTTACTTATTTAGGTATATTTTATGCCCTAGTAGGAGAAAAGGATTGGAAGTTGGGTCCGAAATTGAATATATGGGACAAGTGTAAGTCTATCTTTTATTGGGTGTTCGGAGGAAAAATGTATCTTTGCTTGAAAGAAATGATATTTTTCAGTGAATATCCGAAGGCCTATTGTCATATTAAAAAACTGACTGCTGCTAGCGACTTTGTCGGCGTAATAGTAGAAAATTATCTCAAGGGTCATGGTCGTTCTTCGCTCAAAGAATTAGCATTGACATTCAACGTGGCAATGCTACCAGAGTACGCTCAGGCGTCAAAGTACTCCTCCACATCACTGATTACTTTGACGCCTGAGCGTACTTTGTCATTTTGTTATATAGTTAAGTTTTAGTATAAATGATTTATTTAGTACTAGCTTTCCGCCCGCGTCTTCGCCCGCGTGGACTACAGTTTATATCGCGCGGGCAGAGACCCGTGCTCAGCAGTGGAATTATAGGTAGCCTATGTGTTATTCCAGTGTCTCTTCTAGCTACCTACCAAATTTGATCTAAATCCGTTCAGTAGTTTTTGCGTGAAAGCGTAACAGACAGACAGACAGACAGAGTTACTTTCGCATTTATAATATTAGTAGGGATTTATGTTTTTTTTTTTTTGTTGTAAATAATTGAATTAAATTGCTTAGCATAATATTTATCAATGTTTACGTGTGTGCTAAGTTTCATCGAAATCCGTTTTTTTTTTGTCGACGGGGAAAATCATCTTTGACGAAACCCGCTCTTGGGTGGAGCGGGAGACAGTGTCAGACTCTTACTGACTAAAAACCCCGCGCCGTTCCTTCTAGCCTTCATACCGGGGTACGAGCTCCCTTTCGGACAACCCTGTCCCCAGTAGGCTTCGACCCAGCTGGGCTCCTCCTGCTGCTGACAACTCATTGAAATCCGTTTCAGTTTCGTCTGTACACCAGCTCCTTCTTTACCAATAAAGTATAAATATTTCATATGCCCCAAGTCCAATAACGTAATGTTATGTAAATTGGCTATTCAGTACTGTAATAATTTTTCAATTCGAACAAGCAGTTTCTGAGATTAGCGCGTTCATACAAGTAGTTTATATATATATATATTTTAATAATGATGACAAGTTAGCCTTCGTCCTCTCTCCTAGCTTTGCTGTGCCCGACAGGGTCCATATTGATTCTTTTTTTTTTATATACCATCATAAACACATATGGAATGCAATAAAGTATTGAGTATTGAGTATAATATTAAATAGGTACCTAAGTATAGACATGAACCAAAGTTTACAGGAAAAACATCCCATAAAGTGGTCCCTGTACGAAATACATAATACGAGAATAGCTCGTGACGTGACGAAAAGATTCGTCGATAAGCGAGTGCGAAGTGTGACCGAGAGCATGGGGGAGGCCGGACGTCGTGAAGTATTGTCACTTGTAGAGCTCTTTTGTCACCGGTCACGTTAGAAGGGTGCATTATTTAATCACGCGCCTTTTTTTTTAATGTGTTCTATTTTTTTTTTGTTTGTGCTTTCTCGTAGAGTTCGATTTTTAAACAAGTTTTTTTTTGTTTGTTAATGTTTTTGGCTTGGCTACTAAGTTCTTGAAGCTACTTTTTCGTATGAATAGGTAATTAATCGTTACTAATGTTATAGAAGCGAAAGTGAGTTTGTTTGCTTTTTTGTTTGTTACGTCTTCATGCCTAAATGGCAAAACCGAGTTTTGATGAATGTTGGTACAGAGATAGTTGGGACATTGGAGACGATATAGACAAAGGCAATTTTTTTTAAAGTGATAAAAGTGGGAGGTGGAAGTCAAGTACAGACCTATTTGGCGCCACCGCGAGACACACATTGTTAGTTGTCTCTTTCTTTTATAAAATATTAGTGTCTACATGTTGTTACTACATTGTGTGTATCTACGAGTGTGTATGCCAAATAAAATAGTTTTCTTTCTTTCTTCTTTCTTTCTTTTCTTTCAAATATTATTATTAAATTAGCCGCGGGTAAAAGCTAGTTTACCATAAAAATATGGATGCGCAAACACTTGAGATAAAACAAAACTACGCCAATTTTACATCACAATATTTATTATCAATTTACGAACAATTAAAACACTACGCGAAGAATTCCCGCCAAAAACTCCTCGAACAAGTTTTTATTTTTGATACAGTGTATTGTTAAAATGTATCATATTTATTTTTATTTCAGGTTCCAAATTCAAATCACATTATTTTTATTCCAGGTTCCAAATTCAAATCACATTATTGCTCAGCAGGCAACAATTCAATACAATATTACTGCCCAACTAGAACCTACAGCTTTAATGACTTGCTTTACTTTAGCAGGTGATATAAAAAGGTTTTTTTTTAACACTACATTCTTTGTTACAGGTAAGTACCTAATATATCGTGAAGTTGGAGTGTATTTCGGAATATGGTGAGATTGAACAACACAGACAATAGATTTTAAGAAATTATATCAAATGCTGCAATGCCTTTTGAAATTTATGGTTATAGGAATATGTTTCTAAGCGTGGTAAGTGGTGTATTTATTGTTGCTCCCAGCGGCTTCGCCCGCGTGATAGCAGAAAATTATCCCAAGGGAACATACTTCCGGGATAAAAAGTATCCTATGTCCTATTCCTGGACACATGGTCTATCCGTGTACCAAGTTTCATCAAAATCGTTTATGCCATTAAGGCGTGAAGACTTAACAAACAAACTCACTTTCGCTTTTATAATATTAGTAAGGATGTTCCTGAGCGTGGTAAGTTGTGTATAGTAACAAAGGTGTTATTATTTTAGTATTTCTAAAGATTTCAACATAATATGAACTAACGAGGTATTTTTGAAAAACGACTCTGAATTTTAAAATCCTTTTTTTTTGTGGCCGGAAATTATTAAAAAACTTTCTCGATGTAAGTGGACCAATAAACAGTGTCAAATTTGTACTGACTGATACTCATAGATACAGTTCCTTCAGTGGCCTTTTCTGTTCCATGACTCTTACAAACAATTCAGCAGCTTTAGCAGCCATCGCCTGTACCGCGCTCCATGTCGTAAACTGTACCCTTAGCCAAGTTGCTAATCTGCAATAGTTAACGCTAGTAGAAAGCTTCAAATGTACGGGAATGTCGTCATCTCAATGCTCAGTAACACCATCATCATCATCATCATTAGCCTTTTTTATTTTTCCCACTGCTGGGACTCAGGCCTCCTCTCTAGGAGAGGGAACAGTCGCATGGTCAGAACAAAAGAATTGGCGGCAAGGTCAACTCGATGCGTTCGACGCGAGCGAAGCGGTTGTAACTTGCCTAGGGGGGCTGATCTTTAAACCCAAGACAATAAAGTCTCAAATTGATCTAAACCTTCCTACTAATCATGAAATAAAACACCATATAACCAGAAACCCATAACCAGACGACCCAGAAATATCTCCAAAAATTGCTGATTATCATCGACGTGAACTTATTACAAAAATGTTAGAAAAAGAAGATAAAAGTGAACGTTCGCGTTTGACAGCGCCTCAATTTGTGAAAGGGATCAAAGTTATTATTTATCGAGCCTTGAGCCGATAAGGATTTGGATTAACGAGATTTCCTGTGCCGTAATTTAGAAAAAAGTTGGTTAGTTATGGTCGGTGAAATTGGGGGGATATTGTTATGTAAATAGCTTGGTGTTATGGGAGCCACAGGCTGTTACAATAACTTCTTGTGGCTTTGTTCTCGTTTGGGCCAAAGGAGGTCAGGCTGTCAAGATAAGTTGTATATGTTGTAGCTTATAAGCATGACATAGAATAATAAGGGCTTCAAGATGCTATTGGGATGCCCCTTTCTATAGTAATAATAAATTATTCCCAATTAATGTAATTATTATTAATAATTTAATTTATTTTTTACTAGCTTTTGCCCGCGACTTCGTCTACGTACCTACATAAAATTCAGTTGCCTATGTCTTTCAGGAATAAAGCAGCTTCCTAACTTTAAACTAATTTTAGCAATCGGATAACCAGAGATTATCTCCTACAAACAAAAAAACATAAAAAATAACTACCTCTTTATTATATAAATGTAGATTATTATTAATTTTATTTCACTGTTATTTTGTTTAAAAAAAATAAAAATGAAGATTCTATGATGAACTGGAATATTAACAAAATATATTCTACTTATTTTATAGTAGTTATAGTGATATTAGTTTCTTCTGTAATTGTTAGGTTAGGTTAAATTAAATAAAAATCGGAAAAATCGGATTTTATAAAATGACAAAAGTTTGGCAGTCACGAGCCTTCACTCTATTAACATCAGATAAGATAGTGGTCAAGCGTGAGCCTATCAATAAAAAAGGTCACTGTACGAACAATATTATAAATAATGGGCTGATCTAAACTATTTCATCAACATTCCTTAGTCATACTATTACCGCGATAAAACCAGCAGGGCGTATCTCGCCAGGGGCTTGACCGTCCATAGTTTACTACTGCACCTTTTTGAGACAACGCTCACCTTTCGGGATTCCCAATAATCGTTGTTGAACGACCGTAAATCGTTTCAGCATTCTCAATAAGTAATAAATTCGGACAGATTTGAGAAATAATTTGGCAACTATTCCGTTATTGTATCCGATAATGCGGATATTGACTGGAGAAGAATTTAATAATGTCATTTGGAACCAAATATTATGAGTCATTTCAACGTAAAAACGTCCACTGTTGGACATTGAATTCCCGACTGATGCTGTCACTACTCCGGAACCTGTCGTACCCATTGACTATCTGCTGATTATGGAACCGCGTACTGGAAGGCCTCTCACAATATGGACCAAAGACCTTTTTTATGGTGGGGAAAATCATCCAATGACAACTCCCGCTCTTGGGCAGATCGGGAGATGGTGTCAGACTCTTACTGACTAAAAACACACCCCGTTCCTTTGTGCCTTCATACCGGGGCTCGAGCTACCTTTCGGAATAACTCTGGCCCCAGTAGGGTTCGACCCAGCTGAGTCCCTGCTGTTGCTGACAACTTCTTGAGTGAATCAGTGATCTAATGAGACTCACGGGAATCCAGTGAATGTGCACAGGACTCTAAAAAAAAAACCCCTTTTTTTCGGGAAAAGACGCATTCTTAAGACTAATTTACGAATTATCACCTTTCTATAAACGGAATACAGAAAGAAAGAAAGAGAAACGTTTATTTGAACCTCACACATATTAAAAAAACAGTAGAAATACGATAAATACAGAAGAATTTGTGCAAAGTCAAAAAGCCACCTAACTCAGCATATGCTGCGATATCTATAAAGATAATATGCGGCACGTACGCACAAAACGACCACACAGATTGTGTGAAGAGTCCACGGCGCTGGTATTCAGCGTGGTAGAGCTTAGGGAGTCCTATGTCTGACAGTGGACGTCTTTCGGCTGAAATGGTGATGGTAAACTTTCTTTGAGCATGAAAGACTCCCTAGTTATATTCAGGTACTAAGCAGTAATAAAAATAATAATATCTAAATATCTTATAGACTAACATACATAATTACTTATAATAAATCATCAGCCATCAGCGGCCAATAGTGGTAGCCGAGTGGTAACGGGACTTAAGAGTTGTAGGTCGCGGGTTCGAATCCACCTAGGCGCATTTGATTACTTAGTGTAATTTATTTCATCACCACTGCTCTCAAAACGATGAAAGAAAACATCGTGAGGAAACCGGCATGTCTTAGAACCAAAAATTTGAAGACATGTGACATACACCAACGCGCACTGGGCCCGCGTGATGGATTACGGCCCATTCCCTTTCCTAGATAGGAGGGTCAGAGTCCCAACAGTAGAAACATTGTAAGGCCGACTATGCCATGCAATGCTAATAGCCATACTATGTATACAAGAATACGTAGATACCTCAAAAGGAGAGTGTTATTAAAATAATCAATATCAATTAAGAGCCCCAGCATCCCTCTCACATACAAACCAATCAACGCAATAACCCGTTGACTAATCAACGGCCAACCCTAAAACGGCTATCATTAATTTCAGCTAAAAATATAACATTTCAGCGCATCGAACCCGCAACATTACGATGCGAAATAACGACACACCAACTGAGTTAATGGTGTTTTTATCATCACGACAATCAATAAAGGGAGCTCTTGTCCAATAAAAATGATTAATACCAAATGTGTCCACTCTCTTTTGATAGATACTGGACCTGAAATTTTGGGACAAAAATGTGAAAAATTGGACCGCTGGGGAGGGTTAAAAGTTTGGTATAAAGGGTACAGGTAGGTTGGGGGTTAGGGGTTATTAGACGGTATTATCGTTTGATTTTTAATTTGTTTTTTTTACGTAGATTGCAAAAGGGTTTAAGATTATTATTATTTGTTTAGGACATGCAAGATATATTAAAAATATAAAAGGAGAAATTGACACACTGACATATCAACGTACAGCCTGAACTACTGGGACTGGGAGTTTGAAATTTTGCACAAGGTTTCTTTTTAGTAGGCGAGCACTAATGCCTTGATCACACGTACCAAGTAAAAAGGCAAGACAGTAAAATGTAGCTCGGCCGAGACAGTGATGTAAGTGAATTGTAGAGCTAAGTGCTCGGCCGAGCACTCGGGGCGGTGTTTACACGTACCGAGTACTCGGCCGAGAGCACTGTCTCGCCAGTTTACTAGGTACGTGTGATCAAGGCATAAGAGAGGATTTTCCAAAATTCTACCCCTTTAGGGATGAAACAGGGTTTTAAATTTTGAATGGACAAAACCACTATTATGCGAGCGAAGCCGCGGGTAAAAGCTTACACATAATGAATTGAAGGCACGCAGTGGTTCATCCATTGAATGACGCTTCTTCCACACGACAGTCCAGTTTGCAGGATCCGTCTGAATACTGGTATTGAAATATATGTGTAATTAAATGGGATCCCGCTTTTTACTGGACGACAGATCCAGTTTCTAGTGACAAAACCAAAGGCATAATTCGAATGGGTCGGTTTTCTGCATGTACAAATCCTATTTAGAAACCATTAATAAAATTCAATATTGTTGGCTTCTATAAAAAATCAAAATTACTTTATTTAAAAAATAAAACATTTAGATATATTTGATTAATAAAATTGAAATGTGATTGAAAAATAATAATCATGATTGAACTTAAATATTATATAAATTCAAAATTAAATTTTGCTTTAAATTACATGATTTAAATTAAATTGTAATATTTTTTGAAGTGATCTGTACTTAATCTAGATTGCAATTCGAAACTTTAATACGAAAACAATAAAAAAATAAATTATCTTTGAATAATAATAATAGATTCCTTCTGTACGTGTGTTTGTTACTTAACTCTTAAACGGCTTGACCAATTTGAATGAAATTGCGTGTACATTTGAATGGGTTCTTGGATGTTCGGTCAGGTTCGCAACTTTTATTCTGACAAGCCGGCTTTTAGGCAAGACAACGTCTATTGAGAACGCTGCTTTTGAACATTTTTTTAATCATTCCCTATACTTTGAAAGATATTTGCACAGAGTTTATAGGTATTATTACCAAGCTTGCAGACTATAAAAATCATTTTCAAGTTTTTTTTTTTTAATGAAAATCAAAATGACAATGAAGTATCATTTATTTTGTTTGTATTTCACATAATATGTCGTTTCCTTTTCACATATGATATACTAGCTTCTACTACCGGCTTCGTCGCGTGAGTGTTGGTTACATAGACGCGAAGTCGAAGACTGAGGAAAAGTATCCTATATCCATCCTTAGAGTTGAAGCTTCAGTAGTAAAACCACGGTTCTGAAGTCAATCTACATACAAAGCGCGCTCGCAACGCACACATAGACACCGCTCACGAACACGATATTTCGGCAGCGTCTCGGTCCACTCGTCGAACAGTTCCGGCTCAACGCTCATTAGTGTGCGTCCACCGAGCCTTTGTATAAAAAGTGATACCGTAATTAGAGATACAATAGAAAGCCAATGAGATAGCGAACCGGCGTTCGCTTGGGGCTTAAAGAACCTTGAAAGCGTAACAAACAGACAGACAGAATTACTTTCATATTTAAAATATTGGTATAAATTATGCTATTCGTTTGAAGATAACGTCAATAAATTGCCCTGCCTGGGCGGAGCATCGCCGTGCCCTCGTGGGGGCGATCGGCGGCGGAGACCTCTCGCGCCGGGCCCTGGTCGAGGCCATGGTCCGGAGCGAGGAGGAATGGCAGGCGGTCGCCTCCTTCTGCGAAGCAGTAATGCTTGCAAAGGAGGAGGCCGACCGCATCAGGCAACGACGCCCTCGCCGCCGTCGCCGGGATTCCGATCCCGATTTCCGGCCACCGTAGACGCAGGCTCGCGGACGGCGAGCTATGGGTAGCTCGCTGTCCGATCGTCCGGTAATGGACCCAGTCTAAGACGTCGACGGCGCGCACTGTTCCCGCGCGCCTCAAGGAGTTGTCAGCAGCAGGAGGGGCCCAGCTGGGTCGAAGCCTACTGGGGACAGGGTTGTCCGAAAGGGAGCTCGTGCCCCGGTATGAAGGCTAGAAGGAACGGCGCGGGGTTTTTAGTCAGTAAGAGTCTGACACTGTCTCCCGCTCCACCCAAGAGCGGGTTTCGTCAAAGATGATTTTCCCCGTCGAGAAAAAAAAAAAAAAAAAAAAAAACGTCAATAAATTGAGGCAATCCTCTTTATTTCACAATAATAATAATAAATTCTGATGCCTTAACAGGATGAAATAAAATATGAAATACACGTTTTATTTCATTTATTCGTTTTGAAAGCTACGCGGCACCTTATGCAAGTGTAAATAAAAATAAATTAATTGGATTCCACTTTTATACAGCGTGTCCTCTTTTTGACGTAAATTAACATCAATCATCGCCTGATATTCGTTTCAGTTCGGCTTATCTCGTATATATTTCAGGTTAGGTACAATACATTTATTTCTCGTATAAAATAAATATGTGAGATTTTTACTTGTCACTTTAATATTTTTTGTCATGTTTTCTGGGTGTCATGTTGCTGTATTTCGTCGGTCTGTCTTCGGTTCAAGGAGAAATATTATATTTTAAGTATATTTTTTTCTCACAGCTCCGTCTTGGTAGCTTATACAATAATAAAAACCGAAAAACCTTTAAAACCTTTTTATTTTAAATAAGCTGTTTGTGGCTTCGCCTACGTATATAATAGTAGTAGTTCCTAATAGTAGAAAATTATCCCAAGGGAATATATTTCCGGACCAAAAAGTATTCTATGTGCTTTTCCAGGTCTTATCTACCCGTGTACCAAGTTTCATTGAAATCCGTTCCGCCCGTTCGAGTGTGAACAAACACACTCAAATTTTTCCTTTAATATTATTAGTGTGATGTATTCATCATCATTATCAGCCTTTTTTTAATGTTTGCAATGCTGGAACTCAGGCCTAAATGGAACGTGGCCCAGTGCGAGTTGGTGAATGTCACATGTCCTCGAATGTTTCGGTTCTAGGACGTGCCGGTTTCCTCACGATGTTTTCCTTCACCCTTGCGAGAGCAGTGTTGATGAAATAAATTACACAAAGTAATGCGCTTGGTTGGGTTCGAACCCGCGACCTACAATTCGGTAAGTCGGGGCCATTACCACTTGGCTACCACCGCTCTCGATCTTCTTATCTCTTCTTCTTTATCTATAAATATATTTTTTCCTAAAAATCAAAAAACTAAAAACCCAACCCAACCCAACCCAAATTAACCCACCGATGATAATGAGAATAAGGTCTAAGCTGCTAGTATTTGATATGCAGTGACTATCCATTAGGCCTCCAGAACACAGTAACTGGGTAGCACGATACTTTATGACAGAAGTCCTAACTAGACTTTCGAACTTTATTTCTACTCTCTAAGTATATCGTCGGTTGATAAACGTGGCAAATTGATCACAGCAGCGCTCGGCTCCATAACACCCTCGCCTGTGGTTCGGGCGATTTCCACCTCGGTTGCAATGGCAAACTTTCTCCAGTTGCATCAAATCTCTGTGTCGTCTGCATTAGTAACCCAATTTAGAAAATAATACCTGCTTCAAGGCTTCATTATTTCGTGTGTTGCAGAACCTCGTGTGTCACGAGGATGTGGACGTGCCCTAATGACGTGTCGGTGCATTGCGCCCGTCACTCAGACACAAGCTCTCATATGCCTCTAATTTCACCAGCATCCGTGCCCTTTAAAGTGGGACGCAGCTACATTGCTTGGTGGCAGGAATATGCAACACTATTTCGACTCGAACTCTATACTGTAAAACTCATTTTCTTCCTGTCCTTATCCCATATACTTGGTGTCAGTGCAAAACGTATTTATTTTTCCACTCTGTCCTGTCACTCATCATTCAGACAGACGGTCAAACAATCTTTCTTTTTCCTCTTTTGATTTGGTCTCTCTCTCTCTCTTTCCACATGTATACACAGAACTCTTTACTGTTAAACATGAAACCAAAACGTAATATACCTGCTTCTTCTGAAATGTAGCAGTTAGCAGCTCGACTCATCATCTCCCTAGCCTTTTCCCTAGCAGCTTGGGATCGGCTTCCAGTCTAGCTGGATGCAACTGCATACCCGTGTTTTACATGGAGCGACTGCTTGTCAGACCTCCACAACCCAGTCACAGGACAACACGACACTCCTTGAATAGACTCATGGTCAGACTTTTTGGCGTTTGACTACTTGTAATAACTGTTAAAGATCTATGAATGACAACTGGGACCGACGGCCTTTATGTGCTTTCTGAGGCACAGGGTGTATGTAATGTCCTAGATAAACTAAGAAAAGTACATAATATTAATTGAAAAAAGTACCCGGTTTCAAAGCCGCAGTCAATTCGACTATAATGATTTTTTCATTATTAATAATAGGCTCGCGTTTGACCACTATCTCACCTGGTGGCAGGCAATATTATGGCCGACGTTAGAGCACGCTTGCCTAGAATTAACCTATTTACTCTTGACTTAAAGACCCTTAGGTTGTAGCAATCAGGAAAAAAAAATATTCCGGCACGGAACTCCACCCCATAACAGTACGCAAAATGAATGTGTTCACGGAGCAAATTAGGGCCAAAGCAAAAAAAAAAAATTAAGGTCTCTAAGCACTAAATAAAGTAAGATTCTAATGACCTTGATAAAATAAAACCAACTCTAGTTAGTAAATAAGTGGTAAATAACACTTATACACGGCAATTTAATAGTTGAGGTTAGTGTTTCACTGAATAGGTACCTCAAAAAGAAACACCGAAACGAACTCAGATATAAAAGTCTTGTTTTATGTAGGTGTTCTTCTAGTTCACAAATGCTAAGCAGAGAGGCTGATTATACTCCTCTGTCTTCTATATAATCTGCCGCAGCGTGGTATGTATGTGGTCCAAGGGGCTAAAGCTTTTACGGAATCCAGCTTAATCTGGAGGCTGAGTTGTTGGACCTTTGCGCAAGACGATTCCTTATGATTCAAGAAAACAGCTTGTAGACATGGCTCAGAAGTGAGATGGGCCTGTAATTCTTAAACAAGGCAAGGTAATACCTTCCTCATCCGATGCCTTGTTGTTTTTTTTTTAGCTGATTCAGAGCCATTGTAATCTTCTACAAACTGACGTCCAGGATAATTTTGGTACAAAGTCGAGTCAATCTAGCTCTTGGGTCATTTGCTACATTTGCAGCGGGTTGGTGATTGACGTGTACAACTGACCATAAAATGCTTCGATCTCTGTGAGGAGCTCCGATTTGACAGATATGACTTTGCTATCGTCGGTCTTCAGTTTCGTGAGCAGGCTCTGCCCAAAAAAAATATTTATAGCAATAGACTTAATCAGCGTAACAATATAAACCTAAAAAAAGCAGAAGACAGCGAGAAAAATAGCGCCCTATTTTATCTCCTAACTCTCTTCAGTAATCTATTAAGAATCATTTAGACGTTTAGGATTTATTTTACGCAACTGTCAAGATTTAAAAAACGAAGCAGTTATAAAACTTCTGTATAATGCCTTAGTTCGGTGTTCAAACTGGAAACCAGCGCTTGTGTATGGAACCCTCATGAGGTTACATATACACCCATGCTGGAGAAAGTTCAAAAAGCTTTTCTAAGGTACCTTTATAAACGATTATTTGGATATTACCCATTTATGTATCCTACTAAGTTCATCTTAGGATGCTTAAATTGCAACTCATTAAGGGTTAGGCGGGCTGTGGGCCAAATTACAACAGCTTACAAAATTATTAATGGTTACACTGAGGCGTCCGATTTGCATGCGGAGTTGTGTCAATTATTTGTTCCAAATAATTACAATCGCTCTAGAAAACATAAACTATTTAATGTCCCATTCTGTCGCACTGTAGCTAGATCCACCTCCCCTATACCGCGTATGCTAACGATGCTCAACGCGCTCGTGGAGACCAACCCTGGATTGGATTTGTTTGCTGATGCTTGGAAGACGATATTATTAGAAAGTTTGCGATTCTGTGAGAAGACAGAGTGAAAGGTTTTAACATAATTTAGTGTTAATGGCTATTTTGCTGTACTAAATAATAATAATAAATAAATAAAAAAATAATAAATAAATTAAGAGAACTCATACCATTCTGATAAGCCATAGTTTCTACAAAGTACTAACAGTAATATATTTATAAAACCAACTCCTTATCTTAGCGCTAACTCTGCACGCCTTCTGACTGAAACGAGGTCAGTAGAACACCCGCCTCACACTATTTATAATGCTAACTTTAAGTTAAATGTTGGTGTACATAACTTTAAAGTATGCTAAAGTACCTTGTTGAGTTTTACTTGTGAGAGAACATTATGTTCGGCCAAGAAATTTTAATAATGGCCAGTAAATTACAGACATTTGTCATGGTACAAAGTTTTTGACCGCGGGTGTTTCTGTGTTTTTGGTGTAAGTCTGAAGGATTTGAGTTTCTAAGATGTTCTTGTTTTGAATAACTGTCCCCGCACACTGACCTCAAAAAAATGACGCCACATCAAAACGCTTGAAGCTGCCAAAAAAAAGCTAGAAGCGGCTGCACAAAATAGCTGAAGCGCGCGACTTCTGCTATGTCCGGTGAAGCTTGAAGCCGCTTCAAGCGTTTTTTTTTGAGCCACAATAAAAGGCCGCCTCAAAATGAAGCTTGAATCGGCGTGTTTTGAATCCCGTGTGTGTGTTCTTGTTTTGAATAAGATCTTCAAAAAATAGTCCTATAATGGTCGAAAGTTGCGAGTTCTCGGACGGTTCCATTCTTTAGTGTTTATACACACAGTGAGCCTACGTAATGATAATTGAATGCCCATTTTTTGGCATCTTATGTAAACCAGATGAGGACGGTGTTACCATTCTACTCTGTGTGTAATGATAATTGAATTCTCATTTTTTGGTCATTTTAATCTAGTTGAGGCCGGTGTTACCATTCTATTCTGTTAATTATCCCTAAATCAATGTAATGATAATTGAATGCCCATTTTTTGGTCATTTTAGTCTAGTTGAGGTCGGTGTTTTGTAGCTGACTACCCTGAGAAAAAACATCGAAACAAACTCCGAGATCTCTTATAAAGTCCGTACAGTAAATTAGTATTAGCGTCTGAAATAGTCTTTTGAGAAAAAATATGATAATTATGATAATTTCGCTATCTAAGTACTACATAATGGTCCTCTTTAAGTGGGTAAACGGAGCTTCAATAATTACTCTAACTACCTATCATAATTTCGTTTCACATAAATACAGAATCAAGAACTACTAATGACTTCTTCCGGCCTAGGGCGGAGCGGGACTTGGACTGGTGTCAGACTTTTACTGACTAAAATCTACTTCAATGTTCCTCCTTTGCCTTGTGTCTCAGCACTCATTCGGACGTCAACGATTTTGCTGTCATTTCTTTTAGGCACACATGGAGCACTACGCGCCGTCGACGACTCGGCCTCGGTCTGGACGGTTACTGGACGACGGGACGGTAGGACGGCGAGCTACCTATTGTTCGTCATCCTCAAGTCCACGCTATTAGTGGCTTGAAATCGGCCTCAGGGTCCCGGCAGCTGTGGCGTGAGGAAGTTCGTTCCCTCACGCATACAGCCACCTCCTTTGTTAGCATTACTGTTTCGCAGAAGGAGGCGACCGCCTGCCATTTTTCCTCGTTACCCACATCGATGGTCTTTATTTGAATCCGATTTGTGTTTGAAAGAAATCAAACTAAAAATCCTTTCAAAAACTCTCGATAACTAAGCCGACAATCTTTAGATCGGTCAACAGAATCGCACTAACACTACAATAAAACTTGATCCTATCGGCATTTCGGCTCACGTAACATCAAAACGTTTAGTTCGCAACCCATCTACGGCGTCACGTTTAGGTCTAGAATTTCTCAATATTCAGAATAAGCCCGCCTATCTATAGGGGTACAAATGTACGCCTCTGGATAAGCGGGGAAATAGGAATTTTTCGAATCTTATAAGCGATTTCGTCGGGTGCATTTCAATTTTATTGAACGCTCAAATGTTTGTGGTGTGTACACAGTATTTTAAATTGGTTTTATGATATTACAGGATGTGGACTAAGTTTCTTTATAGTTTCTTGCAGTTTTTAATCGTGTGTTTAAAGGTTTTTTTTTTACTTTTTTTCATGTTAAATTAATTAGTGGATGATATTGAGAGATTGGCAGATGCGCTGCATGAATAAAAATGATCCAATTGGCCTTATGATCGGGAGATAGAGTCAGACTCTTACTGACTAAAAAACCCACCGCGTTCCTTTCCTTTCATACCGGGGCCGAGTTTCCCTTTCGGAGCTAACCCTGGCCCCAGTAGGCTTTGACCCGGCTGTGGCTGACAACTCCTCGAGGCGCGCGGGAACAGTGCGCGTCGTCGACAATTTGAGCTCGGTCCGGACAGTTACCGGACGGTTGGACAGCGAACTACCGATTGCTTGTCGTCCGCAAACCCGTGCTATGGTGGCTGGAAATATTGGGATAAATATTTTGTATAACCTACAGATTGTTGTGCCGGGTCTGGGTGTCTTGTGTATGTGAGTTGACATCTTTGTAAACGCACCATAAAGGAGGACTAGAGTAGAGTAATGTTTTTTTACACCACCTGCTCGAAAATGTCAAATTATATGTCAAGCAACCTTAACCTAAAGTGAGTCATTAGTGGCCGGGGCATTGAAATATATTATATCTATGGGCCGGGGGCACAGACGGTCAATAATGTTGTACTGGATTTCATTATGACCCGCTGGTCAATAATGTGACTATTATTTTCTCACAGTAGGTGTAAAAAGTAGAGTATCCTCCTCTGGGCTAAAGGTGTCTTTGCCTTGGGCTAGCTTGAATCCCTCGCTGCATTCAGGATTCTTGTATTAACTCCCTCGCTTTGCTCGTGAGTTAAATCCCGAATCCTTCATTGCGCTCGAGATTCAATATGACGCCCGTGACATAAGACACAACTTTAGCCCCTCGGTGCATAATCTACTATTTTATCGTCGATAACTGGTAATGAGTTGATAAGGAGTATTGTGTTGCCTAGTAATTGGGTTGTGGAGGTCTGATGGGCACTCACTTTAATTATGTTAGGGTGGAAGTCGATTCTACGGTAGTTGGGAAAAGGCAATAGAGATTATGTATTCTGTGGCATCCAGCATACATCATCTATGCAGATTTACATCTAGGCAGATTTTATGTATGAATAAGATATAATTTGTAGAGAATTTTATTGTTATCTACACTAATAAGTAAAGTCAAAAAGACGTAAAGTATGTTTTTTTTTGCTATATTTTATGTACGCGGACTAAACCGCGGACAAAAGCTAGTGTATAAGCTAGTGTCATAAAATATGAAATTTCATTTTTTATAGACCAATAAATATGACAACACAATTAGGTACTAAGTAGTTACGCGCGCGTCTATTTTTGAACTCGACAAGTTTGTCCAATCTTTGTGAAAGTTGATCACTGAAATAGAATCAGAAGTTTTGATTGCCTAGTGCTCAATCAAAAGTTGAGCTTGCTTCGTATCCCTAACAATGGGACAAAAATAACATTTGTATTGTGTAAATAGAAAACTTACATCTTTCATTTTAAATTTTCTAATTTAGATACAAAAAACATCCACTAACTTGGATTCCTTGAGAAAACCAAAAATGGCAAATTTACACAACAAGGGTAGAATAAGCAAAATAAACTCTCTAGAAACTCTTTTATATCTACAAATTATCTTTTAAAATAATTAAAGCAAATTCCGCGTTTTTACGACGTTCTTTCATTATCTACGTAATCATTTTCCAAGCCAAGCCCATGAAAGAGTAGGTATTTGAATAATAAATTATTTAACTATTCAGTTAACGTTCTCAAATAATTGTATACTGAAAGCGGCTCCATCGCTTTAGAATACTGAGCAGTCTTCTGAACAATGTCGTCAATGCCGTAAACAGTGCTAAGTCGTAGACAATGCTGGTCTGTAGACACCGCTACGCCAGACAGTGCTACGCCGTAAACAGTGTTACTGCTGTCAGTGCTACGTCGTAGCAAGTGCTACGCCGATAACTGCACTCTGCAGTCAATGATACGCCGTCGACAGAGTTACTGCTGTCAGTGCTACGCCGTAGCAAATGCTACGCCATAGACAGTGCTACGTGGTAGATATTGCTAAGCCGTTAACAGTGATATAGGTAGATAAAACATTAATTCAATGCCAGGAAGGCCAATAAAACATTAATTCATTGACAGGCCTGTTGGTCTAGTGGTTAGTGGCCCTGACTGCTATGCCGGAGGTCGTGGGTTCGATTCCCACCCAGGACAAATGTTTATGTGATGAGCATGATCATTTGTTCTGTGTCTGGGCGTAATTTATCTATAATTTGTATGTATTTAGAAATATTTAAGTATGTTTATCAGTTGTCTAGTACCCATAACACAAGCTCTGCTTAGCTTGGGACTAGACGGCGTTGTGTGATAGTTGTGGAATATTATATTATATTATTATTGTATTATATTATAATGCGTCACACAGAAAACTAAATAAAAAGAGAAGAAGAGAGAAGAGCACAACTAAATTATTAATCTAAGTAGCTCAATAAAATTTAAATAATAAAAGCAAACAAGCACAAAATCTGTATATTAAAAAGACACAATAAAATTAAAATAAATATCATTGAAGCAGGTAACTGTAGATAGTGTAACAGTAGACGGTGCTACAAAGGCTCCGCAACACCTTATTGGTGTAGACTATTGTTGTGAAGGCTTTATTGTTTGAAACTGACGATAAAGTTATACAATTTATGCGTCATAATTTTATTTTAATACTAGTTAATACTAGCGGCTTTGCCCGCATAAAAGTAAAAAACTATCCGAATTTAATGTATTCCCGGGATACAAAGTATACAATTTGCAATTCCAGTTCATGTTGTACTCGAGAACTACATTTCATCCAAATTAGCTAAGCATTTGAGCGTGATGAAGTATCTGATATACATACGCATGTGTATGTGTGTGTATAGCTGATACTCAGAAAACAGTAAACGTCACAAAAAAATCCCTTGCGAAAAATCTATGTAACTTAATGCTAGAATTGAACTGTTTTCATAAGAAAAATTGTATAGAACCCTCAATGCGCTAGTTCGACTTACATTGGCCCGGTTTTTTTATTATTTTTCATAGTATTTTTATTTGGGGTTAGGCGGGTCAAATCAGTCGCATGCACTCTGACCCTTGGGCAAGAGTTCCACAAAGTGGGTACCCGAAGATGGACGACGCTGCCAAGGTCGACCTAGGAAGAGGTGGCGAGACGACCTGGATTCCTACCGCGGAGACTGGTTCGAGGTGGCTTGGGAAAAGAATGCCTGGAAGAAGTTGGGGGAAGCCTTTGCCCAGTAGTGGGACAGTTTAGGGTAATTAAAAAAAATAGATTTTGTAAGACCTGGAAAAAAAAACTTGAGAAGTTGAGTTAATTTATTTATTGAGAATACAATATAAATGGTCATTCTTGAACAATGCTTTAATAATACATAGTATAGTATCCTCGAGAATTCAAATTTTGAAAATTTCTTTGAAACGTTTTTTTACTAAATCGTAGCAAGTAATCATCGAGCAAACCAATCTATTTACACCAAAAAACCAAACATAAATCTGTCCACATACAAAAAAATGCCTGCAAATAATATCCCAGTTTTTGCTGCTCAGAAATAAATTCTCGTTCAATATATATTATTGAGTGGCCAAAACCTGCCGTTAATTCAATATCCGTCTACAAAGCATTTCACGCCGCCCACTGGCAAAAGTTCACGCAAATTGAATTACAATATATAATTACAGTACTTAATGAAGTTACAAGGCTGTGTAATTTAATATTCGATTTTAGTTTTGGTAAAAATACGAAGGTAAAATCTAACTGAAACTAGCAAAGCCTTTGTTATTAGATTTTATAGGGCAAAGTTCAAATGCGTTGGTTTGATGCTTTAGCGAGTAACAAATGCCGTTTGTTTAGATTCTTATCACACGAATATTGTAATGGGAAATGTTTGTGTGTGTGTGTGTGTGTGTGTGTTACTACTACACGCCGAAATGTACGAATATATTTGGATTAAATTTTTATTATCGTCATCATCATTTCAGCCGATAGACGTCCATTGTTGGACATAAGCCGCCCCCAAGTGTCACCACAATAATAATCGATCCGCATTCATCGGATTCCCGCAATCTTCACCAGGTCATCGCTACACCTTGTAGGAGGCCTTCCGATGCTGCCTCTTCTGCTTCTGGTACATAATTATGGAGAATTTCTAAAAGGGAACACGTGTGGTCTTCTCACAAGTCATATAACGCCAAGAACACAGGTGGGTTATAATCCGTAACATCTGACACGCCCTTTTAATTCACCCTAGAGCAGGGAAAGTCAGTGGATGATATCTAACCTCGAAAAAAAAAAAACAGGATATTTTTTTTAGGTATATTTTCTAGATATGTCTTTCTTATTTTGTGAAATATCATTGAACGACATAAACATTGTTCTAATTTCACACGGGCTAAGCCCACGGAGTAAGTATAGAAGAGGAGGTGGCCTAAACAACTGTGCACTGTGACTCTCAACTGAGTCCTGACGTCATCACGGTGGGCGTGGCTTAAATCAGTGTATTGTTGGCGTTCGTCCTGTGCACAACTTCGTAAACCTACTTATTTGGCATTATATTCGCGATAGAAAAACATAAAAATTAAATATTATATTTTATCTTGTAAAAACTACTTGGATAGACGTTCTGATGCTATGGATGCCATCACATTTCATTTGTAAGTAATTTTAGGCATAATTTATTAAAATACTTCTAGAACAATCTCTTAAAGTCAGCATTTCCAAATATAATTCTACTCGACATTAGATGGCGACACTTTGTGTCATGGGAACTAAATATATTTAGGCACGTAGAGCTCAGTATTAATATATTTTAATAATTATACGTACTGAAATTTGATCAACACTCATTCCTAAAGGTCCTTTAATCGCCAAAATATTATTTTTGTAGTTTTTATATAATTTTGTAAACAGGTCGCCATCTATCGTCAAATAGCAAAAATACAGGGCAGTATTTAGAAGCCAATTATTTTACCGAATGTCCCACGGCTTATGAACTTTTAAATACGAGTATAATACTTATATTTCTTTAATGTATGATTTGGTCGACCAAATTGTTTTTTAATTACCTCACATTTGGTGTAAAAAGTAGAGTATGCAACACGGGGATAACGCTGTCTTTGTCTTGGGCGGCTTGAATTCCTCACTTCACTCTGGTTTCTTTATAATCTCCCTCTCAATGCTCGGGAGTTAATTATATAAATCCCTCACTAACGTTCGGGATTAAAATCAGCAACCTTCGTTTCGTTCGGAATTCAACATGCCGCCCGCGACTTTAAGACACTGCTTTATCCCCTAGTCACATAATTTACTATTATTGAATGGTTTCGGAATTTAAAGTATTTTTTTAAACTAGCTTTTTAATCAATCTTAATCATTCTTTCTATAAAAATAAGCCTTTAAAAAAGTAAAACCTAATAAAAATAGAATTTAAAAAAATGTTACAATAAAAAGGTTTTTGATGAATTTCGAATGATCTTCATTCGTCATTCATCAAATAATAGTATAACTATTTCAATGAAAAATATACGTATCGGATGGTTTACACTTACACAATTAATTTAAAAAACAAATATCCCTGGTAATTCTGAGTGCGACCCTGTTGCATCCTGCACTTAATGACATCTAGTGTGAGATAGTTACGTAACTACAAAATAAAATCAACAGAACGAGCAAGTAGTTTTGCTATTGACCGGCAGATGGCAAATAAAAAAATGGGCGGAGTCTAACACCCCTCACCCCGCAAAATGTCACGCTTTTTTACTTAGGGAAATCTTATTACAACATCTCCTCTTTGTACTTGCTTCGTGGCTAAGCCACTGCCGACATAGGCCGAAGAATCGCCAAACTTAAGTGGCAGTGGGCAGGGGCATATTGTTCGCAGAACAAATGGTCGGTGGGGCCGAAAGGTTCTGAAGTGGCATCCACGTATTGGTCAACGCAGCGTTGAAAGGCTTCCTACGAGCAGGTTGACCAATGACCTGATGAGGGTCGCGGAAATCCCATAGAAGCGAGACGCAAAGAACCGGTCGTTATGGTATGGACACTTGGGAATGCCTATATCCAACAGTACAGTCGCGAGCGCAACCCAATACGTTGGTCCGACCAGAAACAGGAACAGATGGAGGAATATCATAAGGGTTAGAGTGATGAAGCAGCATTAAGGAATACGACGCAAGGAGGAGGGGGATATCCAACAGTGGACTCCTGCATATAGTATACCTGTAGGATACAGAAATGCATAATTCTAACTTGCGACCGGAATAATCAGTTCAATTGAACCTGTTACCATTACAACAATAGTAAAACTAGTTAATAATGAACTACAATATTCCTAGTAATAATTTATGTTATCGGCATTCTAAGGCAAGTCACGACCATTGAAGTTAGTATTACATAATAATTCAAATGATTTATGTTATGGACATTGTTTCATTATGTTGGCCATATTGCCTGATATCGTTGTGTTGGTCAAAAGTTTGATTAGTTTGTTTTAGTTAAATACTAGATTAGTCTATTGGCATTATGGCGAGTATCATTAATGACTTCACATTCAGTAGAACCAGTAAAAGGATTAGAACAATTTGCTAGCACAATTTGTCTTTCCGTCGGGCAGTGGTGGCCAAGTGGTAACGGCTTCGACTTACGAATTGTAGGTCGCGGTCGGTTCAAACCCAGACTTACTTTGTGTAATTTATTTCATCATCAATGCTTTCAAATGGTGAAACAAAACATCGTTAGGAAACCCGCATGTCCTAGAACCAAAAATTCTCAGAAATGTGACATCCACCAACACGCACTGGGCCCGCGTGGTGCAATACGGCCCATTCCCTCTCCTAGAGAGGAGACCTGAGTCCCAACAGTGGAAACATTTCGAGGCCGACTTTGCTATGGTATTTCCGTCCGATTATAATTTAGGTGTCTTCAAGGCCAAAGTGAATGGGCTGTTAATAAACTAGTGCGAATTACCATCAACGATTGTATGATTACTTATCGTCAGGTTGGATTGTAGTCAAGTATTGGTTGATATATTTTTTTTTAAATAAAATAAATATCTTTTAAGATATTTATTTTGCTTCCTGCTGCATAATAGGTTTTAACAATCATTTTTACTAGATGAGGCCGGTGTTTCCTAGCTGACTACCCTGAGAAGAAACACCGTAACAAATAATTCAGGGGTCAAAGTCTCAATCAAAGACCATCTACACTAATATTAGCATAGCATAGTCGGCCTTATAATGTTCCCACTGCTGGGACTCAGGCCTCCTCTCTAGGAGAGGGAATGGGCCGTAATCCACCACGCGGGCCCAGTGCGTGTTGGTGGATGTCACATGTCTTCAAATTTTTGGTTCTAGGACATGCCGGTTTCCTCACGATGTTTTCCTTCACCGTTTTAAGAGCAGTGGTGATGAAATAAATTACACAAAGTAATACGCCTGGCTGGGTTTGAACTCGCGACCTACAATGCGTAAGTCGGGGCCGTTACCACTCGGCCACCACTGCTCACTAATATTATGAAGAGGTAAAGTTTTTTTTTTATTTCTTTGTTTTTTTTTTTTTGTTTGTTTGCAGAAGGTAATCTCTGAAAGTACGGGTCCGATCGCGAACATTTTTACATCGGTAGAAAGCTGCTTTATTCCTGAGTGACATAGGCTATATTTTATGTACGTGGGCGAAGACGCAGTTAAAAGTTAGTTCAAAAAAAGATCTAGATACGAGTATGTGAAAACATTTCATACGCAAGCGCAGCTACGAGCCAAAGCTAACAATATTATTACGATAAATATCTGACCCAAATTATGAGATGTAATAACTTCAAAGACTCGTATTTAATCGAAATCCATCACGATTCCAATGAAATATCACTGTTCATAAAACTCATAATGAAGTACATTATTTATTAAACGCTTTTCGACTTTTATGGCTCGTTATTAAGCAGCTTTAAGTTTGAAAACCATCTCATTATCCATTTAATTACCGTATCAATCAAGTTTAATGCAATCGACTTTCGAATGAATACCTGAGCGGGTTATGGTTCAATTCAAAAGCTTAATTGATTTCAGATCAATCAGAAATTATTGGTAATTCATATGAATTATTAGTAGGTGTCTTCTTGTGAGATAATCTACTTCTTACTTTATTGAAGTAAACTGCACAGATTTAACGATAACCAATGCCTCCTTAGTCGTCAAAACTTTATTTCTGTCAAATATTTCGGTGTATCTTCTCAGGATAGTTAGTGTAGGGACATTGGCTATGAATAAGAAGAATAAGAATCATTTATTTGCAAACATGGGTATAGTACACAGGTGTTTTTTTTTTTATGATAAAGTTCTCCATATTTTACCATCACTTTGGCATTCAAATTTATACAATATTAATTCCGTTGCAATTAAATGTGTGTGTAGGTAAATATTTATAGGATTGTATAGGTGTATGCGCATAGTATAAGATAAAGAGGCGGCTGCGCCCGCTACGTAAGTGAGTCGCAATAAAACACAGTTTACGCGCCCTTCATAAATCCCGAAAGTTAGCTAAAAAACTCCGGCCTTATTTAGTTTAAACTGACGAAAAAATTGACGTGTGTGTGTTTTTAAAACCTATTTACAAAATAAACATCATTTAATGCTAGTGAACTAGCAAAAGCCCTAGGACTACCCCCGGTTGGTTTTTTTTTTTTTTGTCGACGGGGAAAATCATCTTTGACGAAACCCGCTCTTGGGTGGAGCGGGAGACAGTGTCAGACTCTTACTGACTAAAAACCCCGCGCCGTTCCTTCTAGCCTTCATACCGGGGCACGAGCTCCCTTTCGGACAACCCTGTCCCCAGTAGGCTTCGACCCAGCTGGGCCCCTCCTGCTGCTGACAACTCCTTGAGGCGCGCGGGAACAGTGAGCGCCGTCGACGTCTTAGACTCGGTCCATTACCGGACGATCGGACAGCGAGCTACCCATAGCTCGCCGTCCGCGAGCCTACCCCCGGTTGGTGGGAAACTATTGCGATTTATATACTACAAAGATATACGAATGGTCCGTAATTCACCGCGCGGGCCTAGTGCGGATTGATAGATGCCACATGTCTCCGAATTTTTGGTTCTAGGATTTATCAGTATGTTTTACTTCACCGTTTTGAGAGCAGTGAGCTGTACGATTAAAACGCCGGAACAAAAAAAACCTACTCCTATATAAGTGTGACACTACCTCCCGCTCCTCCCAAGAGCTGGGGATGTCATTGGCTGATTTTCTTACCTAAAAAAACTCGCATACTCGTTCTTTTTATTCTTAGGACTTACTACATATTTCTAAGTAATGGCTTTTTAATTACTTTAATTTTATTTTTTTTGTTTCACTCGTTATGTCATGTATGATTTTGATACGGTTTGATATTAAACCGCATCCATTTCTCTTCATATATGGTTTCTGTGGTCCATTTCATGAAATAGGCCTTTTATTCCGCGGTTTATCTGCTAAGCCGGACTATAAAACTGATACAAGAAGGGCGTACAGCTGGGAATAAAATGATTACGCAGGGTGGCCGATGTAGGTCACAGGACGGGGCTAAGGGCGTTGTAGAGGAAGGGGGCTATGATGCTAGGGCTTATTTGTACTGTTGACTAGCTGTTGCTAGCGGTTTTACCTGCGTGAATGTAGAAAAATAGTCATAAATAAGACCATGTTCTGAGATAAAAGTATCATAAGTGCCGTGTACCAAGTTTAGTCGAAATCCATTTAGGGGGTCGAGCGTGATGCAATAAAAACATACAAACATATATATTCCAAAACTATCACACAACGCCGTCTAGTCTCAAGCTAAGCAGAGTTTATGTTAGGAGTACTGGACAACTGATAAACATGCTTATATATTTCTAAATACATAAGAGTACATATTATGGCGGTAAAGGAAAACATCGTGAGGAAACTGACATATCCTAGACTCAAAAAATTCGAAGACATGTGACATTTATCCACCAACCAACATTGGGCGCGCGTGGTGGATTATGGCACATACCCTCTCCTAGAGAGAAGGCCTGAGTCCCAACAGTGGGAACATTATAAGACCGATTATGCTATGCTACATAAATATAGATAAATTACACGCAGACACAGAACAAATCATCGTACTCATTACGCAAACATTTGTCCTGGTTCTGAATCGAACCGAATAATCGAATAGACCAACAGGTCAGTCTACATAAACACAACATCATACTCACAAAATTTCATTTTTATACTACTATCGTCATTTATACTGAGTCGCATAAAACTACCTTGCATAACTTTGCAGTTATAAAGGCACGCGTGTAGAACATGTTCATTTTTTTTTAAGTTGTAGGCGCGCTTGGAACGCTATGCTTTGTTGACATTTTAGGCTCAGTTCCGATGGTTAGCGGACGGCTAGACGGTGAGCCACCTATTGCTCATCGTTCGCAATCCCACGTCTATGGTGGCTGGAAGTCGGTACCAGGATCCTGGTAGCTGGAAGTCGGTGTCAAGATCCTGGTGGCTGGGCGTGAGGATGTCTCTTCCATCACGCGTGCGGCTGCCTCCTTTGCTAGCATTACTGCCTCGCAGAAGGGTACAGCCTCAGATCCTAGATCCAAGATACTTTTTATTACTGGAGTATTCCTTTGGAATGATTTTCTAATTTCACAAGAATAAAACCGCTGATAAAAGCCATTAAATAAACATAATTACATCTTCTTGCTCTTTTCTTCCTAATTATTATAATTTATCAATCATACACTGTACTGATTTTGAAAGAAGGCATTATATTCAGAAGCTGGTTTCTATTTGTATCCCCAAAAGAAAGTACTTCAAAGGATTTCGAACCATAAGCTCATTATAAGTAAACACACAATCCCATAACCGGCTTCGGTTAAATAACTCACAAGGATAAGTAGATACTGTGCTCATTTATTCATCCCCCCTACCACGAAATATAATGGGTTCATTGTAATAAATTACAATTGTAAATCAATTCACTGAATTCAATCAATGTCTGAAATTACTTCTCGCGGTACAGGGGTTGCACTCAAACCGATATTGGGGATGCTATCTTAACAGAATCGGAGGTTGAGGTGCAGGCCTTGACCTCTGTGGAGTCTGAGAATAATGGAGGCAAAAATAATACTAGAAACTTTTTCATTACTACGGAGGTGGAATTCAGCCCGAGCCTCAGGTGAAGGTGTTATGAAGCCGAGTGCTGCAGCGACAAGTTTCCACGTGTATCAGACGACGTTTTTCAATATAGTATAAGCAACTAGCAGGGCAGGGCGACTAGCCTGGTACGATACATTGTTATGGGGCAAAGTATATTTATAAGATTCTCGCTTCCTCCCTCTCTCAGTAGAGCGAGAGGCCTTGTCTCTTTTACTGACTAACAGCCCGTTTACAACCTTGACGCTGCGAGTGGGAGCTAAGCGCAGGGCGGCGAGCGGTAAGAACAAAAGAATGAAGATGTTTGAAGCACGCCACGAGACGCCCGCCGCTCATGCCCGCTTGCCAATGCCGCCCCGCTCGCCGCGCCGACCACCGCTATGGCCGAAGTCTGAATAGACCGTAAAACCACGCTAACTGCTTTGAACATTCCCACAGCCCTGCGAAAGCGGATCTTTATTTAGTTTACTTGCGGAATTTCCACATTTCGGAAAGCGGAGGCGAAATTCCGTCTCAACCCTATTCGATGCCAAAGGATATTGGCTTACAAATGGGTTTACGCTGCGTGTGTAATTTTACACTATGACCAAGCTCTCTTATTAATCCAATTAATTAATTGATTGATCGTTCATTTCATTGAATTCGCAGAAATTGGCTTTTGCAGTGATTAAATTGTTTGAGGTTCAGAGTAATCTAGCTGGTGGGTGGCCTAGGGTGCTGAGTAATAAATTTAGCATTACAGAGACATACAAATAGCTTTTGTAGAAGTGAAATGTATTTATTGTGGTGTATATTTTGTTCCCTTGTTTTATGCACCTGCCATGTTTTCTCTTCACCGTCCTTGATTGACTGGTAGAAAATTCCTAAGGCCGTCTTTGTACCTTTGTGTTGCATTAAGTTTTAATAAATAAACAACATATCAAGAGCGTCAAGAATTTGCAACAGGATTTTTTTTTGAAGTGGTATAACTTTTAAGTGGTAAGTCTAATTTACTGACTAAAACCAAACCTGTGTCATTCCATTGCCCTTACCATTCAGGAACTTCCTATGGTCCTAGCGGGCTTCGGCCCTGCTGGGCCAATACCCACACACACAGTCATGTACATAAGATGAGATGTAAATTTTTAGAATTGAAGCATTTTTAAAACTGAGTTGAAGTCGCCTTCCAGTGTATCCAGATGCAGCTCAATGCTGGTATTTGACATGTTATTATTATCTCTAACATATATAACACGCTGCATAGTACTTCTTAGTAATTTATTTATTTTATCTTAATGAAACACAAAGAACCTACATAGGCGGACTTAATGCCTTAGGCATTCTATGCCAGTCAACCGAGGGTGGAGCAGAGACAATATAGTATGAGAGCCCGTGGTTGCCAGACTTTCGTCATATTATAGAAGCTGGAGCTCACTATAGACACCCAAATTAAGTTCTTCTGTTTGAGGTTGCTGCGCCGCGCCTTCCCCGTACCCAAGAGCGGGTGGGCCAGTCTGGTGGAGCACAATTGTTAGGCAAAAGATGCCTATAACGCCACCATAACTGAAACTTCCTAGTAGGGCATTTTTTTTTCGGTGGGCAAAAATCATATTATGACAACCCCCGCTCTTGGGGATAGTGTCAGACTTTTACTGACTAAAAACCCACCCCGTTCCTTCTAGCCTCTTCATACCGGGGCACGAGCTTCCTTTCGGATTACCCTGGCCCCAGTAGGCTTCGACCCAGCTGGGCCTCTCTCTGCTGACAACTCTTTGAGGCGCGCGGGAACAGTGCGCGCCGTCGACGTCTTGGGCTCGGTCCGGACAGTTACCGGACGATCGGACAGAGAGCTACCCATGGCTCGCCGTCCGCGAGGCCACGTCTACGGTGGCTGGAAATCGGGATCGGAATCCCGGCAGTGACGGCGAGGGCGCCGTAGCCTGATGCGGTTAGCCTCCTCCTTTCCTAGTAGAGCATCGTTCCTACCTGTGTTGGAGAAAGGTACTGAAGAACTCTCAGCTTTCAGACGCAGGCTCGAAACTTAGTTTTAAGCGCCAAAATTAAGGCCACAAACTTCAAATATTCGCCTGTAGAGTGTATGGCTTTCATAATACCTTCTTCAAATGGAATATTATTTCCTTTCAGCCAGTCTTTAATTTGGCTCTTCCCTCAGAGCGCTTGAAGCGACGGTTTCATTCACACTGTGAAATTTTCTCATAGAGTTGTTTTCGACGCTCAAAAAAAATGCGCGTCGGATCATATAACGCTCGTGCAAATTCGCTCGAAGCAAACTTCGCTGCCACTTGCAGCGCTACTTTGTGGCCTTCTTGATAATAGATATACGTTTTGTTTTTGACACTCAACGCTGACGATTGCAGCATAAGGCGAATTCGCTTGGAGCACCGCATTTCGTGGCCCTCTGGTTAAGCTTATACTGATATCGCCCAACTAACTGATGAAACTTAAGTAGCAATGAGCATATTGCTCGCAGAATAAATGGCCAAACTTAAGTGGCAATGAGCAGGGCACATTGCTCGAAGAACAGATGGCCGTTGGGGCTGAAAGGTTCTGGAGTGGCGACCGCATACCGGAAAACGCAACGTTGGAAAGCCTTCTACAAGATGGACCGATGACCTGGTGAAGGTTGCAGGAATTCGATGGATGCGGTACGCACAGGATCGTTCATTGTGGCGACACTTAGGGGAGGCCTATGCCCAACAGTGGACGTCTATCGGCTGAATTGATGATGATGGTGGTGACGCCTGAAGAACTCCTATATCACACAGAGGACGGCTCTAGACTGGTTATCACACCTTCACGTTTCTGTATACCTGTAATTACTGCCAAAGAGTTCATAAATAGTAAGAATGAAAATAAAAATAAATGTTTTACGGCACGAGGCAATTGTAGCTACAGAATTCCTAAAGAAAGATACACGTGGAAGAAAAAAGTTGGCTTGTTAATTTCATTTAATGGATTCGTTTGACCTTTCTTAGTAGATGGTGCCCTACTGACCCCTGTTCTGATCACCCTATCAATAACTTAAAACATCGGCAAAGTGTGAGTCGGACTCGCACACCGGAGGTTTCGGCAAATAATCGCAAAAAAGTACTTCATTATTTTGTGATGTAACTACTTTTATTTTGTGATGTAACTACTTTTATTTTGTGATGTAACTACTTTTATTTTGTGATGTAACTACTTTTATTTTGTGATGTAACTACTTTTATTTTGCGATGTAACTGCTTTTATTTTGTGATGTAACTACTTTTATTTTGCGATGTAACTACTTTTATTTTGCGATGTAACTACTTTTATTTTGTGATGTAACTACTTTTCGGTTTTCGGGTTTTTTTTTTCGACTACTGTTTCTTAAACGGAAAGTCCTCTATGGCTTTTGATTCCTTTGCGAGAACAAAAATGTAAGTCATGGACGGAGCGTAAGCGGCCATATCTTTAGATTGCTTCGATTTAGAAGTTGGTTTGTTTTTATTTGCTATTGTCTTTTTTAATTAATATAAACTACTTGGTATTTAGTTGCGATCCCACCTGATGGTAAGCAGCGATGCAATCGTTGATGGTGTAGAGCACACCAGTGTAATGAACTATCATTAAGAGTCTATTCATTCTAGGCCTTGAAGATACCTAAATTATAATGTATGAAAAGACCGCAGCAGGTAAAATGTTCCAGTCTTTCGATATTCGCGGTGTAACCTACGAGGCGAAACGCTTAATCTGGACCGTAGAGTTGCCGACAATTTCTCAGCTTAATATCTCCAAATGTTCCCGCAAAAAAAGCTTTTGACACATGGACAGACAAGAAAAGATCCTCCTATAAGGGTTCCGTATTTGAATGAGGTGCGAAACACTAATTTTTTTTTTTATTATTATTGATAGGTTTGCGCTTGATCGCTATCTCACCTGATGGAAAGCGACGATGCGGTCGACGATGGAACGCGCTTACCTAGAAGAAACCTATTCACTCTCGACTTAAAGATACCCGGGTTGTAGCTATCAAAATAAATATTTTACATCGCTACTTACTTACTGTACACATTGCTTTATAAAAAGGCACCCTTATAACCATCATCGGTCAAGACCCGAATAATTTGCTCCAATTTATATGGCGACGTCATCATAACGGCCATCTTTGCCGCCATTTTCTTAGACGTTGATAAATAATTCATTTTCTTTCTTTCTCGTATCGATCGCGGAGGGCGCTGATGCGATAGATTTGTTATCGATGGGAGGTTTTGATTACGCTTCGTATTATGCGATAGGCGATTAGTGTAATATGATTTCTTTATGTAATAGAGAAGCTGTATTTTCATTACATCATCATTTCATCCGATACACGTCCACTGTTGGACATAGGCCTCCCCCAAGCGTCGCCACAACGAACGTTCCTGTGCATCTCGCATCCATTAGCTTCCCGCAACCTTCACCAGGTCATCAGTCCACCTTGTTGTAGGCCTTCCAACGCTGCGTCTTCCGGTACGAGGTCGCCACTCCAGAACCTTTCAGCCCCAACGGCCATCTGTTCTGCGAGCAATGTGCCCTGCTCATTGCCACTTAAGTTTGGCAAATATTTGTGCTATGTCGGCTACTTTAATTCTCCTGCGGATATCTTCATAGCCCTTTCCATTGCCCTTTGGGTGACTTTAAGCCTTCTATCTTTCCATCATCATCATAATTTCTGCCGAAAGACGTCCACTATTAGACAAAGGTTTCCTCTAAGTGTGGCCATAATGACCGGTCCTATACGTTTCACACCATCGCGGATTCCCGATATCAGTCTAACTTGTGGGAGGCCTTCCAACACTGCGTCTTACGCAGTCGCCACTGGCAGAAGATACCTAATACCTATATTATAAATATCGTGAAAAAAATTACGCTCAATTTAGGAAGTATGACGTTCTTAAGTAGGTGATAGACCCACGCTAACAACAGAAATCAAACCCACTTAATCGGAGTATGGTACAAATAAATAATATTAGGTAGATGTGCTAGTAGATAAAAAATAATTAATGTCAGACCATCATTTGAACTGACAGGTAATTTACTCTGATTTTTTTTAAATAAACCGGCCTTTTTAGCCCCTAATAGGTTACGTATTTAACTGAAGTACTCACTAATTTTGTCTGTGATGTTGTGATTTCATTCATAAGTTAATGAAAATAGCTTTGAAAAAACGCCCTCTAATGTCCATAAAAAATAAGATCTGAATTTATTTCGACGAATAATTTTATTTAGATTGAAAGCATTTTCAAACTATAAAAACCTCAACATTACTTATAAAAGCACTTTTAAATTAAAAATAGAGCTGAATGTAAATATTCTCTCGACGAAGCTTAAGTACTGAAAGCCTCGATTCAAAAACTACTGATCATATCGAGATTCACATATTCCGATGTATCGATTAAACATCGAGATTCACATATTCCGATGTATCGATTAAACATCGATATTCCGTAATCGATTATCGGTATACGGTGACTCGATTATACAACGCTTAACATCAAGCGTTCGAGTGACAATGTAATTGACATTAGGCCCTCGACAGCCATTACAAACTTACTATTGTAGATGGCACAATTGAAATTGAACTTTATGGTAGCATAGATAGGGTCTAATAGGTGTGTAAGAGCAGTAACTGTTTGGACTTGGGAAGTTCTAAACGATTATAGATATGGTTAAGTTCAATGATAGGACGCAGTTAGATACAGATGTTGAACATGCCCAGAAGTTTACGCTTGTGATTTGTATTATGTTCTTAGTATCTTTGGAAGTTAGAAGATGGTCTTGGTAGTAATTGCTCGTAATTTTACTGAGCAGTTCTGAGGAGTTATGGAGCTATTGAAAAATGATTAGGGTCTCATAGTAGAATGAAAATGGCGTTAGTGCTTAGGTCTTTTAGGGTAGGGCTTACAATGTATATGTATGTTGTTGTTATCAAATATTATAATTTATTGTGTTACTAGCGACCCGCCCCGGCTTCGCTCGGGTGTTTCTCCACTATTTAATGTATGTTATTATACATACAAACCTTTCTCTTGAAGCATTCTATCTATGAAAAAAAACCGCATCAAAATCCGTTGTGTAGTTTTAAAAATTTAAGCGTACATAGGGATAGAATAAGCGACTTTGTTTTATACTATGTAGTGATTTGCTCAATTCCACCTTATCCTTCTGAAAATAACGTAAAAATCTGTTTAAATTTAGGTCATCATCGCCCTAACCTAGATAGATTCAGATAGACTGGAAGTCGATCCCAGTCGGCTGCCAGTCTATCTGAATGCGGCTGAATACCTGTGTTTTACATGGAGCTACTATCAGACCTTCACAACCCAGTTACTGGGTAACATAATACTCTTTGGATAGATTGATGGTCTGACTTTCCAGTATTTTTACCTATAATAAAAATTTAAAGAGCAAACAATACCTTCCTATTTACAAAAATAGATTTATTTAAAACTCATTATTTTTTTGTTTGATGTTTATTAGATCAAATGAGTAGGTACGTTGGTAAAATCCGAAGATAGTAGTCAAACAATAAAGGCTACAAACAGAATAAACTTTAGTTTACCGTAATAGTTACACAACTTTACACACACAATGGCAGTCTTATCGCTGATTGTGATATATATATGGCAACCTTAGGATGTACTGTAAGATTTAAAAAAAAAACCTAGGGAATCGAGTCGAAGATTTTTCCGCAAAAAAAGTGATTATTTTATGATTTAACTATAGGTTTACAGTTTTCAGACTTTTGTTTAACTTGTGGTATAAAATTAAGAAGCAAATTTTATTTCATGTCATTAGGAAGTAAGTACCATATAGGTTTTGATTTCCTTAAAAATGACAATATAATATGCATGAATGCGGCACAAAGGGCATTAAATTTAGATTGCGATGACTAAAAGTTTATTATTTTCTCTGCTCTAAGGAGCAAAAATCCTAAATATTTAATACAAATTTCAGTTATATACCTCAACGGGTACTTCAGAAAAAAAAGGTGTTTATAGATGGACAGACTAAAAAGTGATCCTGGGTTCTGTTTTTACTAACTGAGGTACGGACCTCACGGACGGGAAGGTGTATTTTGTTAGTACCTAAATAAATTAACAATTTCTGTATATTCCATTATAAAATACATAGAGATTTAAATTATATATACAGGTATATATTCCTCCCTATTCGGTATGATGACGAATCATCATCATTATCATTATAGCCGATGGACGTCCACTGTTGGACATAGACCGTAGACTGTGGCGGCACTTGGGGGAGTGCCGCCACAGTGAACGATCCTGTGCGTCTCGCATCCATCAGATTCCCGCAACCCTTACCAGGTCATCGGCCCACCTTGTGGGAGGCCTTCTAACGCTACGTCTTCTGCTACGTGGTCGCTATTCCAAAACCTCTCAGCCTCAATTTTTATTTCTTCGTGTGTGAAAGTAAACAAAACTTGAATCAGGACTTCCAAAGATCTAAAATAAATTCTAAAACGTCAAACTTGGGCGCAATCCGGCCAACATTGGCCAAACATATTGTAATTAGGGGCAGCGCAGTACAGACGTCGACAAAATGCATTCGCGTTGAACTTTAGTGAACCCTTTTTTTATTGAAAGTTTGCATGAACTTTTTTAATTTACTTTGTATATGAGATGTAGTATACAAACAGAAGTTTCTGAAAGTCAAATGGGATGCTGTCGATGCCAATTGGATTCTGCTGACTGAAGACTGAATGTGCTGTGTGTTATTTTGTTTATGAAATAAGTTTTGAAGTTTATTTATTTTTTGTGGAAAAGTGAAATTATTCATCGACATCTGTCACTTTCTCAATTTATTTTGAAGCGTCGTAATATGTTTTTTATTCAGTATTTTCCATCCATATTTTCTCTTTTTTATATTATATAAATTAGGGCTTGACTGCGATCGTATTTGATGGTAAGCAGTGATGTTTTTTGGTGGTGAAAGATACCTAAATTATAATCGGACGGGAAGACCGCAGCAGGCAAATTGTTCCAGTCTTTCGATGTTCGCGGTATAAACGACCAAGCGAAACGCTTAGTGCAACCGCACGTTGAAATCTCTACAACCTAAAGATGGATACTCACCGTACCTCGGGTTGTCCGATGGTAGAATGGTGAAATCAAGTTATGCAATTCTCTCACACAATCTTCAAACTGCACTAATATTATAAACATGGAAATGTGTGTATGTTACTCTTTCAATCTCGTGCTACTCCAGGGCGTGATCTATCTGTGTATCAAATTTCATCAAAATCCTTACAGCTGTTCGATCACGATTAGTGAATACGATAAAACACTCTTTTAAACAATTATCTTGTAATTGTCTGACATTTTTGCTGAACTGGACCTTTTTCGGCGCAAACGTGAGACAATGTTAGATTTTTTTTTTTGTTTGTGATCTTAAGTTTCAACATGTTTTTGTTGTCTACAATGTTTTGTGCTTCAAAATAAATATTTTTCTTTCTTTCTTTTCAGGTAATATGAATTAAAAGAAATACTTCAAAAAGGAACATAAAATACTTTGGAATCGCATGATATACGAGTGTATCACTAAGGGCTATCGGTAGGCGTTCCCTACATTCATCAATCGTAAGTGATTGCTACTTTAAAAGTTCATTAAAATGTTTTTACTGAAGTCGATACATGTTTTTAATATTTCAAGAAGGCTTTTAATGAACAAAATGAATTGCTAGCGGCGTCGCTCGCGTAAATGTAAGTTATTCTATACAAAATTTGGATTGTCTTTTTATTCTTTAGGAACATCCTTTCTTATCCTTTGTGTCACATTGATAATAACAAAAAAATACTTAAAATAAAAGTAAAATTACACTGCGTATACGTGTGACACACACGCCAAACTGGGCACGTCAGTCTTCATACAATTTATGTGGAAACTAGACTTGTGGAGCTACATTTGATTCACGCCACGCAACGCCATGCGACGTACAAACCTAGCGTGTTACACGTGTGCGTCAGTCTAATGTTTATGAATCATAATACCTTTATTGTCGTTCGACTTTTGAAAGATGTGACAGGTATCTATTTGTTGGTGGATTAGCAACGTACCGTAATAGTACATTAATTCATGAATCCCCAAGCGACCACCGGTGGCCGCGCATCTATTGTCTTACTATTGTGTCTCTAATTGACGGTATCTGAAGGGTTAACACCAATAATTTCCAAGGTACCTACCTAATAACAAAACACGACGCCACAAAATATTACAAAAAAAAACTTGAACCAAATATTTAATCTCCCTCCCCACAACAAAGGAAAATTAATCCAACACAGGGCGAATGAAAAAATCCCCCAACAAAAAAAGTAGAACAAATAACGAATAGACAAACCATTCGAAATAAATCGTGGAAATCGGATCTCGAGTTTTGTTTGTCAGCAAAAAAAAAGTCTGGTGAAACCGATACATCGATTTTAGAAGTCCGTCAAAAGCTAAACTCTAAAATTTCCCGTCACGCGTCCGTCGTGGCGAAGCGAGCAGTGATTGTATCGATATATTGTAGGTAGTATCAATTAATCTGATCACGTACACCAACGGTGGGTCTCGATTTTTGCAAACAAACTTCGTTTGTTTAATACGCTGTGGTCCGTGACGATCTTCGGCGATAAAAAGTGGTAGTTTTTGTCGGATCTACGGCAAATAAGGGATGGGAAACGGATCGTGGTTTTGGTTAGTCTCTTTTCTATTTCGTTTTATGTCGGAATATTTCGTTTGTGTTTCAATAGTTACGAGTTTCGTTTGTAGCGTTTCAGAGTAATGTTAAATCATAAAATGCATTTGATGCTTTCGTTTGCATTCGGTGTTTTGTATTGTGATAGTTGCGAGGTTCGGAGAAAATGCTGATAGTTTTGTATATTGCTTTGAGTTCTGTCAAAAGTTCATTATGATAGATTAAGTTCTTTATGAGAGACAAAGATATTCAAAAAGATTGTCACTTATAATCCTTGCTTAGTAAACGGATTAGTGAAGACATTTGAATAGTTATGACATGTGCTAAAAACTCTTCGACACCTGAGTGTATTTTTTGTACTATATGTTCATAGTTAGGTCTTTTTTTATGGTGGGGAAAATCATCCAATGATAACCCCCGCTCTTGGGTGGAGCGGGAGATAGTGTCAGACTGACTAAAAACCCACCCCGTTCCTTCTAGCCTTCATACCGGGGCACGAGCTTCCTTTCGGATAACCCTGGCCCCAGTAGGCTTCGAACCGGCTGGGCCCATGATGTTGCTGACAACTCCTTGAGTATATACGTAGTTTAGTTTATATTTAAGTTTTTTAAATATCAGTGTGAATTTAAAGTTTAAGAGGATACGAAAGAAAAAATAAAATGTGTTAAGATAAAAGAAGAATTGTTCAGTAATATCGAGACAGCATTTTATGTTTTCTATTCAAAAAATGTATTTTTAGCCTCTGGTAACAAGGAGGTCCTGAGGTACCATGTTTCTCTCAGACGAAATGTTAATCTAACCGTAAAATATTCTAATTTATAGAAAAAAAAAACACGAAGACAGAACATTTCTTTTATTAATTAAACAAAGCTTTAGAATAAAGACAAAAAAAAAACTCTTTGATGGCGTCATGAATAAACATAAACCAGGTAACTAAATGAAGAGGAAAAACTTTGCCATTGGGAACATATTCAAGTCTCATAAAATAAATTAATAATGTAATATTTTTTGGTCTCTGGATCTGAATAATAAAGTTCACAAATAAAGTAATATAAAACTGCATTGTTATTTCATAAGTACCAGATACCTACAGGCAGCGCGCTCATAGATCACTAGGGCGCGCGCGCCGGCCGCGTATGGTTTATATATAGTTAAATCTATGTACCGAGTAACCGAAGAGGCGACTGCAGCGACATATTTTGATATGACGGCGGACCCGCGCACTAGCTCGTTTGCGATTGGTCCGCAATTATTTTAGGAGTTTTGCGTGTACGCACAAGTGTATATATAGGCTAAGCAAACCATCAAATAAACATTCTGTTCTAAGCTCCCACTTGTGTTTCACTTGTTTACTTCCCTACCTACCTTTGGTAAAGTACTTTACCAAACCTTTGGTAAACATAATTCAGTACAGATTAAAGTTATATTTTCGTCTGTTCGTTTTTAATTGATATAAACTAGTGCTTGACTGTGATCCTACCTGATGGTAAGCAGTGATGCAATCGTTGATGGTTAGGCACACTAGTTTATTACAAGTCTATTCACTTTAGCATTGGATGTCTTCAAGGCTAGATAAATAATAATAGGACGGGTAGTACACAGCAGGCAAACTGTTCCAGCCTTTCGATGTACGCGGCAGGGGGTAGGGGTATCTTCATATATTATTTTAATATGTTTGTGCGAGAATAAAGGGATATTCCGAAAGAAATTAAATCCTGGATGCTCAATGCAAGTCCTAGTTGATTTAATTGTTTGTTAACAGTATGAGGATTTTAGAATACACACTAAGCCCATTTCGTCATTAAATAACTGAGCGCGATGCACTATTGGTAAATGGTAAAGAAAGAAAAGAAAGAAAAATAATTTATTTGGCACAGCACAAGACCCAAACACAAATACAAAAACCAATACCAAAAAAAAAATAAAGATAAAAAATACACACACTATACACACAAATCTTTTAAGGAGCACACTTATTGCGTTTACAGCTAAGAAGTGGAATTTGCTATTCCGATAATACTACCCCAGGTTACTGCTATCAAGCATTAACCTGGGGGTTTTTAAATCAAGAGTGAATAGGTTACTTTAAAGCAAGCGTGATCCATCATCGACCACATGGCTTACTATCGTAAAATAATGGTCAAGAGCAAAGCAATCAAAAAAAAAAATAATGCTGTTGGAGTCAGTATTTCCTGATAGCTACAACTTAGGGGGCTTTAAATCAAAAGTGAATAGGTTACTTTAAGGCAAGCGTGCTCTATTGTTGACCACATTATCACTTAACATCCGTGAAATTCAAGGGCGAGCTTAAAAAGAACAAAAAAATATTGCCGGACTGCCGGAGTCAGTGTTTCCTGATAGCTACCTGAAGTTTTAAAATCAAGAGAATATGTTACTTTAAGGTAGCTTGATCCTTCGTCACTCACATCATCGCTTACCATCATTGCGAGCATTGGCTCGCACTTGACCACTATCTCATGATGGTATAGAAGTATACAAGAATAAAAATATAGTTCTGCCAGAGTTCATGTTTCCTAACAGCTACAACTTGGGAAAATTAAGAATGAATAAGATATTTCTACAATAACGTCTTCCATCGTGAGATAGTGGTCAAGAGCGAGCGTAAAAAAAGAAACAGGAGTCACGAATCCAAACCTGTTTTTTTTTATGGTGGGCAAAAATCATCTTATGACAACCTCCGCCCTGAATCCAAACCTGGTCAAGTTCTAAATTCAAACTAGTGTTTACAGCTTAACTTCTCTGACCCAGTAAATCCATATTGGTTTGAAGACAAAGTTTGTCAAGCAGCGATCGTCTTTAAATTATGCCATTCATAATCAAGTCCGACTGATTTCCCTGTAGTACGGCAGCAAGTTTGATTAAGCTGGTAAACGGTTGATCTGCTTCATGCGATTGCTTTGACAAAGATATCTCGATAGTTCTAGCTGTGGCACGGATTTGAAGCAGGGAATTTTAGCTGTTAGTTTGGTAAAATTTGGATTTTAGATCAATATTTGCCAGGGCCGTTTGGCCGGTGAAGGATTCGCCAGTCCAATTTAAACTACTATTTGAGGTTAGTCTATCTTAGCTGACTACCCTTACGGCCCGTTCTCGAACTTGCTGCTGTGAGCTGTAGCTAAGCCCGGGGCGGCGAGCGGTAAAAACGATAAAAATGTTTGAAGCACGACACGAGACGCCACCCGGCGCCTACTTACCGATGTCGCACTGCTCGCTGCTAAGATGAAGTCGTAAACAGGCCGTTAGAAGAAATGCCAAAACAAACTCAGAGGTCAGTCTCTCTTAATGTCCATACAATAAATATATAGTATTAAAATCATATGAGAATCATACTGAAAATGTTAGTGTATTTTTTCAGGCAGTGCAAGCATTAATGTAACTTAACTCAAAACTATGTAACAATCTTTTAATAATGACACGAACTCAGCCCGCTATCTTATCATCGCCCTTTTTTTTTTGTCGACGGGGAAAATCATCTTTAACAAAACCCGCTCTTGAGTGGAGCGGGAGATAGAGTCAGACTCTTACTGACTAAAAACCCCGCGCCGTTCCTTCTAGCCTTCATACCAGGGCACGAGCTCCCTTTCGGACAACTCTGTCCCCAGTAGGCTTCGACCCAGCTGGGCCCCTCCTGCTGCTGACAACTCCTTGAGGCGCGCGGGAACAGTGCGCGCCGTCAACGTTTTGGACTCGGTCCATTACCGGACGATCGGACAGCGAGCTCCCCATGGCTCGCCGTCCGCGAGCCCGCGTCTACGGTGGCCGGAAATCGGGATCGGAATCCCGGCGCCGGCGGCCAGGGCGCCGTTGCCTGATGCGGTCGGCCTCCTCCTTTGCAAGCATTACTGCTTCGCAGAAGGAGGCGACCGCCTGCCATTCCTCCTCGCTCCGGACCATGGCCTCGACCAGGGCCCGGCGCGAGAGGTCTCCGCCGCCGATCGCCCCCACGAGGGCACGGCGATGCTCCGCCCAGGCAGGGCACACTTCGACGGTGTGCTCCACCGTGTCCTCCGGGCGTTGCGCACAGTGGCGACACCCGGGCGTCTCTTCCGCTTGAATCCGATGCAGGAACCTCCCGAACTTTCCATGTCCAGTGAGGACCTGCGTCATGCAGAAGGTAAGGACGCCGTGAGGTCTTTCCAGCCACGCCTCAAAGAAGGGACTTACCGCCATAATCGTGGCGTGCCCATCTTATCATCGCCCTTAAGTCTTCCGGTAGCAACATAATAGACTATGTGACCAGTTCAAATCCAACGTCTTTCAGTATAAAAAATTAATAGGCAGAGCTAGTAGCTTAGAAAAGGCTTAATATAGAGAAGATGCTGTCTTATGATTCAGGAAAAGGACTGCAGTTAAACCTAAGAGACTACGTTGAAGATATTTTTTCAACGTAGTCTTTTAAGTTCCTCTACAGTCCATCGTACACACGAAGGACGTATTCTTTATGGTTCATTAAGAAAAATAGGCATGTGTGAGAAAGACCGTAAATTATATCTTCCTAGTGACATTTATGAGTATTACCCAACATTCGCTCTAACCTAATACCTTGGAAAAAACTCATCAACAAAATGAACCGTAACTCCCTATAAATCACGCAAAATATTTTCTAAAATATTTCAAGCATGAAAAATGACAAAAAATAACTTCTGGATGATAAAAATTCGTACCAAAAAAAGTTTATGCGAATAAAAAATAGGATCACAAAAGGAATCTATATTTAACCTGAAAAAGTGGTCCCAAAATGAAGTCCCACGAGTTTTGGGACCATCGATTTAGTTAAATGGACTGAAAAATATCAGCTGACCAGTTCTGGTGTATAAGTCGACGACTTGGGTTACAGTTCTGCTTAGTTTATTGTAGGGTTTGGAAAGAGGGTGGGATGTTTTTTGTCACGAATTGTCATTAGTGTGGTTTGGAGATAATTTTATCGGCACTAATAGATATCCTTACTACTCGTAATATTATAAAAGCGAAAGTGAGTTGGTTTGTTTGTTTGTTTGTTTGTTACGTCTTCACGCCTAAATGGCAAAACCGATCTTGATGAAACTTGGTACGCGCATAGAACATGTCCTGGAATAGGACATGGGAAACTTTTTATCCCGGAAGTATGTTCCCTTGGGATAATTTTCTGCTATCAGGCAGGCGAAGCCGCTGGGGGCTGCTAGTTAGATAATAAAGGTGAAATATATGGTTGCGGAAATGTTCGAAAGAGTTAACAATACCCTGAAATGAAATCATCTAATGACTTCTCCCGTTCTAGGGTGGAGCAAGACGACGTGTTAGAATTTTACTGGCTAAAAGTACAGTTATGTCCCTTCCGTGGCCCTTTGGGTTCTAGGACCACGAGCATCACTTTCATACTTTTCCCCATGGCCCTAGCTGGGCTTATTTGACGGTTTGCACTATTAATTGTCGTCAACGACTCGGGTTCTTATTGAACGAGCGGACGGCGAGCTGCCCACTGACCAGATGATTTCCCACCATTAAAACCTTAGAAAAAGGGAAACTGAAAGAACACAGGTGGTTTTTACCCGGTAATAGTATACGCCTAGAGAGGGAACCGATTTTTGATGATTTGACTTAAAACATTATTATTAATCTTATTTATATTGCTTAGTTGTGTGGATACTTAGTATGGTCTAAAAAATATGTTACTAAAAGAGTTGGGAATATACATATAATGGTTGGAAAGAAAGAGAGGGAGGCCAAGATAGATTCATTGTGTGGGGGGAGTGATAAAAGAAAAGGGTAATCAAGTAATGATAGCATGACAAGACAGAAGATATGTAGACACACATCCTACACACCATGTGGGTGTGGTGGGTAATCTTAGGTGTCGATACAACTCATCTTCTGTGATGTGAAATTGGTGTGGTTTTGTACCTACAAAATTACACTAAGTTTTCTTTTTAACCCTTCAGATACCGTCAATTAGAGACACAATAGTAAGACAATAGATGCGCGGCCACCGGTGGTCGCTTGGGGATTCATGAATTAATATAAACTAGAAGTCAATTGGCGAGTTATAAAAACAGCTACAAAACTTCACTCAAAAAATCTTGCCAAGAACTAGTGGGTTATTATTCTATTTTATAAATTGTACTTAAGCAAAGAACTTAGAATCTAGTTACGTTTGCGTTGTGGATAAAATCCAGGTTCTAATCGCGGTCTCTTTTTATAGGAGATCGGCGACTGGTAGTAATGGCTTTTGTTTTGTAACTTGCATTATATGGATTCGTCTACATTGTCACTAGATCTGGCTAACAGTTTTAATTATTTATTTAAGTAACAATTCATGGACACAAAGACAAGAGTCTTTTATTATAAGAAGAATACAGAAAAAAGGTGATAAGTATCTAAAATCTCTTTTGAAATCTTTTCTAGTATACCTAAGAGTAAGTGAAAAAAAAAAATTACAAGCCAATAAATACCTCATTTACCTTATTTATTTATTTTATAATTTCAAGTCAACCCGAAGATATAACATTTCAAAGCAACTCCCGCACACACTGCTCTTTCTTCAAAAGTCCAGGTGCCCGTAGATCAAACCGTCTCATGCTTAGTCATAGAAAAAAATAATTTAAAAAGACGGTATTTGTTTCTGAAAACATGTTTCAAAAAGAAGGTTCAATATAAAATACCCTCTTTTTTAACTTACGTCTATTTGATTAAGCGTACGATGTATGTGTATGTACGTACGTATGTTAGTAATACCAGAAAATAGATAGGAACAGAAGACAATCTACATACAAAGCACGCTCGAGCAACGCACACATAGACACCGTTCACGGACACGATATCTCGGTTCAGTCGCCCTGGTCGCGCTCATACAGTTCGGAGCAACGCGCTGACGTGTGTGCGATCACCTAGCCTAGCTTAGATAAAATAAGTGAAGTATTATAAGATTTGCCATTCAGGGTGGCAATGCCGCCAGTCTTTTGGGTACATTATAACTAGTCGACAGCGATGCGGAGGAATTATTCGACGCCTTAATTTAAATTGCCATTTTTTTTTAGTTCTTTAGGGTTTATTTTTATTTTTTAAGTTGGTTTTAATAAATTTAAGTTTATATCTATAACTATATTTAACGTAGTGAAGTACATACATGAGATTGAGTTCTATACCTATCTATTTTGTGATAATACCTTCAAAATATCGCATGTCGTAAATGAAACCATGAGCCGTATTCATAGTTGATCAGTTCGAATTATGACACAAACGCAGGTTGATTAGCTCGCCGAGTTGATTTCGGATTTCAATTGAATACTGAGCAATGACATTATCCATGTCGTTATTGTGTGGAAATACAGTTATTTGTGTTTTATTACAGTGTTTTGTTTTAACATCATCAGCATTTTCATCTGATAATTTCATTTTAGCTAGAAAACGTCTGCTTCTGGACGTGGGCCTCTTCTTAGTGTCCTCATAACAAACAGTCTTATGCATCTCACGTCCATCGGATTACGCGGGTTTGCGGACGGCGAGCTATGAGTGCTTGCTGTTCGACCTTCCGGTAACTGTCCGGACCAAACCCAAGTCGTCAACGGTGCGCACTGTTCCCGCGCGCCTCAAGGTGTCAGCAACAGCAAGGGCCAGCTTGGTCGATGCCTACTGGGGCCAGGGTTAGTTTTGAAAGATAGCTCGAGCCGGTATGAAGGCTTGAAAGAAAGGGGTGGGTTTTCCCACCATATAAAAAAAAGTCCATCGGATTTCCGTAACCGCCTCTTCGTCAACGGTCCACCTTGTGGTAGACTTTCCAACGCTGCGTCTTTCGTCGTATTATTTACTTTAAAATATACATACGTAAGATAGCTCAATTATATATTTTAACCCCTCGAGCGCCATGTTGTATCATGTACATGTTTTATCGTGTACCTAATATGAACAAAATAACAATGAAATTATAATGCATAAACAAACGCTAATAGTTGTTTGTTTATAAATATTATTTATTAAGATTATACTTAAATAATAACAAGACTATTTCTAATAAGCCCTTTAATTATTTGTACTAATTAAAAAATTGTGGTGTATATATTTATTTTTGCTTTCAGTCTGTTACTGTATCACCATGAAAAACTTAAGGGTTCGATGCCTTCATCTAGCTATTTAAGTTTAAAGTTTCTTTCAAATAAGTCCTGTTTCTTTTTTCAGTAATACATTTGGAATTTATTGGTTTAATTCAATGTAATTTAACCCTTCAGATACCGTCAATTAGAGACACAATAGTAAGACAATAGATGCGCGGCCACCGGTGGTCGCTTGGGGATTCATGAATTAAATAAATCTTAACTATTAAATATTATAGGTATAAAAATAAAATAATAATATGTAAAAACGGGTAAAAAAGGGAACTTATAGGGCATTAAAAAAATTCGTCAACATCGATGTCAATGGGAAAAGCGCCCAGAACGCTGACAGCATTGCCACGCTGGATAGCAATGCTAATTCGTTGACCGAAGAAAAACCCCGCCCTGCCCCCTAGCCAAGTTGCTAATCTGCTATAGTTAACGCTAGTAGAAAGCTTCAAATATACGGGAATAACGCTCAGTCATGTGGTCAGAACAAAAGAATTGAATTGGCGGCAAGGTCAACTCGAAGCGTTCGACACAAGCGAAACGGTTGAAACTTGGCTAGAGGGGCTGTTCTGTTCCGAAAGTAATATTACTTCTAATTTACCAATTTTATATTTGATTTCATTGCACCAAATGAAAAGAAAGAAAATAAATATTAAATAGATACTGAAGAAGTTCGTAAATCGATAGAAGAATACCAATGACAAAATACTTCGGCCCTGAGAGTGGCATTGATGAATGATAACATTTTTTTATAAGTACATAAATGGTATCGCCAAAGTGTATTCGTTTTCCTTATTGATTTAATATTAAGATCTCATTGGAGTTTTTGTTTCAAGGGAAGTTCAGAGGCTGTTTTGGTTTTTTTTATTGTATTGGCTCACGTTTGACCACTATCTCACCTGAAGGTAAGTGATGATGTGGCCGACGATGGAATACGCTTGCCTAAAAGCAATCTATTCACTCTTGACTTAAAGACCCCTAGGTTATAGCTATCAGGAAACACAGACTTCAGCAGGGAATTCCACTCCTTAGGTATGCATAATAAATGTTTTCCCAAAACGCTGGGTGGGATGTCTACTATGTACTGGTGGCAACGCCGTACGTCTTGTGGTCTGATGATGGACCAGACTTGTTGGAATAAATTGTGTAATTGTTCGCAAATTGATTCCTGGATGACATTATAATGTAAAGTTGGTGTAGTTTGTATCATATTTTGGTCATAAATCCGAAAAAATAGAAATTCACTCGTGCATTATTGAGGAGCTTTTGGTTAAATAACAAGACTGTTTGGCTCAGATTAAAATTATTATTATTATTGTTTGTCTATCATTAGAATATCTAGTTTCCTAAAAAAAAATACATATTTTTTTATTAGTCATTTAAACTTATTTATAAATATTGCTAAAAAATACTATCCCACCGGTGGGCCGGCTCTTCGAGCTGCTCTTGTCAATATTATTGATATTATTATTACGTTATTTTCTTATTGAGGTATTATCATCATCATCATCATCAGCCTTTTTAATGTTCCCACTGCATGAACTAAGGTCTCCTCTCTAGGAGAGGGACTGGGTCGTAATGGGAGGGAAAAGGGTTGATGAATGTCACATATCTTCGAATTTTTGGTTCTAGGACATGCCGGTTTCCTCACGATGTTTTCCTTCACCGAGGTACTGAGGTATAAGCGTAAGCATTTTTTCATTCCATGTTGTATAAGCTCTAACTTAAACATTGAATCTTCATTCCTCCCCGATGTACTTACAGCACGATTAGATTAAATACAGACTACGGCCGCTGCATAAACTATTCGCAGACGTTGATAACTTCGAGAAAGCCTTCTGCAATATAGTGGTATATTAATAGGCTGATTCTGCTTACTTTCCACGCGTCCTAGCGTCTAGAAGCACGTATGGTGTCGCACGAGGCATACATTAAACATAATATTCCTGCGCGCTCCGATGATATTTTTTTTTCTGAATAACTTTTACGTTGCCGTTGGTTGGTTGAGAGGAACGTGATACATTTTCTATGTTAGTTCTGAGTGCTAGTACTGGAGAATGTTATATTTAGATATTGCGAATTTTAGCTAGTTTTTCGGTTTTTTTCATACCGTTTTTTTCCACCCAGATTTCTTTCAAAATCATACATAAGAGCCGAGAACAAATTGCATTTTATCTGTAATAGAAATGGGGAGCTCGCCGTCCGACCGTTCGGCAACTGTCCGGACCGAGCTCAGATTGTCGACAGGTCAGGTCAGGTCAGGTCACGCGTGTGCTTTAAAAAGCGCGCCTCAAGGAGTTGTCAGCAACCGTAGGGGCCCAGCAGGGTCGAAGCATTATGGGGTCATGGGGGATGCGAAAGAGATCACCGGGACTCGGGCACTATGGTAAAGCAAAATCCGGAGTGGGTTTTTAGTCAGTAAAAGTCTGACACTATCTCTAGATTCGCCCAAGAGCGGGGGATATTATTAGATGATATTCCCACCAAAAAAAAAAAACAAATCTGTAATAGAAAAGACAAGTACCTAAAGATTGGAATTCCCCTGTGAAGTCTGTGATTCTGTCGTTGCAGCTTCATCTACAGTTTTATATTTTACACCAAGCATGTGTTGAGGAATACGCCTTCATGAAGCTTGATGCGTCCGTGGGCAGTGTGGCTTTATCGTGGCTAGAATGTCACTCTATGTGCAGTTAAAGACACTTCAAAAAAAAAAACTACGTTACTTAAAAAAAAATCACTTTAGTAAGAGTTTTCGCACAATCATTTTCTGTTAACAGTTTCACAATAACATCTGCCACAGATAAGACAGTGGCCATTAGATTTGCCTCTCATTTGAATCCGCCAATAGTCACGGCGCGCCCGAACTCAACTTGTAACATTATAGTAAATTAATTCCTTCCACCAGAAAGAAAATGAGTTCGGTGTAGGGTTGCCAGTGAAGAAAAAGATTTTTTTTAAATCAATTATCGAATCGAGTTCAATGGTTTCTTAGGTAATATGAAACTTGTTTGAAAAACAAGCGTTGGATGTTTGGATTCCGGATTTTTTATTATTTTGTTAGGGTGTTTTTTTTTTCTTTTCTGTTAAACTAGCTTGTTATAACCAAGTAAAAAATGCGATAGGTTTTTCTAGTTTTGATGTTTTTATTTGGGTATGTGGCATACTGTCGGAGTCAGTGTTTCTTGATAGCTTCAACTTTTGGTTCTTTAAGTCAATAATGAATAAGTTACTTCTAGGCAATGGTGCTCCATCGACCACATTATCATTTACCATCAGGTGAAAAAGTGGTCCAACGCAAGCCTGTCAATAATATACATGTAAAAAAATAACTGATTTATAGTTTTTTAAAACAGAACCGATTATCCAATAATAAATAATATTAGTTAAGAATCGAGCATATATTATACAATTTTTATCAATTTATCAGTGTTACATTGTTGTGAAGAATGCGTTATTAAAGCTCTGACATGTTTCCATCACTTTAACAGGCAAAATTATGAAAAAGTAAAATATTAAGACCAAGTTTAAGCCCAAAGACTCAAAAAAAAAAGTAAATGAAATCAAAAAATTCAATCGTAAATATGATATTTATAAAGTATCCTATGTGCTATTCCAAAATATGGTCTACCGCTGTGTCTAGTTTCATTAAAATCCGTTCATCGGTTTGGGCGTGAACAAGTAAACAATACACACACACACATACTTTCAACTTTATAATATTAGCGTGATTCCTGAGTTTGGTAGCCCTAACAACAGGCGAGGAGAGAAGAAATATTTCTCGCTCAATTCTACAGAGCGACCAATAATTTATCGAAGTTGTATTTACTGACGCCTGACGCCTGCTGGAAACACTTTGCTTTTCCTACACTTTTATTTGTCAATCGAAACTAATGGACAAGTTTCCTATTTTTCGACATGATTTTCCAATCCACTGACTTCATTACAAAGGTATTGGTTGTCCTGTTTAAGTTTTCAGCAAGTCTTTTTATAGGAAACTTCCTCCACTCGACTCTAAAAACTGTCGATTCCGATTATAATTTTAGTGTCTTTTTTTTTTTTTTTTTCTGTCGACGGGGAAAATCATCATTGACGAAACCCGCTCTTGGGTGGAGCGGGAGACAGTGTCAGAGTCTTACTGACTAAAAACCCCGCGCCGTTCCTTCTAGCCTTCATACCGGGGCTCTAGTTTCCTTTCGGATAACCCCGACCCCGGTAGGCTTCGACCCAGATGGGCCCCTCCTGTTGCTGACAACTCCTTGAGGCGCGCGGGAACAGTGCGCACCGTCGACGCCTTGGCTCGGTCCGGACAGTTACCGGACGATCGGACAGCGAGCTACCCATGGCTCGCCGTCCGCGAGCCCGCGTCTACGGTGGCCGGAAATCGGGATCGGAATCCCGGCGGCGGCGGCGGGGGCGCCGTTGCCTGATGCGGTCTGCCTCCTCCTTTGCTAGCATTACTGCTTCGCAGAAGGAGGCGACCGCCTGCCACTCCTCCTCGCTCCGGACCATGGCCTGAACCAAGGCCCGGCGCGAGAGGTCTCCGCCGCCGATCGCCCCCACGAGGGCACGGCGTTGCTCCGCCCAAGCAGGGCACACTTCAACTGTGTGCTCCACCGTGTCCTCCGGGCGTTCCGCACAGTGGCGGCACAATTTTAGTGTCTTCGAGGCATGAGGGAATAAGCTCATAAACTAGGGCGCTTCACCATCAGAGATTGCATCACTGCTTGCCATCAGGTAGGATCGCAGTCAAGCACTAGTTGAATCGAGGATCATAAGAACTAATGTTAAATAACAAGTTTGACTGGCCTGCTGGTCTAGTAGTTAGTAGCCCTGACTTCTATGCCGGAGATCGTGTGTTCGATTCTCAAAAAAAAAAAAACAGTTACATATAGTTGTTTTTTTTTTAACTCTACGTCAACTTTAGCTCAGTTGGATTATAATCGAGTGGTGGGTTTTTTTCAAGGTCACTTGAGGTACAATCGAGATGAAAAAAAATCTTAAATATAAATCACATACCAAATCAGTCTGTGAGTGACTCACATATATGTACACTGTATACACTATACACGTACACAATAAATATGTACTCACCTATATCTATTATGTCTATTTATACAATTATATATATTTATATATATTTTCAAGTTCACAACACACATATTCACTAACACTAAACACAACATACACATTGGCGTGACGCATTGGACACGCGCACTGTCGATGACGCGCGCGCGACTTATTTTCTTCTACCGCCAAGTTGTAGCATTCATAATAAATTTCGTTTCTCGCCAGTCACGATCTGCGCTGCCCGCTAGACAGACGTGCGCTCGCGCCGGTAAAATAATTGTGGACAAAATCTACCCGCGCTAACTTGTCGCTGTAATTGTAAAGACTTTTTCTATTCCATTACCGTGTACTATCCTGCTTGTACTAGGCTTGTTTGCGCCTTCTATAAAACTGTGTTGTAGTGTTGTGTGTGAGGAGAATGTACCTGGAGATACAGCAAGGACTTTTGTTTATTCAACACAACCCAGTGAGTACCTACACACACACATACACCACCCAAACAACCAAAAGTATTTTATTTGGCAATTGTGACAATGTGAACAGATGACCGTTGGGGCCGAAAGGTTGTGGAATGGCGATTACGTACCGGAAGACGTAGCGTTGGAAGGCCTCCTTCAAGGTGGGCCAATGACCTGGTAAGGGTTGCGGGTATCCGATGGATGCGAGACGCACAGGACCGTTCGTTGTGGTGGCACTTGGGGAAGGCCTATGTCCAACAGTGGACGTCTTTCGGCTGAAATGATGATGTTAGTTAGTTAGTTAGTTAGCCCATTTATGTCCCACTGTTGGGCGAAGGCCTCCCTCTCCCTTTTTCACACACGTCTTTCTTCGGCCATTGCGGGCCAGTCCCTCTGGTATTTATCAAGCTCATCTCTCCACCTTCGCCTTGGTCTACCGCGATGTCGCCTTGCGTTCAATTGGATCCAATAAGTGGTTCTTTTAGCCCACAGTTCATCCGATGATGATGATGATGATGATTTTATTTAAAACGTAGGGTGCAGGTCTTATTTATAAATAGAGACTCGACTTTTCATATTTTTTGCATGGATACGTTAACAAATACAATTCGGACGTGTACAAACCCCCATACCGGAAAACATTGTAGATATAAAAATATACTGTTTGTATGTTATAAAAACAGCAGAGAATTGCTTTACAATATCAAACTGGTATTTGGTTTTATTCTGTTAAAAAAAAAACATCGTTCTATACCATGAATTTCTCCTGTATTGTAGGTGCGTTTGAAAAATGTACATTTACATACATAAGACCCTGGACAATACTGTCAGTAGGCACTACAAATTTAACTTAATTATTTTTTTCCGTTTTAAGTATCTTTTATTTGTTTATTGTGCAAACCTACCACAGTGTTGTCTTTTGAACCCAAAGGTTGACTGGTAGAGAATGCCTTGTTGCATTAAGTCCGCCTATGTACCACTATTGTACCTACATGAAGTTTAAGTAAATAAATAAGAAGTGTAATAACAGAATCATGAAAAATCACAAAATTAAAAGCTGGTTGTTACTGGGTTGTCCACACAAATACATGGTTACCGAGCCATCCAGGCGACAGACGGTGGTGTCCAACTTGTAACCTTTTTTTAAATAATTTTACGAAAAAATCTAACATAGTGGAAAAATTATTGGAATCGATTCAGTAACTGAATCTGAACAAACTACATTCAGGTTTCGCATATACTGAAAATAATATTGTATAAAAATATTCATTTTTATCACTACGTCTAGATTATTTTGTTATTTTCCTGTACCCAAACACAATGAAAGACAGATTGGCTTTCCCATTTCTCTTGTTATTAAAGCCTTACCAAAACGGAGCAAAAAAACATAGTAGTTACACACACATACATACATAGTAACTTCCAATTATAGCGCTTGGTAACCCTATCACAAACGGGGAAAGAAATATTTCACGAACAGTTTCGCTGAACAGACGATAAATTATCGAAGTTGTATTAACTGAGTCAGCCTGGTGAGGGCAGCTAGGAACATACACCATTTCAGTTCGATGTCGCCCCAGCTATAATATGAAGCATTTGAGGGAAAAATGTACTGTTTGAAAGGAAAATTTTGAGATTATTGATTGTGGAAAAACGTGAGATAAGCGATGTTGTGCTTGACTGAATAAAGCAATTTTTATAAAAGTAACCATTGACGTTCTAGAAAAGACAAATTGGAATCATGCACTAGCTTCTAACGTTTTATAAGTGGCCATGTAGGCATATGTGGAATAAAACCATTTTGAAAATAATGATTTGGTTTTTTTCGATTGTCTATTGTTTTTTTTATATTACTTTGTACACTATTGTATAGAGAATGTAAGCTAATGTTCTATTCCACTAAAGCAATAAAAGAGGCTTTTAGATTAAAAAAAAAAATGTCAAAAGAATCGAAGACCGTTTAGAACTATTTTATTACGAGCGGAGCTGTTTGTTGGTTTAGTAGTTGCAAATGCTAATGAATCTAAATATAGTTCATGGAGTCAGCAATGTGTCTTTAGGTAGTAACCCACTGTTTTCAGTAGCAGCCGTTTTTCCCGTAGGAAATCATCAAACAAAGTCATCCGCTCTAGGTAGAACAAGAAGGAGCGTTAGACTTTAACTGACTAAAGCGCACCGTGTTCCTTCAGTTACCCTTTACGATGACCGCAGAAATCTTTCGATCAATCCGAAACTCTCTCTAGCAACCTGGAGACTGCATACAGTTAATGACAATAGACTCACCGCTTATATAATATTAGTTTTGATATATGCGAAACCATAAACAAGTGTCTAGTATTTTTATGTAAAGAATCTATGTACAAAATTCCATAACTGTATCATAAAAAATCACAAAGCTATTAGCTTGTTATGTTACCCGATTGTCCGTAAAAAAATATGACCACCGGCCATCCAGGCGACTGAGGAATTCTTTGCACTTGCACCCAGCTATTTGCTGGACCTAATGCCCGCTGTGACTTGCCATAACCAGTACTGTCCTGTGCTTAGTGGCGGTGGTATCCATCTTACCTTTTTAAATATTTGTGGGTAAAAATATAACATGGTGTAAACACTTTTTGAACCCATTCAGTTACTGATTCTAAACAAACTCTATTCATATTTTGTATATGTTACCGGAAATGTGTGAAATCTAGGAATTGTATACAATTACTAGAAAATGTATACAATTCCGAGAAAGTAGAAAATGTGTAAAATAATTCCAAGTAAAATAGTTTCATAATTATTTTTTAATCCACAAATATCCTAGGAATTGTATGCATTTCCTAAGAACTCCATACAATTCCTATATGATAGAAGGAAATGTACAAAATTAAAAACTAAGTACCGAAGAATAAATAAAAACGATTAAGTGACAATCATAACGAGTATTTAATAAGAGGGAAAAAAATGGAATAGATTGATAAAGCTCATCATCAGTCTTATCCAAGACTACACCGGTAATATTCTATGCATCAACACGTCCCCTATCAACCTCTGGTACAGAAACCCTCACCGATGTGCTAACAGATACTGGAGGAAACTTCTTGTCAGTCGTTTTTAACATTTTTTGCCGCGCGTCGCACCATGCAAGTAGGTATGATAAAAAACTATTTACAAAAAAAAATTAAACTGACTTCAAAAAGTACAAAATAACTTTAATTTCGGAAGTCGGTGTTTCTATAATAGATACCTAATCTTGTCTCTTCGTTATTCAACACCGACTTCCGAAATTAAAGTTATTTTGTACTTTTTGAAGTCGGTTTAATTTTTTTTTGTAAAAAGTTTTTTATTTTTCACTTTTTAGTTATGGTGGCAACACTAAAAAGTACATACCCTTCAGCTAAACATAAATTACCTTATAGCCAGAGTGCATCTCATAACGATTCTTATAATCCCAAATACGGTTATATTACATGAATTTACCCCCTCCCCTTTTCTTTCAGTCAGTCATCGACTACACGTATAAACAAAGCAATTTTACTTGTTACGACAATTCTGCTATGATTCTATGAGGAGTTCTGTTCCATATCTTTGAAGTTCATGATCAGATCATAACAATATTTCTATGGGACCAACTTGGAAGCATAACCTTTCAATCAAAAAAGAAATTTTCAAAATCGGTCCACAACTGACCGAAATATCGGTGAAAATACATACAAAACAAAAAACAAAAAAAAAAACATACATTCAGCCGAACATAGAACCTTCTTTTCGAAGTCGGTTAGAAATACTGATCGGCGATGACTACCTACTGATATACATTTCCTATCACGGTTTAGGAAATGTATAAATTTCCTAGGAAAAGTGTTAATTAAAAAATATTTCATATATCCTATGGATTTTAGGAATTGTACACATTTCCTAGGAATTTTATACAATGACGGATTACATACATTTCCGTTAACATATTATATACTAAAAGCAATGTCTGTATTGTTTAAAATGTTATATGCATATACAGCATATAAGATTTTAAACAATACAGACTTTTACACATACTCCTACTAGATGTACATGACCTTACCGTATCTTCTAGGAACAGGCCTACAACATTGTTAGCAAGCTTGTTCTGTCCCATTCCTGGCAAATGCCTCCTTCCACTCCCTCCAGATTACTTATCCAATAAATAATGTCTTGCTAGTGCAACAGTAAACGTCCACCATTACATCCAACAGACACTTAATCCTCCATTTATGGTGTTAGTATCTTAGCTACGACGCCTCATCGTTTGGCTCTCAGATCAAGAACAGGTCTAACAACAATGTGCCCTAACCCAACCTCAGTCGTAAAGACACAATGTGTCTTTAACAGCCCGTAAACTGTATGCCAAGTTAAGTGCTGGATGAGTACTGAATACCAATATGTGTGTCCGTATTGCTATGTTAGGAAGTCCTAAACTGGACGAACAAATTGGTTTTGTTCATATAGATGATACTGTCCCCGCACGCTCTAAAAAACCACAAAAAAGCTTGAAGCCGCCGCAAAAACACCTGAAGCGCGCGACACCTCTTCTGTCTGTTGAAGCTTGAAACTGCTTCAAGCGTTTTTTTTTTGGTGGCACTGCCGCACACGAGCCACAATAAAAGGCCACCTCAAATTGAAGCTTGAAGCGGCGTTTTTTTGAAGCCCATGTGCAGGGACAGTTACAATCAAATTCTTAATCGGTCAAAAGTACTATTGATTGCAAAATTTGGTCAAAAGTTCTTTTGATCTGCCATCAAAGGAATTTTAACAATAGTATTTTTGACTGATATAACAATCAAAAGTAATATTACTCAAATAAGCAAGTAGTTTTGACTGATTGAAGTTAGAATGCATTTGAACTGAAACGCATTTTTTATTCTATTTATATAGCTTCTACTTTCCCACATCTGGGCAAAGGCTACTCCCAACTTGCTCCAGGTATTCTTTTCTCGAGACACCTCAAACCAGCCCTTGTGCTAGGCGTCTATGTCATCTCGCCATCTCTTCCCAAGTCGACCTTGGCGGTCATCAGGTACTCAGTTTGTGGAGACTTATGCCCAGCGCTCTGTGTGTATGCGACTGATATAAGCCGCCCAAGCCCGTTTTAGCCTGGCAGCCATTTTATTTGTAGTAGCTAGAATTACTAAGATTTGTTTATAAATGGTCACAAAATATCTACCTTCCTTAGGATAGGATAAGAGTTTTGACTGTCACATAGGTGGGAATTTTGTATTAACCGAGTAGTTTCGGATTTAATGAAAGTTTGTATGAGCTAGTCAAGAACGAATTGGTTACTTTGACTCGCATATATGTAAATATATGCCAAAGGTATAGGGTTGCCATCTATAAATATTAATAAGGCTTTTTAGTAAGAGCCGTCAAGATAACAGGTTTAGTCTGCTAGATTCTGCGTAACTGATAGTGGACCTAAGTCGGCTTTTCCACAAATATAATTTAGCCCAATGAGGCGTCCTCAATCCATTTCAAATACAGTGTTAGTATGGTGCCTCCTCACAAGACATGTGTTACTGGTTTTGCTGCCTGTCTTGCATTTATAATCTCTTGCACCTCCTAGAATTTATACAAGGCCAATGAGAGAGATAAAGCATATTTTTTTGATCGGTTCTGCGCGGCACCCAAGAAATAGTCAGACCGAACTACTTTTAGTACCTGGTTGACATCCCACCCATACGCACGAATCGTTTTGGGAACACATTTATTGTGCGTACAGACAAGGAGTGGAATTCCCTGCCGGAGTCTGTGTTTCTTGATAGCTACAACTTGGGGGTCTTTAAGTCAAGAGTGAATAGGTTACTTCTAGGCAAGCGTGCTCCATCGTCGACTACATCATCGCTTACCATCAGGTGAGATGGTGGTCAAACGCGAGCCTATCAATAATAAAAAAAAAGTACACACATACGGTGCACCGATGACCTAGTGAGGCTTACGGGAATCTGATGAATGCAAGACAGATGGGACAGTAATTATAGCGACACTTGAGAATATCCAACTTTCAGATAAAATGATGATGATAATAAAATGTAAAGAAATGTTTAAATACCAAAGACAGACATTTTAACACACTATGAATAACAACAGGTTCGTTAAGCCCTGTTTAGAGGCCCATATTTCCCGCATTTAAACTTATTATGCAAACTGACTCACCGTTCTAAGCTCCATCTTGGAACGAGCGCGTTATCACACACAGCTTCACGACGGCGTATTAAATAAACTACCCTACAGGGGAATCTTCTTTCTAGCATTTGTCCGGAGGACGATCAGATTTCAGTCTTTGACCTTTTGTTTTAGCTTCCCATATTTATTTTAAACTAACTTTTACCCACGGCTTTACGTCCATCAACTGACTGCTATATTCTATTCTATTCAACTCTACCCTACTCTACTCTACTCTCCCTTACTCTACCCTACTCTACTCTACACTCCCCTACTCTACCCTACTCTACTCTACACTCCCCTACTCTATTCTACACTCCCCTACTCTATTCTACACTCCCCTACTCTACTTTGCTCTACTCTACAGTATATTAATTTAATATGCCATTAAATATATCAATCGGTCAACTTTAAAGTTTCAAATTGTAATTTTTTTAACCAGACTTACATCATGTTTACCATCAGTTGAGTTTTGTTAAACCACGTTTTATATAACGTTCCACGGGAATGGGATATGCTATGTCTGTCTCCTGTTTCTAAGCTACCTCTCCACCAATTTTCAGCCAATTTGGTTCTGCCGTTCTTGAGTTATAAATACTGTAACTAACACAACTTTCTTTTATATACGAAGGTGTAAGGGATAGCCCTCCGCAAACTTTAAGGGCTTACTCAGTAGACGAAACTGAACAACCTTCCACAAGATTTTTGTTCAGGAAACGAAAAAAGATTACGATGAAAAAAGTAGCGTTGGAAAATCTGAAACTGAGGTAGAAATCAGCAATAAAAGTCCTAATGCCCGTTATGACCTACCGTGACCTGTGTTGTACTTAGTGGCAGTGGTGTTCAACTTGTGACCTTTTTAAATGTATTTGAAAAAAAAAAACATATTGTTAAAACTATTGGAATCCATTCAGTTACTGATTCTGAACCAACTATATTCAGGTTTCACATAAATTAAAACTAAACTTGTATATTTAGGTATTAAAATATTAACTTTATCTGCAGCTCAGTTTATAATCTCATATTCATACTATACCTTTATTATATGACAGTATCATAAATTACTATTCCAGGTAGCGTGCGTGACATAATTATGTAGTGTTAATTTGATCTTTATTATGTACATAACGAAATAGTTAACTGAAAATACCGTATAATTATGTGAAAATACCGTATCATAAAAATATGTGAAAGTGACCAACTAATTTGATGGTTAAAAATTATCATCATTTACAATTTTATTGTGACAGAACTAAACAGGTGAAACTTACCTAATTCGGATTACGTAAAATGTATGTGTGCTGGATTCGAAGTAACGGTTATTTAGACGATAATAAAACCGTTTAAATACCAGTTTCGAATACTCGTTATAAATACCCATTACATAATTCAAAATGTTTTTATTTCATAATAATATTAATAAGTTTCCTAAGGCGAAGAACCTTCAAGAAACTCCATGATTACTCTTTTTTAAAAATGGTTAATCTTAAAATATTTCCATATTACAATAGCCGACAGTGTAGCCAACAACAACTCAATATTGTACCCAAAAACACAATAAAAATAGTCATTACAAAAAAGTAGGTTGAAATAGAAAGTAAACTAAGAACACGTAGAGTATACAATCTTCTCACATTCACGTGATTAAATAGGTAAAAAAAAAACCTATCAATAAAATTAAATGTTCATTTTAAGTATCAGTTCCAAATACTCGGTATCAATGTCCCGGTACTAATAAGTTAGTACTATGAATATGGCCAGCTCGTTAGAGCTGTGGTATGCCGCTATATTTCCTACATTTTCGGCACGTGCGCCCTAATTGCTTTCCGATTGGCTGGGAAAAACTAGCCTGAACGATACTAGGGTTGACATGGCAAAATTAGTCAATAGAAATGTAAAATAGAGCTTAATATCCTGTAATCTCTAAATAATTATCCAAACGCCTAGCTAACACTGCGCGTGCCCCAAGGGCTGGCTCAGGGATTAAGCATTGCCAAACAACGTGGCAATGGAGTCGACTTACGAGTTGCAGGTCGCAGGTTCGAACCCAGCCACGCGCATTACTTTGTGTAATTTATTTCATCACCACCTGAAGGAAAACATCTTGAGGAAACCGGCATGTCCTAGAACCAAAAATTCGAAGACATGTGACATCCACTAACACGCACTGGGCCCGCGTGGTAGATTACGGCCCATTCCCTCTCCTAGAGAGGAGGCCTGAGTCCCAGCAGTGGGAACATTAAAAAGGCTGATGATGATGATGTGGCAATGGAGTTAGTGAATATATAGTTTTAATTAGTTAAGTGTTTTTATTTTTCTTATTTAGTGTTATATACACTTATATAAAAAAAACATTGTTGAAGTAGCTTCTGAAATACTGGTGCCTGCAAAAAACAAAAAAAAAATCCAACTTGGTACCTAGTCAAAAACAAGTTGGACGCCACTGATCTGGTTTCATTATAATCTGGTCTGCTTATTTCAGTTTAACTTTATAATACCACTTAATCATACCTATTTTCTTAGAAAGGTAAGAAATAGATTTATCTACATAAATATTATAAAGATTATTTTTGTTTTCAAGAGCAAGGGCTACCCCCTAGAAGTACTGGTCCGATTGCTAAAAAGATTTCACTAGTATTAAACTGCTTTATTACTAATTAGCTGCTCCCAGCGGATTCGCCCGCATGATAGCAGAAAATTATCCCAAAGGAACATACTTCCGGGATAAAAAGTATCCTATGTCCTATTCCAGGACATGGTCTATCCCTGCACCAAGTTTCATCAAAACCGGTTTGCCATTGAGGCGCGAAGACGTAACAAACAAACAATCAAACTCACTTTCGCTTTAATAATATTGAGGATTGACATAAGTTTCACCAGCTACGTACCTATTAGTCCCATATAACTTGAAGCAACCCTACCGCCTTCAATTGGCCACAATTAATCCAGTCTCCGCAATGCTTTATTCCTCCAGCCTATTTAGGACCTCTAAGTCCAACCGCATTAATGTTATGAATGGTACCCCACCTATATTAATTGGCCACGCGAGTAATTAATGAAGTATTCATACTTACGCAAATCACAGATCCTTTACCCCTGTTTTTGGTGGTCTTCGGACCTGAACCCATCGTCCCAATACACTTCAGTCAGCTTCGTGGTTGGCTAAGAGAGCGTACAAATCCACAAGCGAGAAGGTGGTGATCCCTGGCTCCGGGCTGTGGGCAGGCTGAAGAAGCTATGCCAAGCTTAAATAGAACCCTAACCAGCAACCTTCTGCGACTAGACAGAGGCAGCTTGCGTCTAGTGGCAGCCCTCTGTACAGAGAGGATGCATGGAGTCAGAAGAAAAGATCGCGCATGGGCTCATCGAGTGCACAGCCATCAGCAAGATACGACCACGAGCCTTGGGAGCACCGAATTCACTGATGAACGCTCTGAGCAAACTGAAGAGACTAATCTGTTTCTGGAATGAAGTGGGGTGATTTAAGGCCGCCCACGCACAATGGTCCGATAAGGACTAGTGTGGAAAAAGTAAAAAAGTGGTCAAACGCGAGCCTATCGCGAGCTCCAGTTTTAATTAATCTGACAACCCTCGATCACATCTAATTTCAAATAACTGGTCTATAAAATATATTCCATTACACCTGTATATAGCAATGATATTGCACCAAATTCACGTTGAAATGAAACAAAATGACATCATTTTGGTTGAATTCATTTGCGGTAGTTTAATTCAATGAATCGAAATTGGTTTTGAGATCTGAAACTAATGAATAAAATGAAATGGTGTTTCTGTATTGAATTATTTAGCTTGTGGTGAATTTTGTATGAGCTGGATAGGGCTATTAATGTAGACTATGGTTTAGGTTAGGTATAGCCTAGGCGTAGGCTAGGTGTATATTTTTTTAATTACTCCTGTATTGTGAGGGCCCGTGCATGAATTTGTAAATTCACTAATACACCCAGTCCCGAAACTTTTATCTACAAGTTATTTTTCCAACTAATATTATAATAATAATATTAGAAGGAATCGCAGGATCGATCATTGTGGCGACACTTGGGGGAGGTCTATGTCTAACAGTGGAAGACGTCCACTGTTAGACATAGGCCTCCCCATGTTCATTACATATTTGTCGGCTGAAATGATGATGATTGGAAGGAAAAAATATAAACAGTAACAAATTAATATTTTTCTTGTTCCTCTATCATACAAATATAAGTTCTGTGTGGGAATCGCAACCGCGACAAACATCGTAGCAGCCAAACTCTGGACCACTGCGCCAATCGTGTCATCAAAGGTGTAAGCATAAGCTAAGGGTGTTTTTAAAATCGTACGGATTTTCATGCGGGTTTTCTACGTATGCAGAAACAAAATGTAAAAAAGCCGTTCCGCGTGCGTATTCCACGCATTACAATTTACACTTGTATGTCATGTAATGGACATTTGCGAGGGTTACGCGTACGGAGCTTCGCAAGTGCCCCGGGCATGTTTGCAGCCGCTAGCGTCGGCAAACATGCTTTTATACGACCATGCGTAAGCGGAGCGCATCTCTGGTGCGCAGCGTGCGCGGCATCTCCAACAGTGAGCAGATGATAGCTGACAGGCTCGACTGTCCTTATACAGGGTTGTTTTGTTTACTAACAACCTTGTAGGACTGTGTTACTAACATCATAAACAACAACTTTTGTTTTATGACTTTTTTCAAAACATAATACATTTACCAAAAACAATCCTTTATTATTTCCTTGTTCTATTAGACGCACTGCCGACCAAACCCCGTCCCCTCCACTTTTGTATTATCGCTTGCTTCGCATAGACTTCGTAGAATATTATTATTATTATTTTTTTTTGTGTGAAAATCTGATGAACAAAAATATGATAATTTTTTAAAAGTCATAGAACAAAAGTTATTGTTTATGATGTTAGTAACATAGTCCTGTGAGGTTGCCAGTCTTTTACAAATAACCCTGTATAAAGCGCTGCAATGACTTGCATGGTACCTGTAGTAGTTGTGAATGATAATTGTAACTGTGTGTGAATTTGTTATGTTTGTGTGTTGGTGTTATGTTTTTGTGTTATTGTGTAATTATGAGGCCCATTGTAAGCGACCACGTTTCAGAGCCATATGTCATCACTGGAAACACACACTGGTCATAGACTTTCATCTTGAGACACTGTGGTATGTTGGAAGGCGGAAGGTTCTGGAATGGCGACACGTACCGGAAGACGTAGCGTTGGAAGGCCTCCTACAAGGTGGGCTGATGACCTGGTAAGGGTTGCGGGAATCCGATGGATGCGAGACGCACGGGACTGTTCATTGTGGCGGCACTTGGGGGAGGCCTATGTCCAACAGTGGACGTCTTTAGGCTGAAATGATGATGATGTAATTATGAGTCATAGTTACTTGTTCAAATAAATTATATTATCATTAAAACACCCTAAGTCTAAAACTCTCTTCTAAAATAACCGTTACAATAATCACGAACTACCAAACCCCTCCAACATTATTCACGAATGTTCATCATACATTGCCTTGCAAATGAATATTTAAGCAGCTGTTTACGTAAGACCGATGTGTGTAACAAACACTTCTATTTCCATTGTCGGGGAGCACAGCGTCGGGGACATTTTTCACTTGTACCAGTTCGTAGTTTGAGAGCAGCGGCGATGCTTCTTGCAGCGTGGGCTGAGGTACGAGCGAAAGCGGGTAGAAAAAGGACTTGGTCCTTAAGCAAATGTGTGGGTCAGAGTTTAGTTATATTTGGTCGCACTGTAATGCATTTTCAAGCTCGAAAACATTTTTATTTCACATAAGCGTACATGGGCACTTATAAACCCTCAGAAGCATGTACTAATTGATCGTTTCATATGGAAAAGAACCGGCAAAAAAACTCCATGGTATGCTTTTATCCTTTTTAAAGAAAGCTGGAGTGTGACCGCACATTGCGGAAACCATGAAGCTTCTGACAACACCCTCTCTTTCTCACTGTAGTAAATGATGGTTCTACGTGACAGAACAAATAACTCATTGGAATGGGTAGAGCAAGAGGAAGTCTCAGACTTTTAGTGACTAAAACCCACCCGTATCCCTTTGCTTATTCTTTTTGTGTTCGAAGATCGCGGTAATTCATTCGTTTAATCCTGCAGAAGTCATAGCAGAAGAATGATGTGGGTACACACATCATTACAATAATTGTAATTTAAAAAAGATAAAAGATAATTATTATTTAACTTTAGCAGGCGTTAAAATTACCGTCCAAATTTTCATGAACTCAAACTCAGCCGAAAAATCTCAGTCGATCGCCACTTTCTTAAAACCGCTACTGCTTATACCTCGCACCACAGCTGAGGTAACAAATAACACGTCTGCGTGTCGCTGCGACGTTTCCAATTTAGTCGCTTTGTGTATGTGTCCCGTCAAGTCACATGTGCAACTGACAAGCCCTATGTTTTTATTCTTGCATATTAAGGACTGTCTTTTATCTAGGTACTTGTTTGTTCCTTATCTGGACCTTGAGTGTTACTATAATGTTTTGGAAATTTGCTTTTATTTGAGAGCAGTGGTGGCCGAGTGATAACGGCCCTGGTTTACGATTTGTTGGTCGCAGGTTCAAACCCAGCTAGGCCCATTATTTGAGGAATTTATTTCATCACCAATGCTCTCAAAACGGTAAAGGAAAACATTGTTAGAAAACCGTCATGTCCTAGAACTAAAAATTTGAAGACATGTGACATTCACTCTGGTCGATTATGACCCATTCCCTCTCGTAGAGAGAAGGCCTGAATCCCAGCAGTGGGAACATTAAAAGGATGATTATGATTATGCTTTTATTAGGCACAGTACTTTTTTTAATGGTGATGTAGCGACATCTATGGCGTCACATAAGAAGGAATCCTGCGTCGCACAACTAAAGTTGTCTGCGCGATTTGAACATATGTATGGCGATTTGAACATATCTTGACGTCTTTATTGTAATAGTTTTAAACGAATGTATGTATTGATATCTATAAAAACCTAGATGGCAACCATAACATATTATGTGTTTCGAGAAAAATGTGATATGTATTTACGTAAGAGCGGTTCAATGGAAATGTTTCTCGGATTGGCTGCTTTTAAACGTATGTATGGAAAAACATGCTATTTTCCAATTTCTCTGCATAAACAAGAGAAAATCCTTTCAATGTGTTCCTAAGAAGAACGGAGCGCTCATTTTTGTTAAAAAACACTGAGATATAACCAGAGACGTAACTTGGACTAATTTAGACTTGGGCGAAGATCAGGGAGGCCTTTTTATTCCATAAATTCAAAAACAAGACAGCAACCCAGCGTTCGACCACATCGTCGTTTACTATTAGGTGAAAAAAATGGTCAAAAGAGAGCCTTAGAGAGCCTATTAGCATAATAGCATATAGCCTTTTAATGTTCCCACTGTTGGAAGGCAGGCCTCGTCTTTAGGAGAGGGATTGAGCCGTAATCCACCGAGTGAGCCTAGTGCGGGTTGGTGGATGGCACATTATGTCTTCGAATTTTTGGTTTTAGGTTCGGTTTCCTCACGATGTTTTCCTTCACCGTTTTAAGAGCAGTGGCGATGGAATATGTAAATTACACAAAGAATACTTTGTGTAATTTATTCCATCGCCACTGCTCTGGCTGGGTTTGAATCCGCGACCTAAAATTTTTAAGTAAGGCCGTTACCATTCGGCCACCACTACCCTCAGATAGCCTATTGTAAAAAAACCCTTGTTCTTAAAGAAGCGAGGGTTTGAGCGAGGCAGTTGGCGATGGTCCACAACGCCCACGCCTACCTACGCTACTGGATATAACACAGCATATCTCACGTATCTATCATCACGTACTTGTACCGAGCACTAAACGGGATGAATACTTGAAGCATCTGCACTGCCTAATGTTATACGCTAGTTTCTTATAACTCCTGCATGCTATGCAGTCCTGGTACCTTACTTAAATTTTCGGGAGAAGGATTAGTTTAAGTGGGAGAGTTTGTTGTTTTTTTTGATTGGAGTAGCTTATGTTTTTCAGCATGAAGCAATTTTTGGGGATAATTTTGTTGATAATATAGAATTATATACGATACATCATACCCATACGCATAAAACGTGTTAGGAAAAAATTAATTGTGCGTACAGCTAAGGAGTGAAATTTCTTGCTGGAGTCTGTTTTTCCTGATAGCTACATCCTAGGGGTTCTTAAGTTTTAAGTGTGAAGTGGTTACTTCTAGGCAAACGTGCTCCAAACGTCGACCATATCACTTATCACCATGTAAGAACTGTCTTACCTGGTGATAAGTGATATAATCAAGCGTGAGCCTATCATCATCTTCCTGCCCTTATCCCGTTTTATTTGGGGTCGGCGCAACACGTTTTTTTCTTCCATTCTGTCCTGTCGCTCGTCACACTATCACTAACTCCCTTTTCATTCATATCACTTCTCACACAATCCATCCATATTTTTTTTGGCCTCCCTCTCCCTCTCCATTCAAGCGTGAGCCTATCAATTACAATAAAAAAGAATTGGGTTACTGTACCCTACTCTTCTGCCGTAACGTTTGGCAAATTTAAGCATAACATTATGATAATAATCTTCGTGGTTTTACTAGCTTTTGAGTGCTTTCCAGCAAACATCGCGGTTGGATGCACCCGCCATCTTTGTTTAAATAAACAGGTCATGTGCTAATTAGCCTGATAGTTTCTTTATTCATGATATGGCAGGTTTCAATGCAAAATAAAATGTTTTGTATGTCCTCCGCATTGCAGGTAACCAGTTTTACGCAGTAGCTGTCAGTTTTGGTGTGGATTCCGTAATAAGAGGTGCTTTGCTCAACTTTTATGGGACGCTAGGGATGAGACTTTGAAGCCAGGTTTAGACGGTCAAGGTAAAGTATTTTATGGCCTGTTCTTGACTCGGTATAAGCAGGCGTACGGTGCTATGAGCGGCGTCTCCTGGCGTGCTGCAAACATTTTCATACTTTAGTTCTTACCGCTCGTCGCCTCGCGCTTAGCTACCGCTCACAGCGACAAGCTCGTGAACGGGTCGTTAGAAGCCATGAAGCTTTAGTAGTGGCCCAAAGAAAAGTCGCCCCTTTTAACTTCTCCTACTCTGGGTGGAGTGAGAGTGAGTTTCATACTAATACTACGATCCTGGAGGTGATTGACGGTAGCGACATCTCACTGCGGGCACTGGAACAGGCCATGGCCCGAAGTGAGGAGAAATGTCAGGCAGACGCTTTCTTCTGCGAAGCAGTAATGCTAGCGAAAGAACAGCCACACGCATGAGGGAACGGATGTCGTCACGCCCCAGCCACCAAGACTCTAATCCCGATTTTTAGCCACTTGCAGACGGCGGGTATCTCTCCATCCAAACATCCAGTAATCATCCGTACCAAGACGTCATCGATAGCGTGTAGAATTCCACGCGCACTTGAAAGAAAGGTCAGCAAAACCGTAGAGACCTAGCAGTGGCAATGCCTACTGGAGCTATGGATTGACTTCCAAAAGTGAAACCCGGGGTCCTGGAATGCAAGGAAAACAAGGAACATATGTGTGGTTTTAGTCAGTAAAAGTCTTATAGACCCTCCTGCTCCGCCTTAGAGTGAAAGAAGTCATTGGATGACTAAAAAGCCCTTTTTCCTTTAACCCTTCAGATACCGTCAATTAGAGACACAATAGTAAGACAATAGATGCGCGGCCACCGGTCGTCGCTTGGGGATTCATGAATTAATTGCTATTTGCTTTCCAGGGCGGCACAGGCATCGTCCTTGACGGGCTTAGTCAATTAAGCTGACATCAATAAAAGTCAAAAAAGTCATTCTCTGTCCTTAATTAAACTGACATCTCTTCTCAGAGAACTACAAAGTTTTACAATATCAAAAGATCGACCAACAAACTTGCGATATTTAACAGTTACTCGATTCATAAACAGTTAAAACATTTTCACCCATCAAAAGTAAACGACATTCCCGATCGACTTTCCATTCTGTACGAACTTTACGATGCCAACAGTTGAAAGTAGAAAATCGATTCTATTTGCAGACGATCAAAATTCAAGCGACAGCTTCCAAACATCACGCCCGGGTCACACAGCTGCCACTCTGAAATCGTCAGAATCAAAAGCTATAAGGTTATAAGTAACTGACTGACAAATCCGTCATGTGAAAATGACAAGCTTTCAGGAGGTAGTAAAGTCGTCGATACCTTACACATGCTTCGCAATGTCCAGTTCAGAGTTTACGGCGTACTGGAAGTTTATCGCGTAGTGCTCGCGTACTACGAGAGTTGTAAAACACACTTTGTATTCGTATTCTTCGTTGCGCATTCAATTCGAAACGGAATTGCGTTGAGCACGTGTGACGGTTATCGTGAACGGAGTTTAATTCATGCCTTTTCTGATCGGGTGGAATGGAGTGGGTTGTTGGTGAGTTCTTTTTTATGGAAGGTTTTCAAATGACGTGTAGTTGATAGTAAATGGTAGTTTTTGGAGTTATATGTTTTAGTGGCGACAGCCTTGACTTATATTGTCAGCAACAGGAGGGGCCCAGCTAGGTCAAAGCATACTGGGGATGCTTATGATGATTTTTGCCCACCATAAAAAAAACCCTGACTAATAAGTTGCTGGTTCAAACCCAGCCAAGCGCATTACTTTATGCAATTTATTTCATTATCACTGCTCTCAAAACGGTGAAGGAAAACATCGTGAGGAAAAAGACATGTTTTAAAACCAAAAAATCCAATACATATTACACCTAGGCCTAGGTGGTGGATTATGGCCAATTCCCTCTCCTACAGAGGAGGCCTGAGTCCCAACAGTGCGAACATTATAAGTCCGATTATGTATGCTATGCTATGCTGTGTGTTGGTTTATCGTTATGATCGAGGTTTTGGTTGTTGAATATTCTGAATGGATGGCTGTGTGAGGCAGCCTCCTGGAGCTGTGGAATTGTTCGAGAGAATCATCGCGGCCCTGGTATACAAAAGACTATTGAAAGGACAAGGTTGTGTCAGAAAAGGTCTGATACTCCCTCTCATAGGTGACTGAAAGCTAACGGCAAATGAAGAAACACATGAGGGTTTTAATCAATAAAAGTCCAACGACCTGGTCATGCCTTTGGACTTAGTGGCGAGCGGGGCAGCATCGGTAAGAGGGCGCGCAGCACTATGAGCGGCGTCTCGTGGCGTGCTTTTGATTTTACTACTCGCCGCTCCTTGCTTAGCTACCGCTCACAGTGGCAAGGTCGTCAACGGGCCGTAGCACGCTCTCTCGCTACACCCTAGAGCAGGAGAAATTAGTTGATGATTTCTTACTCATAAAGAATAAAAAAACTGGTCATGTGCAAGGTGGACTCGTGGACCGAGAGTTTTATAAATAGTGTGTGATAGAACTAATTATATTTGAATGTTGGTAACTGTAAAATGGTTTTCAGACTTTTCAGTTCTCTATAGGTTAAGATTTCCTTGCGAGTGTCAAATATACGCCTAAACGGAGCATAAACGGCCTTTTAATTATATTTGACTTTGAAGTTTGTATAATGTTCAACAAAATTATCCTCTATGGGTTAAATTTTTGCCGAATATGGTATTGAACCCTGAAAAATTAATATAGGTGAATTGATCCAGTAATTTATTTAGGTTATTTTAAACGTATAACCTTAAGAAGCTAATAAGCCAATCGTTGTTTCAGAAGCTTTGGAAATTCCATTTACTTTTTAATCTAAAAATATCGGAACACAAAGAGATACTAAAGGACGGAAAACCGTGGGCGTACCAATCTACTAAAGGCAAACTGGGAATATAATTCCCAATGAATAGGGACCGTCAAAAAACAATTTCAAACGCAGCCATACATGATAACATTGTCATCCGTGCGGACGGCAACCCTATTTCCGGTATACCGGTACCAAAACTCGGTATTTTCCGGTATCGTTATTTGGTACCGATGCAAATTAAGTCCGAGTGGACCGCAGCCTCGTTTGTTGTGATTAGTTAATGTATCCAGGTCTGTGGTCCTCCAAAATAAATCATTTTAGGTCTCTTACGCCGTAAAATTGACTATTGTTAGAGTTGATTGAATTTGTTAGTAAAATTTCCTAAACCAATTTCAATTTGGGTATCAGATTTTGGGAATAAATTGAGGTTCGCGATGAAGCGAGGGGAAGCATTGTTCGAAACATGTATTCACAAAAGCGACTTTTTTTTCCTGAAAAACGGATACATTGTTTTTTTTTTTTAGAATTTTTTATTTATCTGTTCGGCCTGCGGTGGCAATACAAACTGATATTTAAAACTATGTAACGATGTTTCGATTCGAGTGTTATGTGATCGTAGCTTAGGGCAATTTGTAACTGGGGAGTAAAAACAATAAAATATTTTTGTGTTATGCATGAATTGCCAAGCTCAAGTGATAGAAGGCAGAATACATTTCTCGTAACGGTTGACGCAGCCGAAAGGACGGTGTGTACAGAAAGACGAAGCGTTGGAAGACCTCCCACAAGTTGGATCGATGACCTGGTGAGGTCTTGAAAATCGCATGGTAAGCGGTAGGCATGTCTCCTCTTCTTTGCCCTTGCCTCTTTCCGTTACTCGGGGTTGGGGCTTTTCATTTCGCTGATATGCATCGTCATCCGTATGTAAGACAGATATGTCTAACCCAGTGTTATTTAAGCTGGGCAGCCTTCTGAGGCACGTCAATTACCTGTTTTGAGGCACAATATCGATCGTGATCTTTTAATTTAATATCTAGTATATTGTACTCAATAAAAAGGAATAAAACAAATATATCAAAACTCTTCTCAGTAACTAGCTGTTACTACTAGAGGTATTACTTAAAATTACCGTTTTTTTTTATTTTTTGTTCACGTTGCTAGTTAATATCGGTACCAATCACGGTTGTGGAGCTTGATTAATTAATTAAGTTCGACCCTTTATAACTGAAACTGAATATTTCAACACCACATAAAATTAGCAATCAAAACGCTAACTTTGGTGCTATATACCAATAATAATCTTGATTTCTCTGAATAATTCAAGAAGTAAATGAATTTCTTAAAGGTCTGTATATTATTTAGGGACCATTTCTACAAGCGAGAGAATCGCGGCGATATTATCGTCGTGCCACGTATTTCTATACACAGTCTTAGAACGTGTCTCCACACGGCGATATTGTCGCGGCAATGCGACAAGTGGCTGAGTGCGAGTGAAACGTTGTCGCATCGTCGCGTGCCTGCTGCTACTGGCAGCGTGACCGCCGCGCGCTCGCTGCGAAAGCGCGGTGGGCGCGCTATCAAACAAAGGTCATTTCTGCATTGCCTCTCTGCCACGTAACGTATTGCACGACGCCTCGTCGCAGAAACGCGGCAATACCGTAACGAGTCATCGCGGACACGCGGCTGTTCCGTTACGAATAGCGACGATACGATGGCGGAATAATCGCTCGTTCGTGGAGACTACCCGGCAATATAAGCACGGAATTGTCGCGAGTCTCTCGCTCGTGGAGATTCGCCCTTAGCTGACCTCAATATCCGTCGTGTGTCTAGCTTGCCGTAGTATTGACGGACGGATTAAGCGAAGGTCTAGATTGCGCCTTAAGTGATCCGAATGATATTTTATTGAATAGAAAACGTTTGATACCGATTCAGATTCGATTCAGTAATTGAATTTTTGGACTTAATGGAAAAGATATGGTAGGATGAGCTAGCCTCTATGCGGTTTGAAGGGGCTTTGGTAGATTTTAGTCAGTAAAGTCTGATATAAATTATATTTATTTTGTAGATAAAAAAAACACGTTTTTTTTTATTAAACTAGATGAGTCCGGTGTCTCCTGGCTGACTACCTTGGGAAGAAGCACCAAAACAAACCCAGAGCTCAGTTTCTTTTAAAATCCATACAACAACATGTAATGGTAAAATTGTATAAGAAACACGAAGATTTAGTATCTGAGATTGTTTTTGAGGAATAAATCGCACAGATTTAAGTGGATCGATCTAACCAGAGCTAGCATTTATCAGTATTTGCGAAGCTCAACTCAGGACTTTAAGGAGCTGAACGCCTTGACGAGGAATACCTGTGAAAAAACATTTAAGTAGGCCACATAAAGTACTAAAAACTGCCAGGTATTATGTTAAAATTAGGGAAAACTCATTCATCAATACCGCAACTAAAAAAACAAAATTGTGAGCTAGACTAGTTGTCAAAAGCTTGCCGCAAAACTGGGAAAAGTGAAAACTGAAAAGGGATCATTGGTTTGTTACTCTCATCTAGTGTAATATTATGATTCAATTAATAAGTTCCAGTGACGTATATAAATTGGAGTGTTTTTGTAATTGTAAAGTTTTGACCCTTATCGCCCATAGACAACTATCTTAACTGGTTCTCGAGTTTGAAGAGTTAATCCAGTGGTGGAAAGGCCTTGGTCTGAATTAGATTGAGTCTATTGGTTGTCTCAATTGCTGTGGCTTGTTGAACGTACGCCTTAAAAACGATTTGATAATAAAATTGTGACTGACAAATGAAAAAGATTATTTCCATTGCACGGTTTTTTTTTTAGGAAAAGTACATGAAAACGTACAAAACTTTTTGGGAACATTTTCATTATATATACAGCTAAGGCGTAGAATTCTCTGTCGGAATCTGTGTTTCCTAATAAGGTCTTTAACGCCTCCGATTCCTTCGTTCTGACCACATGACTTAACATTGAGATGATGTCATTCCCATACATGTGTAGTTTTCTACTAGCGTTAACGATTCTAGATTGTCAACTTGGCTGTTAGAAAGCGACGTCGTTAGTTTTTTTCCTAGGAAACTTTACAAAATAATTTTAGATGGCCAATTTAAGGCACCAACTTCCATATTATTTACCTAAAATTAAGATATTAAACTTTAAAAAAGACTATCTTGTATATATTTCAGTACTTGTTTATATTTCAGTACTTCAATTATTGGAGTGTTTATGGGTGTGCATTATTTAAGTTCCTTATTGGTAAGCACTCTTGTTCAAACACAGGAAAAATAAACTAACGTACAAGTGAACTGGTTAACAGTGTACCAAAAGTTCTCGATGTTTTTAGTTTTGTCACACGAAGTCGGGCACAACTCTTTGTAATTAAATTTTGTGCAGTACACGTAGCGACACCGTCTGATTAATTATTTTTAATCCGATTGTCGGAATGTTGCGGGACGTGTGTCAAGTACTATTGGGTTTAAAAGTTAAGCTTTAGTTATATAAGGGGACAAAATGTCCCCTAACTTGACCAGCTATGCTCAATCTGGTTTTTACTGGACTGTTAGGGTGTTTTTAATATCGTACGGACTCAATATCGCATGCGGGATTGCTCTGCATGCGGGACTGCGAACCGGTAATGAAATATACATTTGCGGGGGTTACGCGTGCGGATCAAACCCGCATGCGTGATGAAATCCACACGATATTAAAAACACCCTTAGTCTAGTGGTTATTGGCTTTGACTTCTATACCAGAGGTGGGTCCAATTTCCACCCAGGAATGGTTGTGTTATGATCATGATTATTTGTTCTGGGTCTGGGTGTAATTTATCTATAATCTGTATGTATTTATAAATATAAGTATGTTTATCAGTTCTGTATTATTCATAGCACAAGCTCTGCTTTGTTTGGGACTAGATGGAGTTCATAGTCAAGTATAGTTTTAGGTAACCAGTCTGCTTAACAGACTGGTTACCAGAAACTATGTTAAGTCTATGGCCTGCTTGAATAATCTATTATTATCTCCTTTATTTATTTTTTATACATATTATATGTATTTTTTAATATTAAAAAAACACATATATTATGAGCCGATTATCGGCATAATGGCAGATAGACGACAATCTCGTGTGCTAAATCGAAATATTAGATTTGCTTCAGCTTTCACGAGGTTCTCGTCATGCAGGATTATTATTATTATAACAGAAACAAGCTAAGCAACAAGAACGATATTTAAATAACTATACAAATTACAGATGTCTACAACACAGTAACGATTTCTCCCTTCCAGGCCATAGTCTCGTAACAAGTAAACACTTAATGCCCGTAGCGATCCGAACTCCCAGTAATGAATCTCGCCTTACCAGCAATGAACCAATATTCTTGACTAACGAACCGAAAACGTACAATTTCTGAACATTTCCAACCATTTTCCAGATGGTGACGATTTTCAACTGATTACATGGCAATTTCACCCTTATTGCTTAGGGGTTAGCGCACTTCTGTTATTAATTTTCGGTATAGAAGAATATGTTTTTTCTATTTCGTACAATTTCTTGGTGAGAAATGAATCGTATTTTTGCTTAGGGTATCCAAGGTTGGGTCCCAGTGAGAGCGTAGAGGTCACAATATGTCAAAACTTGATTTATATAGGTTATTATTTTTGTATATAATCTTCTGTCATAATAGTCTTGATATATCTTTAATTACTACTTGGTCGCCTATAAATTACTATGAAAAGGCTCACTGGCTCCGCCCAAAATTACTATTATCTAAGAAACGTACCTGAGGACTTTTTTGTTTTTGTAATTATTAGATAACTAGCTTTTGCCCGCGCGGCTTCGCTCCCGCTCTTCCCTACTCTACCCTACTCTACCCTACTCTACCCTACTCTACCCTACTCTACCCTACTCTACCCTACTCTACCCTACTCTACCCTACTCTACCCTACTCTACTCTACTCTACCCTACTCTACCCTACTCTACCCTACTCTTCCCTACTCTACCGTATCCTATGTCCGTCACCTGGCTCTAAGCTACCTACCCACCAATTTTCAGCCATTTCTGTACAGCCATTCTTGAGTTATAAGTGTTGTAACAAACACGACTTTCTTTTATATATATAGATTTTTTTTAATTGTTTTTTTTTGCAACATATTTTTTTATTTTCCTTTCATTATTTTTTTACAATAAATGATGCTATAGTAACTCAAGGCTATTATTGTTTTACCATTTTATTTGCTGTGCTGTTTGCTGTGGTGCCCTGGTCACTTACTATGTGATTAAATATATTTTTAATATTTTGCGATTTTGATCACGCATGAGGAATTGCCCCGCACGCGTATCCCCCACAAATGTTCTTTTCTTACAAGTATTTATTGTAGTGCGTAAAATACGCACGCAGGACGCGGTAGTGATCGTAGGCAAGCATGTCTCACGCTGCGTGATATTGAAAACACTCTAAGATTCGATGCCAAAAAAAACCCTAAACATAAAACCGTTTCATCATTAGCCTTTTTAATGTTTAAACTACTGGGACTCAAGTCTCCTCTCTAGGAATAAGAATGGGCCGTTATTCACCACGCGGACCCAGTGCGGGTTGGTGAAGGTCACATGTCTTTCGAATTTTTGGTTCTAGAACATGCCTTGTAAAACCGTGTATTTCAAGTCTATTACAAAAAATATCTACTAACCAATTACTCATATCAATTTATACCAGTAACAGTTGGTAAAACTGTTCCCAGGAAACTATTTCCGAGAATGAAACAGCGGGAGAATGACAGCCCTTGGCCCACTCCTCAGCGTCATGGCGACCCAAATCCGTCAGATAACTTACAAGTTACAGGAATAAGTTTAACTTATCCAGTTGCCGAGTGTTTTCTGCGGATATTATACTTATTTGGTACTTTATTAGTTCTTGGTATTGGTTATGATCTATCATTTTCTGTTTTTGTTTTTTCATTGGTTGGGATTATAATTATTTTGGGGCAGTTGGTGATTTCAAGTCATTAAGCTCCTTAATAGTCTTGACAAATGCTTGCACTGACTGGACAGGTCCGCTCAAATCAGTGTTCTTTCCTCAAAAGACTATCTTACCTATGCATACATATTTCCTGTATGGTCTTTAAAAGAGACTTTGATCCCTCAGTTTAGTCCCGAGTTTCTTTTGAGGGTAGGTAGCTAGTAAACACCGGCCTCATATGGTTTAAACAGACAAAAAAATTACATGAAAAAGTGTTGACTGAAACCTATTCGCAAAATGAAATATCTCGTGGGATAAATTAGGAGGAAGATAAAAAAAATCACTATTAAGTATAAACTTTGTAGTGAACTATATTTTTTTTCCTTTGCAAATATATAAGGCAGTTACATATTCTATTTTTCAAGGTACCAGTAGGGACCAATGACCGGGTGAGAGTCGTGGGAATGCGGTAGACGCGAGAAGCACAGGACCGTTCGTTGTGGCGACACTTGGGGGAAGCACATGTTCAACAGTGGACGTCCTTCGGCTGCAATGATGATGATGATTTTTCAGGGTTAAAAATTATCCAATATCTTTTCCAGAAGGAGGGTTTAGGCTACTAAAACTCACCCGTATTCTTTCCGATGCTCTTTATCTTTTAGGGCTCCAAAGTGACTCTTTCAAACAATTTTGCAGCCCTAACAGTTAGGTATAGTACACCCCAACTTGTGTATATCATGTTGCGGTTTCAGACCCAAGCAAGCGCTTTAAGTAATATATTACATTGTTCACAATCACTCACTGTCTGTCCCAAAATAGTAAAGGAACAAATCGTTAATGAAAATCAAATTTATGTGATATCCAACCACTAGAAGCAGCAGTCATCCAATGACAACCCCTGCTCTTGGGCGGATCGGAAGATAGTGTCAGACTCTTACTGACTAAAAGCCCAACCAGTTCCTTCTAGCCTTCATACCGGGGCTCGAGCTCCCTTTCGGATAACCTTGGCCCCAGTAAGCTTCGACCCGGCTGGGCTGCTGTTACTGACAGCTCCTTGAGTCGCGCAGGAACAGTGCGCGCCGTCGACGTCTTGGGGTCGGTCCGGCCAGTTACCGGACGGTAAAGAGAACTGTTCAATTCAAATTCATTAATTAGTGTGTACAAATACAAGGTTGGGTGAGCTGCAGACTCGATTTAATCTAACTGAAACTATCATCATTGGCATCTAACTAATCACACAAAAGGTAAAAATTTGCGTATGTTTGTCTCTTTCACGCTTAAGAAACTGAACAGATTTGAAAGAAAATTGGAATAGCACATGGTACACTTTTTATACCAGTACACTTTTTATACCGGCACACTTTTTATACCGGTACACTTTTTGTACCGGTAAACTTTTTATACCGGTACCTAATATTTTCGTATGGATAGTTTTCATTTTGCACGTAAGCAAAGCCAATGGCAGTAGCTAGCTATAGTAACACAATAAATCACAAAGCCTATAGTACCACTGCGACAATTTAAATCCTCGTTGTCAACGAAACAATACAATTTTATCTATGCGTTTATTTAACATTACCCCAAAGCCAATTCCGCTGACATTCGGACATTGCCAACACATATATTTATGTTTTAACACAAGTAATTGCATTATGAACATGCCATTTAGCAGCAAAGCGAATTATTACGTTTGTATTGTGAAAATAGATTTTTATAATAATGTTTTTATTGACAGTTAAGTGGCGTTTTCCTAAAATTTGTAGTTTTAGTTTGTGATGTTGATTGCATTGGTAGCTTAACCTAGTTCGGGTTGGTTTAGCCTTTTAGGGCTTCAAATTCTGAGTTTTGTTTATCGGCAGTCATCCAAAAATAGTCCAAAAAAGGCTTTTCGTAAAACTCCTTAAAAATAAAAGGCCTGCTTTGAAACTTGAGAAAGATCCTAGAATGTAACTTGGAAGGAAACTAAAAAAAAAACAATAAATTAATACTTTAATTACAAAAAGTGTTTTAATGTAATTATATAATGGTAGCATAATGTAATATAGACGGTTACATAACATAAATAATAAACACATCAAATGGCAAAACGCGCTTTTATTTTTTGACAACTTTAGCTAAACCTAACCTCTTTTCAGCCGATATACGTCCGACGTTGGACATAGGTCTCCCCCAAGCGTCGCCACAACGAACGATCCTGTGCGTCTCGCATCCATCGGCTTCCCACAATCCTCACCAGGTCATCAGTCCACCTTGTTGGATGCCTTCCAACGCTGCGTCTTCCGGTACACGGTCGCCACTCCAGAACCTTTCAGCCCCAACGGCCATCTGTTCTGCGAGCAATGTGTCCTGCCCATTGCCACTTAAGTTTGGCAATTCTTTGTGCTATATCATTTTTGATTCGATCACGCAAGGAAACCCCAAGCATAGCCCTTTCCTTTGCCCTTTGGGTGACTTTAAGCCTTCTGATGAGGCCCATTGTGACCACGTTTTGGAGCCTTACCTTCCCGAACGCTGCTCAGCCGAGCTGAATTCGACGGTTGACCTCTTTCTCGAACTAAAACCTAAACTGTATGAAAAGATATCATTTTACCTACAAATGATTCGCCACGGACTAAGTGAGGAAACCAAATTTAATTTGATAGAAAATTGTACGTAGGAGGTAATCTCAGGAAATACAGATCAAATTGCCAACATTATTTCAGGTAAAAAATTACGGTTACTGTGGAATAAGGCACGGAGTTCTAATTTAAAGATTATACCTTTCATCATCATCATCATCATCATCAGCCTTTTTAATGTTATCACTGCTGGGACTCAGGGCTCCTCTCTTGAGAGGGAATGGGCCGTAATCCACCACGCATTCGCGTGTTGGTGGATGTCACATGTCTTCGAATTTTTGGTTCTAGGACATGCCGGTTTCCTCCCGATGTTTTCCTTCACCGTTTTGAGAGCAGTGGTGATGAAAAAAATTACACCATATATATTATATAAATTATACTTACTTTTACTCGGTATACATAATAGGTAAAGTTCTATCAAGGTATACCTCCCACACTACCATTGTCAGATTCATACAATGTAGCTTGTTAACCTTTTCTTTTATCTTAAAGATATATATTTTCATCCTGATATCATTCTACGCATACTATGTAAAAAAGAAACTTCAAAATAGCTGTCGAAATGTGGGTGTTATTACAATTCTGCATATTCCGTTCAGAGAACAAAGCTATAGAAGTAGCCAGATAACCGTGGAACAAAGTACACTGACCTTTCCCTAATATAGAGGTGTAGGTACCCGAAAAACAAACAACGAATTGCTCTTCATTACTAGATCGTGTAAGGGATCATGACATGTCGATTTAAGACAGCTTTATGTCTTTATTTCTGTTTTTGAAATTAAGAATTTCAACAAATATAGAAGGGTCAATGACCGTTATTCCACGTTTATTTGGCGTCTACCTTAAAACTACATTAGACCAACGCATATGTGCACCAAGCCTGATTTGTACTTAGAAGGACGTGGCATGGCGTCGCGTGGCGTGGATCAAGTCAAAGTCAAAATATTTTATTTCACATAGGCCTACATGGGCACTTATAAAACGTCAGAAGATAGTGTACGGTTCCAAATTGGTCGTTTTCTATGGAAAAGAACCGGTAAGAAACTCCATGGGTACTCTTTTAAAAAAAGTGGTTGGTGTTACAATAATTATATTTAAGTATAGATATTATGTAAAAACAGTGTAGATCATTATACTACACAAAAACACAAAAAAAAACAATAGTAAAAAAGTAATTCTTAGGAAGTAATCTGAGAGTTCGTAGGGTATATACAGTGTTCTCACATTCACATTGCAAAACAAAAAAGAGGCTATATAAAAAAAAAAAATGATGACCTGATGAAGGTTGCGGGAAACCGATGGATGCGAGACGCACAGGATCGTTCGTTGTGGCGACGCTTTGGGGAGGCCTATGTCCAACAGTGGACGTGTATCGGCTGAAATGATGATGATGATGATAAAAAGAAGCAAGTGTAGCTCTACAAGTCTAGTTTCCATATTTCCATATAAACTGTATGGAGACCGATGCGCCCGCATAGGCGTACATGGCACACTTGTGCGCAGTGTAGTTCTACCTTTAAGGTTTCACGTTGGTTCTCCGTGATCATCATCATTTCAACCGAAACACGTCCACTGTTGGGTCCTGTGCGTCACGTATTCATCGGATTCCCGCGACCGTGACCAAGTCATCGGTCCACCTTGGGGGAGGCCTTCCAAAGCTGCTTCTTCCGGTACGCGGTCGCCACTCCAAATCCTTTCGTTCCCATCGACCACCTGTTCTGCATGCAATGTGCCCTGCCCATTGCCACTCAAGTTTGGTGATTCTTCGAGCTATTGTTGGTTATAAAATCATTATTATTAGATGCTAGCTTCTGCCACCGACTTCGTACGCGGATCCTGTTGCTTATGCCAGTGACAACGGGGTCGTCAAAATCAAAGATCAGATATCGAATTCTAAGAGCCGGGGGACTGGATTCAGTATTCACGCGCGATGGCTTATTAGCGTATTTCATGTATAACTTTGGTGTTTCTATACCTATTTCTATGATTCTTTTTTTATTGAATAGATAATAATGTTAACTTTTTAAAATTAGAGATGAGTGAGAGTGTTATAAACGTAAGAGTAGACAAAAATAAACAGAAAGCTCCGAACTGCTAAGCTATCGGGAGTTACACGTGTTATTGTGAGTCAACCATAAAAGATAGACATATGCTGTCGTGGGATATTTTTTATATAATTTTAAGGATAATATTTCCGTGATACATGATTTCTGTGTAGCTTTAACCATTAAGGCTGCAAACGCGACGGAAGCTTAAAAAATGGAGTAATTTCTCCCGTTTCCCCAACATTTCCCTTCACTGCTCTGCTCCTATTGATCGTAGCGTGATAAAAAGTATACTATAACCTGCCCAGGAGTATAAAGAATGATTGTACCAAGTTTCGTTAAAATCCATCGCGTAGTTTTTGTTTCTATAAAGAACATACAGACAGACAGACAGACAGACAGACAGACAGACAGACAGACAGACAGACGAAAATTGTACTGTTTGCATTTTTATCATCAGTATCGATCACTAATCACCCCCTGATAGTTATTTTGGAAATATATTTCATGTACAGAATTGACCTCTACAGATTTATTATAAGTATAGATAGATTATTTTTAACAATGGCTAGGTATAATTCATAACTTAGAAAAACTAATTCAGAAAAAGAAAATTCAATATCATAAAAATAAACGGTCCCTCCAATTGCACGTAGTTCCCATAAGTTTTATAGTAAATATTATGAGAAAAAAAAACAGTTAAATTTCAAATTCAATATTGAATAAATACATCGGGGGCGAACGCGAAAACTCTTTCTTTGGGAAAACGTGAAATATATTGGAATAGTGCATGCATTTGTCACATGAGCCACGGGGCCATAGAAAGAGCGGGAAACAAGAGAAGGTGTAAATAAAAATGTTTACTACTTTTTTTTCTCATCTTCATTTCAAAATTGAAGCTGCCTATTACAACTTTCTTCAAACAATATTATATCTACATATGTACACAAAAAATTTAAATATTAATTAAACAAAACTAAATACTAACTAAATAAATATTAACTCAGCTGTAGATATCAAATACTGTACCCCTAGCCAAGTTGCTAATCTGCAATAGTTAACGATAGTAGAAAGCTTCAAATGTACGGGAATGGCGTCATCTCGCTCAGTCACGTGGTCAGAACAAAAAAATTGGCGGCAAGGTCAACTCGAAGCGTTCTACGCAAGCTAAACGGTTGTAACTTGGCTAGGGGGGCTGGTATGAAGGTATAAATGGTGATTGTTTAGAATTATGGATGTGAACTTTCAAAGAATTTCTTATTGATTTCTAATTTTCTTTAAGTATAATAGTAAATTTATTAAGTTACATAAAAATAGTTTGACGTTGCGATACATGGTGGTTTCTCTTAGAACATTTACTTACAGTATTAAAATTATTATTATATCTGTCCTAATCTATCTCAAATAATATAGATAAATGTTCATTACAGAAAAGAAATCGACGTAATAGAATCCATTAACTAACGGCAAACATTGTTCTAGAAATTCTAGCTTGTTATATTTGTACTAACAACCACTTATTTTCTTAACACCGAAATAATCTCACAGAAATAATCGTGGTCCGTAATACAATCCTGCCTAAATATGCCATTAGTGCCCATTGCGAATGCTATTAGTAGTAATCGACTGAAGCTTTGGTGTCGGCATTGGCCACCGTCGGCCTAAAATATCGTATTCGTCAAAAATACCACCTTCGACCAAAAAATACCTCTTTAGACCAAACAATACTACCTTCAGTAAAAATACGTCCTTAGACCAAGCAATACCAACTCCGGAAAAAAAACCTTAGGCCAAAAAATACCAGCTAAGGCCAAAAAATACCTGGTCATGCCAAAAAAATACCACCATTAACCAAAAAATACTACTTACAGCTAAAATTGCCACCATTAGCTTAAGAAACGATCTCCGATGAAAGCCCCTACTACCATCAGAAGTTTTGGCTAAAGTTGAAGGTTTCCAGCAAGTGCCACTTCTAACCGATCTTGGACCGAGTTTCTGAGGGTTATTAGACCTTCGACCGGAGGTTGTGGCTATAGTCGATTAATAGGCCTCGACTTCAGAAATAGAATTTGGTCAGACACTTACTGTTAGGTACTAATAGCGAGTATAAATAAGTATTATTATATAACGTTAGCTCTAGTGTAAACATAAATCAGATTAAATCATAACTCTGAAAGCACGTAGGCATGTTATTTACAGAGGGATATGTACCCAGTTGATTTATATTTAGGCTTACTAGCACTACCGCGTAAAGTTAAATTTCCACTATGTATAGTGTGGTTGGTATTAATGCTTAAACGTTTATTACATTGATATTCGCAATAATTGGATTTAATGTATTAGAATTTGGGTTAAGCTGATATGTTTTGGTTACTAGATAGAAATATCAATTTGTATCTACTTATTCAGTTTCAGGTTTAATCAAGGATCTTTTCATCCAGAATATGACTGATCATGAATGTTAACCCACATTTGTAACATGTATTTGATATTGATTTCAATTTGACTCTCATTTTAAGAACGAGGTTTGTAATCTACAAAAGAAGATAAAAAGTTAGTTAAACTCTTTATTGTTTTATATAAATATAATTATCAGTAGGAGCTTAAAATTAATAGGGTGTCACAATGGGCGGTCTTATCGCTAAAAGCGATTTTTACACATAACTTTTGGATGGATTTGACAGAGAAAGGAGAAAATATAAGAAGAAGAACATTTTAAGAAGGATAGTTTTTCCCAAAAACATACAAATCATGTGTAAGTATCTATTTTTTGCACAAAAACGAAATTAGGGTTTTGCAAAACTGATCAGTACAAAAAAAATACACTTAATAAAATTCTTTGGGTATTTTGTGGTATTCGTACATTACGTCGACAAAATACTCAGTTCTTCCTCGCATGAGTACGAGTACTAATACTCGCTGGTTCTCTGTCCCCAACGTTACATTTCGATTCGTTCAACCGGGCGTTCGCAGAACAAGTTTTTAATACATATAAAACATATTTCAGTAGGAAATGTAATATTAACATTTTTTGACATCCGCTGAACATTGATGCGAATTGCAGAATAATGGGGTGATTGCTGTGTTTTTCTTTTATGCGAGCATGTTATTTTATTTATGTATTTCTTTCAGCACGAACTGTATACTGTCTTGTATTCTCATGGTAGTTTTGAATACTAACCAGTTCAGGTATAGTTGTAAAAATGATTTGAGATAATTTTAATCAATTGCGCTAGCTGAAATCGACTATATAGCTTTGATATTTTTGAGTTGATTTTTATGTAAATTTATTACTTAAAATTATTAAAAAAAACCCTTTAGTATGGGTTCCAAAGACATTTTCAACACACTCACAAGAAAACCCGCTCTTATCCCACCGCTTACAGGCACGCAATAGGCTATTTCCCGCACAAGTGCAAAAATGTGTGCTTTCTCTCCCCCGCCATAATTTTTAGTACATTGTTACACTAGGGGTGAAAGTTACTTATTTCGTACCGAGGAGTTGGCGGCCGAGCATAGCGAGGTCACTAATTCGAGGGACTAAATAAGTAACTTTAACCCCGAGGTAAGCACTGTGCTTTTCATTACGAATACAAGAAGATAGACCTAGTTTTTTTTTTTAAATAACTTGACAGCTGTCAGTTGAAAGTAAAACTCCCTAGGGATGAAAAGTGTAATACTTTTCAGCCCGCTCCTCAGGCAACTTCAGACCTACTTTCAGAGTATGAGTAATGAAAATTACATTTATCGTATCAGGATCGGCGCGCGTCGACCCCTACGAGTCACTGGTCAATCCCCGCTTATTCATTAATTTCGTGAGTGTATTGTAAAAAGTCGTTTGTCACACGTGCGAATTTGTCACTGCAGTCCTCGCAGTCTTTTGCACTGGATTCCGCTTCGGTCGCAATGACAAACTTTCTGCATTTGTATCAAAATGTACTATTGAAACATATCTTGAAATGTTAAAATCAAGTATAGGTCAATAACCTATATATAGTTTAATAACTATTTTACTGGATCTTTTTTAGATTTTGAAATTTTTTAAATATTGAAACCTTTCTTAATGGTTTCAAAATTTAATACGTATAGCTCAATGAACTGATTCTATAACTGTCTTCTTTAAAGAGTTCCCGCTTCCCTGGAACACAAAAGGCAACTAAAGGAACAGAGATGAGTTTTAGTCAGTAAAACTGTAAAAACCTGACCGCCTCCTCTCACTCCACCCAGAGTAGCAGAAGCTATTTAATACACCCACCTCAAAAAATTTATAAAAGAGGTATTATATCATTCACGACATAAAATCGATATAACCGATCGCCTCTCATAAAAGCTGGACATTCCAAATACCAATTTTTCACTGTGGTGCAAATATCCACGTCCCCAGCAATTAACCTTTTAAGACTCTAAACTAGCCTATCGGCCGGTAGCCCATGAGTTATGGCCTAACGACGGGCATAATTTAGAGCCCATAAAACCCGACCTTTGGGCATGATTCATTAGCGCAGTTCAGTAGTTATGACACCCCATTTGAAGAGGGAAGTGGGGATGTTAAACAAATACAATGGTTTTGAGGTTATATTTTGTTGTAATGGGTTGGGATTGGCTGTGGGGAATAGGTCCTTGCGTGTCTGATTTTTGTTAAACAAATTGGGGTTAATATGAATTTTATTTTTTATTTGTTTATGATTGCTTACGGTTTTAATTCAAGAGCATGTTTTTCTGGCAGTATTTATTCGAATAGTCGAAAACCTGAAATTCAGACTCAATATTACCAAAGGATTGTAAGTTTTTGAAATAAGTCCGGACCGGGCCCAATCCGTCGACGGCGCGAACTATCCCCGCGCGCCTTAAGTTGTCAGCAACCGACAACCACCATCATCGACTGATGGTGATCCGCGCAATTTTTTTCAAGAGCCTTAGATTCATTCTAGCCTTTTTTTTAATTTTGATTAAGGAGCTTTGACTCAGTTTAGACGATGTCGCTTCATCGTAGCCTTGAAGACACCTAACTTACAATTGGACGGGAAAACCGCATACAATTTTTTTTTTGTTCGACGTAAGCGTTATAAACGACGAGGTGAAACGTTTAGTCCGGACTGTAGAGGTTATGTAACGTAACACAAAGGAACACGAGTGGGTTTTAGTCAAAGTCTCACCTACCTCTCATTTCACCTTGAGTAAGAGAAATAATTTGCGGATTTCCATGATGATTTCTCACCCCCAAAAAAAAGGCCGAGCCTGTTATATTTTAAGTATTCTCTATTATTATTCTATATTGGTTTTAAAAGGTTATCAGTCCACCTTGTAGGAGGCCTTCCAACGCTACGTCTTCCGGTACGTGGTCGCCATTCCAGAACCTTTCGGGCTCAACTGCCATCTGTTCTGCAAGCAATGTGCCTTGCCCATTGCCACTTAAGTTTGGCGAATCTTCGTGCTGTGTCGGTACCTTTATCCTTCCACGGATGTCATTCAGTCAGTTTCTCCTTATACACATATACAAGGTGTAAGGGACAGCCCTCCGCAAACTTTAAGGGCTTGCTCAGTAGACGAAACTGAACAACCTTCTACAATTTTTTTTTAAGGAAGCAAAAAAAAAGACAGCCTCACCATACAAAATGATAAACTTGATTGGACAATTTATTTGAAAAGGCCAACTTTTTTTTTCGTTTCCTGAAAAAAAAAATTGTGGAAGGTTGTTCAGTGTCGTCTACTGACAAAGCCCTTAAAGATAGCGGAGAGGTATCCCTTACACCTTGTATATAAAAATTACCATAGTTCATTGATCCCAACATTCTTTTACAAAAAACGTCTGCATTAGATCGTTTCTACAGATATTAGTGTAGATTAAACTTGAACGCTACACTGCAGTAGTTCGAAGAAACTTTACCATGTAATGGCAGAGATATTTTAATTTAATTTGCAACGATATGGAAGCGTTTTGTTTTATGTGGCTGCCGTGTAAAGTCTAGCACTATCGTTTTCTAAGTTCTTGTTAAAGGTGGAAAGTATGAAATTAATTTGGGTGGCATTTAGCTTTTAGAGGCCTTTTTTTTGGTGGGCAATAATTGTCCTATGACAACCCCCGCTCTTAGGTGGAGTAGGAGATAGTGTCAGACACTTACTGACTAAAAACCCACCCCGTTCCTTCTAGCCTTCATATCGCGGCTCGAGCTCCTTTTCAGACAACCCTGGCTCCAGTAGGCTTCGACCCAGCTGGGTCCCTGCTGTTGCTGACAACTCCTTGAGTAGAGAGGAGGCTTGAGCCCCAACAGTGGGAACATTATCAGGCCGACTATGCTATGCTATAGCTATTATTCGTTGATCACAGGATAGTAAATTCATTATTAGGAGTCGTAGGGCGATTCCTAGTCCCCGTAGGCGTGAGCTATTTTTATTATTAATTAGCTTTTACCAGCGGCTTCGCCCAAATATATAAAATACTAGCTTTGCCCGCGCGGCTTCGCTCCCGCTCTTCCCTACTCCACCCTACTATACCCAACTCTACCCCACTCCACCCTACTATACCCAACTCTACCCCACTCTACCCTACTCTACCCTACTCTACCCTACTCTACCCTACTCTACCCTACTCTACCCTACTCTACCCTACTCTACCCTACTCTACCCTACTCTACCCTACTCTACCCTACTCTACCCTACTCTACCCTACTCTACCCTACTCTACCCTACTCTACCCTACCCTACTCTACCCTACTCTACCCTACTCTACCATACACTACCCTTTTTTTTTCCATAAGAACCTTCTCCTCACAATAACAATCACAACAAAAAAAAAATCAGCCAAATCGGTCAAGCCGTTTTCATGCCAAGTCGTGACAACGGAAAACGGGGGTCATTTTTATATATATAGACTAGCTTTGCCCGCGCGGCTTCGCTCCCGCTCTTCCCTACTCCACCCTACTCTACCCTACTCTACCCTATTCTACCTTACTCTACCCTACTCTACCCTACTCTACCCTACTCTACCCTACTCTACCCTACTCTACCCTACTCTACCCTACTCTACCCTACTCTACCCTACTCTACCCTACTCTACCCTACTCTACCCTACTCTACCCTACTCTACCCTACTCTACCCTACTCTACCCTACTCTACCCTACTCTACCCTACTCTACCCTACTCTACCCTACTCTACCCTACTCTACCCTACTCTACCCTACTCTACCCTACTCTACCCTACTCTACCCTACTCTACCCTACTCTACCCTACTCTACCCTACTCTACCCTACTCTACCCTACTCTACCCTACTCTACCCTACTCTACCCTACTCTACCCTACTCTACCCTACTCTACCCTACTCTACCCTACTCTACCCTACTCTACCCTACTCTACCCTACTCTACCCTACTCTACCCTACTCTACCCTACTCTACCCTACTCTACCCTACTCTACCCTACTCTACCCTACTCTACCCTACTCTACCCTACTCTACCCTACTCTACCCTACTCTACCCTACTCTACCCTACTCTACCCTACACTACCCTAATTTTTTTTTCCATAAGAACCTTCTCCTCACAATAACAATCACAACAAAAAAAAAATCAGCCAAATCGGTCAAGCCGTTTTCATGCCAAGTCGTGACAACGGAAAACGGGGGTCATTTTTATATATATAGATAATATCATAAAATATAGCCTGTGTCATTCAAGAATAAAGCAGCTTTCTATTGGTGAAAAACTTTTAGCAGTCAGACGAGCACTTTCAGATATTACCAACAAAAAAAAACAAAAAAAAAAAAAATTAGTGTAGATAGGCTTGCGTTTCACCACTATCTCACCAGATGGTAAACGATGATGTGGCCGACGATGGAGCACGCTTCCCTAGAAGTAACCTATTCATATACTCTTGACTTAAACATCTCTAGGTTGTAGCTATCCGGGAACATGGACTCCGACAGGATTTCACTCCTTAGCTGTACGCATAATTGGTGAATGTGTTCCCAAAACGCTTTGTATGGATATATAAATGGGATATTTACCATGTACCGATGGCGCAACGCTGTACGTCTAGTGGTCCGATGTTGGAACGGAATTGGTGGAATTAAATTGTGAAATTCCAGCGCACACTCTCTGAAATGAGCTAGCTGATGACGAGCAATGGGCAGCTCGCTGTCCGGCCGTTTGGTAAAGACCGAGCCTGAGTTGTCAGCAATGCATGGTGCGTAGTGCGTAACGCGTGCCACAAAGAAATATCAGCAAAACCGTAGGAGCCCAGCTGGACCGTACGAATTTTTGAGTTCCATTCAGTAACAATCTGACGCTCTTTTTCGGTTCACCCGAATTGGGAGAAGTTATTTGATGATTTACCACCAAAAAATGGTAACTTGGCCTATATTGGTCGGCTCATACCAAAAGCTCTATTTTCTTTCATTTCCGCATCCACATGTGAACTGCAAAAGGAATAGAATCGAGGAATTCGAACTGTTTGAAATATTCACACACATATTTGCAAAAGACTGCCGATTTTTTTTTTATTGGATATCCTGGTTGCTTTATCTTAGAAGCGATTTTTATGAAGTTTTAATTTAGTTAGCTGTCTTTATTTTAACAATTAGAGATACAATAGAAAGACAATGACAGCGTGAACGGGTTCAATGAACTAAAATGATATTAAGGGTCGATTCACACTGAAATGGCAGCGGCTGCTAGTGATGCGAAGAGGTCGAAGAAGCGGGCTGCGGTCGACCGCTAACGCCGGCAGGACTATTGATAAGACCGCTGAAAAGACGAGCATGACTATTTAACTGCAGAATTGCAAGCAGCCTCATAGCACCACGGAAGGCTGCGCAACCGTTTTGGACATTTTAAGCGATACTGGTCTTTTAAGAATATAGATAAAGTTTTTTTTTCTCTCTAAGGGTGCTTTCAATTTATGCGTACTGCAATCGGCCGGCTGCCGAACGTTTTTCCGAGCCAATTGTGTCCTGTTGCCGACCGTTTGCCGCACGGTTGCTGCACCGCGCGCCTGGTACGACAAACGCACCGCGCCGCAGCAGGCCGTCAAAAAACGCATAAATTGAAAGCGCCCTAAAACTGCTTGTAAGGTCCACCGATTGCTGCCATTTCGGTATAAATCGACCCTAAGCTCTCCAACTCTTTATTAACAGATAGATTTTATGACAATCTCCGCTCAAATTTTGCTACTCAATCTTGAATTTGAAATTCATTACATTATGCACCCATCTTTTGTTTCTGAAAACTTTGATCTACTAGAAGTTTATCTCCCTGAAGTTCTGTTGCAGTCACTCAGGGATAATCTTGGAAGGGACATGTTATCGCTAGCAAAGTCACGACCAATGAAAATTGCTGGCCAAAATTATAAAGCTGTAGAACTTTTTGTTAAAAATAAAAGATTTAGGAACTAGTACAGGCGTTGGACCTAGCCACACAGGTCCTGCGACATAGATTACAGCTCATTCGGTCTCCTAGAGAGGATTCCCAGCATTGGGAACATTATCACGCTGACTATATGTACGCCCTGGATGGTCTTTCTACTTAGTCTTATACGCTCTTCCGATTTATAAGTTGTAATTAATTAGTTTAGATTTGTAAATTAGGCTACGATGAAGAAAGAGGTTCTAACAACTCTACATTTCCCTAAAACTTGTAGTAACTTGTTCACAACTTTTTTTTCTTTTTTTTTTCTATTTGTCAAAAGTATGAGATTTGGGGATCCGCTTTTCTAGTGGAAAGGATAAAGATACCATCAGACTTGTCATACTAGTACATATAGTGTTGTAAAGAAAAAGATTTATATTTTTCTTTGTAGGTAATGTATGAAATAAATAAATATAATTTTTTTTTATCGACACCATTTTTATTTTTATTTCTATGTTGTTTTCCTTTTCTTTTACCTGTTAGCATAAGAAAAAAATAGTTTCTGTCATTAAAACAATTAGTAAAATAGCTCCAAAGCTTTGTTTAATCGATATGTTTGATATTTAAAGGGACAGTATAAATTAAATGGACGTACAAATTTTCCGTCAACCTGCATTTTAGAGCTTAGAATAATTCTCAGAATGCAATCCTCATATTGTGCATTCTCATCCAGGGCCCGGTCTCTATAGAATATTACGACCTCAAAACAAGTTCGGAAATTAAATTTTCAAACAACAAACCCGGAATACACGGAAAAGCTAAAATTCTACAACCCATCGTTTTAGAACATGTTTAAAATATAAAGTTATTTGAATCAACTGAAAATACACGGAGCTGGTGTGCTATTCTCTAAAGAAAACAGCCTTGATCGCAGCGCTGGCAGCAGCGGCGAAATCCAAAGAGGTATATTGAATTAACAATCCAATGAACCTATACATTGGGTTGTTAATTCTATGTACTGCGCTCTCGACTCATCGCTGCGGCCAGCGCTGCGCTCAAGGCTGTGTTCTTAGAGAATAGTACCGCTGAAGTCGATTTGCGAGTTCTTTTCTTTTTTTTCACTTCTTCACTTACACTAGGAAATGGTGGCGGGGCACTGTGGCACCCTCTCCTCTATCTAGGTGACACAGACACTAGGAAATACTTTTGCGTTGTGAGTACGTTCATAAACATATAAAATCAAACACACACGGGACATTTTGACCCAAAAAAAAAACAGACGAGACACTATATTACGGTTTAATTCATGAATCCCCAAGCGACCACCGGTGGCCGCGCATCTATTGTCTTACTATTGTGTCTCTAATTGACGGTATCTGAAGGGTTAACGCGCAACACGCAGCTTTGCAGCGAATCGCCTAACCGATGCGCTAACAGTGCCGTCGAATAGTTGCCAGCAATAAATTTTAATATCTTGAATTAAGAATTCAAAACCCTATGACCAGCGTGCGGCCATGATTAAATGTAAATACGAAGACGGTATAATATGCCTGTGGTAAAGAAAGACCCACAGCACAAAATATATTATAGGTGCAGAAATCAATCTACATACAAAGCGCGCTCGAGCAACGCACACATAGACACCGCTCACAGATACGATATCTCGGTAGCATCTCGGTCCGCTCGTCGAACAGTTCCGACTCAAACGCTCATTAGTGTGCGTCCACTGAGCGTAGGTGAAAAGTAAAGTACATACATGAGATTGTCTTCTGTACCTATCTATTTTGTGCACGTAGTATTCTGTAGGTACACATTCTGCCTACCCCCGTGAATTTATGTTTATATGTACAACATTGTATTATGTCTATAAAGTCTAAGAATAGATATGACGTATCACACGCAAAATAAATTAGCACTAGCCAATAGCGGAGCATCTACAATTCGAGGTTCAAATTTTGAAATTGGAATTCTAGCACGAACCGCATTTCATTTGACGCGGCTAGCACTGCACGTACGTAGGGTTGCCACTTGTTAAAATTAAAGGTCACCCGTTTACTATTTCTGTAATGGTTATGTAATACTGGATATCGATCTATTTATTCATCCTATTTTCGTGGCTATAATCGATCACCGCTTAAATATATATATGGAAATCTATATTTTCTTAAAGATATTGCACACGACCATCAATGACAACAGCTTGTTAAAATTAAATAAAAAAATGGTCAGATCACATCAATCATCAAATGGTCAGGTCACGTCAATTCGTCACTTCGTTTTGCCGTGAAAGACGGACAAACAGACACACACTTTCCCATTTATAATATTAGTATGGATATATAGTTGGGAATCGTAGTGTAATCTTCGGCTAACGTAGGCACAGGTTGCGGACGAAGAGCTACGGATAGCTCGCCGTCCGCTCGTCCTATAAGGACCGAGCCCGAGTCATCGATGGTGCAGAGTGTTCCAAGCACGCCCCAAAGATATATTAGCAAATCATAAAAATCCAACAGGGCCAGTGCCTACTAGGGCCATGAAGAAAAGTATGAAAACGATACTTGTAGTCTTGACGCAAAAGACAACTGAAGGCCAATAAATGTGATTTTAGTCAGTAAAAGTCTTATACGCCATCTTGACTCAATCTAGAGCCGGATAAGTCATTGGACGATTTTCAGCCTAAAAAAACCTCTCTGTATTTCTACGCCCATACATACTCGATCACAAGTCAATTATAAGGGAATCGATATGTCCCTAAATATGTTATTATAGGACTGGGGGTTTCCAGTATCATGGGTTGGTAAGGTTTTGATTAAGGCCAAATTATTTTACCCATTTCATTTTTATTTCTGTTTGGCGCAGCATGTTTTTTGTACATCTCTTAGTAATCATCTCAATAGTTTCTTCCTTGCCATCTATCATTCATTGTCCTATCTTTATTATCACCTTTCACATAAGATACATGAAGCTTTGGGGAAATCATACAAGTTCCCTGAACACTTTCTGTGTAAATAATAATAATAATAATTTCCACAACCATCATACTTCATCTCAAGCTTAGCAGAGCTTGTGTTATGAGTACTAGACAACTGATAATTATAAATAGATAAATTACACCCAGACATACAACAAAATGATCGTGCTCATTACATAAACATTTGTCCTGGGTGGGAAACATCACAACCTCCGGCATAGCAGTCAAGGCCACTAACCATAACACCACTCAGATGATGACCACCCTTCTTCAATCCTTGTATCGTTTCTGTTGTTACGCATGTTGCTAAAAGAGTTATGAATTTACATGTGGATGGATGGAGAGGGAGAGGCAGGCCAAAGAAAAGATGGATGGATTATGTGAGAAGTGATATGAATGAAAAGGGAGTTAGTGATAGCGTGACGAGCGACCGGACAGTATGTAAGAAAAAAAAACGTGTTGCGCCGACCCCAAATAAAACGGGATAAGAGCAGGAAAACAATTGTGATGGTAACAGTATTGATCCAAACCAAATGACCACGAAAGTTACGTTGATGAAGTTAAAATATTAATAAAGAGATTTTGGTTTATGAGTTTTAATTAGGTTAATAATCGAGGATCGATTGTTTAATGGAATATCAACTAATTAAAGCTCATAAACCAAAATCCATATATTAATTTTTCATTTCGCTGTTGGCGTATTTGTTGGTGATAATTGACGAACAATATTAATTAATTAATAAACATGTGAAATTTAATTCACATAACAACTAAATATGCTAATTATTGTTTATTAAAATGTTACCATTATAATAAAACAAAATACATTTAATAAGCTGAATGTTCATATTAAAAATTATATACAAAGTTCTTTTCATAACACTATTTCTTGATGATAAAAATAATTATTGTTTATTTTGTAAATTGGTTAGAAATTACTCTTTTTTGTAATTTTAAATTATTTTCTTTATGTATAATTTCTAAGTAGAGTTTGTTGTTAGATGCTCAAAACCGTGCTTTTTATTTAAAAAAAAAAACATTAAAAAACCGTTAAAATTTGCGTCTGGTAACCCTGAACGTTCGAAAATTGAAATCCGAATTTTCGGCCATGACGCGGACAAGCCTCATTGTGTTAGCTTTTGCTGCGTGTCAAGTTGGCAAATAAATTTTGTATTGTGTATTCACCATTAATTAGAAGGAGGGCGGGCTGGGATGGTGGGGGATGGCCCAGGCTGGTGGCGATGTTTTGATGTCTCTTTGTTAGTTTGTTTGATGTTTGAAAATTTTGTGTTTGTGGTTAGTTTGTATTGAAAGGGTTAGATTGTATTGAAGTCAATTTAAAAAAAAAAAAACGACTTGAAAAAGGAACAAATTATGTAGCTTGGGTTACTAATGCGTAAAAGTCAATTCTCAAACTTAAAAATGTTCATACTCAAATAGCAATATTATGCCTGCAAACTTGATAAAATGTTTAAATTTTTGAGTTCATACATATTTGACTGGCCTGTTGGTCTAGTGGTTAGTGACCCTGACTGCTATGCCGGAGGTCGTGGGTTCGATTCCCACCCAGGACAAACGTTTGTGTGATGAGAATAATCATTTGTTCTGTGTCTGGGTGTAATTTATCTATATTATGTATGTATTTAGATATATATAAGTATGTTTATCAGTTGTCTAGTACCCATAACACAAGCTCTGCTTAGCTTGGGACTAGACGGCGTGTGTGATAGTTGTGGAATATTATTAGTTATACAAGAATCCAATAGAAAATGTACTTTCAGAATTTCCAATATTCGAAAAAAAAAAACTTTTCCTCTTTTAAAGCAATAGCCAAATCGGCTTAGACGTTCTTCAGCAATATTCTTATCAGAAAATATCATCAATCTCAAAAAAAAAACCTTAATATTATTTAGTTTATCCAAATTGATATGAACCACAGCATATAGCTGATACTCTAATAACCTCATAAACGACCACAAATCCTGTTTAGCATCGTATTTATGGCAATACCCTTCATAATAATTAATACTGGCAATCTATTTAAGCCTATTTTCGATAGCAGATGTTCCCGATGATTCCTATATGTTAGTGCTTGCACTGATAACCCTAATTTATTATATAATTATTTGCAAATGGTGACATTTAGTTGTTGTGTCCATAGAGTAAGAAGTAAGTTGGAGTTAGTATCGAAAAATATTGTGTTTTATTTTATTTATTGGGGAAAACAAAGAATAACACATAGAGTAATTATTAATAAAGAAAGGATTTGAAACAGTTTTACACGTGTGATATCAACAACCTTTTCTTAGTATTGCGACTGCACTATTGACCTCGTCTGTACATACTTTCAAGTATTACTGTTTTTTTTTTTTTTAATTAAGAATGTTACCAGTGTTAGAAAAATAGTTGACTTTTAACTGTGAATCTTTTTTTTTATTTATAAGATTAGCGTCAGCCGGTTAGATGATACATGTTGACGTCTCTCAAGATCGTTCCTACTTTAGCTGTAGATTTTCTCTTTTAGTGAATTTTCTCCTTACATTCGATTGCAACAGAATTTTAACTATCCTAGACAAATAAAAAATATTTCTCCGAAGCAAGCTTACCTTTTACATTGTTTATTGAATGTCTTATACATTTTAGACAGTTAAGTCTTGGGACAGTGCAACTGCACTTTTGTCCTTAGTATTTTTTTTTCATTTGAAGAGAAATAGTTGACTTTTAATTGTGATTATTTTTTCATTAATTCAGCCAGTTTGATGATATATATTGAGATCGTAACTACTTTTGTTGAAGATTTTCTCTTTTACTAAATTTTCTCCTTACACTCCGATTGCAACAGAATTTCGACTACCATAGACAAATATTTTTTTTCTTCTGACGGAACTTCATCATTTAAAATGAGCCCTCTGCTATTTCTTACTCCACGTTTTTCTATAACAAAATAGATTGGAAAGCAATGCTAATTGAAAACGTGGTTAATTTGAAATTACATGGCTGACAAATTCGGTATCGGGTGTCAAAAGTTCAAATGAATGAATTGCTGTTAGTGATTTATTAATCACAGTTTGTTTAAGTTAATTACCAGGTAGGTGTTAATTACAATTAAGGCCTACCTTCAAAATTAACATGGCTACGTAATTTATGTTGAAGTGTATATTATGAAGTACTTAGTGATGGCTTATTTTGCTAATAAAGACAAGATCTATTGACAGGGCTGTGAATTTGAAAGTTTTGAGCCGCCCTTGAAAGTAAAAGTAAAGAGTAAGTATGTGCGTTTTAGTCAGTAAATGCACAAAATAGTTACGTACAGAAGACAATCTCATTTATGTACTTCACTTTTTATACCTACGCTCGGTGGACGCACACTAATGAGCGTTTGAGCCGGAACTGTCCGACGAGCGGGCCGAAGCGAGGCGCTCCAAGATATCGTGTCCGTGAGCGGTGTCTATGTGTGCTTTGATCGAGCGCGCTTTGTATATTTTGTGGTAAAAGATTGACACTCCTCCAGTTACATATTTGTAGATTTTCTACCTAAAACAAAGAGGATCTACATTTATCACGTGATAAATTTTGTATAAATTGACAGATCATCAAAAGCATTTGCTTGCTAACCAAATAATATTAATTTGTTAAGTATTATCAAGGTGCTAAGCTATTTTATTTCACGGTGGCAGTAAAAATCTAGAACTCACCAATAAATTATTGCACTCTGTCATTTAATTATGAGAGCAGTGGTGGCCGAGTGGTAATGGTTCTGACTTACGAGTTGTAGATCGCGGTTTCAAACCCTGCCAGGCGCATTACTTTGTGGTGAAGGAAAACATCGTGAGGAAACCGGCATGTCCTAGAACCAATAATTTGAAGACATGTGACATTCACCAACCCGCAATGGGCCCCCGTGGTAGATTACGGCCTATTCCCTCTCCTAGAAAGTAGGCTTGAGTCCCAACAGCGGAAACATTAAAAAGGCTGATGATGATGATGTCATCTAATTTCACGTATAAATACGACTTGTTCGTCAAATCGCTACTGTGAGACTCACAAGCGCTCGCGAGTTGGCATCTCAAACCCAAAGGCTTTGAACGAGTTACCTTGGCTCTTGAGTGCAAAGATCAACTGAAGGAACACGGGTGGGTTTTAGTCAGTAAAAGTCTAAGTCTGACTTTTCTTCTCGCTACACCCAGAACGGAAAAAGTCATTAGGTGTACAGGGTTTTTGATAAATAAGAAATCAGTAAATGTATCGATAGCAAGAAAAACTAAAACAAATCAGAATGCGTTAAATTTCCATCAAGACCATTTTCCATCTTAAATGAATAGGGTATTATTTTATTTACAGCATACCATTTCTGAAAAACAAGCCAGTTCACTGCGAAATTCGTGTTACGAAAGCCTTATTGGTCATGTGATGTGATGGGGACTTTTTAATTGAAATACCGGGGATGCGTGGACTTGACGTGACACGTGTATTCCGTACAATTTATGTACACGTGTGTCGTATGCACGTGCTCTACATTTACGCCATATGTTTCCATTTATATCATCTCGAGTTCCTTGGTGATTGGCATATTTGTTTGTAACTGCCACAAAAAAAGGGGGAGCGCAATTCGTCTTGATTTTTTTTAAGGTGTAAAATTATCTAAGGGCATTTTGCGCTCTAGGGTGGAGCAGGAGGCGTGTTATGACGCTACTGACTAAAACAACATAGATCATAGCCTTCAGTTTTTGTTGACATTTTTTTGACGCTTGTGGGCCACCAGTTTGTTGATATTCTTTTGACGCTTGTGGGCCACCACAGTTTGTTGACATTTTTTTGATGCTTGTGGGCCACCAGTTTGTTGATATTCTTTTGACGCTTGTGGGCCACCACAGTTTTTTTTGACTTTTTTTGACGCTTGTGGGCAACCAGTTTGTTGACATTTTTTTGACGCTTGTGGGCCACCACAGTTTGTTGTCATTTTTTTGACGCTTGTGGGCCATCAGTTTGTTGATATTCTTTTGACTCTTGTGGGCCACCACAGTTTGTTGACATTTCTTCGACGCTCACGTGGAACAGTAAGCACCATCGACAACTTGGGTTTGGTTCTTTAGGACAGCGTCTTCGTTTTTTGCTACCACTGCTCCCAACGAAAGTAAATATCAGATAAAGTGGTAAAGGCTCGTTATGCAATCAGACAGTATAAGTAGTAAGAAAATAAAACAAAAAATATCTGTATGTGTGTAAAGTACAGTGGCGATAAGACCACCATTGTACCCATAGAGTTAAGTATATAAAAAAAAAGTAATTGTGTATACTTATATACAATTTATTACTCTTTAATATTGGACTGAAAATTGCCCTGTACTTACTTAAGGACAGGGCAATTTTCCACCTTATACTACAAAAGATTGACAATTCAATGATTACCTAAGTTATGATTGTGGCTTGGAAATCGACGATCTAACTGTATATTGCAGTACAGTCACAAAATAGATAGGTACAGAAGACAATCTCATGTATGTGCTTATTTCACTTTTTATACCTACGCTGAGTGGACGCCACGGAGTAAGTATAGAAGAGGAGACGTTGTAATAAGATTTCCCTAAGAAAAAAAGCGTGACATTTTGCGGGGTGAGGGGGTGTTAGACTCCGCCCATTTTTTTATTTGCCATCTGCCGGTCAATAGCAAAACTGCTTGCTCGTTCATTTGATTTTATTTTGTAGTTACGTAACTATCTCACACTAGATGTCATTAAGTGCAGGATGCAACAGGGTCGCACTTAGAATTACCAGGGATATCTGTTTTTTAAATTAATTGTGTAAGTGTAAACCATCCGATACGTACTACGATATTTTTCATTGAAATAGTTATCCTATTATTTGATGAATGACGAATGAAGACCATTCGAAATTCATCAAAAACCTTTTTATTGTAACATTTTTTTTTTATTAGATTTTACTTTTTTAAAGGCTTATTTGGATAGAAAGAATGATCAAGATTGATTAAAAAGCTAGTTTAAAAAAAACACGTGTTTACGTCCAAAACCAAAGAAAGTAAATTATGTGACTAGGGGATAAAGCAGTGTCTTAATTCATGAATCCCCAAGCGACCACCGGTGGCCGCGCATCTATTGTCTTACTATTGTGTCTCTAATTGACGGTATCTGAAGGGTTAAAGTCGCGGGCGTCATGTTGAATTCCGAACGAAACGAAGGTTGCTGATTTTATTTTTTGATTGACAGTTTTTTTAACATATTCTGTGATTGAATTTGGACTGTACTAATCATTCAAAATTTATTTTTATTCACAAAGGTTTAACATTAGCACTTATAAAACGTCAAAAATTTGTGTAAGGCCCCAATTGGTCCCAGGGTCGGATGTGGTGAAAAAACCAGCAAAAAATTCAACAAATACTCTTTAAAAAACTCTTTATTTTTGATCTATGTAGAGATGATATTATGTCGACTGAAAAATGGTCAATAATAATTCCACATTATTACATTTTCATTAGGTGAGATCATGGTCAAACGCGAGCCTATCAATAATATATAAAAAAATGTAATAGCACTTTTAATAGCATATTATGTCGACTGAAAAATGGTCAATAATAATTCCACATTATTACATTTTCATTAGGTGAGATCATGGTCAAACGCGAGCCTATCAATAATATATAAAAAAATGTAATAGCACTTTTGGCGACGAAGCACATATGACGAAATTGGCATTCGGAAAACAAATATAAACAGCTCTATTTTTTTAACAGTTAATTCATGAATCCCCAAGCGACCACCGGTGGCCGCGCATCTATTGTCTTACTATTGTGTCTCTAATTGACGGTATCTGAAGGGTTAAAAAGTATGTGGGTGACTCACATATATTTTTACTGTATACACTATACACGTACACAATAAATATAATTATACTCACCTACATCTATTACGTCTATTTATACATTCATATATATTTATATATATATCCAAGTTCACAACACACATATTCACTAACACTAAACACAATATGCAGATTGACGTGACGCATTGGACACGCGCGCTGTAAATGACGCGCCGGCGACTTATTTTCTTCTACCCCCGAGTACATTACGAGTACATTTCGTATCTCACCAGTCACGATCTGCGCTGCCCGCTAGACCTACGTGCGCTTGCGCTGGAATAATAAATTGTGAACAGTCGCGTATAATAAATTGTGAAAGCGCAAACTTTATAGCTGTGCTTGTAAAGACTATATACTATTTGACTGCTATAATATACCTACCAGCTTGTACTTGGCTCATTAGCACTTTCTATTCTACAGTGTTGTACGAGTAGTGTTGTGTGTGAGGAATATACCTGAAGATTCAGCAATGAGTTTCATTTATTCGATACTTACCCAGTGAGTACCTACACCACACACACACCACCCACACTATTTCTGACCAATTCTTGCAGTTAACCCTTCAGATACCGTCAATTAGAGACACAATAGTAAGACAATAGATGCGCGGCCACCGGTGGTCGCTTGGGGATTTATGAATTAAAGCATCAGATACATTAGGGGACAAAATTTCCCCCAACATGAAGCACAATCCTGTCATAATGTCAAATAACATATCCTGTTTCACGTGAATGCATCGTGGAATATTTTGGGGCAAGTTGCGGGACACTGGGCAGCATCGCGTAGATTGAGCGTTGGGCGTCAAGTCGGGGGACAATTTGTCCCCTAATGTACTCGGGCTATGTCAGCGACGTTGGTTTTCTTACGAATGCCAATGCCGCTCGCCAGTCTGCTTGCCAAGCGTGGAGCTTATGGTAACCCCCTCTCCTACTAATATGCAAAGCACAAAAAAGAAAACACGTTTAGTTTTGTTTAATTCATTAAACCCCAAGCGAACGCCGGCGTTCGATCTCTCATTGTCTTTCTCAGCGTCTCTATAACGGTTTTCGAGAGGTTCAAGAAAACTAACAGTATTTTTTCTTTTGTTTCAGATGTTGTTCAACCAATCAAAATCAACTAGTGATTTGTTTAAAAAAAGTTGTTAGTTTAAATTCAGTTTAGTATGATGCTCACGTCAGTGGGTGATGTGATGTGATGTGATGATTTGATGTGACAGCGTCACCATGCTGCCGGCGCTGTGTCGCTTGCTTGTCACGGCGGCTGCGCTCGGGGCCACTCTCCTGGCTATGGCGGCTAAAAATGGTAAGTTTATATTATTCTTTGCTAAAATTAAGAAGAATGCTGTGTTTATATAAATATTTATTGAGATGTTTAGTTTTTTTTTAAGTGGAAGGTTTTTCATGCTTACCTATCACGAGGAAAGCGACATGTTGACGTTTTTGCTAATCAAAAAACATTTAAGACTAAACGTATGTTAGTAGGACTTCATAAATCAGTAGTTTTATGTAAGTACATATAACAAATCATATTTTTTTAGAAAGGTTACAGCCTTTATTTTTTTTTTAATCCGGGTTTATAAAAGACCTTTCTTGTAAAAAGCGTAAATTGCGCTTACAATATTTACTTAAAGCTACCTTTCATGAACATTAAATTAATCAATATGATATCGTGTGATAGTGATTTAATAATTGAAATTCCTTTTTTCAACTTGTAATACCTACATGCGTACTTTTATGATTATTATTATTATTTTTTTAACCCAAGAAAACGTATATTCATGTTATACTATTACAATAAACGTCGCGTTCGAATATATAAAAGGTACCACGAAGTACATACGCTTACTGTCGAGTGATCTAAAACTTTTAAACTAGTAGCAAACTTCCCTCACGCCAAATTAAATGATGCATCGATAATTATTATCAAAGTAGGAGAATTTAATAGCATCATGTCATATTTGCATCATTTTGTGATCAATTAGTCGTTTAAGCATATTTTTATTGTGAACCAAAACAAGTGATAATATACATTAATAAGAAAAATTATAATAGAAGATAGGATACAGAGAAAAATGTTAAATTAAAAATAAAATAATACATAAATAATCCAAAACCTAAACTAATTAAAAAAAAAAAACTAAAATATGGCTTCATAAAATCCTCCACATCACTATCAAATAGTAATTTCCCCAAAAGACTGGCAGTATTACCACGCTGCATAACAAATATAGCAACAAATATTTCATTATTTATTTATGATGTTCCTATCCTGACGTAAGGAGACAAAGCTGACAATCACTCAAAAGCGATAAGACAATCATTTTGAAACATTTCGTGAGATGTGTGACAGGAGTTCATCGATTAGAGATGTCCCTTGACACATGAATGAAAGATGAAACGATTTGGAGAGAAATGACGCGTAAAGTGCGATCCGTGAGCTGTCAGTTACGAAATCACCCTATAGTCGAAAATGTGCATAAGTAAGTAGTTAGTTCCTTTGAGCTTTTTAGAGGGTTTTTTTTTGTGTTTTTTTTTATTTTTATTTTGTGTATTTTTTTCCTGTAGCCTGATTCACGTAAAATTAAACAAGCCAAATATCGTTGAAGTTTTATAGTCGTTCAATCGAAGTCCTATTCAAAATCGGTATTCACGTGTTCTTTGATCGGGATTGGATAAAACGACAACTGTGATTTGAACTGCAATATTTGACGTTTAGTCGTTGGCATCCGACCCGATCAAACAACGTTTATCTATGAGAATACCTCAAGCCAACGATTGAATGACGATTCACATAGCTGAATACGCTTCAACAACTCTTCGATCGAACGATTTCAAAATCGATGTCGTTCAAACTCGATTGATGGATGTGAATTCGAAAATGACAAAAACGACTAAGTCGCTACGATATCGTTACGGTTTTGATTACGTGAATCGGACGAAGCCTTCTACTGAAGTCAGTCGTATAAACAGTTTTTTTATTTCACACTTTTTATTTGTGGTACTCCTCAGCTAAACCTAAATAGTGTGTAAGTTCTATAGTAAGGTGTCTGAATATGCTTGGAAGAGTTCTCTCAATTTCTTTAGGATCCTGATGCCGATCTTGACCATGGAACCACCTGAAAAAATTCTTTCAAACAATACAATTTTCCAAATCGATCCAAGCGTGTAGGAGGGGAAAATATTCGCATATTAATTTCTTATGATTATCATCTGAAGTAGATATCATAGAATAATGTCTCCTGCTCTAAGTGGAGTGACAGGACGTATCAGATTTTTACTGCCTAAAACCCATCTATATTTCTTTAGTTACTCTGCGTTTCAGGGCCACGGTAAAGCCTGCGAAATACCCGCAACACGCTTAAAGTTTGTATTACAGACAAGACACCAATGACCTATTTCTTGAACAATTCCTATTCGTCCCTGTCCTAAACATACATTACCCTATTGACAATCCCATTATTCAAATCGATAGCAGACTCCTCGTCACTCCTACAACCAATCAGGCTCTATGAGCGTAAACTGTTGCCTGTCACCAGCAAGGCCTCGACAAAAACCAGAGACGGCCGTCATTCGCAGTACCCACTTAATGGTCTCGACAATAAACAGACATACGGAACCGATGTTTTGTGACTCATTGCACATAGATATCCCTAAAATGAACGATCAATGGAAATTGAATTTTGGAGTTATGAGAATTAGGTTTGGTTTTGGATGTTGTGAAAATTTTGCTGCGAGTACCTATAAAATCTCGGTTGCCGGGAGCTCTTTAATTCAGCTCTTGGATTTGCAAAGTTTACGTCTCGAAGCGTTATGGCGATTGCGAAATGAAAAGGTTTTTGTTTTATAGTTTGTCGATAAAGTTGGTTTTTGGTGTTGCGGTCATTCGCGAAAGCGTCAGGTTCTGAGTCCCTGTAAATGAATAATACAATACTATGTTTCGTGACGTTAAACTTTTTCAGGACGCCATTTTGTTTTTGGTAGCAATGATTTTAAAGACTAGCTTCTGCTAGCGGCTTCGCCCGCACGAAAGTAAGTTTTTTGACTCCTGTTACATCCCCTTTAAAACCTCTCTTAACCTCGAAACCTTGTGCAAAATTCACGCTCCTAGTCCCACAAGTTTTGGCTGTAGATTGATGTGTCAGTCAGACAGTTTTTTCTCTTATATAATATAGATATTATTATTAGTTATGTTTGTTAGCTAGTTTTAGGATTGCGTCTTTTTCGCGTAAATAAACTGTTTTTCTTTCTTTCTTCTTTCTTTCAAGCACTAAAGTGAGACTACCCATTTGTGCTCTTTTTTTCCTTCAATACATATTACTCGCATAAAACAAAGTCCCCACCGCGTCTATCTGTCTGTCTGTTCGCGATAAACTTAAAAACTACTGCACCGATTTTCAAGCGGTTTTCACCACTCAATAGCGTGATTCTCGAGAAAGGTTTTAGTATATAATATGTTAAGTCTTTGTATTTATTTCTAGAAAAGAACCCTTGCGAAGCCGGGGCGGTTAGTTAGCTTAATACTCCTGTATCGTGAGTGTATACTTGTGTATGTGCGTTTACATGTTTGTGATATCCAGACCCGGAACATTTATTTGTAGGCTAGACAAATATTTGTTCCGTGTGGGAATCGGACACGCAGTACAACAGCCAATCATTTAAATACAGCGGTAACGGTGCCATCAACGTTGTGCCCTAAGTGGATGGCCGGACGCATTTCTTGTCCCATTTCCTCTTTATCTTATGTTTTTTCAGTTCCCCTCTTATCTTAATCCTTCTTTGCCTAAGCTGTTGAGTATTTAAAAACAGTTCCGCCATATCGTTTTCTGGCTTGCCTCCAAGGTTCACTTTGTGCACAGGAAGTACTCTGTAATGACTATTATATTTTTATTTTATTACACTATTTCGCACTTTCTTACAATTTTGCTAAAAGAGTACGCTTTTTTTGCTTCAGAAACATTGTGTATTAAAAAATCTGAAGAATAGATGTGGGTTTTAGTCGGTAAAAGTCTGTGACGTCTTTTTTTCCACCCTAGAGTGAGAGAAGTCATTGATGATTTATCAGTGTCAAACTTAAAAAGTGTTTGATACCGAATACATGTGAATGGATGGAGAGAGAGAGACGTCAAATAAAAAATGGATGGATTGTGTGAGAAGTGATATGAAAGAAAAGGGAGTTGTGATAGCGTGACGAGTGACAGGACAGAATGGAAGAAAAAAACGTGTTGCGCCGACCACAAATAACACGAGACAAGGGCAGGAAGCTGACGGTGTTTGATACCGAATAAAGTAACTTTATTTTCCAATCTTCTTCTTCTCCTGTCGATTTGACTCAAATATTGTCCGACCAATATTTAGCCTGTCTGTACTGTCCAGCAGTTCTGTCGTTGGCTTCGTATAAGTCATGGTGGTTTTTCCCTTAGAATGTAGACATATTCTTACTTTATACACACATTCTTTCTGACTCATTCTTTTGTTTTTACAGAATTTGTAGCATATTGTATCGAGTCAGCCTAATCGGTAAACTTGACTGAGGTTGCGCATGTTTCAATGATTTCATATACTGTTCAGTTGTTTAGGCACATAAGATACAAAACTACACCAATACCCACTAGGAATAAATAATGTTCTAATTTAAAAATCTTTTGTATTATTGATGCACGGGACATCATGAAATATATTAAATACAAATAATAACAAACACACATACAGTTTAGGTAACAAATGAATAATGTAAATTGTTTATTTTTGATATTTCTTCTAATCCTGTCGAAGTTGTGAACAATGAATCATGCCAAGCTACGGAATTAGTAAGGCCTTTCTGTTAGGTATACAACTGTACATAAAAATACTTATAGAAATACAATGCTTGGCTAGGCTTGTCCTAAAAGCTGTAAATAAAACCGAATTCTTTCAAGTAGACTAGACATTTTTTATTAATATTTTTCCTTTTGAAGAAATTCAATACTGAACACTGATAGAGCGATATTTCATAAAAAAAGGTGTCAATAGAGATAGAAATTTAGAATTTGAAATCTAAAACAAAAAATAGTTATCCAGGGACTACGAAAGTTTCAACTGAAATAGTAATATCTATGTACCAAATTGAGTAACAAAGACAAAATTAAAAACAATGAAAAGCGTTCTGAAACAATTGTGTGAAAGTAGAATGATTTCAATTTTACTTTTGTCATACTTTATTTTATGATAATTTCGCTGTTCATTTTACCGAAATAGTTCCTAAACTACTTCAACTGATAAATTTAAATCAGTCTAATAAATGTACAAACGTAACTCAGAATTATGTGGCCTAAAGCTGAGGAGGGAATGTAAACATAATTATAAACACTTAAGAAAATATTGCCACAGTTTATTCATCTGGTATTTTTATAAATATTATAAATGTCCATCTTCTCTGTTGAAAAGTCGCAATTCCTTAAGAGGGTCCTTCTCCACTCGCTTATCGTAAACATCGAAAATGGTTTAAAAGCTTGTTACTTTATTTAATGCAATCCAACGCGATGTTTGACGAAAAGGCAACGCACAAAAAGAGAGATAACGCCTGGAAACTCTGTTAGTATTCGGTAATTCCGAGATTTACTTGAAAATTTCACAAAACTTGCTCCAGTAAACAGCTGTTTTTTTTAAACTCTTAAAAGTTTTTGGAAAAAGTTGTCGTCATTTAGAATCTTAATAAAATTTGCAAGGTCTCTAAAGAATTACTTTTTTGACATTTTTTTTTAGGCAAATTATGAAGTGTCAAAGTTCATACAAAATAGGACATTTTCAGAGGTTTTTACTGGATTAGTTTTACACAAATTTTGAAATTGGTTTCTTTAGAAACCTAGATAATATCCACAAGATACTGTGTTTCCAAAATATCTAATGAAAAATGTGTAATAACGTCATAATCAGTTATGAGCGGTTGTATGAAAAACAGTGAAAATGTGAGTCGTGATGCACCGCCTTAAGGGGATACATCTCGACGCACATTTTCACTTTTTTTTCATATAACCGCTCGTACCCGATTATGACGTTATTACACATTTTTCATTGGATAGGTATTTTGGAAACAGTGTCTTGTGGATATTATCTATCCTTTTAATGAAATCAATTTCTAAATTTATTTAACACTAATCCAGTAAAAACCTCTGAAAATCTGCTATTTTGCATGAACTTCGACACTTCACAATATACTCAAAAAATCAAAAAGCAAAACTATTGAAGCCTTGCAAATTTTACTAAGATTTTAAACGACCACCATTTTTTTCAAAAAGTTTTAAGAATTATAAAAAACAGCTATTTCCTGAAACAAAATTTGTTAAATATTCGAGTAAATCACGGAATTACCGAAAACTAACAAAGTTTTCAGGCGTTATCTTTCTTTTTTGCGTTGCTTTTTCGTCAAACATCGCGTTGGATTGCGTTAGATGAAGCAACAAGCTTTTAAACCATGCTCGATGTTGATGACAAGCGAGTGGAAAACGAGCCTCCTAGGCCTTTTCTTCACTCTTTTACTGTATCCTCAAACCAACACTTCCTTCTCCACAATAGTAATATCTTCAATTCGCACAAATTCAAAAATTATGCAACGGCCATCGAACTTAACCTTTTCGATTTAAAAATTCTCTTCTGAATTTAAAAAAATACCACTTTAAAAAGCTTGTTGGTCTCATGAGTGTCGTGTCACCGAACAGCGTTTCAAGCGCTGCTTTGCATACAACTAATAGCGCTGATTCCTTTGCCTGTATCCCTTGGGGTTGCCACGATGTTCCGCGCTCATCCCTTCTTATCTAGCGACGAAGCGCTGTATTTACATTTGCATGCTAAAATTCACGCTCGTGTATTGTGTGTATGGTGCATTGAGTGTTTATTTGTTTTGGTTTTAATTGGTACCCATTGTGAATACCAATTGTTGATTCTTGTTTTTCGATAGTCTTCAGAAACATGTTTAAAAAATTAAATAAATACATATTTTGTTCTTATTTTTGGAATGAATTTTATCAACACGTGAAAATTACTTTAACCGTACATTTTTGCTAGAAATTTTACTGAAAAACATTTCGTTCTTTTTTAATTGAAGTCCACGAATTACCGAAACTAAAAAAAGGTACGGTCAGCTGCAAAATTCCTTAAACACGAAACTCGGATCTGGGTGTCGGGATAAAAAAATATAATCCGAATGTGGTAAAAGTGGGAACTCGCATGACCGCAATGCGACACGGTAACACGCTCAGTTGGCCACATTAATAACTGTACTGTTATTTGTTTGGCGGCCATTTTGTGGGTCAGCAGGACTCTCAGGCATTTTGGCACCGTTTGATCCTGTTTTGAAATTTAAATTATAATTGGCTGATGAAAGAGAAAAGTCCAGGCGGTATGTTTTTATTCCCATTAAATCGGTGCGGAGAGTTTGGTTGAGGAACGATTACGTAAATAAAGGATTTCAGAATAAAATACTCGCCAATTGCTGAATATTGCCCTATTATGCTAGAAAAAATCACAATTTCTGAGGGTTAGACTACAGAAATGAGCCACGGTAGCGGACACTTTTTTTCAGCTATAGTCTAAAACAAAAGAACATCTACAAAATTCCTGGTTTCATTCTCATCTGGTAGTTTAAATGCAAGATTTTTGTAATATATTACGGATTTAAAATAACCAGAAATAGGCAGAATTTCTTAAACTAAATGCTTCAAATGAAAACCATTTTGAATACTGATGCAATAGTAAAACCGGTTTTTGGCAAGGTTTTTTTATTTGAAGTTCAGTGAATTTTTTGATTATTCGCATATTAATTTCTAGGGAATATTGTCAAATTGATGTAGTTTTGTTCTGTATGTACACCTGGACAATATCGCTCATTTGGTGCAACAATGACGTAATTACATTTTTAGAAATTTTACAGGACATGCAGTCAAAGATTAATAATAATGGTTATGGCATTTTAGCGAAACTTATTACAATTCTAATTGTTGGTCAGTGGGTCGTCCTATAAATAAAATCAACGTAAATGATGTTTTGCCCGATGAAAATAGTCTTTCCGCACATTATAACATTATAAAACTTGTTTTGAAAAAAGTGTAATTACGCCGTTGTTGCACTGAATGAGCGATATGTAGAATCACTAGCTTTTGCCCGCGCCTTCGCTCGCGTTAAATTCCCCCATTTTAGGGAAGTGGGGAGTTAGAAATAGACAAAAAGTAGCCTATGTCACTCTCCGTCCCTTCAATTATCTTCACTTAAAAAATCACGTCAATTCGTTGCTCCGTTTTACCATGAAAGATGGACAAACAGACATACACACTTTCCCATTTATAATATTAGTTTGAATGAACCAGGTGCTATCTTGGTAAAATGGAACAAAAAATTTGATTGTGTTATTAACTACCCCAGCATAGCTTGCCAAGAAGTTTGACTCTGTACATTTGCTGCCAAGTACTCCAAACGCATAAGGATATGTTTTATACGAAATGTACCACAAAACAAAAGTAACTGTTTTTTGTATAAAAAATTAACGACTTTCTAAACTTTACACTATCCTGTGTATTTTGCAACCATCAGATTTCCACGGCTCTTTCTTCTTCTTCCGGTATGCAGTCGCTATTCCAGAACCTTTCCGCCCCAATGACCACCTGTTCCACGAATAATACCTTGCCTCTTAAGTTTGGTGGTTCTTCGAACTATATAGATAACCTTGATTCTCCTGCAGATATCCACATAATCTAAACTAATATTTTAATTCATGAATCCCCAAGCGACCACCGGTGGCCGCGCATCTATTGTCTTACTATTGTGTCTCTAATTGACGGTATCTGAAGGGTTAAACAGGTAAAGATTGTTTTTTTTTTGTTTGTAGAAGGTAATCTCTGGATGTACTAATTTTTTCACCTGTAGAAAGCTGCTTGCTTTATTGTGAGTGACATAGGCTATCCTTACTAATATTATAAAAGCGAAAGTGAGTTTGTCTATTTGTTTATTTGTTTGTTACGTCTTCACGCCTAAATGGCAAAACCGATTTTGATGAATTTTGGTACAGAGATAGTTGGGACCCTGGAGACGGTCATAGGCTTTTTTTTAAGTGAGAGAAGGGTGAGAAAGAGTAAAGTATATTAATAACCGCGGGCGAAGCCGCGGGTAAAAGCTAGTATTTTATATACGCAGGCGAAACCGCGGATAAAAACTAGGATTTAAAATAAATTGCAAGATTTCGCGTTACATTTTTTGTAATTCAAAATATTCCATAATATTGGGAAGGCCCACCGTATACAGATTGTATTTCACGATACATTTTGTCGAAACCATATTTTATATCGCGATCATTTGATATGGATTTGAATGCATATTTGTGTACTTTTGAATACATTATAAATGCACTGACTAAGTGTGAATTTCGGCTATTTGATGATATCGGCTTGTTCGTATTGTTTATGTTTATTAGTCTGCATGGTAATCAAAGGTATTGACTGGTATTAATTTCTAATAATATTGTTGTTTGGCGTTTGGCTAAATTGTAGTTAACGATATGCGTATCGAATTCACGTATGGAATCTGATGAATGCGATCAGCGTAGGACCGGTCGTTGTAGTGACATTTGGGGGAGGTCTATGTCTAGCAGAACGTTTTTCGGATGAATGATGACGTTGATGACTGGCCAGGGGCATCAGTACAGAGATGAGGGACCATGTTTCATACCTTCAGAAGCTCTCAATAAAGGTAGAGAATTTCGACATTCGTTTCCTAGAGGTAGAAAGCAGCTTATTTAAGAAATTGTCAGCAACAGCAGGGGCCCAGCTGGGTCAAAGCCTACTGGGGCCAGGGTTATCCGAAAGGGAGCTCAATCCCCGGTATGAAGGCTAGAAGGAACGGGGTGGGTTTTTAGTCAGTAAGAGTCTGACACTATCTCCCGCTCCGCCCAAGAGCAGCTACATCATTTTAGGGTTAAACTTTATCTTCATGTACCGAGATTCCTACAAACTTCCGAAAGCACGTTAAGTGGAACCAACTCCCGGCCGTCATTTGTACATCTTTGACAGTCCTTACGGATAGTCAGAAGTCAGGAAATTTGACAGAAGTCTTGCCAAGGAAATCGTGTTTTGTTGTGAAGATCATTTATGCAGTTGTTGTATGTTATAAACTGATACTCATCCCGTTAGACTGGCAGCGAATGAACGAGGGCTTTCGGACAGCGAGCAATGGGTATCTAGCCGTCCGATCGTCCGATCGTCAACGGCGCGTAGTATTCCACGCGCACCTCCAGGAGATGTCAGCAACCGTAGGGGCCCAACAGGATCAAAACCTACTGGGGCCATGGGCGATGCGAAAAAACCCCGGAGCCCTGGAACAAAGGCAAAGAAGGAACAGAAGTAAGTTTTAGTCAGAAGTTTAAGTATGACATCCCGCCCTGCTTAAGGATGGAAGACGTCATTGGATGATTTTCCCACCCAAAAAACCCAAACATTGTTGGGAAAAGCCAGGGTGATTGATTTTCACTAGATCCTTTGCATAATTAACTTTGAATAAGCAATGAGAATAAATATCAAAGTTCCTTTGTTATAAAAATGCAAAACCATTGCCAAACTTCAAGATAAACAGTAGGTATACAAATTCCTTAGCTTTTAAATCAACCAGCTATTGTCCTTTCGACCACAGTCTCCCAACAATACCGTTTTAACTTTCTTACACTCCATAAAAAGCTTATCTAAGGCCCACACTGCATTGGCAAGCGACAACGGCGGGTGGGGCCAGTACAGAATTATTTCACACGGCCGCATTAAGGCTCCGACTCCATCAAATGCCTTGTTATACATGGAAAGAGCAGAGCAGTGGTGGCCGAGTGGTAACGGCCCCGACTTACGAGTTGTAGGTCGCGGGTTCAAACCCAGCCAGGCGCATTACTTTGTGTAATTTATTTCATCATCACTGCTCTCAAAACGGTGAAGGAAAACATCGTGAGGGAACCGGCATGTCCTAGAACCAAAAATTCGAAGACATGTGACATTCACCAACCCGCACTGGGCCCGCGTGGTGGATTACGGCCTATTCCCTCTTCTAGAGAGGAGGCCTGAGTCCCAGCAGTGGGAACATTAAAAAGGCTGATGATGATGATGATGATGATGACATGGAAAGGTGGACGGGATGAGGCCACGTGGCAGATGGTGATCTGCATCTGCATCGGTGGATGCGATGGACAGTCCACACCAAAGTGGCTATTGGTGATAAATTGAACGAGTGCGCTCGGATGACTGCCAAAGACTGCAAAAGTGGCGGGAAGTCGTGTCTGTATCCTGACAGTTTCCGGAGAGCAACCTTTATGACAATCACTACCACTTTGCTAAGAGTATAACAACCAAGAAGAAGATTAAGGCTTCGAAAGAAACGCGCAATGATGCAATAAATTGACCTTTCTTTTTGCTTGATTTTGAGAACTTACCCTCAATCTCACAAGATGAGATCGTAGTAATAAAACGAGGCAGCCCAAAAGAAGCCAATTCACTTATGCCTTGTAGGCTGATTAGTTTTGGGTGATAAAGAATACAGATAGTAACAAAAAGGTGCCGTTTGATGTGGAAGATTCTCAGGTTAATTGTCGTTTAGCTGCCTTGACTAGGGCTTTCGGACGAAGAAAACTAAGTAGCTCGCCGTCCGGCCGTGCAGTAAGGACTAAGCCAGAGTCAATGGCATGTAGAGTTCCACGCGTGCCTCAAAAAGATATCCCAGTAAGATCAATGCCTGCTAAGGCTGCGAAAAAAAAAGCGTGACTTAGAATGCAAAGAGCTACTGAAGGACATGTCGTTTTTGTCGTTAGTCAATTACGTCCCAGTGCTGAGCCAAGGTCTCTCTCTCCCTTTTCCATACACGTCTATGAGAGTGTGTGAGAGACTGGTACCCAATGTCTGACCATTGCGGACCAGTCTCTCCGGTAGTTGTCAAGTTCGTCTCTCCATCTTTGCCTTCAGAAAGACATAGGTAGGTTTTAATCAGTAAACAACTGACACACTCGACTAGGAGAAGTCATGAGATTTTCCAGCTCGAAAAATAAAATTTCTGCACCAAAATACCACATGAAAAAGCGTTGTCGTGTTTCGCCTGTCTACAACATCCTTTACCAACATGGCGGCAGCACTCGTAAGTTTTAAGGAGTTTGTTTTACACTGACGGGACACGTTGGTCGGACGTCGTTCATCAGCATATAAGTGGGGTAATGGACTTAATTTACAAGTCATAAGTAGTTAACTCACGTTGCTGGGTGAATGTGTGTTGGGCGCGTGACATGGCGACGTTTTATTGCCGTGTCGTGTCGTGTCGTGTCGTGTCGTGTCGTGGTAGATGGAATCTTGCATGATAATAGGGGAAAAAGCGTGATAAATTAATGTTTTACATATACGATTTAAAATTGATTTAATTGTGTTGATTATACAAGTAGCTAGTCCGCATAAATACACCAAATTGTATGCATGCTCATACACAACTTTTGAAACTTTTTTTATTCATCAGCTTTCTGTCCTTGTTTCATTATACTTGTGGTCCTGTCACTCGTCACGCTATCACTAATTAGGGAGTTAGTGATATGAAAAGGGGGAGGTTTTCTTTCTTATCACTCCTCTCATAATTATCCATCCATGTTTCCTTTTCCCATCTTTTAGCGCTTCTGATACTTTGATTTATATCTTAATACAACTCAGGACCCTCAGGGTCTGTGATATTTAGAAGGAACCAAACTTATGGGGTCTTTGTAGGGGGGGGGGGGGGGGCAAGGCTCGGATACCGGTTAAATTTTCAAACCGTTATTATGTACTTGACGCAAAACCTTTTACATTAGGTTTCGTTCGCATATACCGGTTTTTTTAAACCGATATTTGGAAGAGTATTTATATAAAGGTTTTTTCGGATTAAACGGTTTAGAGCAATAAAAACCGGTTAATACGGACGCACAATAAAGAAACGACGCGCGCAGTTCAGATTTTATTCAGTAGTAAGTTTACCGACATGCCGTTCGCCGAATAAACCGGTTAATTTAGGTTAAAATAAAGTTCTTAAAACGTTCACGTTCTTAAGAAAAGTTCGGAAGAAAACCGAAATAAACCGGTTCCAAGCCTTGGGGGGGGGGGGCATAAAGACCCCCAGACCTTTGGATTACTAGAAGCTAAAGTTGCAGAGGCTCTATCGACGCCTCTTATGAAATGAGGAACTCTCATGAAGTGAATCTATAGCGACACTTAGAAAACAAGAACTGGTTACCAAGATCTGTATACATAGAATTTATTACCAAGAACTGGTTATTATTATTTTAAATCTGTTTCGTCCTACTGTTGGACAAAGGCGTCCCTTTCCTCTCTCCATAATTCGCGGTCTAATGCAATTGAGAACTCATTATTTTAAAAACAGATCCTCCCTCATCCCTCTATTTTTTTTTCGGCAGCTTGGGCTTTAATTAAAATTAAATTAATACATTGATTTATTCAGTACTAGCGACCTGCCCCGGCTTCGCTAGCGTGCGATATTATACATATAAACCTTCCTCTTGAATCACTCTATCTGTTAAAAAAAAACGCATCAAAATCCTTTGCGCAGTTTTAAATATTTAAGCGTACATAGGGATATAGGGACAGAAAGAGCGACTTTGTTTTATACTATGTAGTGATATTAATAATGTCAGCATAATTTTATTTGTAATCGTATTTTTTTTTCAACTAAATAAAAAAAATAAAGTAAAATTATGTTATTAATTCATGAATCCCCAAGCGACACCCGGTGGCCGCGCATCTATTGTCTTACTATTGTGTCTCTAATTGACGGTATCTGAAGGGTTAAAATTTATTAATGTATAATTACATTAAAGTTTGTTTTTATGTTTTTAGGAGGTAATCTTTAAAAGAACTGGTCCGAATACACTAATAGAAAGCGACAGGCTATATTTTATTCATGCGGGCGACGCTGTGGACAAAAAGTTGTATGTGAATAAAATAAAAAATAAACTAAAAAAAGGTCAATTGAATAAAATGCACCAAATACACTACTCTACTATGGAAACCCGCAATACAAGTTCACAAAAGTTATCTTTTGGCTCGGCCATAAGAAACTTGAGCATTTCCGTGGGTCGCGTTAAGTGAAAAAAAAAAAGTCGTCAGAAGTGGGAAAGTTTGGCGAAGTGCTCGTCGAGACAGGCGTAATTATCGCCCTGACTGTACTATTGTCATGGCGCCGTAATTCACTAAAAAAGTTTAAAAGAAAATTGTTAAATAACTGCGTTAGGTTCTTCGCATTTCGGTAAATTGTGAATGGAGATAAATTTTTGAGGGACGCTGTGGGTTTCTCGAAGTTTTTTCGACCGTAATGAATAAGCGTTTGGGGAACCGAAAAGTACTCTATTGCTTTGTGAAACACAGTAGGTACCCAAACAGTCCTCTGCGTATCTACGATGTTGTACATTTCTTCAGTGATTTTGTCGCTCCGTTCACGTAACCATAGGAGTGGACTATTAATGTCGTGATGTTTTTTAGCAACTTTTGAATCCCTTTCTTTTGGTGTAAATGACCGTATTTAAAATTTTTTGGAATATTACCTTTAGACAGGAAATCCTGGCAACGGCGAGTCAAGGTCACGCCCCATTTTTTTTATTTAGATATCGCGTGTTCAACGAAAGAAAATATAACGACACATCATTTTGGTACACAGTGTAAAAAGACAGATAAAAAAAAAATTGCAACAAGGACATCTTAGAAGGTATGTTTTAAACTATGATCAACCTACTGGTCAAAAACTGTACTGGACTCATGGTTTTAACTGAAACTACTTGAGAACCTGGAAATAATAGATTAACAATATTATATTGATAGATACAAATAACAACCCAAAAAACATTTAATGCATAAAACTAATCAATTTTTAATACCAACAAACAATATACTGGAAAACTCCTAACAAACAGTGTCTTTGTAATGAAAGCCTGAAGGGAATAATGAACATCGACGTACAAAAGCCTTCGAGATGAAAAGGAACCAATGTATTGGCATTCGATACAGAGGTAATAATAAAAAATAATAATAAAGAGAAATTATATGAGGGTATTATTGAAAGAAATGCTTCTGGGAAAGAATTAATTAGGGTTTAGATTGAAAAGAAAATGGTATTTAATTAATTTATTGACTTGTTCATTGTAAGATTGAAGGTAATGTTTTGGCTATAATAAACTAGCTTTTACCTGCAGCTTCGCCCGTGTTTATTAACCCGTCAATTAGAGACACAATAGTAAGACAATAGATGCGCGGCCACCGGTGGTCGCTTGGGGATTCATGAATTAATATAATTTACTCTTTCTCCCCCTTTACTCACTTATTTTTTAAATTAGCCTATGTCCGTCTCCAGGCCCCAACTATCTCTATACTAAAAAGAATACTATAAGAAATTTATCAAAATCGGTTCTGACATTTAGGCGTAAAAACATAACAAACAAACAAACTCACTTTCACTTTTGTAAGGATTTACCTGCTGCGATTTTCCCTATCCGATTATAATTTAGGTGTCTTCACAGATAGAGTAAATGTGTTTTTAATAAACTGAATTGCATTACTGCTTACCATCTGGTGGGATCGCAGTCAAGAGCTAGTTTAGGTTTAGTTCCTAAAAAAAAATTATCTTCATAATTATTGCAGTCAAAAGATGTCTACTGCCAGCAGTGTCCAGATACAGGCCTTCCCCACGTGGCGAAGCATGGACAACCACAGAAGTGATAATCAAAGCAATCATAAACTAGCATTGTAACTATAAAATCCTAGTGGATATTGTTACGTAAAACTGGTGTAGTTTTGTATGTCCACTATCTACACAGTTGAACAATATGTGAAATCATTGAAACAAGCGCGAACTCGATGCTAGATGAAACTGAGAATTTTATTGTAGTATTGACTACCTTAGCAAAGCGTGCTTTCTCATTCCAATTTTTAAGGAAGCCATCTATGTCTGTTATGTCGGACTATTTCCTGTACCTAAAATTTAATACTTTCTATGCTAGACACTGTTCAATTGACTAAATCCTTTTGAGAAACTAGACAAATATTCGTTTAAATATATACAAGCCCCATAATTATCACTGTTATCATCAAAATTGTTGTATGCTGTATAAATCTAAATACTTTCTAAGCTTGGCACTGTCTGACTAGCTAAAATATTTTGCGAAGCCATAACCAAAGCAAAAAAATATATTAACATCTATCAGACCTGTCCATCTCGTAGGCAGTGAGCTGATATTACCCTTACCGAGCCATAGGGCTACCTAGAGGGTGTTTACCACCACGATAGAATAGGAAATAGGATCGATAGAAATACGAGCAAGACCGATAGAAATAAGATCGCTAGAAATAAGATTGATAAATAATAATAATAAAATAGGATCTATAGTAATAGGATCGATATAAATAGAATCGATAGAAATAGGATTGATAGAAATAGAATCGATAGAAATAGGATCGACAGAAATAAGATCGATAGAAATAATAAACAACATTTTTCATTACAATATTCAGGGCCTAATGTCAGTCCCTTTTTATTAAATATAATTTTATTAGTTTGTTACATCGATAATTTTAATATAACATCTGCCAAACTGTATAAGTTTGTCGCTGTACACATGCACTCTATAGTTTTGTTATATTTAGGGCTCATACTCTACGAATTAATGAAAGCGTTCCGGGTAACGCTGAGGGGATAATACCGGGTAATGTTTGCCACGCTTCTGTAGTTCGTTACAGACGTCCTGGATTTCCGCTCGATGCTATGTCTCCAAATCGTATAGCCTCACAACAGCCTCGGGGCCACCGTAGCTGTCAGAGTAGATAACCATGTCTCACCATGGTAGATACTCGTATATTTCACAGATCGTCATTCAGATAATTATGTAGTTGTAAAAGTGTTTTTGTTAGTCAGAACCAACTGATTTTATTCGTTGTTATGAATCTTTGGTTTGAAAATAAAGTTTATTATATTATTCTTATAACTGTTGAAAGAATCACGCCATTCGTATTGACAGTTCCAGATTACAACAATATGGCAATAAACGTAAACGACCACGTCGTTTCAACGAAATATCGAATGATATTTACGAGCTATTTGGCCCGTTGAGAATTGATGTTACCTAAACTTTGTATGAATTGGAGTTCTAAGGATATTAAAAATCGTTTTATATAAGGCTTGAGCTAAATAATATTAGACTCGGTTTAGGTTTTGAGCTTTCTATCAGTAAATAATGCTAATATCTTGATCACACGTACCGAGTAAACGCGAGGCGCCAAGTTCTCGGCCAAGCGCTTATCTGTACAACTCGCTTACATCACTGTTTCGGCCGAGCGACATTTTACTGTCTTGCTCTTTTACTCGGTACGTGTGATCAAGGCATAAGAGATAAGCTTGCTGACCATGGACGCTTAGCTTTATAAACGCGTATTCGTCATTATACCTTGGTGTACGCTTGCGTGAAGCTTGGTTTAAGCTTGCTTAGAGACACAGCAAAGACAGCAGTTGACTAGAACCTCAAAATCATATAAGTAAAGTGTAAAGTGCTTGACTGAGACTTCACCTGAAGGTGCTATCGTTGATGATGAGGCGCACTAGTTTATTGAAAGCCTATTCGCTCTAGCTTTGAAGACACATAAAGTATAGTCGAACGAGAAGACCACAGCAGGCAAATTGTTTCAGTCCTTCGATGTACGCGGTAAAAACGACGTGGCAAAACGTTATTGCAAGATGCCTGGTGCCTCTCTCTCGAAATGCGTCTTAAAAAACGCTCCTCAATCATTCATTACATTGGGTACTCACAAATATAGACGCGTCATTATCGGCGTCACTAACGTGATCGAGTCGCGAGTGAAGCGCTGAAAGAAAGAAAGAGAAAGAAAACTATTTTAATTGGCATACAAACTCGTAGATACACACAAAATAGTAACAACATGTAGACACTAAATCCCTACTAATATTATAAATGCGAAAGTAACTCTGTCTGTCTGTCTGTTACGCTTTCACGCAAAAACTACTGAACGGATTTAGATCAAATTTGGTAGGCAGGTAGAAGAGACACTGGAATAACACATAGGCTACCTATAATTCCACTGCTGAGCATGGGTCTCTGCCCGCGCGATATAAACTGTAGTCCACGCGGGCGAAGCCGCGGGCGGAAAGCTAGTATTATATAAAAAGAAAGAGACAACTAACAATGTGCGTCTCACGATGGTGCCAAACAGGACACTGACAGGACACTGGACATCGAGATGTCCTATGTGACCTTCCGTGGTGGCGAGATTCCATATATTTTAATCTAGAAAAAACATAGCCATCAAGTAATACCAAATTACAACCCCAAGAGTAACCAGCCTGACAAACAAAACTAACTTCAGCCAAACACATTCAACACTTCCCAACTTTATTCCAACCACTTTTTACGAAGGCTTGCGTGTCCATGTGTTTTACCCTAAAAGGTTGTTACAAAAAGCCTTTCATATTATACCGGGGTTTTGACCCGGGTAATTACCCAAAGAGGCAAGGACCAGGCACGTAACGCGCTCAAATCTCATATTATTAAAGTGGTTTTGGGCACGGAAATATTTTTTTTGTCGACTAAGTTATATTTCAGGAAGGATTTAGTTTGGAAATGTGTGGGCAGTGTGAATGGGGGAGGATTTAGAAATTATTTAGGATTTTGTAGACTATGTGTTTTGTATGTAGGACTGGTTTTTGAGGTAATGGTTTGTCTGGCCCGTGGATGACTCTGAACCACTAATATGATGTAATGAATGCAATTGTAGAATGAAATATTCATACATTTTTCTATCGGTTTCAATGATTCCACATAAATTATTTCCAGTTGTGAAGATACTAAGATACAAAACTTAACCAATTTTATATTATAACTAGCTGCTGCCAGCGGCTTCACTCGCGTGATGGTAACAAATAATCCCAAGGGAACATAAGCCCGTGTTACAAAAGAGCCTTTATGCTATTCCACGACATGATCTATCCGTGTGCTGAAATCCTAACCCCTTTAGCAGTTTCAGTCTAAAGGAGTAATTAACACACACACACACACACACACACACACACAAACTTTAAACAGCTACTCCCCACCAAAATATTTTGAAAGGAAAAGTTTCAAAGTGTCTTTGCGTATCTATTTTCTTTTGTATGCAGTCTGAGAGTGATCGATTTAGGTCCTGTAGTCTTCTTAAACCATGTATTAAAGTTATTTTTTTAAGAAAATATAGAACACTAGCTTTTGCCCGCGGCTTCACTCGCGTACATAATCCCCGGATAAAAAGTATCCTATGTGTTATTCTGGGATATGGTCTACTCGTGTACCAAGTTTCATCGAGATCGGTTCAGTAGTTTTTATGTGAAAGAGTAACAAACATCCATACATCCATCCATACATCCATCCACACATCCGTCCATACATATAAACTTTCGCATTTATAATATTAGTAGGATAAACGCAAACGAATGTGGGCATTCTAATAAATTAAATCGCAGCTCCAAAAAAACTGTCTGTAAAAGAACCAAATAGAAGCTCACAATCGCCTCATTTCATGAGCTCCTTCGCTCGAGTTCCTCGCACAAGACGCTTCACAAAGTAAACAAATAAATCGCTCCGTACAAAAACTTCCCAAACACGAGCTAATCTCGTTTACAAAAGAGTAAGCAAGTACGTATTGATATTAATTCTGTAACACGATTGGGATTGGTCTCGGTCATTCACACTGGGAGCTGAGATTGATAGGCTCACGTTGTACAAGTTATAACACCGTATTAAAAGTATGAAAATGTATGAAGTGAAATTAGTTCATACTTTTGTTCATAGATGGTGTGTTTAAATTAGTTCCTAATTCGAGTAAGAGATGGCGTTGTGCAATTACGTCATATTTTTTAATTGCGGTGTTAAAAATCTCTCGGTTTAATGAAGAAATAAAATGTCTACTTATCTATATTTTTAAATACAATACCTAAAAATATTAGCTATGTTTATTTTTTTATTCGTATAAACTAGTGCTTGACTGCGATCCCACCTGATGGTAAGCAGTGATGCAATCTCTGATGGTGAGGCGCACTAGTTTCTATTAATTATAATATATATTTTTAATATTGATAGGCTCGTAATAACCCATTATCTCACCTGATTTTAAGCGATGATGTGGTCGATAGATCACACTTGCCTAGAAGTAGCCTACCTAACCTATTCAGTTTTGAAAAACCTCAGATTGTAGCTATCAGGAAACATTTTTCGGCCGAGAATTTCACCTCTTAGTACAACAATGAACCATGGATTTTCTGAAATTGAAACTCATCGTCCTACAACATAAAAAGTAACTGAATGACACAGGTGAATTTTAGTTAGTAAAAGTCTGAAACGCCTTTTCTCGTCACTCTAGAGCCGGAGAAGTCATTAAATGATTGCTCACGTCAAAAAAGTGTAACAATCAATATAAGCGCTGCCAGCTGAAAATCAGCGCTGGGTGTTTGACGCCCAGCAATTGATGAGAGTTGGTGAACCTTTCGGTTCGGGCACATTCAATGCAACTGTATTGTGTTTCTGTACTCTTTTTTATATGTGTTAATATTTTACGTTGTGGTATTATTGTGTTGCTTGCGCCGGATAAATGCTATTTTATTCTATTAATATTCTATTCTAATATGTTCTCAAAACATTTTGAGGTGGAATGTTCATCATGTCATGTCATCATGAATGCACTTAAAAAAAAAATGTAAATACTTGTTGGCCATTCTGGCAAATAAAATGTTTTTCTTTCTATGAATTGATAGCGCTCTGACTAAAGTCTGATGGTCCGATGATAGAATTATGTTCTGTAGAATTAAATAAATGGATGACTGTGCCAAAACAGGACATTTTACTCTTTAAGTCGAACATTGCGTATAATTTAAATAATTAAATAAAACGATACCAACTTTTAACCCGCAAGCAACTCGAAATTGTTATGCACACTCAAAAACTCACAATCCCTATCACAAACCATTATCTCCCCAACACCCTCGTCAGTTAACATTTATCAATCCTCCGCTATGACTTCTACGTCATCAATCTGCTGTCGGGCGACGGAAGTGACGTCATAGTCGAAAAAATACGTCACCAGTCGTCGCGCATGTGAGCTCTTTATTGTGTCAATTTGTTAGAGAGAAGCGAGTTTTTTGTCAACGAAATGGAGGTAATTATGAAGGTTTGTTTCTTTTGTAGGGGCTGAGATGAGCTTTTGGATGATGGTAGAAGGGCTATAAAAGGTTAAAAGGTTAAACTATATCATCATCATCATCATTATCAGCATTTTTAATGTTCCCACTGCTGGGACTCAGACTTCCTCTCTCTAGGAGAGGGAATGGGCCGTAATTCAAAACGCGTGCCCAGTGCGGGTTGGTGAATGTCACATGACTTCGAAGTTTTGGTTCTAGGACATGAAATTTCCTCACGATGTTTTCCTTCACCGTTTTGAGAGCAGTGGTAATGAAATAAATTACACAAAGTAATGCGCCTGGCAGGGTTTGAACCCGCTACCTACAACTCGTAAATCGGGACCATTACCACTCGGCCACTACTGCTCTCTCAAAAATTTAAACAAAAACTATATATGTCGCAGTAAAATTGTAAAAACCGTTAGATTATAATCTATCGCGCGAGATTGTAAACTGAATAAATTTCAATGCATTATTTTTCAGTAGATTATAATCCATCGAAGTGAAAGTCGTTAGGTGCTTAACACTAACTTACGGTGCGATTAAAACCAAGGGCAAGTTTTATAAAATTTATTTCATCTGATGAAGGTTATTGTATCCCATTGCTTGTTGCTCCATACCATGGCCTGAACCAAAGGCGCTCAGATCGTCACCGTCTATAGCCTCTACAAAAACACGATGGGGCTCTGTCCAAGTGGAGTAAAGTTCCACCATTTGCTCCATCTCCGGGCGATCCACTCAATGGTGACCGAACGTTTCTTCCCGTCAATAACACACACTCATGTGCAGTGAAGAACTGCATCAGGCGAATTAAAGTTACCTAACTTGGATTTTTTTTTAGAGGCGTAGTTTCAGAAACTGGCACTGGACGTATAAAAGTTCAGTTACGGCACTGCCACTAACCAATCTCAGAATTTCAAGACATCAAACAGGAATATTTTATACATTCTCTTCATCTTCAGAAACATGTAAATTCTCTTAGTGAATATATAAGAAAAACTAGGCCTTTCTGAAGTCGTATCATAAACCCAGTTCGCATTCTGAGTAGCGTCCTCACTAGAAAGTATTCCGGCTCTTGACTCTCAAGTGCTTGACATGGTTGGGTAACTTCCTCTTATATTACAACCAAAAATGTTGAATGTTATTGTATAAGGACCTATTGCAGAAGTGTACTTGAGCCCTTTCAGTGATTGTGATGAATGGCCGCTAAGAAATTTTTAGAGATAGAACTGTCTACTAAAAAGTTATGAATTTTAGGTAATTTTACTGGTTCAGTAAGCTAGAAAATACAAGCGTTAATATTTTTTTAGGGGTTAGAAATGGTAACATAATGAAAATCTGTCACTTTTGAATACTTTTCTGACTAGCGTGTGCCAGAGGTTTTGGTCGCGTAAAACCAGAAACTTATGCCAAAGAAAAATATTACTAAATCTAAATACGTTCAGTCGTTTGAGTCAAACTCTAACACGCAGAGTAACAAACATACACACACGCCTTTATAATATTAGCGATTGTTTTAGCCCTTTCAAAAATGTGACAGTAAATGAAATAGTTTTATGTTAGTGTGGGTTGCTCCATAGATTTCTTAATATAAAGGAAAAGTATCTTAACTTGCAGTCAAATAAGGAGATGGCGGGATGACTTAGATCCTTAGGAATTGCCAAAAAGAGGCTCAAAGTCAGGAATAATGGAAAAAAATGGAGGGAGGCCTTTTCACACCAGTGCAAGTGGGACAATATAGGCTAGATATAATAATAATCTTAACTCTACTGTTCAATAAACCCAACACACATTTTTTTACAAACTTCGCGTAATCAAAAATACAAACAGTTTATCATTCCATACCAATATTTTAGACTTAAACCCCTTTAAAACACTTCCTTCCAAAATAAAAATAAAAAGTTTTCAAAAGCAATAAATTCTCAAGTATCAAGACTAACATTACCAGCGTATATTCCATTCTCATATGAGCTGTCTCAGCTGAAAAACTTAGTACATTGTTGGCACTTAGATCAAGAGCTTCGTTAAAAGTTGCACTACAGTATAATGATCTTCTGTCTTGTCTTGTAGTTCACAAGTTCAGCTCGTTAGTGGCAATCAATATGTGGGTAGTTTCATTGACATTTGTGTTATTTAGAAGCCTCTTGGGGAACCTTTTAGTTGACGTTTCCGCGAATTCTTACATTACTTTCTATTTCGACTGATTTTTTATTATTATTAAAAAATCAGGCAGTATTCATTGTGACGTATATATAAATTATTTTTTAAAAATTGTAATGTAAAAAAATAGTAAGCCACTGTTATCGGGAACAGGGTCCAAGAGTTCAAGAGTCCATGCTACCGGTGGTAATGGCCCCTGAGAGATGAATCTCCTAACTACGCGCCATGTTCAGAAGTACTGTTTTCTGGATCAAGTCTTTGATCCAGCCGGCTTATGAGAGCCTGCTAAGAAGTTGGTCGAGACTCTTAGCTATTAAGCCATTTTTTATTCGCTGGGCAAAAATCATCCTATGACAACCCCCGCTCTTGGGTGGAGCGGGAGATAGTGTCAGACTCTTACTGACTAAAAACTCCACCCCGTTCCTTCTAGCCTTCATACCGGGGCTCGAGTTTCTTTCGGATAATCCTGGCCCCAGTAGGCTTCGACTCAGCTGGGCCCCTCCTATTGCTGACAACTCTTTGAGGCGCGCAGGAACAGTACGCGCCGTCGCACGTCGACGTCTTAGGTAGCTATTCCTCCTCCTCCTTGCGTCGTATTCCTCAATGCTGAGGGTTGGGACCTCCCCGCTTCATCACTTTAATCTCTTTTGGGTGGCTATTAAGCCATCATTATTATTATTGTTAGCGCCTATCATCCACAGTGCAGTCGCGCATTTTAACCTTCTTCGGTCATGTATTGCGTCGTAGTAATGACTCCATAGAGCGTCTCGTAGTGCAGGGCAAAGTTGAGGGCACCAGGCCACGTGGTAGATCACCAATGAGATGGACAGACCAGATCAAGGCCGCAACTAAGTGCTCGGTTTATGAATGTACCCAGAAAGCTGCAGTCCGCGATGAATGGCGCCGCATTACAAAGATGATCACTCATCGTGATTCACAGTGATGACCACGACCACTCTGGCAAGAGTGTACCGACTCAGAAGAAGAATTATTATTGTGATTTTTGGTACAAAATTTACGGGTCTACACTGTCCTCACATACTTATTGTATTATTGTAACAAGATGAAATTGTCCAATATGGTTACTCTACCTAACTTAATATTTTTCCAACCTAATAAACATTTCTTTATTAAGTAGGTTTATATTTCTGATTCACACAAAAATCGGTTACAAATACCCGCAAACCAATTTATCCTATTAATTTCACATGTCGCACTCGATATGTTCATTTCGGATAATCATATAAATCCTAAGATTGTGGCGTATAAATCTGCCAGTTGCCAGACGAGTTCGCCAGTGGCGGCCATATTGAAAAGTATATATCATTCTAGTAAGTACAGTCAAAGTAAAAATAGGTTCGTCACATAGAGGTCTCTTTTTGTTCCCTCTGTTAACAATATAATCTTTCTCATTGCTTTTCTGACTAAGCATAATCATAATGTCAATATTGCATAATGGTGCTTAGTGACTGATTATTTCTATATATCCAAGGGCACACAATACCCTCAACGTTCGGTATATTATACATTCAAGATATTGTTGGTGCTCTCACGTTACTGCAGTGCATCAGAAATGTTTACTGACTTACATATTGATCGCTTTACAGCCATTATAAGAAACCGAAAAGCATTCATGATGCGCAGAGTGAGTGAGAGTGTCAACAGTATTTTGAGGGTCATAAGTGAGAAACCGCGATGTGTCAGGTGAATGCAAAAGATATATTAAGCATCTTTTGCTGACATAGTTTTTAAGGTTTGTGGTCTCTAAAATTGTATTAACTACGGTTTAAGGGTATTTTAAAATAATAAATAAATTATTTTGAATAATGTAGATTCGATTTATTTTTTAAAAATACCTTGTAAAATGACCTGTCTACCAAAATCGTTTTTCATTAATGTGAAGTAAAAAATATAGTTTTGTGTTTTGATTCATTCAAATTAAAAACTGGCGAAACTTTAAAGGACTCGACTGTACATCGTTGATAACAGTAGAGGGCGATTTGTTTTTGAAGGAGTAAGTATAAGTATTATTATGTTATGCGACCTCGAAAAGTCTTTGTGATATATTCCCTCAGCTTGAGGTCTGTAGGGACCTGTGAAAGGTTTCTCAAGCCTCTGTTTTATATGTTCTATATTCATTTATCTCAATTTTAAACCGATTGATTTGACATATGAATATTTAGTTTTGTAAGTTTTTAAATCAAGATTTATTGCAGTATAAAGGGTAACTCGAAGTCAAGTACTGGTTTATATCAGATAAAAAAAAAAACTTACAACAAATTTTGGATAGTAAAACTTTGTTAACCTTTCGTTTTTTTACGTTTATTAGATTAACTAAGAGATCTTTGACAGTCGTTATAAAGCAGCTCAAGAACTAAAAAACAGATACAACTTACTATGAGCACCCACCCTAGGTAGACTGGTAGAGAATGCCTAAGGCATTAAGTCCGCCTTTGTACTTTTATGTTGCATGAAGTTTTAATAAATAAATAATAAATAAATATAAGCTATCATACTATACATAATATAACACGCTCTTCGCCATAGAGATCTACGCTTTAAAATGTGCAATTAGCTTATTTTTCTGACTAACTGGCCTTTTGACAACTCAAAAAAGCCTGTATTATTATTAAAGTCTTTACTGTACATCACATAAACAAAAATACAGGACAAACATTATTAAGTGCAACCCCATTTTGTGTCCAGGCAATCTCAGTCCAATCCATTCTAGGTTGCCTGGAAGAAATCGCCTGGTGCGATAAGGCCGCCAATTGTGTGTTTTCTGTTCTTTTTGTAAATTTTTATTCTTGATGTGCAATAAAGAATATATAAATAAATAAATAAATAAAAATAAGTGTATAATGTGCGGTATTATCGCACAGGGCAATTTTTTACAGACAACCTTTCGATGGACTGAAAGAAAGAAGATAAATTTATTGATATATATATTTCAGGTTTTTTTTTTTTCAAATCAAGTCCTTGAATTGTCCTGACTGGGCTATTGGTCTAGTGGTTAGTGGCCATGATTGCTATGCCCGGAGGTCGTGGAGTCGATTCCCACCCAAGATAGTAGCCTACCAGTATCGGGAACAGGGTCCAAGCTACCGGCGGTCAGGGCTCCAGAGAGAGGAACCTCCTAACTTATTATCTTTAATATTATTATTAATTATCATACATGCTTATTAAAAAACCACCAAATCATGGAAACCTGGTACATTTACAAAGAAGCAGTATCATTCTTATTGTTATAAATATTTAAGACAATTTATAATAGCAGAGTTAATGATGAGACATTGTTTTGGAAGTAAATATCTCGCAAAAACGTTCGGCACGACCCTCACTTCATTATGAAGAAACTTCTAGGTCAAACGTTTCCTTGTTCAAAGTTCTCTATTATCAACATTACGTCATTGTAAATAGTTTCTAAGTGTATCAAGGAAAATAGTAAATAAGCTTTCCGTTGTCGTTACGAAATCGGGGAGGACTACGTCGCGTAACGTTCCTCGCAGAGATACAGAAATAAAGAAAAAAGTAAAGAAAAGAAGAAAAAAAGGCACAAACACAATAAGCATGGACACAGAGATGTAAGCAAAACCGTTGGGTCCAGCAGGGTTAAAGCGTATTAGGGTCATGAGTGAAGTAGCTTCAGACAGGAAAACCTGTGGTCTTGGAAAAAAAGAGAGAGTGGGTTTTCGTCAGTAAAGGTCTGACAGGAAGGCCGGGTTTGGCATTGTATGATTTCCTACAGAAAAAGAGTGGGTCAGCTTCTGAAAAGAAAACCGTTGGCCCTGGAACGCTGAGCAAAGAAGAGAGAGTAGGTTTTAGTCAGTAAAAGTCTGTTACGCCCTCACACTCCGCCCTACAGCAGAAGAAGTCATTGAAAGATTTCAAACTTCAAAAAAAAAACACAACTTATTCTATATATAAATAGTAATAAACATCTGCTTTTAAAATATTAGTGTGATATACAAAGGCAAGCCTAACTACTAACAATTGGGTTTCTCTTACAAAAAACATTCAGTCTTCTTTATTGAGATTTTTTTTATTTGTTCCAAGGCCATTCTCCAATTTCTCTCTTCTTTCCTACTTCGATAATTCAAGGCTCTTTGTTCCGCCCTCCTCTGAGGCACAGAGCAACAAATTAATTTGCAACATAAAGGGATTGACAATAAAACGAGACTGTATCGTAAAAAACGCTGTGTAAGAAACTTATGCGTATTTACTCAAAAACTTTTCTAGTACAACGTGTCGGCTGAACTCTAGCAAAGGCTTTTGTAGAGACGACCGAATATAGATGGCTGTCACACCGTATTGAGATCGCGTAACAATCTATTGTCAGCCTATATGAATTTCGTATCTTTGCTTACTGAAAAAAAATATAGCAAGCTCGTATTGGCCCATCATCATCATCATCAGCCTTTCTAATGTTCCCACTGCTGGGACTCAGGCTTACTCTCTAGGAAAGGGAATGGGCCGTAAGTAATCCAGGAATGGCCCAGTGCGTGTTGGTGGATGTCACATGTCTTAGAATTTTTGGTTGTAGGACATGCCGGTTTCCTCACAATGTTTTCCTTCACCGTTTTGAGAGCAGTGGTGATAAAATAAATTACACACAGTAATGCGCCTGGCTGGGTTCGAACCTGCGACCAGTTTGTGCCATCTTTTTAGGCGTTTCGTAGCCTCTTGTGACTGCAGTAAGTTCTTTGCCAGTTTATTTGTATTTTTCTCAAGTTATTCATTTCATGAATTACATGAATACCTTGAGAATTGAGATACCTACTGTCAAGGAGGAAGTTAGCAATATCAGCAAGAGATACAAAGAAAGACTGAGCAAACACGGAATCGGTGTAGATAACTTTTATATTCGATAATTTTTTTAGGTTTCGTTTCATTGCAATCGGTTGTCTATATCGAAAGATATAGACCGGTACTACATTTCATTGATTGTTAGGTGTTACGAAGTTCGCCGGGTCAGCTAGTTAACTAATACAAATACAAATATTATTTTATTCTATTGGGATAACAAACAGCAGTAATTATAAAATACAATAATATTGGTACTTAGTAAATAGGAATAACATATACACTACTAACAACGTTATCCACATATTAATAAGCAAAATAGCTAGCTGTTAAAAGACAATATCGATAAAATTTTATTGTTAGGACTAAATAGAAGGATACAAATCTAGAAAAAATAAGTAAGCTATCTATTTTTTTGTAGCTTCGTTTTTTTTGACGATATGGATATGGTGTCGTTATGGATGTTTGGCTATGCAATAACACGCATCGCTTAATAATCCACAGATTGAAAATAAAATATTTATGTAAAAAATATTAATTACTACCAAGTCAACCGTTGATTGCTATTTCAAAAGTTGAATCTCAAAATAATAAAATAAAACTTCTAAATAAAAACAAGCAAAGCAAATTGGTATTTTGTTTGTAGACTAAATTGCAAAATATGTAACAACTTTTCGCTCCTAATTTTAGATTTGATATTATAACAACTATAAAATTAGTAAATCTGTATTTAAAGTCATGATATAAAGTGGCTACTGCCCGCGGCTTCGCCTGCGAGAAAATATGAAATGGTCCCAAGAATTCTTCTTCTCGGGATAAAAAGTATCTTACGTGCTATTCCAGGACAAATGGTCTATCTGTCTACGTGTGCCAAATATCATCCAAATCCTTTCAGTAGCTTGAGAGTAAAGGAGTAACAAACAAACACAAACACACAAAAAAACAATGTAATTACATCATCATCATAATTTCAGCCGAAAGATGTCCACTTTTAGACATAGGCCTCCCCCAAGCGTCACCACAACGACCGGTCCTGTGCGTCTTGCATCCACCGGATTCCCGAGACCTTGACCAGGTCATCGGTCCACCTTGTGGGAAGACTTCCAACGCTACGTCTTCCGATACGAGGTCACCAATCCAGGACCTTTCGTCTCCATCGACCATCTGTTCTGCGTGCAATGTGCCTTGCCCATTGCCACTTAAGTTTGGCGATTCGTAAAGCTATGTCGGTATTTTTGGTTCTCCTGAGGATATCTTCATTTTTGATGTGATCACGCAAGGAAACTCCGAGCCCTCTCCATTGCCCTTTGGTGACTTTATGTCTTCTTACGAGGCCTATTGTAAGCAACCACGTTTCCTAGCCATATTATTATGTCGTCACTAGCAACAGTGGTCTTAGACTTACGTCTTGTGACAGTGTGTTATATTGGAAGAGAAGACGCCGCGCAGCTTCCCGAACACTCCCCAGCCGAGTAGGATTCTACGATTGACCTCTTTCTCCAAGTTAGACCTATCCAACTATCTGACTGGATATAGTTACAATTAATACAGATTTTTGTCCTCGTCAACACGATAATATTTGCAAAAAAATCTCATCTTAATATTGCTCATTAACACCGAGCATCAGCCACCTCGTCAAACCACGAACACCTTACACTTCGGTGTGACAGTCGGCCCGAACTTGGGCGCGCACTTTATAAAGGCAGTCGACATGTTTATGAGTAAAGTTTTCAGCTGAAGACTATCTCTGTTACTGAGAGACTTGACACTTTACTGAGAATGGACCGACTTGGAATATTGTCGTATTCCACCCGTGATAGATTGTGGGAAGGTGTATTGAGACTAGCGCCTAGTATGGAGGGCGTAATTTTCTAAGCAGCCGTCTAACTGTACTGAAAATGGTATACTACACTTAATACTACTTGATACAACACAGGGGAGTTATAGTGAAGTGGTTGCCGGTAAGTGGGATGGTTCCTTTCACCCTTTCAGGTAGGATCAGCCATTTAATTGTTTAGATCAGATATGAAAGGTGAACTTTCTAACTTATAAGTCCAATTTATGCATTATATCTTAAAAAAAAAGTTATTTCATTATGTAATTATTATTATTTAAACACAAGTTACACATGTAACACAAATAATCTTTTTTTATTTAGAAGATTTTATTTTATAGTTTAAACTATTTTGACAAATCACAACAATTGATAACACGTTAAGTACAGTAAGTAATCATAAATTGTTCAGATTTTTTTAAATATTTTGATACTGGTTCTTGCCAGCGGTTGAACTTAAAATTGAGATAAAAAGTATCTTATGTTCTAAAGTGCCTTGTAAGAATTCAATTTTACGTTAATGCGATCGACACGTCTGTGAGGTTCGGCACCTCGATTGGCCCGCTCAACCAATCAGAGAGTCAAGCGCGGTAAATGTTTCGAAAGGACAACTCGCACTAGGCACCCATCTCTACCTATGTGTCAAATAAAGATCAAAGTTTAAATCTATTCAGCCGTTTGAAAAAAGAAGGAAAAACAAATACCTACACACTTATAAAAACATTGCTTTATCACTGTGATGTGATGACACAGTAGACATAGTTTACTATGGCGATGAACTTAAAAAAAAACAGCCAGTGTTTCCTAAATCTAAAAAAAAAAATATCTTCACATTTCTCCTTTCCCAACATAAGTAAAATACAAGTAGAGACCCGAGTATGCAAGGTGTGTACCACCATTTCTCGTCCGAACGACTGGCCATAACACTTCATGGCATAGTCTCTTTTACGATGCATTGTCCTTTATGGAATACGGACGAGCCAGAATGGTACTTCTAAGTGTCGTAGTGGCTCCGAGGATTGCAGCACTGCAGTAAGTAGTCGTAAATTACACGCAACTTAGGTTGAACCTCTTCTTTGGGTCATGAAACCTGTAGTATTGAGATGGTTACTGAGCCTTCCCTCTAGATTGAAATGTTTACTTACAAATTGCGAGTCTACTGGAAGAAATGTCAGATGTTTTGGGAACACATTTATTGTGCGAACAGTCAAGGAGTGGAATTCCCTGCCAGAGTCTGTGTCTCCTGATAGCTACAACTCAGGGGTCTTTAAGTCGAGCGTGCTCCATCGTCGACCACATCGTCGCTTACCATCAGGTGAGATGGTGGTCAAACGTGAGCCAATAAAAAAAATGTTAACGGTACTTTTGTGCTCTTCAATTTAAATATTATTATCTGTCGGAGATCTTACAGAGCTCTCGTTTCGATTTCGAAAGGTCGGAACTTCTGATTCCGATTTCGGTTTATCGGACGCGCAAACAAGTACCTGTCGCTCGGGGAATCTCCCTCCTCGTGCCTCCTGTCGAATACTCTTTCAGTTGTAACATTGTTTCGTATTTGGAATGTTTGTGAGTTCGCATTACATTTATAGGTACCTACTTAATCGAGTCTTTGATTTGTTTTTTTTTTTACGTTCCTGCCTCCGCCTCCGATTCCAATTTTGATTCCTATTCCTACAAACCAAATTGAATTCGGTTCCAATTGGATTTTCTGATTTCTTCATTCTATGACTCTTGATTTCTGCTTAATTTTTAAACTTAATTTACTTAACTTAAACTTAATTTTTAGGTTTTTAGAAAAAATACATTCTAGTGTTCTTTAACCCTTCAGATACCGTCAATTAGAGACACAATAGTAAGACAATAGATGCGCGGCCACCGGTGGTCGCTTGGGGATTCATGAATTAATGTTTAGTGAGACACTCAAATATCAGTGATTATAAATATCAATTATTTAATATTAATAATTAAAAATCATAAATTAAAGATACGAGTATAATCTCTACTAAAGTAAAATGATAACATGAATATCCTTGTGAATTAATATTATTTTAACTATTCACAATTTTAATATAGTGTTATGTATTACACCGATGACCTGGTGAGGGTTGCGGGAAACCGATGGATGCGAGACGCACAGGATCGATCATTGTGGCGACACTTAGGGGAGGCCTATGTCCAACAGTGGACGTCTGTCGGCTGAAATGATGATGTATTACACTAATTTAATAAAGAGGAAAACTTTGTTTTTTGTTTGTAGGAGGTAATCTCTGAAAGTACTGGTCCGATTGCTAAATTTTTTTTACCGATAGAAAGCTGATTTAGTCTTGAGTGACATAGGCTATATTTTGTACGTAGGCGAAGCCACCGGGCAAAAGCCAGTTAGAAAATAAAAGGCTTTTATTTCATTTAATAATGTTTAGTACGAAATAATAAACAAGTACCTACCTAATTCTTATTTCAATGCTAATTTCAGAAAATAAATATGCTAATAGCTAGCGACCCGCCCAAGCTTCGGACGCTTATAAATCTTTGAAATTCTTAGCTTTTCTCTAGTTTAATATGCATGGATTATAGTCCCAAACCTCTTTCATGAATCATTCTGTCTATATGCGTGAAAACCGCATAAAAATTCGTACATTCGTTTTTGGGTTCAGTACATACCTAAAGGGTATCCACGGGCCCAAACGGGACAAGCGTGCTGACCGTGCGGCTGTCTGTCTGTGGGCTGTATCTCTATGAGATATATTTTTACAGAATATGTAATTTTTATTGTCGCTAAAATTACAAAAATAATAAAATTACAATAAAGTTTGAAAGTAAAGGGGGATTTTGGACTTCCCATACAAGAGATGTTATTTTGTCGGCGGTTTCTGCTCGATCGTAGTACGGACGGAACTCTTCATGTCCGACTCGCATTTGCGAGTTTTTAATGTTTATCTCGTTCATATAAACTGGCTAAACTATCCATTAGTGATTTAATATAGAAAATATTATCATAGTTTTTTCAAGAAGGAGATCATAAGTAGGTAATATTAAAGGAGATCGTAAATTCTCAATAATACATCACGAGTCCAAAACCGTAACAGCAGTCATGCTATTCAATCTCAAAAAGCCAACTTTACACATTCTAACCCAAAACAAATGGCCCAAAAAATAAGGCAAATGATTCGTAAATAAATAAACATAACAAATCTTCCTGGGAAAGGATATGGCGGAATGACCTCGATACCTTTTTATAAGAATTGCCCGGATATTCTGAATAGGGAGCGGAGAGTCCCGGGGAAAGGAATTGGTCGACTGTGACTCCCTGACCTTGGAGGCTGAGATAATAAGTCCTTTCGAATGAAATTGGATTGTGTAGTTAGTGAAACTACACATAATAGGGACTTATACTTTATTCGAAATAAGATTTTTGTAAACAAACATTTTAGGATTCCGTACCATAAAAGCAAAAAACGGAACCCTTAGAGGATCACAATGGTGTCCGTTTGTCGACCCTTTATCTCAGAAACACGTAGAGGTATCAAGTTGAAATTTAAACCATATAATATACTCAGGTCTACAGACCCTTAAGCTGTGAAAAATACAAATAAAAAAAAGTACGACCGTTTATGTCGTAAAAAACATATATTTTTTTTTTCTTAAGGCTGCGGTCTTTTAAAAATTCACCCGCGGCAAATTATTAGCGCATCTTTGTATGCTTTTTGAACAAAATAATGAAACAACTTGAAATATTATTATAGCACATATTTAACCATAGTATGAGTAGTAGCCAGTTATTTTTTTTAAGTCAATTTGGGTGTATTATGTTTGGTAAATCAAGTATTAAACATAGATCTTTCGTGCCAACATCATTTCGACTTATGTTTGTGAGCTTCGTTAATGGCATAATATAACGAATTTACAAATCTTACGAATGGAAACTAAGCGCAACATTATCATCTTTGAAATGCATTCATGGCTAGCCATGTCCAAAAAATGTGTACAAATACTAATAATTTATACACATTTTTTGGACATCTTTCAAAATCATTATTTTGGATAAAGAATGGTGATTTAGATTTAAATTTTTTTATTATTTGCTTTATTGAACTTTTGGCATCAAAATAATCTAATTATGATGTAACTACGATGCTTAGTTATTGTGAAAAAAAAACATTTAATAAGAGCCAAATGTTGAGAATTTTGATGAAATTGTGACTTCTGAAATAAGAAAATGAAACATAATTAGAACTAGCCATGAATGCATTTCAAAGATGATAATGTTGCGCTTAGTTTCCATTCGTAAGATTTGTAAATTCGTTATATTATGCCATTAACGAAGCTCACAAACATAAGTCGAAATGATGTTGGCACGAAAGAGCTATGTTTAACACTTGATTTACCAAACATAATACACCCAAATTGACTTAAAAAAAATAACTGGCTACTACTCATACTATGGTTAAATATGTGCTATAATAATATTTCAAGTTGTTTCATTATTTTGTTCAAAAAAAGCATACAAAGATGCGCTAATAATTTGCCGCGGGTGAATTTTTAAAAGACCGCAGCCTTAAGGGAATTAAAATTCATAGGGTACTTTCAGTTAACCTAGAATCCTGAAATTTGGCATGTAGCACTATACTTTGCTACAAAAAAATCTGAAAACTGTAAATTTGGAGTGACGTCACAAAAAAGAAATTGCGATCCGGAAAAATCGTCATAACCTAATTCGGGAATTTAACAGTTTTCATAGGTAAGTTTGTGGAACCCTCAGTGCGCGAGTCCGGCTCGCACTTGCCCAATTTTTAAACTTTGACCCCCACTTGAATTACTCTTGCGTTTTTGTGTCTGGGTGTAATTTATACATGATATGTATGTATTTAGAAATATATAAGTATGTTTATCAGTTGTCTAGTACCCATAACACAAGGTCTGCTTAGCTTGGGGCTAGACGGCGTTGTGTGATAGTTGTGGAATATTATATAAAAAATATTATTATTATTATATAAAAATTTTTAGTGCGTTTATAAACATTAAAACTCACATACACAAGTCACTATTAGTAATTACGCTTGTGTCGTGCATGTGTTCACAAACGTGTAAACTGACATAAAAGACCCGGAACTACTAACTGTAACCCATACTAATATAAGTTCCGCACTGGAAACGAACAGCGCCACAGCTAATCGCTCGTCACTATGCCAACGTGTTGTCAATTAAGTTTGAGATCGATATTATTGGGGGAGCATTCATTCTTTTCTACCATGTGCAAGTTTTTCATCTATAATTCTTCAGAAGCTGTTTGCAAACAGCTAAAACAAAAACTTTTGACAATAGCAGACTCAACATTTTTTTCATTTTTTTCTTGCTTAATAAAAAAGTTGAAACTGTCAAAAACCCGATCACAAAAAAAAAAACAAAAAAAAAACAATTAAATCAATTATAAAGTAAACAATTGGAGGAATTTATTTTAGTTCAACATTTTGACGCCGTCAACCGTTAAATAAAATTGACAGTCATAGCCAACGGCTTAACGTAAGACACATCCAAGCCATGGTATAATAATGTATGGTCACCCATCCAAAAACCAACCTCACAAAACGTTGCTTAACCTTGAATATTGACCCGCGTGGCTGTTATTACTTAGCCAGAAAGTCAACATCTGAACAGATAAAGCTTTTAAAAAATCTCTTCATTATTGAAACAATTCGGAAAAATGTCAACGCTCTTCGACAAAGTCGTCCTATTTATTAGGTTTATAAAGCCGAAAATTCTGATATTGGCTGTAGAGTGTAGGTAGCTGTCGGAGGAAAAGAGGGTCCTCTCACAGGTAGTATTAGGAGTAATATGAGACAATGGACAGGTGCAAAAGGTCTACTTTATATCGAGTGAGGAAATGGAGCGTTGACAGGAAATTATTGGCACGGTTTTTAAAATAGTATGTAGATACGAGTAGACACATTTTTTAAACAAAATGATCGAATTGCTGCTTTGGTCTTCGTGTCCACGGTGTCTCCAACGCTAGACTCCTAACAAACTAGTGCGCTTCACCATCAACGATTGTATTGCTAGAACTACATTAGACTGACGCGCCATTGGACCACGCCTGATTTGTACGTAGAACGACGTCGTGTGGCGTCGCGTGGCGTAGATCTAGTGTAGCTCTACAAGTCTAGTTTCCATATAAAATGTATGGAGACCGACGCGCTCAGATTGGCGTACGTGGCAGACTTGTGCGCAGTGTAGTTCTATCTTTATTGTTTACCATTAGGTAGAATCGCAGTGTTACGTGTATCATTAGAAGAAATGGTTTTGAAGTCCGAGGGCATGTGTCCTTTTCAATGATGCTTCTCGCCCATTGAACGGCATTTTGTGTGACTAGACAAACTCAGGTGGCGCAGACTCAACCTGTACCTACAGAATTAGCATTGCTATTCAACACGGTAATGTTGCCAGACTTTTGGACACTTTTCTAGATGTCAGCGATGTGGAAGAGTACTTCGTCTGTTATTTTTTATGCGTCTATTTATAAATCATCATGAATTCAAAAGTAAATTAGTTCCTTCTGGACAAACCTGCTCCTTCGTTCACGATTTTATTGCTTACCATCAGGTGAGAAGGTCAAGCGTGAACCTATCTCGTAAGTCGGGGCCATTACTATTCGGTCACCACTGCTCCACTGCACTGTAAGTTTTTTATGTACATATTTTTATTGGCATTTTTAAATATATGTCTCTTTTATTTTTCTGCTAGAGATTTTGTGAGAACTGATTCATTTTTATAATCATCCAGAAGTCATAGTATCTTTCTGCAATTTTAACATTTTTTTCTCTTGTATTAAAACTAGAATAACTTCAACCGTGAATGGTAAATAACCATAAAATCGTTTCACACTTACAGATATTTTACAAAGTAAGAATTCTGTATCAACATTCACTGTTATATGAAAGCTGTTACATAATATTGAGGTCAGTCCTAAGCTCACTGTTATTCGAACTGTCAAAGACACACAAAATATGTAGCATATTTTTCTGATCTCCCATTTCCTTATAATGATAGAATCGCAAAATAATTGGGGCTTGAAAGAAATAGAAAGGGAAGACATACACTTGCGAAGCGAATTTTGTGAACAGAAGAAAAGGATTTCAGTAGGTTTGTTCTCTGTTTAGTTCTAGGCAAAAACGGGGTCAAGGGCCTTCGCATGTTAGGTACTAACGCAAGTTTGGTTAGAAGTGGTTTTTTTGCTACATAAAGTCTTTCTTTATACGCATGTTTGAGCAACTTTTGTGCCTATGTGTAAAGCGAGTCTTATTGAAAAAATATTTGTATGCTGCTGGGCAGGTTTAAATAACATCACGTTAATGTTTTAAGAAATCATTATGATAATAATAAATCAATTATTATCAGGCATCTTGGCCCATAGATATATACCTTACAGACTAACATATATATAGAGTAAATAAAATTTGTCGTTAGTAAATAAGACTTAAATCTATGTTAGTAACACTACATATTGCACTAAGTTCACTTCGTGCACTAGCTACTGACATAGGTATGTGAATTATATTTTTTTGGAATTTTTAAATTATATCACAGAACACAATGCCTGATATACAACACTAGTGGTATTCCGTGGTTTTATCTGCGTTTTAGGTTACAGCTTCTATGTGATACCTAAACTACCTAATTCTTAAATCAGATTATCGTATATAATAGAATTTATTTTCTATCCGACTTGTTTTGCCAGAAATTAGCGCGTTTAGACAATCAAATCAAACTCTTTCGTTTTATTACATTATCTATATATATAAAAATGACCCCCGTTTTCCGTTGTCACGACTTGGCATGAAAACGGCTTGACCGATTTGGCTGATTTTTTTTGTTGTGATTGTTATTGTGAGGAGAAGGTTCTTATGGAAAAAAAAATTAGGGTAGTGTAAGGTAGAGTAGGGTAGAGTAGGGTAGAGTAGGGTAGAGTAGGGTAGAGTAGGGTAGAGTAGGGTAGAGTTGGGTATAGTAGGGTGGAGTAGGGAAGAGCGGGAGCGAAGCCGCGAGGGCAAAGCTAGTATTATATAACAATATACATTATGAACATATAAAACTTAGAAGTATATATCAGTAAATTATTACAAAGGTCGTATTATTTATAAAAGCAAAGAAAGCTGTTTTGCCGTCTCAAAAAAGAAAGAAAGAAAATACGTTTATTATAGAACCAATAACAAAACCTCTAAACAACAACATACTACTCAACAAACTTCAATTACTTCCAGAATTTCGTCACAATAAAATATTTATCGGCACGGCTAAGGCTGTCCACAGAAGAGGCTACACATCGCAACGCCGGGCGACTTAAACCGGGATTAAGCCGGTTGCCCACGATCGATGGGGAGGTACGCTGCTAAAATTAACGCGAACCTTGCGGTTGCCTTGTTAGGCAAGGGTGGCTGAGTGAGTAATTGTCTTTTAATTCTGACTAAACGCTGAACGAGAAGATTGGAGACTGTTATTAAATTATTTCCTTGGTTTGGTGTTAAGATGGTGGAATTGGCATTTTAAACTGATAACTAGTCTGGTCAAATCATGGTATAGATATTTTATTTCACGAAGGTGAGTTGGCCTTGGATCTGTGGGTAGATTTAAGTATTGATTCTGTACGCGTAAGCCATAATATTTTGTATGACACTAAGACCTACTGTCCACTGACGCATAGCTTCATAGATATTATGGCCCATTCTCTTTCTTAAAGAGGAGGTCTGAGTCTCAGCAGTTGGAATATTATGAGGCTGAATATATATTGTAAGGGGAGATAACATATATTGGTGATATAACTACAGTGACTACAGTTTATATCGCGCGGGCAGAGACCCGTGCTCAGCAGTAGAATTATAGGTAGCCTATGTGTTATTCCAGTGTCTCTTCTACCTACCTACCAAATTTGATCTAAATCCGTTCAGTAGTTTTTGCGTGAAAGCGTAAAAGACAGACAGACAGAGTTACTTTCACATTTATAATATTAGTAGGGATTTGGTGATAGGTGACTGGCCTGTTGGTCCAGTGGTTAGTGACCCTGACTGCTATGCCGGAGGTTGTGGGTTTGATTCCCACCCAGGACAAATCTTTATGTGATGAGCATAATCATTTGTTCGGTGTCTGGGTGTAATTTATCTATAATAAGTATGTATTTCGAAATATATAAGTATGTTTATCAGTTGTCTAGTACCCATAACACAAGCTCTGCTTAGCTTGGGACTAGACGGCGTTGTGTGATAGTAGTGGAATATTATTATATTCGTCAATATACGCTTGGTGTACGCCTGCTCACAGCTTACATACAAAACTATGAAGACCTGTCGACAGAGCGCCAATGACGCGACGGCACGATGTGTAAACTGTGAGCGTATAATGACAAATACGCATCTAAAGCTATGCGCTCGTATACAGTAGACCTAAGTAGTATTTTACAACCACAGCACTGCTATTCAGCTCCATCTGGTTAGCTTACATAGACATAGAAATGTTTTTTAAGGCATTTTCGAAGGTGCTATGTCAAATATTAGTTGGCATAATACAGCTATAGCTTTTTTTTTTCTGTCGACGGGGAAAATCATCATTGACGAAACCCGCTCTTGGGTGGAGCGGGAGACAGTGTCAGAGTCTTACTGACTAAAAACCCCGCGCCGTTCCTTCTAGCCTTCATACCGGGGCTCTAGTTTCCTTTCGGATAACCCCGACCCCGGTAGGCTTCGACCCAGATGGGCCCCTCCTGTTGCTGACAACTTCTTGAGGCGCGCGGGAACAGTGTGCACCGTCGACGCCTTGACTAGGTCCGGACAGTTACCAGACGATCGGACAGCGAGCTACCCATGGCTTGCCGTCCGCGAGCCCGCGTCTACGGTGGCCGGAAATCGGGATCGGAATCCCGGCGGCGGCGGCGAGGGCGCCGTTTCCTGATGCGGTCTGCCTCCTTCTTTGCTAGCATTACTGCTTCGCAGAAGGAGGCGACCGCCTGCCACTCCTCCTCATACAGTTATAGCTGGAAAGGTTGATTTGGTTACTGGAAATAGTTTTAATCATTTGCTTTAATTAATTTTTAAGGCAAAAATAGTGATTCTCTGAAAGAGTGAGCGGCTTGAAATTCAAAATGATTTAATATTGAAAAATACATAGCAATGAAGTACGAGTAATTTCTTAAAAAAAAATATTCCATTGTTGCAATAGGCACAAACAATTGCTACAAATACTACTTTTTATGTCGTTTAGAATTTTTTATTGCGTAACTTTCCCATGAATACAAATAAAAGTGCAAGGCATTTGCTTTGCTTCTTCCACTTTAAAACTTGCAAGAAGTGCGCCATCTTTGTAAAGTTTTGAGTAAGTTACACATTCTATTTTTCTACGATTGCTTAGTCTTGGTCCCCGAGAGCTCTTTAGTTTTTCATACCGACCAACTATCTTCACCCATTTCATTGTATTTCATTTTGAATTCTTTTCACTTACAACTTTATTTTTAGAATGGTTTTTACGGGAATAACCACACTTTTATTTTTAAAAAGGTTTTTTACGCATAACCTTAATTAGCGCGTACATTGAAGGACTGACATAATTTGCCTGCTGCGGCCTTCCCGTTCGATTATAATTAAGTGTCTTCAAGGCTGGAGTGAATAGGCTCTTTACAAACTAATGCACTTCACCGTTTTGACTGGCCTGTTGATCTAGTGGTTAATGGCTCTGACTGCTATGCCGGTCGTGAGTTCGATTCCCAACCAAGACAAATGTTTATGTGATGAGCATGATCATTTGTTCTGTGTCTGGGCGTAATTTATCTATAATATGTATGTATTTAGAAATATATAAGTATGTTTATCCGTTGTCTAGTACCAATACCATAAGCTCTGCTTAGCTTGGGACTAGAAGGCGTTGTGTGATAGTTGTGGAATAAAAAATAAAAAATTAACAATTGCTTCACTGCTTACCATCAGGAGGGATCGCCGTCAAGCACTGGTTTATATTAATTAAATAAATAAAAGGAAAACTCCGATAACAGCTATTCTATGTAGTTTTTATGTTAGTTCTGTGAATTGATCATTCATCTGAAAATATAAATCGCAAAAAAGGCAATTTTTCTACGAACAAAATTTAGGTCACCATTTTAAGCGAAGCCAAAATATATTTTTTCAGTAAAACTAAATATTAACAATGTTTGTTTTGTGAGATTAATTGGTATACAATGGAATTTATAAACAGTCCATTTAACCACAAAAATCAATAGCCAGATATGTTTAAGGTCACCAATAAAAACGACGATTTAACAGCTTTAGAATGGAAAATATCATATCAAACTGCCATTTATTTTATGTAAACAGAACAGCCGTTTAAACACAGACACATCTAAAAAGAAGACAGAGCAATAAAATATAAAACAATAATTCTTCACGTCTTTAACAATAATGCTTCACAATTTTTGATTGACCGACATTTTGATAATTCAAAAGTACCTTTACATGGTCTGTTTGAAACAAACAGTTCTAATTTCAAAATGTTAGATTCTTAATCATTATATCAAGTAGTATCTCAGTCTGTAGCAAGCCTAAACACGCACTGGTCTTTAACAAAATGTTTTCCTGCGGTGCACATAACTCAAGAATGTTAGGGACCATACGATCTACGATTATAGCCGAGCCCTTCCGGGAATTGCGGAGACAAAAACACAATCATTATTCATGTGGCCTGCTTTCTTTTTCGTACACCTATTCTTCTGTCTGTAGTATTAGATTGCCGAGAGATCTGCGAGAGAATTAAACGGTCTTTGATTGTCTTTTCATATGATTTGTGTCATTGCTCCTGGTATTATTTGTCAGGAGTTTATTTGCTGGGGATCAGCAGAACTAAAATGTTTCTAAGTCCACGTGGCCACGTTAAAAGTTGTGATTTTGCTATTGAATCAGAAGCAGTTTAGTTTCAAGCAAATGATTATGATTAGGTTTTAGATATTTATTAGCTTTTTCCGTCGGCTTCACTCAAGTCAGTTATTTCAGAGGAACCAAACATTTTTTTTTTTAAAGGAAAAACCTCATCCCTAGTGTTCCATTATCCAGATGTGATCGTCTCGAGATTATCTCCTACAAACGAAGAAAAAATACACCTCTTTATAAATGCAGAGATTATTCGAAAGAGTCACCACGGACTTTAAAAGAAAAAACAAAGAAAGAAAAAAAAAAATTTATTGAAATTATATAGAGGGCGATTGAATGAACATGGGCGAAAAATTTAACACCCCCCCCTCTCTCTCTCGTCTCGTGATTATCTATCCCAAAAATTATAATATTTGATTCGAACTTAATTCACATAATAGGCTAGTTGCCGTAAAAAATGTAATAAGTCCGTCTTTTAGATTATTCAAAAATAAGGGACACGTATTTTTTATTTGTAAATTAAACCAAAAATGACACCATGCTACATTTTTTCGCAGGATGACGTCACACGTAACTTTAATGGGCTATATCTTTACTTTTTGTTTAATCGAAAAAAGAAAAAAATACGTGTCCAATATTTTTTATAATCTAAAATACGGACTAAATAAAATGTAGTTATTTTGACCCTGGAAACTACCCTGTTAATTAATATCTCAAATAATAAATAAAGATCAGTGTTACATAACACTAAAAAGCTATCAAACTTTTCCGAAACTTGAGTTTTCCTACCCTCTAGAGACATTATACAACTTCACGGGATCACAAAATGTTTTACACATACATGCCACAAAATGTTTTACACAGACACATACACACACAATCTCATAATATGTTCAACAGAATCAATTTCAAGCAAACACGATATATGACATAATTTCAACATACGAACATAACAAACCTCTAAGTCGTCAAGTACCTAATTAGCAAAGTAATACGATAAACTTAATTAGTCAGGAGGAAACCACATGAAGCGTCTTGAATGTTATTGAAGTATCGCCATATATTTGTGTTTGTATATCGCTCGCGATTTCTTAAGTCGATGAGTGTGTGGCAGTCCTAATAATGTAAGTGGGGTGTTTTTTATACAGTTGTATTTTTTATTTATAACTAGCTCAACTAACTACCTACCCTACTTTACCCTTGTAGGTAGGTAACTGGGTATAGTTACCTACCTACCAGGGTAGGTAGGTGAATCCCTGGATAGTTTAAAAATATAATAATATATAATATAATATAATTGGATCTGGTAGGTGGCGCTGCAATTAGATTGTCAATTTTTTTCTGATGAAAAGCCACATTTAGGATAAGCCAACGTCTCCCAAGACTGCTAGTCTTATAAAGATCATGAGAATAATCGAAAATTATACTTTTATAGGTTTTTTTTATTATGGTGGGCAAAAATCATCTTATGACAACCCCCGCCCTTGGGTGACCTATGTGCCGGAGATAGTGTCAGACTCTTACTGACTAAAAACCCACCCCGTTCCTTCTAGCCTTCAAACCACGGCACGAGTTCCCTTTCGGATAACCCTGGCCCCGGTAGGCTTCGACACAGCTGGGCCTCTGCTGTTGCTGACAACTCCTTGAGGCGCGTGGGAACAGTGCGCGCCGTCGACGTCTTGGGCTCGGTCCATTACCGGACGATTGGACAGCGAGCTACCCATGGCTTGCCGTCCGCGAGCCCGCGTCTACGGTGGCCAGAAATCGAGATCGGAATCCCGGCGCCGTTGCCGATACTTTTATAGCTAGATTTACATAAATGGTTCTAACATATTCAACAAATAAACAACTACATGAAAAAGATCTTAAAAATAAAAATAACCATCGATCACATCACATTAGCACACCCACCGTCGAATCTCTCATGACACGAATAGAGCTTATTCTTTTCATAGAAACTAACTGACACTTTTGTAGAAGAAACTGGAAATTTACGACAGAAGTTCTCTTTAGTATCTGTCAAAGTGACTTCGAGCATTGAACAAAATAGATCAGAAAAGTTTGTGGGACTTCTAGCGAAGTTTTTTGTTCAAGTGATGCATTACAATGTCGTTTGATGTGTTGTATGAGTGGATCTTAACATGTTTGTTGCGATATGGCAAGTATCAAGTAGGTATTTGACTTTATGATATTATAGGATACTAGCTTTCCTATCCTATCCTCAGCTTTGCCCACATACATCCTTACTAATATTATAAAAGCGAAAGTGAGTTTTTTTGTCGTCTTCACGCCTAAATGTCAAAACCGATTTTGATGAGTTTTAGTTGGGACCCTGGAGACGGACATGCCTATTAAAAAAAAAGTGAGAAAAGGGGGAGAAAGAGTAAAGTATATTAATAAACGTGGGCGAAGCCGCGGGTACAAGCTAGTAAAATATAATAGCTTATGTCACTCTGGAATAAAGCAGCATTCTATCCGTGAAAAGAGATTTCCACCTACAAACAAAACAACAAAAAAAACTCTCTTTACAATATTAGTGTAGATTATTATTTAAAAAATAATAATATCTAATGGCCAAAAGCTTCGCTAGCTACCAGTCGAGACTGTTGGTGGGAGGTTGGAACAAGGGCCTTTTTTTTTTTTTTTTTTTTTTCTCGACGGGGAAAATCATCTTTGACGAAACCCGCTCTTGGGTGGAGCGGGAGACAGTGTCAGACTCTTACTGACTAAAAACCCCGCGCCGTTCCTTCTAGCCTTCATACCGGGGCACGAGCTCCCTTTCGGACAACCCTGTCCCCAGTAGGCTTCGACCCAGCTGGGCCCCTCCTGCTGCTGACAACTCCTTGAGGCGCGCGGGAACAGTGCGCGCCGTCGACGTCTTAGACTCGGTCCATTACCGGACGATCGGACAGTGAGCTACCCATAGCTCGCCGTCCGCGAGCCTGCGTCTACGGTGGCCGGAAATCGGGATCGGAATCCCGGCGACGGCGGCGAGGGCGCCGTTGCCTGATGCGGTCGGCCTCCTCCTTTGCAAGCATTACTGCTTCGCAGAAGGAGGCGACCGCCTGCCATTCCTCCTCGCTCCGGACCATGGCCTCGACCAGGGCCCGGCGCGAGAGGTCTCCGCCGCCGATCGCCCCCACGAGGGCACGGCGATGCTCCGCCCAGGCAGGGCACACCTCGACGGTGTGCTCCACCGTGTCCTCCGGGCGTTGCGCACAGTGGCGACACCCGGGCGTCTCTTCCGCTTGAATCCGATGCAGGAACCTCCCGAACTTGCCATGTCCGGTGAGGACCTGCGTCATGCGGAAGGTAAGGACGCCGTGAGGTCTTTCCAGCCACGCCTCAAAGAGGGGACTTACCGCCATAATCGTGGCGTGCCCAGCACTGGGTTGCGATAGCCGTTGACGCCATTTCACCATGAGATCCCGCCGGAGCTCTGTCCGCCATGCCTTGACATGTTGCGGCAGTGGACTTTCACCCCGGCGTTGCATCTCCACGCGCATGTCGTGCATGTGTGCAAGGACTGTTGCCTCCAGATCCCACGGTGGTAGGCCAGCCAGAAGGCTCGCCGCTTCGCGGGAGATCGTGCGGTAACCCCGCACCATCCGTATTGCCATGACCCTCTGGCAGGCGCTCAGTATGGACGCCGGTCGCTTTGCCAGCGACGGCGCCCACACCGGCGCCCCGTAGAGGGCCATGGACCGAACGATCCCCGGAACAAGGGCCTGGTACAACAAGCAGTAGTCCTCGATACGGCTCGCATAGTGAGGTTTCTTTCTCTAGAGCCCTAACTTGGACTCTGCTCCTGACACTGACGAACTACTACTTTTTGTATTTTCAAATGTTTTATTTTAATATTTAAAAAGTCATTGTCAGGTTTGGTTTTCTAAAAAGTAGCTACTAATGAATTACTTTCAAACACTATAAAAATGAAGTCTAATAACTGCTTAAGCAATTTCTACTCAAAATTTCCTCCATAAAAACTCTTTTACGGGGCCAAAAACTCTTTTAGTGAAATAATTAAAACGGCTAAAACGAACATCTAACAATACATGGCGCTGGCGCGTAAAGAGCGGGGAAACAATAAAATGCCGTGCGTCGGGACGGGCCCAATTTGGATTCGACTATCAGACACCGTTCTAACGGGTAGGGGTAGGGTCCTTCTGGAGACGAGAAGCGGGATAATCGATCTTTAAAAAAACTGGGTAAAAGCGAGTCGGACTCGCACACTGATGATTCTTTACAATCTTACCTATGAAAACAGTTCAATTCCCGAATCGATCGAAGTTTTTCCAGATTTCCGGATCCAAATTTTTTTGCGATCCGCAAAAATTTTCGATACTTATCGAATTTCTGCTAGGTTGGTAACCTGTTTATTAGAGTTCCATATCCAAAGGGTAAAACAGGACCCTATTACTAAGACTCCGCTATCCGTCCGTCTGTTTGTCTGTCTGTCTATCTGTCCGTCTGCTACCATGCTGTAACTCATGACCCATTACAGCTAGACAGTTGAAATTTTCAGATAATGTATTTCTGTTGCTAGCTTAAAACATAATAAAAAGAATATTTAAGTAGGACCATACAGCAAAAGTGTTTTTTTGCCGTTTTTCGCTACGCACGGTACAAAACCCTTCGTGTACAATCCAACTCACACTTTCCCGGTCTTTTCTTCTGCGGTCATCCTCACCTTGTAGCTTGTAACCTTGTTAGTTTATATACGAAGCTATTTGAGCATTCTCACTGAAATTATCTTGCCCAGATTAACTTCATTAAAAATACAGATCTCAGCTCTCCGCTGCAACTGAAGCCCCACCCAAAACCGGCTTGATTAAATTCACTCTTTATGTGCGACGTAGCCCTTGAAATTAAGTATCCCATGTATCATAACGGGAAGGTATCTTTTTTTATCATTCCGAGGTATCTTTTTTATCATTTCGACACGACACGAACCTAATTTGTTTTTCTTAATAGTATTATAATTTAGATTAATTTCCATAATGGATGTCTTTTCGGACGTTTTTATTTTAAGGACACCATCTTGTTTGAGATTAAGTATTTTGGCTAATTTAAATTCTCTTTGTTGTTTTTATAGACTTGAAATCTGTTAGTTTTCAAAAAGTGTATTTAGATTCTTATTTTGTTTGTTTATATGAAGCGGGATAAGACAGGAAAACGATGGATGATCTACCAGTCATAAATCCCCAAGTGAACGCCGGCGTTCGCGTATCTATTGTCTTACTATTGTGTCTCTAATTACCACGATTTAAAGGTTAAAGTACGATCATAATATTCATTAATAATTGTATCACTCACTGCTTACCGTAGGGATCATAGTCAAGCACAATGTATCTGGGTGCCGCTTGTTTGATAGTAACAATCAATAAAATAATTTTCCTGCTGTTTGAAATGACAAAGAGTGAACAAAGAATAACTGCAGGAATATAGGTGGGTTTTAGTAAAAGTCTAATAAGGGGCTTGTTAGACTTTTACTAACCCCCCCCCCCACCCCACCTAGACCTCAAGAAGTTACGTTATGATTTTCCAAAACAAAGGCAACTTCAAATCATCCTACCATGAAAACTTACAACCGTTATGACTTCGATGTGAGAAAGGGATAGAGCTATACGGCTTGTATAGTGCCATCTCTCTCTCACATCGAAATTATGATGATTCCAACACAGTAAATGGCATATTTGATGTGTTTTAATATCCCTTAGGCGGTGGAATCAAATATTCCCCATATTTGATTCATAAATATGGAGATATTAGATTCAACGGATGGTTTGTGGTATTCGGGATTGCAATAATTTTTTCTTCATAAATCGCCGTGTAACACGTTCAGTTTTTAGAATAGGCCTTTATTCAGCAGTGCTGAAATATAGCGTGATTGTTTTATCATCGCCGCCATTTTGGATTAGGAGAAAATTTAGCGCATAGGTAGTCCGTGAGGTGGAACAGCACATAGGGTAAAGAAAGAAACAATTATTTAGAAAGAAAAAAATATGGAGAAAACTAAATAGAAAAAATAGTCAAGTGTGAGTCAGACACGCGTATGAAGGAGGAGTGGCAGGCGATCGCCTACCACTCCTCCTCGCTCCGAACCATGGTCAGTACCAAGGCCCGGCGCGAGAGGATAGCTACACAGTTGAAAGTAACAGACAGATGAACAGCGGAGTGATGGATTTTCAACCTTACTTTGAGTGTACAGATATAAATAAAAACAGAAGATCTTAAGTTGACTTTTACCGACGAGTAGGTTTTTTTAAGGTAGGAAAATCAGCCAATGACTTCTCCCACCCTTGAGTTGAGTGGGATGAGCGTGATGTCAGACTGTCAGATACTTTCCTTCTTTGCCTTACTTTTCAAGGCCCCGGGTTCTTTTTCACTAAGGTATCCCCCGAGTAGGTTAAGTTCCTTTGTATAATTTTCGACTTTCATGCAAGCAAGTTGCTGTCAGAAACTATTTAAAGACTTAATTAGAAATGAGAATTGAATATTAAACTTAGAAAGACTTATCCGACGTTATCAAGGTATCTTGTTATTTGAGCAAAATGCCAATTCGAGTTACTGGAATTTCTCCAGAAATTTGGGCAGGCTGCCAGGGCATACATTTTTGTAAGCACCCATGGACCGTGTAACAAAAAATCGTCAAGTGTGACTTTGGAAAGAATATTGTCTGCCTTCCTTTGATAAAATTCTCTTTGGAGTTTTTTAAGTTATTGTTTAAAAGCTTGCACAAACATTATTAGATTTTTTAAAGAAAAACTAAAATTAAAAATTTTAAAAAACCCCCGACGCAAAAAGAACTATAAAAAGTAAAAAAATAAGTTAGTAGATTACTCTTTCAACCTTTTAACGTCATTAAAGGAATCTATAAATATTTAAAAGATGAGTGTCACTAAGTCGGGGGACCGCAATATGAAAATTATTATTTTACTTAAACGAATTAAAAATGACAATTGCGGTCCCCCGACTTAGTGACATTCATCTTTTAAATATTTATAGATTCCTTTAATGACGTTAAAAGGTTGAAAGAGTAATCTACTAACTTATTTTTTTACTTTTTATAGTTCTTTTTGCGTCGGGGGTTTTTTAAAATTTTTAATTTTAGTTTTATTTTAATTTTTTTAAATTAATCGAGGAATCCATTATTGTGATATTATCTTTTCTATATTGTAACAATCATGAAGGCCACACTAATACTACTAACTTACAAACTGGCTAGATGTACTTTTTATTAAGGTTTATCTTTAAACAACTTTGGCATTCATATTCAAAACTTGATTGACAAGACAATTAGAAAATTAATTCCCTCTAAATAATAATAATTAATTAATTTCATTAAATTAAATTTCATTCCTATTTTATAATATTGATTCCAGAGTTCCATTAGCTATCTCCCAGTTATAGCATCAGGTCCTCGTCATCATGAAAAATGTTTAGAACTGGTTAAGACGAATCTAATGAGCATAAACTCGACGAGTTTACTAGTAGGCATTTCAGGGTTTCATCAGCTAGGTACCTCCCAGCTCTAGCATCAAGTTTTCATAATCATGAAAAATGTTTGAAACTTGTTAAGACAAATCTGGTGAGCCCAAACACGACGGGTTTACTACTAGGCATCCCAAGGTTCCATCAGCTACCTCCCAGTTCTAGTATCAGGTCCTCGTCATCATGAAAAATGTTTGGAACTGGTTAAGACAAATCTAATGAGCCCAAACTCGGCAGGTTTACTAGTAAGAATTCCAGGGTTCCATCAGCTATCTCCCAGTTATAGCATCAGGTCCTCGTCATCATGAAAAATATTTAAAACTGGTTAAACCGAATCTAAAGAGCCCAAACTCGACGAGTTTACTAGTAGGCATTCCAGGGTTCCATCAGCTACCTCCTAGTTCTAGCATCAAGTTTTCATAATCATGAAAAATGTTGGAAACTTGTTAAGACAAATCTAATGAGCCCGAACAAGACGGGTTTACTAGTAGGCATCCCAAGGTTCCATCAGCTACCTCCCAGTTCTAGCATCAGATCCTCGTCATTATGAAAAATGTTTGGAACTGGTTAAGACAAATCTAATGAGCCAAACTCGACGGGTTTACTAGTAAGAATTCCAGGGTTCCATCAGCTATCTCCTAGTTCTAGCATCAGGTCCTCGTCATCATGAAAAATATTTAAAACTGGTCAAGACGAATCTAATGAGCCCAAACTCGATGGGTTTACTAGTTGGCATCCCAAGGTTCCATCAGCTACCTCCCAGTTCTAGCATCAGGTCCTCGTCATCATGAAAAATATTTGGAACTGGTTAAGACAAACCTAATGAGCCTAAACTCGACGGGTTTACTAGAAAGAATTCCAGGGTTCCATCAGCTATCTCCCAGTTCTAGCATCAGGTCCTCGTCATCATGAAAAGTATTTAAAACTGGTTAAGACGAATCTAATGAGCCCAAACACGACGGGTTTACTAGAAGGCATCCCAAGGCTCCATCAGCTACCTCCCAGTTCTAGCATCAGGTCCTCGTCATCATGAAAAATGTTTGGAACTGGTTAAGACAAATCTAATGAGCCCAAACTCGACGGCTTTACTAGTAAGAATTCCAGGGTTCCATCAGCTATCTCCCAGTTCTAGCATCAGGTCCTCGTCATCATGAAAAATGTATACGAGTATTTCAAACATTAGGTCACACATAAGTATTTATTAGTAAAGTATAAATCCGTAAAGCGTTTAAGATCCCAGCCACAGCCAACAAATGTGCTGCTGACCTTGAACGCCTGATCAGATCTTCATGAATTGTATCTAAGAACCATCTTGGTAACGTCATCTTTCTTATAAAAAAAACCGCATCCAAATCGGTCCATTCGTTTAAGCGCTATGATGCCACAGACAGACACACAGACACACAGATACACAGACACACAGACACACAGACACACAGACACCCTAAACTTATAACACCCCTCTTTTTTGTCGGGGGTTAAAAATACGAAACTCTCATAGGATCACATTATTATCCGTCTGTCTGTCTGTCAAGAACCTCTACTTTGGAAATGTGTAAAGGTATCGAGTTGAAATTAAAATCATGTACTCAGGGGTTCAAGTCTGCTAATACAATAGTCTCAGAATGTTCTATCATTGACTTCATAATTGTTGATTTTGGCAAGTTTTGTAATCTACATATTAACATAATAGCGTCATTGTGACTTTCCAATGGTCAATTACTGACACTCCAATGAAACAAAAATTACATAAAATGACTAGCTTTTGCCCGTACGGCTTTGCTCATGCTCTTCCCTACTCTACCCTATTCTACTCTACTCTAATCTACTCTACACTACTCTACCCTACTATACCCTACTATACCCTACTCTACCATACCAAACTTTACATAAACTATCTACTAAATAGTCCGAACAAAGCCTAAAAATTTGGTTTGGATAAGTGAGTCCGTTCTTGAGTTATAAAATAACAACGAAAAGTGGCATTGATTTTTATATATAAAATGATAATCTCGTACATAATAACAAATGAATTTCTGATGTATGCGGTGGTTTGCTAAAATTTTGACAGTTTCTTTGATTAGTAACCTACCATCAGGACGTCATTATGCAGTCACTGCTTTTAATAAGCTCGATATTGTCATTTTACCACAATTCTATTAGGAGACCATTGACCGATCAATGATCGATCATTATGAATGAGCAGATTACGTACTTTTAGCAAACTGACAATGAGATCGTGTTGGAATGATGACTTTATAAAAATAGCAGACTTGGGCCCCCAGGTCGGTAGTCCCATGAAGCTGCGAAAAAATCAAACTTCTGAGTTAGGGTCAACTCACACCAAAAGAGCGTCGAAGAGCAGCGAAGCGGAGCGCAGTTTCAGTGTCATATAAATGCTAACTTTATTTTCATTACTATAATACTTATTATCGCATGAGAAACTCGAACAAGTCGCGCGGATGGAATTCCAGCGGTGCCGCGGGCAACCGCGCGACTCGTTCGAGTTTCTCATGTGATAATACGTATTATAGTAATGAAAATAAAGTTAAAATTCATATGAAACTAAAACTGCGCTGCGCTTCGACGCTCTTTTGGTGTGAGTTGACCCTTAACAAAATCAAAAGTTACGGCCGTTAACGTCGCAAAAAACTAATATTTTGACACTCTCAAGGAAATTGAAATTGCCGTTGCCCTTAAATACTGAAATTTGGCATGAAACAATGTCTCATAGCACAAGTAGAGAAAAAATCTGAAAAGTATAAAGTAGTTACATCACGAAAAAAAACTTTTTTGCTATTCAAACAAATCTTCATAACTCATTTCGGAAATTGAACTTTTGTCATAGGTAACTTTGTACGGAAACCTCATGAGTCCGACTCGCACTCGCCCGATTAAGATTAGAAATACTCAAATATATTCTCCCACTCTAGGTGAAGCGAAGAGAGTGTCGGACTTTTACTATCTAAAAACCATAGAGTGCCATCAGTTTATCGCGAGGAAACAATATTTTAATCTTGCAACGAAAAAGGCCCTCATTTTGTTCACACATCTCTCTATCTCAAAGTTGTCTGTCACATATAAATCCTCGATAAGATCCTTGAGGGCTTAGCCAAATTGATAATCTTCAGTCGTTACGCTAGTAGAAAACTTCAAATGTATGGGAATGACATCATCTCAATGTTAAATCACGTGGTCAGGACAAAGGAATCGGAGGCGTTAATGATTGTAGAAAGAGATTTGAAACGAAACGGTCGTACCATGGCTAAGCCTGCAGAAAGTGAAAAACAGAAAATTAACCTTAACCATCACGTTATTTGTGCTTTAACTACTCGCCGGGATCCCGATCCCGATTTGCGGCCACCCCGTAGGCGCGGGCTTATGGACGACAAGCAGTGAGTAGGTCGCCGTTCGACTGTCTGGAAACCGCCCGGACCTAGCCTAAGTCATAGACGGCGCGTATTGTTCTATGAGCGCCTTAAGGAGGTGCCAGCAAACCGTAAGGGTCCAGAAGGGTCGAAGCCTACTGGCCACGGGGAGTGTGAAAGTGAGACGCGGGGACCTGGGACAAAGTCAAAGAAGGAGAGGGTTTTTAGTCAGTAAAAGTCTGACACGCCCACTCGCCCCACCCATTACTGGACGTGTGGTTACGGCCCCGACTAATAAGTTATCGGTCATGGGAGCAAACCTTGCCAGGCACTTTAGTTTGTGTAATTTATTTCATCACCATTGCTCTCAAAACGGTGAAGGAAAACGGAGTCTAGTTCAATTTACTATTATTATATTGTTAGAAGCACTGTTTGTTACATTATTTATAAAAATAATTCATTTGCTTAGCTTTTTACTTACTTAGAGAATGTCAAATTCTCAAATTCTCTAATCAATCATTATTTCTAATTTGAATCCTAAGCTTTTTGAAACACAAACCTTAACTGTCCCCGCAGATGGGCCTTATAAACCGCCGCAAAAAAAAACGCTTGAAGCGGCCACAAAAAAAAGCTAGAAGCGGCTGCAAAAAACAGCTGAAGCGCGCGACACCTCTTGTGTCCGGTGAAGCTTGAAGCCGCTTCAAGCGTTTTTTTCTGCAGCACCACCGCACTTGAGCCACAATAAAAAGGCCACCTCAAAATGAAGCTTGAAGCGGTGTATTTTTGGAGCCCGTGTGCTGGGACAGTTAAAGTATATCTTGCCAGTTTGTAAGTTAGTAGTATTAATGAGACCTTCATGGTCACCACACTATGCTAAGACTAACAGACCGTCACGTAAGCTAGCTGAGAATTGCCTAACAATACACATAGTTCACACGTAAACCTACATAGCTACACATACATATGTATGAACACTAGAGGCCTATCAGCGTAGTTAATAATGGAACGGTGACCGTAATTCAATGATGTTAGTCGACCAATAAATAATAAATAAATAATAATAAATCATTTATTATCAGGCATCTTGGCCCATAGATATATACCTTACAGACTAACATACATATGGAATAAGTACAAGTTGTCGCTAGTAAATAAGACTTAAATCTATGTTAGTAACACTTCACATTGCACTCAGTTCACTTCGTGCTGTTCTGTGGCACCTGTCCGCGGAAGCGACGGAACACCACGCCCTGCGACCAAAAGTCTTCCTTCAACACGAGGGGCAGAAAAATATTCGGGACTCGCACCACGAACGCCTTGAAGTTGACGTTATGGTGCGACTCCAGCAACTGCACCCTCAGTGTGTACTTCAACTTTTGACGCACATACTCGACGATGTCCTCCACCTTTGTGGTGTAATGCAGGCGGGAGATATACACCGGCGTGTTCGGCTGAGCGGCACGCACACTCGCACTAGGAGGAACTGGTGCTTTGCCGCAGAGGTTCCGGTTGGCTTGCTTTCGGCGCTTTTTCTTTTGCACCGTAACAAAGCCATCTTCGTTACCAGCCTTATACATTGCCTTATCAGGCAAAGGCTTCGATATAAAAGCGGCAGAGGCGCTCGCGGTGACGCTCGTGAAATCCCGATGATGCGGATTCACTGGAGCTACGTGTACAGGCAGCGGGGCGGGGATATTGGACTAGAATGGAATAGGGAATAAACATTCTTGTATCTAAAGACTAGCATTTACACGCAGCTCGCCCGCGTACAGTCATATGGTTATGACACACAAAAATAAAGCAGCTTTCTATCGGTAAAAAAATTGTAGCTATTGGACCAGTACTTCCAGAGATAACCCCCTACATACAAACTTACAAATTTTACCTCTTTATAATGTTAGTATAGATGAAATATAGGTATAAAGACTTTGGCACTGTGTTAGAAGAGGGAAGATAATTTATTTAAGGAAAATAACGCAATTGAAGACTAGCTTACAAATCTACACTAATATTATAAAGAGGGAAAATTTGTATTTTTGTGTGTATGTTTGTAATGAATAAACTCAAAAACTGCTGTGCCGATTTCAAAAATTCTATCCACATCGGAAAGCTACATTCATCCTGAGTAACATAGGCTATATTTGTTGCCCGTGCCAAGCCGGGACGGGCCGCTAGTAATTTAAATAGAGAAATTGACACATTTCCATCCGCGCAAAATGTCCGAAAACTCAGAATGTATGTGAAATGTGACGAGTTCACAATACTGGTTGCAATTGTTTCTAAATCTATGTAATAGTGGTCAATGCTAAAAAATAATACCGGAAATTATCATAATTCCATTTTTTCTTTGATAATAGATAAATTATTGTCAAAAAAAAAAATAGGCATTGGGTACCCCACCAAAGGTTATAAAATACCCTACCACTTATTCTCAGACTTATCAAACATACAAAAAAAAAACATAAAAATCGGTTAAACCTTGTCGGAGGAGTTTGATATCAAACATTGAGACACGAGAAACAAAGCACACTTTGGAAGACATAATATTTTTTATTAGGTTTGTAATACCTTATTTAGAAGAACCATAAAGCATGTTAAACAAGATAAGCAACCCTTCACGCAAAAACACATTAAACCGACAACAAAATACTTTGAAATCACTCTCCATGATCCCCATTACAATCCCCCACGTGTTTACGAACTGTATAAGAACCCCAAGTATTTAAAACCTCTATGAACACGCTTATCATATGACAAGCACTCTCATTTATATTGATCGTTTGCTACCAAAGGAACTCTGAAAATCTTCCTTTTATGTTTCTCCAAAAGGCACTTGCAGTCCAAAAAATTACGCCGCGATCTTTTTTCAAGGGCAAAAGGTCGAATTTCGAGTGTTTACAAATTTTCGGCTGAAGAAAGTTAAGTTGGTAAAGATGTATCATGTTTTTTCATCGCAAGCAGGTTCAGAAGAAGAGTCATGCTATAATATACGTACTTAATCCGTGGCAGCGCATCCGACCCATAAATATTGCTCCTTGAGTCGGGAAGAATTGTTAATATGGTACTGCGAGCTTAAACGTTATGAAATAAGCTGTTTTGAACATTTTAAGTCGCGTATAGATATCGCGAGGTGTGCGTCGCGAATGGTTTGCCTCGCATGCCTCGGGCTGTGTGGACGTGTGTGTTCACAGTGAGCATTTGCGTCATACGATCGTTGCAAACGCCGCCTCAGTACCAGCCGTGCGCTCCGTGTGGACGGATATATAGGTAACTAGCCACCCGGTCCGGCTTTGCACGGGCAATCAATATAGCCTATGGTACTCAGGGTGAATGTTGCTTTCAAATGGTGAAAGAATTTTTGAAATCGGTTTTGAGTTTATTCATTACAAACACACACAAAAATATAAATTTTCCCTCTTTATAATATTAATAGTGTAGATATCGTCATATCGACGGGTGCAAAGTAAAAAAAGTTATCTGCAACTTTGCGATTTTCTGATAGTTGCAGTAACTTAACAAATATTTAATATTCTAAGACATGAGAAACCTTTCAAGTGTCAAAAACGAAAAAATAATAGTTTTATCTTTAATAATATTTTTGAAACAAAAAATTACCTACTTAATAATTGCTTATTGTTACTAATTCAATAAAGATGATGAAAAAAAGTCATCTGCAATTTTGTGATTTTCTCACAAAATTGCAGATAACTTTTTTTACTTTGCACCCGTCGATATAATGTATACCCATAGTGTAAACGTTTTGTCCATCAGCGTAGGCCGCAGCTGCAATCTGCACGTCTCGCCTTGTCGGAGCAATTTTTCTTCTGACAAACTGAATACGTTGTTGTTTGCGTTCTAAGCTTGAGCGACACATCGTTCGGGGCGCATGCATATACGTACCGTCGTATGCCTCAGGTTGAGGCAAGCGTGACGAACCATCCGCGACGCACGCCTCGCGATGTCTGTACATGGCTTCGCGAATAATACTTGGAGGTATATGGGACTGGATTTATACTAAGACGCTTTATACTCCAGATGCAACGCAAACTGCTGAATGATTCATATGAACCGGTTCCAGTTCGCTTTGTGGATGTGAATTCAATAGAAGCTGTGTAGCATTTTTAGTATACAAGTTTATTTTTGATCATATTTTATGCTGATGCTGATTTTTGAAGACATTATAGTGATGGTGTGGAGATAAAGAAGAAAAGGATAGACTGTGTGAGGGTTTATGACTGAAAAGGAAGTTTTGATAGCATGGGTTTTAGTTGATAGAACAGAATAGAAGAAAAAACGTCGTGTGCTGACTCTGAGTAACGGACATGGAAGGAAGATGATGAAAATGCAAGTATCAGCTAGATCTAACGTCCACTAAAGTCCACGGGCTGTAAAAAAAAACCTGTGGTCCTAAAATGCAAAGGGAACTGAAACACACGCACATGGTTTTAGTCAGTAAAAGGCAGACACCTCCCGCTCCACCTTAGAGCATGAGAAGTCTTTAGTTAATTTCCCATCCAGTCCCAAAAAAACCTAGAATAACCTTGTTGTACACCAAAAAGTAACATAGCCTAACTTAACCTAGTGAAAAAGTATACTAGGTAAGCGTCTATGAATATTTTTTCATCTCCAACCTTACTTGTTTCCCCATAACCGTTTAATTTTGTTCACATCTTCACTCCATTAGTCTCATATGGGATAGTTAGTCTCTAAACGGCTACCCGTAAAAACTAAATTCCTTTTAGCTCAACCTTATAAAAACTAAACGATCACACATTGGACAAACCACAACGAGGTTCACTTAGGGTGAGTTCACATTGATACAAAGCTGAACGAGGTGGTGCCGAGATGAGCAGTGAAAAGTAACAGTGTGGAGTTGAGCTAGCCTCTGCTAGGCATCACAGCCCGCTCGATTTCGTTCTATCAGGCTTGAGGCCGCGTGTTCATTTTTCTCTCTACTCCAGAGAGAGGTGGTCCAGTGATAATAGCCTCGACTCGGGACGTACAACTTGTAAGTCGGGGCTTGTAAGGCGGGTTCAAATCCACCTAGGCGCATTGCTTTGTGTAATTTATTTCACCAGCACTGCTCTCAAAACTGTGGAGGAAAACATCGTAAGGAAACCGGTATATCCTAGAACCAAAAATTCGAAGAAATGTTGTGATTTTCACAAAACTGCATTGGGCCAGCGTGGTAGATTACTGTCCATTCCCTTCCCTAAAGAAGAGACCTGAGTCCCAGCAGTGGGAATATCATAAGGTCGATTATGCTATGCTATGACATCCAGCTGCGGGGGTTGTCATTAGATGATTTTCCCACCATAGAAAAAAACCAGCTAGACTTTAAGTCCGCTCTACTTACACTGTTTTCACTGAGTTGGGATTTCGGCCACTGTGATTGGCCAATTCACGGACCGCTTCTCTCCACTTCGCTTCGTGTCACTGGAAACGTAACCTTAGCACTTTATCGATCTGAGAAAAAACTAACGTCTTCAGTACGGCTGACTGCCCTAATGCCTGTAATACATCTAGAAACAGCACCCAAAAATAGGGACGCTATTTTCTCTCAGAAATCTAGATTATTCCGCGGAATGCACCACTGTGTTTTACGACCCAGTAATTTTACGAGTTTTTCTCTATAGAAATTCTCTTGGATATTTCAAATTGTTTATGTTTCTTTGAATTTACAGATCTTTAGCCTCTGGGGAATAAGAAAAAGAACTTTTGGGAGTGAAATAAAAATAATGTGGAGTGTTTTGGACGCTTATTTCGTGAATTGAATCAGCCGAGTTAATTGGATTTCTTTAGTATTCAAGTGAATGTTTAATATGTTGTGTTCACGAGTTTTCCCTCGGGTTTGGAAGTAGTAGCGATTAAATCGAATATAGTCGCTTGATCGCTTTAATCTCTTGTCGGATCTTTGCATTTTTGATGAGATAAGTTTGCCTAGGGGCTAATTGATCTGCAGTTATCTCAAGCAATAGTTTATGATAATGAGTTATTCAACAGTTAAATTATGCTAAAATCACACTAATAATACAAAGGCGTGAGTGTGTGTGTATGTTTGTTACTTCTTCACACTCGAACGGATGAACGGATTTCAGTGTAACTTATAATGGAACACGGCTATACCATACCATGGTCTTATATGTACCTAATATCATAAGTGACAGTGATGGCACATGTCCTGGAATAGCACAAATGGTATACTACTTTTTATTCCAGGATATGTTCGCTTGGTACAATTTTCTAATTAAATGCGGGCGAAGCCGCAGGCAGAAGCTAGTGGCTATAAATTTTCTTCTTTTTTTCTTGATAAATAGTTATTTACTTATTAGTCAAGCTTGTCATAAATGATTAACTGATATTTAGATTTAAAAAATGTCTTCTTTCTATTTTCCCAAATAAAACGGGATAAGGACAGGAAGATGTTGATGATGATGAGTAAAATGTAACGTCAAAAACTTTTCCACATTGTTGTCGACTGGTAAAGTGCCCAAAAGACTGGAGGCATTGCTACGCTGTATGGCAATGCTTATCGTGTCTGAAGTAAAAGCCAGCCCTTGGGTCACGACAAGTGTTGAGTAAACTACGAATTAAAATCCAGACTATTATTCTACATCCGATAGTCTAGCTTAAAAACAGATTGCTCCTAAAATATTTAGAGTACAAATTACCTTTGAGAGTCAAAGCTCTTAGTCGCCAGCAGTTCTGCATTTGGAGCCATTTTAGTGATCTGCATCAGATTAGAAAGATGAGGGATTCCGTATTTGCATCACTTTGGGATAGTAATTCATTGCAAATTCGCTTCCCGCTTGCAGCTTTTACTGGTCTCATAGGATACCACGTCTGATTTGTTGAGCATCATTTTGTGATTCTCTTCGTTGTCGATAAAGATTTGCCTGTGGATTGGGGTTTCCGAGATTCTTCGCAACTTAAAGTACTTATATGTTGAGTGTTTGAATGAAGTGTTTTATCATTGAGTAAAATGATTACTGAAGTCTTAAAATAACTACTTTTTTCTCGCTCAGCTAAAAGTGGGAGAAGTTCTTTGACAGTTACAAACCTAAAAAAACCATTCAGACTCTTTAACGGTTAAAATTTCGGCAAACTGAAAAAAAAAACTTTCATATTCAAGGAGAATTTATTGGTAAGGGACGAAACTGCTTACCATCAGGTGGGATCGTAGTCAAGCACGAGATAAATATCAATTAAAAAAAAAACATTTAGGTATTAAGTTATTCGAAGAATTTAAATATTTTCAAATAGCCGTAGTAAAACAATAAACTATCTATTAAGAACGCGAGTTTTAAATTATGAGCTGTAAAATTTGTTAGTAGAATAGCTGTAAAATTTGTTAGTAGAATATTCCCTCAGCTTGCTAAAGTTTGGCTTTTGCTCACAATTTTTGTGAAAGTTATAAAAGTGGCATACGGTGACTAGATAGATGATGAAGCTTGCGCTTGAACTGCCTATGACGATGTGCATGCATGGAAGACTACCCTCCACTCGATTGATGACGCGATGGTCCAAATAGACCTTAAAAAAGCACATCTTGACACAGGCGTGGCACAAAATCGTGCTCAATGGAAAATGAATATAAAGAGGACAGGCCCCAAATAAGATAAGGTCCAGCCAGAAAAAGAAAAAGAAGATGGCATATCACCCGTAACGAGGACTCTATGGAAGACTGATGGCGTAAAAGAAATTTGAGGGCAAAAGATCACGTGGACACTCTGCAACATAGTAGACGGACCTCAAGTGACACATTGTAGCATTAATGACAACTCCCAAGCCACTGAAGCTGCAAGAACAAGAGAAAAGCGGTGGCGCAAGACTCCACCGAGACATGACCACAATCACTCTGTCAACACTGCACAACTAAGAAGCAAGTCAAAGGTTACATTGTTTCAGAAAATGTGCTGTGTGACATTGTACGTACACAAAGGAGACATACAATTGAATAACACAGAGAATACGTCCAAATAGAAAATTTCTAAGCAAAATCTTATACTCTGTAATTTAAACTTATTTCTTCACCCCTATAAATCCTTCTCCAAAGAAATACAGCTTCACTAATACTTCTAAAACACGGTAAATGCAACACCATCTGTTGTTTTTATTATTTAAAAATAATAGTTATCTGTTTCCAGCTAGCACATAAAGAAGGGGGAAGGCATATCAAATATTCATTTCGTTCGCAAGGCGGGGCCAGGATCACAAATTTTTGCAAACGTAAACGTGAGGAAAATTAAATTTTACACTTTATTGTTTTTGTTTTAGAGTTGTTTTCTGCAATTTTATTATGGCTTTCAATTGTTTTCTGTTTTAACTGGTTTTAACGTAAGGAGATTGGATGACAACATATTTCTTGTTTGATCTAGATACGTTTATTCTTGCAACAGTAATGGAAAATTTAATTGTGTGTAATTTTTTTGTGTTTTATTTAAAACACTAACTACTACCAGTGCTTTCACTCGTGTGTTTTTTCTTTTAATAATTTAAACTAGTGCTTGAGTGCGATCTAACCCAAAGATAAGAAGTGTTGCAATCATTGATGGTGTGGCACAATAGATTATAAGGAGCCTATTCACTCTAGCCTTGAAGACACCCAAATTATAATCGAAGATGATATAATCGGTTGCATTTCGGGGAGTGTGCCTTGGAATTGCATAACCTGATTCCGCCTAGCCCGTTTCATTATCGGACTACCAGACGTACGGCGATGCGCCACCGGTACATGGTGGACATCCCGCCTACACGCACAAAAAGTTTTGGAAACACATTCATTGTGCGTGCAACTAAGGAATGGAATTCCTTGCCGGAGTCTGTGTTTCCAGATAGCTACAACCTGGGAATCTTTAAGTCGAGAGTGAATAGGTTTCTTCTAGGTAAGCGCGTTCCATTGTCGACCGCATCGTCGCTTTCCATCAGGTGAGATAGCGGTCAAGCGCAAACCTATCAATAATAACAAAAAAAAAAGATGGAAGACAGAAGTAATAGTAGAATATTACCCCAAAAGAACATACTCCTGGAATAAAACATGACATGGAGACATGGTCAATCCGTGGACTATGTTTCATCAAAATTCGTTCCACCCTTCAAGCTTGAAGAAGTAACAGAATAATGCACACACGCTCAGAAACTTTCACCTTATAGTTAAACAAATTAGGTAGCGATTGTCCCGTCTATTTAAACACAAGATAAATAATGTAGAACACTGTATAATTTTACAAGACATAAGCATAAAGAATAAGCTTAATCAACCTTTTAATGTACCCACTGCTGGGACTCAGGCCTTCTCTCTAGGAGAGCGAATGGGCCGTAATCCATCATGCGGGCTCAGTGCGGGTTTGTGAATGCGACATGTTTTCGAAGTTTTGGTTTTAGAACAGGCCGGTTTCCTCACGATGTTTTCCTTCACCGTTTTGTTTTTCCTTCATCATCATCATCATATCAGCCGAAAGACGTCCTCTGCTGGACATAGGCCTCCCCCAAGCGTCGCCACAACAACCGGTCCTGTGCGTCACGCATCCATCGGATTCCCGCGACCCTGACCATGTCGTCCTTCCACCTTGTTGGAGGCCTTCCAACGCTGCGTCTTCCGGTACGAGGTCGGTTTTTCTGCCCAATATTTGGCAACCTGTACGGCTCTATTGTTGCCCTCATATAGATCCTGAAAACTGCAGGTGGTAATGCAGGATGGGCAGCATAGCAGGTGGCGTATGTCCTGTGGAAAGACTCCACAGGATCCTATGTTCATTTCTGATGCGATTTTACAAGTCACGTTTATTGTATAACCTGCATTTTCAGCATACATTGTACACTTGACTTAGAAATGACCACGTACAATTTTATCACAAAGTGAAACATTTAACTTGCCAATTGTGTCTACAATAAATGTTCAAAAAATTTACGACTTTAGAATTTACGTGCAAACATAAATTGGTTGCAGCAGAACCAGCAATCCACTTAAGTGGACCACTACTAAAGAGGACCGAGGATATCTATATTAACTGTTAAAGTTGAGTAATGTGGCCATTCTGGGAAACCGGCCTTGGTGGCTAACGTGGCTAACGTGGCCGACGTGGCCAGCCATTATTTTGACTTACAACTTATGGTGCGCCAGCATTTTGACCAGTGGCTTACTTTGACAAATGGCCGCATCGGATTTATTGTCTTTGCCAAATTAGAACATAAACGGAATGTGTTTACATGGAATCTGGTGCGGATAGAGATATTTTATGTTAAATGGATTTGGGTAATGGTTTGAGTAACGGTGGGTTGGTGGTTGATCTAAATTATTTTGATACGTTTAACCCTCTGAACGCAAAGCTCAGCGCATGGGAAGTGTGTTCTTTACGCCAAGTCTTTTATTTTATACACCACTAAATTTTGATCGTTTTTATCTCATGGAGGGTAGATTTAGTACTTGGAACACTATCGATTTGTAACGATAAAATTAAAAATTAAAATAACTTTTTTTAAACTCGTATTAATTTACGCATCGACGGGGTAACCCAAAGTGGCCTATATGAAAATATTTTTTTAAGAAAACGTCAGCTGAACGAGTCCAATGACTTGTAAGTAGTTAGTACGCAACGTCGACTACTACCTACAGTCATTGGACTCGCTCAGCTGACGTTTTCTTAAAATCGTCAAACTACATAGTAAAGCTACATAGGATAATAAACTACATAAGAATACTACAAAGATAAAGCCTAATTTTGGTTCAATTCATTTAAGTGACATAAGAAGACGTATAAATTTTTTTTTCATCATACTAACTCGAAAACCTACTCTTATTTCTACCATATTTAGGCACAAAATTGACTGTCCTATAGACCTTATCTCTGTATATTCTTCTTTTGGTGTGCCTGTCAGGGTCCACCACGATGGTTTCTTTTTGCACATGTTTACCACCTAAGCTCACATTGTGGAATGGAATAAAGAATTGAGTATTAAAATTTTACTGGGGCCTTTGTTCAATCAAATGTTTTTACAGTTCTCATTATTTTGTAAGACAAAGCATTCGCCTATCCTTTCAACGTATCCTCTATCGATAAATAAAGTAGTTCTTCTTCCTTGTCGGTATCACTCTTGACAGAGTGGTCGTGTTCAGGTGTTGGTGGCAAGCTTCACAAAAGGCCGCCACTCCTCTCTTATAGCCGCCTTCCTTGTGCATTCGTGCAGTGATTATGAGCCCTTATCTGGTCAGTCCACCTCATAGGTGATCTTCCTCGTGGCCTGGTACCCTCAACTTTTCCCTGGACCACAAGACGCTCAATAGTCATTTCCCCTCGGCGGCATACGTGACCAAAGTTTTTTTTTTTTCGATGGGGAAAATCATCTTATGACAACCCCCGCTCTTGGGTGGAGCGGGAGATAGTGTCAGACTCTTACTGACTAAAAACCCCACCCCGTTCCTTCTAGTCTTCATATTGGGGCTCGAGTTTCCTTTCAGATAACCCTGGCCCCAGTAGCCCTCCTGTTGACCAAACAAGCTGAGAATACGAGACTCCAAAAAAGGTGAGACCGATAGAAATAAAGTAGTAGTTTATTCAAATAAATAAACACACATGAACTTATTCGATACGTCATCTGATACTACATTAGTAACACCGTTGAACTTCATGTCGCTTTTTGAGCGCGCGCCAAAACTTCTGGAGTACAAGTGTCGAAAACTTTTGACAATTTTCAAACAAAGTGAAATGTGGCAGGTGCTATTTAGACCAAACTTCTCACATAAGCCTGTGTTGACATGGCGTGAATGTTAATACTTTTATATGTGGGGCACTTGCCGATAAATCTCTTGGCATTGTCCCGATGCGTGGCAGTGTCTTTTTATGGGAGTTTAAAGAGTCTTTTGGAGCTATGAATCTGGCTGGTAAAATGTTGGGATATTTTCGGTATTTTGAATTTGAAATTCGAATCTTCTTGATGCTGTTTTAGTGGATGATGCTTTGTTTTTTTTTTTTTTTTTTGTTGTGGCACTAGTTATACTTTGTGCCATTTTCTGCTTTGTTTTTAACTTTTTTTTTTTATGTAACAGCTATATTAATATGTAGGTAATAGCCATACATTTCACAGTTTTTTTTTTTAATATGTTTATTCACTTTGGTCGATATTTTCTCGCACGCCAATTATATAAAATGCGCAAATAATCACGTAAATAATACGTGTAATTGCGCAAAGGGATATTTAATATTTTTTTTTCTTTATTGATACACTCGCGTTTAATCACTATCTCACTTGATGGTAAGCGATGATGTGGTCCACAGTGGAGCACGCTTGCCTAGAAGTAACCTATTTACTCTTGAATATTCTAACAGGAGCATAGCATACGAAATATCAGCACAAACTGCTGGAGAACTCATTTCTATACGATTGCAAATGCATTTTCAATACTCTTGCTCAAAAACTCGCTTTTAGGCACGCAATTTACCGTTTTCCGGGATAGTGGGAAAATTTTGAGCTTGCCACAATTGATTCTGTTTATCGTATCAGCGAGCCCTGCGAGTCACGCCTCAACCTTTGTTTTTGCTTTATTGTATATTGCTTCGTAAGTTTATTGTAATATGTCGTTTGATACAAGTAGTTTGTCACTGCAGCACTCAATTCCATAACACCCTCACCTGCGGCTCGTGCAAATTCCGCCTTGATTGCAATAACAAACTTTCTCCACTTTAGATATACTATTTTAAGTTGTCTTTTACAGACTTTTACTTATGATGTTTAGATGTTAATAATATGCTTTTATAACGGAATCGTGTCACATATACTCCTGAGCATAGGTGAGTGACATACACATTACCATGAACGGGCATGTACTTGTCAGGTTAATATCAATTCTATTAAACTCACCCCACAAAAGTTTGTCAAGGAGCTTTCAAACTCCCGAAGTTTTTCGCAAACCCATTTAACACGAAAAAAGAGGAAAGTTTGGATTTGGAACCGATCAAAATTGAATGTAGAAAAGAGACTAGTAACAGTGACCAATAAAACAATATCAGAGAATGATCGAAAATCGTATCTACATCTAGATTAGTTCTAAATCCTTGGCAACTTAATCGTGACTTGATGTACCTTGAAACTGTTCAGTTAGACAGAGAGAAAAGTTCGTCTCTCCGACGAATGTTCGACGGAGGCAAGTTTGAATTACTTTTCGTCGACTGAAAGACGTATAATGAATCGGGTCCGTCGAAGATATTTGTTCTCAACTTCACCAAGAAGTTTTCTAGTAAAAAGCAGGAGTTGTTCTATAAAATGATTCGTTCTGATCTTCGGCAACACTGCTTTACATTTTGGTTGATATTGTTTTCAAGGATTTTCTCCAAATTAAAATGGTTGCAGTCACTTTGAAGTGGAGAGTTTCTGTGTATTTGATTCTGTTGTAGTTTGTTGCGAATTCAATTTGTTTTTCGATGTTTTCGTTCGTGTTAGAATTGTTCAGGTTTTGTAGATTTGTTTTTGTTAGGGTTTCTATTGAAAGCTTGGGGACTTGTTTTGTTTTTAAGCTCACGTTTTGGGTTTGTCGATATGTTGCTACTAGTGATACGTGTGCCCCTGATCCTAGATCAGGGGCTTAATATAGAAAGTCTGATGTTTAGAAAGCGTGATAGTAGGCGTTTGAGCGATCCCCATTAGAAAAAACAAAACACATTAAATATTAATGTTATTCGGCACTTGCTCTAGATGTAAGATTAAATTTACTTGAGCATTTTTTGAGGTGAGAAATCATTCAATAACTTCCCCTGTTCTAGATAAAGCGGGAGGGCGTGATAGATAAAACCTGTCTTTCTTTAGTTACCCTTTTATTCCAGGGCGCTCGTTGGCTCTTTCGAACACACTAGTAGCTGATACTGATGTTGATAATTGTTGTGATGTTGTACTTGATAGGGCAGTGGGAATTTCGGTAAGGGTTACCGAGAGAGTAGGTGTGAGAGTCTGACACTGCCTCACTCTATAATAGAGCAGCAAAATGATATATTATTATGTCGTTGTGGGGTGGACTACGACACTTAGCACATATTCTTTTAGGGATTCGACATAGTGGGTAGCCACGAGCAATGACCACTAAGTGAAATAACTGAGCAACTTTTATTAAAATAAGATCATAATAATATGCGAAAAGACATGTCCGCTCGTTGCGAGCTCCGATCATAGAATGGTGCCCTTCGAAACGGCCGCGTCCTAGCACGACTCATCGTGTTGCGTCACGCTAGCGTTTGGTAGTGGGATTAATTTCTCCAACATAATTATATTAATAAATAAATTCAATTTACTCACCTTTAATTAATTTGCCAAAGCAAAACACAATCTAAAATCATAATCTTTTCTTTAGGGCACTATAAATATTCAAGAAATTGCCATAAATTTTCTGCAAATAATAGTGAATTTTATTCTAACTTTGCGTCTAGCTAGGAGCATTATGTGTAATCTGTCATTATGAGATGGGTTTGACTCGCTATTAAAATGCATTAATTTATTGCGACCTCTAATTAATTGCAGGTCATTTGAGGGTTAGACCTTTTTAATTAATTGGAGACGTTGAACTGTCAAGTTGTCATCGTTAACGCATTATTGATTTTTGGATAAATGGATTAGTTTTTGAAAAAAGAAAAATAAAATCATGTTCTAATTTTATTTCATGGAATAGTAGATACATCGAGTTTTATAGAAGTACCTACAGCGACTATGGCGCCCTATATGAACTAAACTACGTATTCCTGCATCACGCAATAAGATTTTTTAGCGGAATTTGAACATAATTATATACCTACCTGGAAGACGCAGCGTCGGAAGGCCTCTTACAAGGTGGATCGATGTCCTGGTGAAGATTGCGGGAATCCGATGGATGCGAGACGCACAGGATCGATCATTGTGGCGACACTTAGGGGAGGCCTATGTCCAACAGTGGACGTCTGTCGGCTGAAATGATGACGATGATAATGATGATGATGAATATACCTAACACCTGTCTGGACAGAGGAGCATCCCTTTTTAACCGAGGTTTGCGGGACTTTACACTCTGTTTCGTATACCTCTAGAAGTTTTAAATAAGGACATTTGGGCACGCCACAATTATGGCGGTAAGTTCACTATTTGAGGCGTGGCTGGGAAGACCTCACGGCGTCCTTACCTTACGCATGACGCAGGTCATCACCGGACATGGCACGTTCGGGAGGTTTCTACACCGGATTCAAGCGGAAGAGACGCCCGGGTGTGACCGAATTTAGAAAAAAAAAAACTCAAATTTTCAAACCCAAGGACCATGTCAATACTGGAACATAGACAACGACAGATTCGATTCCAAATAAAAAAAGTTATTTTAATAGCTTTTTAAAAAAGTACTATCTGCTCGATCTGCCCTCTAAAACGATGACACTTAAAAACTTTTAAATGACATTACTTTGGAACTCAGATAATGAAAATAGGTTTTTTCCTATGACTTTTTTTTAGAGTTTTGGTTGAAAAAACATTTTCAATCAGCTGGAATGACTATCGTCTGGAAACTTACCTTCATTTATTATTATAACTAGATGTAGTAGATATTCATTGGTGTAATAGATATCATTTTATTCAAGTTACATTTGTGTGGCAAGAATTGAATCGCACTGCAACAAACTTTTATTATTTTTATTTTTACTATGATGGCTGGTCTACTCTGTCCTCTCATACCTACTAATATTGTAAAGTCAAATATTTTTTAAAACAAAAAGAGTAACTATAGAGTTTCTAGCCAGTTCTTCTCCATAGGAAACAACTTATTGGAACCTTCCACTAGCTTCTAACGTTTTATGTATAGGTAACGTAACATATTTTGAATTGAATCAAAAAGAATTAAATGTTTTGTACTTACATAAATGGTCCTGTAACCATTTATGCCCATCAAGTAAGTGTAGGTAGTAATTTTGGTACTAGTACAGTAATACCCTTAGGGCAGAGACGCACTAAACTCAGTACCTGCGTTTTCGAACCGGATTTAGAAGCATAACAAACTAGTCTGCCACAGAGCAACTAGAGGCAGAGGTTCTAGGATTAGAGTTTCAGGATTCCGTACCTCATTTAGTAAAGACAGAACCCTTATAGGATCATGTTGTTGTCCGGCTAGTAAGGACCTTTTTCTCAGAAACGCGTCAAGGTACTAAGTTGAAATAATTATCAAATATTCGGATATACTACATATCTCTTGAGATTAGAACAAAAAAAAAAAAAAAAACGTATAAGTCAACGCAATTTAAAGATAAGGACGTTTATGGTGTATATTTTGTCGCTTGCAAGGGAACCAAAATTTATATCTAGGGGACTTCCAGTTCAATTAGAATCATGACATTGGCGAAATAGCAATGACATACAACACAAGCCAAAGGAAAAATTCAAAAACCGTAGTTAAATCACTATTGTTGTTAGTGAGAGATCAGAAATTAGGTACATAAAAAATATTATTGATAAAAAAATAGGTACGAAAAAATTACATTTCCAAAAGCTTCATAAGAGCTAGTTAATATAATAGAATTAATTATTAGCAGTTAACCCTTCAGATACCGTCAATTAGAGACACAATTGTAAGACAATAGATGCGCGGCCACCGGGTGTCGCTTGGGGATTCATGAATTAATTAATATAATAGAAGAAGAGTTTGGCTAATTTGATTATAACTTATTATAAAGAAATATGTACCTGTACATGACGTAGACTTTAGGTTAAGACAGTAGAATTTCCCAGAATAGAATTATATTCTATTTGGAGAAACACAGAAATAGAATATCGGGCTAAATTGTAATAATTAAAACATTATTGTTTCGTAAGTGACTGAGATCATTTCTTTGAAATTCGCCTTTGACATTATTGGAAATTTAGACTTCTAAAGTCATAAATCTTCTAGAACGCCTGTCTGAAACCGCTCTTAACCTACTGTTCACCCACTTACTCTGTGCGTTCGGCCCTGATGGGGTTTAGCGACTGTTAACCGCTAATCCGTGAAACCTCGACAGTTTACATTAAACTAAGTTTAAACTTGACGAAGATTACCTTTGGTGCCAAGTTCTAGCCGCACAGCGCCCCTTAGCCGTTCTGTAATTATTGTTTATTAAGTTAGTTTCAAAATTGGGTACTAGGCTAGAAATAATGTAGGTAAGATGTCCAGAAATATGGGAAGTAAATTACTTTTGGCAGTAAAAAATTATGATTTTACGGAGATCGAATTTTACACAATACAAAATTAAATTATTGAGCGTAACCTTTTCGATTGTGATGAATATATCAAACAACGATAAGACAAAATAAAAGACTTATTTTTGATTCACAATTTTCTTTTTTTCTTTTTAGGATTCCGTGTTCCACACAGATGTATATCAAGGCTTTTTTTGTTAGGAAAGCAATGAAATAAATATCAAAAAAATGAAATAAATATCAAATCGTTAAGTCACCGCAATCTAAATATATGATCGTTTAAGATCTGTTTATGACACAAGTTTTGACGCTCGCCAGAAAATTAAAATGTATTGAACATTTTATTTTGACCTAGAATCCTGACGTCTAGCAAGAAGCAAAGTCTTATAGCACACGTAAAAGAAAAATTCTAAAACCATTTGAAGTTACGTCACAAAACACTTATTTTTTTGCAATTCGAAAAACTCATCGAAAGTCGATCAAATTATTTACATTAGGTAAGTTTGTACAGAACCTTCAGCGTGCAAGTTCGACTCGCACTTGATCGGCTTTTTTCTACAATGTTGTAAACATAATTTATCTTACACAGAATGTTTCTTTCAGAATATTCTTTTAAATCCTAAAAAACTTTTTGAAATATTTCATTGTACTTGTTTTATAATGAAACTTTCGGGCCAATGGAACAGAATTCTTTTATTGCCTATGATAAAATTTTCAACAATAGCTTCTAGAAAAAAAAATGAATAAACTTGTTTATTACAAGTAATGTTACCATACAAAAGCTTCAAACTTGAGTGAGTTCAATTATCTGATTAATGAGACAAGTGTCAATTCTGAAGATATTTATAGGTTTCGTTTTGTAAAGTTTTATCTTTACAAGATTAGTTTTAGAATGCTATACCCGAAACACGTGTCTGGTAATTTTATGTAAAAAATCGTAATTATATAAGTAATTTTATCTAAAAAAAATTAAAACTGCATCATGAAAAATCACAAAGTTATCAGCTTGTTACGTTACCTAGTTTTCCACACAAATGCATGGTCACCGGGCCGTCCGGGTGACTGAGGGTTTTTTTATGGTGGGAAAATCATCTAATTACAACCCCGTTGCTAAGCGGTTTTTCCTAAAGTATGTTTTTTATATCTGTAGCCTGTCATATTTGCATGATCTAAAAATCTCTATATAAAATCCCGGGAGTATATTCCCTTGGTATAATTTTCAACTTTTACGTAGACAAAGCCGCTGGTAGCTACTAGTCTTAATTTAAAAGCAAAGATCCCACATTCCCAGCTCTTTCCCCACATAAACGTAAGACAACACAAATTGTTTGTGTTCATAATATACAAGCTACACGGTTCGCAAGAGTTGTCCTCAATGAATGCATTGTGTACCTTCCTCCTCCCATTGTTTTCCCAGTGCGTGAGGGTTATACCCTCCGGTACCAAAGAGGTTGTTAGCAAGGCTTGTCTTGATCCCTCATAGGATAACATGTCCGGGGATTTTAATGGGTTGATAATATTATGATTGTGTTATGTTTTAGGAAATTGAATGTTTGATTTTTATGTTTGAAAGAAGAATTAAGAGCCGACTACAACGTCACACAGTATTTTGTTTGAACTCTGCCGGGTAAAAATCATCAAAATGACATCCCTGGCCCTTGAGCGGAGTAGGATATAGTGTCAGACTCTTACTGACTAAAAAACGCACCCCGTTCCTTCTTGCCTTTCATACTGGGGCCGAGCTTTCCTTTCGGAAATAGACCCTGGCCCCGTCAGGCTTCGACCCGCCCAGCTGGGTACACTACGGTTGCTGACAACTCCCGGGAACAGTGCTCGCCGTCAACGACTTGGGACAGGATTTCAATCCTCGCTTAGTCTTGACCAGACACAAGCCTACTAAACCGATTTGGCCAAAAACCACCCGTTTGAGTTTTACGAATAAAAAGGTGTCTTTATTTTTTTCCCAATAATGTAAGGTTAAACAATAAAATTACACAGAGATAACAAGTTTTACACAATACTCTGTGTATTGTGTAAAACGTCTCCGGTGAGCTGTTTGTCTTGCCCAGCAGGCAACACTGGCAACAACACGCGAAGGCGCGATTAAACAGACACCATTTTAAAAATCTCAGACAATAATGTGGAATTTAAGAGTTCTGTGGAACAACTTGTGCTGGGGTTGAAATTAATTTAATAACTGGTGTAGGTTTGGTCAATAACATGGTGCTCTTTTGTCTTCTTTTTGATATACTAGCTTTTACTTGGGGCTTCTTTCACATAATCGCATGAATGGTGACTATAGTAGACTATGTTTTTCTTGTTTTAGTTTCATCAAAAACAGTTAAGTAGTTTAGGACTCCGGATGGTGAACTATTAAAAAAATCTTAGAATTTAAAACAGGCTTTGTCTATCATCAACATCATCATCATATCAGCCGAAAGACGTCCACTGTTGGATATAGGCTTCCCCCAAGCGTCGCCACAACGACCGGTCCTGGGCGTGACACTCACGCATCCATCGGATTCCTACGGTTGTCTATCATATTAACTACCAATTAAAACGACACGACATATTAGTGCTACAAAATTTTAGTACAAACCTGCTATTTGCCTTTCATCCAAATCTGTTCATCCGTTCCAGTGTGAAGAACTAACAAACATACACACACATTAACCCTTCAGATACCGTCAATTTGAGACACAATAGTAAGACAATAGATGCGCGGCCACCGGGTGTCGCTTGGGGATTCATGAATTAAAAAACTTTTGTTTCTATTATATTAGTGTAATTTGTTATAGTGATTATGTATGTACTGTGGCTGTATGTATCTGCTCGTACCGATCATTATATATTGCTACATAGTCGTAAGTACATAGTATTTACTTTGTAATAGCCATAAACGGCACGCTGTGAAAACGGCCCGGTTATCGCAGAGCATTATTTCTCGCGCATATAATTTTACTATGCTGACTTTGTTATTTTTCTATAAGCCTTAATCATTTTCCTTTTGTAGAGTAAATTGAATCAGATCAGGTTTCTTGTAGTTTAATTTGACGTGTAAAACACAACTATATTTTTTGCTCCTGTTTTTATTTTTGTTACTTGTTACCTAAATATTGTGTTTGTGCCTTTTGCTACCAAAGATTTTTTTTTCATCTATCTTTTTTATTTTTTATTTATAATCTATTAGCTGCTGCCAGAGGCTTTGTCCACGTAAAAGTAAAAAAAAAGTATCCTACGACCTATTCCAGGACGTAGGCTAAGTGTGCTTCACCACCAAATTCCTTCCAGGATTAAGAAACATAAATACACATACACACACACTCGAAACTTTTGCCTTTAATAATATTTTTCTGTCTATCCGTGTTCCAATTTTTTTCAAAATACTTTCTGTAGTTTCAGCGTGAAGATTACATGTAGCAGAGATGAGAATGTTAAGATGGATGTGTGGTGTGACAAGAATGGATAAAGTGAGAAATGAGTATATTAGGGGAAGTTTGAAAGTGGCGCCAGTGACTGAAAAGTTGAAAGGAAATCGTTTGTCTTGGTATGGTCATGTGAAAAGGAGGGACGAAACGCATGTTGCTAAAAAAGTTATGAGTTTACATGTGGATGGACGGCGGGGGAGAGGGAGGCCAAAGAAAAGATGGATGGATTGTGTGAGAAGTGTAATGAAAGAAAAGGGAGTTAGTGATAGCGTGACGAGTGACAGGACTGAATGGAAGAAAAAAACGTGTTGCGCCGACCCCAAATAAAACGGGACAAGGGCAGGAAGATGATGATGAGTTGATGAGTGTGTATCACTCATAAGTTAGTGTGATTTAGAAAATAAATGATTTATTGTTTAGAAAATTCTCTTTTAACCCTTCAGATATCGTCAATTAGAGACACAATAGTAAGACAATAGATGCGCGACCACCGGTAGTCGCTTGGGGATTCATGAATTAAAGCACACAACAGCTGCACCGATTGAATTTTTCTTAAAAATAAATTGAACAAAATAACACTAAAACGTAACATCAAAGTGTTTTAATAACAGCAAAAACCTTTTTAAGTACAATGTACAAAGGCACAGAATGGCGTAGCAAAAAAAAAATCTGGCTACTGTTTTTAAAGCACGTTCCACCGTACTAAGCTCCTCTATTTTTTCCCCCCTGTATTTTTACCGTTGTACTTTTCTCCTTTTTAGAGTTCCGCATCTCAAAAGGAGAAAACGGTACCCTTATAAGACCACTTTGTTGTCCGTCTGTCTATCTATCGATGACGAGATAAAGAGTATTGTCTGATATGTCATGACCTTTTATCCCGGGAACGCGTAAAGATATCAAGTTGAAAATAAAACCATATACTCAAATCTACAGTCTCTGCTCTCTGAAGCTGTGAAAAAATGAAACTTCTGAGTTAACGAGAAAACAAGATACGGTCGTTTGGGTCGCAAAAAATATGTATTTCTACACTCTCAAGAGAATCAAAGTCATAAGGTACTTCTCATTGACCTAGAATCCTGAAATTTGGCATAAAGCAAAGTATCATAGCACAAGTTTAAAAAAAACTCTGATAACTTTAAATTTGTTGTTACATCACAAGAAAAAAATGTGACTCGGAAAAATCTTCGTAACTCAATACGGGAATTGAACTGATTTCATAGGGAAGTTTGTGCGGAATCCAGAGCGCGAGTCGGAGTCGCACTTACCCAGTTTTTTTTTATTACCTGCACCTGCAGACAATGTAAGTCTTTTAGTCTTACAAAAGGGGATCTGTGTTTCTTCTGTTAATACTGAATTCTAATTTGCAAAAGCAATGCTGTTAATTGCATTTGGGAATCGAGATTTGTTTTTAATTGTGACGTAAAATGTAGTAGTTAGTTCTAAGTTTAAACTGGTTTTATTAACTGTAAGTGAAATAAATTGGAGTGTTTTTTTAGTAGAAACCCTTTCACAGTCCTGCGTTGGGTTTCGTTTGTAGTTTTCTTTAGTGTTAGTGGTTGTACTAAAGTTTAGTACCTGTTTTTATGGAAATGGTCTAGTGATTTAAGAACTCGGGTTTTTTTTTTTACTCAAATGTATTAAAGCTGGAGTAGTATTGGTTGTAGGTATTACTTTAGTTTTCTTCTTGATTAGCATCATCTTCTGGCTTGCTGTATAAAAAAATAATAAAAAGTAAAAGTGAGTTGCAGGTCTACCAGACGAAGAGCAACCCATTGCTCGTTGTCTATAAGAACCGGGCACGCGTGCCTCAAAGAGATGTCAGCAAACCGTAGGGCCAGCAGGGCCGATGCCTGCTAAATCCATGGGGAAAGTATTAAAGGGATACTCGTGGGTGTGGTTTTAGTCAGTATAAGTATGATACGGTCTCTCGCTCCACCCTAGAGCGTCATCATCAACATCATCTGCCTTTTTAATGTTCCTCCGCTGGGTCTGACCTGAGTGGCCTCCTCTCTAGGAGAAGGTACCATCATAGACCACCAGAAATCATTCAATGATTTTTTCATCTCAAAAAAAAAAGTACATCATGTCTATTTGATGAGTCAATTTAAATGAACACCATTACATCATATTTTTTACACCGTGTCAACATGCTGACTAAACAATGAAATAATCAAAATTCCATTTTTATTATGGCTAGCTCTCAAATTAGAATATAGCACGGGTCGTATCAATCATAATAAAAAAGACAGAGTAGATTAAAATATATAAAAACAGGCCCATTTAACAGACCTCGTTACACCATTTCACTCTTATTTTCAGCTTTTTTAGCAGAATATATTAAAAACATAGTATGATCCGTGACAGTGCGTGTTTAATATTAAATATACGCAGTGCACACTCGCTGTTTCAGATACGTCGTAAAAATTCACGAAACGTCGGTCATTCGCTTTTACGGTCCGCATGAGTCCGGGTTCAGATGGGACGCGGTAGGCGACTGCCAGTCGGTTGCTCTGAGTTATAGGGCCACTTTTTGTTGGTTGGATGGCACGTGCCTTTGAAAAGGTTTCGGGTGCTTTATTATGCAGGAGTCTAGTCTTTTCGGATAGTTTTTGTCTAGTTTATTGTTGACATTCTTTTTTTGGACACCTGATTTTAGTTAGTGCACGAGAAACCTTAAAATTCACCGATGACTGTATATTTTGCCTAACAAGTTGTTAAGGTGAGTCTTCTTCTAAGTCAGTACACTATTGCCAGAGTGATCATGGCCATCATTAGGAATAATGAAGAGTGATAATCTTGACAAAGTGCCGTTTGTCGTGGACTGCAGCGACTGCAACTACAGGTACATTTGTAAACCTAGAACTAAGTAGCGAAATGATAGTGATTAGAATAATTCGAAATGTTAATTTTACAAATATAATATTTTTAAACGTCAATGCAGACAGCAATTACTTGTTTTCAGTTCTTGATATTTTAAATGAGTCTAATTCACTGATTTTATTGTCAGTCACGCGCTGAAAATCGCTTTGTAATCAGATACGTTTATTTTGTAATTTGAATAATTGCTGTCCGTTTTCAAAAGTTATTACAATTTTCAAGCAAATTTCACTACGTAGAAGTGCCACATTGTTGCAAAAATGTTGCATAACACATATTTGATCTACATTTTATCTTAAAGCACTTTCTAATGTAAACAAAGGGATCAGTCGCAACATCTGAACCCACCATTACAAGTCGTAGAGATGTGCTGAATTTTTGACTGACTCACGTGTTTTTTTGTACATTTTACGGTCGTGTAGTGGGTACGTTTATGTTTTATGGGCATCACTAGTCCGGGTTACGTTATAGGGGTGTTTTCTTTTGAACTTTTAATTGAGTTAAGAGTTCTGACGGCTTGACGTGCGAAGAGTTTGTCGAAGTGTGATGGGTGTTCCAGTTTCGATAGCCTTGTTCCCGTGTGTGTTTTGTATCGCTTTTTTATTAGACTCCGCTCAGGGTATTGATAGGTATAGAGGAAGTTTACTTTGGGGCGTTTTGTTTTACGCCTGAATTTCGGACTGTACGGTCTGCATGCTTGGATTGGATGAAAGATATTTGTTCTTTGTTGATAGTTGTTTACGAATTTTGGTCGATCTTACTTTTTTATTTTAAAATGGTCTGTAGTTTGGATTTTCGTGTTTGGTTGTTTCATCGTTTAGATTAAAAATTTTGTGAAGCTCTGTAACCGAAACCAATATTTAATAAAAGTTTCGGATGGTTTCATATAAAGGAGGAGTCTAAACAACAGGTACCGACAGGTTCTTGTATGTGTTACCCGACCCAAGGCTCGGAACCGGTTTAAAAAATACCGGTTAGTACCGGTTTATTTCGGTTTTCCTCCGAACTTTTCTTAAGAACGTGAACGTTTTAAGAACTTTATTTTAACCTAAAGTAACCGGTTTATTCGGCGAACGGCATGTCGGTAAACTTTCTACTGAATAAAATCTGAACTGCGCGCGTCGTTTCTTTATTGTGCGTCCGTATTAACCGGTTTTTATTGCTCTAAACCGTTTAATCCCAAAAAACCTTTATATAAATACTCTTCCAAATATCGGTTTAAAAAAACCGGTATATGCGAACGAAACCTAATGTAAAAGGTTTTGCGTCAAGTACATAATAACGGTTTGAAAATTTAACCGGTATCCGAGCCTTGACCCGACCCAACAAAAATCCAATAGTCTAGGTTAGAAATTAAAGTCAAATCATGCTATTTGTAAATGCTTCAATAGGCTTCGGTCTTTCTGAACCCCTAAAGTTTTGCTGACATCTCTTTGAGGCGCGCTTAATTAGTTTAATAGTTTGACGTATTCAATTTAAATATAGGGACAATCCTTTGTCTTCAACAAACGTAATAAAATTATACCTACCCACTATAAAACGCAACGTTTCTCTGTCTATCCGTCTGTCAGCAAAGCCATTATAACGTGAAGAGGGTCGTAAACTCGAATCATTAAAAAAATGCTGACCCTAAGTTGAACTCCGACACCCCGTCTCCGAAGCTGTCATAAGAAACTCGTCTAAAACTATGTAAGTACTAGAAAAAGTGTCTGAAACTTCACAATGGTAGCGATTTTATAAAATAAATTTCATAGTCAACCTTTATCTTGTTTTCACTCATCATCATTGCAGCCGAAAGACATCTATTATTGGACATAGGCTTCCCCCAACCGTGGCCAATCACTGGACCTGTACGTCCCACTTCCATTCGATTCCCGCAACCCTCACCAGGTTATCGGTCTACCTCGAGGGTCATCCAATGCTCCATTTTTCGGTACGTGGTCCTGACTGCAGAAACTTTCAACATGGGTGTGTGGATGGCGATTGATGAGCCGAAGGTATCTGGCCGTCGCGCGTCGTACACAGAAACACCGTGCATGTGATTGGTAAAATACCTATTGTTTTACACGATATTTCTTGTACAAACTGGCTTCAGCAGGCAATATGTATGATAGGCCCATTAGATCAATACATATTATAAAACAAAGTCCCCCGCCACGTCTGTCTGTCTGTTCGCGATAAACTCAAAAACTACTGCACCGATTTTCAAGCAATTTTCACCACTCGATAGCGTAATTCTCGAGGAAGGTTTTAGTATATAATTTGTTAAGTTTTTGTATTTGTTTCTGTGTACATTAACGATATTTGTGTGAAAAGATGTCGGGAAAAAATAAGCCGAAAGAAGAACCGTGTTACTCCGAATTTAACGTTAGCGAAGCCGCGGGCAAAAGCTAGTATTACTTAAAATGCAGTTTTACAAAGACGTGGACAAAGTCGCGACCAAGAGGTATTACAAAATAAATTTAAAAGACCAGTTTACCTAGGAATATTATAAAATGGAAGAGTGACTAACGTAGGCATTTCGTAATTCTGTGTTCATGTTTCCTAGGGGGCTGAATAAAGGGGTAAAAGAAGCCTAATTCTTTACTGGAGTCTTTTGATAGCGCTTCAGTAGAGTTCATTTTATTTAAGTAAGGCATTTTAAGTATTAGAGATCCGTGTTTTCTTGTGTAAAGGTTCCGGCTCATTTTATTAAAGTCACATTGGACTGTAATTTGGTCAGGTTTGGTCAAGTAAGGCCAATTTTAGTTGGTGTTGGTTTTTAAATCAAAATCCAATCCAAAAGACGTACTCTGCTAGACATTAGCCTCCCCAAGTGTCGCCATAATGATCAGTCCTGCGCGTTTTGCATCCATCGGATTCCTGCAACCCTTACCAGGTCATCGGTTCAAATTATAGGAAGCTTTTCAACTTTGTCTTTCGTTCCGCGGTTACCACTTTAGAAGCAGCATTGCTCGAAGCATAGATGGTTGATATAGCCATAATCCTTGTAATATTAAATGAAAAGCAAGGTCCTGACTCACTCACTCATTGAGTCGCCCAGCCCAAATACTTAGCCCTGGAACGCTTTTTTTTTTTTTTTTTTCTGTCGACGGGGAAAATCATCATTGACGAAACCCGCTCTTGGGTGGAGCGGGAGACAGTGTCAGAGTCTTACTGACTAAAAACCCCGCGCCGTTCCTTCTAGCCTTCATACCGGGGCTCTAGTTTCCTTTCGGATAACCCCGACCCCGGTAGGCTTTGACCCCGATGGGCCCCTCCTGTTGCTGACAACTCCTTGAGGCGCGCGGGAACAGTGCGCGCCGTCGACGCCTTGGCTCGGTCCGGACAGTTACCGGACGATCGGACAGCGAGCTACCCATGGCTCGCCGTCCGCGAGCCCGCGTCTACGGTGGCTGGAAATCGGGATCGGAATCCCGGCGGCGGCGGTGGGGGCGCCGTTGCCTGATGCGGTCTGCCTCCTCCTTTGCTAGCATTACTGCTTCGCAGAAGGAGGCGACCGCCTGCCACTCCTCCTCGCTCCGGACCATGGCCTGAACCAAGGCCCGGCGCGAGAGGTCTCCGCCGCCGATCACCCCCACGAGGACACGGCGTTGCTCCGCCCAAGCAGGGCACACCTCAACTGTGTGCTCCACCGTGTCCTCCGGGCGTTCCGCACAGTGGCGGCACCCGGGCGTCTCTTCCGCTCGAATCCGATGCAGGAACCTCCCGAACTTGCCATGTCCGGTGAGGACCTGCGTCATGCGGAAGGTAAGGACGCCGTGAGGTCTTTCCAGCCACGCCTCAAAGAGGGGACTTACCGCCATAATTGTGGCGTGCCCAGCACTGGGTTGCGATAGTCGCTGACGCCATTTCACCGTGAGATCCCGCCGGAGCTCTGTCCGCCATACCTCGACCTGTCGCGGTAGTGGACTTTCACCCCGGCGTTGCATCTCCACGCGCTTATCGTGCATGTGTGCAAGGACTGTTGCCTCCAGATCCCACGGTGGTAGGCCAGCCAGAAGGCTCGCCGCTTCGCGGGAGATCGTGCGGTAACCCCGCACCATCCGTATTGCCATGACCCTCTGGCAGGCGTTCAGTATGGACGCCGGTCGCTTTGCCAGCGACGGCGCCCACACCGGCGCCCCGTAGAGGGCCATGGACCGAACGATCCCCGCGTAGAGCCTCCGGCAGGAGGCGTCTGGACCCCCAAGGTTGGGCAGGAGCCGCTTGAGAGCAGCCCCGGCCCGGTTGAGTTTGGGAGCCAAACGTCGGAAGTGTTCTCCGAAATTCCATCGGCTGTCGAGAACGAGTCCCAGGTACTTCATCGTCGACCCGACGCCGATGCGAACTCCTCCTACCGTAAGTTGGGAGTCTGATGGTGGCGCATTCCGAGGGCCGTGGAAAAACATGGCCTCGGATTTGTGCAGCGCCACCTCGAGTCCCAACTCCTGGATCCTACCAACGACTATCGCAACCCCGCGTGTCGCTAGGGCGACCGCCGCCTGGTGCGACTCTCCCTGCGCTAGAACCAGCGTGTCGTCTGCGTAGCAGACCACGCTGACCCCGTCAGGGAGGTCGCCGCGCAGCACGTAGTCGTAGCCGATGTTCCACAAGGGTGGGCCTAGAACCGACCCCTGCGGAACACCGCACGACATCTCTCGACGTTTCCAGTCTCCCTGGTGACCGGGGTAGATAATGGACCTGTCCGACAGGTAAGCCTCGACCACTCGACAGAGGTATTCGGGCACCCGGTGGTACCGGAGTGCCCTCCGGATCGTACTCCAGGGCAGGGAGTTGAACGCGTTGGCAATGTCCAAGGACACTGCCACGACACTCCTGCCCCGGGACACCGCAACCCCTGTCGTGAGGGCTCGCACGCGCATGATGGCGTCCACCGTAGAGCGCGCCCTGCGAAAGCCGAACTGTCCGTCCGACAAGTCCGGCCCCACCCGTGTTAGCCGCGCGACGAGGCGGTTTGCAATGACTCTTTCAAAGAGCTTGCCCACCTCGTCGAGCAGCACAATGGGCCGGTACGCGGACGGAGAGTCCGCAGGGCGCCCTGGCTTTGCGATGAGGACCAGTTTCCCCGTCTTCCAGCGAAGTGGAAACTGGCCCCTCTCCATACATGCGCTGAAGAGCCCTCTTAGTCGAGGCCCGAGAGCCTCCATGGCCAGGACCCAGGCTTTCCCTGGCAAGCCGTCGGGTCCTGGGGCGGTGTTCTTGGCACTCAGCCTTCGCACCGCCACTCTCACCTCTACCTCGGTCACCTCTGGAGCGTTGTCGTCGTCGTCGCTGTTGTGGTCCGCGTCAGACACTGCTGGCGGGGGCGGAGCCATGGGCGGGGGGGAGTGTTCCCCTCGCGCAGGGAACAGAGTGGTTACCACACCCTCCACGAGTTGGGGCCGGAGACTCTGAGTCAGCGGCGGAGCCCAGGGGCGTAGCTTGTCCCGTACCAATTTGTACGGGCGCCCCCACGGATCCGCGTTCAGAGACCCCAGCCACACGTTGCGGGCCTCGAGTTTGGCCCGCCTTATCTCCGTTCGGAGGGTGCGCTTTGCCTCTCTGTACCCCTCATACAGCTCCGCCTCTCTGACCTCCGCATCCGGCTGGCGGTTGCGGCGCCTGCAGTGTCTGTCGTACCGGCGGCGCGCGTGGTTGCACGCGTTGCGCAGTGCGCCGATCTCCGGCGACCACCAGTACACGCGGCGCTTAGCACGACCTGGAGGGACTCGGGGCATTGCCGCGTCGCAAATTTGCGACATGGCCTCCTGGAACCACTCCGCCTCGACGTCGATGTCGACAGGCCTGTCCGGTGCTTGCACCCAGGCCTGTACCGTCGCGGCTTCCAGGAGGAGCTCCCGGTCCATCTGCTTAAGCGCCCACCGCGGACCACAAGGGCTCTGTCGGACCGGCGCGGCCGAGGTTTCAGCGGAGACGTCCAACCGGATGTACCGGTGGTCGGAGTACGTCTCCACCTCCTCCATAACGCGCCAGTCGACGACACGCGGCGACAGAGCGGGGCTGGCGAACGAGATGTCCACCACTGATGTACCCCGCATCCGCACCAACGTGGGGACAGAGCCCCGGTTCAGGACGACCAGGCCCAGCTCCAAGGCCCAGTCCTCCACCATCCGACCCCGTCGGTTCGTGTGCCGAGAACCCCAAGCCGTATTCCAGGCGTTGAAGTCCCCGCAAACGACCACGGGGAGGGAACCGAACCCAGCGACGACGGAATTTAGCTCCATCAGGGAGAGTTGGAACACGTCGAGAGATCTGTTCGGGGGCAGGTAGACGCCTACCACGGCGATGTCCCCGAACCGTGCTGCCACGCAACCCCGCCCCCTCGTGACGGACTCGGGGGGCGGGGTACCGGCGGCGGCCGACGAAATTAACGTCACCGAGCCGTCCAAGTCCTGAACCCAGTCTCCACGGGGTTGGACAAAGTACGGCTCGGCGACGACGGCGATATTTATCGACCACTGCGCCATGCTCTGGAGCAACAGATCCTGAGCGGCGGCGCAGTGGTTGATGTTCGCCTGGAGGAGACGTAATGGTGTCGTTATTGACATTCCATTATCGTCTCCTCCTGAGCCCTTCGTGAGGGTCCTGCCGCGGCGGCGGGAGCGGCGGCGATAGCAGCAGCAGCCAGGGTAGTGGCTGCGGTGGTGAGGACGTCAGGGTGGATGCCCCTCCTGACTTTGCCCTTGGCCTTGGTGGGAGGGTCGCAAGACCTACCCCCAGCCCGGTGGTCGGCCGGCTTGCCTGCCGCCGCACATGCGTAACAGTGCGGCAATGCACGGCATTCGGCGGCCTTGTGTCCGGGCTGTCCGCACTGGTGGCAGCGGTCACTGCGGTCCTCCTCTGCAGCGCAATGGGCGCCCACGTGGTGCCCGACGTGGCATCGGTAGCACCGCAGAGGTCTGGGTTCCAGCATCTTGACTTGGGCTGAAACCCAGCCCACCAACAGCCTTCGGCCCTCGGCCGTGATGGCCTTGGCCACCGACACGGGGCAGCTCACTGTGACAGCTCGCATGCCCGTGCTGTCAGCGCGGATGGTGCCCGCCCGAACCTGATCGGTCGTGCACCCTCCCGCCCTGACGATGGCGGCCACCACTTCATCCACCCTGACAGAGTCGTCCAGACCCATGATGCGCATGTCTACGCTCTTGGTGGGTCTGGACACTCGGGCCTCCTCGACGTCCAGGGACGCCCTGATCTTGTCGGCCAGGGCGTCGGCGAGTTCGCCGCTGTCCGCCCCGGGGACCTCCAAAATTCGGGCTCCGGTTACGGTCCGCCTTATTCGGAAGCCCCCGGAGGCTCCGAACTCGTCGAGGTGGCCCACCACCGCCTGCTTCGCCTTGGCCATGACTATGTCATAGTCCACGCCCCTCTTTTCCGCAGCTGGCTGTAGTGTGATCACTACAGCTGCGGAAGTCGGGGCGCGAAGTCTGGCAGCCATGGCCCGCTTCTGGCGCTCCCGTCGCCGTTTGCGCATATTCGTCGCCCTAGCCGCCTTGCTTGCCTTCTCCTTGGCGCCGACGACCGTCCACTCGGCGCCAGCCGAGGAGTCTTCGGGCGGAGGAGGCGGCAGGCGCGACCTAGTCGCCGCCGCGGCAGGAGGCCCCGCCGGTTTGGTGGCAGCCGCCACCTTGCCCTTCGGGGGGGCGGCAGGCTTCCCCTGCTGCTGCTGCCTGGTCACCGGGCCCGACCTCGCCGCTTCCGGCGCCGCGGCCTTGCGCGCGACTTGCCCCGACGGACCTGTCCTGGGTGCAGTAGTCGTCGTGGCCGCGGCGACGGCGGCATATGACGCCACCCTTTTCGTGTTGGAGGCCGCGAGCGGAGGACGCAGCACGATGCCCTCCAGGACGGAAAGCTGGCGCTGGATTTGCTCCTGAAAGCGCTGCTGCTGCTGCTGCTGCTGCTCCCTGGCAGCAGCCAGCTCTTGCCGCAGCAGGGACAGCACCTCGCTTTCCGCCTCCGTGCTCCGTCCTTCCGGTGACTGTACAGGGGAGTCCTGCAGACCGGCCAAGGCCTCGAGCCGGCCAATCCTCCCTTTCAGGGTCAGCTCGTAGGGCTCGAACACGAACCCCAGAGCCCCCCCAATCGTGGCATTGGCCAGCTCGATGGAGCGCTTCTTGGCCACCCTCTCCCGTTTGTTGGCCACGCTCATGATGGCGGCTGCCACGACCTCTTTAAATTTGGCCATAGCCACCTCCATTCCCTCCGGCAGCTCGGTAGGGATTTCCGGCGGTATGAGGCTGGCCTGGCGTCCCTCTCTGGCGCTCTCAGCGGGGACCCCTCTTCCTCTGCCCGTTTGACGGGCTGCGCCCCGCCCCGAAGACGAGATTTTTCGGGCAGATCCCGTTTCGTCGTCGGACACGGAGCGCAAAAGGAAGAATTTCCTTTTGATGGAGGTGGATTCTTCCACCTCCATTACCTCCGAGTTGTGTGCAGACGCGGCATCAGAGTCCGACGCCGCATCTCCACTCACCTCCCTGAGGCCGAAACTACGGCCTGTCTCCGCCGGCGTCGCGGACGTGCTGGGAACTTGTCCCAGGGACTCCGCACTGCCGGTTCGTGAGCCACCCTGGCTCCTTGCGTCCACGAAGGACGGGAACAGATCCATTGCGGATCTGGCGCGCTCTTTGCCCCCCCCAGAATACGAGGGGCAGCCCGAGCTCTGCTCGGGGAGGGATTCTCCGCCTGCGGGGCAGGCGGTACCCTCCTGGGGTAGTTTCTTTTTAGGAGTCGCGTCCATGATTTGGCTGAATCACAGCTTTGCCTTTTTGGCAATGGGGTGGGGTCCCCAATACACGTTCGCCATCGTGGTCGTGTCTGATAAACAGACACGTACCCGAGGCGAACCGAGCTCGCTGTCGAGAAGGCGCCGACAGCTGTTGGTGCCAGCGCTCCTGGACAGCGCACCCTCCGGGCGGTCCGACTGGACTCCGCCGTGTGTTCCTCTTGGTCTGGTCTCTCGCTTGAGGCCTTCCGGCATGAGTAGCTCTACCGGCATAGCCCTCAAGGTCATTGAGACACGCAAGCCCCACCACGACGACAACGTGGGAACACGGTTGGTGGGGAGCCCTGGAACGCTGAAATGTCAAAGGAGGTCTTTCCAAGTGTCGCTATAACGAACAGTCCTGTGTGTCTCGCATCCATTGGACAATTCATATTGTAAACGAAACATTGTATGTGTATGTTTGTCACATTTTCACGCTTGAACGGCTCAATAGATTTTCACGAAACTTGGTACACGAGTAGACCATGTCTTAGAAAACAACATAGAATACTTTTTATCTCGAGAGTATGTCCCATCTAGACCATTTTCTGCTTTCTTTGCTTTACCACCACATATATAATTATTTATTTGCCAACAAACAAATAAAACAGAAAAAGGTCTTCGCAAAAATTAGTATGATTATTACCCAAGAAATATTGGCTTAACCACCAAGCTGAATGAAACGAACTCTAATATAATGTTGTTATTACCGTTAAAAGAAAATCTTGCTTCATTTTCCTCCCATAATCTCAAAGCTTTTTATCGTATTCACTCAAGGAATTGCCTTTTACTAAGCCACGGCTACCACTAAGAATTATATTGCCCTGACCTACATAATAATATCAGTGGGGAACCACATATCAAAAATTACATCACTTATTCCCCCTAGTCCAATTTCCGAATTAAATTTTATAACCCTTGCATGAATAAATAAAAAAACATAAAATACAGAACCGTCTAAACAGGGTGGAGATTTATACAGAAGGTTTGCCTAGTACAAGGCCTGAACACAGACGTAGGGTAGCCAGCCTTTCGGTATTTTACAGGATGCATTTTGTAGGGCAAGCGCAGGAATCACATGACTTAATTCCGATATCACCTTCGTACCATCGAAAAACGACGTACGGTGAGTGTCCCCACCATTACGTTGTTGACACTTCTACAGTCCATGTTATATCAATATCAGACTCTAAGAAAGTGCTATGGACTTCTATAAGTGCTAAAGGACGCTATTCTTAGTTTGAACAAAACCGTATAAAATAAGTAAGATTTAAATTACTTAATAGTCTGTTAGGCTAGATTATAATCAATTATTAAGAAATGTATTCTTAATAACAAGGAAAAAAAACTTTTACGGTCCAGACTAAGCGTTTCGTCTAATCATTTATACCGTGCATCGAAGGACTTGAACAATTTACCTACTGTGGTCTTCCCATCCGATTACAATTTAAGTGTCTTCAAGGCTAGAGTGAATAGGCTTTTAATAAACTAGCGCACTTCAATCGCAGTCATGCAGTAGTTCTATGTCTATCTAAGTCTGAGTATGGTCACCCTACTTAGTCCTATGCGGACCACGTGGCATGCACTAGCTTGTATCAATTAAAAGAAAATATAAACGTACCTATAACAAGTGACGCCTAAGTACCATCGCGGTCATATTTGCCTGGTCACTTTAAAAAAAAGTTCGCTTGAATCCTGCGGTGCAGCGCCAAACTAAATCCCTTGAAATTTTCGATTCGAGTGCAAGCAAAAATGAACTTAGGGGTGGTCAGGCGGAAGTGTCTTTGATGGTACGTACGGTAAAGCGAGGTTGGTCACCAGTGCGCTTGCATTTACGGTCCTTGCTGTACATGAAGCGTGTCTATGTGTGACTAAGTTTAAGCTCGTTGTAAGGAGTCAACCTTCTGAAATTTTCTTTGACGGAACCATCTATGTCCATCTCGATTTGCAACCTATAAAGCAGTATACACATTGGACATTTTATGACGACACTATTGAGCGACAAAAGATTTTACGATCGCATAAATTAAATGCGAAACTATCAATCTGAAGCTTTAGTTTATTGCGAAAGAGACTAAGTAATAGTTCTTTCTAATATTGCGACTATTCAGAATGAATCTAGATTAAATAAAGTGTTTTATTTTATGCAGTAGGCCGCATTTTGCAAGAAGGTAATTTGCGGGTAGTGTGATTTTTAATGGGCTTAAATTACTGTTTTTTTCTTTTTCATTCGTGTTGAGAAATTATGGTCTTGTGCGATAATTTGTGTGAACACGAAGACTGCATTTTCTTAATAGATTAATAGCATTATTAAAGAAGTAGTTAGGTTTACTTGAGGATTCATAATTGGTAGGTATTAATTACTGTTTGCCTTTGCTTAATTGCCGCTGCAAGTGAGTCACTGAATGGTAGCAAGTAGCAGGACCATTTTGGAGAAGAGTTGCTCATGACAGGCAACAGGGGAAAGCATTGGTAGAGGTTTTTGCCATTAGGCACACCGAATTAAGGGATTTTGTATAACAGCATTTTTCAGAGTTCAATCTGTATAAATTCGGAATAAAGGGCTTAATTATTATTATTATTAATTATGTTCTATATAAAAATGCGGGCCATTCCAACACATGACACTTTATTTTTTAGGTAATAAAACTCAAATTAGAGCTCACATCAGTGACGAAGGTTCCATACAACTCGATTCCCACCGGCTTCCCTTCAGAAGTTTAGAACACAACCACTCTCTACCGTAATTGAGAAATGGCACAATCAGTAATTATAAAACTACAAAGAAACATTACAAAACGCCTACACTAAGTATACACTATGGACATTAAATCAACAAAATTTGCTTTTCAACCACATGTTGCTTTAAGATAAGCCGCAGGCGCAATCGGCTTTTTAGCGTTTAAATTTCTATACAAGATATACGTCATGACGTCACATAAAGTTCAATAAACTTGCCGGCTCAAAGCGCTCCGGCAAGCCGGTTTTTTTTCGAGTTATTTGATAGAGTTGCATTGAATAGGCTTAAAAACTATTTGACTGTTTTTAAAAATTCTTTCACCATTCGAAAGCTACATTATCCACGAGTAACGTAGGCTAAATTTTATTTTGGAAAAAAATAGGGTTCCGTAAGATATTTGGGTTTTTCGGACACAAGGTGTAAAAAATCAACCAGAAAAGTTACTTATTTTGCGTACGCTGCCTAAACTTAAAAAGATAGGACCGTAAAATGTTCTAATTAATTGTAGATCTTATAAATATCTACAAAAAAGTCCGCGAGACAGTATACCTATCTATGTCGAGTGAGGCACAACAACCATTTTTTTATCTAATCATATTGAATTTTTTGGACTACATTTAAACGCATTTATTTTACTCATGCTATTAACCCTTATCAAAATAATGTATTTCATCACTAAGTACAGTTTATGTAGATAATATTTGGTCTTTGAACGATTAAAATTGGACGTTTCGTTTTGAAGTTATGGCGAAATTAAAATATTACGATTTATGCTGCAGGGCCCAAGCGTCACCAAGGCCGGTGAGCGTGCGGGAGGGGAGTTTAGATCTATGAGTAAGGTCGTTCGCGAAGTCTAATAATTTTCGTGCGATTTTTTTTAGATTCGTTCTCAAAACTACACCTACGCAAAAGTTCTTCTCAGAGTTGGTTTTTTTTTTTTAACATTTTAATACATCCCTTTACAATAAATATCAACATACGTAATAATCAAAAACAAGAACGATTATCTGACCTAGCCATTCTTTCTATAGAAAAACGTTCTTTACTAAAAATTAAGAATCTTTCCGGTTTTTATGATAATGTCTTAGCGCACTTTGTAAGAAAGAATAGACGAATAGCTTTAGAGTATAAGTAGTATTATTAGTAGGTACTTAGTCGATTAAGTTTTGTTTAATTTACATCATATCATCATTTCACCACAAACGGCTTTTATCAAAGCCACTTCTATTATGCTTGCAAGACACTGTTACAATATCTCAGTGCTTACACGTATAGTAAAAGTGGACTGATGATACATCTGCCTATACAAGACTGAAGCCAGGATGCCAATCACAGATTTTCGGTAAGGACTCAAGACTGCGTGCCCGCGCTCGGAGTAGGCAAGCATTTTTTTTTTGCTCCGGCTTACCTCTCTCAATATTTCACGCTTCGCCACTGGCTCACATGAACATAATACAAGCTCTTATGCTAGATTTATAAAACAAAAAGATTAAAAAGATAGATCAGTAATATATTTTAATAATACAAATGGGATTACGATTAAAACTAATGAGATTGAAGGAACTACACCGCGCATAAGTGTGCCACGTATGCCGATCTGGGCGCGTCGGTCTCCATACATATTACATGGAAACTAGACTTGTAGAACTACACTTGATCCATGCCGCGCGATGCCAAGCGACGTCGTTCTACGTACAAATAATTTCCCTCTGAAACACATTTTGCTTCAAACTTTTCGACCTCACTAAATTACTAGGTAGAAATAAGTACCTAGTAATTTAGCAGAACGTTAGAAAATCTCACGCGACACCGACACGTGCAGAACCAGCAATCCCACCCAGAAATTAACGCAAAATCGTTAACTAGCCGTCACTCATAAAAACTCAACATAAAAATATGCGGCGTCATTAAAATAACCGTGAAACCCCATTAAAGCTGCGACTGAAATTCGCGTCGCATCACACGACGTCATTTTAATCGCAGACAGGCTTTCCAATTAGCGCAGCTTTGCCCGTCACTCATTACTGCTATAAGCCCACGAAAATCCCCCAGTGTGACACAACAGTTAGGACCACGTTCCGTTCACGCGAATGCTTGATATTTTTTTAATCAAGGACTCAGCCAAAGGAAGGGAAAGTTTTTGATGTAGATTCATTTGTCACCAACATGTCAAGCGTATGACACTTGCGGATGACGAATAGTGTGCATGCAGCCTAACAGACGGCTTTGTGCCGCCATTTTGTCATTTAAATTCTAATTTTAAAACCACAGAGCCTGTTTTGACAGTTGGAAGAATTTGATTTTAGAAATCTGGATCAATATATGTATTTGATCACATAAAATTAGGACACCACAATCACTGTGATAAGGTCCCGATTTGAGGACTGGCTGGGGAAGTGCGACGGTGACCTCACCTTCCGCATGACACAGGTTCTCAACGGACATGCTAAGTTCGGGTGGTTTCTGTTCCGGATTCAAGCAGAAAACCGCCCGGTTGTTAGGAGTTGTAGAGCGATCTCCAACTACCTCAGATGTGGGCCTTCAGACCACGAACAATGGGCAGCTTGCTGTTCGGTCATCTTATAAGGACCAACCCCCAGTTGTCAACGGCACATAGCGTTCCACGCAAGCCCTAAAGAGATGTCAACGAAAATGAAATGAAGAATTTCTGGAATGCAAACCCATGGTCCAAGAACGCAAAGGGCAACGGAGGGAGCATATGTAGGATTTAGTCAGTAAAAGTCTGATACATACTCTCAATCCACCCTAGATCAGGAGAAGTCATAGATGATTTCCCACCTCTCAAAAAATATGTGTTAAAACAACAACACACATTATACATTTTACATTTTAAATTAATATTCAAAAATTATTACACTACAGTACTGGCTATATTTGCGTAAATTATTTAAGACATCAGTCGCAGGCTGTGCATAGAATTTAATGTTCGAAATGTAAAATCAAATTTTAACGTTTATTATACATTTTAAGCAGCGAGCGCGCAAATGAACTGGCGGCTTTAGCACTTATTGGTCGAAATCAAATTGAAATAAAACGTAATTGGCGCGATTAATTCAAATCCTATAATATCGCTGAGTTGTTAATTTAACAAGTTTATTACAGCTTGTTTAATAGCAGTCGGATAGTTTAAACTTATATTACTCAATTGCCTTTTGTGAGTCGACTTCCATTACATTGTACCTAAGTACGTAGTTATATACCATACTTGCATTCGGTACTTAAACTATGGTTCATACATTTTTATAGCTTTTCTTATTGGTTACTAGCTGGAACTCGTGACTTCGTTCGCGTCAAACTTATAAAATAGTACAATGCGCTTTTGTCTCAATTTCAAAAAAAAAAAAAATTGTTTGGCACAAAACCCTATTTCTTATTTTTTATTAAATCAACCTAAGTTATCTATACTTCTATATGTTTTTTTTTTGTTTTTAACACTATATTCTTCTAATTCATTCTGTATCCACACTTATTTTTACAATTTTCTAAAACATTAAAAATTAACTACATATATATTTTCTATTGCTTGACTGCGATCCCACCAGATGGTAAACAGTGATGCAATCGTTGATGGTGAGGCGCACTAGTTTATTAAGAGCCTATTTACTCTAGTCTTGAAGACATCACACAGTGTTTTCTCTTGCAGGACTGGAGAATTTAGATTTCATTTTATTCAATATTATCATCACTCTCATCTCCTACCAAAGCCGTGAAACATCTCATTAGATGAGCCGGATATGTAGCTCAGCTATCGCTATACCTTCAGATACAGATTTATATAATAATATACATGTATCTGTGTGTAACAACGTCGAATATACAGCTGTCGGGTGCAGTTGTTAGCTATACGGTAAAACGGGGCAGTTGGCGATATTTGGTTGCGTCTTGTAATTTAGACGGTGAATGTATTGTGGACTAGAATTTTTACTGCCTAGTATATAATGTATAGTAGTCATGACTGCTGTATTTATGGGCCTGGCTGAGATATAGTTCAAAAGAATAACCGCAGCGCTCGCTGGTCTAGTTCACACATACATGTATATTATAATTTTAAGTGCAACTGAAGCACACAGGTGGATGTTAATCAATAAAAGTCTAATGTTTTTTTTATTAATAGGCTCGCGTTTGACCACCATCTCACTTAAATAAGTAAATTGCTAATTCGCTCCACCCAAAGTGAGAGAGGTAATTTTATTATTTCCAACAAAAAAATAATAATTGTGGAATACAATAAGGACTACCTCTGTGCTAAATATCTAAATTCGTTCAGTCGTTTGAGCATGAAAGAGAAACAAACAGAGAGAAACTTTCACCTTTATAATATTAGTGTGATTGATATAGATACTTCCAGAAAAACAAAACCATCTAATAATTTCACGCAATTTCAAATAGACGGTTGTCATTATTTTGATGAATTGACACTGTCATGTTCTAGCATCTCAGTACACAACACTTAAGTTCATTACTGTCCGACAGTAATAGACGGCTATTAGTAACAGATAGTCTTGCCATGACTTCATGAGCTTGAGTGGTCTTCTCAATCGATCTATAGTTTAATTCTAAGCGAGTGTTGAGTGTGTGTTTTTTTCTGTCTACGGGGAAAATCATCATTGACGAAACCCGCTCTTGGGTGTCAAAGTCAAAGTCAAAGTCAAAATATTTTATTTCACATAGGCCTTCATGGGCACTTATAAAACGCCAGAAGCTAGTGCACGGTTCCAAATTGGTCGTTTCCTATGGAGAAGAACCGGCAAGAAACTCCATGGTTACTCTTTTTTAAAAAAGTGGTAGGTGTTACAATATGATAGTATGTAAGGTGGAGCGGGAGACAGTGTCAGAGTCTTACTGACTAAAAACCCCGCGCCGTTTCTTCTAGCCTTCATACCGGGGCTCTAGTTTCCTTTCGGAAAACCCCGATCCCGGTAGGCTTCGACCCAGATGGGCCCCTCCTGTTGCTGACAACTCCTTGAGGCGCGCGGAAACAGCGCGCGCCGTCGACGCCTTGGCTCGGTCCCGACAGTTACCGGACGATCGGACAGCGAGCCACCCATAGCTCGCTGTCCACGAGCGTGTTGAGCCAGTGTTGAGCGTGGAATATGATACTTGGGTTGAGTAAAAAGTACCAGATACCCCTCTTTGCGTCGTCTTCCTCAATGCTGAGGTTTGTGACCTCCCATGCTTCATCACTTTTTAACCTTTGTCAGATAACCGCGGGATAAAGTACATTGACCTTTTCTTAATATCTTTGCGTAGGCACCCTAAAAATAAAACAATGAACTGCTTTCATTACTAGATCAAGTAAAGGATCACGATACATGTCGATTAAAGACTGCTGTTGATGTTATGTAGTGGATGCGAGACGCAAAGGATCGTTCGTTGTGGCGACATTAGGTTATGCTTATGTCCAACAGTGGACGTATATCGGCTGAAATGATGATGATGTTGATAATAATTTTAGAACAATCAAGATCCAAATTTAAAACTTCAACACTTCCGGATTCAACAACAAAATTATTTAAATTCATACAACAGGAACACTAAATTTTATATACCAACACACACGAAACTACAATTTCATAGTCACGGTACAACAACAATGTACCCGAAATTCCGGCTAACACAGTCCGACATTGTCGCTTAGTGTGAATGCGGCCTTATAACCCTTAATTGCGCACAAAATTAGCTGCGCGCGGTATAATAATGCGCAGGTGTAATAATACGCGCGTGTAATTGTGCGCACATGTGTATAATATTGCGCAAATGTTGATAATACTGCGAGAACTGTAAACACGTTCTTCATATGCTGTATTCATGTGTATTCGAGGTATTTGGACTGTTGTAACCGTGATGCTATCTTTTAGAAATGTGGGAAGGAAAAGAACGAGTTGGAAGAACTTAGTTATGTTGGACAAAATACGAAAAAAATATAGAAACTTATAACAAAAAATATTAGTATTTTGGGTAACATACTCTTAGTTAGCTTCTGTGCGAAAGGTATACATTTCTTAAATATAAGGCCTGACAAGGTACAGGCTATATACGATCAGACTATAATATCTTCACTCCTGAGACCTAGGCCTTCTGTCTGGAGAGGGAGTGAACTATAATTCACCACGCAGGCCCAGTGCGGGTTGGTGAATATCACATGTCTTCGAAGTTATGGCTTTTGGACATGCCGGTTTCCTTACGATTTTTCCTCCACCGTTTTGAGAGCAGTGGTGATGAAATAATTTACACAAAGTAATACGCCTACAGCTCCGAAGTCGGGGGGACTGCTCGTTTTATTTTTATTTCTTTATTCATAATTCCATTCTTACCACTTCAATAAATATTACTTATATAAAAAGTCACAGTATTATAAAAGAAAAATACTCAGTATAATATTTAATTTTAATTCCTTGTTGTACAACGAGCCTTGCCTCTGCAGCGAAAGGGTTACTGACCCGGCTATAATGTATACTGCAAGTACCATGCACCGTCAAGCTTGCTGCAAGTTACTGTTACTATAAAGTACTTATATTTTCATGGATGCGAGTAACGGCAAATTGTTCAAGTTTCTTGCATTCATTTCAGTAATTCGGATAGGCTGTATTTTGCATAGATTTTTTAACTTCATTTATGTCCGATCCCTCACGCGTGCAGTCGCCTCCTTCGCTTGCATTAATGCTTGCTTAGCCAAGTTGATAATCCACAATCGTTAACGCTATTAGAAAACTTAAAATGTACGGGAATGACGTTGAGATGACGTCATTCCCGTACATTCACGCTCAGTCACGTGATCGGAACAAAAGAAACGGTGCTGACTCTAGGTGATAGACGAAAGAGATTAGAAACGAAATGGTAGAAACTTGGCTAGGTCTACTGCTTCACAGAGGGAGGCCACCACCACCCATTTCGTCTCGTTCCGATCCATGGCCTGAACCAGGGCCCAACGCAAGAAGTCAGCATCGCCGTTTGCCTCCAATAAGACATGGCGTTGCTCCGCCCAAACGTTGTACATCTCCACGGTATACTTCACCTTTTTCTCCAGGTGGTCTGCACAATTGCAACACCTGGAGTGCTACGTCGGTGAACTTAATGCAACCCTACAAGTCAAACTTTTTGTTAAAAAATGTACACTATGGTAGGTGTGCAACAATAAATAAAAATTTGTATTAAGTAAATAACGCAAAAAAAATTAAATATTATTCGCCCAAAACCAACTTCCTTATGGTAGCATAAAAGAACCCGTTTCCCTTATCCTCTCTTTAAACTCCGCGCACAAAATTTGATGCGCATTACGAAAAACATATTCCCCCTTTTAACACCATCTTCCCCCACTACTTTATTTTTATAATACGCATTAATTCACGAAATTTAAGCGAAAACACACTTTTTTTCGTACTCAAGGTAAGTGGGTACAGTCTTGAACACAATTTTTATAAATTACTAAAAAATAATGTATTGTAATAAAATAAGTACTGAAGTTAGTTTTGGGATTATGATGAAGGTTAAAAAAACTACACTGCGTACACGTGTAACATATACGCCGATCTGGGCGCGTCAGTCTCCATACATTTTACAATATATGAAAACTTGACTTGTAGAGCTACACTTGATCCACGCAATGCGACATCGTTCTACGTACAAATCAAGCGAAACGGGGGGGGGGGCGTTTCGCTTGCGTCGAACGCTTCGAGTTGACCTTGCCGCCAATTCTTTTGTACTGACCACGTGACTGAGCGTTGAGACGACATCATTCCCGTACATTTGAATCTTTCTACTAGCGTTAACTATTGCAGATTAGCAACTTGGCTAAGGGTACAGGCGTGTTAAATGTGTGCGTCGGTCTGTTGTATTTCTAGCTTAACAATGAATATAAACACCGTTTTTTATCTTGATAAACTCGTGTTTGACCCTAACCTCACTTGATGGTAAGCAAAGTTTTGACTGACCTTGGAGCACGCTTGGCTAGGAATAAAATCACTTCACGTTAGCTAAGAAGTAACCTATTCACACTTACTTAGTTACCTGTTCAATCTTGATTATCAGTAAACGCAGACTGTATTGTGCAGATTTATTTCGATGACGATTTCTTTGTCTATGAGAAAATGTTACCTGTGAATGGGTACTAATATTAATTTGTAAATGCTAAAAGATTGATATGCCATATTAATAAAAAAATATCTGGATTAAGAATTTAATTTCATAATGTATTAGTTATTTTCATGTCTTGTAAAAATATAGATATAGGTATAAAAAAGGGATCTGTTTTCTGTTTTGTTGGGACGATTCCCATTTGCATTGCATGTTTTTGTTTAAGGCGGGAAACCCTCAAATACCTTCTCCCGCTCTGCGTTCAGCGTTAGGGAGTGTCAGACTATTACCTTCTAAAACCTACCTGTGTTCTTCGCCCTTTTTGTTCCAGAGCCATAGTATTTCAAGCAATCTCGCAGCCCCCCTGAGCAAAAATAATTGGCTTCATACAAATCTTTGCTGTCGACTGTACCAGCCAACTTTTCCCAACTTTTCACTTACAAAGTTTACTTATTGTTACGATACAATGTTCCCCTTTATTTAATACAGTTTCTTTCACTGTTTGTCTAATAAAAACTTATGTAATTTTATTGGCATAATATTTACTTGGAGTTGGCGCGTGTGCGACGCATTTACCAAATGTTTCATTGTTTAGTTTGCATAATGATGCTTAGCGTGTGTTGGGTGTTTAATAAATAAGTTTTGTATCTATGTGGGTAGCTATTCATGGAGAAGAAAGTATAATTTTGAAGGAGAAAGTGTCGTATATAAGGGTAATGCGCTTTCGATATTTTTTGCCTTGAAATTTTCATTCCAATAGCATAGAGAAGTTTATTTTGAAACCAACCAACTAAAACTTTGTATAAAATGGTTGAAATATGACTTCTATTGATTGTTTTTCTGCATAAACCCTTTTTCTTTACGAGACCTTCGACAATTCGGGCTCGGTCTAAGAATGAACCACGTCCTCGTTTTCTAACGGCTGCACGACAAGCTACTTATTGCTTGTCGTCCACAAACCCGCGCTTACGGTGATCATGAGGGTAATTCCTGACTTTTCCATGATCATTAGCATACTCGGCCTTTAATGTTACCACTGCTAGGACTCAGGCTTCCTCTCTAGGAGAGAAAACGGACTGTAGTCCACCACGCGGGCCCAGTTTGGGTTGATGAATGTCACATGTCTTCGAATGTTTGGTTCTAGGACATGCCGTTTTCTTCACGATGTTTTCCTTCACCGTTTGAGAGCAGTGGTGACGAAATCAATTACACAAAGTAATGGCCTGACTGGGTTCGAACCCGCGACCTACAATTCGGATGATAATGACCCCAACTACAAGTTGGGGTCATTTCCACTCGGCCACCACTGCTCCCTTACCACTCGGCCACCACTGACTAAGCCGACCCCAAAATAATTGGGAAAAGTCCAAACAGATTAATGTTAATTCTCTACCCACATATCAAATTTTAAACATTACTATTTCCACTCTATGATTAATAAAAATACACTTTAAATAGACCTCCCTCTGGCAACACAGTCGCGATAACATTATACACTTACCAACAACACGAAATACTTAAAAGGTCATCAATAACACATTAACTCAATCGTAATTAACACATAAAACAGACATCCGATCAACACAAACCCCCACCCATGTCCACAATTAATTCGAAACCACACAAATTAACATTCACCGTTAACACACACCCACACATACAGATGTACAATTATACCGAGAGACACAGGTACACTGTAGCTGTGTGTATGCATACACCTATGTACACACACACCCTGCTCAAAGTAGCGAGAGGACGGCCACAATGCACCCACAAACGCTCGGCCTACTAAAACTCCTGTTGGACTAAAAGGGTGACTGGTGTACAACGCATGCTAACTTATGGTGCAAGTTATGGGCGTTTTCATTCGAAATTGTTTAGAAGTTAGCGTTTGGAAATCTAAAATTGTTGTTTAGGTTTTTTAGCATTATTTTTTTCTCTGATTAAGCCCGAAAAGCTAGATGGATTGTGTGAAGAGTGATATGAAAGAAAAGGGAGTTAGTGATAGTTTGTCGGGTGACAGGACAGAATGGAAGAAAAAAACGTGTTGCGCCGATCCCAAGTAATATGGGATTAGAGATGGGTTTCTACCCGGTAAATACCCAAAATACCCGAATGCAGGGTTTTTACCCGGGTAAATATGGTAGTGGTGTTTTTTATACATTTAAAGCAATAAAAAAAGGTCACCGAATATGTTTTATTTATGAAATGCAAATGGTGTCGGCAAATGAATAGTTTTCTACTCTACAAATCATGTAAAAATTGCACTTCCGTATTTTTTAAATATTTTACAACTGTATTTAAGTATTCGATATTGTAATCTATGAAAAACGTAGTGAGTAGCATGATTGTCTTATAATATAATATTTAAGCTGTCATGTATATCTCTTATTGTGCTACTGTTTCTTTTTCCTTAAATAAATAAAAATAAAAGATTCCCGTCCACATAAAGATACGTCCATTTAAAACAAATAGAATTTACTTTAGTGTTTTTCAAGATTGTTACATTTACACCTACTCAATGCCTCTGCCTAGTGTTTCAAGAAACCTCAGAGAGATGTTAACAAAACCGTAACGCTAAGGCCACGGGGAATTCCTGAAAGAAAAGCCGTGGTCCTGGAATGCAAAGTAAAAAAAAAGGATAGAAAGAAAAAAAGAGTTTATTTACATCAAACATGGCGTAAACCTTAAAAATACATAAAACAAATAACAATAACAACTTATAAGTGGTAGGATATGCGCCAGACCCATGCAAAGCGGCCACTGCTCAGCAAAATGCTGGGGCTCGTGTAAGACAGAGCCACAGCGCTGATTTTCAGCACCAGCGCTCGTCGACGCTGATAGTGCTAAGGAAAGGACATAAGTTTTGGTTAGTAAAAGTCTTACGCACCCTTATGATCCACCTAAGAGCCGAAGAAGTCATTTGATGATTTTCTACCTCAAAAATCGTATCTATGAATTATATAAAAGAAAGCAATATTCCAGTTACTAGTAGATTTTCTTCAAACGTGTAGTTCATGACACAGCAGTTTAAAAGCGGGCAGCTAGCCAATATATTGGAAAATCCATAAGTTTAGATTTCCATAATTCACCACTAGAATAAAGGAAGTTGTAGCAATTTGATAACAGGTAATAAATCCATTACTGCAGCCGGCGTTTCTTCTGTAGCTGTACGTTTAATTGTGAACAAAATAATTTAAGAAATATTTTCTCTGTATTATTTTTTATAGCAGTATTTATCTAGTCGACTTTTAGACAGGCGGTTTACTTTGTGTAATTTATTTACTTGGAAACGGTGAAGGAAGACTTCGTGAGGAAATCGGTTTGTCCTAGACCAGAAAAAAAAATCGAAGACTTAATGTGACATCTACCAATACGCACTAGTGCTGCTTGGCGGATTACAGTTCATTTCATCTTCTAGACAAGAGGTACAAGTCCTAGCATTGAGGTATTATAAATTTGATTGTGCTAAATTTAATCTGTAATTAATTTGACTGGCGTGTTGGTCTAATTAATACTTAGTGGTTCAGACTGCTATTCCAGAGGTCGTGGGTTTGATTGTCACCCAGAACAAATATTAATAATTCTTTATTTCAGGCTACTATGGCCCATAGACACTATACATAAAAATAAATAAAAATAAATGTTTGTGTGATGAGTAAGATCACTTGTTCTGGGTCTGGATGTAATTTATTTAGGTATATATGTATTAAAAAAATAATTAAGTATGTTTACCAGTTGTCTAGTACTCACAACACAAGCTCTGCTTAGTTTGAGCCTTTTTTAATTATTTAGTAATCATACTAATTTATACCTATAGGCGAAAGTTTGCAAGTGAGTATGTTTGTTACCTTTTCATGCTCGAATGGTCGAACAGTTCTCGATAAAACTTGGTACAAGGGTAGATTATGTCCTGGAATAGCACATTTATCATACTTTTTATGGGTGATATCGCTGGCAGCAGCTAGCATTCAATATTTTTTCGTTCATCATTATCAACATATTTTTATGACAATCTTCTTGACATTGTCATTGGACTGGCCTGTTGGTCTAGTGGTTAGTGACCCTGACTGCTATGCCGGAGGTCGTGGGTTCGATTCCCACCCAGGACAAATGTTTGTGTGATGAGCATAATCATTTTTTCTGTGTCTGGGTGTAATTTATCTATATTATGTATGTATTTAGAAATATATAAGTATGTTTATCAGTTGTCTAGTACCCATAACACAAGCTCTGCTTAGCTAATAATATAATATAATAAACTCTCAATTTTCAACTAAAAACATAACTTAATGTAAACGCTTATACCAGATACCACACAGCCTGATATAGGTCACATCACGCTCACTAAATGAGCACCGACTAATGAACGCGAATCTTAGAGTGGGCTATACATGGTGTTCCCTCTGCTATACAGGCTGTGCGCATAATTTGATTGAGTTACAACTTTGCCCAACTTACAAGTTTGATGAAACTCGATTAATAATTTGAGCAACATTGTGTTGGTCTAACCGGGTATAGTGTTGGACTAGATAGCGGGAAAACTTGGAATTTGGAACTCCTTGAACAAAGGTAGTGGGGATTAAGTTTTTGAGTATTTTCGGTGAGGTGTACTGCTGAGTCTGATTTTAATACTCCGTGAACCAAGTTGAAAGTCATTTTGAACGGAGCTCAAGTCTGGATGTGGGTGTAAACTCCTCCTCCTCCTTGTGTCGTATTCTTCAATGCTGAGGGTCTTGACCTCCTTGCTTCATCACTTTAACCCTTATGATCTTTTCCATCTGTTTCTGTCTCTGGCAATATGAAGGGCATTTGTACATCGTAGATTCAAGAGCAAAGAGGGTGTAAACTAATGCAACCTGTATTTCTTTCTTAATAATATCTTGATGCTGAGCAGTGGTGGCCGATTGTTAACGGTCCGGACTAACGAGTTGTAGGTCATGGGTCCAAACCCAGTCAGCAGCATTACTTTGTGTAATTTATTTCATCACCACTGCTCTGAAAACGGTGAAGGAAAACATCGTGAGGAAACCGGCATGTACAGAACCAAAAATTTGAAGTCATATATGTAATATTCACCAACCCGCACTAGGCCCGTTCGGTAGGTTACGGCCCATTTCCTATCCTAGAGAGGAGGCCTGAGAGCCCCAGCAGTGGGAACTTTAAAAAGGTTGATTATACTAAGCTAATATCTTGATAATACTCGTACACTTATGCCCATTGTAACACACGTTTCAGAACCAAAACTCATCACTAAAAAACTGACTGGTCATACTGGCCGAAAGGTTCTGGAGTGGCGATCGCATACTGGAAGACACAGCATTGACAAGCTTTCTAGAAGGTGTCCCGGTGACCAGCCCCCCTAGCCAAGTTATAACCGTTTCGATTCTATTCTCTTGTGTCAAACGCCGCGAGTTAGCCATGCCTCCGATAACTTTGATCTGATGTCATCTTAACGTTCAGGCACATGGCTAGAACAAAAGAATCGGAGGCGTGGTCAACTCGAGGCGTTTGACACGAGAGAATAGAATAGAAACGGTTGTAACTTGGCTAGGAAGGCTGGTGAGTATCGCCGATGTGAAACGCACAGGACTGTTTATTGTGAGTATACTTGAAGGAGGCCTGCTATGCTATAATATTCCTGAGTGTCTGGCTAATCTCAGTCGAGATTGTCCACCATTATCGAAATTCGTTCACAAGCATTATCACTGTAAAAACAAAGCTCTTCGTAAAATCTATCTTATATTTAGTTGTAATTAATTTCCTCATCTTGACCAACATCGCCCATTGTGTAAACGAGACAAAATCTTCTAAAATAAATATTTTCCTTTAATAGCTAAATATTATTCCGTTTACCAAAATGTTTCTGATTAATTCGATACAATTCCCAGAAAGTGTAGCGATACAAGATTTCAAGTGAGGTAAAATATTTGGATTCCGGGAAGTGGCTTAACCTAGCTTGTGTTAAAGAAAAATATATTAATATTAATTTGTTGTGAGTATTGGATAGACTTACTCGTGTAATGTTCAATATCGAAGGAACAAAAATAATCTCGATAATTTTAACACACAGTTTTTTATAAAATTGTTTTGTTTTTTTGGATATTTTGGAGCTGCATTAGAGTCCTGCCCCCCTAGCCAAGTTACAACCGTTTCGCTTGCGTCGAACGCGTCGATTTGACCTTGCCGCCAATTCTTTTGTTCTGACCACGTGACTGAGCATCATTCGCTTACATTTGAAGCTTTCTACTAGCGTTAACTATTGCAGATTAGCAACTTGGCTAGGGGAGCTGAAATATCTACTGATTAAGCGGCAGAGTTTCATTTATTTAAAACTGCTTGTACCAATAAATGTAATGTAAATTAGGTTGCACGGTAGTGCCTCCACCAAGGCAAGCAAAGAGTTGGCACGGCCGTAACATTCTTTTCTTGAAACAGTTCATGCCATTATTTCTACAGTTTGCGCCTTTCGTTAAAATGAGATACAAAAGTTTTATCGCCTACTGGAGCAAGGGTTATCCGAAAGGAACTCCAGCCCCGGTATCAAGGCTAGAAGGAACGGGGTGGGGTTTTTACTCAGTAAGAGTCTGACACTATCTTCCGCTCCACCCAAGGGCGAGGGATGTCATTTGGATGATTTTTACCCACCGAAAAAAATATTGCTCTGGGCGGAATTCATACAAAATACTACAACCGGTTTTTAATTCTTCTTCCAAACAAAAAAAAAATTGTTTACAATCAAACATCGGGACAGGTGAAACTAAATCTTCTTCTTCTTAATATTCTTGGCCTTCCCATATTACTTGGGGTCGGCGCAACACGTTTTTTTCTTCCATTCTGTCCTGTCACAGGTGAAGCTAAATAAAAGCTTGTAAAAACTCAATCCAAATCCGATTAAAGCACACATAAATCATTGGTCTAAACTTTACAAGCCACTAAATCTTCGTACAATCTGCCGTATACTCGCATATGTCCAAAGTTGACTACTAAAGAAAACTGTACCCGTGAAGGCAGACTAAGTTCGTCGCTGAATCGGACGAATACCGAAGTTCCCGATCTCTGGTGATTTTCAATAGAGAAGTAATTCAAAGTTTGAAAGCGACATACGGAATTTATTACGACATGTTTGAGTTATTTTGCTTGTTGATGTTACAGTAAAAGGGGATATCTTTCGAAGTTTAGCTGTTCGAATTAGGGCTTTTATTTGAATTCTGAAACGAGTTTTTGATGTTAGGTTTAAGTATGTTGAAGAAAATTGTTGTAAAAATGTTATAAGAGTATCCAAATAAATGCCAATTTAAATGCCATTCAGAGATATCTATATTCAGAGATAACTCTTAACTTTTTAGTATTATCGTAGTGACAATGTCTGTATCGTGCATTATAAAGTTTTTGGAACGATTTATTTGCGTGAACTTAGTGGCTGTCTCAAAGAATTGTCAGCAATAGCAAGGCCCCAGCTGGGTCGAAGTCTACTGGGACCAGTGTTAGTTTCCAAAGAGTAGCTCGAGCCCCGGAATGAAGGCACGAAGCAATGGGGTGGCTTTTTAGTCCGTAAGAATCTGACACTATCTCTCACTCCACCCAAGAGTGTTGTCATTGATGATTTTCCCAACATAAAAAAACACAGTGGCTGTTTTAGTTATTTGAATATTGATTCCCAGTGGATATTGTTATATAAAATTGGTGTAGTTTTGTATCTCATTTATCTGCGCAACTGGACAATATGTGGAATCACTGAAACAGACGCGATCTTATCTTAGCAAAGATTCTCTAGAAGGTTGACTTGATACTACAAAAAACGTTAGGATGTGTACGTCCATAATCTAATGATAAACATATGAACTATTTAACGAAGACAAATTAAGCTTAATATGTTTTGAACCATATGTTTTGCTTAGTATGTTATGGTGAAGGAAAACAATCGTGAGGAAACGGGCATGTCCTAGAACCAAAAATTGGAAGACAATGTGACATTCGCCAACCCGCACTGGGCCCGCGTGGTGGATTACGGCCCATTCCCTCTCCTAGAGAGGAGGCAGAGTCACAGCAGAAGCAGAGTCACAGCAGTGGGAACAATAAAACGGCTGATGGTGATGATGTTTTGAACCGTGACTGTGTTTATTTAAAAAACAATGATGTAGTAGTTTAAAATGAGGAGCAAATAATAATACAAAGTCTACATTGTGCAATGTGAAGTCGTACTAAGAGAGTCCTAAGTCTTATTTACAAACAATAGATGGTAATTTATGTATATTAAGCCAAGATACCAGATGGTAAATGTTTTTATTTTTTAAAGTAATCTCGGTTACTACCATTGTTACGTGACATTACTACTCTCCTAATGATAATTATTTTTTTTACAAGAAAATAAAAGAAAACAATCGTGAGGAAACTGGCTTGTCCTAGAACCAAAAATTTGAAGAAATGACCCACGATTTGGATCATAGTCCAATTTGGATCAGTCCCTCTACTAGAGGGGAAGATTAAGCCTCAGCAGTGAGAACATTATAAGACTATTATGCTATGCAATGATAAAAAAGAGTATCCATGGAGTTTCATTCACATTTTTTTCCATAGATATCTTTGGAATGTTCAATTAGCATAATTTTTCTGACTGACTTTTTAACAATCCATAAGTGTATACACCGCTAAATTTTGATCGTTTTAATCCCGTGGAGTGTTTTTTTTTTTGTCGACGGAGAAAATCATCTTTGACAAAACCCGCTCTTGGGTGGAGTGGGAGATAGCGTCAGACTCTTACTGACTAAAAACCCCGCGCCGTTCCTTCTAGCCTTCATACCGGGGCACGAGCTCCCTTTCGGACAACCCTGTCCCCAAATCCCGTGGAGTGTCGATCCGGTGCATGCGAGTCCAATAACCTGTAGGTAGTAGTCAGCGTTGCGTACTTACTACCTACAGGTCATTGGCTTCGCTCAGCTGACGCTTTCTTTATAAGAGTTTAAAAAAGGTACTTTATTTTTTATTTTTATCGATACAAATCGATAGTGTTTATTGTACTGGATCAATTTTCTATGGGATTAAAACGATCAAAATTTAGCGTAGTGGCGTGTGGCCGTCGCTACAAAAGCCTTTGATTGATTGATTGATAAATACCATCGACCACACACAGGCTTGACCCTTAAACTGCACAATACTTTTTTTCTACAATATTTGTCCCAAACAATTCTTTTCCTCATGATATATAGACTATACTAAGTAGTCTTCAGAGTGCGGCCGAGCTTGGCTCGCATCCAGCCCCGGATGAGTTGCTCCCAGTAACCAAACGTGAACGACATATTAAACGGTTTTTAGAGTCCATAAAATATCATTGGTGCTTGATAGTGGCGATATTTTGATAATAAACAGGTAAAATGAGTTGAGCATTTAAATTTTATGGGGAGATTAGTCTGCTAGATTGGGGAATGAAACGAGTACAAGCGAATGTAATATCATCATTGAAGTTGAAACCTTTTTATTGTTGACTACGTTGCCCACAGCATAGCCCGTGTAAGTACTTAAAATATAGCCTATGTCACTCGGGAATAATTAAAAAAAATTAGCAATTGGATCAGCACTTTTAGAGATTACCTCCCACAGACAAAAAAACAAACTTTACTTCTTTATTATCGTGTTGCTCAGTAATTGGGTTTTGAGATCGCAGAGGCGGTCGCTCCATGTATATTCAAATGCATCCACGTAGACTGAAAACTGATGAGTATTGTGAATCTGTATTCGTTACAGTTAGTAGTTACACGGTACACCGTCCTTAATATGCACAAAACATTTTGAGAACACACGCATTGTGCATAGAGCTATATAGAGTGAAATTCCTTGCTGGAGTCTGGGTTTCGTGATAGCTACAATCTGGAATTTTTAAGTTAAGAGTGAATTGGTTATTTTTTATTTTATTTTTATAAACTTGTGCTTGACTACTTCTATTACTTTCTTTCTACTTTTGAGATTTTCATATTTTCTAAATTTATGGCCCAAAAGTTAGAGGGAGGACACATATTTTTTTTAACTTTTGGAGCGATTATTTTCGAAAATATTAAATACCTATCCAACAATATATCACACGTTAGGGTTGAAATTAAAAAAAAATCATTCCCCACTTTACGTTTAGGGGGGGGGGTTACCCTAATAAAACATTTATTTCAACTTTTTATTTTACCACCTTGTTGGCGTGATTGATATTCATATTGGTACCAAATTTCAGCTTTCTAGTGCTAACGGTCTCTGAGATTATCCACGGACGGATGGACAGACAGACATGGCGAAACTATAAGGGTCCCTAGTTGACTACGGAACCCTTATATATGCTTTTCAGCAACACATTTCTACAACAAAACTAGGATTTTATTCCGTACGATTTCTGCTGTAAGTGCCGTATGATATCTACTCCATATATTCTAAGGCCATGAAAATATTTTATCCGTATCGAGATGCAATATTCGTGTTGGCTGCAACTGCAATCCGGTGTTAATGCATGATAAAGCAAGACGCATTGAGTCTGTTTGCTTGAGCGTAAGTTATGGCGGGACGTTAGCGTGTCAGTGTTGCCATAATAGGTTTGATTACTCACGATTAGGCCGTGGAATAAAGGCTGTGACAGACATGAGCGACAATAAAACTGGGTCGGATTTAATCTATACATATAAGCAATCTGTACAAGTGTTTAGTTTTCTAATAAAGTTTCTACTCCCACAAAGTTTACTGATGAAATCTGATGGATGCGAGACGCACAGGGTCGGTCGTTATGGCGATACAAGAGGCCTTTATTCTGTTGGCCTTAGGCCTCCTCTAAGTGTTGACGTCTTTAAGCGGAAATGATGACGATGATTGTTTTCCAAAACCAATCAATCTAATTTTTCTGCACAAGAAAATCCTACATCTCTACATACACCTATTTCACTTGAGATTAGGCATATTTAGGGCGCTTAAAACAATCTAAACTTTTACTCAGAAATACATTAAGACTTAGATTAAAGACCGACTCTTAAGTCAAGACGACACTGACGCTAAAAAAGAAAAATGTTCAAACTTACATCACTAACCTACTCCCATTTAAATGAAAAACAGAAAAACTAATTCAAACACAAAGCCACCTTAAAATAGAACACAATAAACTTTTCTAATCCTTCGAAACTCATTCGTTCCCAATCCTCGGGCTATAAGAGCCACAAACTCGTTTTGAATAGCAATACTGAAGGAATTGGTTCATTCGTTCCGTTCTGCGTACGTACCGAGAATGTCCCCCGCATTGATTTGTACCGAGAGGGAGTGATTGAAAACGTTGCCACTCAGTACTGGCTGTTTTGGAAAATATGTGTTCTGTTTTTGAAATGAAGCATCCTTGTTTTTTTTTATTACTGAAGATTTTTTTTTGTATTCGTAATCAAAAATGGCGCTGTTCTAAACATTACCTACTAATATTTTACATTTGATTCATATTTTTTTTAATAATCAGCCATTCATTGATGGGTTTTTATAATTCAATGCAGCCATAGAACTCTTTTTTAATCAAGAAAAGGAAGCTAAATATTGTTTTTTTTAGCAGCAGAGCAGAGCAGAAATAAGTGCTTATTTGCACTTATTTCTGACAAAATGACATGCAGCAAAAACAATAGTATTGATCTTTTAATACCAGCGGAAAGTCTGTTAAAGAATAAAAATACGAGTAAATAGTTTCAGCAAGAAAATAACAAAAATATCTGGTTCTTACATTTCCGTGCTTCGCCTGACAAATTCTAAACTCACGTCCAATGGACTGCGAATCGATGGATCGAATCGCTATGCCAATCGTCTTATGAATCGAAACATCCAATGAATCGAATGTTGATTTCATTTAGATATTCTGCATCTTATTCGTTCCTTCCACGATTTTGTTGATCGAAAGTAGAACTCAATTTCTAAATTCGAAATAAAATATTAGTAGAAACGTGAAACATTGTAAGACGAATTTTGTTTAAAATAATAGCAAGATAGAAACACGTCATTGGAATTATATAAAGAAAGTATATAAGGAAATTGAAATGGGTGGTTTATTAAGCTTTTATAGAGGGATTTTGGTGCAAATAAATAAGTGATAGAAGCACCTTTTCTTTTATAAGTACGTTCGTATTCCTATGACACAACTTATCGGAAGTATAAGTATTTGATTTTAGAACGAAACGGTTTTTATTTAAACCATATTCGTAAATACCTACTGCATTGCAGTAATATGAATCTTTAATTTCTTACATAGTTTGATTATTTTTAATTGTATATTTATATGAATATACCTAATGTAATTTTTTTTAATTAGTTAAATCTATTTTATAATTTAATTTGTTTAAAAATTGAGCAATGGAACGCAGCATTCTGGATGTCAAAAGAGCCGACAGAATGAGGAACACCACGCTATGTCAAAAAACGGGTATTATAGACGTAGGAAAAAAGGCTGCCAAGCTAAAATGGGATTGGTCGGGTCACATCAGTCGTATGCACTCTGACCGTTGAGCAAGAGTATCTACAAAGTGGGTACCTGAAGATGGACGAAGCCACCGAAGACGACCTAGGAAGAGGTGGCGAGACGACCTAGATGCCTACCGCAAGGACTGGTTCTAGGTAGCTCAAGAAAGGAATACCTGGAACAAACTGGGGGAGGCCTTTGCCCAGTAGTGGGATAGTGTAGGCTTTAAAAAAACTGTCCTAAAATAAACTAATTTAGTAACGTTTGAGAAAAAACTTAAAAAATAAAAATTGAGCAAATTTCAGCGTGTATAAATCTTCCTTCGATACTATTCAAGTGATATCCAATATTCTGTGTTAACTGCAGAATCAATTTGTTAAGTACACTTGGCTCTAAGAAAAATTGATGGGTCGGAATAAAGGCAATATGCCAGCAAGCTGTCACTAGCACTATCGAGATCTTACACCTGATAAACTCTTTTCATTCTTTTAGTTTTTAATAAATCTTCATACATTTATTTAAAAACTGCCTTATATTTTATAACCTATATAATAGATCTTTACCTTTTTTAAAACTGGTTGCTTTGAACTATCTTTGGATTGACTTGGAATTATTAGATCAAATAAACTTTTAAAGGCACGTTATTCTTTTTTTGAAATTAGGTATTTTTTGTTTCGCAATTAGAATGCGGATATAACATAATTTCTAATGCTTTTAGCAGCCTTCTCAGCGGATTTGATGAGGTAGTCAATACTTTTATAAAATTCTTAGCTTCGTTTTACCGAAATAGCGGATGTTTCAATGATTCTACATATTTTTCAAGACACTTGAAACACAAAACAACATCAATTTTACATCACAATATCCACTAGGAATCAATTTTCAAATAATTAAAACAATCGTTGAACTTCACATAAAAAAATCCTGCCAAAAACGTTCAGAATAATTGAAAACTCTTCGAAACATGAGATCACCGAAACCCTTTATTTAAATTCAAATTTAGACTCGTTGTGAAGTTCAACAATGTCAACAAAGTTATTTTGATGTCAAAATCTGGGCGGCCATTTTGTAAACTTTTGTGACGTCAGAGCCAAGAGGCTGTCATGTTAGATTTAAAGTCTTGTCATGTTTTAAAAGGTAGGTATGTTTAAGTAGAATATGTTTTATCAAACAAATATAGAGTTGATATATTAACTTTGTAATGAAAACTGAGTTATTTACAACTTTGCTGTAATAAATGATAGAATTATTCCAAAACATCGTGTTATACCACTATAGCTGGGTCGAAGCCTACTGGGGTCAGGGTTATCCGAAAGGAAGCTCAAGCCCCGGTATAAAGAGGCTAGAAAGAACGGGGTGTGTTTTCAGTCAGTAAGAGTCTGACACTATCTCCCGCTCCACCCAAGAGTGAGGTTTGTTATTAGATGATTCCTGCCTATAGTAAAAAAAAACACAAGTATTATAAACGAAGGTTTGTGAGTGTGTTGGTCACCTTTTTACGCTCAAACAGCTGAACGGAATTGGATAAGTTGTGGCATACATGTAGACCATCTTAGAATAGTACATTTGATATGATTTTTTGTCCCAAGAGTATGTTCCCTTGAGATAATTTCTACTTTCACGCGACAACTAGTATTCATTATAAAAGCGAAGTTTGTATTTTTGTACTACACTTTCACGTTCAAACGTCAGCCAGACTGAACTAGGACCGGAACTATACCAGTACTCGGTGCAAGAGGTCGCCACCGCCGATCCTCCCCAAGACAATCCGGCAGTGCTCCACCTTGCGGCGCGGGACACATTTATACCGTACTCTCTACCAAGCCCTCCGGGCGGTCCACACAATAGTGACACGGGAGCTTCCCAACTTACCATATCCGATGAGAACCTGTGAACCATGAAGTCTCTCCAGTCATAATTATGACTTGCCCGATGATTTCCCACCCACAGACAAAAATAATTAATAAGGAACATGGATTAAATTTCTTATATAAAAAATACTTAAAAACAAGATGCGGTTAGGAAGCCCAATAACAGTCAGTCGGCACTTTAAAATTGAGTTAATCGTACTCTACGAAGACAGGCTTACAGCTGCACATCGTACGGAGCACAGTGAACATCGCACGGGCCACAATGAACATCGCAATAACCCGTTGCGCTCAAAAACTTTCATTTGTCTTAACCTCACGTATTCTTTTCTCATAACGGCTACCGACTACGGCAGGGTTAGCACTTGCGCTATTTTCTTTAATATTTTTGACATATTGGATAGGATTGAACAGAAATGTGGCGTGTTTTTATAGGTTTGAGTTTTGAAAATATTGTGTTGTGTATGTTGGCTAAAAATACTTACGACGCCTTCAAGAAATCTAAACTTAATTAAGCCACCGGTACATGGTAGACATCCCACCCATACGCACAAAGCATTTTGGGAACACATTTATTGTGTGTACAGCCAAGGAGTGAGATTACCTGCCGGAGTCTGTTTCCTGATAGCTACAACGTGGAGGTGTTTAAGTCAAGAGTGAATAGGTTACTTTTAGGCAACCGTGCTCCATCGTTGACCACATCATCGCTTACCATCGGGTGAGATGGTGGTCAAACGCGAGCTTATCAATAATCAAAAAAGCTTAAATGAAAATGAAGCACCACACGCGATAAAGTAGAAATATTAAAAATTAAATGGGATCTGTCATATATTCTCTTTCAGTTTTTGGAATTCAACTTAAAAGGGGGACTTTTTGAATTTCAAAAATTCAAACTTTCTTCTTCTATTTCTTTACCTGTGAAAAAAAATACTTTTTAGATCCAAGCGGCGATTGACTCAGTAAGTTCTTTTTTTGAGGTGGGATATCATCAGACGACTTCCCCCGTTCTATGTAAGGTGAAGTCAGACCTTTGCTGACTAACACCCACATATGTCATTCAGTTCTGTCCTTTTGCGATCCAAAGCCACATATCACAATCAAAATTACCCGTAGCTCTAGCAAGGATCGGTCCTACTGGGCTCTTCCTGTTTTGTTGACATATGTACAACAATACGCGCCGTCAAAGAGACGGAACGACGACAACGTACAAACGAAACTGGTGGACAATGAGCTATTTATTGTTTGCCGTCTGCAGGATCGAACCTGCGGTGAGTCAGTAAGTCAATCTTCTATTTTTATATTTATAGATAAGTTCACGATTGACCACTATCTCACCTGATGGTAAAAGAAGATGCGATTGACGATGGAGCACGCTTTAGGTTACCAGGTTTTGCCCACGGCTTCATCGGAGTACATAAAATATAGCTTATATCACTTAGAAATAAAACAGCATTGTATTGGTGAAAAAATCTCACACAAACAAAAATACATAAAACAAACTATACCTTTTTATAACATTAGCGTAGATCTATTAAAGGTCTCTTTAGTAAATGTATCATCATCAGCCTTTTTAATAATTCCACTGTTGGGACTCAGGCCTCCTCTCTAGGAGAGGGAATGGCCCGTAATCCACCACGCGGGCCCAGTGAGGGTTTGGTGAATGTCACATGTCTTAAAATGTTTGGTTCTAGGACATCGGAGTTTTCCTTCACTGTTTTGAGAGCCGTGTTAATTTAATAAATTACATTACATACATTACATTAACTACTCGGCTACCACTGCTCTCAGTAAATGTATACCATTTACGTTTCGTAAATTACTTCAAATGTCACATTTAAATGAATTTTCCTATAGCTATTTTGAGAGATTTTAACTAGATTACGCACAAGAATTTTAAAAAAGTCTCCAGACAGAAACAGTAAACAAAACAAGCAACAACCCAAATCAGACTTTATACCAACACAAACTTCTACATTAAACAAACGTAACATACAATAATTTAAGTTTCCACCAGCAGCTAATCTAAAAGCTAGCCGCCTAGCCCTACAGACTACACTCAACACCCGACGTGGTTTATTTAATTTTAGCCTCGTAGGAAGCGAGACTCGAAAAGGCAATTATTTCTCATGTATGTTTCAGCAAAGATGTGTAGGTGTTATTGAATTTTTGCGAGGGAATTTAACACCGTGTTATATTTATTTACTTTGAAGTCTTACGAGGGTTCGGTTGTTGGGGCTTTCTTTGATGGTCCATTTTTTTTTTTGTGAATATGTTCCCTTTCATTTGTGTATTATTTTTATTGTGATCAGCAATATTGGTGGCGTATCAATGGTTTTCGCGGAGTTTGTAGATTTTTTTGCGATGAAAACAATAAAGGGGTTATTTTTTAAATATGACAATACAGCTATGTTGTGGGTGTCGACAGCTCGTAGCGTTCCACGCGCGTATAAAGGAGAGGTCAGCAAATCTCAGGGGCTCAGCAGGGTCGAAGCCTACTGGGGCCATGGGTGATGCGAAAGAGAACCCGTTCCAGGACCCCGGGCCCTGAAACGACTGCAAAGAAGGAACAGGAGTGGATTTTAGTCAGTAAAAGTCTAACACGCCCTTTCGCCCTGCCCAAAAGCGGGAGGTGTAATAAAATGATTACCCACAAAAAAGAAATGTCGTGGGTGTTTTCATATAAAAAATAAGATACTCAGACACAGAACAACTGTCTTTAGGCCAAACTAATATTTGTTCTCGTTTTTTATTTCGCTGCTCGTCAAATAATTGTATCACATTGTGTTTTGTTATCTTACTGGTACGACTGTGATTTTTTATGTAATGTGGGTAAGTGCTTTTTTGGTACCCAAATTGAAAGACCACTCTATCTTACGGTAAAGATGAGGCCTACCTACTCGAACGAAGCGATCATTTTTTAGATTAAAAATGAATCGGCTAATTTCATCTTTCTATTATTGGTCAAATATTGTTTATTGATATGGTAGCACATATCTGTTGCATATGTCTGTCTCAATCATCATTATCATTATCATCATATCAGCCGAAAGACGTCCACTGCTGGACATAGGCCTCCCCCAAGTGTCACCTCAACGACCGGTCCTGTGCGTCACGCATCCATCGGATTCCCGCGACCCTGACCAGGTCATCGGTCCACCTTGTTGGAGGCCTTACAACGCTGGACGAAAGGTCTGTCTCAATGTATCAAAATAATTATTAAAAAGAAAACTTCGACATAAATGATTACATAGGTATACGTACAATATAACCATAATTTTTATGTATATTGGTTTTTGAAAATCTACAAAAAGTTTAAAAAATTTAAGAATTTTATACTTATTGAAGAATACCCCACAGGAATACCATTAATTTTAAAACGGCATACAACAGCATCCAAACAGGAAAGTCTCGTAAAACAAAATATACTGCAGTAGGCTTGCTTCCTGAGGAAGCATAGCAAATTGTTGGACTCAAGAATTCTTCGCTAGGAGTTCGGTCGGAACAATAAATTGCGAGTCGGCTGCACCGCACTGCTGTTTCTTTGAGTTTATACCTTTTGTGATATACTAGATCTAATATTGACTGGAAGTGGCTTGCGGAGCCAAGAACTCGAAATTTGGACTAGATTTAGAGGTTCGATGTCATTGGTAGAATTCAGCTCAAGAGAGCCAAAGCTACCTATAAAATCTGGAGAAGGTTTCGGGAATCCGGTGGATGCGAGACGCACAGAAATTGTCATTTTGGCGATACTAGGGCTCCCCCTAGTATCGCCAAAGTGACACGATCGCGTTTGACCACTATCTCACCTGATGGTAAGCGATGATGTGGCCGACGATGGAACACGCTTGCCCAGAAGCAATCTCCAGAAAGGAAACGAAAATAGGAAACACAGACTCCGGCAGGGAATTCCACTTATTAGGTGTACGCATAATAAAACATCTAGGTGGAAGCAATACCATTCCTGCAAAGGCTTTCAAAACTCCAATCCCTAATGACCCCATGAAATCTAACCACTTTTCTGCTATATAAAATAGCAACAAAGCTGTCTCGGATACTAGGACCAATATATTTACTGGTCCTATTCTCGGGCAGCCAAGTGGAACATTTCGTTTTGGTCCTGTTGGCCGCAAAGACAGGCTGATCTATTGAGTGAAAGGAAAGGCAAGCCAAGTGTTCAGTCGGTTTATTGTTTTAGCTGAGATATATGGCGGCTGGCGTTGTTAGGCAATAATTTGGAGTTAGTGAAATTAGTTTTCTTTGAGAATAGTTTGAGGTTGTTGTCTTGAGGGGTTTACAGAATAATTTAAAGTTTAAATGCGGACGATTCTCTTACGAAACAAACATTTTTATGGCCTACATATCTATAGTTGTTTTGGGTCTGCATATGTGGGTTTACATATAAGTGAACGCACGCACGTTTTTTTTAAATATTGGGATTAGAAACCATCAAATAATTTCTTCCTGTGTCAGACTTTTACTGACTAAATAAAACCTACATGATTTTTTACATTTCATATAACTTTTTGAACTTTTCCGCAGTTTTAGCAGGCATCATTCATCATCATCATCATTTCAGCCAAAGGAAGTCCACTGTTACACATAGGCCTATCACAACAAACGGTCCTGCTGATCATTGGTAGGTACACTTCGAGGAAGGCTTTTCAACGTTGCGTTTTCCGGTGCGGTGACCAACTCTACTATGCACTCATAATATAAATCATCATTAGCCGATACACGTCCACTGTTGGACACAGGCCTCCCCCAAGTGTCGCCAGAAGAACGATCCCGTGCGTCTCGCATTCATCGGTGAATGAATAAATAAATAATAATAAATAAATTATTGACTAATACATAAGCTTTCAACTCGTTCATGAAAATAAACGCCAACTATTTTTATAGACAAAATGAAATAGTGAAAACATTTTGATAATAACAAGATACTTCATACGATATCGGTACGTGGAAAACCACTCAGACCAGAGTGGTAGGTATTCTTACTCTCTCTTTAGAAACAAATGTGACACAACTAGTTTCTGACAGTGGTTTTGCCCGTGTGGAAGTAAAGAACTACTTCCAAGGGAACATAAGCGCAATTGAATGAACACAGCCCCCCTAGCCATGTTACAACTGTTTCTCTTGCGTCGAACGCCTCGAGTTGGCCACGCCTCCGATTCTTTTCCCGTTAAGACGACGTTATTTACGTACATTTGAAGTTTGCTACTAGCGTTAACAATTGCATGTTATCATCAGCTTGGCTAGAGGTACAGATTAGTTTTTGTCAGTGTCGAATCAAACTGATATTATAAAGACAAAAGTTTATGGGTGTAAGTGCTTGGCCACACTGGCAGCGCGATGGGGTGAGCAGCGCGAGTACGGGAACGCGTGTGAGTTGTTTGACCATACTGGCAGCGCGATGGGGAGAGTATGTTAAATCCCTTGGGTTATTTTTTAGAGTTCTGTACCTAAAGGGTAAAACGCAACCCTATTACTAAGACTCCAATGTCCGTCTGTCTGTCTCTCTGCCTGTGCGTCTGTCACCAGGCTGTATTTCATAAACCGTGAAAGAAAGACAGTTGAAATTTACACACAATTATGATCAATTTCGGTTTCCGCTATAACAATCGAATCGATGTTTAAGTGAGCTACCCATATAACAAACGTGATTTTTTGCCGTTTTTTGCTAAGGAAGAACCTTCGTGCACGAATCCGGCTACCACTTAGCCGGCTTTTTTCCCACACGAGCGAAGCTGCTAGTAGCAACTATCAGGTAGTAAGAAATACAGCAGAATATGTGAGTCTTAAAACAAAACTGCTGAACCAGACCAATTTGAAACCTTCAAGTGGTCCTCGAAGTAACGAAACTACCTTAATAACGGTCCTCAGTGAGACACACCAGTATCTCTCTACTCTAAAACGTTTCAAATCAAATTACTGTCGGTTATATTATATGCTAATTTATGCTTACATTTCTGTTCTATCGCAGTCTGTTTCAAACGGAATTCATCAAATCAAATTATTCGTTACCAACTATGATATTCAAGCTCAATATCTGGCTATTATTTTACATCTGTTTGGTTCGGAATACATAATTAAATGTTGTGGAGTTCTGTTCACATACTCATACTAATATCATACAAGCGAAACTTTGTATGTACCTATGTGTGAGTTTGTTACTTCTTTACACCCTAAGGGCTATATTTCACCGAGATACCATGGCAACGCGACCAGTCGCTGCTACTAACAAAATGATAAAGCTCTATAGAGAGTTACTCACCTGGTGTTCGTTTGGTTGCGCAACCAATTTGGTGGCGTGACCAGCTCGAACGTGTAGCGACTCTGGCTGTTGTCTGTATGGTGTCTGGTTTGGTATCCTAGCGGTATATTTCACTGAGACACCATGGTGGTGCGACCAGTCGCTGCTACCAACCAAATTTTATACAGCTCTATAGACAGTCACTCACCTGGTGTCAACCAATTTGGTAGCGGACGTGTGGCGACTCCGATGTCTTGATTTCACTAAGACATCGTGGCGGCGCAACTGGTAGCGCCGCCATGCCATGGTGTTCCGGTGATATATAGCCTTAAGTGTTACCACGAGAATTAAGAAGCGGCTACAAACCACTTTTAGTCAGTGGCTGCTACTTTTTTTAACCCATGCGCGCAGTATCATAATGGACTTTGTCAAAGAATGTTTAAATGTGCGAATGGTGTGCGACAGCGTTTTGTATCGGCATTTAGTGGCCGGTTCGGGACACAAGAAGCGAGCAGTGGCGATTTGTCGCGTGTGGCGGCCACTGGCGTTAACCGTGTGTGGTGATTCCATATAAAATGTATGAAACTTACAAGTTCTTAGGTTGTGGCTGGTGGCTTGTGTGCGTCTAACGCTAACTTTTTTAACCCTAACGGTCTTGAACAATGGCATCAAAAAATCGATAAGGTCACGGACGGTCAAGGATTCACATCTAAAATACTTTCCTTGATAAAATCCCAAGACGCATTTCACGTGAAACCGTGAACAACCTACCTACCTGGTACCTATAGGTTATCATTCATATCGCATCGACCTTCCCCACTAAGTAAAAGGAAAATATCGGGAGCAAAAATAGCAATTTCAAACAACGTGCCTATCGATATCCTTTTTAGCTCCATTTCAGAAAGAAAATGGCGTCACATACCTACACAAATATAGAGACCCTTGTAAATTGGCGAGCAGCATCTCTTACAGAGCCTTTTGTAATCTCCTGACTCAAAAAAACGTCTATAATGTATTTACTTTATCATTCAGTGAGTTCGTACACTGCAAACAATAGGATACCTTTACTAGGGTTTAACTACAGTGCTTAGACAGCGGCTAGAGACGTCAATACCAATAATATTTAAACTTGAGCAGTATTTTTTTACGAGTTGTACGCGCATTTTTTGTGTAATTTATTTCATCATCACTGCTTTTAAAACGGTGAAGGAAAACATCGTGAATAAAAAATTCGAAGACATGTTACATCCACAAACCTGCACTGCTATTACGGCTAATTCCCTCTCCTAGAGAGAAGGCCTGAGTCCTAGCAGTGGGAATATTATAAGGCTGATTATGCTGTGTAGTATTTTTTTATGTGGATATCATCAAATAACTTCTTTAGCTCTGACGTATAGCGGGCTGACAGACTTTTACTGTCTAAAACCTACTTATCAGCTTAAGAGGGACTGGGCTGAACATATGCCGCGTACTGATCGAGGGTGATGGAGGATGGGCCCATAAAATACAAAATTGAAGGAGATTGTGGGGCGACTTAGATGTATGATAGACATAGATTAATTATCAAAACGTGGTCTAGAGCCGGTAACAATAAAATTAATTGAGGAATGTATTTGCCCACCAGTGGGATAGTAGAAACTGGAAATAATAAATAAATACCTATAATAGTTATTACGTCACTTCGTGCTAGGAACCGTTTTTTTGGTCCCTATATGAGTGTGCAAGTCACTCCCTGCCTCAATTTTATCGTTGTTCAAGCAGGAGCCATCGTTTTTACATAGTTTACTTAAAGCTTTCAAAACCATAGCTTTATCTGGTTTTTCATAATTATGTCGCAATAGTTTCGCACAAACCGAAGATTGTCCTTAGCTGCACTCGCATCATCCATTGGAAACTCATTCCATAAAAATTGTCTAAGGCTTCGTAAGCGTTCCAAAGACGCAAAACTCCAGGACCCTGAGACAAAATAAACAACAGAAATGATAATAACAAACGGAAGCATTCGCTGACAGGCTTGGTTTGATAAAGTTTTGACTGTGTCGCCGCTGCGTCTCAGTGTTGTCTGTGGGTTGACCGCTGACCTAAATAAACTCGTTCGATTGACGAATCAGGGAAGACAAATGTATTTGCCAACAGGTTGCATGATTCGTCTGTTCACCGATTCGACCCGAACATACGTCTTCGGCAACTCGATCGAATCTTCGGTAATTAACCCTTCAGATACCGTCAATTAGAGACACAATAGTAAGACAATAGATGCGCGGCCACCGGTGGTCGCTTGGGGATTCATGAATTAATTAGTTTTTTCGTTCAACGATACCTTTTAGGGGATTGGGCCTTTGTTGTGTTGTTGCTCGTTTAGCTTTTTGCGTTTCCAACAAATTGGGCGTTTGAGATGTTTATAGATTAGGCATATTGTTTTGAGGGCCCATGTTTGTGGGTCTGAAGGGTTTTTTGTTGGTATTATTTTAGTTAATTAAGGAAAAGGTACTCGGCTTTTAAATTTATTTTTAATACAAAGGATATAGGTACTGTTAACCAGTTGCTTATTGAATGTTTTTTTCTATACTTATATAACAAAGAGGTACAATTTAAAGGTTGTTTTAAGAGTGGTTATTTTATTTTAATTTATGTTTTATTTATTTAATGTGACGTTTATTACATAACTGTAATGAATAAATGTTTGTAATTTGTATTATATACTTAGTCAATTTATGGTATCTCACTTGAAATATATGTTTAATACTAGCTTTCCGCCCGCGGCTTCGCCCGCGTGGACTACAGTTTATATCGCGCGGGCAGTGACCCGTGCTCAGCAGTGGAATTATAGGTAGCCTATGTGTTATTCCAGTGTCTCTTCTACCTACCTACCAAATTTGATCTAAATCCGTTCAGTAGTTTTTGCGTGAAAGCGTAACAGACAGTAAGACAGACAGACAGAGTTACTATTAGTAGGGATTATTTAAGTTTGTTGGTATGTGGGAGGTGATCTCTGAAATTCAAAAAATTCAATTTGAATTCAGTCAAAAAAGTATCAGGAATGGATGATTTGTTTATGGTTCCAAATTCTGTAGTTGTTAGATTGGCACAACTGTTTTCCATTTTGGCGCGGAGTTTGAGTTGCATCTGTTATTTATATTAAATACAGTGCTGGTTTTAGTAATATCATATATAGTGTGTATTGCGAATTTCATAATGGACAAAATATAGAATAAAGAGTTTGTCTTAAATTTTGCATCGCCAATGGAATTTCGTGTTCGGAGTCACTGAAAATGTTACAGAAGGCTTACGGTGAATCGACTTTATCAAAAACTCGTGCTTATGAGTGGTTCAAAGCGTTCAAAAGCGGTCGAGATGTGATGGAAGATTTGCCTCGCTCTGGTAGGCCGTCAACGTCTGCAACTGAAGTTAACATCGCAAAAGTGAAGGAAATAGTGACTGAAAATCCGCATTCAACTCTGAGAGAGATAGCCGCCGAACTTTCTGTATCTCACGAGTCGATCCGTACCATTTTAACTAATCATTTGGGTATGAAACATGTTGCTGCTCGGCTAGTCCTAAAAGATCTGAATTTTATCCAAAAACTCAATCGCATGAAAGTCGCTGAGGACATGCTAGAACGAGTCAGTTCGGACCCAACATTCATGAAACGCATTGTTACTGGTGACGAGACGTGGGTTTACGAGTTTGACATGCAAACTAGTCAACAAGCTTCGGAGTGGCGCCTTCCAACTGATCCGAAACCGAAAAAACCACGCCAAAGTCGATTAAAAGTCAAAGTCATGTTGACTGTTTTCTTTGACTATCGCGGTGTTGTGCACTCTGAATTTTTACCGGAAGGTCTAACGGTAAATAAAGAATATTATTTGAGCGTTATGCGGCGTTTAAGAGAGCAAATTCGACGAAAAAGGCCAGATTTGTGGAAAGAAAATTCTTGGATTTTGCACCACGACAATGCGCCTTCACACAAGGCTATCATTGTGAACGAATTTTTGACCAAACACTCAACAAATACCATCCAGCAACCACCATATTCACCAGATATGGCTCCTGCTGACTTTTTTCTTTTTCCTAAACTCAAATTACCACTTCGTGGCACCCGTTTTCAATCGATAGAAGATATAAAGGAGAATTCGCGGCGAGAACTGAACTCAATTCAGGAAGCAGCGTTTAAAAAATGTTTTGATGAATGGATTATTCGTTGGCGCAAGTGTATCGTTTCTAAAGGAGCATACTTTGAAGGTGATAAAATAAATTTGGATGAATAACAAACATTTTGTGTATTATTGATCTTTTCCCGGTACTTTCTTGACAGAGTAGTACTAAACCGATTCTGGAAATTCGTACTTAGGTACTTTCTTACTGAATAAAACCTAACGGACCACGGTTGCTCTTTCAAACGTTTCCTATCAGGTGTTGGCCCTGCTGGACCTCTTTAAATTTACTGCTATCTCCTTGATGTATACGTGGAATACTATGCACCCTCGACTCGGGCCTGGTGTTTACCGGACGGCCGGACGCCGAGCTACCGATTGCTCGTCGTCTATAATCGTCGCCTATGTTGGCAGAATTCTAAGCTTAATCTGACTGTTTTAAAAAATACTTTAATTAATGGATAAAAACATGCGTCACCGCTGCTATGTTGCCCATCCTGCACTTGTTAGGATCTATACGAGGCCAACAATAGAGTTGTACAGGTTGCCAAATTTTTTTCAGAAAAAATGTATAGTTTGAGAACATCGACACGAAAAGAAGAAGAAAAATTGTCAAAAAACAGTACCTATCGCGTATCATCAGGTAAGAGCGCGCCTATCTCCTTCTTCGTACTGTCCTTATCTCATATTACTTGGGATTCGGCGCAACAAAGTTAAAGTCAAAATATTTTATTTCACATGGGCCTACATGGGCACTTATAAAACGTCAGAAGCACGGTTCCAAATTGATCGTCTCCTATGGAGAGAAACCAGCCAGAAAATCCTTGGTAACTTAAAAAAAAAAAATGTTGTTTTTACAATATTGATAAATATTATGTAAAAACACAACACGTTTTTTTTCTTCCATTCTATCAATAACAATAAACATAAAATATTTAGCGCTATGCATTCTAATGCAATAAAAACATAACAAGCTCATTCTACCATAAACAAGTATTATGACACGGAAACCAACAAAAAGGACTACTTAATTACCAAAAAGGTTGCACCAATGAGGTACGAATTGCAAAATTGATGGGGTCTTAACATGAGAACGGCTTTTGTTCTATTAATAGGCACGGGAATTGCCGAAACGCACGGAAATAGGCTGTTACTCGGGATATCGGTGCAAACGCAATCACGGATGGAGGCTGAATATATTATCGTGGGAGAAGGCTTTCGTGTTTAGGAAAATATTCTAGTAGGTCCATAGATTTTTAGTAGGAAACTAACTAATGACTTTTCTCACTCCAGGGCGGAGTGGGATGGTGTGTCAGACTTTTACTGACTAAAACCTACTCCTATGTTCCTCCTTTGCCATGCGTTCCAGGACTCCCAGTTTTTCCTTTCAGAATTGAACCCATGGGCCTAGCAGGCTTGTTACGTTAATTGTCGCGGGTTCCATTTCTGCTAGGAATAAATATTTGTATCATCATCATCATCAACACATTTACTGTTGGACATAAGCCTCCCCGAAGTATCACCACAAGACTGTTCAGTATTTGTATGGCCTACAAATAATAATTCCAGGACGGGGTTTCTTATGTTTCAATGTCTATAAACACACCCGCAATAAAGAGGAATTCCTAGACTGGGGAAACAAGCGCAACATTAAAAAAAATATTAAAAAAATCGTGTGCAATAAATAGCTTTTATATCTCTCCTTCTTGTGCATCTTGGAGAAATAGCATTGCTACCAATATTTCTACTCGTCAATGGATTAACAAAAGAAAGATAAGAAAAGCTTTAATTCTGGATAATGTATCTGGTTAGAAATTAGCAAAATTGCCCCTCACTCGTGGGAATTAAGCCCCTTTGATCGCTAAAAAAGTAATCAAGGGGGCTCAATTCCCACTACACCAGACCAACACCTTAGGATGCACTCATTAGGCTGGTGGCGAAAGGGCTTGATTGAGGAAATAATGCTTCTGGATACAGCTCGTATTTTTAGGATGTTTCTCGCTCGGGACACAAAATATATAGGTACAGATGTCAATCTACATACAAAGCGCGCTCGAGCAACGCACACATAGACACGCTCATGGACACGATATCTTGGAGTGCCTCGGCCAGCTCGTCGAACAGTTCCGGCTCAAACGCTCATTAGTGTGCGTCCACCGAGCATAGGTATAAAAAGTGAAGTACGTACGTGAGATTGTCTTCTGTACCTATTTATTTTGTGCTCTGGAGTCCTGACTGCCTGTAATTTGATAATATAATATACTTCCGAGTCTTAGGTCGTTTGGGTTGAAACTTAGCCAGGCGCACTACTTTGTGTAATTTATTTCATCACCACTGCTCTCAAAACGGTGAAGGAAACATCGTGAGAAAACCGACATGTCCTAGAACCAAAATTTTGAAGACATGACATGTGTCATCCATCAACCCGTAATGAGCCCGCACGGAGCGGGAGAAGTCATTGGATAATTTCCCACCAACAAAAAAAAAATCTCGCTTCTGATGTTTTATAAATGCCCTTGTAGACCTATGTGAAATAATATTTTTGAATTTTAGACCATGACCAAATAGATCGTAAGATACTTTTTATCCCGAGAGATGGCAGATTTTTTTATTAAGTGCACAACAGGATAAAAAAATTGTTTTATTTTATTTTGCTATGAGTTATAAAGTCCTATCAAAGTAAAAGGGATTACAAATGAGTTCCGCAATTACCATTTAGGTGCAGGGCTTGACCACGAAATAGATAGGTACAGAAGACAATCTACATACAAAGCGCGCTCGAGCAACGCACACATAGACACCACTCACGGACACGATATCTCGACTCAATCGCCTAGTCGTACTCGTACAGTTCGGAGCAATGCGCTGACGTGTGTGCGATCGCCTAGCGTAGGTATAAAAAGTGAAGTACATACATGAGATTGACTTCTGTACCTATCTACACTTCTGGACACATCTATTGGCCCACCTTGTATTTTCAGTTTCGTTTGGTCCTAGCTAAAATTTTATATTAGGTCGAGCAAAAAGTTTTTATGCAGTTTTGAACCTGGCACATTCACAATTTCATTCAATGGTCTTTTTTTGAATTTCGAACACAGAATTTAAAGAAACAAAAGACAATTTGGAGCCCGTTTGTTGATATCAAACAATCGAATATTAAAAAAACTTGGTTTTATTGGTGGTATGGTATTCTGAATTCAAATTTAAAACAATACGATCGAAAAAGATGGTAAAATGTATCAGGTTTAAAACTGCATCAACAGTTTTTGTTCAATCTAGCAATCATATTTCGGTAGGGGCCATCGAAACCTAAACTCTAAGGTGGGCCAATAGATGTGTCCAGAAGTGTATTTTGTGGCTTAACACTCCAAATCGCTAACACACAGTGAACAACCGCGGTGCTGATTGTTCATTCCGACTTGATGAGTAAAGAGGCCTTTGTCCTGCAATAGGACCGAGCTCCATCTCTTTCTTGTTCCATACGTTAGTAAAGGATAGCTACATTTCAAGTTTACTTGGTCAACCGAATTGCAGCCTATTAGCAGAACTAGCTGGTGCCAGCGGTTTCGCCCGCGCAGTAGCAGAAAAGTATCCCAAGGAATACGAAATATGTTTTCTCGAAATGAAAAGTATGTATCTGTTCCAGGGCATTGTCTACCCTTGCAGCAAGTTTCATCAAAATTCGTTTAGACATTTTTTACTTGTAATAGAATCGCTCTTGGTCACTATCTCACCTCATGAAAAGCGTTGTGGTCGACAATGAAGCAAGTTTTCCTAAAAGTATTAATTCTTGACTTAAAAATCGCCAAGTTGTAGCTATCAGGAAACACAATCTCCAGCATATAATTTCACTCCTTAGCTGTACGCACACGGAACGCTTTGTACATATAGTTTTACTTGTTGGGTGGGAAATCATCCAATGGCTTTTACTGGCTAAAACCATGTTCCTCATTTGCATTGGTGGTGTCCACCATATATCTACCGGTACCATCAGAAGAGACTGGTCATCTCTTAGCTGCCAGTAGCTTAATTCAGTTTCTTCTATCTTTTATTTACTTTTTTTTATTATCTACATTATGCTCACATAATAGAAACAACAAGAAATATATGTAACCAAAGATTATATCGACGGTTCCCAAGTAAAAAAAGTTATCTGCAATTTTGCGATTTTCTGATAATTGCAGTAACTTACTCGTATCAAAAAAAAAAAAATATTTTAAGACATGAGAAACTTTCAAGTGTCAAAAACGAAGAAATAATAGTTTTCTTTTTAATATTATTTTTGAAAAAAAAAATTACCCACTAAATAACTGCTTATTGTTACTAATTCAATAAAGATGATAGAAAATCACTAAACTGCAGATAACTTTTTTTACTTTGCACCCGTCGATATGTAACACATAATAGGATTTAAAAGAGTGTCCATGTAGTTTCTTGAACGTTCTGCTCCATAGAGATCTACGCTTTGGAACGTGTAATTTAGCTTCACTTTTCTTGGACTGACCGATATTTGACTAATAAAAAGTGCCTGTAAATTGTCTATTTCGTCCTACATCTAGCGATCGAGCGTAAAGAAGTAACAAATATACACACAGACACACAAACTTACGCCTTTATAACATTACTGTGATACCATAAAAAGCCTAACCCACTAAAACGACCACAGTAAAACCTAAACTCCCACAAGACCTACCCAAGTGACCCATCCGACCTACACAGAAACCCATATTAAGATTAGTAAAACATGAAATTTATGGCACTCAAGCGGTAAATAAAGGTGCGCAAGTAATTCGTACCTCGCATAAAAATATGCAATAAACACTGGTAATAAAAATAAAACCTTTGAGAACATCAAAAAACTTTTCACATTTTTACGATATGTGATGTATATGGTTTTGAGTCAATGGTTGAGGGTTTCAGAGGTGTTTTATGAGGGTTACAAAAGAATTCGACCCGCTGTGATGTTCTTTAGGCGCGTGTGGTGTGGAAACCTGCGCTCTTAGCCTAATTTACTCAGATGGGTAGGTTGCTGCGAAGGGTGTTAACAGAGCGTTGACCTAGATTTCGGACTTGGACATAAAACCGACTCCTGTTTTTTGCAGTTACTTGGAGTCGGGTGTATTTTGTGTAAAAAAGTACAAATACTTTTCTTGTTGTATGAAACTCATTATTGTAGTTAATTAATATCGTTCTCGTATCGTAATCAATAAACTAGCCACTGTCTGTAGCATTTTCCATGTTATAGTAGAAAATTATTTCAAGGGATCATAATCCAGGGCTAAAAGGTATCTTATGTGTTATTTCAGGACCATGATCTATCTGTGTACGTGACGAATTTTTGCTTTTATGTATTGGTCTATTAACAATTTGATTCTGATCCGGAATAAACCGGTTTCAATAATGTTTTTGGATGGTTTGTTTGTGCATTTTGAGAAAAAAAACTAACAAAAAATATTGCAGAATATATGAACTCCATAAAAATTTTCTCTAATGAAATGAAAACTAACAAGTTCAATTATATTATTGAAGTTCTGGTTCGTAATCTCTGGAAGTACTGGTCCGATTGCTAAAATTTTTTCACCAATACTAGTTATAATAATAACTCATAATTAACATTCTAATAATCACAAAACTCACGTCTAGCAAACGTTACCATTTCCACGTACTGCACCAACTAAGCCTTGATTTCAAGGCATGTCAATACTGAGTAATTTAAGTTAACTCAAAGCACATTTAGGAACGATTTGCCTTCAATCCAAAAGCGAAGCAGTTGTAACCAGTTTCATCCAGTTCTATCCAGTTCGAACTAGTTCATTTGAACTGTAAGGAGCGCTCGAAATTAATCGGTGGGTAATAGCGAATTTAGTTTAGTGTTATTTCTGTTGAAAAGCAAATGTAGCGAGAATTTTATTTGATGAAAAATGTATTAAGGGATGTATATAAGGGATGTATGTATTCTAAATACAGCGTTTTTTTGGCTAAGACAATTCAAGATTAAATAAAACAAATAAAAAGTATTCGGTAGGCAGTCATAACATTTATTTCCAGGTTGACTGAAAGCTGACTTAAACACAGCTGGAAAGAAGACGGCCTAAAAATAGTTCTTAAAATGAAACAAACAAAACTTACATATGGCTAACATTTCTTTGTTCATTTTGATAATTTAGTCATTTATAATATATGTAAATCAACACAAAATACAATTACACATACACTCGCATATTACACACAGAGAATACATATACAAACTAATTATTACACACACAAACAAAATTACATACACAAAACTTGATACTTACCTAAACATATTTAAATAACGGGTTTCTAACAAACCATCTTGGTCACATTAATACAAATGAGATTGCAAAAAATCTCACCCAAACTATTCAAAACGCACGTACTGCTTTATGTTTGATTACCCAAAACTTTTACAAAAGCATTTCAGCTCACATTTTAAGCGAAGCTTTCCATTACCGCACCTAAACTTATTTGTGGGCCATAACTCCTGAAATATACTGCACATATCAAGGAAAAATGCACCTTAAAATACACGGTTAAAGTTGACTTTTTATTTGACGTACAATGCGTGCAAAATAGCTCACGAAAGAATATGCGTGGACATCGCTTCCGAAATGCGTTGCAGGTTAGGGGAAATGCTACTCTGTTGCCTGGTGAGAGAGTATAAATTTGTTTGAATTTGTACCAGAGGGGTGGGTTAATCTTTCAGTCAGCATCTCTGTCGGCCGCTAACTCTTCAAAGTGCTATCTGGGAGGCTTATAGCTAAATGGAACACAACTTTTTCATTCAGGCGCGATTTGGTGTAGAAGTGTGTAAATTGGTGAAAAAGCCTGGATCAAAGCTCGAATATTTTAGGCAACGAAGCTTTTTTTGCTTGAAGGTTTTGAACAAAATCTTTTTCGCATACGTTATTTTCATCTTAGCAAATGCGAATATCGGGCTTGTGAATTTTTAGAAGGCAATAAATTCAGTCCTAACAAAGAGTGTCGCTAATCTCGACATCCAGAAATCCGCTGCTCAAAAGAACAGTCTTTAAATCTGTAATACCACCCTCAAAAACCAGCACAATGTCGCAATATAAATTTCGAAAACGGAACACACCGTTCCTTCCAAATCAGCTGTTACCGGCAACTGGCGTAGCGTGTCCGTTCGGGTGTTTCCGCCGGGCGTCGGTCCGACGACGTCCGGTTGCTACATTCGAAATACGAAATTCGTGAAACGTCGGCTTGGATCTTGGCAATCGCTGCCGATGGCATGTGTTGATCGGAAGTGGCGGGAGGTATGCTCACGTACCAAATTTGAAATTTATGAGTTGGGAATACCAGTGTATGATTGGTCTGTTCATTGCTTGAACATAGTGGAAACTGCCACTAACTGCACCCATTTCACGGCAAATATTTAAAAAAATATAAAATTCTGAAACATTTTAATACTTTCACAGTAAACTGACTAGCTCAATATTGCCAAGATTTTTAATCTCGGTGTTAAATGTTGCGTGACATAATTGGAGAGCAGAGTCGACAATTTTCTTCACGGTCACTAAACAATACGTTCAAAATTATTAATTTTACTTTTGAAATGACGAAGCTAAATATTTTTACAAAATTCTCAAATATTATTTCTTTAGAAATTCATTTGAAAAAAAGGTTAGAACCTCATCCATACTAATATAATAAGTTTGAAAATAAATTTATTCATCTATTATGCTTTCACGGTCAAACTACTGAACCGATGTTGATTATAATTATTTAAGCTTGAACTCAAGGAAAGACAGGCTACTTTTTATCTGGCTTTAACTTTACATCTGCAATAATTAACATTGACACGGAGTAAGTTACAAACAGAGGTGGCCCAGTGTAACGATACTACAAGATGTAGGTTGCGAGTTCAAACCCAGTCATTAACCATTAAACCAGAGATGGTGAAAAATAATTTGGAAATGAAATTTTCTTTACACTAGCACGCTAGTGTAAAATTAACACCTAGGTAGTCTGAAGCAATTAACTTAACCCTTCAGATACCGTCAATTAGAGACACAATAGTAAGACAATAGATGCGCGGCCACCGGGTGTCGCTTGGGGATTCATGAATTAAGAACGTAAGTAATAAATTTATTAATTTGTTAAATAATAGATTAATAAATATATTAATTAATAAAAAATTTACAACGTTATATGAATTTGAGGTTGTTTTATGGTTTAACTAGCTTTCCGCCCGCGGCTTCGCCCGCGTGGACTACAGTTTATATCGCGCGGGCAGAGACCCGTGCTCAGCAGTGGAATTATAGGTAGCCTGTGTTATTCCAGTGTCTCTTCTACCTACCTACCAAATTTGATCTAAATCCGTTCAGTAGTTTTTGCGTGAAAGCGTAACAGACAGACAGACAGACAGCGTTACTTTCGCATTTATAATATTAGTAGGGATTTTTCATCAATCAAATCTTTAGGTCAAAATTCTTTGGCAGCAAGTCATGACTGCATTTTTTTTTTCGTAATATGTTTTGGGGCACGTTCTCCAATAAAGGTTCACCATACCTGCAATAAACTATTTCATCAGAAAAACAGGCATAAAAACAAGATCGCTCACACAAAATAGATCAACAAAGATAACACAATCTCTGATTCCAATATAAAAACTAAAACCCAACGTGTACTCAACGGCAAATCACTTATGACACAGTGTGACACCGTGTGAAAAAGTGATGAAAAACCTGAGCCGATATACAGTCGCGTCCTTTAATATACCTTAATGGAAGGGGAAAATACGGGGTGATGGAAAACAAATGCCTCCGGCCGGCAATGGAGCCTGTTCTATGGGGCTAGGCGAACAGCGGTAGACGGTTTTTTTGATGTAGTATGATGAGTTTTGTCGCGTGGAAATGGAGTAACATCTTGTTTGTTTTGTAGTTCAATTTTCGTGTGATGCAAGGGATTTGTAGCAAGAAAATATTGTCGGGTGTCTATAGTAAGAACCAGTTTGAGTCCATGATGAATTCGAATACATGGCGTAAAGCATTTCGTCTATAAATTGATATTTTATAGTATTTTGTTTCAAGAATCACACTACATTCATTTTTACTGTTTTTCATATAACCGCTCTTACGTGATTATGACGTTATCACACATTTTTTTCTAGACATTGTGAAAACACAGATATTTTGAGGGTATTATCTAGGCTTCTATAGAAATCATTTTATCAATTTGTGTAAATCTGGTCCATTAAAGACCTATGAAAATCTACTATTTTGGGTGACCTATGAGTCTTCATACCGTACTCATAAATTAAAAATTCAAAAAAATATAACCTTGCGCATTTAATCCAGATTCTAAGTAACGAAACTTTTTATTTAATAAATTCTTTTTTTTTTTTTTAGATAAACACGTATTTCCTAGAACAGGTTTTCAGAAATATTCGAGCTGGCAGAGCGTTCAGGTGTTATCTGTCTGTTTTCGCGTTGTCGTTTAATCAAACATAGCGCTAGATTGCGTTGGATAAAGCAACCAGTTTTTATCTATATGTCTGTATTTGGGTTAATTATAAGCTAATCGTTCTAAAATTCTAATGCATATTCAATATGCAATAGAATATAACAACAATGTACTACTTATAAATAAGTAAACATTATTAAAAAACTTAACTTACTATATTTTACATTTAAGACAATAACTCTTAACTAAGATATAGCGTCAAAAAAGTAATCCGCATCGCTGTTGACTGGAAGTACAAACATACAAATACGAAATGGTTTATTGTCACAATTAGCCATAACATATTTACAAGTATTTCGAGCCTCCGTTTTAAAAGCATAACAGTGCCTGTATTAGGAGACTCCGCGCTTTCATATCGTTGCCGTACCTACATACACTGAAGGTGTGCCCAAAAGTTTGGAGGCATTACTACATTTTGTGATACTGTAGTCTCAAAATGTTGATTTTATCTTTTTGTTTGATGTCCGTGTGAGTTCTTTCTCTGAGAAGTTTCTACAGCTTCTGCATAAATGATGACACCAAATAAAAACTTTATAGTCCAGTATGCTCAAACAACATTCTATGAAACAGTAAAAACAAACACACCAACTAACTCTACTGCAGGTACTTAAATTCCAAATTACTTTCAGCATAAATTTCAATCCTCGTTCGAAACAAACCAATTTTATTTTAACAGCAATAAATCTCAATTCTTACGTCGTTTTTCGTTCGCTATTTTCATGGCCCGATTGGAGTACAGTATTATACCCTAGACGTTTCTTGTAACGATCTAGTCGGGTATCTCTTTGTGGTGGCCGCTCTGTCGGTATTTCATGCCGTCTTTGTCTAACCCGTGTTCATTGAGTGAGTTGGGTATACGTTTGTAAATGCTTGGAGTAGTTTATGTCAGCTTTTAATATTTATTTAGTAGCTCTTTTGTTCAAGATTTTTATTACTATACTATATTATATTGAGCGTTAGGTGATCTGTTCCGTCTAGATTATCAGCTGTTGGAGTAATTTATGAGTTACAGATTAGGAACGCTGCCAAAATATGAAAAATCTAATAGAATGACAGAAATCTGTGATTGACATTTCCAAATAGCAAGTAATGATCAGTTAGTAGTAGTATTCATTTTTTGCTCGAGTAAATCGAAAATTTCATCTAGATCTTATGAGATATTTGTTTGTAGATTAATTAAATTCTCAGTATTGAAATAGCCACAACAATGGAAGTTGCTAACAATAGTGCTGTTATTAGGTATATTGCATCGCATGTGAGCGGAGCTTGTCAAAGATTATACAAGACAATAGCTTGGGAATCTAATTCCTCTTCTATTTTGAGAGCTCATTCATATTTTGTTTTATTCTCGTTATTCGTTTCGATGGCAGTTTTAATATGTGAAGATACGTACTTAGGAACTAGTAGTATCTCATAATTAACTAATTTATTTTCTACGTTACTGTGAGTTTGCATAAATATCGTACATTGTTAGCATGCGGACTGATCAGACGTCTATAGTTTTAAATGATTGTGTAGTTTTAGAATAAGATTTGAATTTGAAAAGAAAAGTATTGTTTCAATCAGTTTTTAACAGGACCATGTAACAGAAGTGTTGAAAACGGAAAGCATTTATATATTGCAATATTGCTCCTACCTGTAGGAGCCTACACCTTATGTCTGTATTACAGTCTCTACAGTGCTATACATAATGGCTGAAAATATGACGAGCTATATTTGTGTTTACTAGAGTCTGCCATCATAGTAATGCCTTATGTCTTTTGCTTTATCAATAAACGTTTCTGTTTGTAGACTGAAATTTAGACACACACAAAAATGGAGATTCAGATCGATATTCGTAAGTGATTCAATACAGGAGGTTTTTCGATACCTCGGAAATCCTGTAAAGGTCCGAAGTGGACAGACTCTGTTTCCTTAAGAGTAACCGCCATTAAAACACGTACATAATGCCGCAAGCCTAGCTAGTGACGTCATAAACTAGTCCTGGTAAAAGAAAAAGGCGTATATACCTCGATCCAAAGGCACTCACTCAGCCAACCAAGCAGCAGCCGTAGGAAATCTGCCTCCGAGAGATATTATGTAGAAATCGTTTTATTACTCATCTTTTATAGAAATCTTGCATAACATTGCGGTTTTGCGATAAGATATCGAAGTGAAACTGATCCGATGGTAAGATAAAAATAAATTCTAAGGTTCCGCGTGGCATAGCATAGCAATCTTCGAATGGAATTATGTTAATGAAAAAGATTACAATATTTTATTTTTGGGTAGGTATGTCATTAAATAATTAAAAAAAAAAATACTGATTAAAATGACGTGCCAATAGTTTTATTTTATCAAAAACACGTCTTTGGAATCGCCTACGCTAGGTTTCCATAATATATACTAAAAGAAGAAAGGACCTAATATTGTGCCTTGTGGTATCCTAAACTCCGTGAATCGATCTCATTTATTTGAATTTGCTGTTGCCTGTTATTTGAATAAGATTTAACTACGCTGACTGCAAGTTTACTTACTACATAATGTTCTAGTTTTAAGAGTAAGATTTCATGATTACCTAAATCAAATGGAAGACGCCGCGTTGGAAGGCCTCCTACAAGGTGGACCGATGACCTGGTGAAGGTTGTGGGGATCCGATGGATGCGGGATGCACAGGATCGTTCAGTGTGGCGACATTTGGGGGAGGCCTATGTCCAACAGTGGACATCTATCAGCTGAAATGATGATGATGATGATGATGACGATAATAACTTGTTAACTCAATGTTTTAATCAATTTATTAGTACTGCTGCCAAACAAACTCCATTTTTATTCTATTTCAATTGCGAAATTCTAGTCTCAAGTGAAACCGATGAAACTATTTAAACACTAGAACAGGACTGAGTACTCTCAGATATCTAGTGCTCAGATTAAGTGTCTATTTAAGGTGTGCTCAAGGTAAACTTAGTTGAAGATGCTCAGTCAAGTAAGATCTTCTCATAAAGACTACGCATTTCGCAGCTTCGGTAGAACTTTCTGCAATGGGAAAAGTGCTTATGTGTGAGTTATAATGCTTTTAGTTTGGCAAAGAATTTTGAGGATCATATTAAAATTGCTAAGAGGCGGAAACCCAAAAACATTAAATTTTTTTTCCCTATTTGGGGCCAAGTTGGTGAATGTCATATGCCTTCGAATTTTTGATTCTAGAATCCGTTTGAAGAGTAGTGGTGATAAAATAAATTACGAGATTCACGACCGATGGATGCGAGACGCACAAGATCGTTCGTTGTGGCGACGCTTGAGGGAGGCCTATGTCCAACAGTAGACGTATATTGGCTGAAATGATGATGATGATTCACTTGAGTGTTTTTGATCCTTATTTTTGTCTTCAACTCTTTTTTTAAGAGTGCCATATGAATTAAAAAAGCTTTCATAAACTCTATGAAAGCTCTTTCTCTCTTGCACGTAGTTTCCTTCACAGTACTTTGTTCAATATTTTCTTTCACTTCTGAAATGTGCCATTAGTTTTAAGTTTTTCTGACTAATTAACTTTTTGATAATTAAAAAATGGCTGTAAATGGTTCACTTGCTTTGATTTGCTAGCTCTATGTAGCTTCTAAAAAACAGCAAATAAGATTTTGCATTTTTAAAGCACAATAAAATAACTTGTTAATTACCTCAACATACTCTAAAGAACATTAAGTCTTTGCTTAATTGCCTTCTAATTTAAATAAACTTCCAAAAACCCATTAAAACATCTACAAACAGCAAATTTACGTAGCGATTTACTTACTAAAAACAAAACGAATAAAGTTCCTAATCGAACTATCGGATTCGTCTCAATTCGCATTCTGAGGATAAGTAATCCTCGCTGAAGGGATTTGCCTCCATCTTCGTTCTACAGATAAATATAATAAAAGAATTCATACTTTAGACGTGGTATCAGATGTGATATTTAGGTTTGGTCCACACTATGGAACGTATGTTGTCAGTGCGTTTATTTTTTTAATAATACGCTGATACATTTTTAAGTGAATAGAATTTGGAGTGCAAGTTTTATGCGCTTAGAATAGTTTGATTATGGGTCTCAATTTCATCACATTAATATTTTATATATATAAATACGTAAGTTTATTATGTGTATGTTTATATATATGTACTAGCTTTTGCCCGCACGGCTTCGCTCCCGCTCTTCCCTACTCTACCATACTATACCCTACTCTACCCTATTCTACCCTACTTTACCCTACTCTACCCTACTCCACCCTACTCTACCCTATTCTACCCTACTATACCCTACTCTACCCTACTCTACCCTACTCTACTCTACTCTACCCTACTCTATCCTACTCTACCCTACTCTACCCTACTCTACCCTACTCTACCCTACTCTACCCTACTCTACCCTACTCTACCCTACTCTACCCTACTCTACACTACTCTACCCTACTCTACCCTACTCTACCCTACTCTACACTACTCTACCGTACTATACCCTACCAAACTTCACATAAACCATCTACTAAATAGTCTTAACAAAGCCTAAAAATTTGGTTTGGATAGGTGAGCCCGTTCTTGAGTTATAAAATAACAACGAAAAGTGGCATTGATTTTTATATATATAGATGTCTGTAACTCTTTCATGTTCGTACATCTGAACGGATTTAAATTAAATTAGCACACGCGTTAATCCTAGAATGGAACATAAGATCTTATATCCAGGAACGTGTTCTCTGGAGATAGTTTTGATACTTTCACTATAAAACAGTTATGATATGTCTGGGAGGGTGCAATTATTATTGAGGTTTTTTTTTTTAAGAATTTTTTGGAATTTGAAATCCTCCTGTTGTTTTTACAAAGTTTATTAAATAACAAGGCATTATTTACTACTTATTGTAGATAGTCAATAAACCATATTTGTAATACAAATTAAGTATAGTATTATTTGGTATTTATAATTTATAGATGCTAAAATAATAATCTAATAAATGCTATGCTAAATATCAAAACATTATAATTAACAGAGCATAAAATATCCTAATTATAGTAGGTTTTTGAATTTTCCACGTGAAGGAAAATTCTGTTCATAATTATAATGCTATAAACAATAATTTATTAAGAAAACCCCTTTAATAAGGAACTCAAATAAAAGCCTGATTGTTATGTTTGGGTTCTTGTGAGTTATGTCCGGAATTAACACCTTCACCCTGTGTTTCCCGATAGCTACAACCTAGGGGTGATCAAGAGTGAATAGGTTACTTCTAGGTAATCGTGTTCTATCGTCGGCCACATCATCGCTTACCATCAGGTGAAATAGTGGGCGAACGCTAGTCTATCAATAATTATAAAAAAAACCTTAAAATCGAAATATTTTTTATTTATTATTTATTACTAGCTTTTGTCACACACACATAAAATATAGCCTATGTCACTTAAAAATAAAGAATAGAAAAGAATAAACTTCTTCTTATATTTTTTCTTTTTCTTCTTCTTCTTTCTATCGGTCAAAGATTACCACCTACAATCAAAAAAATCAAACTTTACCTTTTTATTATATTAGTGTTAGATACTCTTTATTGTATAGTGTATACCTCATAATGTGGACAGAATATGGATGTAGAGTTTTCCATTGCCTCGACTTTAAAATGCGTTCACTTCTTCATGTTAAATTCAATCTTCAGCAAATATTATAAAACGCAAATGCAGCCTCCACTTTATTATTTTGTTTGCTCATCGTTTCTTATCTAACGGTGAGCTAAAAGGTTTTAAAACAGATGTGTTGGCAAAACGTCTGTCGCAGATTTCATGCCACGTTGACGCGTAGGCGGCAATGTGTTTCAGGATTTATTCTCTTACGAAGCCTTTTGAATGCCTTTGTTAAATCTGCAGCTGTTTGCTTGGACTGCTCGTCTGAGATAATGTTATAAAGAAGGGAGGATTATTTTTACTTGGCTGTTAAAGCGGGTGTTTTATGTTGTAAAAGTGGGTGTGTTTTATGTTGTAAAAGTGGGTGGCTTATTTTGTGTAATTCGAGAATTTTGTTTATGGTTTCGTTTTGCATTTGCAAGGAAATGTTTCTGGTCTGTTCTTGTTCCTTTTTTGAATTCCTCTTGACATTTTTTTTGTTATTGTTATTTATTTGGACTTCATGCACAAGGGTGGGTTTAAAGCCTTAGGCATTCTTTGCAACAAGTATTGTTGGAGGGATATTCGGTTGGAAGTCATAAAAAATCCAGAATTTAGAATCTTAAATGATAATTTATGGTTCTAAATTACAAGAAAGTTACGTTGAAAGGCCTCACGAGACAACGTGGACCGATGACCTGGTGAAGATTGCGGAAATCCGATGGATGCGGGACGCACGGGGTCATTCATTACGGCGAAACTTGGGGGAGGACATAAAAGTGGACGTCTATCGGCTGAAATGATGATGATGATGATGATGAAATAATAATAATATATGTTTATTTATCAAATAGTACACATACTTGAAGCAACAAACAGTAGGTTGAGAAATCACAATTCTTTTCTTTAGGTTTGTGTGTACTAAAATGAACGGTGCGTACTTAAATATGTACTAAAATGTTTTGAACCCTGCCTCTCAACAAACCAAATATTTTGAGAAACAGTGAACAGCTTCAAAGTTCTGGTACATTATTATTTAAACAATAAACTAATATTGGAAGGTGTTTGACATAGAAGTGAATTAGTATGATATAAGAGGCCATCGTTTTCAGATCACTACCTCAAGACCTATTTCAAGCGTTGACTACATTTGGCATATCTATTTTACCTTCTATAACACTATACATAGCGCTGCCTGCTTTAAAGCATAGCACACAAACTTCAAACCACCAGTAAATTAGCACGTAATTTACCCAACTAATCCAAAACTGAAGCTATCGATAAAGTGATCCGGTATTTAACCGGCTATACGGTATTACTGCCGGTTATCCGGCGCTTCAGGGTAATACGGCCGTCGGACCGGCTGATCTGCCGGCCGCGATGTGTTAAACCTATCGCTAGGAACGCCAAGAGATGCAGCTAGGTTTTAGCTAGATAGATATATTGAACGATTTGTACGGAGCCCTGTTTGAAATAGTGAGAGACGGATCTATTGGCCGGTTTGAATTGCACGCTGCATATATTCTGGGTCTGGGTGTCTTGTATATCTGAATTAGCATTTAGTAAATGCATCTATGATACAAGAATAATGTCTAAGGTAAGGCAAAGTTAAAGTTCAGTGTAGGTCAAGAATATTAACGATTGTATAGTTTTTAGTTGCGGTTAAAAATAACTATCTTTTGTGCCCTCTTGTTTTGGGTCGTTGGGCACTTTGGACAGGGACCGTGATCCCAAATTCCTCCTACATTTTTTTTAATGTAATATTTTGTAATATTTTATTGGGTAATATGGTCACTGTCCATATTACCCTTCGTACTATTATTATTAATAAAAATAAAAGTATTTTTTTGTATTTTTTAGCATTATGTTATATACCACTGGTGGGCAAAGGCCTCCCCTTTTTTTCTAAACCTTTCTGTCTTGGGCGATTTCAGCCCAAGTTTACTTTGCCAATATGTTCAGATTGTAACATTATATTTACCGCAGTCGACCTCGACGGCATCGTCATCTCACCGACGTCTACTGAGTAATGAATTATTTGTATAGTTACTTTAATAACTGTACAAGGAAATTCCTTAAAATACCTCATCATCATCATTTCAGCCGGTACATGTCCACTGCTGGACATAGGCCTCCCCCAAGCGTCGCCACAACGAACGCTCCTGCGCGTCTTGCATCCATCGGCTTCCCGCAACCCTCACCAGATTAAAATACCTAATTAACTTAAAATACACAAGCTGAAAGATAATTAAAACAAACAAATATTCAAGACAAAGAATAAATTAATGCAAAATAATTTTATCTTGCAGAAATTTTTTGATACTAAATTAATACCCCTCTCCAAATAGGCGTGAAAAATGGTCTTAAAAACGAATCCTCGTAAAATAAATAAGGGATAAAATAAACTGAATCAAACACAATTTCCCTTTGTAACCCAACCCAAGTATAAAACAAATAATACCCTGATTTAGTCAAGTGCGACATTTAATATCAATATTATAATTATTGTTTCGATTATTTCTTTTACTTAGATAATAAATTCAAATTACATTTTTATTTACAAGAATTCCAGAACTTATCATAATAAGATTACTTCTCAACAAAAGAATTAATTATAATATTTTAATATTATTACTGTTTGTTTCAGGTAAATTAAATGGGAGCTGCTTTTTATATCGTATTCATGAATTTCATGAGACAAGGTAACACAAAAGAATAATAATTTCTATATTTTTTTGTAATTGCAACATTTATCACGCGTTAGAATAATTTGGTTGGTGTTTTGTTATTTAAATTGAAGAATGAAGAGGGTAAATACTATTCGTATATTTTGTTAAAAATTAGCTTTGAAAATCGAAATGCTAATCTCGTGTTGAAATGTTCTTTACAGATTAAATAACCAGTGACTAACAAAGAATATTTGCTAATTTAAATAACAACAGGTTTTGAATTTATGATACTAAAGAGAGAATACATTAATTTTAGTATTTGAGAAACCTGAAACACGTGTCTAGTATTTTTATGTAAAGAATCTATGTAAAAAATTTCATAACTGTATTATGAAAAATTACAAAGTTATAAGCTTGTTATGGCAGCAAAAATATGTAGTCACTGGGCCAAACAGTTGACTGAGGGATGGTTTTACTCTTGCACCCACATGTTTCTTGACTCCTAATGCCTACTATGACTTGCCGTGACCTGTGTTGTAATTAGCGTCGGTGGTGTCAAACTAGTGACCTTTTCAAATATTTTCAAGAAAAAATATAACATGGTGTAAAAACTATATGAATCCATTTAGTTACTGTAAGTTTCGCATTTGATAAACTAAAAACAATGTTGTGTGAATTGCACTAATGTCAAAGTGACTCATTCTTTACAGTTTATATTATGTTATAAGATTTGAGGTCTCTTTCAAACTTGGTTTTTAATTTACGCCCGTCTGTATGAACGCTGTCAATTAAATAGTACATTGTTACACTAGGGGTGAAAGTTACTTATTTTGTCCCGAGAAGGAGTTGGCGGCCGAGCGTAGCGAGATCGCTAATTCGAAGGACAAAATAAGTAACTTTAACCCCGAGGTAAGCATTGTGCTTTTCATTACGAGTAGAAGAAGATAGAACTAATTTTTTTTTGTTTAATAATTTGACAGCTGTTAGGTGAAAGTAAAACTCCCTAGGGATGAAAAGTGTGATACTTTTCAGCCCGCACCTCAGGCAACTTCAGGCCTACTTTCAGAGTATGAGTAATGAAAAATGTATTTAAATTAACGGTCACTTACCCGTAAAAAAAAACTTTATATCTTTCATTATCAACAACTACAATGATTTGTTCGTGTAACTGGCAGGTACTAGGTTTTTTTGCTACAAAGAGAAAAGTACATAATATAGTCGGAACAACAGGAACTGGTGACGAGATAGGACTAGAAAGAGATGGCGTGGCATCTACTAGATTAACCAGATATATCCAGGACAGAGAAGAGTAGGAACATGGAAGGGAGGTGTTTATCCTGTAGAGGCAAAACTGGCCGTGATAATATAATATATAGGTATAGTGTTAGAGTGTTACCAATTTTTGCGTACGTCTACATTCAAGAAATATTAGCTCATATATAAGGAATAATTGTCTAATTGACATAAATCGGGTAAGTCTAATAGATTAACCAGATATATCCAGGACAGAGAAAAGTAGAAACATGGAAGGGAGGTGTTTATCCTGTACTGGCAAAACAGGCCGTAATTATAAAATATATAGGTATAGTGTTAGAGTGTTACCAATTTTTGCAGACGTCAACATTAAGGGAATTCTAGCTCATATAAGGAATAATTGTCTAATTGACATCAATCGGGTTGGATTGAAAGATCTGCCGAGAAACTACACGTCTATCTCCCAATAAATTTGATCTCACCTTGCCTTCACATGAAATCGTATGAAGATGTGCAGTGTGCCCGTCCGTTCACCGCAATGTTACGGGGTCCAAGGGCCGGGGTGTCGCCAGTATTTGACTATCTAAAAAAGGGGTCAAGGATTCAAAAATATTGAAATACACTGATTTAAACCGATGCAACGGGGAGCATCTATATTATTTGACGTGCAAAAAAAAAAAACACAAACCTTCTTCATTTTAAGTATTGGAGAAGGTTCGCGAACAATGTCAATGCTCATAAACCATAACTGAGACATAGGCTTATAAACTTGTCCCCCGGTGGTGGCATTTTTTGTCAGCGTAGGTATAACTAATTAAAAAATAGCTTTTTTAAACTCAAATCGTTATCCTAATCAACCCTATAGACATTTAAAATTAAAAAGTATTTAACTGCCTTCTTGCATTAAAAAAATACTACTAAGTGTAAATAAAACATAAAATATCTGATCAACTGAGCTCAAATGCTCAGGTAAATTGGCGAATTAATTACTTTTTCATTCAAAGCCAAAAGTCAAAGTCAAAATATTTTATTTCACATAGGCCTACAAGGGCACTTATAAAACGTCAGAAGCTAGTGCACGGTTCCAAATTGTAATTTGTAAAATGTCATTAAAAATGTAATTGGGGTTGATTAGAATAAAATATAAGGACTTTAAAATTTATAAAAGAAATATTTTTTGGAGGTTACTGGGAGGTCCAGAATTATGTCCTGAGTCGATTCAATGTCTAAGGCACGATGTATTCATATAACAGTCTGTTTACCTAAAACTGCCAAGATATTACGGTTTACATCAAAGGTCAATAGTCTTACTAGTTTATTAGAAGATAATTCTATAAACATAAAAAACCAAACCTATAAATCGTACCCATGTTTTAATAAATACTTAAGCTGCGAGCACTTTGAGCACAATATCAAGCTATCATATATGTAAATCAGCCCAAAGTTTCAATCGTAGCAATTATGGCAACAAACTGTTTTAATGTTGTTGGAGTAATCATGGATAGTGAAAACTTTGACGTACATTGAATCGAGCAACTATATTTCAGCCATGTTGAAATGATCTTAAATGAACATCTAAGGTGATGCGCAGACTGTACTATAGGCTAGTTTCCAGGGTCAAAATAACTACATTTTATTTGGTCCGTATTTTAGATTATAAAAAAATATTAGACACGTATTTCTTTTTATCGATTAAACAAATAATAACAAAGATATAGCCCATTAAAGTTACGTGTGACGTCACCCTCATCATCATCATCATCTTCCTGCCCTTATCCCGTTTTATTTGGGGTCGGCGCAACATGTTTTTTTCTTCCATTCTGTCCTGTCACTCGTCACGCTATCACTAACTCCTTTTTCATTCATATCACTTCTCACACAATCCATCCATCTTTTCTTTGGCCTCCCTCTCCCTCTCCATCCATCCACATGTAAATTCATAACTCTTTTAACAACATGCGTTTCATCTCTCCTCTTTACATGACCATACCAAGACAAACGATTTCCTTTCAACTTTTCAGTCACTGGCGCCACTTTCAAACTTCCCCTAATATACTCATTTCTCACTTTATCCATTCTCGTCACACCACACATCCATCTCAACATTCTCATCTCCGCAACATGCAATCTTTTTTCATCCGATGACGTCACCCTGTGTGGAAAAAATGCAGCATGGCGGCGTGACGTTACACGTAATTTTAATCGTCTATATCTTTGTCATTTTTTATTTAATATACAAATAAAAAAATACGTGTCCGTTATTTTTGAATAATCTAAAAGACAGACTAATTAAATTTTTTACGGCAACTAGCCTTTTCTAGTCTTTGTGGTATAGCACAAAACTATGAGCTTAGTATCTTTTCGTGCGTGGTGAAATTGAATAAGTAAAAAATTGTCTCATAACGAGGCACTGCGCTACTGTTGACAACTTATACATAATTATAGTCTAAGATCCAATTAAGACCTTCACCGGTCTGTTTATTGCATGAAACATATTTTATGACAAATCTAGTATATTAAATAATATAACGCGGGTGGGTTGCCTAAGAAATTCGTTTATAATTTAATATAATACTATAATATAATTTAATGTCGGCGGTCATTTTCTTGATAAAAAGACACATTTTTTTGCTACATGGTTAAGACCATAGACTAGCGATCGCTGCGTTACTAAAAAAAACGCAACCTTAATTGCAGACACACCATGAGGACTCTAGTGTGCGCGCTGTCTTACAACTGTCGTCATTTTAAACGAATATCTTACATTGTATATTTAACGTTCAAAGATGGTGTCTTTAGAAATAAAATTACGTTGAATAGAATAGAATAGAATAGAATAGAATAGAATAGAATAGAATAGAATAGAATAGAAATACTTTTATTCGGTACAGAACAGACACAGCACAGCACAACGGATAATAGACAAAGTAAACAAAAACAAAAGTACAAAGTGCGCCGAGCGTGCCCGTGCGTTGAATAGATGAAAAATAATATAAGAGAATGTTTCTTAGTTTCATGCATGAAGTTGTAATTATTCTTGTTCGTTTTAAGTGGGTACATTGTGGAGAGAGATGAAACTTATAGTTCTACACGGTATGGTAGATGGGTACTTCAAAATGTCTTCATCTTGAGTATACATTTGTACGTTGTAGCGAAGATGTGGGGTTATTGTATTTAAAATATGTGGCGTTGACGCTCTGTATTTACAAATTGTTGTACGCTGAGTAATATTACAAATGCTTAATGGGATGCCTTGTAATACAATACCTTAAGATCTTTTAATTGTTCTGATGATGCATCAGTTTATATTACATAAAAGATTAATGGACACTAAAGTACATACTTAATGGCTAATAATAATAGAAGTGATATGAAAGAAAGGGAGTTAGTGATAGCGTGACGAGTGACAGGACAGAATGGAAGAAAAAAACGTGTTGCGACGACCCCAAATAAAACGGGACCAGGGCAGGAGGATGATGATGACTTAATGGCTAATAATAATAATATAGTATAGTAGTATATAATTTAGTACTAGTCTATCTACAAAACTAAGAAGAAGGAAGAATTCATTGAGCTAAAGCTAGAGTCTGTCTAAATAGTCAAATGACTTAGATAATTATAAGGGCAAAATGAAATCTGATGTAGTCAACACTGGTTCAATAATCAAGGTTGCTTAAGAGATCTACTAATAGAAGAACCTTCTAAAAAGTAAAGTAAAAAGTATTTTTTAAATGAATAAATATTATACAAAATTCCTAACTCGTTTGACTTTTTAGACAGACTATAAACACCTTATCAACTATTAGAACACTAAAACCTTACTCACTAATTTATATACAGCGCGAATTAACCCTTCAGATACCGTCAATTAGAGACACAATAGTAAGACAATAGATGCGCGGCCACCGGTGGTCGCTTGGGGATTCATGAATTAAGCTCGCTTTTATACATTAACTGTCTGTTTCACCGTGTACTACGTTATGTTTTAGTGAACAATAAAGAATTATGAAGAAAACAAAGGTATAAAATTACACAGCATTCTAAAATTCCATCTACACACTTAAAAATGCGACAAAACTAAGATGACACAGCACTTGCCGCATTACTACAAAGAGCCTTTTTACAGCTCCACTAACGACATTTTCATATTAATAAACAAAAAAAACCTACACCGACCACAATTTACATAAATGTAAGCTCGCTGTAACATTACTGTTCTTTTGCAAAAAACATTGAGACTTCATTTGCATCGTAACCATATTTTTTTGGGTGCTAAAATGTGGATACATACGCTATGGCAGTTGGAATGAATGCTTGGTGACGTGATAAATGCGTTCAGGAGGTTTTTGGCTTAGAAATTATGGGGATAATGAAAAATCGGTTATTTGCGTCTGTTACTTAAAAGTCTATTTTCTTTTTCTTTTTTGGCAAAAAGGCTTGATTTTAACCAGGAGTAGCGTCTGTTGCTCCACACATAGTAAAAAAAATTGATGCTACTCATTTACTCATCCTAAATCCTGAAACACATTTGTTTCTGACGTTTTGACGAGTGAGAAAATTCATGTACAAAATTTTATATGTCTTAGTTCATATTTTACAATTGTTATGTAAGAAAAGTTCATCATATCCGTAATATTGTAAGTAGGTAGGCATTATCATACACAATAGACAAGTTGTTTAATGTAGAAAAAAACATAGATTAAAAAAGAAACATTCAAATTAGTAACATCTTTTAGTAAACCAGAAAGAATAACTTAGAAGTACTCTACCAATATGTCAAATTGCATCACTGCTCACCATCAGGTGGTATCGCAGTCAAGCACTAGTAAATATAATATTAATATAATAGTAAAAATTAATAATATAATTAACAGTCTATATCAAATAAAAAAATGGTCACTATTTTTACTATCTTTTTTCTATGTTATCTATCGTGTCTATGATCAACATCTCCAAACATGGGAAAATCGTACCTTTCCTCTATGGTCTTCACTATAGAGTTGGACCTAACCCGCACCCTGCAGACCAAAGAGGCAGATTTCTTTCTGGCAAAAACTAACAAGCCCTGATAAAAGGTACTACATTTAATTAAAGCCAGCATTGTACGGTCCACGTACATTGACCTTATTTTTGCATGACAACGCGAATCAATACGTTCGCTTGTCACCATAAATATTACTACTTAAACTTAGTGTGCAACTTACCAACACGCGGAACATACGTGCATGTGAGAATCATCAATCTTTACGGTGTACTTTACTACTTATAAATAAACTTTGATTTTTACTATGTGAAGTGTTTTACATGTTGGTCACACTCGCTACCTAACACACAACCAAACACACAAACAATTATAGTGTACAGTTCAGCAACTAATCTGTCCCGTACATTAAATGGTCCTTCGAGCCGGATATACTACTAAACTTAAGGTACGTACCAACTATACTTACATACCCTAAGGCAAACTTACCACTTTTCCATTGTAAACCAACTACTTACTTACAATGGACCTACTTACCAAACAAGTTGGTATCTTTGAAGATATCAAAACTTTATGTACCAACTACAAAAAGGACAGCATAACTAGGAAAAACGTTGATTACCTGGAAAAACGTTTGAGGAACTTAGAAGAATTATGGGGAGCCTTCGACGACAGCGATGAAATCTTATTGACTACGGTCCTAGTTAAAGTTAAATCAGCTGACGGCACTTACGTAACACTACGGGGTCTCCTGGATCAGGGGTCTCAGATAAACTTAATAACAGAAAATGCCACTCAACTGTTGCGCTTACCTCGAAAGAAACTTGACGCAGCTGTAACTGGAATAGGTTCTACGTCACGAACTTGCAGGGGACTCCTGCATCTCAACTGTCAATCGATACATTCTAGCTATAAATTCAACGTACAAGCATTGATCTTACAAAACTTAACAAACAAGTTGCCCAGTAGTACTTTCCAAAGTGCTGGCTGGACACATCTTCGAAACTTAAAGCTGGCCGATCCTAACTACAATGTGTCAAGCTCAATAGATCTTCTCCTGGGAGCTGATGTCTACGCAGACATCATCCTAGATGGAGTTCTAAAAGGTGACCAACACTCGCCTATCGCTCAACAAACTCATTTAGGTTGGATCTTGTGTGGAAAACTCAAGACTTTCAACTGTCACCTAACGTTATTCGATACTACAGATCTATCGAAATATTGGGAGAGTGAAGACATTGCTCAAGGGACGGAAGATATGCAGAGAGACGATCAGTGTGAACTTTACTACCAAGAAACGACCAAAAGATGCTCAGATGGCAAATACATAGTAAAAATGCCTATGACTCAAAACTACGAAAAAGATCTTGGAAATTCCAAGGCATCTGCTATTGCGCAATTTTTACAACAAGAAAAACGATTAGGTAAAAACGAACAACTTTCAATCATGTATAAAAACTTTATCCGCGAATACTTAGAACTACAACACATGAAAAGTGCAGGTCAAATCACATCAAACCAACAAGAATGTTATTTACCTCACCACGGTGTCCTAAGGGACCAATCAACAACCACTAAGCTAAGGGTTGTTTTCAACGCGTCACAAAAAACTTCCAGCGGCAAAAGTTTGAACAGTCTCATGGAAAAGGGTCCTAACCTACAAAAGGATATTCAAGCCCTTATCCTAAAATGGCGAACCTATAAATACGCAATAACTGCGGACATAGAGAAAATGTACAGATGCATATGGATATCTGAGGACCAACAGCAACTTCAAAAAATCATATGGAGAAATTCCCCTGATGAACAGCTACAAGAATATGCTCTTCGGACTGTGACATATGGCACAAAATGCGCGCCATGGTTAGCCATGCGAACTTTACAACAATTGGCTACGGACGACGGTCATTTATACCCTGAAGCAGCAAAAATTCTACTAAAAGAGTTCTATGTTGATGACTTAATTAGCGGCCACAACTCTCTCGAAACTGCTAAACAATTACAAAACGACTTGATACAACTACTACAGCGAGGAGGCATGAACCTAAGGAAATGGTCTAGCAATTGTACCAAATTACTACAACATCTCCGGGAAGACCAAATATCTAAAACCAACTTTGACTTTAAGCAAGAAGATTGCATGAAAACACTTGGCCTTGGCTGGAACCCAACGTCGGACACATTTACGTTTAACTGGAACCTGAAACAAGAATCCCAAAAAGAACTGACTAAACGAACCCTACTATCACAGATATCACAACTGTATGACCCACTTGGCTGGTTCTCACCGGTCACTATACGAGCCAAGCTAATTTTTCAAAGCGTCTGGATACAGAACTTAACTTGGGATGATCCTTTACCCATTAGCATACAAGAAGAGTGGCTGAAACTGAAAGATCAACTGGAAGAAATGAAAACTGTAACAATAAATCGTTGGATTGGAACTATCCAAAACAAAATAGAACTACTCGCATTTTGCGACGCAAGCGAGAAAGCATACTCGTGCGTCATCTATACACGGGCGTTGAACGAAACCGGAAAACCTACACTGAGTCTGCTTGCGGCAAAGACTAGGGTTGCTCCACTAGCACAAAAGCTTACACTTCCAAGACTTGAACTTAGCGGGGCACTACTTCTGGCACAGCTCGTAACCAAAATTAACGAGTCACTAACAGGTTACACCATAACTGTATGGGCCTGGAGCGATTCAAAAGTGGTGCTGGCTTGGCTTCAAGGAGCGACATCCAAATGGGAAAAGTATGTAGAAAACCGAGTCGTCAAGATCAAGCAAGTGGTACCAGCAGCCCATTGGTTCTACATAGAATCAAAAAACAACCCCGCAGATTGCGCAACTAGGGGGTTATATCCAAAACAATTAAGAAACTTTGATTTATGGTGGACGGGACCCGAAACACTAAGAACGTTCACAAACAAACCTGAAGAACAATATAGTTGTCTACTTACAACAACGGTGGAAGAAAAAAGTATCGCGCCAACCCTAAGCCAACCAGAAAATATAATAATCAACTTATTAAACAATTGCAGCAAATTAAACTGGGTGACGCGCATTGTCGCTTGGATTATGCGATTCAAGACAAATTCACTTAGTAACACTAAACAAATGAAGAAATTTGATGCCGATCAACAATTACAACACAATGACCTGACGGCCAACGAACTTAATTATGCAATGAATATAATAATAAAGAACGTTCAACGATTAGAATTTAGCAAAGAATATGATCTATTACAAAAAAATCAACATGTTCCCACAAAAAGTAACATTTGCAAATTATGGCCTTACCTAGACAAAGAGGGCATCTTGCGTGTCGGTGGACGCCTGAACAAAACTAACTTACCTCAGGGAATGAAAAACCCCGCTATTCTACCAAGAAAGCACAGACTCACACAACTTCTGATCAACCAAGCTCACTTCTCGACTTTACATGGTGGAGCCAGGTTGACGCTAGCCTTCATCCGTCAACATTACTGGATAATAGGAGGCAACAGGGCAGTAAAAACTCAGCTGCGACAATGTATACGGTGCCATCGATTCAAAGCTACGGAAAACTACCAGCTCATGGCTGATCTTCCACCACAGCGTGTGACACCGTCCCGCCCTTTTACTCACACAGGCGTGGATTTCACGGGTCACGTAGATGTCAAATTAAATAAAGGAAGAGGGGTTAAAACATCTAAAGGATACATCTCAATCTTTGTTTGTTTGGCGACAAAGGCGGTCCATATCGAATTAGTTTCAGACTTGAGTACTGAAACCTTCATAGGCGCTTTCCAGAGGATGTGCTCAAGACGTGGTACACCAAGTCACGTTTATTCGGACTGCGGCACAAACTTCATCGGAGCCTCTAAAAAATTGAATAACGAGTACGAAATGTTCAAAAAGGAACTGCCCTCTGAATTTTTTAACGAAATAGGCAAAATGAAAGTAGAGTGGCATTTTAACGCTCCTGCGTGGCCAACCGCGGGAGGACTATGGGAGGCGGCGGTGCGCTCTATGAAACACCATTTGCGTCGAGTTCTAGGGGAACAGAAACTTACTTACGAAGAATTTACAACCTTACTAACAAAAATAGAAGCGTGCATGAATTCCAGACCATTATGCCCCCTCACAGAGGACCCAGATGAGTTCTACAACTATCTGACTCCGGGACATTTTCTTACTGGTAGTCCAACTATGACACTTCCACTATCCAGCTATGAAGATGATCGCAACTTAGATCTACGCAAAAGGTGGCAGTTAACTGAAAACATGTTTCATCAGTTCTGGAAGCACTGGTCTTCAGATTATTTAACATCACTACAGGCTCGCAGTAAATGGCAGAAACCTGCACCTAACATCAAAACAGATGACGTAGTTTTGATAAAGGAAAACAATATCCCACCAGGAAAATGGGCCCTGGGACGCGTAACTGAAGTGCATCCTGGGAGCGACGGACGCGTCCGAGTCGCAACGATAAAAACGCAAGGTGGCACATTGAAGCGACCAATTACGAAATTGTCACTATTGCCGATTGAATCTACACTAAGCAAATAAATATAAATCACTAACGCCTACACACTCACTTGCTTACCGAAATTACTACAAACTGCACTGGAAACTCGCAAAGTACTACCATGTCAACCACGCTGCTATTCATCTACTTGGTGGCTAGAATACACGGGTCGGTTATTCCACAAGAAACATCAAGTGTACAAATAACCACATTAGGAACGAAGCGCCCCATATACTACGACACCATCGGAAAAGTACAGCTGATCCACGACGAATGGAGATTACTGATGTACTACAACCTGTCTACCTACTGGAGTGGAGTTCAAAGATTCGAAAACTACCTACGAGATATATCGGACCTCTGCAATAAGTTGGAACCAAGATTCTGTCAAACCACCATACATCAACTTTCGCACGAAATGGACCTTCTGCACTACTTCAACGACATACTAATGGCACCACATAAACACTTGCCAGGTCGCAGCAAACGAGGTTTGATCGATGGAGTAGGATACTTGGCAAACAGCCTCTTCGGAATTCTGGACCAGAAATTTGCAGACCAATACCATGAGGATATTCAGAACGTGCAGAAAAATGAAAATTACATCCTGCAACTCGTAAAAAACCAGACTTCAATAGTCGAAATCGAAAATGACATATTGAAGAAAAATGAAGAGAACCTCGATCAGCAGTTCACACTTATCAACAACTTTATGAATGAAACTGACTTGAGGTTAGCAAAAATAGAATCAGGAATTGAGATAGCCATGGCTACGAGCTTTTTCACCTCAACTTCGCTCACTGCCCACTTATTGTTGAAAAATTTAAAAAACATACAAGAAACTTTTTTCAACACATTCCTGGATGTATACAAAGGACGGATGGATATTCATCTTCTAACTCCGGTCAAATTAATTGAACAGTTAACAATGATATCAGGAAGCCTACCGAAAACTTTATCATTACCAGTGGACAATATCCAAGATGAAATAAAAGATATGTACAAACTAATCTACGTGAAAGCACGCGTAACCGACAGCTACTTTCTGTACGAGCTTCACATCCCACTGGCAAGCGACGAGGATTTTGTTGTATACCGAATCATCCCACTGCCCGTGAAAAATCCACAGAAGGAAGACGAAACCACAATAATTCCTGTGTTATCCAAGTACATCGGAGCTAATCTGGAGAAGAATACATACATCAGATTACACGAGAAAGAATTAAATAACTGCATCCAGAGGCGACCGGAAAATCTCGTCTGCATTACGAACTTACCTGTATTTAGTTTACAAAACTCCAATGCGCCGTGTGAAGCAAAACTACTAGGTCAACATTCAACCTTGCCATGCTTTACGGAACAAACGAAATGTGAAACTACCTGGATTGAATTACATAACACAAACACATGGCTAGTGACGTGCTGCAACTCATGCACAATACGTACTGTGTGTAGCGATGACGTCAGATCACACGTCATCAACTCGTCATCTATCGTGTCGCTAAAACAAGGATGTCTTCTACAAACAAAGGAGCTGAAAATACACTCGCACAACAACTACGACAGCAAAGCGAGATTAGATTACGACATCCAGGTCCCAACCCTGGACAACACAATAAATAGCATCATAAACACCCACACGACACCTCTGTTGCAAGTCAAACACAATGATGGCATAGCTGTCGTCGAAGAACGGCTGCGAAACTTGAAAAGTATGGAACAACTTCCGGCAACATTGACGACACACGATATACATCAGTACGTCATTTCTTACGTACTACTCACTGTCATTGGAGCTGCAATAATTGCATGGGTGGCGAAAAGGCGCGGCTTTTGTACGAAGAAAACCAACAAACAACAAACAGATGATCTAAATCGTGTCTCTCAACATAGGATCACAGACATGGAAATGCAGTCCAGGAAACCTGCGGCTGGGAAGAACTGGCCGTTCAGGTCACGTTCGGTAGTAGAGCGCCCGCCTTCAAAGAAGTCAAGAGATGACATCAAACAAACGAATAGCGACAAACAGTCAGTGGCATTGGATTCCACCCACGACATTGAATTTCACTTTTGAGAATTTATTTGTGTGTACTTTTATGTTATTATTTTTACATTTTTACTTTTTACTTATGTCTACTTTGTGTTATTATACTTAATGTTATATGATTTTAAATCATATATTTTCTTTATTTTCTTGCTTTGTACTGGTGATTCTTACATAGTCATATTCTCTTCATCCTTTGCTTGGGTTAGGAGCATGTACGGTCCACGTACATTGACCTTATTTTTGCATGACAACGCGAATCAATACGTTCGCTTGTCACCATAAATATTACTACTTAAACTTAGTGTGCAACTTACCAACACGCGGAACATACGTGCATGTGAGAATCATCAATCTTTACGGTGTACTTTACTACTTATAAATAAACTTTGATTTTTACTATGTGAAGTGTTTTACATGTTGGTCACACTCGCTACCTAACACACAACCAAACACACAAACAATTATAGTGTACAGTTCAGCAACTAATCTGTCCCGTACAAGCATATTATACAAATTATAATCTATACTAATAAAATAAAGAAGAATTGTTAAGCTTGTTTGTAGGGTGTTTTTTTTTGTACACAATTAAACTAGTGCTTGACTGCGATCCCACCTGTGGTAAACAGTGATGCAATCGTAGATGGTGAGGCGCAATAGTTTATTAAGAGCCTATTCACTCTAGCCTTGAAGAAACCCAAATTATAATCGGACGGGAAGACCGCAGCAGGCAAATTATTCCAGTCCTTTGATGTACGCGGTATAAATGACGAGGCGAAACGCTTAGTCCGAACCGTAGAGGTTTCAACAACGTAAGGGTGGATACTCGCCGTACGTCGGGTTGTCCGATGGTAAAAATGAGATGGCGGAATCAAGTCTTGTAATTCCCACGCACACTCTCTAAAAAGCAACCTGTAAAACACCGAAAGGCTGACTACCCTACGCCTGTGCTCAAGGCTTTTGTGTAATCTCTGAAACTACTAAACCGATTCTGAATAAGTTCAATTGAATTGTAACTGCACTATACCTAAGTGCTATAGGGCAAGCCACCGTCAAAAGCTAGCATGGAATATTTTTCTTACCAAAATTACATTTATATTGAGCACCTTTGAAACAACGCATTCAATCACATCATAAACACAACAGTTTTTCTATACATATTTACACGCGTCACCACACATCTTACACACCCGTATATTCCCACACAGCGGAGAATATCTCAGTTCCCACATCACTCTTGTGTAAAATCACATCACTATATACATACAATTATTATGTACAAACGTATGTACATAATCATTCAGAGAAAACATGAATAATTCATTACCTTCTCCAAGTTTCACTAACATTTTTGTTATACATGTTATTCTGAAGGAATATTTGCAGATAAGCCGTCAAGGTAGCATGATATTAGAAATAAAGCCTCGTTTTTAGAATATCTCTCTAGGCATGATAAATTATGATAGGTACTTGTATTCTGTATAATTTTCTGTTGTCTAGTATCTTTTTAATGTTTTAGGATGAGTATTTCAAAATTTCTTTTTAGTTGTGTTGTTCTGAGAGCAAACAGGCTGCAAAAAGTACTGATCCCGTAGTAATTTATTTCATATATATATATACATTTTTTTTTTTTGTATACATTTATTACTCTATGCTCTAAAACGATACCAGTAAGTCTATAACTAGTGCGTGTTGCCAGTGATAATATATAACTCTGAAACGTGATCATGGAGTTTTTTTGCACATTTTTCCCCAAAAAGTTTTTTTTTTGGTGGGTGAATATCATCCAATGCCAAGCCTCTTACTGACTAAAACCCACCCCGTTCCTTCTAGCCTTCATACCGGGGCTCGAGCTCCTTTTCAGATAACCCTGGCCCCAGTAGGCCCTTTTCCTGACTTTTTTACTAAACAAAAGGCCTGCACATGGTTTATCTTTATAACTCGAGGTATTCCTTTCAGGACGTCATGGTAGGACTAAAATGCAACAAATTAGGCCACCAAAATTAAATTTTCTATCGATATTCAGTAGTTTTTGAGTTAGTAGGATTTTTATGCAGAATCCCAGATTTAACCATTGAACATTATTTACGGCGCAACTGTACTGAAATTTTGGGATTTCTTTTTTTTTAACTTTTAACTACATAAAACTATGATCAGTAACGAGCCCTTTTTTGTACTAATTAAAAAATAGGGGTGAATATTTATATGGAGCATCGTCATCATTATTTCAGCTAAAAGATGGCTACTACTGGACATGCATGGTATTGATCCTATGCTTACGAGGTAGAATTCGTAGATAAATCAGGTTTATTTTCCTCTCATTATTCTGCTGACCCTAAACTATTGTTTGATCCAACTCCATACCACAGTATTTCCTGTAGTTGTTCAATCTATTTCATATTATGATCCGCTTTCTATCTGAGAGTTATTGCAAAACAAATCTTTGGTGGAATTGATTCCTGTCGTCATGTTTATTGTCTATCGAAGAGGACTCGTCTTCGGAGTTTTATAAAAATGTGTTATTTTCTTTGTTATCATTTATAGATAAATGGTTATTGGTTTGAATCGTAAGTTGTTATAGCTTTCTTTGTGGTGTTAGGCAGCAGCAGGAGGGGCCCAGCTGGGTCGAAGCCTACTGGGGACAGGGTTGTCCGAAAGGGTGCTCGTGCCCCGCTATGAAGGCTAGAAGGAACGAGATGGGGTTTTTAGTCAGTAAGAGTCTGGCACTATCTCTCGCTCCACCCAAGATCGGGTTTTGTCATACGATGATTTTCCCCATCGAAAAAAAAACAAGGTATCCGTGCCAGTAATCACTATAAATTAATTATTGGTCTTTTTTGTGGGTGGAAATTCATGAAATAATTTCTCCCGCTAGTAGTCGCAGTATTTTTTATAGTGAGAAATGGTTCGTAGATGCGTCTTGGTGGGGGCTTCCCGGCGACCAGTCTTAAATAATAAATCATATCGAGAACTACACTTTTCTGCTAAGTGCAAAAGTACACTAAATTGAGAGCCTATTAATGTAGGCGTTATCTGCCTTAAAAATCAAACCCTTTTTTATCATCATCGTCATAATTGCAGCCGAAAGCACTCCACTTTCGGACATATGCTACCCCCAGGTATCGCCACAATGGACTGCCATAGACTTCTGGCATCCATTTGATTCCCACAACCCTTTCTAGGACATCGGTCCACCTTGTAAGAGGACTTTCAACACTGCGTCTTTTGGTATGCGGACACCACACACAAACACACACCAGAATCTTTCGGCTATAACAGCCATTTAATTTTGTTCTGCAAGTGATGGGCCCTGCCCACTGCCACGAAAGTTTAACGATTCTTCGAGAAGGAACTTAGGTAAATTTTTGTTAGTACAAGTCTGAAAAATATTTAAGTTGTGTTTTTTTTTTAACTATCTCGAACCCTGATTAAATATTTTAATATCTACACTTCTACATTAGTATTATAAAAAGGTAAAGTTTGTTTTTTGTTTTTATGTTTTTTGTTGTTTGTAGAAGGTAATCTCTGGAAGTACTAGTCCGATAACGAAAATTTTTTCAACGAAAAAAAACTGCTTTATTTCCAAGTGCCATAGACTATAATTTATGAACGCAAGCAAAGCCGCGGGCAAAAGCTAGTGGACTATATCTTAATAACTACAAATTAATTATCTTTGTTCACCGACATAATCACAATGGCATTGTTACCACCTGCTACCAATTCATCAATCGCCATCAATTTAAAACGCAACCCTCAAGTAACCACTTAAATGTAACCCTACAGTTAACCGTACGTTCATGGGCCAATTTAACAATGTCAAAGCTTTAATGACATAGCAATAAGGGCGTTTTTTCAACTGCTGGAGCTACCAGACGTTGAATGATGGTGTCACAGTGAAAACTGTTTGAGAAAAATGACGTAGCTACTCATATTCTTATGCTAATGCCTTGGGGTGTGCGGGGCGGTGAGCGGTGCACGGTGTGGGGGGCAGAGGCATGCTTTTAACCCGAATTTTCGGGAGTGTTGGATATATTATGTTGGAAGATTAGAATTTCAGCTTAGGTACGTGTGGTAGATTTTTCTTTATTATGGGACTCGGTGTTGCAGAAAAATAAGTTCGGTTCATCATCATCATAATTTCAGCTGAAAGACAAAGAGTTGTCAGCAAACCGTAGGGATCTGCAGGGTTGAAGCCTACTAGGGTCAAAGATTTGTGTTTGCAAGGAAGGTTCGGCCCCGTACGAAAGGCAACGAAAGAACAGGAGTAGGTTTTTAGTCAGTAAACGTCTAATACTATCTGATACAAGAACGGGGGATGTCATTGGATAATGTTCCCATCAAAAAATATATCCACTGTTGAACTTAGTACTCCCCATACAGGATCGGTCGTTGTGACGACGACCAATCCTATGTGTCTCGTAATCATCGAGTTCCTGTAACCCTCACCAGGTCATCAGTTTACTTTTTGGAAGACATTTCAACGCTGAGTTTTCAGTTACACGGTCGCCACTCCAGAATTTTACAGCCTTATAGACCATATGTTCTGCGAGCAATGTTTTCTGTCGCTTAATGAATGCGACCGCTACAGTTCAGCCATTTTACGCTACTGAAAAATGTGGGTGTCAACGAAATTTCATTCCACAAACGATTGCCTGAGTTGCTCAGTCACTTTCAATCGATATGTATACATGGTTATTTGTAAAACTCTAGCAACCTTTTAGGTACTAGTTAAGAACATCATAAACAACGACTTGTGTTCTATGACTTTTTTAATGTATCATATTTTAGTTCATTGGATTTTCATACAAATATAAAAATATTTAAATCGAACGTTCTAAATAAGTATTACGAAGTCTATGCGAAGCAAGCGATAGTACAATGTTTGAGGCGAGCGGGGCCCGATAGCGTCGTGTCGTACATACGTAGGTAGGTATAGCAAAAGACAGATTTGGAATGCATTAGATAGAAAAACGAAATCTTGAAGATTTGTTTTTGGTAAAATGAATTATGTTTTGTAAAAAGTCATAGTTAACAACAGAAGTTGTTGTTTATAATGTTAGTAATACAGTCTTGCAAGTTTGTAAGTGTTTTACTAATAACCCTGTAAATATGCTAAGCTACTCGTAAGCAACTAAGCACAAACAAATCTAACTTAATGCTTGATCACCAGCACAGGGCTGCGGTGTACACTTTTATTACTTGGAAGCCGTAATTACACCGGACTTAATGAGCCGAGGCCGTAAACGGTCCGTAAACAATATAGTTACATTAAATAATCGCGATTCTGGTGTGGGTGAGTTTTTCGAGATTACGAGAGTTTTGAGGTCAAAGAAATATAATTTTCATGAAAATAGTTTGCCATAATTGTGTCCGATATTAATAAAAATATTTCAGGCTCGTCATTTAATTCAGAGACTTTATAAAAATATCCAAATAATGTAACCTTTCAATCGTGATAATTAGAGACACAATAGAAAGACAATGGGGTTTAATGAATATTAATTCATGAATCCCCAAGCGACCACCGGTGGCCGCGCATCTATTGTCTTACTATTGTGTCTCTAATTGACGATATCTGAAGGGTTAAAGGAATGAAACAAACGTCTTAAAATTAAAATTAACAAATGTACTGCCCACAAAATTTTTCCACAGATTACTATGTTATATAATAAAAACAAACATAACAAGTGAGAAATGAGTATATTAGGGGAAGTTTGAAAGTGGCGCCAGTGACTGAAAAGTTGAAAGGAAATCGTTTGTCTTGGTATGGTCATGTAAAGAGGAGAGATGAAACGCATGTTGCTAAAAGAGTTATGAATTTACATGTGGATGGATGGAGAGGAAGAGGGAGGCCAAAGAAAAGATGGATGGATGTTGTGAGAAGTGATATGAATGAAAAGGGAGTTAGTGATAGCGTGACGAGCAACAGGACAGAATGGAAGAAAAAAACGTGTTGCGCCGACCCCAAATAAAACGGGACAAGGGCAGGAAGATGATGATGATGATAATAAAAACAAACTGTTAGCAAACGTAGACTGTAGCAGGGCTAACTCAAAGAAAAGGATAAAAAAAAAACAGAAAGAAAAAAATAAAGAAAAAAAAAAATAAAGAAAAAAGAAAAAAAAAGAAAAAAAAGAAAAAAAAAAAAGAAAAAAAAAAGAAAAATAAAGGAAAGAGAAATAAAGGTAAACAATATTTCACAAAAGATGACACAAACCAAAAATAAAAAAATATACTAAAAATATTATTTCGTACGTGATGATGTACAGGTCCCCATAAAAAGTGATATCCATATTGTGGAATATAGAGCCTACTGCTGATCGCTTAAAACGTTACTTACATCTGTTTTAAATTCATATTTGTTCAGGAACAATATGTCTATTGCATCAAATCGCGTATTGTATGTGTCGACTAAACGGTATAGTGGTGAGCGCACACCAGCATTGGATTATAAAATATATTATAAGTTTCAATGTTTTGCTAAGAGATTGATAAAATGAAAGAAAATCTGTTTAATTTGTGTCTCAATTCAAGTCAAAAATATTTCACACTAATATTAAAAAGGCAAAGTTTGTGAGTTTGAATATTTTTTGCTTCATCACGCTCGAATGACTGGACGGATTCAGATGAAACTTGGCATATGAATAGACCATGTCTTAGATTTGCTATTCTACTCTATGCACAATTTTCTACTTTAACGCAGACGCTTTTTCCAACATTGCTCGAAAGAGTTACCGAGGCTTTAAAACGCAATGGGTAACCCAAGAATAGGTGAGTTATAGTGAGTTATAGTGAGTTATAGTGAGTTATAGTGAGTTATAGTGAGTTATAGTGAGTTATAGTGAGTTATAGTGAGTTATAGTGAGTTATAGTGAGTTATAGTGAGTTATAAAATTTGCCCGTAAATGAGTTCTAAAAAAATGTAGCGCGTGTATAATGCTTGTTTAAAAATAGGTTTGAATAAGATAAAACTACGACAAAGTAGGCACTAAAAATATCCGTCTATTCATCATCATCATCATTTCAGCCGACAGACGTCCACTGCTGAATATAGGCCTCCTCCAAGCGTCGCCACCATGATCGATCGTGTGCGTCCCGCATCCATCGGATTCCCGCAACCTTCACCAGGTCATCGGTCCACCTTGTAAGCGGCCTTCCAACGCTGCGTCTTCCAGTACGCAGTCGCCACTCCAGGACCTTAACCTTCCGCATAGTTTGGCACTTTAATTTTTTTTTTCCAACACAGCTGATTTTAAAAGCTAGCAACATAGACAAATGAAACTGATAGCCTTATATCCTTCTTTAATGAACGGTTCCTTAATCAAGTCTCACCAAATTATAACACGTTAATACCACCACAATATCTACGTACCCTGATTCGATAACAAGCGTGAAGAATCAGATATCAAAGTACCCGCGGTTATTAATTAGAGAACGCGTCGTTAGGCGGAGACGGGAGGCGGCATCGGCACACAATGAGGCGATATTTTGGAAAGTTAGATATTAAGCGGCATAGAATTTTTGGAGAAGAATTATGCAAATAATTTTATTAATATTGTAACTAATTAAATATTAATACAAGAAAAATAAAAACATTTAAGAGAGTCCTTTCCGATCCATCTAGAAAGAAAGAAAACCGGTTTACTTACGCAAAATGATGCAATTTTAATTCATGAATCTCCAAGCGACCACCGGTGGCCGCGCATCTATTGTCTTACTATTGTGTCTCTAATTGACGGTATCTGAAGGGTTAAAACCAGCTAACAAACATAACCAATGAATTATAACAATCAAGGTACAGTCTGAGTCGTCAATGGCGCATTATGATCCATGCACGACTCAAAGAGATGGTAGCAACACTTTAGGGGCCCAGCAGGGCCGATGCCCGCTAAGGCCACGAGGTATTTTTGAGAAAGAAACCCCTAGTCTTAGAACGCAAAGCGCAACTGAATGACACAGGTGTAGTTCTTGTTAGCAAAAGTCTGAAACGCGTTTTTTCGACAGGCCTGTTGGTCTAGTGATTAGTGGCCCTGATTGCAATGCCGGAGGTCGTGGGTTCGATTTCCACCCAGGACAAATGTTTATGTGATGAGCGTAATCATTTGTCCTGTGTCTGGGCGTAATTTATCTATATTATGTATGTATTTAGAAATGTATAAGTATGTTTATCAGTTGTCCAGTACCAATAACACGAGCTCTGCTTAGCTTGGGACTAGACGGCGTTGTGTGATAGTTGTGGAATATTATAATTATATTGTGACTTTCCAGCTCAACCATAGATCCTACACTAGGGCTTTTTTTTCGATGGGGAAAATCATTTTATGACAAAACCCGCTCTTGGATGGAGTGGGAGATAGTGTCAGACTCTTACTGACTAAAAACCCCATCCCGTTCCTTCTAGCATTCATACCGGGGCACGAGCTCCCTTTCGGACAACCCTGTCGCCAGTTGGCTTCGATCCAGCTGGGCCCCTCCTGCTGCTGACAACTCCTTGAGGCGCGCGGGAACAGTGCGCGCCGTCGACGTCTTGGACATTCTACACTAGGGTGGAGTCATGACGACTTAAATAAAACTTTACAGTTGAGAAAGGGGACCATCAATATTTCTTTGTCTTCTATGACTAGAGTAACAAGCGACCATGCCCAAATTCGTGACCCATTTTCAATTTTGCGACCCCTGAAAAACCAAAAGATAAATACGTATAACGTCTCCCGTCGAAGCCTCCACAACTTTAATAGGGTCTGACAGATTTCAGACGCTCTCTCCCGCTTTCACTGAGATTAATGATGTGTTCCACAGGATCCATCTTATGGTGGAATATTGGGGACTTGTATACTGGTTTCACTCATAGCTCAAAACATTTAAGTCAGCCTCAAAACAGTTGACTGGCCTGTTGGTCTAGTGGTTAGTGACCCTGACTGCTATGTATGAATTTGTAGATATATCTTAGCTTTTTCCTGTGGTTTAACTCTCGTTGTTTATATGCTAGGAGCTGTATTTTTTTAAGGTAAAAATTGAGGTCTTAGCTTAGCAATGATGTAACTTTCTTATTCTCTTTCATTTCCGTGACTTTTTTAAATTTAGTTTGAATCCAGATTTCATTTTACTGCAAATCTGTCAAACATAAATTTGTCCACCTATCTTTCTATGCATATTTAAACGTTTAATATTTTTTATCCTTTGTTCTCATCCTTTGTTATCTGCTTTAAACTTTCTAGTTAAAAGTTTCAAAACTATCATCTACATTCTAGTTTCGCTTAGATACGTGATATGGATTCTGTGTGCTACGAGCTACGACGTTACGGTGCTACGAGCTACGGTGCTACGGCGTAGCGTGTTAACAAAATATACTATGATGTGTAGCGTTAAAAAAAAGAAAAATCACCACTTATACACGTATAATTTTGCATTTTTAAAAAAAACAACATAGAAGAAATTATAAAAGGAAATAAAAAAAATTCGGCGACTTTATATATATAAAAATAGGGTTTAAGTAAGGTGGCGAGATGGATATATAAAAAAAATAAAAATTTATAATTTGGAAGATGTGCCTATAGGTACGGGATTGCAATCACGGGACCTCAGACGCGGACTCGTAAGCTATCAAAGAAATCGGTTCATTCCGCAACCTTTTTACACGAATTGCTGTGATTATACATATAAAACAGATGGCGTAAAAAAAACTACTCAAATATTACTTGCTACTACTGCTATAGAATAAGGAAAAATAGGGATCATGAAAACTTCACGTGGAGTGACGTCACGATGTCCACCGGGGTTTTCTCTAGTATCGTCATGCGCCAGTTGGCGCACGCACTTATAAATTGCAGTGGGCTGTACTGTCCACTTCTGTGAATTTCTATCTCTATGTCCAGAATGCTCCAAGAATACTCCGAGAATACTCGAAGAACCGATTGATAAATAATCGGTTCTTTATATTCACAAACACAAATCGGTTTTTTATTTACTACCGAGTTTCGCAAAACATTTCGCAGTTAGATTATTACTTATAACCACATTTGCTTTTTAATTCGTGTTCATAAAGCACTTTTTCTCAGAAAATTTCGTCGCCGAATGACAAATAAAATTTTTCCTTGTCAAACCTCTAAATTTTCCTATTCTAAGTTCAAATCAAAAAAAATAATATTAGAAAAAGGTAAACTAACGCGAACGAAAAAGTTTTTATTTAGCTAAACGAATTAAGCAACATGATAATGCTGCAATACCCCCTTTCTAAGAAAAAAAGGACGAAAGTACGAGTGAGAAAAAAGATAAACTGGAACATATTATCGAACATAGATATCGAAGTGCAATAGATACTGAATAAACACGGAGGCCTCCACATCTAAACGTTATCCACGCTAACTCACGACATCTCAATTACGAAAATGGAGAATATGAAAGAAAATAACGAACTCATAAATCAAAATGTATATTGTCCAATTTGAGTCAAACACTAACCTACCACATCCTAACAACTATGAAGAACAATTAGGGAACTATATATCTAAGTAAAGCTAGCCTAACTTAACATAAGACTAAACTATTACCTAGCAACAACAAGAAAAAAATCCGGGGCTTATACATCTAATTAAAGCTAGCCTAACTTAACATAAGACTAAACTATTACCTAACAACATTAAGAAAAAAACCCGGGAATTCCCAAAAAATAAATAACGTCAACACGTAAAGTCCAACCTTAGTTAAAGAAACGAAAGAAATTGGACAAAAAAACAAACAACTAAGTTTGAAAAAGTTAACTTAAGTCAATTAAGTCAAAGAAAAAATTTAAATTGATTGTTAAATGACAAATCATTTGTGTTAAACAAAAGAAATAAAACAACCTAATTACGCAGGCAACCTAAGAACGCAGGTTGACATAACATAAAAATAAATAAATGTCATTATTAACGGATAATTTAAAAAGTTTTTAACTTAATTAAAAAAACTTATGCAAAGAAATATGCCATAAACCAAAGAGGAAAAAGTGTTTCAAAGCAAATGTTAATGATAAAATGGAATAAAGAGAATTTAATCCAATTTATTTTAAGATATCTTTGATATGATATTGTCCGGAGTGGACTGAATCACAATCCTGTAGCAAATAGGTGGTCCTAGAAATTACTCTTATCACGCGGCACTTAATAAAACGTGGAGCAAGCTTCATAGAAAAAAAATCATTTCCAGAAGACTTGGAAAAGTTCCTTCTCCATACAGTATCGCCAACATTCAGAGTGATAGCTGATCGATTAGAATTATATGCGCGAGAGTTACGGAGGAAAGCTAAAGAAAGATTATCAGCAACCTTTGCATAAACTTCGTTGAGAGAAGATAGGTTTGAAGCATGTCGAGCCCGACTGTCTGCCAAATTAGAGCTTCGAGTCTGACTATATACACGACCGCTATCCATAAGGACCTCTCTACCAAACATAAGAAAGTTAGGCGTAAAGCCAGTAGCTAGATTAACACAAGAATTGAGGTAAAACTTAACTTTAGGTAACATTTTAGCCCAACTTCTTTGGTTCTCACCAACCAAAATACCTAAACACGTAATAACACTTTGGTTGTATCGCTCAACCGTATTTGCTTGGGGTGTATAATATGGCGTAAAAGTAGGTGATTGAATATGGAAAGATCTGAGAAAATTAAGGAATTGATTACTACGAAAAACTGTAGCGTTGTCGCAAAGAATAGTACGCGGAACCCCAAAATTAAAGAAAATCTCAGACTCTAACGCTTTTATAACAGAAAGAGCGTCAATCTTTTTCAGAGAAACTAGCCATACATACTTCGAAAATACATCAACCATAGAAAGGATATATTTATAACCATAATAAGCACAGGGCAATGGACCAATTATATCGATAGAAATCATCTGTAAGGGCAAGGAAACCTCTTTAGGGTAGCACATCTGACCGCGAGGTTGCGTGTTCGAAATTTTATAGGCTTTACAAACCTCGCATTGACTTAACGTCGAAGTGACGTCACGGAACATATTTGGCCAGTAGAACAACTCCCTAAGTTTTAGATACGTTTTAGAAACACCGGGATGAATCGAAGGAAAACTATTGTGAATTTCCCAAATAGCGTCTGGAACCTTTTCAGCTGGTAACACCACACGCCATGGTTCAGAAGATAAAGGATTAGAAACAGGCATGCGTCTCATAAGGATACCATTGTTTATAGCGTATGCTGGGAACATTTGTGGCGTGTCTCGAGCACCTATATATATCTTCTTATACCAACGGTCATTAGTATGTTCAGGACCCTGGTCAAACGACACAGGATTAGCATGGATCCTGGATAAAACATCGGGGACTTTATGTTGCAAACCTTTACGATGCACATGAACCTCATTAACAGAAGAAACTTGAGGGGGAGAGTGCTGAACGGTAGGGATAAACATATTACCATCAATATTTTTATCAAAAGCCTGACTAAAAATAGACGTCAAACCGAATTTATTCCAAAATTCGATACCTAAAATAACAGAAGATGACATCGAACTTGCCACTAAAAACTGATGAATAAAAGTTTTACCATTAAATTTAACAGGAAGATATACAGAACCAAGAATATCAATCGGTGAATTATTAGCCGATATAACACGGGGACAAGCTTTTTTTGATGTCAAAGAAATACCAAGTTGCTGAATAAAACTATCGCTTATAAGTGACATCTGAGCACCAGAGTCAAGTAATGCTTTAACGACTCTACCGCATAATAATACTTCTATAAACGGTCGGTTATCAAATGAATCTGAAGTAAACACTGGGGATACTTTACGGAAAGAAGCGTATCGCCAGTGATCTTTACATTTTTTTGGATTACATTTCGGACATTCTCTTGTAATAAATCCAGGAGTACGACACTTAAAACAAATTATGCCTGAGATCTCTGGACAAGAGCGGTAAGAATGACCAACTTTATTACATTTTAAACAAAGCTTAGACTGACTACAACTAAGACAAATCCGAGGCTTACTAGTTGTTGGTTGATGGGTAGTTTTCTTCGGCCTGGGTTTTGGTGAGTTAACAGACTGAGAAGTCGACTGGTCGGCAACACAATTGAGACTGGCTACCGCCTTTGGAGGTTCTAGAAAGGACTCGAAATGAGTAACGACTTCGATTAAATTATTAATGTCATGAAATCTTTGGATGGACAAGCAAGGAGTGTATTTTGGCAACATATTGTGAGTAATTATTTGCAACAATTCCGGTTCTTCAATGGGCTTATACAGTTTTGCATTTAAATAAGACACTTCGATAATAAATTCTCTAATCAATTGATCCGGTCTCTGCTTAAGGTTACGGATCTCCTGGCTGGTCTTAAATTCATAATCTGTCGTACCAAATGTATTAAAAAAGGCTTCTTTGATCTCAAAGAAGGAAAGACCCGGACGACGGATTGTCCTAAAATATTTAAGTGCGACACCTGACAAGACTTCATGGAATCGCTTGACTAAATATCCCTCAGACAAATTGTCGGCCTCCCTGCATTCTTCTATACTCGTGAAAAATTCCCGAACGCAGGTCTTTCCATCGAAACTAATCTTCCACTTAGTAAGAGAGAACTGCCTGGTAAATTGTAGGCATTCATCAGATCTTACTGGTGAAGGAACGACACTTTGTGAAGAAGCGCGAGAAGCTCTTGGCGGAATAGGAGGAGGTTGTGGTCGCGAAATGATGGGACTATCACGACATGGTGTCTCACCAATAGGGAACCCCTCTTCTGACATGATGTAACTAATATAGACCTAATAACGAATGAAAGAACAGACTAAAGTCAATTAAATCCTAGCGAAAAAATAGGCACGGCATGAACAACTGGACAAAAATAATCCAGCAACCAGCAGTCAGCAAACGCCAAGCTAGAAAGCAAAAATATCGGCTAAATAACCGTTCATACTAAGCTTACCTTGAAAACCGAAGCCTATACATTCACACGTCACCATATATACCTTACGGGTTCTAACTACCGCTAGCTAAGGATATGGAATAAAAATCAGAAAACCTATCGTTATATTTGCTGCGATAAGTGGATAAAATAAAAGGCAGTTATGTGTTTCCGTGATCGTTGGAAGGAGTGGAGGGAGGCCTTTGCCCAGCAGTGGGACAACATGGGCTAATTATAATATAATAATAATGTGTTTTATAGTTCACAAAATTATTTTTCATTAAAAATCATTACATTTCATGAAAAAATAATATGTCATGGAAAAAAAACAGCTTCAAACATCTGTACTGGTGGTATAAATCCTATAATACCCTTCTTGAATGGAAGAATCCACGTCCTGAAACCAATAAGCTTAAGAATAATTAGCTCCCAGAGGGAGTGACCATTCTCAATAAGGCAAAAAAAATCTTTATGTAGAATCGTTTAAATTTTAAATGTTATTAAGTAAAAACACTTACTTCTGTTTGCCGGAGAGCCATTTTTGTAGCGTTAAAAAAAAGAAAAATCACCACTTATACACGTATAATTTTGCATTTTTAAAAAAAACAACATAGAAGAAATTATAAAAGGAAATAAAAAAAATTCGGCGACTTTATATATATAAAAATAGGGTTTAAGTAAGGTGGCGAGATGGATATATAAAAAAAATAAAAATTTATAATTTGGAAGATGTGCCTATAGGTACGGGATTGCAATCACGGGACCTCAGACGCGGACTCGTAAGCTATCAAAGAAATCGGTTCATTCCGCAACCTTTTTACACGAATTGCTGTGATTATACATATAAAACAGATGGCGTAAAAAAAACTACTCAAATATTACTTGCTACTACTGCTATAGAATAAGGAAAAATAGGGATCATGAAAACTTCACGTGGAGTGACGTCACGATGTCCACCGGGGTTTTCTCTAGTATCGTCATGCGCCAGTTGGCGCACGCACTTATAAATTGCAGTGGGCTGTACTGTCCACTTCTGTGAATTTCTATCTCTATGTCCAGAATGCTCCAAGAATACTCCGAGAATACTCGAAGAACCGATTGATAAATAATCGGTTCTTTATATTCACAAACACAAATCGGTTTTTTATTTACTACCGAGTTTCGCAAAACATTTCGCAGTTAGATTATTACTTATAATCACATTTGCTTTTTAATTCGTGTTCATAAAGCACTTTTTCTCAGAAAATTTCGTCGCCGAATGACAAATAAAATTTTTCCTTGTCAAACCTCTAAATTTTCCTATTCTAAGTTCAAATCAAAAAAAATAATATTAGAAAAAGGTAAACTAACGCGAACGAAAAAGTTTTTATTTAGCTAAACGAATTAAGCAACATGATAATGCTGCAGATGTCTCTGTCGCGCTGACCGTCAGCGCTGACGCCCGCAAACAAATGAACTTCTATCGCTTGTTATAGAATACTTTATGCTAAACAACAATTAAATTAAAAATAATACAGTATTAAAATTGGTTATTAAATGAAGCAGCAATTAGCATTTCAAATATTGGTTTGAGGAAGAGTGGGAGCGTAGAGGGAATATCTCGTTATCTCTTTTCAGCACACAACTATGCGGTAACGTCACATTTCGTTTTCGATTTAAAGCTTCCGAGATCTTTTCACAGTCACGATCTATGCTTACAACCGATTTTGATGACATATAAAATTGATTTTTCCCATCCTTAGTAGGAATGCGGTTTTGAGATGTAATTTGTAATGCAATAATAATAATAGAGAAGTTATTATATATTTATAATAGAAAAAGATTTGAATAAAAACCAGAAGGTGATGCTGGTGGGATGGTGGTCACCTAAAAATCCAATCAATTTAGCTAAAACCTAAGCTTATCCTTTTCCTAAATTTGCCGAAACATAAAATGAAGGTATCTCCAAAACCAATACTATTGATAACGCTCAACACAATTGAACATAGCTCAACAATTCAGCCAGCAGACAGAATATAAATTGCGAATCGAGCACAATTCTGCCTAGCCTAATCGAAACGCTGGGAGAATACTTTACACCGCCTCAATATTGGAATCACGTACGTTCGTCAATTCAACACTTGTTTAAGCGAATAAAACGTATGATTTCTTATATTTGAGACACATAATATCTTGGTGAAAAGAATGAAATGTATTAGGGTCACATAAAAACTAGGAAATCGTGCAGAATTAACGATGGTCGTCAAAGTCGTGGCGTTTCATTTTTGTGGAACTACACATGCTAGGAAAGTTTCATCTTGAGTCAATTTATCTATGATTTGTCCATGTTGGGTTTCTCCAATTATTATTATTAATTGGAGGGAAAAAGCAAGTAACTCTCAACATCATCCTCAGCCTTTTTAATGTTCCTACTGTTGGGACTCAGGCCTCCTCTCTAGGAGAGGGAATGGGCCATAATCCAACGCCCAGTGCGGTTTGGTAAATGTCACTTGTCTTCGAATTTTTGGTTCTAGAACATTTTTCACGGTTTCCTCACAAAGTTTTCCTTCACCGTTTTGAGAGCTGTGGTGATGAAATGAATTACACAAAGTAATGCGCCTGGCAGGGTTTGAACCCGTGACCTACAACTCGTAAGTCGGGGCTGTTACCAATCGGCCACCATTGCTCTGAGTAACTGTGATCATTGGAACAAATGGATGGAGCCCTTTGCCGAGCAGTGGGACAATATAAGCTAGCATGTTGGTTTAGACTGAAAAATTAAGCAAAGCCTCATTAAAATCGTATGTTTCAAAGAAAATTCACACTTTAACAGCTATCTACTAATTCAGTCTACATAGTTTACTTTTTAAGGTCTATTTTAGCATAGCTAAATGCTTCTAGCTAATTCATTTAGAACCTTTTTTGTGGTGGCAAATGAGTGACTTATTCTGCTCTTAGTGGAGTGAAAAAGAGTAATATTAATAAAAACATTTATTTCTCACCACAAGCCAAAAAATACAGATAATCTTACACTAAAAACCAGAGTGTTGGAATATTACAGACTAAAACCCAACTGTGTTTTTTAGTTGCCCTTTGCAATCCAGGGTCACGGTAACTGTTTTAAACAATCCTACTATCATGGTAGGCATCGGCCATCAAACTCCTTGAGTGCGAAACACAATATCGACTCGTGAAAGATTTATGCGTTTTGAAGGGGAACCGTAGGGTCAGCAGGGTCGAAGCCTCCTGTGGCCAAGGGTCTGTTTCCGAAAGGGAGGCTTGGCCCCGGTATGAAAGGCAATGAAGGAACGGGATGGGTGTTTTAGTCAGTAAGAGTCTGACCAAGGGCGGGGGATGTCATGAGTCACCGAAAAAATATGTCGACTCGCGCATGGTCCTTATTGGACGGCAAACCACTCCATTTAGAAAGAAAGAAAGAAAAAGAATTTATTCGCGTTAAATATGACGCATATCTTAAAAATAAATAAATGTAAATTATCAGGTAGATAGGATATGCTTCACATCCGCGCAAAACGGCCAGTGCTCAGCATAACGGAATAAAGAAAAGTAGAGGAAGTGCCTCTTAGATATCGCGCGTTTGTCAACAGCAGGCGAGAATTGCCTATTACATTTGCAGGTGAATATGGCATCTATTTCAAAGGCACTAGCGTTCTGAATAGAATAAATTGGTTACAGCGCCATCTAGCGTTGAGTAGCCGAACTCGTTGTAAATTGGTTAAAACTTCTTTATTGTTTGTGTCATGTCAAATAATAACAACTTTCTTAGGTCCTATTACAAAATAGAACCTAATTTATGAAAGCAATAAGAATATGATTTGTAAAAGTTAAGTTTGTAATTCGTAGCTTCGTAGCCAATCATATTACTGTTTTTTATGTGTGTAATGTACAATTTGATACGCAAATGTGTGAGTTTGGCGACACTGGTTCCCGTGCTTAGCCACGTTAGGGGCACTTCTACCTACATTTTATGTTCTGTGCTCAGCATAATGCTGGGACTCGTGCAGGACAGAGCCACAGCGCTGATTTTTAGCGTCAGACGTTGTAGTCGTATTTAATATCCGGACCACATTTTTTTTTATACAACGTACGAAGAAAAACTAAAATCTTTTATAATTAATATTTGTATTACCTACGTCTTCTAAACCAAATGATAAAATAAAATGAATACTAAAATCTGCCATTGCTAAAGTTATACGTATTTCAGCACTACATTAATATACGTTTCCCTCCTCCATAAATTATAGAAAATCGACATGAACCAAATGCGCTAACACTGTGAACAGTATAATTTAAATGGAAAACCAAAAGCGACAGCTCGAAAATTATTTATCACGGTACATAAGGGGGGTATGAAGGAAGCGGATACTACATCAGACGCGAGCTACGTTTCTGTGCCATCGTTCGACGATACCGCTACGTTACGGAGTACCCGCATCCCACACTACCCGCAAGGTGTGTGGTGTAGGTTTAAGGAGAGGAGCGGATAATGCTTTTCGCAACTGAGATCTACGAAATAAGACAAAAACACAAACTTCACCATGGAGTTATTGCTTAGAATAAATTAGAAATTAACATTATTGTACCAGTTATGATAGCGTAGAAAGTAGCTACTGCCTATGCACTGGGCCTACCTGCTTGACAATTGTGAAGCTCAACGCATTGCTAAACTAGTTTAGCAAGTTGTGTTTGATGTCCGCAGGAGAACCAAGGTTGTCAACATTGCTCAAAAAATCGCCAAACTTAATTGTGAGCAACGGTACCGCTCGCAGAACTGATAGTCGATGGGGCTGAAAGGTAGTATCGGAAGAAAAGAAAAGGCAGCGTTAGAAGGCCTACCACAAGTTAGACCGACGACCTGGTAAGAGCTGCAAGAATCCGATGGATGCAAGACGTTCGTTGTGGTGACACTTGGAAAAGGTCTATGTTCAACAGATGACGTCTTTTGGCTGAAATGATGGTGATGATGATGAATGCTGCCCAAACCTTATTTTGTATTGTTCTAGTAAAATTGGTACAAGCAATTTTTATCGCTTGACTCCTAACACTTGTACCAAACGACGAAGGGATTTGCTATCAACGTATTGCAGCTTTCTAGTCAATTTCCTGTATAATCCATACATGATATCTTTTGCTGTTGTCCAATCTAAAGTTTCTTTTTTATGACCAAACAATCTATCAAACAAATTATCAGATTAAGAATGTTCCCACTGCTGGGACTCAGGCCTTCTTCCTAGGAGAGGGAATAAGCCTTAGTCCACCACGCGAGCCCAGTGCGCTTTGGTGGATGTTACATGTCTTCGGTTTTTAGGTTTCCGTAGGAACCCTTATAGTTTCGCCAAGTCTGTCTGTCTGTCCGTCCGTCCGCGGATAATCTCAGTGACCGTTAGCACTAGAACGCTGAAATTTCGTACCAATATGTATATCAATCACGCCGACAAAGTGATAAAATAAAAAGTGGAAAAAAAATTATAACTCCCCCTAAACGTAAAGTGGGGAGTGTTTTTTTTTTTCATTTCAACCTTAACGTGCTAGTAATATATACATATATCAATGCTAACGTGTAATATGTTGTTGGATAGGTATTTAAAAATGAATAGGGTTTTCTTAAATCATTTTTTGATAGTGTTGATATTTTCGGAAATAATCGCTCGAAAATTTAAAAAAAAGCGTCCCCTTCAACCGCTTTTAACCATAACTTTAGAAAATATGAAAAAAATCTCAAAAATAGAACTTTATAAAGACTTTCTAGGAAAATTATTTTGAACTTGATGGGTTGAACAGTTTTAAGAAATTGTACAAAATTAATTTCGTAACTAAGTTTGTAATTTAACCGTATATGCAAGCATTTTTTTTAAATACGGTACCCTACACTGAGCGTGGCCCGACACGCTCTCGGCCGGTTTTTTTTTCGATCTAGGACATGCCGATTTCCTCACGATGTTTTCCGTCAGTATTTTGAAAGCCGTGGCAATGAATGTATATTTGCCTAAAACTACAAGGAAAAGTAATTATTTTATGGCTCGTTCTAGGATACAGACTTTTATAACTAGTGTTATAAGTGTCTTCAAATAAATAGTTAGCTATATTAAATTGCCAATTAAGATGATTTATGGTATGTAATAAATTACAAGAAAAACAGACTCATACATTAATCGTTCTTTACCGTGGTCTAGGGACGTAAAGGGAGGAACATAGGTATAATTTTAATCAATATCAGTCTGAGACGCCCCTCTCGCTTCACCTTAGAGCAGGAGAAGTACACCACATCATAATTAATTTATCATCTGGTGAGTTAAATGGAGAGCAGTGGTGGCCGAGTGGCAACGGCCCTGACTTACAAGTTGTAGGTCATGGGTTCAAACCCAGCCAGGCATTAGCTGTAACAGCAACAGTGGGAACATTATAAGGCCGAATTAATATTGTTAAACACAAGCCTAATTACGCATATAACTGACGTCTGACTAGCGCTATACACCGATGCAGACTGCGCGCGAAAGTGGCCACTTACGATTTTTGTACGTAAGCTAGGCACGCATTTAGGCACACGAAGTAGTTGCTCTTGCGTTACCTATGTTTATCTATATTTGTGGGTCTAATTACTAAACCTCCACTGCTGGTCGGTCTATCAGGGTACTGTAGGTATCTCATAAAACATATTATGAAGACAGTTATTTTCACTAAGTGCGTCTTTATTGCTGCTATATTTCAACAATTATTATAATAAAATTAAGTTGGAATCTCACACTAAAAACTCCATAGAATGCGGCCAAGCTTACGAACTGTCTTTTAGAATCACTGGGGCCCCGATTCTCAAAGGGCGACTAAAGGACCACAGGTGAATTTTAATTAGACAACACAATCCGACACTTTCACTACATTAAGAGCAGGAGAAGTCATTTAATAAAAAAGGGTTCCGTACCTGTGTCAAAAATATCCTTTTAATCGATAATTTAAAATATTATATGCTTATTTTCGAATTATAATACTTTTTTTTTTAAATAAATAGGCCAGTAATTTATTTACATACATATATATCTTAATTAATTATTAAATATTGTAAATTAATCGGTATGTATACAAACTTAAAGTAATAATATTTACAAACGGGTAAAAAACAAAAGAAACTTATAGGGCGTCAAAAAATTCGTCCACATCGATGTCTATGGGAAATGTGACCAAAACGCTGGCAGCATTGCCACGCTGGATGGCAATGCTGATTCGTTGACCGAAGAGAAGGACAGCCCTCTGGTCACGGGAAGAGTCGACCAAGTATTTGCTGATATCTCGAACAACTCGATGAGCGCTCGGACCCCATGGCCCTAGTGTTTCAACCCCAAACAATTTTACTTGATTTTGAAAATAAAAAGCTGATCCAAAATATACAGCGCTCAAGTTCTCAAAAAATATAAAAGTTAGCTTTTCAAATAGGCACCGTTTTCTACGCGTTCCAAACCCGCTTACCTCTCATCCCCCGTACCACTTCAGAGCGCGCTCCACTATCTACGCGTCGCAGCTCTCGGTCAATTTGCTGTATCGCAGTGTGTACCAAGCTCAGTATATTATTGAAATAGAAATGTTTGCTTTCCGAGAGTTATTGCCGAAATACAAGGACTGTATCGTGGTTATCGTCGCGTAGGTAGGTTCTGATGGTGTGGGTGTCTATTGTGTAAGTCTCTGTCGATAACGTGGTAGGAGATTGAATCGTTTGTAAATGGTAAATGCTTTGAATAAACCACTAGTTTAAAAAAATACTTTTTTTTGTGTACAAACAACTAAACTAATAAACAAATTTATAGATAATAGCATAGCATAAGCATAACATAATCAAGCTTTTAATGTCGACACTGCTGGGACTCAGGCTTCCGAATTTATCAAAATTTCCGAATGCCTTCGAATTTTTGATTCTAGAACATGTCGGTATCCTTATGATATTTTCCTTCACCATTTTGAAATTATATGTACAATTTATTGTACTATAATTATTTTATTTCTTGAATTCCAAAATAATGCTATTGAATTGTAACATTATTTAAATAAAATACACCAAAGTCAAACGACAAATTCCCTGGCAACTGCGATTCAAAAATAACGAAACAAGAATTTTAATAAATAAATTTTAAAACAATCCATCTCTCCCATCTGTCTTTGTCGAAAGAAAAAGTTGTAAAAAGAAAACATCTAAAGATTACGCCGGATGATAAAATATCACTTTGAACAATAGGAAGTGTCGCCCAATTAACTTTGTTCAATTAATTTTCCGAAGGCGACAATGGAACATCAAACGTTTGTGGGACAAACAATTCTGAGGACATCAGGAACCAATTGGAGGACTTCAGAGCCATTTTGTTTAAAACTTGCAATTAATTTTGCAACTGTTAATATTTATATTTTATGTATAGTAGAGACTATCAAAACTGGTTGTTGTGGTTGTCTGCTCATTGATGGACTTCCAAAGAGTGACCCTAAGTGTGCTCATCATCATCATCATATCAGCCGAAAGATGTGCTTTGTTGGATAAAGGCCTCCCCCTAAGTGTCCTAAGTCCTAAGTGTGTTGTCTACATTTAATATTATAAAGAGGTAAAGTTTGTTTTTTAGGAGGTAATCTCTTAATTCATGAATCCCCAAGCGACTACCGGTGGCCGTGCATCTATTGTCTTACTATTGTGTCTCTAATTGACGGTATCTGAAGGGCTAATGTACTGTACCCCTAGCCAACTTGCTAATTTGCAATCGTTAACGCTAGTAGAAAGCTGCAAATGTACGAGAATGACGTCACTTCAACGCTCAGTTACGTGGTCAGAACAAAAAAATTAGGGGCGTGGCCAACTCGAAGCGTCCGACGCAAGCGAAACTTGGCCAGGGGAGCTGGTCTGATTGCTAAAATTATTGCACTGATAGAAAGCAGCTTTAATTCTGAGTGATATAGGCTATGTTTTACGTACGTGGACGATGCCATGGGCAAAAGCTTGTCTTCTATATAACTTGTCCTGGTACTCCAAGGTTTTGCTTAAGACTGATCGACTATGTACGTTGTTTGTCCTAATATGTATGTAATCAGTTTGTGAGTGACGTCTCTGAGTGCGGCCATTATGCGACTAGATATGATTGTTTATTTGGGTTATAGGTATATTGTTTAATGTTAACACACAATTGTTTACAGAGATTTTTTTTAGTACCTATACAACGTGTAACGTTAAATGCGCAAAATCTCAGACACCCCAAATGATTTTTAATTCGATTGACCTAATTAGGTGACAAAAATACAAATACATTTAAAAACAATTTAAGGCTTTATGTTTTAGTTTGTTTAAAATTCATATCTGCATTGAAATAAGAACTTTTATTATCCCGTATATGAGAAAATTTGATTGGACTACAACCATTTGTGTTTGTTTACCTATTTCAGCGGGTTTGCGCACGTCATGGCTTGACCTATTCATAAATAGACAGGTCGAAGTTTTTAATGAAGATTTTTTTTTTAAATTTAACCTATATTAAAAAATGGTTTAATTGATTCTGCTCGTTATTCTGATCAAACAAATTTCAGGTTTTGCGCATTTAACGTTACACCTTGTATATGAGACTTATTCATGTAGGTATATATTGTACATTGGACCTACCTTTGAATGTGATCACTTTCTGTCACTCAAAGGTTTGCTAAGAGCAAACTCATTGTTAAGCTCGCCTTTGTATGTGCCATTGTATACCCAAACCTAAACAATGGTTTGTCAATTCATGTGAATTGTCAAATTATTGTTTGGTTTTGTGTGTAAAAAAGAATTTAAAAGTGTTTCTGTGTCCCGGAAAAAACGTTAAGTCTCTCAGTTTTGATGCTTATAGGAAGTCAAATAACCTCTCTAAACAAAACGATAGCTTCACTCTCTGTTCGAACCTCAGACCTGCAACAAATCAGCACTGTCAGCAGAATCCAGATCCTCACACGTCAGCACCAGTTTCACGGGAATAGCCTGAAATAGCTCATATCGTAGTGAATCGATTAGCGAGTCAGCACGTTTTGTACTAGCGCTGAGGTGTGGTAACTCTATCGTGAAAGTTCTATTAAAATTCTAGATATATCGTTTGCTATGGGAAATAGATACGTTAGAGAACATCGAAGCGTTTTGTGAACTCATTTGTTGTGCGTACAGCTAAGGAGTGGAATTCCCTGTCGGTGTCTGTGTTTTCTGATAGCTACAACTTGGGAGTCTTTACGTCAAGAGTGAATAAGTTACTTCTAGGCAAGCGTGCTTCATCATCTACCACATCATCGCTTGATTTCAGAAAGAAGGTGGTCAAACGCGAAATTTTTTTATTATTGATAAATAATAAAAAAATACAACAATATTCACCTACTTATCTGACCTAGCAGATATTTTTATAGGTTACCTTTCATTTGAAAATATACATAAATAATAAAATCCTAGGATTTGAATGATGATGAGATAAGATGAAGCAAGAAATTATTTGTAAGAATCTTTAGCAAGAGCGAGACTAATGACAATGAACAAACGATTTATTCTATTTTAATACCAAACATCTAATATCATCAGTATTTTACTGATAAATATACTTATATATTTCTAAATACATACAAGATATATACATGTAAGAAAGACACATACTTACAGTAAGAAATTTTGCACTGATAATACGTGACGGCAGTAGATGAGTCAAGACTCCTTGCCTTGCCCCCTCTAAAGGCACCTGGCACGCCACTGGGTGACAGTACGACACCCAGAAATAGCAAACAATCTGTAGTTGCGATTACGGCTATAGTTGATCGGAGCAAACAATAAAGGCTTAGTAAAAGTAATGTCAACGATTGCATTTACCTACCAATATAGCGTTGTAATTACAGAGAGTACTAAAAAAACAAATGCCGACAGTTAATTGGGAACACGAAAAATAAACTAATGCCCATCGGATCAAAAACTACATCCACTACAATCTCACCCTTATTATTTTAGATCCCCAACCCTAACAGTTTCAAAAAGTAACATGTTATTGAACAAAAACGGGGTCGGTTCCAAACCCCCGGGCTTTTAGACAATGAGAGGCGAATTAATTAAATCCGCCGACATCTTGCGATGACGAATCGATCCAACTCGAAGATTTGGACAATTAATCCGGACTCATAGTGCCCCATACAACTGGATTAATTGCGTTTGTCAATGTCTGAAATGGTTTGTGAGCAATTTTGAATCTTGAGTTTCTCTTTGACAATGTCAGAGCCGTTCTGGCTGACACACTAAATGGAACTATGTCCATTATTTGTTTGGTATCTCCTCATTTAGATTAATACATGATATACTGACCTAGAAACTCCTTCTGAGATTCTAAGTCTATTGGGGATTTTGGACCAAAATATTTATGTCTTTTAAATGTGCAGTAATTCTCTACGAGGTGTTAGATGACCTGGTACTGTAAACTTTGACCTATAGCGTTTTTCCAACCCGTCAAAAACTTCACAAGTTTTAAACAAATTATAATGTAGAACAGCTTCATAATGTTCCCAATGTTGAGACACAGAGCTCTTTTGGAGAGGGAATGGAAGGATGTCACATACCTCCAAATTTTTAGTTTTCGGATATGCTGATTGTTTCTTCACCGTTTTCAGAGTAGTGGTAATGAAAAAAAAACATAAAATTATGCTTCTGGCTGGGTGTAAATCTACGACCAGCGGGAGTAGTCAATGGATGATTTCCAGACTAACATAAAACAAAAAAACGACATAAGTCAGAGCCGTACCCACTTGGGCACCACTGCTCTTAAATTAATTAATTATATATTATTTTATATTATTATGTTAATTAATTCAATTTTCGAGGCAATTTTATTTATATTATTTTTTTAATTCTTATATAGTATGTTGTGTCAATTTAATGATATGGGTGTAACTTACCTGAATAAAGATGATTATTTATATGAAGATACTAAAAGGGAATTATAAAGTTTTAAATATACACAGTTGTTTCATCTAAAGATACACAGCTAACTCAAACCATTTGTTCAAAACAGTAGGGGGGCAGGTCAAGATAATGTTATCGTTTTGCTCCTAATTTGGCATAGTAACAAGTACCTACACAATTTGGCAGAGCCCACAGTAGCTATTGCTGAAATTAGTTCGATCCTCAAACCGGACCAATATGCGTCTACCTAGCTTTTAATGCATGCTTTATTTCCAGTGTTTTACATGTCAGCAAATATGTAAATAAATATTAATTCTCAGCTTGGACAAAAACACGTCTGTGTTTTGCTCTGACTATCCGTCTGTTTGTTTTTTTCCACGTAGGTATAGCCTTAAGCCACATAAGCTCTTAGCTTATAATTCTCCGAGACATCATGGCGGCGTGACCAGTCACCGCTACCAATAAAATGTACCTATACAGATCTATAGATAGTTCTACATATTTCATCATCATTATTTTAGCCGAAAGTTTTTGCACATGCCTCTACTCTAAATGTCACCACAACGTACACTCCTGTACGTATTGCATCCACCGGAAACACGCGACCCTCATTAGATCATCGGTCCATCCTATAGGAGGCTTTCCAATACTGCGTCTTGTGGTACGCAGTCGCCACTTCAAAAATGATTTTTTTTTTAATGTTGCTCCACACTAGAAATTACTCCTGTATCGTAAGTGCGTTCACAAACATGCAAACTCAAATACACAAGTCACCCAGACCTTTTTTTTGGTTGAGAATATCATCCAATGACAACCCCCGCTAGCGCTAGCGAGAGATAGTGTCAGACTCTTACGGACTAAAAATCTATCCCGTTCCTTGTAGCCTTCATACCGGGGCTCGAGCTCCCTTTCGGATAATCCCTGGTTCCAGTAGGCTTCAACCCAGTTGGGAAGTCACCCAGACTTGGAACAGCTACCTGTAGGCCATACGCATATTTGTTCCGCGTGGGAACCAAACACGACACGCAGCGAAGCAGTTAATCGCTCAGTCACTGTGTCAACTGTGCCGTATAATATCCATGATAATGCATCGTAGCCGCATTAGCATTAGCATTACCGCCAGGAACTTTAAATCTTCAGAAATATAAATATCTTCTTTTTTCAGGGTAGAAATTATGTAAGGGAAGGTTCATGTCTGACGTAAAATACGCCGAGCGTATCATCAGTCGCGTCTATTCGGTCGAATGTGTCAGTTCATATCAAACGGAAAATGCGTCGAGCGTAACATCATGCATCAATCAAAATACAAGAAGCGCGTGGCGCGCGCGACGTTGCCGCTCTTACGTCGACCAAATATGCGTTGACGGAAACGGAATAGACGTGTACGCTCGACGCACTAACGTATCATCGGTTGAGTGTGAACGGTCAAGTGTTTTTCTATACATTGTTCTGTTCTGGCGTTACGCGACCGATAATACACGACGCATGTTCCGTCAGATATGAACCTTCCTTAAGGACTTCTCCCACTTTTGGATTGAGCAGCAAACCATATCAGACTTTTACTGACTAAAAAATACACCTACTTTCAACAATTTCTTTTTGAATACTAGGGTTTGCGTCATACGAAAGATGAGGATACCATGACGCCTCTCCTGCCACTCCTCAAAACGCTGCCTTACCGCCATGATTATGGCATGCCAAAAATATCTTTTGGATAATTTCCTAGTGTTCTTTAGCCAGTTGTTTCCAAAGTTATTCTTTTCTTCAAGTCAAGGAGTGAATATAAATTAGGAAAATTACAGTACTGTGATTTTAGGAAGTTGTAAGTTTGTTGCGGAGTCTGAAGTTTCCTTTCAAGGGTGTTTTAATACAATATCTCGTTTCGGTTGATTTGTTACTTGAATATTATTCTAGGTATAACAGTAGACATTTTGCTTTGATTTAGTGTTGAAATATTTGTTGTCTCGTAATGGTCGAAGTCAAAGCGTTTATTGCGAACCTAGTGTACGATGTTGACATTATATCTTTTGGCTTTAAGTTTTGGGGGTTATTTTAGGTAGGTAGTGGTATTTTAGGTTTTTATCTTTGGTCTGTTGGTTTATGCGATCGCTTCTAAAACGAGTGCTTTGTGAGATGTTCTCACTTTTAATAGCTGTAGCTTAGGTTGAAAGATAAGTTTCATCTGGTGAGATGATCTCATCCAGGTTTTATCCGCAAAGACAATAATGTCATTTAACCTTTTTTGATACAGGGTGACCTACCACTTTCTCTAACAGTTATATTTGTTTTAAGGGCAGAAAATATACGAATAACTTCTCTTAGTTTAAATCGAGTTAAAAAGAGTGTCAGATTTTTATTGACGGAAACTCATTCTTGTTCCTTAAATTTTTCTTTACGTTCAAGGACTACAGGGAGTTCCCGGTGCCATGTCTCAATTTACACCATCAGCTTACATGTTTACTGTATGGGCTTTAAAAGAGACTTTTACCCCTGAGTTTGTTTCAGTGTTTCTTCACAGCATAATTCGCTAGGAAACATCGGTCTCATCTAGTTTAAAACGATAAAATTGACTTGCAAGTGTTTTTTAAAAACTTATTTGCAAACTAAATACTATTTAACGGAGTATTTTGGCACCAATCGTTTCAGCACCAAAGCTATCTGCTTAATTTGCTAAGTTTCTTTCGGCACCTATAGGTATGTTAGCTTGGTGCCAAATTGGGAACCAAAAAATGTATTAAATTTCATTCCTCATCCCACACCTAGTTTCGTAGTTTCTAGTGATGTGTAATGCTCAAAGCTCTTAAAAAAAAATATCGATACGCTATCACTAGCTTTTACCGTAATTTACTAGGAAATTTAATCATTACTTGATAAGGTAAATTACAAATATGTTACCTAGTCCGATATAATTAGGAAGTCTATTCCCCCAGTAAGAGGAAAAGCGTAAAGATTACTAATTAACAAATATCTCGAGGGACACATTCTGCGTAATACACATTTTTCTTTTAGAAAAAACCTACCAAAAGTAGCTAAATTACATAATGAATGAACGGAGAGCAGTTTGAGAGAGGCTTTAGGCTCCTTAAAGCCCACGTAAGCCAGCAAATTAAACATACAGCAATTACCGATTAACGAATAATCGATTACAATCGACTCGAGTGTAAGAAAATACGCGAATTATTAGGCACGATTGTTAAGATCGATTTTACTTCGATTTTGTAATGGTCTTTGGTGGATTTGATTTCGTTTAAATCCATTTAATATACTTGTGATTAAATTAATAAAATATTGGTGGTGTGTTTAATTGTCAAATTTGACAGGCTTGTTGGTCTAGTGGTTAGTGGCCCTGACTGCTATGCCGGAGGTCGTGGGTTCGATTCCCACCCAGGACAAATGTTTATGTGATGAGCATGATCATTTGTTCTGTGTCTGGGCGTAATTTATCTATAATTTGTATGTATTTAGAAATATATAAGTATGTTTATCAGTTGTCTAGTACCCATAACACAAGCTCTGCTTAGCTTGGGACTAGACGGCGCTGTGTGATAGTTGTGGAATATTATATTATTATTATTATATTAATTTTAGCTTTTGCCCGCGGCGTCGCCCGCGTGCACAAAATATAGCCTATGTCACTAAAGATAAAGCAGCTTTCAATTCTGGATGTGTGGGTCTTGTATATTTGTGTTTTCGTACTAATACTAATAGTAATTGTCTTAAAAAAAAGTGAATAAATCTTCAAAAAATAGAACTTAGCGTGTCAATAGCAAAACATTTTTTTTTCAGTTATTTTAGTTTCTTGCCCGGCTCAGTATTCGGAAATAACAACGCCGCTCGCGGACGCTGTCATTAGATCCTTACGTGAACAGGACTCTGGATACGTGAGCCTGTCTCACGTGTCCTGTGGGCTTTTCTTCTGGAAGGTTAGACATGGTCTATTACGCCGCATAAACACTGAAGATCGATACGATTCTAAAAACCTGCTCTTTTTCAGTTAATCAATACATAGTATAAAACAAAGTCCCCCACCGAATTTGTCTGTCTGTTAGTAATAAACTCAAAAAATACTGCACCGATTTTCAAGCGGTTTTCACCACTTGATAGCGTGATTCTTAAGAATTAGTATACCTATAATTTGTTAAGTTTTCGTATTTATTTCTGTGTACATTAACGATTTTGCTAAATATGTCCGGAAAAATTAAGCTGAAAGGGGAACCGTGTTACCCAGAATTTTAAACGAGCGAAGTCGCGGGCAAAAGCTAGTATCTTATAAAAGCTACATAAGAAAAACATCATATTAAAAAATAACATCTAAATTAATGACCAAATTAGTTACCGTATTTTCAGATTTAATCTAAAAAAAAGTTATGTCCATTTAATTTATCTTAAAGACGGCGTCTAACAGGAAACTGGAACAGTGCATAATTATATTCAAATTGGACACCGGAAATATCTTTAGCTTTCCATACAAATGACACAGTAACACAATTAAGTATCCTCAAATCCTGGAGAGCTTAATTTCTGTCACCAGGATCGCAGAGATTCAAGCATCACGAATGAAGATAAACAACGCGATTTTTTTTTCAAAGCATTATGCTGACTAACATTTGTCAATGTCTCTCGTTAATTGACTGCGCGATATATCATTCGAGGCAACATTAATATGTTGTGGGCGCGTCCGGATATAGGGCGTTCCTTTGTTCGCATGTTATGATAGCGGTGATTATGGTGTTTGGACGTTCTGAAGAGCGCTTTTCGGAATTTTTGGTTGTTGTTTTTTTTTGGAGCACTCAAAAGTGAGTAAGGGTATTGGCTTGGCTTGGCAGACAGTATAGTACACATATTTTCGGTCAACTAGCCCTCTAGCCAAGTTACAACCGTTTCGCTTGCGTCGAACGCTTCGAGTTGACCTTGCCGCAAAATCTTTTGTTCTGACCACGTGACTGAGCGTTGAGAGCGCGTAATTCCCGTGCATTTGAAGCTTTCTACTAGCGTTAACTATTGCAGATTAGCAACTTTGCTAGGGGTACAGGACCTTTATCAAATACACACTTGTGGCTTGAATACTACGATTATTCTAGATTCCAAATACAGATCGTTTTACACAATAGTTTGAACAGATAGAGTTATTTTTAATACCGTGTGGTTTGGATCAGTCATGCGCGATTGCCCTGCACGCGTTACCGATAACCCTTGCAAATGCTTATTTCATACAAGCTCACTCAGCAGGGTCAAAGGCTAGGTACTGAGGTTGACTTCCGATAGGGAAATCCGGGGTCCTTGAAAGCTAGGCAAAGAACGAACATAGGTGTGGTTTTGGCAAATAAAAATGTTATACACCTTCACGCTCCTCTCTAGTGCGGGAGAAGTCATACTTTAAAAAAAGTCCTGCAATGCAAAGGACAATTGAAGAAATAACTAGGTTTTACTCAGTAAAAGTCTGACATGGATCTCGTTCCATACAGAGCGGAAGAAGTTCTTGGACGACCAAGTAGGTAACTGTAGGTTGTAAATGACCCGAGGTGGTAGAGGAATTCATTTTACCACTTAAACTAACTTTCAGTTACACTACAATCGCTAAGAAACTAACCACTACACCCAAAGGTTTGCCGACGGCGAATGGGTAGATCGCTGTCCGACTGAGCCCAAGTCGTCGACTGCGCGCACTGTTCCCGCGCGCATCAAGGAGTTGTCAGCAACAGTAGGGGCCCAGCCAGTCGAAGCCTACTGGGACCTGGGTTATCCGAAAGGAAAGCTCGGCCCAGGTACGAAAGGCACGAAGAAACGGGATGGATTTTTTAATCAGTAAGAGTCTTACACCATCTCACGCTCCGCCCAAGGGCGGGGATGGTATTTGGATGATTTTTACATTACACACAAAATAAAACAAAATACACTACACCCAAAAACAACGCTAGATCATATTATGACAAACATATTTATCAATACATTTCTACAGAACGAGAACCCAAACTGGACCCAATCTCTCACAAAAATCCTGATCTGTAAAACATTCCTGTTGTTTTACTACATTGCACTGTTAGTCCAGTGCTGATACCCAGCTTTACTCGCAAAAGAAAATAAACTAACGCGAAAAAAAAACAGATTTCGCTATCGTGGTCGAAAACAGATATTGACTTTATCCCTGGACTGCGAAAATAAAAGGAAAAAGGTTGGAATAAGCTTCTAGGATTATAAGGTTACGAAGTAAGCTGGGGTTGTGAGGGTGTAGTGAAGAATGATGGTCTAGTGACGTCAGAACTTAAGCCTTAGTGTAATCTGAAGGCGTATGTGATGATGACGTAGTTAGGATGGCTCGTCCATTATGACTGGCAGTTTTTTGGAGTTATGGACGGTAGAGATTGGAACAGTTATTTTCTTTTAGGTGGGAACTATACCCCACCCCTATGTTCCTTTTTTGCCTTGCATTCTAGGACCCCGGGGTTCCCTTTCGGACGACACGGCTCATAGCCCTAGTAGGCTTCGGCCCTGCTACACCCCTACGGTTTAGCTGATATCTCTTTGAGAAGCGCGTGGAACACAACGCTCTGTCAACAACTCGGGCTCGATTCGTATAGTCACCGGTTCGCCGGACGGCAAGATCCATGCTTTTCTAGCATTTCTGTTTCGCAGAAAGAAGCGACTGCCTATCATTCTTCCTTGTTCTGTCCTCTTTAAACAGCATGTGCACGATGCGTTGATCGACGTATGTGACCATAGCTCAAGTTAATTTCTAATATAGGATTGAGATTCGTTATCTTACTTATTGCAAGTTTCATGAACGTCTTTTAAATAAGACGATGAGACATTTGTTTTTTTTATTCGGATTCTATAAGTAGTTATTGAATGAGTTACCTACTTTAAAAAAAAATATTTTTGAATAAGCAGTACCTTTGTGCTGTGTACCTGTATTTATTCTTTTCGAAAGAAAGAAAGAAGAAAGCAAAAAAAAATTATTCGCGCGAAAAAAACGCAATCTTATAACTACGAGTAGCTAACAAACATATAACAACTTGGTGCTGATAGGGAAGACATGCGTCGCATCCGCGCAAAACGGCCGCACGCTCAGGATAAAGCTGCGGCTTCACGCATAATGCGGTGAGACATATTTCGATTTTAATTACTTTTGGGTAAATACATAGATAAAGATAAATAAAAAACTTGTGATGAGATAGCTTTGTCTATGATCAAAGTATATATCCATCATAACTCATGATAGTATACAGTATTATGAGAGTGATAGTGGCTTCAGCCAAAAGCACCAAAGTAAAATATAGGTACAATTTCCTTCATCACATGACAAAAGCTTCCAATATTCTAGGCTACAAAGCATTCACTGACCCAGCACAAAAAAATCTTCTCACACACTCGATATATTCGAAAAAACTTCTGACAAAAAAAAATCTACATCAAAATTAGTTCTTTCATCTCCCATAAAAGACAAATGAAGCTCATAGAGTCACTATCAAACAGCTATTTGGTACAAAAGCTAATAAACAAACTCATTGGGGCGTCCGCATTGAATATTTCAGCGGAGAACGAGCCCCCAATAATAATGAGTTGATGAATATGCGAGGACAGCGAGCGTTCGGATCACGATTTTCAGAGATTCGCTCTTGACGGTTTGAACGCTGTGTTGAGAAAAGCTTTTTTTTGTCTTTTTCTGGAAACTTAAGCAAGTCTTTTTTGTATATTTCTGGGAACCTAAGCGAATCTTTTTTTGTATATCTTTGGGAACATAAATGGGTCTATTTTTGTATATTTTTTGGGAATATAATTTGCTACGACAAGTAATGGGCAACTACCCACTACTCGTAGTCCGGCCATCCTGTAACATTCCGGATCGTGCTCAAGTCGTTGACACTGTGTAGGATTCAGCGAGCGTCTCAAAAAGATTTCAGCAAAACCGTAGAGGATCAGCAGCTCACCGGAAATTAGTATCTTCGTCCGTTCATTAGCAGAACCAGCTCAGGACTGGATTCAAGGATAGGTCCAGCAGAGTCGTTGCCCGCTAGGATCACGTTCTAAATCTAATGGGCAACTGAATGACACAGGTGTTGTCTTGGTCAGTGAAAGTCTAACACGCCCGGTCTCCACTCTATAGCGGAAGAAGGCATTGGATAATTTCTTAACTCAGAGAAGAGACAAAGTTTTAAGAAATGTGGCAAGTGCGAGTCGGACTCACGCATTGAGGGTTTAGTACAAACTTACGTACTCTATGAATTTTGATTCCCTTAAGAGTGTCGAAATACACGTTTTTGTGCGGCATAAAGTCGTATCTTTTTTTTTCGTTAACTTAAAAGTTTTTTTTAAACATCTTCAAGGAACCTTAGACATTAGTATATGGTTTTAATTTCATCTCTTTACCTCCACGCGTTCTCGAGATAAAAGGTCTTGACAGATAGATATACAGACGGACAATAAAATGATCCTAAAAAGGTAGCGTTTTTCCTTTTGAGGTAAGGAACCCTAAAAAGGAGAAAAATGTGCTTAAAACCTCTAACTCCACATAACATTAAAAGACTTTTGAAAATTAGTCCAAAAAGGTCTCTTTTTTCAATTGACTGTTCACCCTTCTCCAGGACAGGCTACCAATACTAATGAGCTGATAAATATGCGATGCAGACAGTTCGACGATTTTGAATATTGATTTTAGGGAACAGTTGTTCTCCGGTAGATTTGGAAGCATACAGGTGGAAGTTTTACTAATCACTTGGTATATTGTACTTTGGAAATAGACCGTTTTGTTAAGGTGATGTAGGATTTTTTTTTGTGAATAGATGTTTTCTAAAGAAATCTACATCACTATTATTATGAAGAGGTAAAGTTTTTTTTGTGTTTGTTTATAGGAGGTAATGTCTAAAAGTACTGATCCAATTGCTAAAATGTTTTCACCGATAGAAAGCTGTTTTCTTCCTGAGTGATGTGAGCTATATTTTATATACGCAAGCGAAACCGCGGACAAAAGTTAGTGAAATATACAAATGAAAATGTTTCCGGCAGTTGCTCTTTGCGTTCCGAGGCTAACTCAATCAATGTGGCGTTGGTAAGCCTGCTAGGCTCCTACGGTTTTCTTTACATTTCTTTGAGGTTTCGGTCCTTACCAGATACCTGGACGGTGAGTTTTCCCATTGCTCGTCGTCCATTAGCCCTATCCGGCAAACAACTGTGACAGCAAAGATTGTTTGTTTTGTATGAGTTAATATTTATTTGAGTTCATGGTGATCTTTCACTCAAAAGTGCTATTGTTTCATATTTTTTAATAAATTATGTATATAAAAATTATCTCTTTATTCATTTAAATACAGTATAAATTATATAATTCAATAAAAAGATATATAAATATTAATATTATGGGCAAAACCAAAGTAGAAGCAAGTATGAAATAATCATAACACTAAGTAGGTATTTATTTCATTACATGTTCGTGCTTCCAGACTTAGCGTCCAAAACGCTGCGTTCAAACCGCTGCACGTCCTAAACTCGGTTAATTTTACTTTCATAAGGAATGAAACGCCACGTCTGAAGAACTTTTAACGTCACCGATAAATTGCCCGAGCTCGCTTCGTTAGTAATTAAATACGCATATATTCAAGAGAAATAGCCCAACGGCTATTTGAAGGCGTTGACGAGCTATCAAATGGTAACTAGGTCAAATCTTGGCCAATATACTCTTTGTGAGATATCGTCATATACACAGATTTTGTATTTTATTGATGGTCTATAATATGCCTTTGTAGGTGTGTTAGACCATCGCGCGCGTGCGAGTTTTTTTTTTATAAAATCACAAAAAAAAACTGTTTTTTTTTTTTTCAGGAAAAACGATGATGTAGAGACCAACTTTAAGAGAAAATTTTGATTGAAAATTATGCGTACAGGTATAATTTGTTTTTTTTTTTGAGTACATTATAAAGGGCAAAAGTTCACGCATTGAATATTTTCAGAGGCCATTATTGGATAAGTTTTACACAATATGATTTGATTTCAATTAAAACCTAGATTCTATACCATCCACAATATTATCTGTGTTTCCAAAATACCAAAAGAAAGACTGATGTCACGTCATCATCACGACGCTCTTAAGTTCTGATTCCGTCGATTGAAAAAAACAAACCAAAGATAGCAAAAGGTATTAAGCAAATAAAATTAAAACATTCCCCACTCATTAGTAGATGAGTTTATAAATCTAACTACATCTCTATCCTACATCAAACAAAAGAGAGAGACGCGCATCAAACAGTTGATTTAAACAACAGTTATTTCAGAACAAATATTTGACTTTACTAACAAGGATGGTTTAATTTGCTAACTCAATAATAAGATATAAACAATAATTGAATGAATTATTCAAACAATATGTTGTCTTGGGTTTTAATTTATGCGCAGCGGGAGTTTCTGCCGATCCGGAGTTATGGGGACTCTAATATATGTACATGCATGTCGAATGAAGATGTGGGTCAATGTTGCTGCCGTGACGAGGGTAGGCTGATGTCTACCTTCTCTTTACGAAGGAAACTGGTGTGATTTTTTTAAATTATTGAGCGGTACTCGCTTGATCACTATCTCACCTGATGGTAAGCGGCGCTGTAGTCAACCATGGAGCATAGTTCATCATCATCATTTCAGCTGAAAGATGTCCACTGTTGGACATAGGCTTCCACAAGTGTCGGCATAACGAACGGTCCTGTGCGTCTCGCATCCATCGGATTCCTGCGACACTCACCAGGTTACCAGTCCAACTTATGGGAGGCCTTTCAACGCTGTTTTATTTGGTACGTGGTCGCCATTCCAGAACCTTTGGTTCCCATCGCCCATCTGTTCAGCGAGCAATGTGCTCTACCCACTGCCTCCTAGGTTTGGCGATTCTTCCGGGTAAGTCGGTAAACTTGATTTTTCGGCGGATATCTTCATTTCTGATGTATTTACGCAAGGAAATTCAAGTATGGTTGCCTAGAAGTATACTACTATTTACTCTTGACTTAAAGACTCGAACGGATTTCGATGAAACTTAGTACAAAGCTAGATCAAGTCTTGGAATAGTACATAGGATACTTTTTATCTTAGGAATATATTCTCTTGTACTTTATGTAGGCTTTTATCTTAGGAGTATGTTATGCTCGAGCTGGTAGTCGTATTTTTAAATACTTTGACCCTATTTGTCGACGTGGAGGTGACTCCATCAAACGCCTTGTTTTATAATGAAAGGTAGATGGAACAAGGCCGCGTGGCAGATCACCGATGCGATGTTCTGACCAAATCCAAACGTCTGTTGGCGGTCCATTGAACGAGTGCAACCGGGTGACTGCCAGTAGGCATTAGTGGAGGGACGTCGTACGGCGTAACCTGATGGCTTCCGAAGAGCTACTTTCGTGATAACCACGACCATTCTGGCAAGAGTGAAACGACCAAGAAGATGTTCTCTTGGGATTTTTTTTTACAATCACGCGGGTAAAACTGCTGACAGAAGCTAGTGTGTTTATAAAGTTGTTGACAAAATAAACTTCATGACAAAGTAAACTTGCAGTGTTCACGACAGCTGTGTTTCCGAACTTAAGCATTCGTTCATATCTCGAATATTAATCAGTTTTCTCAAATTTTAATTCAAACCTTGTCTTAGTTGATTACGTATGCTTGGGAGACTGTGAGATATAAGAGGACTTCGTTATAGCTACGTGTTTTTTGTTCTAAACAATTTATTTTTAAATTTTCAAAATGTATTCTGTAGTTTTTTTTTGTGTCGTAATAGCTGTATTTTGTTTTTAAGTAATTTAATGAGCTGTACATAATTTGTATCTTTTCTAATTAATACAATTGTCGTTGTGTCGTTCTGGTTAAATTAGTTATCTTTTCTAGCAAACTCAAACTCAGCCTTTTTGATCTCACTGCTGGAACTCAGGCCTCCTCTCTAGGAGAGCGAATGAGCCGTAATCCACCACGCGGGCCTAACGGTGGTGAATGTCACATATCTTCGAATTTTTGGTTCTAGAACATGCCGGTTTCCTTACTATGTTTTCCTTCACCGTTTTGAGAGCAGTGATAATGAAAGAAATTACACAAAAAATGCGCCTGACAGTGTTATAACCCGCAAGTACAACTCGCAAGTCGGAGCCATTACCACTCGGCCACCACAGCTCTCAAGCAAACTTACCACAGTTTTCTTTTAAGCGGGAAATTATCTAATGATATCTACCGCCCTTGGACGGAGCAAAATCAAAATCAAAGCATTTATTTCAAATAGATCATTTGCAGGCACTTTTGAATAGTCAAATGTCGGTCAGTCCAAGAAAAGTGAAGGTAAATTGCACGTTCCAAAACGTAGGATGCCTATGGAGAAGAACGTGCAAGAGCGGAAGGGCGTGTCAGACTTTTACTGACCAAACCCCATTCCTCTTCCTTCTTTGCCTTGACTCCAGGGCCCCGGGGTTCTCTTTCGTATATCATGTATCTCAAAGTCTATGCTAAATACGTCATGTTTGAAGGCTCTAAACAGAAGTTTCAAAGGTAAACGAACTATAACTTTCAACCTCTTACACTAAACAGTTTGACTTTTAAAAGAATCAAGATAACGACTTAACAGCGAGTTCATTTTGGTGCTATTACGCTTGACACACATGCATTTTCAAGATAAGCTTGATTGATAGGCCCTTTTAGTTTTAATTGTACATATTCGTGTTTTGAGCAGGGCATAGCTCGCAGAATAGTTGATGGAGCTGAAAGGTCCTGGAGTGGCAACCGCGTGCTAGATACGCAGCGTTAAAAGGTCGAGAAGAAGTATCAGGCTCCTTCTGTTAGCGAAGGAGGCGGCTGCAGACGTGAAGGAATGCACTTCCTAACGCCCAGTCAATGGGACCGGACCCCGATTTTCAGCTATCGTAGGCGTGGGCTAGCGGATGATGAGAAACGGATAGCTTACTATCCGACCGTCCGGTAACCGTCCGGGCAGAACCCAATTCGTTAACGATGTATACGCGTAGTGTTCCAGTTGCCGTAGACATCCTGCAAGCTGAAGCTTAATGAGGTCATGATTTCGTTTCTGAAATGAAAAATCAAGGCAAAGTTCCGTCTTTGCCGGATAGGAGTAGGTTTTAGTCAGTAAAAGTCTGACACGCCCTCACGCTCCGCCCTAAAGCGGGAAAAGTCATTGGATAATTAGCATTGCAAAAGTACAAAGGCAAAATTACGCACTATCTACCAACATTTTAATAGATGCGTTTATATTTTCTTTGCTGAAGATTTTTTGTCATTTTCAGTGGCGTAGATATTAAAATAAAGCCCGAATTCAGATAAACAAAAAACTGGCCCTTTACAAAGATGCCTGGTTTTAATCATGGGAAATGAAATGAAAATGTAATATTTTCCGGTTCTTAATTTACAATTTTAAGATCAAAGCTTGTTCCAGTTTTTCCTAAATAATTTATTTTACTATAGAAATTTTTGGCCTCTTTTCATGTTGTTAAGACTTTGCAAGTTCGAAAACTCAATGTTTGTTTTGTTTCAAATCTATCTAGAAACAATAATTTATTAAAAAACAAGAACCAAGAACTTTAGTTGTATCTACACACATTCTTTGTGCGTACAGCTAAGGAGTGGAATTCCCTGTCAGGGTCTGTGTTTCCTGATGGCTACAAACTGAGGGTTTCTTAAGTCAGGAGTGACTAGCTTACTTCTAGGTAAGCACGCCCCATCGTCGACTGCATCGTCACTTTTCATAAGGTGAGACAGCAGTCAAGCGTAAACCTAACAAAAAAAAAACTACAACATTAATTCCATCGTTAGAAAAAAAAAACCAATTATCGCAATCCTATTTTACAAACAATACAAAAAACTATCGATACATCGGTACTGCACTATTTAACCCTAATCCCACTACCTATGTATACATAGCTCTATACATATAATATTCCTTTCCCTCGCGTGCTGCCAATCAATTTGATCAACAGAACGATTATTATGAAAAAAAAAATTGTAGCCCACTTTGCGATAAAATCCGTGATAATGTACCCCACATTGGTCCTCTGACATGACCGGATTATTGTTTCAATATGATTATTTTTTGACAGCTTTATTGGGGTACCCACGTACCCCACGGATTTGCTTGAAGTTGAGTTGATTGTCATGTTTTTTACGGTTGAGATTAAATTTTGGTTTTATGGACTTCCACAGAACAACCTACTTTAAGTGAATATAAAACATTTTTTTAGTGCAAGAACCTCCAATAACTCCTCCTGCTCTGGGTGCAGTGAAAGAATGGCAGACTTTTACTGCACCCAGCACAGGTAAGGTCAATTTCGGGGTGGAGGAATCCTTGTTCCTGGTTTTAGATTCCCTTGACCCTTACACCCACCCCAATCGTCAATCGACATTGGGAGAGACTTTCAAACGTTGGGTCTTTCAGTACGCGGCCGCTACTCTTAAGATAGTACTACAGCGCACAAGTGTGCCAGGTATGTCGTATCTGGGTACGTCAGTCTCCTTACATTTTATATAGAAACTAGACTTGTAGATCCACACTTAATCCACGCCACGCGACGTCGTTCTACGTACAAATCAGACGTACTGCACATGTGCGTCGGTCTAATGTAGTTCTAGTTTAAAACCTTTTGGCTCCAACGACCATGTTTTCCTCGAGCAATGTGTCCTGCTATTAAAGTGTGGCGATAGTTTGAGCTTTATTATTTATTTAATCTTCCTGTGGATATCTTTATTCCTAGTTCGATGACGCCATGAAACTTCAAGTATTTTTTTTTTATTCCCTGAAACTGCAATTTGTCGATTCGATATTAAACGAGAAATTAAGTAGCTCATTTGGCACGACCATGGAGCAATGTAAAAAAGGCTTGTGTCCTTGTAACGGGTATATCCATACTAATATTATAAAAGCAAAAGTGAGTTTGTTTGTTACGTCTTCACGCCTAAATGGCAAAACCGCTTTTAATGAATTTTGGTACAGAGATAGTTGGGATCCTGGAGACGGACATTAAAGTGAGTAAAGGGGGAGAAAGAGGGAAGTCAAGTACAAATATTATTATGAAATTAAAGTATGTTAATAAACGCGGACGAAGCCGCGGGTAAAAGCTCTATAAATAGTCTGTACACAGCCTAGACTTTTGTAGGTTTTATAAGTTAATATAATAATGTATCTCACAAAGTTCCCAAGCATTGTTCAGGGTTAAAATTCAATTTATAATATTTTGTCACCAACAATGGGTAGTCGATCGGAATGTTCCCGATTTTTCCAATGACCCATTTTTATGGCTCACATACTCTCACATACGTTGTGTACGGAGTGTTATTTATATTTATAAAGAGAGCTTCGATTTTACGGAGAAAATCGGGTTTTGATTTTATATTTGCAATTTAAATTACTGAAGAATTAAATAGGTAAAAATATTTAAAGTATTTTTAATTACTTTTTTTTTGTTGTAACCCAAACTGTGTTACTTTTATAGCAGTTATCTCATGTGAAGGGACAGTGAAAACAGACAAAGAAAATATGGAGAGATTGTGTGCACTGGATCTCTTTTTTTCATAGAGAGTCAGTGATAGCGTACCTTGTGATAGAATAGAAGAAAAAATTGTGTTACACCAACCCCAAGTAACTTGGGACCATCGCCGTGCCCTCGTGGGAGCGATCGGCGGCGGAGACCTCTCGCGCTGGGCCCTGGTCGAGGCCATGGTCCGGAGTGAGGAGGAATGGCAGGCGGTCGCCTCCTTCTGCGAAGCAGTAATGCTTGCAAAGGAGGAGGCCGACCGCATCAGGCAACGGCGCCCTCGCCGCCGTCGCCGGGATTCCGATCCCGATTTCCGGCCACCGTAGACGCGGGCTCGCGGACGGCGAGCCATGGGTAGCTCGCTGTCCGATCGTCCGGTAATGGACCGAGTCCAAGACGTCGACGGCGCGCACTGTTCCCGCGCGCCTCAATTAGTTGTCAGCAGCAGGAGGGGCCCAGCTGGGTCGAAGCAGACTGGGGACAGGGTTGTCCGAAAGGGAGCTCGTGCCCCGGTATGAAGGCTAGAAGGAACGGCGCGGGGTTTTTAGTCAGTAAGAGTCTGACACTGTCTCCCGCTCTACCCAAGAGCGGGTTTCGTCAAAGATGATTTTCCCCGTCGAAAAAAAAAAAAAGTAACTTGGGACAGGGGCGGGAAGATGATGATGAAATGTTAACTCATCATGGCAAGATACAGGCACAAAATAAATAGGTACGGAAGACAAACTCATGTAGGTATGTACTTCACTTTTTATACCTACGCTAGGTGGACGCACGCTAATGAGCGTTGAAGCCGGAACTGTTCGAAAAGCGGGCCGAGGCGCTCCGAGATATTGTGTCCGTGAGCGGTGTCTATGTGTGCGTTGCTCGAGCGCGCTTTGTATGTAGATTGACTTCTTTATATATTTTGTGATACAAGTTTGGGTGTAGGCTTTCGTACACGTTTCTGTGTGCGGAAACACGCGCACACACACACACAGCGCTCCGTATTATAAAAAATAGGTGACACACACACAGGAACAATATGTACGTGAATTTTCCAACACATTACAGTCGTGTACGTAAACTAGCTTCAGCAAGCCATCACCCCTGCGTGAAAGTAAAAAAAATATATAGTTTTTTATACTCAGTGATAAAATTTTTGAAAAAAGAAATGTTGGAAAGCTATCCATTAGTTTTTTAAATTTTATTATTTATAAACAAAAAAAGAACAGTACAATTTTATTTACTTTAATCGTATTAATATAATATGAGTAAACTAGAAATAGCTTTTAAAATAGACTATAAATTCACTAACATAGTATTGTAGCACATTTAGTAATCCACTATCTATCACTAGCCATACATCCACAATGCTTTTTGTTCCCTTTTAAATCCCTGTTACAAAATAAACAATGTACAGAATAAAAATGTTAAAACCTTAACACAATAATCATTGAAACACACAAAGTTGACAAAGCCCATTGAAAATTTTAATTCTCACGAACAATTTGGCAAGCAAGCTTCATCCCATTTACAATAAAATACTTTACAAATTAATTATACATGCAAATACTGAAGAAACAAAATAAACATCTCCACAAAAGATGTAAAATATTCAGATTACTAAACATGCAAGTGAAATTATAATTTCCTAAACAATATCATGCTAATTTTTTATATAACCCGCCTGAAAAAGGTACTCTTTTTAAAGTATAATTTAACACAAATTAATGTTACACATTTATAATTCATGAGTAGATAAAGCATGTTGGAAGAACACGATATTTTCTAAGTTTAATGCTGGTGTTTATGTTAATAACTGATATATTTATGAGTTTTATGTAACACATAATATGATTTAAAAGAGTCTCCGTGAAGTTTCTTGCACGTTCTTCTCCATAAAGATCTACGCTTTGGAACGTGCAAAGTAGCTTCACTTTTCTTGGACTGACCGACATTTGAGTATCCAAAGTGCCTGCAAATAATTTATTTCAAATAATAAATGATTTTAATTCTGATTCAGTTTTATTTTTGAGGAATTTCAAGAAATTCCAGATCCATGTCAGATTTTTACTGACTAAAAATCCTCTCCTGTTCCTTCTTTGCCATTGTGCCAGTACACGCCGTCAACCATTGCTCGCCGTTCGAAAGCCCGCGCCTGCGGTGGTTAGAAATCTGAATGCTGGAGCGTGAGGGTCATTGCCTCACGAGTGAAGCAACAAGATTAATAATAACTAATTTCCTGCTCACCATGCAACAGGAAAAAATACGCGTAAAGATACCAAAACAGACCCTTTTTGCAAGATAACTCTCTATACTAGTACATACGCAAGGTAATCCCTTAAGATTTATTGTCCAGAATTAACGTTAAATAAAGAAGGGTATATGATATATGGCGGTAGTAATAACACAAGTTGTGCGAGTAGGTTAAAATGTAACGGAGGATGAATATAATCTTTGGGTAGTTGCCATATGGTAGGATAGTAATGTGGTCGTTCGAGATTGTCCACTAGGGTTATATTACTACCCACCTACGTAGATACTTCAAGGATATCATAGCGTAATCAGCCTTTTTAATGCTCCCACTGCTGGGACTCAGGTGTCCTCTCTAGGAGAGGGATGGGGCCGTAATCCACCACGCGGGTTCGGTACGGGTTGGTGAATGTCACATGTTTTCAAATTTTTGGTTCTAGAACATGCTGGTTTCCTCACGATGTTTTCTTCACCGTTTTGAAAGCAGTGGCGATGAAATAAAGCCCACCCACGTGGGCCCATTCCCTCTCCTAGAGAGAGAGAGGAAGCCTGAGTCCCAGCAGTGGGAACATTAAAAAAAAAAATTGATAATGATGATGGAGATGATTGAATTTAATTGATGTCCCACACAAAAAAAAAACGCATTAGAAAATATCATTTTTTTTTTTCATAACAACGTCCAGTACGTTTCCATTCCAAAAGCTCATCTAAAACAGTATCCCAGCCGATCACAGCCCCGTTAAAATAGCGTCCAAGTCAATGGCCACTACATTCATTTCTGCAGTGTCGGCATTGTACTGCGCGCTTTGTTCGCTCTCTTTGTCCTTATCAACGCTATCTGCGCACAATGGACAGAAAAATTGGCTTTCTATGGTTTCTGGAGCCAGTTATTAATATTCCATAATAGGCTCTCTTGTGAGGGCTGTTTATGTGGCGTGGAGAAATTAATTATAGTTTACTGCTTATATTGTTGGCGAGGAAATTCAATTTTGTTAAGCGTCTTTGTGTTAAAGCATGTTAGTTTTTTTAAGTGGTATGTTTTTTTTTTATAAAATGGGGTTGCTTGTAGGATCGAACCCGAGTCATAGATAGCGCGTAGTATTCTACGCGCATCTTAAAGAGATGCTTGTAATACCGTAGGTATCCAATAGGGTCCATGATCGTTAAGGCCACGGGAAATTCCTACATAAAGTGTAGGTATACCTGACAGGTGTGGTTAGTCAGTAAGAGTCTGACAAGCCCTCCTGCACCACCATAGAACGGAAGAAGTCATTAAATGAATCACCCGCCTTAAAAAAATAGTGTTTTGGGTTTTTATATACTACTCTGTCAAGAAAGTACCGGGAAAAGATCAATAATACACAAAATGTCTGTTATTCATCCAAATTTATTTTATCACCTTCAAAGTATGCTCCTTTAGAAACGATACACTTGCGCCAACGAATAATCCATTCATCAAAACATTTTTTAAACGCTGCTTCCTGAATTGAGTTCAGTTCTCGCCGCGAATTCTCCTTTATGTCTTCTATCGATTGAAAACGGGTGCCACGAAGTGGTAATTTGAGTTTAGGAAAAAGAAAAAAGTCAGCAGGAGCCCTATCTGGTGATTATGGTGGTTGCTGGATGGTATTTGTTGAGTGTTTGGTCAAAAATTCGTTCACAATGATAGCCTTGTGCGAAGGCGCATTGTCGTGGTGCAAAATCCAAGAATTTTCTTTCCACAAATCTGGCCTTTTTCGTCGAATTTGCTCTCTTAAACGCTGCATAACGCTCAAATAATATTCTTTATTTACCGTTAGACCTTCCGGTAAGAATTCAGAGTGCACAACACCGCGGTAGTCAAAGAAAACAGTCAACATGACTTTGACTTTTGATCGACTTTGGCGTGGTTTTTTCGGTTTCGGATCAGTTGGAAGGCGCCACTCCGAAGCTTGTTAACTAGTTTGCATGTCAAACTCGTAAACCCACGTCTCGTTACCAGTAACAATGCGTTTCATGAATGTTGGGTCCGAACTGACTCGTTCTAGCATGTCCTCAGCGACTTTCATGCGATTGAGTTTTTGGAGAAAATTCAGATCTTTTGGGACTAGCCGAGCAGCAACATGTTTCATACCCAAATGATTAGTTAAAATGGTACGGATCGACTCGTGAGATACAGAAAGTTCGGCGGCTATCTCTCTCAGAGTTGAATGGGGATTTTCAGTCACTATTTCCTTCACTTTTGCGATGTTAACTTCAGTTGCAGACGTTGACGGCCTACCAGAGCGAGGCAAATCTTCCATCACATCTCGACCGCTTTTGAACGCTTTGAACCACTCATAAGCACGAGTTTTTGATAAAGTCGATTCACCGTAAGCCTTCTGTAACATTTTCAGTGACTCTGCACACGAAATTCCATTAGCGATGCAAAATTTAAGACAAACTCTTTGTTCGATATTTTTGTCCATTATGAAATTCGCAATACACACTATATATGATATTACTAAAACCAGCACTGTATTTAATATAAATAACAGATGCAACTCAAACTCCGCGCCAAAATGGAAAACAGTTGTGCCAATCTAACAACTACAAAAAAACAAAAATTTGAATTTGGAACCATAAACAAATCATCCATTCCCGATACTTTTTTGACTGAATGTAGGTATATATAAAAAAGTGACTCTCTTTAAATTTTTTCTTTCGTTGCATACTTTTGATAGGACTAAATAACCTCACAAAATTGAAACTCAAAAGAAAATCATTCCCACACTTACAAATAACCCCAATTCTTCAGAAGTCTCGATTCTCAACTGATCAGTGTTGCCATAACAATTACAACATTACCGAAAATCTGTACACATTTCGCTGAGCGTTGCAATAACAGACGATGTCACGCCGCCTGACCGAAACAGGGTAAGGGCGTGACTGTACCCGAAAGTTTTGTCCCGCACCGACGGGATGAAGTAAGGAGTGCCGAAGGTCAACTCTTTACGACTAGTGAATTCGAATTTTAATTCAAACCACTCTTCTTTTCAACTGTACCTTCCACTGTTAACCCTTCAGATACCGTCAATTAGAGACACAATAGTAAGACAATAGATGCGCGGCCACCGGTGGTCGCTTGGGGATTCATGAATTAACTTATTGAAAAATGTTGTGCATAGCAAAACTTTTTGGCAAGTATTTTAAGACTAGGGAATAAACTAGAGCATAGTGGAATAACTGCATAACTGGTACACGTGTCTACATACACATATCCAAGACGACATAATTATAAATTTGGACTTGTTTCGAGTATTCTACTTTCACACCTAATTAAGTTTTCTGAAGATTTCTTTCTATTTTTTACATGGAATTTTTTGGGTACAATATTTTAAAAAACTATACTTATGTACGTATATCTACGAATCAGCTGTTGTTCATTTTATGTTTCAAGATCATAGCATCAATTAAGATTTTTCTTAAGCAAATAACAAGCCGACACCCGACTTCGTTCTTCAAAAAGTCTATACGAAGCGATTTCAACTTAAACCCAAAAAGAATTACTTGATAATTATTTACGTTTACGTCATCTTGTGTACCATCAAAGACACTTCCACCTGACTACTGCTAAGTTCATTTTTGCTCGCACTGCAAACGAAAATTTCAAAGGTTTTGGTTTGGCGCCGCGTCGCAGGAATCAAGCGATATTCTTTTTAAGTGATCAGGAGAAATGACCGTGATACTACATCAAACGCTCGTACAACTAGACGTTTGGAAACAGTACGAGAGTGAAACAACCCTACGTATGCAAGTACATGATATGTAGACGTATGCACACATAGACATCATCTTTGTGTACGTCCATTTTCACTCCTCGACCACATCATCGCTTACTATCAGGTGAGATGGTGGTCGAGCCTATCAATAATAAAAAAAGTTATAAGGACCCGATCTTCTGCATCTTTCTTTTTTTGTGACCACGTATTTCAACCATCAAGTTGTTTATTGGTTACTATGAATTTTTCCAACAATATTATGCCTGGATTGAGTTGTGGTTTGTTTGTAAAATGTTCATTTTTATTAGTTTGTGAAACATGGCTTTTTGGGAATGATTTGTTAGGCTTTTTTTTACGTTTGACCACCATTTCACCTGATGGTAAGCTATAATATGATGACGGCCTTAGCCTAGAAGTAACCTAAGATCACTAGCTTGTAGCTAACAGACTTAGGCAGGGGATTATACTCCTTAGTTAGGTATCATCATTATCATTTCAGCCGAAAGACGTCCACTGTTGCACATAGGCCTCCCTTTGGTGTCACCATAATGACCGGTCCTATGCGTCTCATACCCGCCGGATTCTCGCGATCCTCACCAGGTTATCGATCCGCCTTCCAACGCTGCGTCTTTCAGTAAGTGTGGTAGTTAGGAATACGCACAAAAATATGTGTTCTCGAATCGTTTTGTGCAGGTGAGATGATCCCCATGTATCAGTGTTGCACTACCGTACGGAACTAATAATTTTAGAAAAAGGTTATCATTTATTGTAGAAAAAGAATAATTATTTCTATTTTTAATGTTTTATACTTTATTTATCAAACAAAAAACACAAGCAAAAAAAAATGTGCTGCTTTAGTAAGTAAGCGTTATACCATTTTAATTTTATACTACAAAAAGCTAATTATTATTACACGAAGGAAAACATTATCAAAAAATATTATCATAACACAACAAACGGAATTATACAAACGTGATTTACAATATATTAAAAATATCTAAAATACCCGCTGTGGAGTTATTGGAGCACCTTCTATAACAAAATTTCTTAACAAGAAAAAGAGCAAAGGAAAATTGTTGAAGAACAAAGAACATTAATTTAATTTTGTTTGCCTTTCTTTCTTTGGCTAAATACTTGATTCAAAATAATATATAAAAACCGGCCAAATGCGATTCGGACTCACGAACAAAGAATTCCGTACCTACCATTCGTAGCAAAAAACGGCGAAAAAAACATGTTTAATGTATGGAAACCCCACTTGAATATTTATTTTATTCTATTTTTAGTATTTCTTGCTATGGCGGCATCACAATCTGTGGAAATTTCAACTGTTTTAGACGAATCATACGACCCCAGTTCTGTCGTTTAACTACCAAGTTCCTATAGCCACCTTCCAGTTCTATTTATTTATTTATTTTATTTATATATACTTTATTGCACATCAAAAATAAAAATTTACAAAAACGAAACCATACAATAGAAAACACAATTGGCGGCCTTATCGCACCAGGCGATTTCTTCCAGGCAACCTAGAATGGACAGAGATTGCCTAGACACAAAACGGGGTTGCACTTGGTGCAAATAATTATAAAAGTAAACAAAACTTATTCAATACTTAAAGCTAAAATAGATACACATATACATACATACAAAATATATAGGTATAAGCAAGAGAGTAAGTGAAGTTCTATCATCATATCATCATCATCATATCAGCCGAAAGACGCCCACTGCTGAATATAGGCCTCCCCACGACCGGTCCTGTGCGTCACGTATCCGTCGGATTCCTGCGACCCTACCAGGTCGTCGGTCAACCTTGTTGGAGGCCTTCCGACACTGCGTCTTCCGGTACGTGGTCGCCACTCCAGAACCTTCCATCCACATCGACCATCTGTTCTGCGTGCAATGTGCCCTGCCCATTGCCACTTAAGTTTGGCGACTCTTCGATCTATGTCGGTAACTTTGCAATTTTGTAATTTTGCATTGTCATCTGATTTACACATGCATGCAAAATTTCAGCTCAATCGGTAACCGGGAAGTGGGTCAAATTTAATTTACAAGATTTGATTACAGACAAATATCGGGACAGGTGAAACTAAATAAAAGCTTGTAAAAACTGCAAGTAGTTGCTTTAATGCAAATGCAAAAGCGCCCTAAAATTGAAAAAAAAAAAACACTTTTCACTTCCTGATCACGCATGGTATGCGCAAAGCTTCAGGAATTTAATTTTAGGTCGCCAAACAAAAACTGAAATAAACAAAAACACCTTTATACAACAAAATAATGGAAAGTTCCAACAAACTGTAGCAAGTTTGTGTTTGATTTTATTCAAATACTAACGGAGAATAGAACATTTTCCAGCGGATGAGAACAACTTCCCAAAGCAGGCGCTATTATTCCATTCTGTGATTCCATATTCCATTGAACGTATATTATTAGAATATAGCTGAAGTTTTACAATTTGACAAAATATTATGAAAGTAATTGTTCTGTTTGATGGTAGAGATTTTAATGTGTGTGTGAGTGGAGACCGCCCTGACTTATGAGTTGTAGGGCGCGGGATCAGACCCATTCAGGCACATTCATCATCTTCCTGCCCTTGTCCCGTTTTATTTGGGGTCAGCGCAACACGTTTTTTTCCTTCATTCTGTCCTGTCACTCGTCACGCTATCACTAACTCCCTTTTCTTTTATATCACATCTCACGCAATCCATCCACCTTTTCTTTGGCCTCTCTCTCCCCCTCCAGCCATCCACATGTAAACTCATAACTTTTTTAGCAACATGCGTTTCGTCCCTCCTTTTCACATGACCATACCAAGACAAACGATTCCCTTCCATTATTATATCATCACCACTGCTCTCAAAACGGTGAAGGAAACCATCGTGAGGAAACCGGCATGCCCTAGAACCTAAAATTCGAAGACGTGACATCCACCAACCCACCCTGGTCCCGCGTGGTGGATTACGGCTCTTTCCCTCTCCTAGAGAGGAGACCTGAATTCCAAAAGTGGGAACAGTATAAGGCCGACTATGCTATGCTATGATATTACAATGATAACATATTCATAAAGCAAACAAACGGCTTCACGTAACAGAATAAACAAAAAATCGGTATTGGTTCATTTTATTTGACAGCAGTTATTATTTATTAGTGAACTAGCTTTTGCCCGCGCGGCTTCGCTCCCGCTCTTACTATACCTAACTCTACTCTACTCTACCCTACCCTACTCTACCCTACTCTACCCTACTCTACCCTACTCTACCCTACTCTACCCTACTCTACCCTACCCTACCCTACCCTACTCTACCCTACTCTACCCTACTCTACCCTACTCTACCCTACTCTACCCTACTCTACCCTACTCTACCCTACTCTACCCTACTCTACCTTACTCTACCCTACTCTACCCTACTCTACCCTACTCTACCCTACCCTACCCTACCCTACCCTACTCTACCCTACTCTACTCTACCCTACTCTACCCTACTCTACCCTACTCTACCCTACACTACCCTAATTTTTTTTCCATAAGAACCTTCTCCTCACAATAACAATCACAACAAAAAAAAAAACAGCCTAATCGGTCAAGCCGTTTTCATGCCAAGTCGTGACAACGGAAAACGGGGGTCATTTTTATATATATAGATTTATCAATTTCATGACATTTAACTGATTGTAGTATCTGTGTAAATAATTACCTCATAAAATATACAAAATGCGTGTTAATGATACTGCTATAAAAGTTTTACTGACCCACCGCTTGATCAACATGCGGCAGATATATCTAGCCTAGTCCAACTTAAGCTGGGCAGCCTGTTTTTCACCACCGCTTTGAGAGTAGTAGTGATAAAAAAAATATACGAAGCAATGCGACTGGCTAGGTTTGAACCTGCAAGCTACTTTATAATGCATATATAGTATTAGTATATAGTATTATATTATTATATTATTAATATATAGTATTAGTGTGATAATACAGGAGTATTATACACAACAGGACTATAAAACAAGCCTACTGGGGCCAGAGTTATCCGAAAGGGCGCTCGAGCCCCATTATGAAGGCCAAAAGAAACGGGGTGGATTTTCAGTCAGTAAGAATCTGACACTATCTCCCGCTCCGCCGAAGAGTGAGGGTTGTTATTGGATGATTTTTGCCCACCGAAAAAAAAGAACTATAAAACAAAGTCAAAACATTGTAACAACAGTAACAAATAACCGTACTTCCACAACATAACGACATGAATAATGTCATTGCTGAGTATTCAATTGAAATCCGAAATCAACTCGGCGAGCTAATCAACCTGCGCTTGTGACATAATTCAAACTGATCTACTATGAATACGGCTCATGGTTTCATTTATGACATACGATGTTTTTAGACATACATATACTTAGAAGTTCGTAAGTATATTACAACAGTGCCATAAGACGATATTCATCTAATACATCTCATCACCATTTCAACCTCTACTGTCGGACATAAGTCTCCTCCAAGTATCACCATAAGGACCGGTCATCGGTCATCGGTCCTCCTTGTGGGACGCTTTTCAATGCTGCATCTTCCAGTACGTAGTCGCTACTTTATCTCTATTAAAAAAAAATTGCCGTTACTAGGAATTACTCCTATATCATGGGTGCAAACACATACATGTAAACTCACATATGCAAGACAGACCTATCTAAAGGCCATACAAATATTTGATTCCAAACTTTGATGCACCAAATTATAAAATTATACACTGAATGGCGTGTATCGATCTATTGTTTCTTTTTTTTTTTTAAACAGTATAATATTCAATTTAGTACTCACCTATGTTTATATATACATCTTAACTATTAAATATTATAAATTAATAAATATATACAAACTTAAAAATAATTGTTTCTTCATTTCAGATTCAGATTCAGATTTATTTATTGTTTTTTTCAGATTTATTTTCGATTGGTGTAACGTTCTGATAATATCTGGGGCAAATTGATTAGACAGCTCTTCAGAAAATTACTCTTCTTTTGCTTCTGATATTGACACAAAGACCAGAAAAATCTATTCCTTATATTTTATTTTCGTTTGATTTTTTAAACGCATTATTTTCCGGATATGCTAGTTTGATTTAAAAAATGTCTTTTAGTATTAGATAGTTTCATTATCAAGGAAGGCTCTAAGCCTTCTATAGCTTATAAGTCATATAACATTACGCTGCGTTGCGACTAATAAAAGCGGAGCAGTAATCATGAGAGTCATAAATAAAAATCATATATGACATAAACACACGACATGACAAACACACACAACACATGACCTTTATGAAAATAAAAAACTTAAAAGCAAGTTTCTATTTCTTCATTTCTTTGGAGCACGCTTTGGAACGTGCAATTTAGCTTCACTTTTTTTTTACTGACCGACATTTTGACAAACCAAAAGTGCCTGTAATTGGTTCTTCGAACATTAGGAAGCTATAATTTTCGTCAATATAATCGTCCTACCAGGAAGGTTGTTTCCGAGTACTACAAACATATTGATCGAAAGACATCGATATTCAAGCTTTGTAATGGAAATATACATGATCAAGGTCGAAACGTTAAATGGTTTCGGGATTTGATGATAATGAAGAGACATGTATATAATATCTATAGCTTGTCGAGAACAATATGGAAATTATTGTGAGTACTTAGTCTTCAATTGTGTTCTAAAGTCTATACAAGGTGTAACGTTAAATGCGCAAAACCTGAAATTAGTTTGATCAGAATAACGAGCAGAATCAATTAAACTACTTTTTAATATAGGCTACATTTTTCAAAAAAAAAATTCATTAAAAACTTCGACCTGTCTATTTATGAATAGGTCAAACCATCATGTGCGCATACCCGCTGAAATAGGTGAACAAACACAAATAGGTAGTTGTAATCCAATCAAAAGCTCTCATACACGGGATAATAAAAGTTCTTATTTCAATGCAGATATGAATTTTAAACAAACTAAAACCGTTCATAAAACCTTTAATTTTTTTTTTATGTTTTTTTTTCTCACATAATTAGGCCAATCAAATTAAAAATCATTTGAGGTGTCTGAGGTTTTGCGCATTTAGCGTTACACGTTGTATATTGTGATAACCTGACATGATAAAAAAATAGATGGTCTAAGAAACGTGTCTAATTTTAAAGAAAGCATTCACTTTTTTCATTTGAGTGCGAAATTTTCAAAAAACTTTTCTCGCTATAGGTGGAGCAAGAGGGAATGTCAGAATTTTACTGATCCGCTTGTGTTATTTCAGTTGCCTTGGCGTTCCATGGCCGCGATAATTATTTCTCGGCTTACTCGACTTTAGTCAGGTATCAAAATGAATTTTACTAAATAATTCTACTCAAAAATAATTAACCTCACGGTCTTACCTTAACTTCTAATACACTCTAAACTTACTATAAAGAGTTTCATATTATTACTATTTAAAAAAAAATAACCTTAGAGGTTTCAATCTCCCTGTCTGTATAATTACCACTCGGCTCAATACATTTTTTTTTCGTCCATTCTGTCCTATCACTCGTCACGCACCACTAACTTCTTTTTTTTTATATGATTCCTCACACAATCCATCCATTTTTTTATTTTGCATGCCTCTCCCTCCATGTATACTCATAACTTTTTAGTAACATGTGTTTCCTCCCTCTTTATCACATGATCATACCAAGATAATCGCTTCCCTTTAAACTTTTCAGTCACAAGCGCCACTTTCAAACTTGCTGTAAGAGAATAAATAGACACGAGAACAAATAAAGCGAGAAATGAATATATCATTTCTCGCTTTATTTATTCTCGTCTCCATGTAATTTTCAACACCTGAAAGAAAAATTCAAACTAACTCGATTATTGCCAACTTAAATACATTGATAATACCTACAAGGCCACATAAAGTATGCCACGGTGAGATGGTCCCGTTCAAATGCAGATTTCACTGTAAAGGCATTAATTTGGTCGTTAATGACAGGTTTGCCCTGAAGCTGAAAATATTTGAATATGAATTAGAGAATTTACCGTGATAATTATGCTGACAACTATCTGTATTTGCTAAGGATTTTATTAGTTGAAAAACTAAAAAATAAATAGGCTCTTAATAAACTAGTGCACTTCACCTTCAACGATTGCATCGTTGCTTGGAATCGCCGTTAAGCACGAGTTTATAATATCACTAGCTGCTCCCAGCGGCTTCGCTCGCGTGATAGCAGAAAATTATCCCAAGGAAACATACTTCCGGGATAAAAAGTATCCTATGTCCTATTCCAGGATATGGTCTATCCGTGTACCAAGTTTCATCAAAATCGGTGTCGCCATTGAGGCGTGAAGACGTAACAAACAAACAATCAAACTCACTTTCGCTTTTATAATATTAGTAAGGATTTTGAAAAATCTGTTAGTAGGTACTACAATTCTTGATGCCAATTCCAATTGCAATTAATATTTAATTACATTGCATCATGTACATCAGTATTTACAAGCACTCCACTTACGTATAGCGTATGTTATTTATCGTATCAAAACAGCCTACACCAAAGGTTTGTCCTGACAACTAATATCATATCCGCTATATGAGGAACATCCTGTATTGCTAATATTGTGTTAAATAAACACGACTTTCATGGTGATAAGGAAACAGGAAGGATAATTTGTAGGAGAGCCTAAAATAGAGTAAGTATACTGGTATGAAAAATATGAATATGAAAAATAGAAATATAAATTGGTTCTTTCTTTATTAGACTTATAAATAAATAGACTTCAACATCGCATTTAATATCATCGATTATGATATATTAATCAAAATAATTAGCTCTCTTATATGTCTCCAACGGTGATTGATTGGTATTACCTGTGTGGCCGTCATCAATGTGTTTGCGTTGAAGGACAAACCTTTCTCGTTCTTCGACCTCGTCATGGTACAAAACTCAACTTACGTATGTTGCCGGCGTACCGCAGGGGACTGTTCTATTTCCTCTTCTTTTTGCTATTTTCATTAAAATATATTTCCAATTAGCTGACATGGTGTACTCCGTACCGCTTGACAGTCAATGAATGTGTATATCTTTTGGTATAGTCTAAATATAGATGAATTTCTCTCATCCAACTATCTCAATGCTGACGATTTACAAATATATTTGCAAATTCCGTTAGATGAACTATCTGAAGCAGTTAAAATTGTCAACAAAGATTTAGCTCGTATTGCCTAGTGTGGCTCATGGTGTGAATGTCAATCTTACGAAGACCCAAGTCATTGTTATCAACAGCTCTAGGCTCAAAAATCAACTGGATACAGCTCCCACCGATAATTTGTGATGGCTCAACTATTTTATTCAGTGATTCTATGAAAGTTTATAGTACTTTAATTGACAAAGACTGAAGCAGACCGAAGAGATTGGTACTTTGATTGGGGTTTTCAGTTGCAAGAAGCTTGCCAAAAATTGTTTGCGTCAACGGGGCATTTTCGAAGACTGCGCAATTTTCTTCCTACTGCCACCACAACTGTACTCGTCTTATCCTTTCTTCAGATTCTTGATTATGCTATTATGATAACTGACATTACAGTTATTAATTAGTTATCTAACTGTAGTGCAGCTAGATCAGGTTGAGCGACTCCAAAACTTTTGTATTAAGTTCGTTTTTAATTAAGGCATGTATGACCATATTTCTGGATTCAGTGTCTATTTCAAGTAGCTGCTTAAGTTTATTCATGACAAAAATTCTGGATACTTGATATCATAGGAGAATTTGAGACTTTTCATATCCGCATTTTACCAAATTCTGTGACAAATTATTCACTCACAGTCCAGGCGATGCGATTATGGAACGCGTTGCTGATGTCAGTTAGCAAATCCTATTCACTTTGTCTTTTTGAAAACCTTGTTAAAGAACATTACTTTTCTCTTTAATACTATGTTTGTTGCTTCTTCACGCTCAAATGTCTGAACGGATTTGAAAAAAAATTGGTGTACTGGTAGACCATTTCTTGGGATAGGACATAAGAAATCTTTTATTTCGGGAATACAATTCCTTTTAGATAAAATTCAAAATACATGCAGGTAGAGCCACTAGCAGAAACTAACCATATATACAAGAAGCCTATCCTCAAAATATTTAAGAGAAACGGCTAAACTTAGATTAAAAGCAAGCATTTCCTCCCTTCCTACGTCAAAATTAAGCTTACAACTCCGCATAGTAACAGCTACTTACTAATTACCGTATCCAAACACGTTTACACTAAACCAAAATATTCTACCTTTACTTAAAAGCAGAAACACCATTCTCACACAAAACCTCGTCTAATTTAATTAAAAAATAATGATACCTTGTGTCGACGAAATTAAAGGGCTATGTCGGAATAATTTGTACGTTTCAACGCTCCGCTACGCTGAGACTCAGACCGACTCAGTTCAGGCGCGGATCCAGCCCTCAAATAGGGTTGTGGTCACAGCTGACAACTACGAAAAAATTGGCCAAGTGCGAGTCACAGTATGTACTCACTTGTTTGTTTATTAGTGTGTATATTTGTGTACTTCTTTTCGCTCAAACAGCTGAACGGGTAGACTATGTCTTGAAATTGCGTTTTTATCCAGGGAGCATGTTGCTTTAAAATCATTGTCACTGAATATACGCTTCCACACAGTTAGCATCACAGACAATCCCTTGTGCAGAGGTTACTTGAAGAGGGAGGTGACAATTGCACAAGTACTTCTTGATTTCACAGGCATACATGCATAAGAACCGTAGGATCCCTGAATTTCCTTACATCCTGAAAGACCTGAGAGGCTTAATCTGTTTTTGGAAAGTGTTAGTTAGATTAAACCCACCAAAGGTTGGCGGCTATGGCTCACGTACAATGGTCCGTGTAGGACTAAATGCGGAAACCAGACTCCGATAGAACTAGACAGAGATGAACGTGCTAATGTGACATCACAAGCTTATTAGGGTTGCAGCCCCAAAACCCTCGTGCCCAAAGTGGTGAATCCGCGCCTGACTCGATTCGTCAGTTAGGCCGATGCTCAGTTTCAATCCCAATTTTGTCGAGTAACAGCCCTTAAAACGTGTTCGTGGTTTACCTGCGTCGGGTTAAATCTTTGGGGTTTCTTTGCAAAGTAAGAAGGGTAATTAGGTGTGTATTCGTGAAATCGCGAGTGTTTTGTTTTGTTCGCTTGACGTGCTGAGTGGCAGTCGAAAGTTTCGAGCCTAGTGTTGCGAGTATGACTGCGTGTGACGGGCTCAGTAGAAGTGTTTTGTTGAGAAGTTGTTCCGCTGAATTAGGGAAGTGAGTCTGTAACTGCCGTGGGAAATGTCAGGTCATGAACAGTATGTTTTAAGATACATTTGGAAGTAAAAAGTTTCTCATTTAGAGTTTTTGTAAGTACTTTATGTATATACTTATTGTAACTTGGGTTGTAATTGATCTTCGGCCCAACAAGTGCAAAACTTGTGCAAAAAATTTACTCTCCACTTGAAACATCTTATTTTTTTGAGTTGGGAAGTCATTAGATTACTTTTCCAATTTGAGATTTTTGTTTCGATTTTTACTGACTAAAACATACCTGTTATTTTCAGTTGCCGTTTGCATTCCAGGCCCACAGTAACTCTTTCAAAAAATTTCGTAGGTGTACTGGGCATAGGACGTACTGCACCACTATTTTTTGACATCTCTGAAGAGCTTGGCTTACTTGAAACAACGTGCGCTACATAATTTCTCCCCACCCCTATTTTTAATGTGAGGAACCACCAAATTATTTTTCCACTCTAAGTGGAGCGGGATGGATGTATCATATATTTACTGAGAAAAAATCAATCCGCAGCCCTGGTAGCCTTTGGCCCTAACCAGTCTCGTCAATTCTACTGACAACCCTTTGAAGTGTGCCTGGAACATAACGCACTGTCGATGTGGGCGTTGTTGTAACCGCCAAACGGCGAGCTACTAATTGCTTACCATCTGCAAATCCGCGTGTCTCCTTCCTGTAAGGTTTTTTTTTACTCTGCTTATATACGAGCAAAGACCACTGTAAAAATAACTCTACAAAAAAATGTGATATCGACATCTTTCATGAAGTGACATCATTCCTAAAATCAACCAATCACATTCTCAACGCTATAAAAACCTCTTTGAAAAACCCTTGTAATATCGAGCAGAGTACTAGCTAATATTGTCACCCTACCGTTTAATGAAGAAGCCCGGCTTTGCAAACAAAGAGCGCAAATGAAACGCCTGTGGCGCTGATGTTTTTTACCCCCATTTTTAGCGAGTCCCCCTTTGGTACTAAGCTTGTTTTGTTACGTTTGATTGAGATTTACCTTATTGTACTTATTTGTTGAACAGCCTTTCAGTATTAGTTATCGAGGGGATTGTGGATTGTTACAGATGTGTAGGGGATAGTGGATGTATTTGGTGGTCCAGTGATTTGTTACCTTTTATGTTATACTAGGGGCGCAAGTTTAGCAGGGGCTCAGCTGGGTCGAAGCCTACTGAAGCCAGGGTTATCTGAAAAGGAGCTTGAACTCCTGTATGAAGGCTAGAAGGAACGGGGTGGGTTTTTAGTCAGTTAGAATCTATCTCCCACTCAACCCAAGAGCAGGGGTTGTCATTGGATGGTTTTTGCCCACCAAAAAAAAGTTGCAAGTTTAATAGAGTAAAAATATTATAGTTTTTGCTCTTGCTATTTAGCAAGTCATCCAATGACTTTTCCGAGCTAGGGTAGAGCTGGAGGACGTGCCTGATGGTGTGACTTTTACGGACTAATAACACACCTGTATTTTACAGTTACATATTATATTCTAGGACTACGGTTTACCCTTTAAAAATTTTTCGTGAGTGGGCATCACCCCTGCTGGACCCATCAGCAGCTACGATTTGTTGATATCTCTTTAAGGAGTGTGTAGACACACGGACGGACTACAAAATATCAGCAGCTCGGGCTTAGTCCTTATCAGACAGCCAGATAGCTAGCTATCTATTATTCATCGTCTGCAAAACAACGCCTACGGTGGCTGCGACTCTTGAGGCCCAGGGCGTTTCATATCGCGGCGGCTGGGTTGTGAGGATATCTGTCAAACCTCAATGTAAATTGTTTTACTACGTCTACGCCTATCATTATGTCTCTGCACCACCCTAGATTGTCTGGCAGAAAATGCCTAAGGCTTTAAGTCCGCCTATGAACTTTGTGTTGCATGAAGATTAAATAAATAAACATACGCTGGAAAAATGCTACTGCACATCCTGAAATCTTTAAAAATCTACTTTTACCACACCTATAAAACCGAAGTGGGTGGTCCCACAGAAAAAAAAAAAATAATAATAATAATATTCCACAACTATCACACAACGCCGTCTAGTCCCAAGCTAAGCAGAGCTTGTGTTATGGGTACTAGACAACTGATAAACATACTTATATATCTCTAAATACATACATAATATAGATAAATAAATGAAAGAGGATAGAATGGCCTTGAGGACGGGACAGGCGTGCCTTAAAATATAAACATGCTCATAATTGACACAACCAATACCAAACTTGCGATCTAAGTGTGTCTGTTAGTTGCGTAATGCGCGTTCGTATTGGTTTATTGTCTGTAGTGGAGCTAAAGGGCAGGAGACGGCGACACTCGTTGTAGTAAAAATCAAAACGTATTTCCTTTCTAACCTCTTTCATCTTTTCTGTGGATAGTACATTTACTGAAACAATTAAACATAATTTCTATTCCACTAATTAAAATAACAACTTCAAATTGTATTGGACAGAAAGCTTAAATTGAAACTTTCAAATAGGAACAAGAAAAACAAACAACAGCTAAAGGAGTAAATACACTGTAGTACAAACAGACAAAATATACAAGATGGCGCTGAGATTACAGTATGCCGGCACCAAGCCCGGAAATTAAAGCAAGCATCTTACCTTGCCTTCCCAAAGCACCTTAGTATATTTCATATTAATAATTAAAATTTCTGTTTAGACATGTGTGCACTAGGGTTAATAAGGGAGGTCGGATTAGCCGTAAACGTATCTTGGATCTGATATTTGAGTTAATATTTGATAAGGCTTTACGTAAGTTATGTGTCATACTAGCTATTGTCTACTATGCTATGTAGAGGAAGACAGAAGCCGATGGGGAAAATCATCTTATGACAAAACCCGCTCTTGGATGGTGCGGGAGATAGTGTCAGACTCTTACTGACATAAAAACCCCATCCCGTTCCTTCTAGCCTTCATACCGGGGCACGAGCTCCCTTTCAAACAACCCTAGCCCCAGTAGGCTTCGACCCAGCTGGGCCTCTCCTGCTGCTGACAACTCCTTGAGGCGCGCGGGAACAGTGCGCAAGACAGAGGCATAATATTTGATACATCTTACTCTATCTATCTACCGGAGTTTGGTTTCCGCACTTAGTCCTATGCGGACCATTGTGCATGGTTCATGGGCCACTAGGTGTGTTAGGGCATCTGTAGGGGAATTTAGGGATCTTACGGTTCGCCTGCGTATATCAACGACACCTGTGCACTCAAGAAGCATATGCATAATTGTCTCCTCCTTCTGCAAGCTTGTTCTGTACGGAGGACTGTCTGGGGAGGCATCATAATGCCTATTGCGTACAGATGTTTATTTAGTGTGTAGTGTTCAGACCTCCTACATTTTATTGTTTTTGAGTAAAATTGTATTACAAAAAAATACACACATACACACACCATTGCCTACATTTCTTTTAGTTTCGCCTTTTGCAGGTTTAATGGAATAAACTTCTTTAGAATTAAGCAGTATCTTAGTAGTTATGACCATCATCATTTTTTTGCCTTTGTCCCATTATTTGGGATCGGCGCAACACGTTTTTTTCTTCCATTCAGTCCTATTACTCGTCATGCTATCACTAACTTCCTTTTCTTTCATATTGTTTTTCACACAATCCATCTACCTTTTCTTTGGCCTCCCATCTCCTCTCTTTGTAGTAATGACTATTATATGTATATTATTCTATGAACCGATGATCTGGTTAGGGTCGTGGGAATCCGATGGATGTGAGACGCATAGGACCGGTCATTATGGCGATACTTGGATGAGGCCTATGTCCAACAGTGGACGTCTTTTGGCTAAAATGATGATGATGATTATTATTCTGTTCTGTGTTTTTGTGTGTAGATAAATAGTAGGACAAATAAACAAAATATATATTATTACTTCTCTGACACCTTAATTCATTAAACCTTAAGCAAACGCCGGCATTCACGCACCCATTGTCTTTCTATTGTGTCTCTGTTTATCACGTTTGAAGAGTTAAAGTGATTAATTATATAATGCAAAAAAATTTAAAATACCAATTTGAGCACTGTAACTAAAAAACAACAAATTGTAAGAAAAACTGGTATATTTATAAAAATTTTCCTCGAATACAAGTTACACAAAGACCTCTTGAACTAACATTATCATTCCAGGCACTCCAAAGTGACCTATCTTAGTAATTTAAACTTGTTTAATAACTTGCTGTCAAGTCTAAAACATGGAATAACTACTTCCAAGTTCTAAGAAGGACCTACAAGTCCCTGAGAGCCGAGAACATACCTTAAAATTTATAACTATGACAAACCCTATTATAAATTCTCTTTGTTCTCGCCATAACGCAGTAAGTGGCATAAATGTGATCTAGGGTGGAATTAATTTCTTGTTTATATCTAGTTTACTAGTTTAGTTGTGATACAAATATTTTTGAAGAAGCTTTAATTATCATCCATCCCCGGTCCCGTGTTATTTAGGGTTGACGCAATACGTTTTTTTCCTCCATTCTATCCTGTCACCCGTCATGCTATCACTAACTACTTTGAAGGAGATTTATATGTCAATAATTATGTTTTTATTTATTTAATTTTCATCATCAACATTACCGCCAAAAGACGTCTATTGTTGGACATAGGTAAGCATAGGTAGGTATCCTCCAAGTGGTGCCAAAACAACCGGTTCCATGCGTCTCGCATCCTTTGGATTCCGACGACCATCATCAGGTCATCGCTCCATCTTGACTGGCCTATTGGTCTAGTGATTAGTGGCCCTGACTGCTATAATAATAATAATAATAATAATAACCATTTATTTCAGGCATCGAAGGCCCATAGAAAAAATACATAAAATAATCTTATAAAATAATAAACTACTACCGGCTATGCCGGAGGTCGTGGGTTCGATTCCCACCCAGGACAATTGTTTATGTGATGAGCATAATCATTTGTTCTGTGGTCTGGGGTCATTTATCTATAATATGTATGTATTTAGAAATATATATGTATGTTTATCAGTTGTCTAGTACCCATAACACAAGCGCTGCTTAGCTTGGGACTAGACGGCTTTGTGTGATATATGTGAAATATTATGAAATATCTTGTGGAAGGCCTTCCAACACTGCGTTTCCCAAAACATGAGTCACTAGTCCAGAACCTTTCGTCCTTATCAACTATCTGTTCTGCGAGCAATGTGCCCTGCCCAATGACACTTAAGCTTGGCGATTATATTGATTTATGTACTCAAAAAGCGATAACAACAGATAGAAAAACACAAAAGAAGTATGTGTTTATGTATCTATATTTGTTGATTCTTCCCGCTCAAACGACTGAACGAATATTGATGAAACTTTGCAGCTTTAGTAGTTAACACGTGGTTAACACCAATAATATCACAATAATATGTTGACTATCATATTCACTTATTATGAAAAGAAGTGATATTTAGACGCCGGTGAAACGAAGAGAAAAAGAAGAAATTAGTATTGAAAAAATAATAATCTTGTGAAACTGACAAATGGATAAATAAACGACTATAGCTATCACTGTGTGAACAAGTGTTGCCATATAATCACTTTAATTCAGGTATCGTTATGTCCACTAATTTGTCCTTTACCTTTACTGTTTATGTTCACTCTACATTTTCCTACGAGTATTTATTTAAGATGTTTACACATTACATAATATTAAACACATAATCGACTTTGAAGTGGTGTTCAGTAAGTTCAGTCTGTCTACATAAATCAGAATATTTCTGTTGTTTCCATTTATGGATTGATTGTTTGATAAAAATCATAAAAAAATATTATTTGTGTATTATATTTAAGAACTTTGAAATTACTCCTGCCAACACAATTGAGGAAAAAGCTATCAAAATATAAATTGACTCGAACTACAGAGTACCTATATCTCATAATTATAGTCCTTCAATTTGACTTCCTATATAATTATCCTACAATCAATCAAGCGACAAACAACCTTGAAGTATTAATGATACGTTTTGAACACACCATTTTAAGAAACAACATTTGAGGGTAATCAAACAAAACTCGACTATGCAGTCCCAACTGGGCGCCAATAAGGAAACCTAATACAAACCGAATAATTATCATTTAAGTAAACCGACTGATAAGAAATAACATAACTTATGTCTTGATCAATGCTTTCAAATAATTCAAAGGTACTCAAACTTTCCAGGCCATAAAAACCGTAAAATCACCATACATTTTTAAAGCGATTGATGTGGTCAAAACGGGTATTATTACACAAGACTAACTTATAAATAATTGGTGTTTTTGGTAAACTTTCAAGGGTAACTCTGTTCGTGTAATTAGAGAGAATGTTTATGTATTATTTATTACATTTGGAATAGAACCGGCTTTTCCTAATGTCAATTTGACTGGCATCGATCCGTCGCAGGAAATACAATTTTTCGTCGATTGGCCGGAGATATTAAGGGGTTTTTTGTGGATCGGAAAATTGTTTTGGGAATATTGTTTGGAAGATTTAGCAGTAAGTTGATAAAAAATATAACGATGGTAATGGTAGAATGAAACTACTGACATATAATATGCCAAAAAGACGTGACTGTATTGATTTATTTTTTTATGCTTCATATATACGTTTTGGTACTCAAACGAAATTAATGCAACAAGACATTCTCTACCAGACAACTTTTTTTTTTAACATGATATAGACAAAGGGCATTAGGCATGTTTTTGATATAAAATATGAACGCTAATATTTTTTTTTTATTCGGTTTAATATGACAGTGATTTTAGTTCAGTAATTTTGCTTATCAATATGAACCAAAGTCAGTCAGTCATCTCAAAGATGGGTTTTACTCAGTAAAAGTCTGACACGCCCTTGGATGATCATCAGATCAGATGTCATTGGATGATTTCCAACCTAAAAAAAAAACTCAAAGATTGCCAGCAAATTGAAAGTTACCCAGTATGTAGGTAGATACTAAGAATGTGCAGAAAAAAAATACATTTTAATTAAATTAATGAAAAAACCCAGAGCTAACAAAAGCTGTCTTAACTCATAATACCGGAACTTATGACCGGCAATTTCCCTCCCTGGCCCATAAACCCGTCAACATTTTCATTCTTTACGGAGTTTCCTAAAACATTATGCACTATTAGCTTTAATTCAAACCTCAACACCAGCGGTTTGCCCCTCCCTCTTCTATTCAGGGGAAGGCCAGCAATTAAACCACTATTTTGTAGTTACTCCTAAATTACGGCTACAAAAGCCTTTGAAACGCGAGATTGAATGCGATGACCCTAAACGAAATGGGCGAAATATTTTGTTTGTTAGTAGAATCTCTATTAATTAATATTGTTATATTATTGCCTTTGTTTATGGTGGGGAATTATGAGGATTTGACCGCAGTCCTATGTTGAAAACCGGCCTAAGCAAATTCAAACTCAAAATTGGTTTATTAGTTTGGTTTTTTAATTAGATTATTCTCTTATAGGAACGAAGCTACTGCATGGTTTCTATGGAAAAGGCCGCCAAGAAACTCTATGGTTCCGCTTATATAGCCCAGTCAAACCTGGATTGCAAATGTAGTGGTGTTCTAGAAACAATGAGATCCTTGATATCTAATCCTACATATTATCTTGGTATTTGGATGCTGCAATAACTGCCCTGAGTCTTAGCAATTGATCCATCTCGATAATTTGTAACTGGTTGAAATGAATAAGCTCGTCTCAGCTTATTTTTTTGAAGGTGGAAAGTCATCAAAGAACTTCTCCATCTCTGGGTTAAGTGAGAGGGAGTGTCAGACTGTTCCTGACTAAAAGTCTTACGTGTTCTTCAGTTGCCTTTTGTATTCCAAAGTCTTGCTGAATCTTACATTTTCGGTACTTTGAGCCGGATGCAACGTACTTTCCTACTTGTAAACCCTCAATGCATGGGATTTTTGGTGGTTTTTGACTAATTTTTACCTTCCTGAAATTGTAGGCAGAGGTTACAATTTGAGGAAATATAGGCGTGTTGATCATAGTATATATAAAAATGGTTTTTGAAATTTATTTTATCACCACTGCCTCCAAAATGATGCAGGAAAAATTGTCTATTTACTGGCTAATTTATTATGTTATAGACGTGTTTAGTACCATTTTTCCTGAAAACCTCCACAAGCCCTAAAAATACAGCACAGCTTTTCCAATACTGCCTTCAAGCTTCAGTTTACATAACATATTTTAATCAAGGCCAACATAACCAGATCAATTTCCAGGTACTTACAGCTAGGTACGTGTATACTTTACCAAAACATCTCCACAAAATGATAGACATTACGCATCAATTTACTCAGAAGATAATGACAGCGGAAAGTGGAAACGATTATGGCATGGCCTCGCAAAATAGCCCACCATTGAGTGCCTCATCTTTTACTAGTAATTATTTTGTAGAGGAAAAAATCTTTTGTGTATCGCTTTGTATTATCTGCTATACCTACTTTAGGTAAGCAGGATAAGAAAGATTAACTGTTGTCAAAGTCAGGAAATGTTTTGGTGATTTTCTTTTGTCTTGTCTGTCTTTAATGCTTTTTCCAGGAGTATACAGGATATCTGGTGCTCTAAATACAGGAACAGAATTTTTTCAAGGTAACCTTTATGTATACCTTTTTTTTTCCTTTTGGATGGCCTCCGACAAGGTGGTCTGATGACTTGGTGAAGGTTGCGGGAAACCGATGGATGCGAGACGCACAGGAACGTTCGTTGTGGCGACGCTTGGGGGAATGTCCAACAGTGGACGTGTATCGGCTGAAATGATGATGAACCTTTATGTTTTGCTTATTTATTAATTTTTTTTAAAAATAATCTGATACCAGTCTTACTAAACGGTAAAGTAGACGCTTCAAGCATCGAAAGGGACAGGGCAATTTCTGACCACCGTAGGCGAAGGCTTGCAGACAACGGGCAATAGTTGATCGCCAACCACCTATCCGGTAAATACCAGCGGGTCTACTCGCTTTCTCCGAAACGAAACTTTCGTAAACGAACGATATTCATTTGACGTTAAATTTGCAAACAATCCTCTGTCATAATTATTAATTTTTTCCGAAACATAAGGTTTAGAAATTCGGTACGCTGAACAATTTTCGTATGTGCGAAATTTCGGTAACGAAAGTAACCGTGGTAGGAAACACGCGAAATTTCAATCAGAACTTCGTTTTTCGGAGAAAGCGAGTAGACCCCCAGATCTGAGTCGACAAAACGTAATGTTCCACACAAGCTTCAAAGGGATGTCAGTAAATCTGAAGAGCACTGTAGGGCTGATGCCTGCTAGAGCTACGGATATGTTTGAAAAAGTGACCATGGCCCTGAAGCGTAAAAAATAGCTGAAGGACACAAATGCGTTTTGGTCAGTAAAAGTCTGTTATGCCTTTTCGTTCCACCCCAGAATTAAAGTCATGTCACGGGTATTACAATCTAGCCGCATGAAATAGATTACACAAAGTAATGCCTGACTGGGTTTGAAGAACCCTTGAATTATAACTCGTAAGTTGGGGCTGTTACCAAATGACCAAATATACAAAAATACCATGAAGTATTTATTTACTGTTGTGCCTGAACGGGATAATATTATTTCAGTATAATTAATTGTAAACAACTTTATTATACTCCTTTAGATCTTTTCCTAGTAAAAATAAATGTTTTTCCGAGTTACTCACTTTTACTTTCGGTATTTCTCATATAAACCTTTATTGAAGATTAATTCCTTTTACCTATAATAACAAGGTATTCAGATTGCTACGGGATAGAGCAAAATATTTACCTTATAACTAAAAATAATATGTTTCATTTTATATCTATATTTTCTTCTGACCTTTTCCCGTGATATCACGTTTAGGTAACTTCAGACTACGATAAAAGGTTTTATTTTATTTTTATATTCTATTTATACGTGTAATGTTAAATGCGCAAAACCTGAAAATAGTTTGATCAGAATAACGAGCAGAATCAATGAAACCACTTTTAGATATAGGATACATTAAAAAAAAAAAAAAACATTAAAAATGTCGCCCTGTCTATTTATGATTAAGTCAAGCTATCACGTACGCAAACCTGTCAAAATATGTGAACAAACACAAATAGTTGTGGTCCAATCAAATTTTCTTATGCACGGGATAATAAAAGTTCTTATTTCAATGCAGATATTAATTTGAAACAAACTAAATCTACACATAAACACTAAATTTTTTTTTAATGATTATTTCACACTGTTTTAGGTCAATTAAATTAAAAATCATTTCGGGTTTTGCGCATTAAATGACAAAATGATAAATGATCTTTATTTTGTAAATAGGTTTTCAAAAAACACTTTTACACGTCAATTTTGTTTTCAGTCAGTTTTAACGAGATGAGGCCGGTGTTTCCTAGCTGACTACCCTGAGAAGAAACACCGAAACAAACTCAGGGGTCAAAGTCTCTTTTAAAGTCCATACAGTAAACATGTAATGGTCAAATCATATGAGAACCATGCAGACCAGTGTCTCAGATGGTCTTTTGAGGAAAGAACCACACAGATTTGAGTGGACCTGTCCAGTCAGTGCAAGCATTACATTAACGTTACACTTGGTATATTATTATTTAAAACACACTTAAGTGCCTATATATATATGTATAGCGCAGGAGCGTTCGTTGTGGCGACGCTTGGGGGAGGCCTATGTCCAGCAGTGGACGTGTATCGGCTGAAATGATGATGATGATATATGTATAGTGTATAATAAAGAATATTGAGCAATAGGTGAGTTGTAGGACGACTACCATGTGTTTGTGGCGACGAGCAATGGCTAGCTCACCGTCCGACCGTTTGGTAACCATCCGGACCGGGCCTAAGTTATCGACAGCGCTTTCCATGCAAGCCTCAAATAGATTTCCGTGAACTGCAGGGGCCCAACAGAGCCGATGCACACTAGGGTCATAAGATAGTTCTACAAATAAGCTTTGCGGTCCTTTTTTTGTTTTTTTTTTTTGCGGGAAAATCATCCAATGTCACCCCCGCACTTGGGCAGAGCGGGACATAGTGTCAGACTTTTACTACTAGACTTTTACTGGTCGTAGAACGCCATAGGCAAATAGAGAACACAGGTGTAGTTCAAGTCAGTATAAGTCTGATAATCTACAAGACTTCTTCCATTCTGCTCTAGGACAGGAGAAGTCATTGGATGATTACCCGCTTCAAAAAAAAAGTTGACGATGTCATAATCCATAGCAAAATGGTAGAATGTAGACAGTATTATTTATTTTTTTATTTTATTTATTTATTCCATTTTATAGAAGGCTTACAGACTAACAAAATAATTGATATACATAGTGTGATATTTTCAAATTGCTAATTACAAGCCTCCACACGTACACAAAAAAAAATGTATTTTATATCGAGAGGGAAAGTACGTGAGAATGTGAGTGTGATTACAATTTTCTATTTTATTTAAAAAAAAATGTCTGTGCTATTTGTCGTCGCAAGGACGGCACACTGGTGCAGAACAAGTCGATATCAAGTTCCCTAGAAAGTCTATTGAAATCAAGTGCACTCCTTATTGAAAAAACATTCTTTACATAATTAGTAGACGCGAAAGGTCACACAAGTAAGTTTTGTAAGTTAACTGATAAGAATTCAATTGGGTAATTAATAGAATATATACTATGAGTGAGTGCTAAATGGAGTGTGAGTGTCAATTCACACTCTATTAGCACTATCGCTTCACTTCCGTGATGCTTTCGCTCCAATACATTTATTACAGAGCTCATGAGCACGTAAAATATCGCCTAATGTTACATATTATCTTGCGCATTGAACACAGCGAAACTCTGTTTCAGATTTGTAGTTTTGTAGACCTTATAATTGTTCAAAGCTTTCAAATGAACATCAGATACGTGTTTTCGCATTATACAGAATTATTTGTAAAACAAAAACAACCTTGCAGGACTGTATTACTAACATCATAAACAACAACTATTGTTCTAAGACCTTTTACAAAACATAAAACATTTACCAAAAACAAACCTTCAACATTTCGTTCTTCTAACACATTTCAAATCTGTATTTTATTATACCTACTTAAGTCGGCATAAAGTGATGCAAGCGCATCAAGCACCCCCGCTACCCGATCCCTGCTCCCTTCCTTTATTATACGATCGGTAATATTTAGAACGTTCTATTTAAATATTTATATTTTTGATACATTTTTAAAAGTCATGGAACAAAAGTGGCTCTTTATAATGTCAGTGCCATAGTCCTGAGAGGTTGCCAGTGTTTTAAGAATAACCCTGTATACTCAAGTTATTAAACTAAATACTTACATATTAGTATAAGTATTTAGTTTAATAACTTGACTAGTCAAACAATTCAAACAAGTCAAGCCGGAACAGCTGCTCAAACTTTATCAAGCGCAAGTTCGATCGTGTATAGAGTATTGCTCTCATCTTTGGGACGGATCTGCCCGATACCAGCTTGATGCACTTGAGGCAATTGAGAGGCGAGTCAGAAGGATAATTGGCGATGATACACTCTTCGATTCGAAGCTTCAAAGTCTTGAGCATCTACGCCGAGTTGCTAGCCTGTCGGTTTTCTACCGGTTGCATTTCGGGGAGAGTGCGTCGGAATTGCATAACCTGATTCCGCCTAGCCCGTTCCATCATCGGATTACCAGACGTATGGCGATGCGCCACTGGTACATGGTGGACATCCCGCCTACACGCACAAAACGTCTTGGAAACACATTCATTGTGCGTGCAGCTAAGGAATGGAATTCCTTGTCAGAGTCTGTGTTTTGGTACAACCCAGGAATCTTTAAGTCGAGAGTGAATAGGTTTCTTCTAGGTAAGCGCGTTCCATCGTCGACCGCATCGTCGCTTTCCATCAGGTGAGATAGCGGTCAAGCGCAAACCTATCAATAATAAAAAATAATAAAAAATCGACAATTGAAAAATGTTACCACTGGGATAGCCGGATTTACAGAATACATCTTAAAAATTTTCTTTTGACATGATTTCTTTCTACAAATCATGTCTAAACAAACGCTTAATTCCAGAGCCATAAACTCGAATGACATATACGTATAGCCCATATAATTTACAACCAGCTCGAAAGTGGTTAATTTCCATTAACCCGTATATTAACCTTGCCTTGTAACCTTATGAGGAAGTTTTACGGCAAATGCTTTAGCACGTAAACTACTGGTTGCAACGTACAGTCGGGTAGAGAAGTGCTTCGGAAATTTAAGAATAATAATTTGGTGGATATCTTTGGTGGATATCCCACCTACGATGTTCCCAAAACTTTTTGTGCGTCCAAAAAGTTTTGGGAACACATTCATTGTGCATACAGCTAAGTAGTGAATTTCCTTGCTGGAGTCGGTGTTTCCTGATAGCTACAACCTGGGAATCTTTAAGTCAAGAGTGAATAGGTTACTTCTAGGCAAATGTGTTCCATTGTCGACCACATTGTAGCTTTCCATCACGTGAGATGGTGGTCAAACGCAAGCGTATCAACAATAAAAAAAAAAAGAATAGGTTTTTTCTAGGTAAGCGCGTTCCATCGTCGAATGCATCGTAGCTTTCCATCACGTGAGATAGCGGTCAAGTACGAACCTATCAACCATTTAAAAAAAAATGTGTTCACAACATCCACACGACGCGATGTGCATGTATGTTTGTTACTAGTACTCTTTCAAATGGGTGAACAGATACGAATGATTTGGCATAGAGGTAGACCATGTCTCGTACTACATTTTAACAATTTCCTACTCATAAGTGACTTAAGCCGCAGGCGAAGCTTAGTATTTATGTAAACTTGAGTAAATGCGTATTATTGTTATATTTTTGGGTATTATATCTATAATTTGATTAAGTTGTAATCAAAATAATGCTGAAAACAGCGTTGTGGACTACCTACTCGTACAATAAAAATTGTTATGTTTTGTGGATGTGGTATGTTTGTTTTTCGTCCTTGTAAAAATAAAATCTATTACAAACAGTTGTAACATTCGTTTTAGTCGGTATATGCGAAACCCGAAATACGTGTCTAGTATTTTTATCTAAAACATCTCCCACTGCTGGAACTCAGACCTCCTCTTAAGGAGAGGGAATGGGCCGTAATCCACCACACAGGCCCAGTGCGGGTTGGTGCCTGTCACATGTCATCGAATTTTTGGTTCTAGGACATGCCGGTTTCCTCACAATGTTTTCCATCACCGTTTTGAGAGCAGTGGTGATGAAATAATCTACACAAAGTACTCGTAATGCGCCTAGCTAGAGTTGAACCCAAGACCTACAACTCGTAAGTCGGGGCCATTACCACTCGGCCACCACTGCTCTTACTCTAAATAATAAGCCAATAAGATAGCTCTAGCAGTCTTATAGAATTTTTTCCTAACTAGACAAAATCCTTCAGACTGCTAAAACCAGTGAAAGATCGACCTTCACGTAAGAGTACCAACCTAACTGAGTAATGGTTCTACTGAGTCACGGTCTAATAATATATACTGATATTACAAAACCGTGACTTTCACTCTATACGCAGTGATTGAACACAGATTTCGATTAGAATAGATGAAAGTTTTTGTTCAAGAAAGACGTTCAGTATAAACATCGAGGTTTTCAGTGCTAAAAGTTCAGTCAACATTTACATTTCTACCCTAATTTACACTAAAATTATAAAGAGGCAAAGTTTTTGTTTGTTTATAGGAGGTAATTTATTTCATCAGAACTGCTCTCAAAACGGTGAAGGGAAACATCGTGAGGAAACGGGCATGTCCTAGAACCAAAAAATCGAAGACATGTAACATTCACCAACACGCACTGGGCCCGCGTTGTGGATTACGGCCCATTCCCTCTCCTAGAGGGGAGGCCTGAGTCCCAGCAGTGGGAACATTAAAAAGCTGATGATGATTGCTAAACCATGATTTTTACTTTATACACAGTAAATGAACACAGATTTCGATTAGAAAAGATGGTAGTTTTTGTTCAAGAAAAACGTTCAGTATAAAAGTTTAGTCAACATCTACACTTCTACACTAATATTTTAAAGTTTGTTTTTTTTTGTTTGTAGGAAGTCATCTCTGATAGTATAGCACCCCTAGCCAAGTTAATAATCTTCAATCGTTAACGCTAGTCAAAAACTAATAAAATGTATGAGAATGACATCATCTCAACGTTAAGTCACGTGGTCAGAACAAACAAATAGAAAATTCGTAGCCAATTACACATCGCTCAAAATGATAGAATGAATTTCTATCTACAATGTTCAACGCTACATCCTTTGTTATTCAAACGCTACATTGTAAAACGAGCGGCCGACTCAGGCGCGTCAACATGGCTACCAACTTATCATTTTCTACAATTGCTGACACCGAGGCGTTACCGATTAGAGAACAGATTTCGACACAAAATCATTGTATCTTGGCTAGGGGGTAGAAAACTGCTTTATTCCTGAGTGACATAGGCTATATATTTTGTAAGTGGACGAAGCTGCGGGCAAAAGCTAAATTTAAATAAAAGCCAGCACAAACGTAGGACTACTTTCCTGGAGTACTTTTTCGTCCTTCAAATAGATCCCTTACAACTGGAGTGAATAGCGTACACAATGGGTTCAAAGTACCGCGTAACCGCGTCCCCAGAATAACCGAGCACATCGATAGACAGGAGTAGACAAAAATTAAAAGGTATTCAAAAAAAATTGACCTAACGTGACTAGGTGCAGCAACGCACACAGCGAACTTTAGTCAGCGCTGAGCGGTTCAGAATATCCATTAATCGACCCGAAATACCGGGAATGATGCAATATTCTCTTTCGATACTCAAAAATCTGCTCTTATCTCATTTCTTTTAGGCACGCTATTAACTATTTTTCGCACTCAAGGAGAAAAGTGTTAAGGCTGCGGTCTTAAGACACACAATTTTATTACATTTATCGTATTAGGCTGGGCGCGCGTCAACCACCGTTTATTTAAGTCTTCATAAGTGTATTGAAAAACGTCGTTTGATGCACGTGAAAATTTGCCACTATAGCTGTTCTCGGCTCCATAACAACCTCGCCATGGCCTTAGTCACAATGGCTAATTTTCTACTCTTGTATCAAAATGTACTATTTTAAAACATCTTCTTTCTTTTCCTTCCACTTTTTGTAAATAATAACACAACGTTATTTAAGAATTTTAGCTTAAATATCCTGCATTTCACAAAATTTCCAAGCAACTAATGTTTGTACACTGTGTGCTTTGAGTCCATGACATGACAAGATCTCGATGGACATTTTATTCACGACCCAGAGATTTTTTGTCCTGCACAGACAAAAGTCTTTCGTAGAAGAAAGACTTTTTTTTTTTTTTTTCTCGACGGGGAAAGTCATCTTTGACGAAACCCGCTCTTGGGTGGAGCGGGAGACAGTGTCAGACTCTTACTGACTAAAAACCCCGCGCCGTTCCTTCTAGCCTTCATACCGGGGCACGAGCTCCCTTTCGGACAACCCTGTCCCCACTAGGCTTCGACCCAGCTGGGCCCCTCCTGCTGCTGGCAACTCCTTGAGGCGCGCGGGAACAGTGCGCGCCGTCGACGTCTTAGACTCGGTCCATTACCGGACCATCGGACAGCGAGCTACCAATAGCTCGCCGTCCGCGAACCCGCGTCTACGGTGGCCGGAAATCGGGATCGGAATCCCGGCGACGGCGGCGAGGGCGCCGTTGCCTGATGCGGTCTGCCTCCTCCTTTGCAAGCAAAGTCTTCACGGCCTGGGTACGACTTCGGTCTTGCGGCGTTGCGTGGCGTGGCGAGCGGGGCGGCATAGCAAATAGTATAGTACAGTAATATATCACATATAATGTTCCCACTGTTGGGACTCAGGTCTCCCCTCTAAGAGAGGGAATGGGCCGTAATCCACCACGCGGGTCCAGTGGATATCGCAGTCTTTGAATTTTTTGTTTCTAGTACATGCTGGTTTCCTCTCGATGTATTACGAATTAAGATATAAATGGACTGATTTTTAAAAACAACCCTACACTTTACGAAAAACAAAATATATGTAGATAAAAACGTGACATTACTGTGAAACACAAATCCTGTTATTTTCCAAAACAAATTCTCACATTAATACAAAAGCGACAACCTTTCCAAAATGTTTCCTCATTAAATAAATTATTTATATTCATAAACACTTTTGGCCCCGAGTGTAGGCACATAAACACAGTAACTCAGCTCCATAAACAGCTTAGTTTTACACATTAATTAAAATGTTAATGTTTACACAAAACCCCGTTTACTTACACTTGTGTGACAGCATAACGTTCTTTATAAACAAACTTTTCTTAAGATTTCTAGTACTCAGTCTTAAGACTGGCACACGGGCCTCAAAAAAACGCCGCTTCAAGCTTCTTTTTGAGGCGGCCTTTTTTGTTCCTCGTGTGCAAAAAAAAACGCTTGAAGCCGCTTCAAGCTTTTCCGGCCATAAGCTGTCTTGCGCTTCAGCTGTTTTTTGCGGCGGCTTTTAGCTTTTTTTTCCATGTGTGGGGGGGGACAGTAAAGGCATGCAATTCGACATATATTTTCACTGTTTTTCATACAACCGCTTTCACGCGATTATGACGTTATTACACATTTTATTAGATATTTTGTAAAGACAGTATCTTCGGGATATTATCTGGGCTTCTATTTAAATTAAATTATAAATTCGTGTAAAACTATTCCAGTAAAGTCCTTTGAAAATCTGCTATTTTGCATGGACTTTGCATGCTTACTGGAAAACACAGCATTGGAAGGTCTCCCACAAGTTGGATCAATGATCTGGGGAGGGATTTTGGGGGGGAGGTTAAAATCATCCAAATGTCATCCCCTGGTCTTGGGCGAAGTGGGAGATAGTGTCAAACTCTTACTGACTAAAAAACCCAAACCGTTCCTTCTTGCTTTTCATACCGGGGGCTGAGCTACTTTTCGGAGCTAACCATGATCTAGTGAGGGTCACAGAGTTCCAATTGAGACAACGAACGAGACGCATAATACTGGTCGTTGTGGTGATACTTTGGGAGAGATAAGTCCAACAGTGAACGACTTTCGACTGAAGCAATGATGATGATGATCACGGCAATCAGAAGCCAGAAAATGTGACCTTATTACTGGGTTGAGAAGATCAGAGGAACAGGCTCTATGTAAAATACTTAATTCAGTTGTATCCGGCTTTTTCTTCTTCTCTGTCGGTATCACTCTTGACAGAGTGGTCGTGGTCATCACTTCAGGTGTTGGTGGCAAGCTTCACAACACGCCATCATTCCTCTCTCGTGTCTGGCTAGACAAAGAAAATACTTCTTTTGTGCCCTCGCCTCTTCCTGTTAGGCGGGGTTGGCTTTCTTAATCATGCGGCGCCATTCATTTTGCTGATAAGCATCGTCATCCATAATGCTAAGCTTTTGTCCTAGCGGACATTAGCAGGTAACTTGCATTCTACCCCTCCCTCTCTTCTCTATAGCCATGGATAGGCACTTTTTCACGACATTTGACTTGGAAAATACTTGAAAGATTTAATATCAAGAAAATCTTTACGTTAGGGTATGAAACTTTTCATTAAAATCATTGAATCAAAAACTCAGCGTTTTATTAGTTTGTTATTTCTGTGAAGTTTAAAGGTCACGTTTCGGCAAAGGGGCGAAGCGTGGGTGGATTGGAATCATTCAATTTTCTCTGGTCTAGTCAAAGAGACTGATAAGTAAAACAGAACCTGTATTATAAGGTTCGCTTTAACTTAATAGAAATTATTTCCATGGGGTAAAGTATTAATAAATGTGGACAACAACTAGCTTTTGCCGGCGGCTTCGCCCGTTCGAAAGTTAAAAATTGTGTCAAGGAAATATACTATTCCAGGACAAAGTCATTTAAATTTGTGCAGCCATTTAGAGTAGAATAGAATAGAAAGCCATACATACATTTGCCATTTGGGCGTGACGGAGTGACAAACAGGCGTAATATAGCAGGCGTATCTTATAACACGCTGTATTACAAGCAGGCGCGCCGGATTGAAAAACATCGCTGTAATGTAATGCGGCCACCTCACGTTGAGCCGGATCGGCCGATACATTCTACAAAATAGAGTACAAAATAGTATTTATACATACAAACTTTTGGCCTAATAATGTTAGTATAACTATTAAAATGACACCAAACTAAAACGGTCAAAAAGCCAGCTGTTTCCTATTTATTTGGCCATCTAGACAAACATAATGTACTAAACCACTGATATTTTTTTCTTCAATTTTAAATAAAAAAAATTTACAACTTTAAGTAAATAATATTACGATTTTAATTTTGTTGTTTTAGTACTTTATTTATCAAATAAAATTATGACAATGTTTTTTTTTTAAATTCCTATAAACTAGTGCTTGACTGCGATCCCACCTGATGGTAAGCAGTGATACAATCTCTGATGGTAAGGCGCACTAGTTTATTAAAAGCCTATTCACTCTAGCCTTGAAGACAACTGAATTATAATAGGACGGGAAGACCACAGCACACACAATGTATTACGATTATTCAAGTTGTTTATATCAACCTACATAAAGCGCAGTTGAAAAACCAAAGCTACAAAGAAAACTAATAAATACCGCCCCAGGCTGTGTTTAAAGGTTCTTATGATGCGGTGAATAGAAATATGTACGTCGGAAAATGTATTGATAATCTGTTAGCGTTTGATTTTCGAGTGAGATACCCTCACGTACTTGGATACATCTTTTTCATGGGATTGATACCCTCCGCCAAAGGCTGGTTCTTATTGAAAGGATCCGAAGTTTTACCTATTTATTTCGGTACTTTGAATTTGTTTGTTTTTATAGTAAATTGTTGGTCAGTTATTTACTATTGTTGTAAAGAGTACCTATGGTGCTAAAAGCCTTTTCTTAATACTCCATTACGCTCTAATTTTAGGCAGTGCTCAACCAAATGAATTCAGCCATATGTACAAAAAAATTTGGAAACACATTTATTGTGCGCACAGCTAAAGAGTGTAAAATTGCAATTTTGTTGTGGTATCGAATGCGAGTATAGGTACTTTTATGTGCATTTAGTAAAAAAAGTAGGCAAGAGCGTGTTGGATCCGCACACTGAGGCTTCCGTACCGTACGTAAATAGTTTGCGAATCGAGGCTCGAAGATTTTTTCGAATAGAAAGAAGTATTTTCTAGCAAAAAAAAAAATGATTTTCAGATTTATTCTTATATTTGTACCATAAGACCTTGCTTCATGTCAAATTTCAAGGTTCTAGGTTAATAGGAAGTACCCTATGAATTTTCCTTGAAAGTGTTGAAATAAATTACAAACAAACATTTTGATCTAATAAAGTTTATATTTATAGCTATATTAATATAGTAGATAGATGGTGTGAATCATCACACGATCTACTATAAATATAAACTTATAATCTAGGAAATATCAATTACCTACATCACCTCCTTACTCAGCATGTACAACAACCTGCATTTTCCATGACTTAAATGAGACCACAACAAAGCTATGCAGATCAGCACAAAAGAAGAAGATAATTCCTACCAACTTCCACATCTTTACACAAATTGCCAATGACACTAACCTCCTGCGCTCTTACTATTACATGGATGGTAATCAAATCGAATATACTAAGGAAATCGACATGGATTGCGCCCGCACTTAGCTACTCGTACTAAGAGCCTTCTAACAGAAAAACACAATAACAATTTACCCAGCCTAAGAAGTGTATTTAATTAGGTCATTTGCAGCCGAAACAATATCTAAGTAAATTCTTGCTACTGTAGGTATGTCTTCTTCTTCCTGCCCTTATCCCGTTTTATTTGGGGTCGGCGCAACACGTTTTTTTCTTCCATTCTGTCCTGTCACTCGGCACGCTATCATCAACTCTCTTTTCTTTCATATAACTTCTCACACAATACATCCATCTTTTGTCTGTGTATCCATCTACTGTAGGTATGTATGAGTTGTAAAAAACTGGCCTTTTTTGTTTTTCTAGAAGTTTGGGAATTTTACGTCACTAAAACCTCTCCGGTGATCACCATCATCACATAGAAGGGACCTCTCAAAGCACCATTCCAAAACCCCTCAGTGCAACACCTGTTACGGTACATCCCTGAGGACACTATATAACGGTCTCCCCTGAGCCTCACTGTAATCTGTAGTTTTTTAAATTAAGTACTTTCCTCCTATGCATAGATCTAAGATTAGCTCTATTTTCCAACTTTAAATGTAGGTAATATAATTGTGCAATAATATTTATTGTGATGTAGTAATTTCACTTGTACTTTGTACTTTTGAGAGATAAATTTAATTGATTCTTCCTTCATGCCCAATATCGTGATTCTAGTTCAACGGAACATATTCTAATGATTTTGATTTCATTAGGGGGGCATAAATGTATGTATCTTTTGATTGTGTACATTTAGAAGTTTAATTTTTTTAACAGCTTTAATTGAAGAGATTGCTTGAAAACAACGAAATTGCTTCCGCGTATGGTAATAATTTCAGATTACACACAGAATTTTACGCATTCTTGATCGTAAAACGAAGATTTAGTTTTTTCCTTTTAAAATCCTAAAAAACATTGAAACAGCGAAAACCAATATTATTTAAGAATTGTTTACGTGATCTATAGCTACATGTCACTTTGAGCTATTTTGAAGAAAACAAATATTTAGATTTTTTTTTTTTAAAACCGGCAACATTACAATCATATTGTTATTTATCTTTTCACCAATTAGCTAAAAAAATACAAATTAATTGACTGTAACAACCTACTCAGTGACTTCTAAAACATACAAACCCAGGGATAAACGTAATATTTGCCCAATTCCTAAAACACAACTCAATTATTTCCCAAACGGAATCCCTAACTCAACAAAAAGGGACCTCAAAAAAAAAACGTAGAATGAAAAACTTAATACAGGAGTGCGTCTTTACAATAATTTATCATTCCGAACCCGAGGTGCGAACACCCAGGGGATGGGACACGAGAATGTTTAATTAAAATATACGTAAAATACGCAGCATTTATTAAAACGGAGTACGTACAAGGAAGGATTATCTTTACCTCGGAGATTCGCCCTTTTACCCTAATTAGCGTTGCGGTGGCCGGAATTAAGAACGCTATTGGACCGGAATATTTTTTTTTTTTTTTTCCGTTTACGTATCCACGTTATGGCTACAGCTTGGGACGTGGGGTTGGAAAACTTACGCGGTGTAAAATATTTTTAGTGGAGAGTGTGATTGCGTTTACTAATCAGTTTTTAACCGACTTAAAAAAGAAGGATTCGACGATCACAATTCTGTCGCGCTAGCGATATTAGCAGTAAGTGAAATTTTTGGAATAAAAGGACAATCCTTTTATTCCGTCATTTACAACTATTTTAATATATATACAATTTTATAGAGTGAAGAATATAAATTAAGCGCTTTATTTGGGCTACACGTTTCAACTATCACAATATAACTTTTAAAAAAAGAAGTCCGAAAAAACAAAACCTTTGCGCGACAATTACTCAAAACACGTAAACATACTTACTGCTCTTATCGCTAGCGTGGCAGAATTTGTTGGAATCTTTTTTTATCTTTCTATCGGTGAAAAAATTTTAGCAATCGGATCAGTACCCCTAGCCAAGTTGCTAATCTGCAATAGTTAATGCTAGTAGAAAGCTTCAAATGTACGGGTTTGACGTCATCTCAACGCTCAGTCACGTGGTCAGAACAAAAGAATTGGCGCCAAGGTCAACTCGAAGCTTTCGACGCATGTGAAACGGTTGTAACTTGGCTAGGGAGCAGTACTTTCAGAGATTACCTCCTACAACCAAAAAAAAAACACACACATACTAGCTCTTTATAATTTTATATTTATAGTATAGAAGTCTAGATTTGTATGTTCTAAGATTTTAAAGATTTTTTTTTGGTTTGAAATGAGCCATCTATTACCATCACGGAATCAGTGAATTAAAGTAGGGATTGTACTAGTATAAAGAAATTCTGATTTAATATTAGTCTGACTTAATATACGACCTTGCTGCTCTGAGCGGTTAGCTACCGCTCACAGCAGCGTGCGGGGCGGCAAGCGGTAAAATCAAAAGTATGAAAATATTTGAAGCATGCCACGAGACGCTGTTTATAGCGCCGCCGCGCGCCCGCTTACTGATACCGCCCCGCTTGCCGCTTAAACCAAAGTCGTGAACAGTCCATAAAACGGATGTGCGAAAGAGACAACACGTAAATCCGATTTAGGAAACACGACTTTTGAAGATTAATTCCATTCCTTTTAATGAAAACCCTGGGATTGGATATCGCAGTTATTTTTAATTAAAACAGTTTTCTTCTCGATTAATCACGGAACGTTATTCATTTATATCGCCTTGGTCATAAGCAGTCGTTTGTTATTGCTATGATAAATGGGCTGGATTAACGATGTTATTCTGTGGTGAGTATTCAAAAATGAGATAGATAATATTGTTTTTTTTTTATACCCTAAAAGACATTTTTTTTAATTGATATAAATTAGTGCTTGACTGCGATCCCACCTGATGGTAAGCAGTAATGCAATCATTGATGTTGAGGCGCACTAATATAATTACTTTACATTACCTTATGTAAAGTAATTATTTTAATCTTTTGGGTGCATTACCTTTACCAATCGATAGCGATAGGGATAAGGAGAAACTTTTCCAACGAAATATTTTGGATTTTTTTTATTTATATAAACTAACTAGCTTTTGCCCACGACTTCACCCGCGTACATGAAATATAGCCTATGTCACTCAGGAATAAAGCAATTTTCAATCGGTGAAAAAATTTTAGTAATCGGACCAGTACTTCCAGAGATTACCTCCTACAAACAAGAAAACAAACTTTACCTCTTTATATTAGTGGAGATGCTTGACTGCAATCCCGCTTGATGATAAGTAGTGATGCAATCTATAACGCTTAGGTGCTCTTGTTTATTATGAGACTGTTTTTAGTTACTTTTGATTGGTCAAGGGTTTTAAAACTTTTTTGTGGTCTTTCTTGACAAACGTTTTGTTCTAGGTTGATTGACAGTCACTCGTCTTTGACTCATCTACTTTTAGTGGTATATCACATTGATGGGCTTCCACAAGACTCAAAATAGACACCAATTTTAGTATTTATCATTATCACTTAAGCCGAAAGACGTCGACTATTGGACATAGGCCTCCCCAAGTGTCGCTACAACGACCGATCCTCGACTCGCAATCATCGAATTCCTTTGATTTAATGGATTCATTGTGAATATTTTTAGCAACAATTTAAAAACACCATTATCAATTAACAAGGCGAAATATGATGACATGAAATTGGCAGCAAAATAAATAAATAAATCCACGGTATTTTTAAAAACACAATGCCCAATACGAGAGTGGAAAAATTCAGCAAAAAAATAAATAAAAAAAAATTACAGAGAAAAAAAATCACTCACATATTTCGATCGTAATAATCCGAATACCCGAATCGAAGACCTACGAACCAGCATTTTAATAATGAAAGCTTGGACTTTTAATTAAAAAATCTAAAGTTCGCAAAAGCCTGTTACGATTTAACATTTGCGTGAGCGACTTTATGGTCCCTCTCATTTTGTGTGATTAAAAAAGTTATTTTTTTCGGGTTAGCTGTACCGATTTGAGGTGTAATGAACTCTGGATTGGGATTTTTCGTCATCGTCATCGCCAATTATTTTAGCCGAAAGACGTTGACTGGTTTTTTTTTTTATTGTTATTGTTGATAGGTTTGCGCTTGACCGCTATCTCACCTGATGAAAAGCGACAATGCGATCGACGATGGGACGCGCTTACCTAGAAGAAACCTATTCACTCTCGACTTAAAGATTCCTGGGTTGTAGCTATCTGAAAACACAGACTCCGGCAAGGAATTCCACAACATACATGGTGGACATAGGCCTCCCGCAAGTATCGCCATAACAAACGGTCCTGTACGTCTCGTGACCGTCTTCCTTACCAGGTCATCGCTCCACCTTTTGGGAGGCCTTCCAACATTGCGTCTTCGGGAGCGTGGTTGCCACTCTAGAACCTCCAAGTTTTGAGAACACTTTTGTATTGTACGTACAGCTAAGGAGTGAAATTCCCTACTTACTCCGAAAACACGGCAGAGTCCGTGCAACTACAACCAAGGGTTTTTAAGTAAAGTATTTCTAGGCAAGCATGCTTCATTGTAAATCACAAATCATCGCCTACCATTAGGTGAAATAGTGGTCTAACGCGAGCCTATCTATACAAATATTATAAAGAGGTAAAATTTGTAAGTTTGTAAGTTTTTATGTTTGTAAGTTTGTATGTAGGGGGTAATCTCTGGAAGTACTGGTCCGATTGCTAAAATTTTATGTACGCGGGCGAAGCCGCTGGCAAAAGCTAGTCAACAATAAAAATCTCTTTAAGGTGCCCGTGGAATACTACACATCGTCCATAACTCGCGTACCGCGCGTATGTGTACCGAAAGACGCAGCGTTGTTAGGCCTCCTACAAGGTGGACCAATGATCTGGTGAAGGTTGCGGGAATGCGATGGATATGGGACGCACAGGATCTTTCATTGTGGCGACACTTGGGGAAGGCGTATATCCAACAGTGGTCGTCTATCGACTGAAATGAAGTCCATGACTCATGCTTGGATTTTACTGGATGAGTGGATGGCCAGCTGCCTATCGCTCGTCGCCCACAAGTCTGCGTAAACAGTTGCCGGTCTCCTCCATGGATAGCGACTGAGGCGTGAAGAAGTGTAGAAAGGTAATAAAGGTCATAACTTATAACCGTCACAACTTGTTTCATTTATAATTTTAGTTTATCAGTTGTCTAGTCCTAAGCTAAGCAGAGCTTGTGTTATGAGTACTAGACAACTGATAAACATACTTATATATCTAAATACATACATATGAAAGATAAATTACACCCAGATACAGGACAAATTATCATGCTCATCACACAAACATTCTGTCCTTGGTGGGAATCGAACACACGATCTCCGGCATAGCAGTCAGGGCCACTAACCACTAGAACACTGTTGTTCTAGTGGTTAGTGGTGGCATAATTGACTGGCCTGTTGGTCTATATTATTATTATTTTTATATATTTATTTATCTTAGGACCCTAAGGTCCTGGACCTTTGGAAGGCGTACGAGGAGCCGAAACCAACTCGCAGAGGCCCTTTTAGATGCTTTTAATGATGGATTGTGGTACCAACCGGCGATTATCCCTGTATGCGCTATGCTAGTGCATCCAAGGACAACCCCCGGTTTGAAAAACTATTGCGATACAATATGGAAAACAAAATAATAAGGCTATGATTTTTGGAGTCTTAGGTGGACTGATATCATGGAACTATGTTAAGACTATGGCCCCTGCCTGAACAATGTTATTAAGATCCATCGATAAAAGGCAGGGGGTGACTTGCACACTCAATAAATGGGCCCCCAGAAACGGCCGCTAGCACGAAGTGACGTAGCAACAAGAGGGCAACATATCCTGAGGCGCTTGAGGAGTGGAGAGGCATACCACGGCTATCAGGACAATCCCGGAAGTACGGTCAAGATCCCTACCAGCACCTTACTGGATTATACATCCTTCTCCCGAGCACGAGCTCTTGCGAATCTCCACTCAAGCCAGCCAATAAAGGCAAGAGAGAGGTGGGAGCTCTGTTCCTCGTCAGTGTTCACTACGGCCGGCCAATGAAGGCAAGCCGGAGATGAAGAAGAATTCTCCCGGGAGATCGGGTCCGTGGGGTCGCTAATACCCAACAGTTCGCCACAAAACTGCCCTGCGGATTGTATCTCTCTTAGTCTGGCCCCTCACCCTAGGCATGTTACGGCAAAGAAAATTCTACCGATACAGACCTAGGGTATTTTGGAGCACACAAGTCCCACCACGACGTCAACGTGGAGATACGACGATGGGGTTATTATTATTATATTATTATTATTATTAATTGTTTATTATGATTCAATTGGCACAGGCCAATTTTTTTCATCAAGGCAATGTTTTTTTTTTTTGTTTTTACCGGCTTCTTATATTTATTTATTATTATACACCAGTCGTATTATGTTATACAAGTATTGTAATATGTTTATTTGTTTACCCTTGTCCGTGCGTCACTGCGGGGTGCCAACTGAAAATCAGCGCTGGGTGTCTAACGTCCAGCAAATGCTGAGGTGGTCACCCTTTCGGTGCGGGCACGCTCGGCGCACTTTGTAGTTTTGTTACTTTTTAAATTAACTTTTATGCTTACAACTGTCGTGCTGCGTCTGTTCTGAATAAAAGTATTTCTATTCTATTCTATTCTATTTAAACAATAGTCCCTCTAAATCATTCATAATCAAACTACATCACGACTGTATTCGAGATTTGAATGGCAACACTAATTTTGTATGAATGTTTCAAATTTCGAATTCAAAGGCTAATTAAAGCTTGACTACGAAGGGGACTAACAATGTTATATGTGACAAAATTGATCCATAAATGCTTCTGTTAGTGGCCAGTTGCCGTGGCACGCTATGTAGGCTGATTTCAACATAGCACATAAACAATATGCATTGTTTTTCAAATCTTTATTGTATTACTAGCTGCTCCCAGCGGCTTCGCCCGCATGATAGCACAAAATTATCCCAAGGGAACATACTTTCGGGATAAAATGTCCTATTCCAGGACATGGTTTATCCGTGTACCAAGTTTTATCAAAATCGGTTTTGCCATTTAGGCGTGAAGACGTAACAAACAAACAAACACACTCACTTTCGCTTTTATAATATTAGTAAGGATTTATATTTCTTTTGTATGTGAGTTTGTCGCCTAGCATAGTCGGCCTTATAATGTTCCCACTGTTGGGATTCAGACCTCTTCTGTAGGAGAACGAATGGGCCTTGCACTACACTACGCGGGCCCAGTGCGGGTTGGTGGATGTCTCATGTCTACGAATTTTTGGTTAAGACATGCCGGCTTCCTCACGATGTCTTCCTTCATCGTTTTGAGAGCCACGGTGATGAAATAAGTTACACAAAGTACGCCTGGCTGGGTTTCAACCCGCGACCTACAACTCGTAAGTCGGGGTCGTTACCACCCGGTCACTACTGCTGCTTGCAGTTTGTCACCTGATTCTTTCTAAATGACTTGACATATTTGTGTGTATATTTAAGTGGGTCCCTGAATGGTTTGAAAATACAATTGAATTCGGTAGGTGGCGCTGCAATTAGTTTTTGGGCAGGACAACGTTTGACGAGATAGCTAGTTACTTATACATATTGAGAAAAGTGATAGAAGGAAAAAAAATGTTCCGTGCACCAATGTAAATAGTACATTTTTTTTTTAGCTCTTTTCTCAAGAGCCTTCAGAGTGTCTTCAAGGCTAGAGTGAATAGGCTCTTAATAAACAAGTCAACAATTGCATCACTGCTTACCATCAGGTGGGATTGCAGTCAAGCACTAGTGTACAAAAAAAACAAAATTAACAAGTAAATCAAGCTTTAAACTTTAGTAAGAAGTGTAATTAAAATACGGGTCAAAGCTCATTAAGGCTCCAATATCGCCGAACGTTATTCGATCAGCAGATGCCGAAAATTGTCGAAGCTATACGCCGAAATTTGCCGAAGTTGCCCGAGGCTAGATGTGTGTAATGTTGGTATTGCGTGACTGCGCTGAGTGCAATGCTCCTAATCTAGGAGATATCAATCTTCTGATTCATTATTTTGCTACTGGTTATCTATGGAAGGTTATATTTAATGGTAGCAATGGTTGAATGTTGGTTGGTAATTATGCTGTACAATTTACTGAAACAAAATAGTTAGTTGTTTCTTTATCCTGAAAGAAGGAAGCATTGGGTCGTTTTAAACACTGGGTCTTGCTTGTTGTATATAGATGAAAATATTACTTAAATTATGCTTTTGATGATGTATTCCATTTTAATACCGAACATCTAATACCATTAGTATTACTTTGAACGCATTTATATTGCATATTCTGAACGGAGACCACTCTTTAAATAATTTAATTTAATGTACGAATCCATACCAATGACTTGAATTTAGTACAGTCAGCTTAAATCAAAATTATCAAATTTTTGTTTCCTAATATTTTTATACCATCGTAATATACAAAAACTTACACTAACTAATCACTTTTTTAAATATGTCTGAGGAAGCTATGATAAACCCTCAACATCTTGGGGGGAAAAAAAGCTTGACTTGCATAAAAGAAATGGTGGTTTGTTGTTATTTGGTGCTGGTTATTAGAACACAATTTATTATTAAACTAGATATTTGTTAAATAAATTCTTTTTTTAAATCTAAAAAAAAGAACTGAATTTTATTTCATTTAAATGTCCCATACAAAACCTTTTGGCTGACTGTACTTTTGATCCTTGAATTTCTTTTAGTATTAGTTGGAGCAATGGTATCCATTCGGAATAGGCAATAAACACGGACTCAAACAGATACCAGTGGCGTAAGATGTGAGTGGTATTAAAACGGAATAAATTTTTTTGATTGCGCGTCGGTATCTATGTTGAAATATAAGATAATATCTAAGAATTGATTATTATGATGTGGCCAACTAAAATTGGCCAGATCGCTTTAAACGTACCAAACGATAACAAACAAATAAAACGATAACATTTGATGATATATCAATGCCCGACAAACTATGGGCCAATGTAGCACAAAGTTGGTGCCCTGAAACTACTTACTACTTTCAATATAATCAACTCGGTAACAAGGTTCTCGTATGAGTAATCCATACCTTTTTTTTTTCTGAGTCATTGCAAATATAGTACCAGTGTGGAGCCTCTTCCCAGCATATGTATCATCTCCTTTCTTGCCTAGCATGCACAACTACCTGCACCCTCCATGACTTAAACTAAGCCAACAACAGAGCTGTCCAGGTGATTAAATATTTTGTCGGCCATTCCCTTAAAAAGGGTACTTATTGCTATGATTATGGTGTGCCCAAAGTGGAGATTCGTACTGTGATCGCCATCTTGAACTAAAATAATAATATATAGTGTGACTGGTAATATAATTAGTGATCGTAGTCTCATGTACTTTACCTTCAATAGTGATAGTGCACCCGCCCCGCTCACAAAACCCATCGGTGTATGTAATCAGTGTAGGTACCTATATATATAAGTTAAATAATGAGTATAAAAAAAGTTTCTTTGGAAAAGTTATCGGTAATCACGATTACAATAATACGTGGATAAATATCGGTCACTAATTACCAGTCACTATATATGATCAACATACCTTTTTGTCAATTTTTTATTCAACATGTTGAATTTCATAAAAACAGAAGGATGAAGAAAATATAATCTTGCCTGCAACCACTTTGGCTACAGTGTAGAAGCTTTAAAATAAGGCTGGGTGTGCATAAGCGGTAATAACATTTCACCCGCTGTTTGGAGCGGGGCCTAATAGCTCGATCTTACCACGCCGCACCAATTATATTTGTATGTACGTGCTAAAAACTCTGCACGTTACACTCAGGTAAATTTTTTTTTTTTTCGAGAAACTGTTTAAATTAATTTAAGATTTAAGAAAAAGCCTCTAAAGCTTGAAAATTTAAGCTATAAGTGGGATTCAACTTGGCTGTTGAACTGATCAATATAACTTCTTCGACCAGCGGCAGCGTTTGGGCGGAGCACTGCCGTGTAAATTGTAAGGGCCCAGTAGGACTGAAGCCTACAAGAGCTATGAGGAAAAGTATGAAAGGATTAATCACGGTCCCCGCATACCTAGGAGTTATCAGCAACTGTAGAGGCCCAGCAGGGTCGAAGCCTACTGTAGCCACGGGTGATGCGATAGAATGAGATCCCCGGGGCCCTGGAATAATAGCAAAGAAGAATAACAGAATAGAAATAGAAAAAAAAATATACCCTTTGGGTAAAAGGACAGTCCAAAACAAAAAGAACAGCTGTTCCTATATCGGAATTATTAGACCAAACTACCAAAAAACCCACATTCCAACAAAACCCAAACTCTAAACGTAAACCCTAACATAATATCATATTCAGGAGTAAATCAAGTGTATTCTGATCAAAGCGAGTAATTGACTCGAAACGGCTCGAAAAAGGTCGAGAAGCGTGGAGGCTCAGATCGTGTGTGACACACTTTTGCAAAGGTATTATTAGATGCAGGGTGACGGACCTATCCTTAGGGTAAACTCACACTGAGACGCGAATGTTGGCTTTTCTCCGGCCAAAGAATTGGGATTAGCATTCATTGATGCAATACTGCCAGTGTTTTTGGGCACTTTGTCCTTTAAACTCGTTAAAAAATATAGTAAATTGTTACACTAGGGGTAAAAGTTACTCATTTCGTCCCGAGAAAGAGTTGGCGGCAGAGAGTAGCGAGGTCGCTAATTCGAGGGACTAAATAAGTAACTTTAACCCCGAGGTAAGCATTGTGCTTTTCACGAATACAAGAAGATAGACTTAGTTTTTTTAAAATAATTTGACAGCTGTTAGTTGAAAGTAAAACTCCCTAGGGATGAAAAGTGTGATACTTTTCAGCCCGCTCCTCAGGCAACTTCAGACCTACTTTCAGAGTATGAGTACCTAATGAAAAAGTTATTTTTTTATTTACTAGCAGCTGCCAGCGGTTTCGCTCGCGTTGAAGTAGAAAATTATCCCAAGGAAACATACTCCTGGGATAAAATACCTTATATGTTATTCCAGGACTTAATGTATCCGTGTTTTTCATCTATCCGTTCAGGTCATCATCATCATCATCGGCCTTTTTTTAATGTTCCAGCAGGGACACAGGCCTCCTCTATAGGCGAGGGAAATCCGAGGATCCGTTCAGCCGTTTGAACGTTATTATCTATTTGCTAATTTTTGACCACTATCTCATCAGATGGTAAGCGATGATGTGGCCGACGAAGGAGCAAGCTTACCTAAAAGTAACCTATCTACTCTTGACTTAAGTTGTAGCTATCAGGAAACGTAGACTCCGGCAAGGCATTCCATTCCTTAGCTGTACGCATAATGAATGTGTTCACAAGACGCTTTGTACGTATGGGTGGAATGTCCACCATGTATGTAAGTACCGATAGCGCAACGCCTTACGTGTAGAAAGAACCTTTATAATATTAGAGAAAAAAAATTCTATGTTATTGTTATTAGGCAATGTGGCTTCTCAATGCGAGCTGACCCTAAAAGTGTATTATTAGCTGAAGCAGGGCAATTGAGTTATCTTTAGTTCAAATATCTTCCGTTTCTGGTATGTCAGAGGGTTAGAATAGGATGCGGGATATTTGAAAGAAATGATGACATGGTTATGAAAGTTTTTGAAGGTTATGAGTTTATGGCGGGAATGGGTTAAGAATGATGTCATTTTGACAGATTTAATAACCACGTGGCATCTATAGTTCACGTACAATAACTAAACCATGAACTACATAAGTGCGGAAACCAGAACACAAAAATTAGAATCACACAGAAAAGTTTATCTTAGTTCAAAGTGATTTAACTGACTCCTTAAAAAAAGGTGATTTAATCGATGGAACCAGCTAGGGCTGAAGCCAGTCGGGGCTGCAGGATCGTTTAAACGTATCACCATAGCCCTGGGTCAAAAAGGGTAATTGCATATACATGTGAGTTTTGGTATAATTGTATTATATTTATTTTATAGTTTATTGGTGTATCTGTTCTATGGTCTATTAGTATATTTATTTTTATAATCGCCTTTTTCTCCCTTTTTTATTGCACCTTCCACTACCTTTCTCTGCATAACCCAAAGGTCGACTGGAAGAAAATGCCTAAAGCATCAAGTTAGTCTTTGTATATCTATACTTATAATAAATCTGCAGAGAGGTCAATTCTGTACATGAAATATATTTCCAAAATAACTATCAGGGGGTGATTAGTGATCGATACTGATGCCAAAAATGCAAACAGTACAATTTTTGTCTGTCTGTCTGTCTGTCTGTCTGTATGTTCTTTATAGAAACAAAAACTACTCGATGGATTTTAACGAAACTTGCTACAATCATTCTTCATACTCCTGGGCAGGTTATAGTATACTTTTCATCACGCTACGATCAATAGGAGCAGAGCAGTGAAGGAAAATGTTGGGGAAACGGGAGAAATGACTCGACGGAATAAGCAACAGGATCCGCGTACGAAGTCGCTGGCAGAAGCTAGTTTGTACATAAAGTATTAAATAATAATATATTGTGATATAAGTGTGTAATGTTAGTGATTACCGTTGAGCCGGTATTTAGACCCGAGCCGTAGCGGGGGTCTTAAGAGAGCCGAGAACGGTAATCATTAATTACTCACGTGTAGCATACGACGTTTTTCAATACACTTGTGAATAAAATAACGGTAAAACTAGTAAACTGTTGTGGCGGTAAAAAACTGTTTTCATATTCGAGCCCATTTTTTTTTTCCTCGTTGGGGACGACCTGCGCCCGTTCTGTCCTGATACTATAAATGTCATAACATTATGACGGTGGAGAGGTTAAACAATAAGGTTTTAAGCACATTATGGCACTAGTGCGTAATGGTAATCAAAATGCCACAGTTTGGTAACAATTGCCATTATATATCCAAGTCCAGTGCAATAAGAGTCACTATATGAGCAAGTGTTTTGAAAATAAATTAATAACTTAACAGATAAAATGAAATTTTCCTGTAGGCAGATTAGTCATTAAAACAAAAAACATCAAACTTTTTGTACTCTGAAAGGGTAAAAGCCACTTCAAGTGGAGTGTACTCTATCGAGTCCTTTGTCTATCGGCGACGTGTAAAGTACTTGACTCTTAATGTGAGAAGATTATGGCTACTTCAAATATACAGGGAGATTTTTTATTTCTTGGCTATTTTTCTCAAAGTGAAAATATTCATGGACATAAAAAGTTTTCACTATGCAAACAATTTTGACAGCACGATTTTTTTGATCCAGACTTTTACTGACTAAAAGTTTTTAAAAATTTTTAGTACTCCTAGCAGGAATCGGCCCTGCTGGACCCTGACCGTTTGCTGACATCTCTTTGAGTTGACGGCATGATAGGTGTAGTGATTGGCTGCTGCGCTGTAGGTCGCGGGTTTGATCCTCCGCCCGGAACCAATATTTATACAGTTAACAGATAGGTGTTCCGGGTCTGAGAATCTTATGTATGTAAGTTTACAAGTTTGTGAGTGAACCCGCGATACAGGAGTAATTCCTAGTATAGGGCAACGTTTTTAAGAAAAAATAAAAGTTAAAAAAAATCCTTATAAAGAAATTTTTACTCCTTCATTCTGAATTGGCTGGATGTTTTTTTTTTTTTGTATTTTTTGCTTGTATGACATTTTCTTCTTTTTATATCCAAATAGTAGTCCAGTAACAAACGATTAATTTCAATTATTAAGACGATATTTAATAAAGTTACAAAAGACAAAAACCAATATTTCCGTCAAACACGTTTGTCTGTTACACCCTATGCCCTACATTTGATCCCTTCAAGAACACTGTAATAAAACCACCATGCGTATCGACCATTTATATTACAAAATGCTATCAGAAGTCGGCGAAATAATTTTGTGGAAAAGGAATACCGTATAAAATCCTACACCATCTGAGAGTAGTCGTGCATTTTAGCATAAAATGATAATAAAATTATACTTTGGCACCATAGCTGTGTTTCCTTAGCCCAAGGGACCGCAATACCGGAGTTAAATTAATTTTTTGCCCGTGTTTTCATATTTACATGGTATTGTATATTTTTTGTTTGAGAATTCAGTTTCTCTATTAGAGTGTTAAATTGTAGCTGCGGGATTTTTCGAAAGAATTTAATATATGTTATAATATAATAATCCACGAATATCACAAAACGCCATCTAGTCCCAAACTAAGCAGAGCTTGTGTTATGAGTTCCTACTAGACAGCTGATAAACATACATGTATTTTAGGTGGGTTTTGGTCAGTTGAATTCTAACACTCCCTCTCGCCTGACACACTTCCACATCGTTTTCTTATGTAACCATGTCTAGCAAGTACCTTTGCTGTTCCATTCCAAAAACTTCTTCAACTGACCAGGTCATCAGTTCACTTTTTGGGAGGGCTTCCAACGCTGTGTTTTCCTGCACGCGGTCGCCACTCCAAAACTTTTCATCTCTATCGACCATCTGTTCTGCATGCAATGTGTCCTGCCCACTACCATTTAAGTTTGGCGATTCTTCGAGCTATGTCTGTAACCTTGGTTCTCCTGCGGATATTTTCATTTCTGAAGTGATCACGCAAGGAAACTTCTAGAAATCTGAAATTTGGTATTTAGCATAGTCTCACAGCATAAGCAAAGAAAAAAGTCTGATAACTTTTTTGAAGTTACATCATAAAAACTTTTTTTTACGGTTTTTACTTGACTGGATTGATTAAAATGCCACCAACTTTCGGTTCAACTCCTCAAACCAGTTTATATAATAACGACTCCGCACGTCCTTGACTACGTGACACCACAGAACACTAATATACAGAAGTCAATGTACATACAAAAGCGTGCTCGAGCTACGCAGACATAGAGACCGCTCATCATCATCATCATTTCAGCCGATATACGTCCACTGTTGAACATAGGCCTACTCCAAGTGTTGCCACAACGAACGATCCTGCATCACGCATCCATCGGTTTCCCGTAACCTTCACTAAGTCATCAGTCCACCTTGTCTCCTACAAGGTGGCCTTACAATGCGGTCGGCACTACAAAACCTAACGGCCATCTGTTCTGCGAGCAATCTGCCCTGCCCATTGCCACTTAAGTTTGGCAATTCGTCCTGCTATGTCGGCAACCTGAGATACAGAGACATCGCTCACGGACACGATATCTCAGAGCGCTTGGCATAGTACGAGCGCGAGTGAATCCGCTTGAGACACTCATCTGTGAACTTTTTTGTGCAATTTTTCAGTTTTTTTAATTCAACATTAAATGGTGAATGATTATTTTTTAAGCAGGTATTTGTTTTCGATGGTTCGTTTAAATCTAATACAGAACAGGTAGTTAGGTAAGCGCACGTAATAGAAAATGTTAGGCAAACTGGCACGTACGAATCTCGTGGGCTCGCAACAAGACGGCAACCCTTGCGCGACCGCCGAGCGCAAGTATGAACAAGCTTTTAACGAAATTATTTTTTTCATAGCAAGCTTTTATAGTTCGGTATACATATATGTATAACTAGCTTTTGCCCGCGCGGCTTCGCTCCCGCTCTTCCCTACTCCACCCTACTATACCCAACTCTACCCTACTCTACCCTACCCTACTCTACCATACTCTACCCAACTCTACCCTACTCTACCCTACCCTACTCTACCATACTCTACCCTACTCTACACTACTCTACCCTACTCTACCCTACTCTACCCTACTCTACCCTACTCTACCCTACTCTACCCTACTCTACCCTACTCTACCCTACTCTACCCTACTCTACCCTACTCTACCCTACTCTACCCTACTCTACCCTACTCTACCCTACTCTACCCTACTCTACCCTACTCTACCCTACTCTACCCTACTCTACCCTACTCTACCCTACTCTACCCTACCCAACCCTACTCTACACTACTCTACCCTACTCTACCCTACTCTACCCTACTCTACCCTACTACTCTACCCTACTCTACCCTACTACTCTGCCCTACTCTACCCAACCTACCCTACCCTACACTACCCTAATTTTTTTTCCATAAGAACCATCTCCTTACAATAACAATCACAACAAAAAAAAATCAGCCAAATCGGTCAAGCCGTTTTCATGCCAAGTCGTGACAACGGAAAACGGGGGTCATTTTTATATATATAGATTAATACTTGTTAAGACGAATCATACGAGCCCAAACTCGATGGGGTCGTGTCGTTTAACTACCAAGTTCCTATAGCCACCTTCCGGTTCCATCATTAGACCAGCTCTACCTATGTCATAATAATTTTGTTGTCATCTGATTTACATATGCATGCAAAATTTCAGCTCAAACGGTAACCGGGAAGTGGGTCAAATTTAGTTTACACGATTCGATGACCGACAAATATCGGGACAGGTGAAACTAAATAAAAACAAAACAAACACCCAAACACCCAACTTAAACATTATTGCATATCCGACTTGGGTAGACTGTTGAAACTAAAAATGTAATGTTTATAAATAAGATCTTAATGTACGCAGTTACGCAATAAATATATCTTTATCTTTAAAAACTTATATAAACGAAATACATACATGAGATTGACTTCTGTACCTATCTATTCTGTGGCGACACTCACTTGACTAAATAAACCAAACTTTTTATGAGTTACGCCGACGCTTTACCCGACAAAATTTGTGTAAAAAAGTCACGTTTCTCGTACATCTATACTTAAACTATTATGTACACAACTCAAACACAATAAAAAGAAATCTTTAAACACTATTTTACGATCGTACGTACAGTTTTATCCTTACGCACCATTAAAGGGTTTTTTTTTACGGTGGGCAAAAATCATCTTATGACAACCCCCACCCTTGGGTGGAGCGGGAGATAGTGTCAGACTCTTACTGACTAAAAACCCACCCCGTTCCTTCTAGCCTTCAAACCAAGGCACGAGTTTCCTTTCGGATAACCCTGGCCCCGGTAGGGTACCATTTAAGGGTTTTTTTTTTTGTCAACGGGGAAAATCATCTTATGACAAGACTCGCTCTTGGGTGGAGCGGGAGATAGTGTCAGACTCTTACTGACTAAAAACCCCGCGCCGTTCCTTCTAGCCTTCAAACCGGGGCACGAGCTCCCTTTCGGACAACACTGTCCCCAGTAGGCTTCGACCCAGCTGGGCCCCTCCTGCTGCTGACAACTCCTTGAGCCGCGCGGGAACAGTGCGCGCCGTCGACGTCTTGGACTCGGTCCATTACCGGACGATCGGACAGCGAGCTACCCATGGCTCGCCTACCATTTAAAGGTTAAATCGTAAACTAGGATGACTAACCAATAACTATGTTTTCGCTTTAATATTTCACTTATACAGTCTGCTTATCTTTCGTAAAAGACTCAAAGGGATGAATGGGTTGGGTCGTAAGCAATGAGCTGGTAACTAAGATTTAGGTCGAATATCTTTTATGAAATAAAAAGGGGCTTTTTTGGAATATAATTATGCCTACTGAAAATGTTAGATGACGGCGTCGCGTGAAAAAGCCCCTTTATAATGGCAACATTTTCTTTTTTGTGCTAAAATTAGATGAAAAGCATTTCCATAAAGTTTTTTGATGGTATCTAAATCTGCCGTCCACTAACTATAAGGCCGTTAAGCCACAGTTGGTCGTTTTTCACTTTTTAATGTAGTCTTATACAACTTTCGATGCTCTATATTTTGGTCTAAGACTCATTTTTCTATGATTGATAGTTTTTGAGATACAGAACATTAAATCACAATGTCTGTGTTTAAATTGCTTAGCTAAAAGTTAGAAAATGAATTTAAATAAAATATAATAAATATAAATGAATAAAATATATCACATATTGTCCACAAAGACTATGCCTACATATATAACTTGTAACCTTGTTCCTAGGTACTACTTTTCAAGAGACATCAATTCCCAATTTTTGTGTTTTCTCGAAAAATACTTTTTGCACTTAGCTGCCTTTTAGTTAGTGGACGGCAGAAATATATAACTAGCTGCCCTCCACGGTTTTACTCTGTATCGTTAACGCTAGTAGAAAACTTCAAATGTACAAGAATGACGTCATCTCAACGCTCAGTCACGTGGTCAGAACAAAAGCCTCGGGGGCGTGGCCAATTCGAGTCGTTCGACGGAAGCGAAACGGTTGTAATTTGGCTAGGGGTGCAGGTCTTTGCTTTCTGTACCGTTCCTAGTGGTAGGATAATCTGCCTTTGAATGTTCCCACTGCTGGGACTCTGGCCTCCTTTGCGACTCGGCGAGACCCTGATTGGATCATCACCTATCGGGTCCAGTTGTGTTTTCAAGTCATCCAGTAGTAAAGAAAGTTTCATCGAAATCGGACCAGCCGTTTAGGAGGAGTTAGATGACAAACACGTCTAGAAGAATTATATATGAGATATGACGCAAGCCGGTCGCTTAGTCTTATATGGTTAGCTGTCATATGTTAGTGTTGGCTTCCAATTTGGACGAATTTCCACAAAGTATAGAAAAATAAATCCACTTTTTATAACCAGGTAAACGAAAGAGAACCGCAGACAAAACAAAACTATCAAAAAATATATTTGCAACACTGATAAAACGGGAACAAAAAAAACCGCAGTTACCGACGCAGTCTATTCGGAAAAAGCGAACGAAAAAGAGAGAAAAAACGAGACAAGACTATCTCGTATTCTCGACGTTAATTTTAAAACCATTTTTCTTCAGCAAAAAGGTAACTTGTTCAAAGGAAATTCTATATTCTAGTGCCGTCTACGAATCAAATTTCTAGAGGCGACCTCGGTAAGGGAAAGCTAACAAAAATATTTTTGTTCCATTTACAGAGGTACGCAATCGTGAGTATCTATTTGCCGGGGAACGGTCCTCTCTACAGCTTGGAATATAACTGCACTTGAATTTTTAGTTTTTATAGACTAGCCTAGCCTTTTTTTTTTAATCCTGTGTAATATTGGGAGGTTTTCAAAATATCGCGGTGTTTAGGATTCCATATCCAAAGGGTAATGGGCATGCCCCAGTCGGTAACGAGCCTAGTAGGAAAACTAAGAGACGCATTTAAAATTTATTGATAACTAACTGCTCCCAGTGGCTTCGCCCGTAGAAAATTATCCCAAGGGAACATACTTCCGGGGTAAAAAGTATCCCATGTCCTATTTCAGGACATGATCTATCCGTGTACCAAGTTTCATCAGAATCGGTTTTGCCATTTAGGCGTGAAGACGTAATAAACAAACAAACTCACTTTCACTTTTATAATATTAGTAAGGATTTGAGCCAATCTGGTTGAATACTTATAAAAGTTTGACAGCGGTGTAAACTACATATAGCAAGTTTGACTTGCGTTGTACAGTTTATATAGGTCTTGGGTTACATATATACTGTCAGCATGAGTCTATTATATACTCACCAAAATAGCAATATCTCTGTCATCAAACATTTACTTACCCAAGCTGAGACGCAGACGTTCATAATTCTAGCGCCATCTTAATATTGTCGCGTAGAATACTGGTTTTATCCAGTTTATACCAGTACGAAACCAGTTTACGGCGGTTTCAAGTGAGCGTTTTATGACTAGAATTAAGTTTCTTCTGTGAAATTCTTGTATGATTTGCAAAAGTATGAAATTAGAGTTTTAAACAGTATTCATTTGAACTGTGTTAATCTTGGAAATCTGGTTTAACTTGTTCTAACTAAGAACTTTTATCAGGTAATTTACACTGTGATAATTTTATATAGTGTCACATTTTTGCGCATTATACGTGCAATTATTTTTTTACCCTTGTCAAATTAAAATCATTATGGACTCTTTAAGAAGCGTAATTCAAATTTTGATAAATAGTTTCTGAACAAATAAAATTCAGTCATAGATAACGCTTCTTAAAGAGTCCATAATGATTTTTATTTGACAGGGGCGAAAAAATAATTACATTTTTTTTCGAAGAATGAATTTCAAAAATACTCATTGTCGCTGTCGCTCCTCATAATTTCACTTTGTCGAACAAGCTTCTCACAACTGACTCTCGAACAAATGATCAAAACTCAACTTTTTTTTTTTAGTAGCCTATTTTGTGTCTCGCTCTTTACAGTCTAGAGCGATCTCTGGTCCAGTTTGCCCCGCAAATATGATGATAGACATCGTCACATCATCCTCGCCACGTTTGATCTCGTCGACGTAGACCTCTCTCAGATATTCTAGTTGGTTATCAAAGCTCTGTAACAAATTAAATATTTTTACAAAAACCCTTAGCAATAACAACAATAAAAGGAAAAAAGTTTCAAAGAATTACTCTTTGAAACTGAGAGTATGTCTCATTTATCTGGCTTAGTTTTTTCTTTACAATTAGATTTTTTGATTTGCGTATTAGTTTTCCCTGATCACTAAATGTATCGAAGGCACGCATTTGCGCCCAGTGGTTTACGAAACGAAATATAAATGTACGAAAACTAGGCCAGATGAATGAGACATTTTCTCGATTTCATGGCATTATTCAAAAAATGCACTGTCATAAATAAAAAGAAAACGTTGGTTCAAAATTTCAACTCAATCCAACACAGGGAAGTGGATCGAATTTCAATTGCATGATTTGATTACAGACAGACATCGGAACAGGTGAAACTAAAAAAAAATCCCCGGCATTCTAATTCCGTCCAAATTTGCGAAAGTCAGGAATAAAGATAAAAAAAAAAATTAGCGAGACGGTATAAACGTTTGCTGTAATTGGCTCTTGACACTTGGGCATTTGGGCATGGCCTTTTTTGATACCATAGATATAGAAAAATAGCCACAGCGTCCCCCATCCAGCTGTAAAGTGAGTAACAGTCTGAAAGAAGTGACAGAAAAAAAAAGTGATCATGAGGTAAATAGTGATCAAAGAGGTTATTCAACTGTTTATTTTTCTTGTATGTTACCAATTGCCAACCGATTTCGATGATTCTTTTTTTGAGAATATTGTTATTGTAAATATTCTAGTGTATATTTGGTGAAGTTTTATTAAAAACTTTAAAGATAGGTGATAAAACTCTTCAATAAACAATAGCAAAAGGCTGTTATCGCATAACATAACATAGAACAAATAATATTGTTTTAAAGTGAAGGCACGAGAGCATATTCGCAAGATGTTGGTAGAATCATCATCGCACTGATTTCTTTTTTTCACTATAGCTTTGTTTATTTATATGTAGGTATGTATTTACTATTGCATTTGTTTTCTCATTTATTAAGTTGCACCTGCCATGTTATGTTCCTGCACGGTTTTTCTAAGGTCGACTGGCAGTTAATGCCTAAGGCATTAAGTCCGCCTTTGTGCAACTCTGTGCATAAAGATTTAAATAAATAATAAATAAATAAACAATTGCTAGTATTGCTCAGTTTATTGCTCTATGTCTAAACTTCAGGAGATTTGTTGCCAATACGTGTTAAAATGTCAGTCGTGCGAGCAAAAAAGAGGGTTGGAACTATACACCTTATATAGCTTCATTCCTTTAACAGTTCACTTTAAGTCGTCAAATGGGTTGGGCACGCCACAATTATGGCGGTAAGTCCCCTCTTTGAGGCGTGGCTGGAAAGACCTCACGGCGTCCTTACCTTACGGAGTTGTCAGCAACAGCAGAGGCCCAGCTGGGTGGAAGCCTACCGGGGTCGGGGTTATTCGAAAGGAAACTCGTGCCTTGGTTTGAAGGCTAGAAGGAACAGGGTAGGTTTTTAGTCAGTAAGAATCTGACACTATCTCCCGTTCCACTTAAGGGCGGGGGTTGTCATAAGATGATTTTTGCACTCCGTAAAAAAAAAGTCGTCAAATAGGTCGCGTTAAGAGCTTGTAGTAGTGCCTCAGATCCTTGAGTAGAGTTTTGTCCACTTTAATCGGAATGTGTAGGTTGAAGATAGGACAAAATTATAAGTTTTTAGTAATAAAAATAACTGGAAGTTTTGAATGAATGAGAATAGACTACTTGGTAACTCAATTAATTTATAGTTAAAAGATTATTGAAGTGGCATAGTTAGCTATCCATTTTTTAGAAATAATTTCAAAATTGCAATTTTTTGGCAAATTAGAGACTACTAGCGATGAGAAAGCAATAGTTATTTATTCCAAGTATTTTGGTTGTGTTGCCTTAATGTGGTGAGAAATACACAGAATATCGTTTTTACTTTCACTTATAAATCAGTATTTTATAAAGAAAAGGAAAAAAACTGTTTAACACTGTTTAAGAAGTATTTATGGGACGATAACCAGCTACAGTACCTATGCATATACACTTAAAAAAATACGTTTACAATATTGCAGCCCACTGCATTATCCACAATATATTACCTATTCGGTAGTAGGTAAATGCCGCTGGTTTAGCAAAAATAGCTTATAGATCAAATCATTATTATTATAACATTTCTTAAAAATTACATTAGTTTAATCAAGCAAAAACATGATTACTTTGCGTGATAGTTCGACTCACGCGTTTTTGTAAATATTTCACACATTAACTGACTGAAGATATACACATATTGAAACAAAACTCACACATTTTAATACACAAAGTTTGTTGGTTCTCACAAACTGCACACCTAGGCTTTTTTTTTTTTCTCTCGACGGGGAAAATCATCATTGACGAAACCCGCTCTTGGGTGGAGCGGGAGACAGTGTCAGAGTCTTACTGACTAAAAACCCCGCGCCGTTCCTTCTAGCCTTCATACCGGGGCTCTAGTTTCCTTTCGGATAACCCCGACCCCGGTAGGCTTCGACCCAGATGGGCCCCTCCTGTTGCTGACAACTCCTTGAGGCGCGCGGGAACAGTGCGCGCCTGCACACCTAGGCTGTACCTTTAAGTGTTAGATTAAGTAAACCTTTAAAACTCAGGCTCAGAAACGCCATCTTAAAAATACCCAAAGCAAACGAATAGTTATGATTTTTCTTAAAAGTAGCTGCAACGGAAAATGATCCCTTAACATAGCGATGTTAAAAAAAGTTAATTGCTTACACAGATGTCAGACATCTTGTAATTAAAAACCCTTTGAGAAATTCATGAGAAAGAAAAAACGAAGGGAGCCGAGCTCGGCCGAAGTTTGACGAATTAACAAGGACGGTAGAATCCTCTTGAGGATATGTGCTGAGTGAATAATTAAAATAAAATTATGGTAGATATTGTACGTAAATAATGAAGGAACTGATTAAAAAACGAAGCAAATTGCTGGAACCGTAGCATAAGCATATTGTTGAACTCATAGCATAAAAGCATAATTAACCTTTCTAGGAGAGGTATCATCATCATCAGTCTTTTTAATGTTCCTACTGCTGGGACTTAGTCCTCCTCTCAAGGAGAGGGAATGGGCCCTAATCCACCACGCGGGCCCAGTGTGGGTTGGTGAATGTCACATGTTTTCGAATTTTTGGTTGCAGGACATGCCGGTTTCCTCACGATGTTTTCCTTCACCGTTTTGAGAGCAGTGGTGATGAAATAAATTACACAAAGTAATGCGCCTGGCTGGGTTCGAACCCGCGACCTACATCTCGTAAGTCGGGGCAGTTACTACTCGGCCACAACTGCTCTTTTAAGTCTCAGAGAGTCTCCTCTAGGAGAGGTAATAGACCGTAATCCACCATGCAGGTCCAGTGTGGATTGGTGGATGCCACATCTCTTCGAATTTTTGCAGTGTCAGTAGGTCGATCTGGATGGTTTGCCTCCAAGTAGTCGGTGGTCGACCTCTTCTAAAAGACTCCATCTCTATCTCCTAAACAATTGAAGATTTGTTTAGGGTTTTTTTGTTTAAACTAAATCAATTTATTAACGTAGTCTCATCAGAATGATTTTGTCTGAACACTTCAGCGAATATAAAATAAACTTGTTTCAACGCAAATAACTACACGTTTCAACACTGGAGACCACATAAAGAGGATACAATTGAAATAGTTTTTCATAGAAGCTCGAGTACGTAAACAGATATTTTCCGAATGACTGAATATTTGCTGTTCTTTCCATTCTAATCAAATCTGAGTAATAACGCGGTGCATTGTGGACTAGCTTGCAGTGGTAGGTTTTTATCCATTTTTCTTAATAATCTTGAGAGAAGGGTGAAGTGTATTGACGACTAATCATTCGTGAATTAATTTGTGGTTCAGTTTTATTGAGTACCTTTTTTATTATTGGTAGGCTTGCGTTTGACCACCATCTCACCTGATGGTAAGCGATGATGTTGTCGACGATGGAACACGCTTGCCTTGAAGTAACCTATTCACTCTTGACTTAAATACCCCTAATTTGTAGCTATCAGGAAACACAGACTCCGGCAGGGAATTCCACTCCTTGGCTGTAGCACAATAAATGTGTTCCCAAAACGCTTTGTGCGCATGGGTGGAATGTATGCCATGTACCGGTGTTAGATCCAAAATTTACGTTTTGACTCCACATTATTCCGACGGGTGCAAAGTAAAAAAACTTATCTGCAATTTTGCGATTTTCTGATAATTGCAGTAACTTAACAAAAATAAAATATTCTAAGACATGAGAAACCTTTTAAGTGTCAAAAACGAAGAAATAATAGTTTTCTTTTTATTAATATTTTTGAAAATAAAAATTAATGCTTATTATTACTAATTCAATAAAGATGATAGAAAATCACCCAAATTGCAGATAACTTTTTTTACTTTGCACCCGTTGATTTATTTATATGGCAGAATCCGCAGAAATTTGGCATTTTTCCAATATTAAAACTTACATAAAGAACACTCATTCATAGCGTAGATTTTTATAATTCAAGTAAAATAATTTTCATAACAATTTCAGCACCTTCTGAGATTACCTTAATCAGAAAAACAATTAAATATTTTTCTGTTATATAATACAGTTTAGATTACATTGGAGCAATACTCGTAATCAAAGATTAAAAAATCCGAGAAATCATGGCCTGTGCTTCAGGCGTCTTTAAAATTTTCAATTACGTAACCACTAAGAAATAAATCAAAAAACAGAAAATTCTTAGAACAAAGGACATCAATTAGGTAATAAAAAAGCCATAATTATGATACTGAGCAAACCTATACCAACGCTTATAAGTCAGAATGCGCTGCTACGAATTTAGCTACGAGGCTACGAAACTGGCTACAAGGCTACGAACTTGCTACGGGACTACGAAATTTGCTATGGGTTGCTATAATTATTATTACGTGCTTTACTGAAATCGGTTACTACACATTGTCGTGTTTAAGCTATTCATAGAATGGAAAAACTAATAAAACTAGGCCTCTATTTCCTGAACAGGTCAGCAGGGGCGTTAAACAGTGCTCCCACGCTTTGTACTGTCACATTTAGTGTTTAATTCTATCGAACAAGAGCACAATGGGCCTAAAAAGGACGCTTGAATTCACCAAAAGGGCAATAGCCTAAGTTATGCTGGAACGCAAAATGATCCTTGCGTGATCGATTCAGGAATGAAGATATCCGCAGTATTTGAATTAAAACAACGACGCAGCGAACAAACCAATCTACTATAATAAATATATTTTAATCGCACAAACCGAAAAGGCAGTGCATTCTTTTCTCGTTGAGAGAACAACAGTTCCTTCGGACCCGGATACATTTAGAATTCCGTAGATAACATTCGAAATTCGAAACGTTTAAATTATTTGCGTTCCATTTCCACGAACGAAATTATAAAAAAAAAAAATACTGACTGGCTAGAATTTTATTTTGAATTTCGAATTTTGTCCGCCATTTTCATTCTTGCAAGCCAATAAGCAGACGTTTATAACGTTCCCTTCGCTTCACTTTTTTTTTTTAAGGAATTTTGGATCTCGTAAGGAGTTTTATTAAAATCCTGGGCTCGGCTTAAGTGTCACTCACGATATGAGGGGCCTTTATTACGGGTCTGTAAAAACTACGACCGTAAGATTAATATTAAAGCTCATTTTCTGTATAAGTTATGGTACCTACCTGGTCTCAGGTATGCATCATAAAAACTGTAATTTCTCACGGAATTTTTGGTTAAATTGAATTTTAGACATACAGAATATTCGGCAATAAATAAAAAGAAAGATTACTGGGAATGTAAAAAATAATAATTGTCAGTTGGTATCACACATACTATTAAAAGTGTTTTGGGTTTCTACGGTTTTGGCTCCTCATACGCCTTCCAAAGGTCTAGGTCCTCAGGGTTCTGAGATATAATGATACAACAATAATAATATTCCACAACTATCACACAACACCATCTAGTCCCAAACTAAGCAGAGCTTGTGCTATGAATGCTAGACAAGTGATAAACGTACGTACATTTCTAAAAACATACACATTATAAATATAGACATACAGACACCGAACAAATGATCGTGCCCAACACACAAGCATTTGTCTTGGGAATCGAATTCACGACCTCCGACATTGCAGTCACGGTCACTAACTACTGGACCAAAAGGTTTGTCAAAATTGAATTTTAGGATAAAGAGAATATTAAACAATAAATAGTAAGCGAGATGGATAGGAAATGTGAAAAAAAAGTTTGCTTTCGTATTTCGGGGGACAATCCAATCGGCGTAAAACTGGTGTGTTGGAGGGGTTGCCATGGCAACCGACGGGGAGGGGGCGACTGAAAGGGGTCACAAAATCTAAACTTATCTCATAAATTTACACGCCAGGTCGATCTCGTTCCAACACGCGGAGCGTTTTGCCAAATTTCATTTCGTACGGAACCCAGCCCAGTTAATTGGTATGAAAATTTAAGTATTATGTGTTTTAGTGTTGACTCGTGAAATTATAAAAGCGTTTGCACTCTTCTCTTTTAGTAAATAACTTGCTGGTATGAAATTTTCAGCGGTTTTCAGCGAGTACGTATGTTTTTGTTCAAGTTTTCCTGTATATCTAGATTAGTAAGTGTGTGCTAAGCTTGGTGCACGCTCTATTTGACTGCAGCAGAAAATAAGTGGTCCCATGTGTTAATGCGGCAAATGTACAGAAACGTAAGTTCAAAAGTTTTTGCATACTTAAAAACACAAAATACATCCAATAAGGTTGGATGAAAATGATTTGTTGGTTGACCTGGTAAGGGTGGCGGGAAACCGATGGATGAGAAACGATCGTTCGTTGTGGCGACGCTTAGGGAGGCCTATGTCCAACAGTGGACTGTATAGCGACTGAAATGATGATTATGGTGACTGTTTACGTTTGCGTTAGTATTAATTCATGAATCCCCAAGCGACCACCGGTGGCCGCGCATCTATTGTCTTACTATTGTGTCTCTAATTGACGGTATCTGAAGGGTTAAGGAGTGCAGTGTGCGTGTTTTTTTGTCTTTCCAAAAGACTAGGCGCCCGCGTCGTGCTGAATGTGATTTTTTTTATTATTCGTCCACCTACATTTTTATGTACATCAAAATTTGTCATCATTTCAACCGTCTCGCGCTCCGTTTATAAAAAGTCTGATCCAATAAGCTGTTTCATAAAAATACTTGAAGTCAAACAAACACATAGTTTTATTGATAAGCCAGCATTCGATTGCATGAAACAAAACCTAAAATGCCACTTTAATTTCAATCGAATGTAGCCAGTTAATTTTATCCATTTTATTTTATTTTCGTTCCCCGTTGCGATTTGAGCGGTACCGAATAAACGATCGAGTTGGTACTGTTCGATTAAAATATCGGATTGTCCAATCGATTTGGGAAATCGGAATCACTCGTGCAAACCCTTTTTGTATAAAATTTCTGAATTTCCTGCTGTAAAATGTCTTAATGACGGTATGACATTGTTATTTTAAATTTTATTGCGCTTCATCTGTTGTTATGATCATTCTATAGGACAGTAAAATTCAATGTAATATCCATTGAAATTTACTTTGAAAGGGAAGTACTTGTGCAGCATTGTCAGGTTAGAATGTTCCCACTGTTGGGACACAGACCTCCTTTCTGTAAGAGAGATTGTAATCCAACATAATATATGGGTCCAGTGTGGGTTGACACCAACCCACACTGGACCCATATACAATCATGTCACGTTGATATCCTCACGATTGGGCACCTATGGTGTGATGAAATTATAATTGCGCCATAGCACAACTTTTGACAGTGTTGATATTAAAATTTATTTTACTTATAGCAAAGCTCCTGTCTAGAATTGAATCTATGAGATCAAACCGCTCGATGCAACCGTTACCACTAAGTCACTGCCTTGTTAGGCTCGTAGTTGCAAGCGCGAATATTTGGTATTAGTGTCAATTCCAAAGCCAAACAAAAACCTCCTTTTTTAGGTGTAAAAATAATCCAATGACATCCCCCTTTGGCCAAGCAGGAGGGCGTGTCAGATTTTTAATGACGAAAAATCCAATCCAGTTCCTTCGTTGCCTTTTATCCCTTCAGATACCGTCAATTAGAGACACAATAGTAAGACAATAGATGCGCGGCCACCGGGTGTCGCTTGGGGATTCATGAATTAAACCAGGGCCGAGTATACCTTGGCTCCAATAGGCTTAGAACCTACTAGCCCCTATGGTTTGTTAACAACTCCTTGAAGCGCGCATGGAACAGTACGCGACGTCGACGACGTTGGCTCTGCACCTGATCTCTTAATGGTCGTGTTAGTTCGACGCTCAAACGGACTAAGCGAGTAAAGGAACAGAGAGTGCATCTGTTTGAACACACGCTTGAGCACTATAATATCTTCTGCGTACCTGGCTAATCTCCGTTGAGATTGGCTACCGTGATCAAAATTTATCCGGGAGGATTATAACGTTCCAATATATAATATATGAGGCACGAGGTTTTGCCCACAGCTTCACTCGAGTATACAAAATATAGCCTTCACTCAGGAATTAAGCAGCTTTTTATTGGTGAAATAATTTTAGCAATCGGAACAATACTTTCCCATATTACCTCCTACAAACATACAAAAACAAACTTTACCTCTTTATAATATTAATGTAGGTTGTGGTGACATTTAAATGAAACCTACTTCTCACAACCTATACAGTGGGTTTTTAGGTCACTGCAACTGCACAATTTTCATGTCAACATTAGCTTCATGAGAATATTTAATGCTCGTATGAAAAGGTCAGGTTGCCGATAGGATTTGTAGCTGACAGCTTTAAAGTGCATTTGAAATATAGAAAAATATAAAATATATAATACTAACCTAAATATTTGGAACCATATGATACAAAAAATTTACGTTGGTGAATGTCACTTATCTTCGAATTTTTGGTTCTAGAACATGCCGGTTTCCTTACGATGTTTTCCTAACTGCACTGCTCTCAAAACGGTGAACGTTTTGAGAGCAGTGGTGATGAAACAAAGTACACAAAGTAATGCCACAAAATATATAGGTACAGAAGTCAATCTACATACAAAGCGCGCTCGAGCAACGCACACATCTGTAGACACCGCTCACGGACACGATGTCTCGGTAGCGTGTCGGACCACTCGTCGAACAGTTACGATTCAAACGCTCATTAGTGTGCGTCCACCGAGCGTAGGCATAAAAAGTAAAGTATGTTCATGAGATTGTCTTCTGTACGTAACTATTTTGAGGTAATGCGTCTGGCTGGGTGAGAACCCCTACAACTCGTAAGTCGGGGCCGTTACCACTCGGACATCACTAACAAAACCTAGTTAAATATAATTATTAGACTAAATATCCACTTACCAATCTAATGGATTCCGTGTAATAAATACTTGTCGAATATAACTTTGCTGAAGTTAAGATTACTAACTTTGTCTGATCGTTAACTTGCCTCAAACATATCGGAGTTCGTTAGCGTTAATTGCTGCTTACGATTTGTTGGATTAATTAACTAAGAATTACTCGTAAGTATGAAACTTGAAACTGATTGTTTAATTGATGAAGTACTTTGTTTGATTTATGAGGAATAAGTTACAAATATTAATAGAAGATGCAATGTCCAAGGTGAACAAGATCGCCAACTTAGCGCGAAGAATCGCCAAACTTAAGTGGCAGTGGGCAGGGCACATTGCTATTAGTCGATAGGGCTGAAATCTTCTATAGTGGCAACCACGCACTGGAAAACGCAGCGTTAGAAGGCCTCTCACTAGGTGGACCGATGATCTTTTTTTCATCTGTTATAATCTGGAGCTCGACTGCGATCCCACCTAATGGTAAGCAGTGATGCAATCGAGTGAGAGTCGCGGCACTTGGGTGAGGCCTATGTCCAACAGTGGACGCTCTTTAGCTGAAATGATGATAATGATAAGACGCTGTGTTGTAGGCTCACCCACAATGTAGACCGATGACCTTGTGAAGGCCGCGAGATGCAGCAGCCAAAACGAATGCCCTTTTTTGCCATCAGTGCTTGACCGCAATCCCATCTGATGGTAAGATGCAATCGTTGATGGTGAATAGCTCTCGTTTATTAAGAGCCCACTCACTCTAGCTTTGAAGGCACCTAAATTATAATCGGACGGAAAACCGCAGCAGTCAAATCGTTTCAGTCCTTCAATGTACCCGGTATAAACCATTGACTTCCCTATATACGAAATACAGAACAATTCTCCCCTTCACAATTATAACCCATATGGATACAAATCCATGTGAATCAGCTTACAGCTATGTATGTAGGAAATTGATATTAAATAGGGTAGATATTAATTACTGTAGGATGTTGTTATGTTGCTGCAATGAGATGGAAATACAGCGATATTAATGTATGGTTGGAGTGAGACGTAAGGGTTTATTGCATACTGACAAATATGCATGATTTAATTGAAGAAGCGTAGCTTGTTTGTGTGTGATGTACAATATAGTATCCGAGGGTAAATAGAGTATATGTGATCTTAATATTACTACATCAATCAGTTGTTATCTATTAATATCTTAATAATGGTTTAATGGTTGATTGTGCAGGACCGGTCGTTGTGGCGACGCTTGGGGGAGGCCTATGTCTAGAAGTGGACGTCTTTCGGCTGATATGATGATGATGATGAATGGTTTAATAGAGTTATTTAATTTATAACACAAGGTGTAAGGGACAGCCCTATGCAAACTTTAAGGGCTTGCTCAGTAGACGAAAGTAAACTACAACTCACAAGATATTTTTTATACATCTATTGACGGAATGTGTCAGATTTCAGTCTGCAAGAGAAGAATTGTATAGAGAGCTTGATACAAACATGTACGATGTTGGAATTTTTCATCATATTTTGTCTACACCTAACTCCGAGGCTGCTCATAGCTTAATTAAGTTTGTATTGTTACGTTTTACTGTATAAGATGAAATATGTAAGGTAGAGATTGTATAAGGTCCGATGGGACTGGCATGTACATTTGTATAAAAGTCCCTAATTCTAAATAAAGAGAAAAAAAAAAAGAAAGATATTTTTTCAGGAAACTGTAGCGACATCTATGACGCCACATAAGAACTACGAAGAAAAACACGAAATCCTGCATCGCGCAATCAGAGTTCTCCGCGCGATTTGAACATATACGACAACCCGACATCAACTATCGGGCAGTCGCCCACCAGACTATAACACCCTGTCTGGTTGGAGGATCCTCCCTTTTCAAAAGGAGGTATGTGGGACTTTACTCTCTGTTCCGCATACCCTCCAAAAAACGAAAAAAAAAAAATCAGCCTCACCATACAAAATTATAAACTTGATTGGACAATTTGTATGGCGAGGTCGAATGTTTCGTTTCCGGAAAAAAAAAACTATGGAAAGTTCATTTTCGTCTACTGATCAAGCCTTTAAAGTTTGCGGAGGGCTGTCCACCCTTGTACACACAAACCTTGTTCACAATCTATCAAGAGTTAAAGTTTGTTTTTTGTTTGTAGATAATCTCTGAAAGTTCTGGTCCGATTGCTAAAAGTTTTTCACCTATAGAAAGTGGTCTTATTCCTGATTGACCGGTTATATTTTATGTACACTTGCAAAGACGCGGGCAAAAGCTATTTTAAATAAATAACGACATGATTTAAATTTCTTTTAGTTAAGGAAGCTCAGGCCTCGAGTAGTCAGCCTTTTAGTATTTAATTCATGAATCCCCAAGCGACTACCGGTGGCCGCGCATCTATTGTCTTACTATTGTGTCTCTAATTGACGGTATCTGAAGGGTTAAAGGATGGATGTATTTTGAAGAGTATAAGGATCATATGACTTAATTTTTCCTTTATTGTCAAAAAATCCAAAACGTAGCTACAGACATTTATTTATTTATGTACACACAAACACTTGAAAAAGAAAAGAACAAATAAGAATAGAAGAGTACAAAGGATCTGCTTATCTCTAACGAAATTTCTTCCAGCAGACCTGTGACAGGACAGTTGGATAAGAAACGTAGACACAGTGTGTATAAATTAAAAAAAAAATAAACAAAATAAGTAATGAAATAGACTATAATTTGTGACATAATGTAACATTGTATGATCTACCGGTAATACCATGTAATAAAAAGCTTTTGAATTATTATTCTGTCAGAAAGGTATTTTTCTAAAGCTTATATATAATAGTAAAACTATCGCGTTAACTTGCAAATCCTTCAAGAAAAAGTATAAGTACCAAACTATCAAAAATTCCAGTCAACAAAGGTAACTGAGAAATATGGGCGAAAATCTTGGGTACTTTTTTAGGTAGAATAAAAATAATAATCTATTTTAAGATAAATTATATAAGTACTAGCTTTTGCCTGCGGCTTCACCCGCGTACATAATCCCAGGATAAAAAGTATCCTATGTGTTATTCTGGGATATGGTCTACCCGTGTACCAAGTTTCATCGAGATCCGTTTAGTAGTTTTTGCGTGAAAGAGTAACAAACATCCATACATCCATCCATACATACAAACTTTCGCATTTATGATATTAGTAGGATTGTTATGAATTTTCTAGTTTCTGCGCTAATATACACTATATTATATGAGCTAGTAACATAATTATGTTTTTTATGGCTTCAAGTTAAAAGGGAATCGTTTCTCTTGATGTGGCAATATGAAAAGGACGGATGAAACGCATGTTACATTAAGAATCATAGGCGAAAGAAAAGATAGATGGATTGTGTAAGGAGTGGTATGAAAGAAAACGGAGTTTTCTGATAGTGATAGTGCGATGAGTGACAGGACAAACTGGAAAGGAAAAAACTTGTTGTGCCGACCCCAAGTTATAATATGAGCCAAGAGCAGGAAAATGATGATGGCACACAGAGAATATAAAAAGTCATAGAAATAAAATTTAATTTACAACCAAAATTGAATTAAAAACGTTTTGGGAACATTCATTGTGCGTGCAGCTAAGGAGTCGAATTCCTTGCCGGAGTCTATGTTTTCTTATAGCTACAACCCGGGAATCTTCTTCTTCTAGGTAAGCGCGTTCCATCGTCGACCGCATCGTCGCTCCTCATCGCTTCCCATCAGCCCTCCTAGCCAAGTTGCTAATCTGCAATAGTTAACACTTGTAGAAAGCTTCAAATGTACGGGAATGACGCTCAGCCACGTGGTCAGAACAAAAGAATTGGCGGCAAGGTCAATTTGAAGCGTTCGACGCAAGCGAAACAGTTGTAACTTGGCTAGGGCAGGTGAGATAGAGGTCAAGCGCGAACCTATCAACGAAAAAAAAAAGTTCAAAACCAAAATTAATATACAAAATGAAAACTAAATTCAAAATTAGAATTAAAATGAATATCAATTTGAATGATAGCCAACTCCATACCCTACTTTATGTCTACCCTGCCCCATTAAGTACATCATCGATCCCCTCACGTCGTTGGCATTAAAACAAAATTGTTTGTGACTTATCCAAGCTGTCTGAGCGCAGGTGCGGCTAAGGTGAGATTAGGCGGGTGACAAACGAGGCGCCCGTAATACGTTAATAATTATGTACACGCGCATCGTATCGAGGTAACGTGTGCAGCCGGCCATGTGTCGAGTATTCATTTTGTTATGCTTTATTTTGATACGTATATATGTTTTGCGCCATGTGTAGCAGATGTGTTCTGAGATATTTGTAAAAGTAATTAATAAATGTGTTAATTATTTTCTTGCAGCTGCCTACAAAGTCTTTGTCTGAGCGACGTAATTCATAACTGCAATGAAATCTCGTTTGAGATGTTATTATTAGGAATTTAATGATGGCAGGATTGAGAATAAATAAATAGCTGCAAGTCGCTCAACTTGCAGCTACGCTGTAGGTGTTTTTAATATCGTGCGGATTTGTTCACGCATGCGGAATTGCTCCGCTTGCAGGACTGCTGCCCGATATCACGCCCCACATCCCCGTGCGTATTCCACGCATTTACAATAAATACTTCTATAAAAAGGAAAATTTCGGGGGATACTAAAAACACCGTGTCGCGGGATCGATTCCCTCGTGGAAAAAAATATTAGGCCTAAAGATAATTATTGTTCTAGGTCTGGGTATCTTATGTGTGTGAATTTAGGTGCTTGTGAGCCTACGACACAAAAATAAAATGTTTTGAGGTATTTCAACATCATCATCAGCCTTTTTAATGTTCCCATTGCTGGGACTCAGGCCTACTCTCTAAGAGATTGAATGGGCCGTAATCCACCACGCGGGTCTAGTGCGGTTTGGTGAATGTCACATGTCTTCGAAATTTTGGTTCTAGGACATGCCGGTTTTCTCACAATGTTTTCCTTCACCGTTTTGAGAGCAGTGGTGATGAAATAAATTACACAAAGTAATGCGCCTGGCTGGGTTCGAACCCGCGACCTACAACTCGTAAGTCGAGGCCATTACCACTCGACCACCACTGCTCTCAACATCTTGAAGTATTTACCACTTAAGCAAAAACTGACGTAACGGGACCTTAACGAAATCATACACCCCAAATTCAGATATATGGGTTTGGGAGTGCCTGAAGCTATATAGGGTGAATAGCAAGTACTCGTAACGCAAAGTTATATCTACATAGATATATGATGTTTTTACTATATCATTTGTATCTCAGGATAGCCAAATTGCTAGCTAGTAGTTGTCGGTATTATGCCTTAATCGCACAAAGCGCCGAGTGCTCGGCCGAACGCTTATCTCTACTACTCGCTTACATCACTGTCTCAGCCGAGTAACATTTTACTGTCTTGTCCTTTTACTTGTTACGTGTGATCAAGGCATTATTTATTTATTAAAACTTCATGCAACTTAAAAGTACAAAGGCGGACTTAATGCCTTAGGCATTCTCTACCAGTCTACCTAGGGTGGTGAAGAGAAAAACGTGGCAGGTGTGGTTGGCAACCACGGAGTTATCTTTTTTCACCCAAAGGTTGATTATTAGAGAATGCCTTGTTGCATTAAGTACACCTATCTACCACTACTGTATATGAAATCGAATAAATAAATAAGTGAGCGAAAGGGATAGAATAAACTTATATAAGCTAGAGAATATAAACCCTATGTAAAGATAAAAAGGGTACATACTGACCCTATGTAGGATCTAGGTAAAGCCCTAGGGTACCTAAATCGAGGAATTCAATTGAACTGAGTAATGTAGGTCTCAAAGATAAATGGTTAACGATTTGTTAGCTGATATCCACTAGTTGGTCGTTTGTACTTGAGATGGCATTGCCGAAACTTTAATGAAAACTAAAACAGAGATTTGTTAGGATCCACAAGCACCTGGTGAGGATATTGAGGTGAGGGTATGGAGGCGACAACATCTTCTAGGGCCATAGTCCGGAGCGAGGAAGAACCAGGTAGTTGTCTCCTTCTGCGAAGTAGTAATGTTAACAAAGCTGGCTGCAAGCCTGTGAGAATGGACATGCTCATGCCGCAGCAGTCGAGACCCCGATCCCGATTTCGACCAAACCGAGCCCAAGTCGACACCTCGTGTTGTCCCACGCGCTCCTCGAAAAATATCAGCAAACCGTAGAAGCCCACCAGGGCAGGGATGTCTGCTAGGGCCACGGGAATTTTCTGAAAAGTAAGCCTGTGATCTTAGAACGAGAAGGGCAACTGACACAAATGCGGTTTTAGTTAGTAAAGTTTAAAAAAAATCGAAGACATGTGACATTCACCAACACGCACTGGGCCGCGTGGTGGATTATGGCCCATTCCCTCTCCTAGAGAGGAGGCCTGAGTCCCAGCAGTGGGAACATTAAAAAGGCTGATGATGATGATGATGATGATGAAAAAAAAAATAGTCTGACATGCCCTTTCGCTCCACCGAGAAGCTATTGGATGATTTCCTACCTTAAAAAGAGCCTTGTAGTCCGTTTGTAACAATCTCGCCAAACCGGACAAATGACAACCCCTGGTCTTGGGGGGAGCGGGCGATAGTGTCAGACAGACTCTTACTGACTAAAAACCCACCCCGTTCCTTTTAGCCTTCATACCGGGACTCGAGCTCCTTTCGGATTACCCTGGCGTGATAATTTTTGCAATGATTAAGACAGCTGTTCAGCGTACATAGTACAAATACTAATACTAGGTACTACTACTTATATTAGCATAGCATAGCATAGTCAACCTTATAATGTTCCCACTATTGGGACTCAGACCTCTCTCAGAGAGGGAATGGGCCGTAATCCACCACGCGGCACTTATATTAGTAAATGGCATCTATATTTACTCGCGGCAATTGCGTGCTCTGTGTGTATACCCTATAAATAAACCTAGACTAAGTATATTCCATCTAGAAACATTTCTCGCTAAGTGTAGGCGCACGTAATGTAGTCTCTATAGAAATTTATTAGGGATGGCTGTGTTTGTAATGATACTTAGACGGGTCTGTGCAATTTTGTCAGGTATATGAATAATTTAATCTTGTTTCTTGTAGTTTATCGTCATCTAATCGAATCGTTAGTAAGACTTGTATCAGCAATTTTGTATGAGATTTAACCAGAAAGACCATATCTGGATAGTATATGGAAACCAGAGCAATAATTAAATGTAGGTAAGTCAGTTAAATTGCGTACCGAAAGACGCAGCGTTGGAAGGCCTCCAACAAGGTGGTTTAATGACCTGGTGAAGGTTGAGGGAAACCGATGGATGCGAGACGCACAGGATCGTTTGTTGTGGTGACGCTTGGGGGTTGCCTATGTCCAACAGTGGACGTGTATCGGCTGAAATGATGATGAAGTCAGTTCAATTGGTATAGGTACAACTATATGAATTAATCTTTCGAATACCGTAATCAGAGACACAATAGAAAGACAAAGAGACAGCGAACGCCGGGGTTCACTAAACCAGTGAATTTATTAATTAATAATATGCTAGCTTTTGCCCGCGGCTTCACCCGCGTATATAAAATATATCCTACTAGCTTTTGCCCGCACGGCTTCGCTCCCGCTCTTCCCTACTCTACTCTACTATACCCTACTCTACCCTACCAAACTTCACATAAATCATCTACTAAATAGTCCGAACAAAGCCTAAAAATTTAGTTTGGATAGGTGAGCCCGTTCTTGAGTTATAAAATAACAACGAAAAGTGGCATTGATTTTTATATATATAGATGTCACTTAGATATTAAGCAGCTTTCTATCGGTGTAAAAAATTTTAGCAATCAGACCAGTACTTTCAGAGATTACCTCTTACAAACAAAAAACTATATCTCTTTATAACATTATAAAATAAAATATATTAGTATACATATAGGTTACGCACTTTTGAAATAAAAATGATACGATAACTTTTTTTTTTTAATCAATAGTTTATAAATTACAATTTTTAAGCAAATATTTAAGCTTTATAAATTGCAATTTTTAAGCAAACGTCAAACTTTAATCTTTCGTATTCGTAATTCGATTGTCAAAGTCTTTCTTTGAATAGTAGATATTCTCCAGTAATTCACAATTTCTTATCAAGTAAATTGGTATTTTGTTAGCTTTTTGACGCATTTCTGAAAAATCACCTTTTTAATAAAGTTTCAATTTTGAACGTCGTCGTCGTCGATTTTTTTTTTGTTTTTGTTTTGTGTTTTGCCTAAGGCATTAAGTCCGCCTTTGTACTTTTATGTTCATTGAAGTTTGAATAAATAAATAAATTTTGTTCAAAATGTGGAAATTGTTCTGAAAATATAGACAGCTAAATATAAGTAATAAACTATTTAAAACAATGATTTAAGTAAATAATTTAAATGTGATATTCTACCACCATTATCACCACTGACTGTTGGACATAGTCTTCCCCCAAGTGTCGTCGCAACAAACGGTTCAGTATGCTATGCATCCATCGTGTTCCCACGACTCTCACCAGGTCTTTGGTCCACCTTGAGGGAGACCTTCCAACGCTCTATACTCTATAGTTAGTTTTTTATGTGTACAATAAAGTATAATAATATATATAATAATAATAAATAAATAAATATTCTATACCAGTTTCTATTTTCGACGGTGGTCAAAGAAATCACACAAAATATCCTAAACCAAATCTTCGTACTAAAACCTAACCCTCCTAGCACAAACAAAAAGAGAAGACTGGAACAACACAAACTTGACATAAAACTGAGATGACACTGAGATCCTAGATAAAATGTCAAAACAAAAGTAACATACCCCGACCAGCATGAAACAGGAATAGGATAGCCAGGATCGATGTTCGCAGAACTGCCTTAGGCCTACAGTACAGTCAATACAATAAGCAGTAGAGCAACTACTAGCAAACATCCGAATATACAATTACAGACTGACTTTCAAGCATAAACCGTGTTTTTTTTTTCTATTTGTTGAATTTAGGCTTTTTATCCACATGGATACGTCATCCGTCATATAAATACGTTACTTAAGCTATGGTACTGTAGTCTGAAAGAATCACCTTGACCTTGGAACGCAAAAGGCAATTAAAGGAACACGGACGGGTTTTACTCAGTAAAAACCTCTGTACCTCTACCCTTGAAGGAGAGAACATAGTTGATAAATTTCTCAACCCCAAAAGGAGTGTAAAAATAACCAAAGGGCAACAGTAAGATGCACTTATCCCTAAACACGCCGTTTTATACGCTAATATTGTAAAAAGTTAAAGTTTTTTTTTAGGACGTAATCTCTGAAAGTACTGGTCCGATTGCTAAAATATTTTTACTGATAGAAAGTTGCTTTATTCTTTCAAAATTCACCCCTTAAAGGGATCAGAAGGGGTTCAAAGTCTGTTTGGAGAAACCGATTTTCATGCGAGCGAAAAAGCTAGTATTTTATAAATTATTTCGGACCCTTGACATATTTCGCAAATTCCTAAAATAATAAACTCGTTGACTTACTGCTTATGATTTTCAACTGTGGTTAAAGGTTTAGGCTGTGTGTTCACTTGACAAGACATTTTATGATGAGATATGATTTAGTTGATCACAAAGAGGTATCTGTACCTGGAGGCGGTTAAATATTGAATATACAATGTGGAGGGTTCTAAGCCGTGCGGTTCTATGTGAGATTTCAAAGTTTGTAAAAGGAATTTGCTTTGATATTTTTTGTACGTTTTCTATATCTATCTAAATATAAAAGCGAAATACCAAGAAAGAAAGAAAAGTATTTATTTTGGTGCACAAAATATTGTAGACCACAAAAACTTAATACAAACACAAAATCCAAAAAAAAGTTACATTGCATGTCTCACGTTTGCGATCCAGTTTAGCAAAATGCCAGAAAACTACATTAGCAATGTGCCACTGACTGATTATTCACGAAATCTCAGAAAGTACCTACAAACTTAAAATTTGGCAAGTAGGTTCATTATAGGATGTAGACATTTGCTGAGAGCAGATTTTACGAAATTCCATTCATAAGGGGTAAAAAGTTTAAAATTTGTATGGAGAAACCAAATATCACGCTGGTGAAGCCGCTGGTCAGAAGCCAGTTTGTTACAAAAGTTGAGTGTTGAGATCTTGCTATAAAGTTTTTTTTTTAATAAAAATCTCTTGTCTAATTAATTAGTGTTCTTTCTTTTTATAGGTAGAGCTTGTTGTGAAAAACTTTCAAGGGTATTAACGAGCAGATTCTAGGCTATTTTGTCTTCAGCATATCTCAGGGTAGTAGTCAATCGAGTTATTGTTCAAAAGAACAACCATAGTGCTGAAACACAAAGGAACACAAAACACAAGAAGCACAAGTGAACACAAGTTCACTTTAGAGAGAGAACAGTTATTGGATGAGATTTCTCACCCTAAAGAAGCCCTAGTAAAGGCAAAAAAAAAAGGTAAAAGGTATTAAAGGCTGATTATGCTCTTTCAAGCTGGCCTTAGAATTTTCCTAATGCTTGGATTCAGGCCTCTTTTTAAACACACATACTTACATACAAACTTCTAGATCTTTGAAACTACTTTTACACGTTAATTTTTCCGTCAATTTAAACAAGATAAAGCCGATGTTTCCTAGCTAACTACCCTGAGTAGAAACACAGAAACAAAACATGTAGTGGTCAAAATTTGACTTGACTGGCCTGAGTCTAGTGGTTAGTGGCCCTGACTGCTATGCCGGAGGTCATAGATTGGATTCCCACCCATGACAAATGTTTGTGTGATGAGCACAAACATTTGTTCTATGCCTGGGTGTATATTTATCAGTTTTCTAGTACTCATAACACAAGTTCTGCTTAACTTGAGACTAGATGGCGTTGTGAGATAGTTGTAGAAAAAAAAATGAGAAACATGCAGATAGAGTCCGAGGAGGTCTTTTAAAAAAAGAACCACACAGTTATTATAAGTGTAGGTTGCAGGATACCGATAAATGCGACACGTACAGGATCTTTCGTTATGGCGACACTTGGGGGAGGCATATGTCTAACAGTGGAATGTCGAACAATGTATATCGACTGAAATGATGATGATGATGATGAGTTATGAGTAGGTCGGTCCAGTCAGTGCAAGAATTTGTCAATTCATAGACCTCAACTCAGGACCACAAAGGAGCTCAAGCCAGGTGTTTTCATCCACTCAACCGACAATTCATTCTTCTAAGTTACAGTTTACAACTTAACTTTATTTGCTTCCTATATCAGTTTAGAAGTTATCTAGAGTTAGTACATAAGTTTGAGCACTAAAACTGAGAACTTGCCACAATATTCCTTGTAAATATGTTTGGTACGTGACTTGGTATGTTTAGTGGCAGATCTGTTTCAACTTGAGCAAGCGATTGTGGTGATATGTTTTTGTAAATATAGAGATTTTTATGTAATCTCGCGTTTCCGTTGTTCGTTGTATATGTATTTCGTTACATATCTACGCCGAGAGAATCATAACATAAATAAACAAATACTATAAGTAAACTAGCTTCTGTCAGCAGCTTCGGCCGCATAAAAGTCGGTCGATACAAACTTTGAACCCCTTTTGAACCCTTTAAGGGGGGAATTTTCGTAAAATCTATTCTTAGCGGATGTCTACACCTTATAAGAAATCTACTAGCACAATTTTTAGTCTCGTTGAAGAAGGCGACCGCCTGTCACTCCTCCAGTGAATGGTAGTTCACTTTTATTTGTATATAGATATGTATAAACTGGAAAAAACTATTTAAAAAAATTATAAAAGCAAAATGATATTTGATTAGTGATATCTTGATTGTAAGAATTCCAAAATGCTTTAGAATAACAACTTTTAAAAACCTACGCAGGCAATTTACTTTGTGTAATTTAGTTTCTCTTCATTGCTCTCAAAACTGGTAATAGAAAATATTGTGAGGAAACTGGCATAACCTCGAACCAATAGTTCGAAGACATGTGGCATTCACCAACCCGCATTGAGCCTGCATGTTGAATTATAGTCCTTTCTCTCTCTTTATTATGATTAATTGTCACTTACCTCAGTTATTCTTATTTTCTTCTTTTTTCCTATGTTAATCCTTTTTTTATGGTATTGAAAAATCATTCAATGACAACCCCCGCTCTTGGGCAGAGCGAGAGATAGTGTCAGACTCTTATTGACTAAAAAACCCACCCCGTTGCTTCTAGCCTTCATACTGGGGCTCGAGCTCCCTTTTGGATTACATTGACCCAGTAGGCTTCGACCCAGCTGGGGCTATTGCTGACAACTCCTTGACCTATGTTAATCCTGAGAAATACACCTAAACTTATCTCAAAGAACACTTCTCGGCTATCGACTATTTGTTGATCACCGTTTATCTACTAGCCTAAAAACAAGCGCTAGGTTGACAAACTTTGACTACGAACATTTTTATTAATTTAACTTATAAATCAGAAACTTGGAAAACATCCTTCACCCTACATCGGTATTTCATCATTCCAGCCGACAGACGTCCACTGTTGAACATAGGCCTCCCCCAAGCGTCGCCACAATGATCGATCCTGCGCGTCTCGCATCCATCGGATTCCCGAAACCTTCACCAGGTCCACTTTGTAGGAGGCCTTCCTGCCGCTGCGTCTTCCAGTACGAAGTCGCCACTCCAGAACCTTTCGGCCCCAACGGCCATCTGTTCTGCGAGCAATGTCCTACCCATTGCCACTTAAGTTTGGCGATTCTTCGTGCTATGTCGGCAACCTTGGTTCTCCTGCGGATATCTTCATTTCTGATTCGATCCTGCAAGGAAACTCCGAGCATAGCATCGGTATTTACTTATAGTTTATAGAAAGAAAGAAAGATTGAAAAAAGAAAGAAAGAAAAAAGTTTATTTGTACCTCACACATATTTAAATTTAAAAATAACAGAATTAGGATACATTAAAGAAAATACCATAAAATTTAATATGAAAAAAAAAATTGTGAGCGTGTCTTCAATCAAACATATTCATACAAATTCATTAATTTAATTTTATGTATAAGTTGTGTTACTTTTTGGTGTACAATAAAGTTTATTCTATTCTATTCTATACGTGTCAATTTGGTATCAAAACATTCTACTATGAGCTCACGACTATAAAAGAACTGGTTCTTACTCACGTATGCCACATGCCTAGTGTGTTCGGTCCCCTACGGATTGCCGCCAGAGAGCCATGCCTTATCATTGTTGATGCGCCTTGGGGCACGCCTCAGATATATGTATATATGTATATTGTACGTGTCAGACTGCATGTTATATAGTTCTCATAGTTATATATAAAACCTATCACAGTAGTATTATAAAGACTACAATTTGTGTAGGTATGTGTTTCTTACTTCTTCAAGCTCGAACGGCTTTACTTTATAATCATAAGCACTATCACCCTTATAATTTTCCCACTGCTGGGACTCAGGCCTCTTCTCTAGAAGAGGAAAGAGGACGTTATCCACTACGCCGGTCCAGTGTGAGTTAGTGAATGTCACACATCTTCGAATTTTTGGTTCTAGGACATGCGGATTTCCTCACAATGTTTTTCTTCACCGTTTCGAGAGCAGTAGTTTATGTAATTAAGAAATATTTTTATTTTGATTGTAGATTGTACTGTGAAAATGTTAAATAAACGATTTTCTTTCTTTTTTAACATAGTCGGCAAAGCCAAAGGAGGTTAATTACTTCGACAAGCTATGTATGTTCAGCTGTTCCTTAATAGTTCCTAAACTACTTATCAGAACTCAACAACTGGGTGAAATAGATTTTTAGGAGTTGTTTAGGTACCAACCATATCTAACTCTTTATTAACGTGTAACTACGGCATTTCTTTTTTTTCTGTTCTTGTTTCTCCAGTAACCTTATTACAAATTAACTATCAGCATCCTAAAAATCTTGTTTTATACTTCTTTATCGTTGTTTTTTCGTCGTAGTCGGGTTTTAGATTTTTTACTCTTTATTTCTTTTAACAGTACCTACAGTAGTTTTTTTGTGTTTTCAAATTTGGTACCAAAGTAAAAATTAAACTGCACTATAGCAGCCACATTGCCGGGCAAAGCCCTCTCACGAATACTTTTCACTCTATTCCCTTTCACCTTTTCTAAACAGAAGATAACAGACCCATTTCCTCATAACACCTCATCGATTTTCCCCAACCATGGCGCACTATTTTAGCGTCGTCAGATAAACTACTATCGAACAAAAACACACCATTCTTACTTCACTTAGTGTCGGGGACACGACCACAAACTTGACACTTTATGCGTTGGTCCCTCACGTACGGTTCTATTATATTCACATTACTAAAAAGCAAAGCTGGAGCGGCAAAAGGGCTGGGGTGCAAAAGAGCTGGTGTTTGTGCCGTGTTATACATTTATGATTGAAGTAAAATACATTTACTTATCTAGATATAATAGAAAGTTATCAGACTTTTTTTCTTGTTACATTATTTCCTAGTAGTGATCGAAGATAAAATTACTGTTATTAAATGACACTATGTGTGCGTGTGTGTACAGCTCAAAATTCCCAGCCAAAGCCTGTGTTTCCTGCTAGTTACAATCAAGAGGTCTTTAAGTCAAGGGTGAATAGGTTAAGTCTAGGCAAGCGTACTCCATCGTCGATAACAACAACGCTTACCATCAAATGAGATATTGTTCAAACGCGAGCCTATCCACAATTTAAAAACAATAAATAAATAGGTAATGTCGAAATTCACGTAGAATATTGAAATCTAAATTGGTATCTATGATTGAATTTTTCAGATCTGAAAAAGAGAGAGATATTCAGATATTACAAGCTCACAGATTTAGTAAGGTTCAGTTCAAACGACTATTTTGTAGTAGGTATTGGATCGCGAATATTCGTCGCAATATTTGCTTTCGCATTCGCGAATGTGAGATATTTAACATTCGTTACATCACTAATTTATGTCAGTTGTATTATCATTCTATGTCCATTCAAACAATAATCTAATACCTTTGTGTTTGTCAAAAACATTCGCCAAATGTTTGCATGTTTCTTGCGAATACGAATGCGAATGTCAAAAAACGTGCAAATATTCGCGAACGCGAATATTCGTTACATCACTAGCACCTATTTGGTGCAGCCGTGTAGCATACATTGACATGTTTTAAATTTCGAACTTCTTTTAAAAATCTTTTTCTATTTGTTGGTTCTGTATTGTTTGCCAAATAAACATGTCGAGTAAGTTTTTTCTTGTATCTAGTGATGGAACTAACGACTTTTTACGTGACAAAAACGAAACTGAAAAGAAATCTAAACTAATTAGCGTGTATAGTTAATAAATAAACTTTTTATCGGAACAAATAATACTATTCCGAGAAAATGTGAGTTGATCAGTTTGTATTTTTTTAACTTCTTCATCCTCGAACGGCTGAACAGTTTCGGATTATTCTTACACTTCAATTCACTCAAATTAGGGACACGGGTCGACTATGCCCACCAATAGCTCAATTTTTTACATTTACGGGAGTAAAGCCACTAACCAGCAGCAAGTACTTCATAATCATTGGCTATATAATTCCAAATCGCTACTAAAACCATCGAAAACCACAAATCCCTCCACATCAAATCAAAGCCTAATTGTAACGGCTAATCACTTTTTTCCCGCTAACCTATATCAACAAAATTAACCTAACAAATTGAGCAACTAACACCAAATATTACACCCCTCTAAAGCCTATAACAATACAGATAATAACAAACTAAAACCACATGAAACTGATCACGGGCGACACCATTCTATAAATATTTATAAAGCAACATAAATATGTATGTAATCGTTAAGCACAGACCTCGCATAATACAGTGTGTTCCCTGAAAATTAATACAGGGTGGGCTCCAACGCTACGAGATATAATATGATATGTGAATTTCAAATTAAATAGCCATTTTATACGGTAGTGAAAAAAATTACTGGATTATCTGTTTAATTTTCGTTTTGAGGTGATGGAGGGTGAGTGGAAAATGTATATTATGGATAATAAAGTATCAAATGGTTGGTTGCTATGTGCTTTTTTGAAGTTTTTTGGCTGTCAAAATTATTGCGAAATTTTAACTGGACTGTCCTTTTATAATTAAAGCTGTATGTGAAAATGTACCCACTACTGTGACACATACCTTTTTCCTAAGAAAGGGGGGACCACATGAGCTCAGTACGGCTTGATAATCACATGTTTTTTTTGGGTTCTAAGACACAAGATGTGACCAGACGACAAAGATGCCTACCGCAAGGACTTGTTCGAGATGGATCAAGAAAAAAATACTTGGAAGAAGTTGGAGGAGGCTTTTGCCCAGCAGTGGGACAGTATTAAGAAAAATGACATGACAGTTTTCTTACAATTATCGCCCCAACGAACGGTCCTGTGTGTCTTGCAATCACCGGATTCCTGCAACACTAACCAGCTCATCGGTCCATCTTGTGGGAGGTTTTTCCGGTACAGGTCAGTACTCCAGAACCTTTCGGCCCTGTACCTTTGGTAATATACCCTGCGATATTAGAGACTATCATGCTCAATATAACCTTGTTTCCAACATTCTTTCCACCACAGTCAATAACCATGTTTCTGGCAATATCCCGGCCCAGCCCGTGCAATAATACATTTGATTACGTAAATTATTCAGAATACATTACACTATGGTGGGGCTTGAGCAGTTCCAATTTACATTGCGTTTGTACTAAGTGTTGAAGCTCTTTAGAGAAAATATTTCAAGGATTATATTACTTACTAACTTCTGCCAGCGGCTTTGCCCGCACGAAAGTAAGTTTCTCTATACATTGGACTCCTGTTTCATCTCCTTAGGATGAGGCCAAACGAGTGTAATTTTGTGAAACGTGAGTCACAGAATTTCGGCCACGTAATTTCTACTGCATTCGGTTTCATACAAAAGTCCTGTTTCATTCATACGGCGACGCAAAATGAGTTGTCTGCCTCAGTAGAAATGCATGCAGTAGAAATTACGCGACCGAAATTCTGTGACTCACGACTCACAAAATTACGCTCGTTGGTCCTTACCCTTAGGGAGTGAATTTTGGAAAATCCTTTCTTAGTGCGTTATATTCTTATCATCATTATCATCATCAGCCTTTTAATGTTCCCACTGCTGGGACTCAGGCCTCCTCTTTAGGAGAGGGAATATGCTTTATATTCTTATACCTTGTCCAAAATTTCACGCTCCTAGTCTCAGTACTTTCGACTGTCTGTAAATATGTTAGTCAGTCAGTTTCTCCTTTTAGGTGGTTGCGGGTTCAGTAATCGAACCCGCGACCCACAACGGAGCAGCCAATCGGACAATCATTGCGCCAGCTATACCTTTTTGCAACTCTTAAAAGAAAATTTTGGTGCTACTTTTGAGTACATTTTTACAGGAAAAATATACTTATTTGCTCGTAGAAATAGTTAAAGACAGCACTCTAAAAGCTCTTTTATATTTTTCCTATATTTTTAGGTCAATAAATAGAACCTTTTCAGGTAATATAATGTAGGTATTCTTCTCGAGTTTATAACTACGCATTTTTCGGAGTACTAGGAGGTTTTTCTTCGTTCATAAATCAACCTTCTACCTGTACCAATTTATTTAGGGTACGCACCTTAGTTCCGTATATTTAGTATTATACATTTTTTTTTCTACTCTCTAATCGTTAAGTTCGAATTATGAAATCAAAATACTGATACTTTCTTCACAGACTTTATCGACAAGTAATAATAATAAAATTAAAAAGTTCTTTTAAACATATCTTTTAAATATATATATATATAAAATAACAACAATATTTCTTTATTGATAACCTACCAGCATCCTGTATTAATTTATAATACAAGCTACTTTGTATTTTTTTTAATTGTTAATAGGTTCGCGCTTGACCGCCTGATGGAAAGCGACGATGGGACGCGCTCACGCTTAATAATCTAGCTAGGATGCCAAGACTCTTCTTTTAACTTGGAAGTCGGCGATGTCGATTTTAACTGTTATAGATTGTACTTCACTTTGTGAAATAAATATATTATTATTATATTTATTTTATTTTTTTGGGATATTATTACCTGACATTTGTCAGCAAATGTAGTGAGTAAGCCTTCTCGGCAAACTTCGTTGAGGTAGTCAATACTGCAATATAATTCTCAGCTTAATTTTACCGAGATTCTGCGGTCTTCCCGTCCGATTATAATTTAGGCGTCTTCAAGGCAACAGTGAATAGGCTCTTAATAAACTAGCGCGCCTCACCATCAATGATTGCATCACTGCTTACTATCAGATGGGATTGCAGTCAAGCACTGGTTTATACCAGTTGTGCAGACACTTGATATACAAAACTACATCAATTTTACATCACAATATGCATTAGGAATCAATTCACGGATAATTAAAACAGCCACTGAAAATTATTAGAAAAGTTCCGACAGTTTACATGCTTATTGGTAGACTAGTTTATGCCAGCGGTTTTGCCCGCGTGCAAGTAGGTTTGTCGGTACCGGTAAAAAAAAGTAAAAATATCATAAACTACACTATCATCAGTTGTTCTCGTTATCTCAGTTCGTCTCGTCGCTTCGTTGTTACTTTGAATTAGAGAAAACAATATTATGTAATAGTCGTGTGATGCTGTTATATAATGTTCATAAACAAGTGAATGTTGTCGGCCATTTTCTTGACATATCTATTGCTAAAGCGTCAAGGGGACCTATTAGATTGTGAAGATTAGGTTCAAAAACGAAAAAAAGTCTATGAAAAGTTTCAATTTTAGTAGGATAAGAGGGGTAAAAGCGTGTAAGAATTTTCAAAAATGTAAAAAAAAGACGCCTTGAAATACTCGGGTGCGATTGTTTTTTTTTTTCTTTTGAAGATAATCCTAGCAGAATTACGAAAAATCTATAATCTGACAGTTTTCAAAGGGGAATGTAGCTAAAACCTTCGATAAGTATATTTTCAACGTTCCTAACAAAATTATCTTAGCAAAGTGTGGTGACAAAAATTCACGTATCAACAAAATATTAACAAGTACCTTACAAAATAACTTTATGACGGTCTAATTGTCAGATTATTGAAATATGTACCTAAGTTACCTTGTCTTAATCTGTCGCGCTGGAGTTTTACTGAGAATCGATTTTTTTTTTACTAATATGACGGACTGCCCTCAATGAACCCCACGCTATTAAGGCTTCATATTATGTGGTAGGGGTATTACAGGATGCAAGGTTTCTCCCCATATGATTTTCTGACGCGTTTGAGCATCACGCTAAATCCTCATATGGCCGCTTCTACTTTATTAATACACTGTCTTCTTACATTCCTTGCGCAGAAAACTAAGTCACTTCTTCCGAGTAAACACAAGAAAAATCACATCATTTCACCTTTAATATTCTTAAACGTGTATTTCCTTACTTCAAACGCAATGAGCTCTTAAATAACTATGAAATGAAACGAATACAATCTTAAAGATAGGAGACGATGCGATGCAGGCGAATTAGAATTGCAAAGTTATAGCAGAGTAATGGAAACATCTTGAAGTCCAGTGTAGTGTGAAACTGGCCAATGATTCGGAAAATTAATCTCGGATGCACTAGGAATGGAGGAACTGAGAAATCGAAGGATGGAGAAACTGGGGAACGGAGAATTGAAGGAATGGAGAAATGGAGAGACGAAAGAATGAGGAAATGGCTGCGTAAGGCCTTTGATATCTTGGATGTTTTATTTGCTTTCTATTTATTTTTATTAGAATCGGCTTGTAATATTCTTAGGTTTCCTTTGAAGATTTCCTTGCCAACTGGTTGTTTAATTTAGGCGATGTTTCTTTATTTATTTTACCACTTTAGTAAACACTATTAACCCGTTGTATGCCGGAGCGCAGATCTACGTGGGACACAATGGCTTTTTCATTGTGTCTCTAATTACGGCATACGAACGGTTAATAGTTTGTTGGTTTTGTTGTATGAACATCGTCAATAAGTTTTTCCGAGAAAAATGTGAATTTAAAAATAGAAACTCACTGTTTAATGTACATAATTATAAATTTTGTGCTGAACGATTTATTTGCATCAATCAAAGCAGAAATGATTTAAAACATTTAATTTCCCCAAGATAAAGGTATCGCCTAGTTTGGGGGCCACTGTAATAATTCTGCTAATTTAATATAACTCCTGCTACCGATAAGCAACTAAGTGTACGTAAGTAATTTGTACCTATGTTTAAGAAAATACTTGTACCAATGATTAAATAAAGTTATTATTATTATTTAACCATTATTTTTTGACTCTGAAATAGCAAATATAATACTTATTATTTTGAGAGTATGTTTCCTTGGAATAATTTAGTGTTTTGACACGGTTGAAGCTACTAGCAGTATTTGTATTTAAACATACATTACTATTATTATTCCGTTTATTTATTAATGATTAGGTACTATTTTTAAATATTTCAAAAGAAAAAATAATAATAATAATATCCCACCGGAATCGGGAACAGAGTCCAAGCTAGCTATCAGGTAGCTAGGTATCAGGTGTCAGGGTTTGTGTTTCCGAAAATACAGCTCTCTGAATCAAACCATTGATCCAGCAGCCTAACGTGAGCCACCTAAGGTGTTGGTCGAGGCTTGTGGCCATTAAGCCATTGGCTGACATGACTATCGGTACAATGATCGCCAAGTCTACATCCCACATAGCGACAACCTCGCGAACCGATTCATACTTGATTTGTTCATCTTTCTCGGCTTTGTCAGTGATGATGGATCGATCACAGAACAATGTGATTTTGCTATTGTCGAGAACTGGATTGGACACATATCTGTAATATGGCACCTCTGATTCTACACGAGGCTATTTCAGAGCAAGTTGTCGAAGAATAATCCTGACTACAAGGTTGTGTGGCTGTGCCTGCGTATTTTCGCACTGATAGGCAAAAACCTGTTTGCATTCTTCTCAAACATCACAATGTCTTACTTTCTCTTTCCAATTCCCGAGAAAAACATCCAGGTCGGACATAAGACCTACACTAAAACCAAACAAAAATAAAAACTCTTAATTCATAAATTCATTAAACCTCAAGCGGCGTTCGCTCTCTCATCGTCTTTCTATTGTGTCTCAAATTACGGTATTCGAAAGGTTAAAACTAAAAACAATCTCGAAAATGGCGTCATAAAAACCATATTTCTTAATTTAACCCAGCAGTATTCATAAATTCTGGATAATCCACTAATTGATTTAAAATAATGTCGACAACCCACCCGTTCACTACCATTTCAATATGGCCGCCACTTTGGAGCCTAAAACTTTTAAATACGAAATAGGCGCACATGTAAATTACAGTAAAACGCAAAATTCACTTAATATCCCTCTAGGGAGGAATGGAGGCCTACACAAAACATAACTCTAAAGTAGTGTGGTTTTAGCTAGTCTATGTTAACGATCTGTTTCGCCAATGAATTTATTATCATATTTAGGATTAAGAATCCCAAAGGTAGGATTATCTTTTACTTGGTTTTCGGAACAATCTTTTGGTCTTGCGCTCTAGGGTGGAGCGAGAGGGCATATAAAACTTTTACTGACTAAGAACCACACTTGTGTTCTTCAATTGCCCTTTGCATTTTAGGAACACGGGCTTTCTTTTCTTCACTTATTATGAAATAAGCAGTACCTTTGTACTCTTCTTTCTGTATTTGTTAATTTCATATTTTTTTAAGTGTTTGTGTGTAATAAATGAATAAATAAATAAGGGCTGCGAAATTGTTCGAAGGAGTCACCACGGCGGCAAGTGAAGGAACACAGGTAGATTTTAGTCAGTAAAGGCCTTAAACTCCCTCTCCCTTCACCCAGGGCGAAAGAAGTTATTCGATGTAAGCCATCTGGCAACTAAGTTACCAATTATACATATGGATTATAATAAAGTATTGAGGAAGTAGGTATTTTTCATGTCATTTTCTTGACCAGCATGTCGTTGAGACTTTAGTCCATTTTTTTCCTGCGTATATTATAAATAAGAGTATATTTATGTGCAATGTGGCGTTTTTTATTCTGTCGGTTTTTTTAAGCACCAAATTTTACTGAATAAAATATTAATATTCCAAACCAATACTAGTCGATCGTAAAATAAAAAACAGACAATATCATTTCTCTTTCCATTCAGTTATTTTCCACGAATTCTTTGTTCTCTAAACGAGTTATAAAGGCAGGTCCACACGGCGATACATCCCGGCAACCTATGGGCAATTAATGACGTCCGGCAACGTATGAAAATGTGCGTTAATCGCTTTTTCTGCATGATCCAATATACTTTTTCTGTAAGCGCTTCGCTGAAAGTAATTTTGACAGTATCGTAACAAAGCCACTATATTTTTTTAAATATTTCGATAGGTTGCGGAGTGCTTTTCGAATTTTTCGTTGTAATTTGAGTGCGGTAAAGGATCAAAGTTATTAATTTTATTATTCCTGAAATTTTTTCAGAGAACACGGCAAAATATAAATATTTAATGAACTACTGCTGCGATTTTTTCTTAGGAAAAAATGTGTTTGATATGAAACTTATAGAGAAAATTATTAAAAATAATTACTTTGTATACCAATTTAACAAAGTAAAATATTAAAAGAGTACCTATCGGTTGACATGCATTTTACCATTAAGTTTGTTTAATGTAATTTTTTGTTGTTATTATTTATTTGACCCAAAAATGCTTAATCAATTAGCTATACCTAAATATAAAATTCAATTTTTCAAAGTCCAAAGCTTTACTTTTGAACTCCCACATTGATGATGAGATGAGATGCAACTATCTAGTTGCCGAACCATCTCCACATCTGAACAAAACGTATCCCTCAGATATTAAGGCCACTGAATAAATGAATAAAATTTCACGTGTATACGAGCCGGTATTATGTGCCATGATAGGGCACGATTCAATTCCGTTATGACTGACAGACGGAAAGGGTACAGATATCAAATTAGAACGTGTTCCGATTTCGGGGCATGGGTTTCAGGGAATCCGCTGGACTATGAGGCGACGGTTGGAGAAAGCCTAGGATTTTTTTGAGGTGGGATATCATCAAATGATTATCTCGCTCTAGGGTGGGGTGAGAGGGAGTGTCAGACTTTTAATTACTAAGGCCTTCCTGCGTCCTTCAGTTGTCCTTTGCGTTCCAGGATCACGATATTATATCTCATTCAAAAGTGCCCGTGGGCCTTGCGGGCATGGGTTTTACTGAGCCCCTATGTCTGTAAACATATTTTTGAGCCACGCTTTGAACATTACACGCCGGCAACCTCTTTCACTGATAACTACGATGACTCTAGGCTGTGTAAGCTTTAAATTGTTTGAAAGTCCGTAAAGAGTTAACTGAACTTGATTGTGTCTTTTTATCCTGAAACGTTTTAATAAATACCGAAGTCAAATCTTTGCAATAATGAACTATGACGTTTGATAACAGATAATTATCCATTCTACCAGACACAACAAAGAAATTAATGAATCACTGGAGAATTATTTCTATCTGAAAATCTATATCGACGATGAAGTGACAAGAACTCCTAAGTGACATTTCTGGGATTTTATTTTTTTTACGTAAATAGACTTTAAATAATCGTTTGCGTGAGCTGGCAAAAGCAGCTAATTTTATATCTTATTTTTTAACGAGTTGACTATAACTGACAATAACTATTAAGCAAGTATGCATCCAATTTGCTGACGAGATCACCTAATGAACTAACACAATAACAAAATTATGTTCTGGTAGATAAAGGTTCTTGTGACTTCATCGTCGATATTTAACCCATTTGCGACATAAATTGTAAGTTCTGACTTGTAAGTAGTAGTTTGTGAGTAATAAGCCCAGCCATGCTCAGTACTTTGTGTAATTTATTTCATCACCATCATTCTCAAGACGATGAAAGAAAACATCGTGAGGAAACCGACATATCCTTTAGCTAAAAAAAATCGAAGATATGTAACATCTACCACACCGGGCCCGCGATAGATTACGGCACGTTCCCTCTCCTAGAGAGGTCTGTATCTCAGCTGTAGGAACGTATGAAAGAAGGCCGATGTTCAAATTAAGTAATTTTGGCATCTATTGCTAAACCAAACGAAAAAAAGGTCAAAAAAGGATAAAGAGACATTCAAATTACAAATCAAATACTTGACTACATCACCAACAAAACAACATGTTTACTAACTTAATTCATGTTTTACTTACCAAAAATATTTAGCTTGCCATTTCCTTCATTAATTCATAAGATTTATTACCAAATCAGTATGAAAATGTTATTCTGGAATGCGGCATAACATACGCAAACATTGTTTTATGGGCACGATACTAGCAGTTGTTTTATTTTTAAACTATCTTATGTAACAATATTGAACTACGAATCTGTCGGTAAACGAAATGAATGGTTTTTTTGACTTCAACGAGTACGGACGGACTATTGGTGGTTATTTTTGGGGTGGGAAATTAAGTAACTCATCCCACTTTGAGTTTTTTTTTATGGGGGTAAAAATCATCCATGACAACCCTAGCTCTTGGGCGGAGCGAGAGATAGTGTGTCTTACTGACTAAAAACCCACCGCGTTCCTTCTAGCCTTCATACCGGGGCTCGAGCTCCCTTTCGGATAACCCTGGCTCCAGAAGGCTTCGACCCAGCTGGGTCCTTGCTGTTACTGACAACTCCTTGAGCGTTGCATTTCCACGCACATATTGTCCATGTGTGCAAGGACTGTTGCCTCCAGATCCCACAGCGGTAGGCCAACAAGAAGGCATCCCACATTGGGTGGAGCTAGAGGGAGTCTCAAACTTTTAGTGACCATAGCCCACTTAGGTAGCGGTGACTTTTTTGAACAAACGTTATGTATATTTACTATAGATATCGTTTTTACCTGCAGCTCTCGATGCAAGTGTGCGAAGGAATACCCGTTGCATCCTAAGGCCAATTTTTTTTTTAGGTGTTCTCCCACTAAAGAGTGGAACGAGAGGGCGTGTCAGACTTTTACTGACTAAAACCACTTATGTTCTTCAGTTGCTCTTTAAATTCTAGAATCACAGTAAACTATTTCGAACGTTCCCACAACTCAAGGTGAGTTAGTCTTGAATGGATGTATACTTTCACATGTACATTACTTTCAGTGTGCGTCATAGAAAATACAGAAACAAGTTTACGCAAACAGGAACAATTTGTATGTGGATATAATCAAGATCAATTTCATGAGATAGAACAAGATCCCTGGTATATTTAGTCTAGATATTGTTAATTAACAGTATTTTGCTCACAAGATGAACGAGGTCATCAAGATAGTCAGTTGTAGAACTAATTGAACACAATATTATTATGAAGGGGGTATGTTTGTATGTATGTACGTACATGCTTACATACATACATAAAAAGTTATGTTAGAAACTCCATTAGGTACGTCCAAACGGCTGAATAAATTTCGTATCTACTATGAAAGCCTGGGATCATTTTTTCACGTGAGCAAAGCTACTGGTAGAAGGTAGTTGTAAACAAGACTGTTGTCTTAGAATGGAAATGAGACAAAGATAGGTTTTTAGCCAGTAATGGTCTATCACTCCTTTCTTGAGGATAGTCATTATATGATTTCCCACCAAAAAAAAAAAACCAAACATTGTATACCTTTTAAAATCGTAAACAAGTAAAAATACCAAAGAAAAACGCACAAAAATATACACAACCTTTCCAGTTACTAACAAAAGTAATTAAAAGGTAAAATCAAAAGCTTTAACAAAAATCACCCTCCTCAACGTAGTCTATAATTAAACAATTTTCAAGACTACAACAAACAAAAAGTCCGCTAATATAAAGGTAGGGACATAAATAAAGCTTAGGTTTCACCGGCGACTAGTGCCTTGAGCACGGTGACAAGGCAAAGCCTGTTTAATACCACACCCTTCGAAGTATAAAGCTCCTTTCGATACGAAGATGTAGTTCAAAGTGTTTTAAAAGATAATTTTATGTACTTTATGCTGGGCTTGTTTTAATTTTGTAGAGAGGTTAGGAGTTTTCAGTTAAATAGAAATAGTATTTTATGGAAATTGGTTTTTTGTAAGTATATAGATACTTAGAAGATGTGAATCTATCTTTGGTTTTGTTATATATACCATCATTAACTGAAGTAAATAATTTATATTTAAATTAGTAAAAAACGTATACACATTATATATATTTCGTGTAACGTACAAACACTTAACGAAAATATTTTACTAAAAATCTTAAAATATGCCGTCCGAAAATTTCTCCTCATCGCTGAGGACTGGGAGGTATTGTCCCAGTCGTCAGCGATGATGAGTATTGCTAGGTTGTTTGTCAAAAAACCGTTATCTTATTTTTTTATGAAGTAATTTTTCTGCTGTCATTAGATTCACAGAAGCTTTAACATTAATAAAGATTTAAAATAAAAAGCGCGTTGGAACATTAAAAATATTTCTTCTATCTCCCAATTATTGAAAACAAACAAACCTAAAATAACATACAATCACAAACTATAATCAAATCACGCGTAGTCGAACAAAATTATACGGACAAACGTATCTATAAACATGTTAACATTACAAAATAGGTCGTCACAACACATATTTCACAAACACAGAATACTACCAATAATGCGCTATTTGCGGTTGGCTGGCCACAGCAAATCCCTTGCGACGTGCAAATTTATACGTCATCAAAGCCCCTACGTAGTCTGAGCTAGGCGAGCCACGCTCGTATGCCCCTAGCTTTATATTTGAGAACTAAAATATTTGAAATTGTGTTGTTCTTTTTTTTTCAGTAAAAAGTTATTGGGTTTCAGTCTTAATGGAATTTGTAACTTTACTAATCGAGAAACTAAACAAAGTCAAATAATAAATTATGTTAATTAGTTTATTATTGTTCTCTCACAATTAGCATAAATGAGTACCTACGGGTATAATCTCTGGAACTAATAATCCAATTCTAAATTTTTTTTTACTGGCAGAAAGCTACATTATTCCTGAGTGCTATAGGCTATAAATTGTTTCTATAGCATGTATATTAACCGAGCTATCACAACTTTTGTCTAGCAAGTCGGAAAAAAATACCTTATAAAATAGAATTATTTGCGTGCGCTGCCTAAACAGTTGCTTAAAATTAAAAACAATGTATGGCTACCTGGTTCGTCTTAATTATTTCTACAAAAAAGTCCGCGGTACCATATCTCTATCTTTTATATTTCATCTTTTATACTTCTTTTATTGCATTAAAAATATTTTTTTTCGGCATACTTACGTTTGGTTGATTATTTGAGCAACAAAATATTAATTCTTATGACCATAAATTATTTCAGTATCACAAGAACATTATACAGATAAGATTTGCCATTTACAGCATAGCAATTGATCATACAGTTTCGAAGATAATATAAAATTACTAAAACGCAAAATGCCCCTAGCGTAACTTTCATTGTGCAGACGTTTTACCTATTTTTTTTTATGGTGGGCAAAAATCATCTTATGACAACCCCCGCCCTTGGGTGGAGCGAGAGATAGTGTCAGACTCTTACTGACTAAAAACCCACCCCGTTCCTTCTAGCCTTCAAACCAGGGCACGAGTTCCCTTTCGGATAACCCTGGACCCGGTAGGCTTCGACCCAGCTGGGCCTCTGCTGTTGCTGACAACTTCTTGAGGCGTGCGGGAACAGTGCGCGCCGTTGACGTCTTGGGCTCGGTCCATTACCGGACGATCGGACAGCAAGCTACCCATGGCTCGCCGTCCGCGAGCCCGCGTCTACGGTGGCCGGAAATCGGGATCGGAATCCCGGCGGCGGCGGCGGGGGCGCCGTTGCCTGATGCGGTCTGCCTCCGCCTTTGCTAGCATTACTGCTTCGCAGAAGGAGGCGACCGCCTGCCATTCCTCCTCGCTAAGGACCATGGCCTCAACCAGAGCCCGCCGCGAGAGGTGTCCGCCGCCGATCGCCCCCACGAGGGCACGGCGATGCTCTGCCCAGGCAGGGCACACCTCGACTGTGTGCTCCACCGTGTCCTCCGGGCGTTCCGCACAGTGGCGACACTCGGGCGTCTCTTCCGCTTTAATTCGGTGCAGGAACCTCTCGAACTTGCCATGTTTTCTGAATCGCGGTGTTAAGACTTTCTGTGGATTGATGACCCTCTCGAATTATTATGCCCACGTTGTCGTTAGTTGGAGTTCTTCTGTCAGTTGCTTATTGGTTTCGGTTGTTTCGTTCGTATGGTTGTTGTTGTTGATAGATACCTCATAATCGAAAATATCGTAATTTCGTTGTACGTTTTTGTATGTTCGTAGTTTCGTACTTCGTTCTATCGTAATAATCGATACGAGTTATTCGATATTACGATTGTTTTGTTTTGTAAAGGCGGACGGTGTTCGAGTCGCTCTCCTTTTGTTCATAATTGTTTTCAAGTCTGTGCGTAGTTTGTTGAGAGCATGTCTAAAAGGAAATCTCAACTGTCCCGGCAGACATCACAGACAAGAGCCGCTCGAGTACGCCGTACGGAAAATGAGCAGCGCCTCTCGAGAAATAGAGAATATATTTCGCAAGCACGCGCTAGAGAATCTAGCTCCGAGCGCTCACAACGCCTCGCTAGCCAAAATGTGAGGACATCGCGGGCCCGTGCTCGAGGAACTAGCGCTGAACGTGCGCACCGTCTATCTGAGTTAAGGCAGCATGTCTCTGAGACAAGGGATAGGGAGACTAGCGCTAAACGCTCGCGGCGGCTTGGTAGGCAAAATGTCATAACATTGCAGGCCCGTGCTCGGGAATCTAGCGCTGAACGTGCGCAGCGTCTATCTCATTTAAGGCAGCATGTCTCTGAGACAAGGGATAGGGAGACTAGCGCTGAGCACTCGCAGCGGCTCGCTAGGCAAAATGCCATAACATCACAGGCCCGTGCTCAGGAATCTAGCGCTGAACGTGCGCATCGTCTAATCGAGTGTAATCTTATTTTAAAACAAGAAATTTTCCGCGGACGAAGTCGCGGGCAGAAGCTAGTGTTGAATATAATGGCAAAAATAAAATGCAAACTGCTGTTTTCTAAACTAGGTCAAGAGCCAGAACCAACGTTCCTCCAGAAATCCTCCATCAAATTATAACTGACATCGCCAGTAGTTGTGTATCATAATTCATTGTACAATACATTATTTAAATAAAATTATTATCAAGATTCATTATCATCATCATTTCAGCCGATACACGTCCACTATTGGACATAGGCCTCCCCCAAGCGTCGCCACAACGAACGTTCCTGTGCGTCTCGCATCCATTGGTTTCCCGCAACATTCACCAGGTCGTCAGACCACCTTGTTGGAGGCCTTCCAACGTTGCGTCTTCCGGTACGCGATTGCCACTCCAGAACCTTTTGGCCCCAACGGTTATCTGATTATTTATATTATCAAGATTAGTATAGGTAATGTAATTATTGTTTGTAATGAAACACTAGTTTATAAGTGGTGTATGTCGGTATAAAAACTAGCTTTTGCCCGCGGCTTCGCCAGCGTACATAAAATATAATCTGAATACCATACATAATTATAATGAATGATGATGTCACTCAGGAATAAAGCAGCTTTCTATCGGTAAAAAAAAAATTAACAATCGGTGCAGTACTTTCAAAGTACCTCCTATAAACTGGAAAAAAAGACAAACAAGCTTTATCCCTTTATAATATGTAGATTAATAGATTGTATGGTCTGAAAATAAATTATTAGAAATCACTTGTATTTTACCCAAAATTATTGTTTCGTCTACTTGCCAATGTTCTCAGCTAATCATACCCCACATAATAGACAGTTACAAACACCGCCTATTAAAATTATCTTCCCGTAAATCAAGTTTTACAACACCCACGAGCCTTGCCGTAACCGGACCGGCTACAACCCACCGCTTCGCAGTAGCCACGCCCCATCATCACATTCATCACGACCTTAACACAACAACGAAAGCAAACATAACATATCACACATTTGCATAATACCATCTATCAACCGACATTGACCGCTTACCCGAATCGGGAACGGTAATAAATACCACGGAAGGTTCCGTACATCACAATATACGGCCGTTTTAGATCGATGGCCCAACGCAAGGGATTTTTCATTTTCCTACCGTTGACTGACGCGAAAAAAGGTTGGACAGTTTTTTTTTTGTCGACGGTGTTCGGTTGGTCAATATTTTTTTTTCAAGTCTCGCAAAGGGGTGTATGAAATATTGTTCAGGATTTTTTCCTCCTTCCTATATTGAAAAACTACGTACCTAACACTTTACTGGTAACAATTAAGATCTGCCAAAGTACTTGGGAACCTTTTATTCATTTAAAGCTTTATGCACAAGAGTTGTACAAAGGCGGACTTAATGCCTTAGGCATTATCTGCCGACCTTAGGGTGGTGCAGAAACATAACATGGCAGGTGCAACTTAATAAATGAGAAACGAATACAATAAGTTTTTTTTTTATAAACAAATCCAATAAGTTTTTGTTTTAATTTAAATTATAGAATATAATTTAAAGAAGAGTTTACATTTTTTAGGTTTAATATTTTATTGTTGTAATAAATATTTTTTTAAATATTTTCAATCTATCACTCTAAACACATCAAGTAAAATACAGAAGTCTTAGAAACGATATAAAAGTTTGCACTTTGTACAATAAAGCACAATGCAGAAACGAGAGCAGAAACATTGAGAAACTGGCAGCCAACCTTTTGATTACAAAAGCAACATTAACCCAATTCATACAAAGTTCACAAGTGAAGAAACTTCCACATCACTCACCCCATCAAACCAACTTCGACACCAGCAAAAATTACCAGTTTGCTTCCAGTTTCGTCATTTCCCATACATGGGCCATCTATTAATGACAAAGTAAACCATATTATCGGGTCAAGGAGCCCATAAAAATGTGACCGTTTTGGCGCTATACGACCAAAGTGTTTGCCAACAACGTGAGGGTGTAGCCATCAATCCCTGTTAGGTCAGTGGCCTGTTTTATTTAATAAGTGGAACGAAATTTAGCTTTGTATTTTGTATGGCCAGGTTTTGGGGGTTGGCCAAATGTTGGCGCGGATTTTTTTTTTTGTTTATTTTGCTAGCCGTACGGGTGCATTGGTATAGATGGGGAAATAGATTCGATGGGAAGTGCATTGACTTTTTGGTGAATGTACTGTGGAAATGGACTCGTATTTTAGTGCTGCAATGTGCTACAATATTATTTTGAATTTAAACTTATTATGTAGATTCAAAAGGGAAAAGAATGCCTAGAAGAAGTTGAGGGAGGCCTTTGCCCAGCAGTGGGACAGTTTAGGCTAATAAAAAAAAATATAGATTATGACGACAAATCATCCAAGTTCGATTCTTTTCATTAATCAGTATTATTTTCAAATTTAACCAGAAAAGGGGGAGAAAGAAGAAAAGGGACAAAAAATAATTCACGGTGTAGTAAGGTCTTAAAAATCTATAAAGAGTTCAAGGACTGATACGCCAGTACTGATGATGAAAAAAAAAATGACAGAAAAAATCCATAACTATATTTCGTTTCTCAAAAAAAAAATTTACCAACGAAACTCCGTCGACAAAAAATGAAAGATTAGAATAAGTCCCTAAACAAACATTTTTCTCAACCTATTTCTGTTCTACATCACTCTGGAGATTATTATTCGTCACTACACATTTGCATACGGCTCTAAAAATGGAGGAAAAACATAAAATTTATCAACTTGCTGCCCCAGTGCGTCGTAAATGTAGATTGAGGGAAGAGTGTAACTGTGCTTATATTGTTTGTATGTCATCATATTTTTTGTCTTTCATGCTATGAAAAAGTTGGGCTTTGTCAGTGATTTTCAAGGCTATGAGATAACGACTGCAAGGTCATAGTTCATGCTGATGCGAGATAAGGTCAGATTCGCTTTTTAACCAACTTCTAAAAAAGGAGGAGGTTCTCAAATCGGATGTTTGTATGTTTTTTTTTGTTTGTTCGCGTATAACTTCGTCGCTTGCTAACCGATTTGAAAAATTATTTTTTGTTAAAAAGGGCATACTTCCCAAATGGGCCCATAGTCACCAAGTTGGGATCAGATGATGGAATCTTGGCGAAATCGAGGGAACTCCTCAAATTCAATTAAATTTTTTGGGGAGTCGGTTATTTTTCTTTTGATATTTTTTAACCAAATAGACTTGTTTTCTCGAATCATAATCGAAAAAAAGCTGTGCTAAAAATACTGGCCAGTAGTTGGTACCGATATAGACAAAAGAATCGTTAAACTAAATTGGCAGTGGGCAGACATATTGCTCGCAGAATAAAATGGGGCTGAAAGGTTCTGAAATGACGATCGCGTACCGGAAGATGTTAAAAGGCTTCCTTAAGGTGTATCGATGACCTGGTATAGATCGTGAGAATCAAATGGATACGAGACGTACAGGACCAGAAAGTCTGACCATCAGAGTCAGACTTTGTGGCGTCTGATTATGTGTAACAACGTGTCAAAGATTTACGAAATAATAGGGCCAACGACTTTACGTATTTTCTGAGGCACGGAAACTTTTCTAAGATTACCTAGGACGTTACTGAGACCCCAGTAATGTCCTAAATAAACTTAAAAAAGTGCCTATATAAATATGAATTAAAAATTTCATATTAGGGTGACATTTTAAAACCAAGGGAATCTCTCTTTCATCTGGCTTAGTTTTTTTTTACCACTAGTTTTTAACCACAAAATTTATGAAAGGCACGTATTTGCGACCAGTGGCTTATGACACAAAATACATAGGTAAGAAAGCCTAGGTCAGATGAATGTGACATTCTCGGGGTTTCAAAGAATCACCGTACTTGTTTGGTTTCAAAACAGGGCACAACCCTTAAACATCATGCACGACATTGCAGTCAAATACGTCCATGGTCTTATTGTACACTAACTTTAACCCGCGGCTTCCCCGCGTCTTCTCCCCCTTTTATCACTTAAAAAAAATAGCCTATGTCCGTTTCTAGGGTCCCAACTATCTCTGTACAAAAATTCATCAAAATTGGTTTTGCCATATAGGCGTGAAGACGTAACGAACAAACAAACTCACTTTTTTAAATATCAATTCCAAGGATAGATGAACTGAGATGCTTTTACTGTTATTTTAAGGCAAGAATCCTTAATAAACACCTCTTACACTATTCAAAATTTCTAAAAACACAACTCACTTTCGCTTTTATAATATTACTAGCGACCCGCCCCGGCTTCACTCGGGTGTTTCTCCATTATTTAATGGATGTTATTATACATAATATAAACCTTCCACTTGAATCACTCTATCTATTTAAAAAAAAACCGCATCAAAATCCGTTGCGTAGTTTAAAGATTTAAACGTACATAGGGATATAAGGACAGAAAAAGCGACTTTGTTTTATACTATGTAGTGATAGTAAAGATTACTCATTTGACTTAAAAATCACCTGTCTCTTGAGCAATCCAAGACGTTTTTGGTGAGGTGGTTTTCGTCAGGTATACTGTAAGTATCCATTTTGCTAGAACTCAAAATCTCCTCACTGTTATAGTCCGAGAGTCTTTACAAGGTTCAGCAATACTTCGGTCATATTACATGGAAATACGGTGGCAACCTCGAAAGACTCATTGTGATCGGTAAAGTGGATGGAAAAAGGCCTTTATTTAAGGCAAAAAAATCATCTTATGACAACCCCCGCTCTTGGGTGGAGCGGGAGATAGTGTCACAATCTTACTGACTAAACACCCCACCCCATTCCTTCTAGCCTTCATATCGGGGCTAGAGTTCCTTTCGGATAACCCTGGCCCCAGTAGGCTTCGACCCATGTGGGCCCCTGTGATCGCTGACAACTTCTATAGGCGCGCGGGAACAGTGCGCGCGGCTAGAAGTTGTCGATCAGACAGCGAGCTACCCATGGCTCGCTGTCCGCAAGCCCGCGTCTACGGTGGCCGGAAATCGGGATTGGAATCCCAGCGGCGACGGCGAGGGCGCTATTGCCTGATGCGGACGGCCTCCTCCTTTGCTAGAATTACTGGGAAAAGGCCTCGCGGACACAGTCCAATACGTTGGTCCGACCGTTGGTTGGTTGACTCTAGGATATACAATGCCTTTTACACCGCCGGAGACAGAAACAGATGGAGGAATATTATAAAGGTTAAAATGATGAAGCAGGGAGGTGGATTACGACGTAAGGAGGAGAACTGTAAGGGGTATATATTAAAATTAGTGATGTGCAGCAGATCATAGAGTAAAGTTTTCAACATTCGTAGGAGCTATTTAGATACTTTACTGACAACAAGTATCGCAAAACAACAAGCACTAAGTTCTACTGAAACAGATAAGTACACCAACATATATTGATATCGTATTGCTATCAATACATTCTGAGGGAAAGTACTTTGTAAAATGTCAGTTTGTTTTGAAAGAAATGTTGTACATTATATTTTAAAAGAAGGAAATGCAAAATACGTTCTAAGAAAGAATGATTGTTTTTTTTTTAATATAAATAATTAGTGCTTGACTGCAATCTCACCTGATGCTAAGCAGTGATGCAATCGGTGATGCGCACTAGTTTATTAAGAGCGTATTCACTCTAGCCTTAACAACACTTATACGGACGGTTGCTCTTAATTTTTTTCTTTTTATTTGTAAGCGAAAAAAACTTTGTTGTATTAAAATAATTGTACGACTACCAAACGGTCATTGTTTTCATTAAAATTTAAAATTATTTCACTAAAATAGCTTGATTTCATTTTATCCCAAATCAGAGTTAAAACAAGTAGCGTATTTTAGCGTACTCTATTGTGTTTGTAGATTGTAAAATATTTACACGGAAAAGAGTTCAATAGTCTATATTGTAGTACATTAGGTAATCCAATCATAGAAGAATTCGATAACTTTGTACGTAGCTGTGGTATTAATAACATACTGATGTACGCGGGCGAAGCTACGGGCAAAAGCTAGTTAAAAATAAGCTGGTATAATTCAAAGCATTAACACTCGTTAATTAACAGCCAATCAATCACCAACTCCACATATCACCCGTAACGCGGCCATCCCGTTTCCTGGCTCATTGGCGTCTCACTTTTGGACCAACGCCCACCCAGCTCCATACATCGCACAATAGCCTGCCAGCTCGATGTACCAGCCATAAAGCTAATGGTGGGTGAAGCTGTACGTTTTCTATTTTGTTCTTACATAAGATCTATTGAAACATTCGTTACTATTTTCAGACAAAATACCTTTAAATTTTAATGGCTGTAGGGAGGTTCGAGGGTAATTTATTTAGGATGTTCCGGGATTTTGTTTGGATTGAGGTTTTAATATGTGATGGGGGAAGTATGGGTTTTTTGATGTTTAGTCTAACATACTGTTTATGTAATTTTGACCAAACAAAAAGGCTTTTTAGATTTGAATACTGGAAACGGAATATTCTCTTGAATTTTTCTTTACTAATTTGTTCTTTAATTTTTTATTGTACACACATAAACTTAATCATAAAACATTCATATTATATCATCATCATTTGTTTATTATTATCATTTTTTTTTTATTCTTATTTTTTATGTTTAAATCATTCTGTAAATTAATGTAATAATACAAATAACTGTATATTGAAGTTTAGTTACACAAGTAACTAATGTCTCATATGTAAAAAATATATGAATTCGTTTTTTCTAAGGCTTTGCTGGTTTTTGGTTTTTTTAAGGCCTGTATCTAATATTATGTATATGCACAAAATAAAGAAATGTGTGCAAAACGTATCACTCACATTTGATCAAGTATTGTTAGTAATGTGCATTTGCATTTGCAAATACCTCATCATCATTATTTGAGCCGAAAAACGTCCACTGTAAGACACAGGCTTCCTTCAAGCGTTGTCACAGCTAACGGTTTCACATCCATCAGAAAAACCTGTAAATACTTACTCCAAAACAATTATTACAAACACCCACGTACCTGCATAAAATATAGCCTATGTCACTCAGGAATCAAGCAGCTATCTATTGGTGAAAAAATTTTAGCGATTGGACGAGTACTTCTAGAGATTACTATCTACAAACTAACAAAAAACAAAAAAATAAAAAAAACAAACTTTACCTCTTTATTATATTAGTCTAGATTAAACTCAACAATATTACCAATCTGTCAGAATCAATAACAAAACCCCGACCCAAAAACAAGGCGAATATAAATTCCAGTGCCTTATTCAACCCAACTTAACCTCACCCAACTTTAATCCCCAGCAAGTCAATCACATTCCTCAACCCAAATCAAACTTAAAACCTACCACACGTATCAAAGTGAACACCCCAACTCAAAGTTCTTGTTCTCTAAAACTGATTATAACTATTATACCAACCTTTCCTGTAGAAAAAAACCTTTTGGAGTCTAAAAATTTTCTGTCGATAGGCCCTATCGGAGCTTACATCCGATGGGAGTAACAATTCCGAAGTCGATTTAACTTTGGGTCTTTTGCGAGCAATCCAAGCCACTCGCGGCCCCGGGGCGTAAATTTACTTCGCATATCTTCAAAACAAAATGCTCGAGGTTTGGACCCTGATTCGGAAATCTGTGAGCAACTGCGCCCAGAAACTTCCTATTATTTTGAATTAAGTGAATTCGTTCGGTGCTCGGCTGCTTTTTTTCGCTCCGCAATCTTATTGCGTAATTCGCTTTTTACGCTGAACTTGTTTTCTTCTGAAAGTTTCCTGTAGATTGCGTATTGGCAAACAAAGCAGTGAGTTAACCTAATTTTTGAGTTGTAATAAATCAACGCTGAACCGACCTTGAATATTTAGAGAACAAAGCAGTGGAAACACTGAGCACAATTAGAGATGCGATGTAGAACAAAGATTTAGACAATGAGAACGTTGCGAAATATAATTATGTTAAGGCACGGATGGCGTAGTGGTTGAGTGATTGGCTGCTGCGCTGTGAGTCACAAGTTCGATTCCCACACGAAACAAATACATGTATGACCTGCAGATTTTAGTTATTTTAGGTCTAAAGTTTGGTGTATATGTGTTTACATGTTTGTAAACGTACCTACGATACTGCAGTAATTTCTAATGTGCAGAAAAGTTATTAAAAAAATAACAAAAATATGTAAGTAACTGTTATTTATACCATCATCAAATGACCAAATAATATATTACAAAAAAGAAAGTTAGTGAGTGAGTATGTATGTTTGTTACTTCTTCACAGTCAAACGGTTGAATGGAATTCGATGAAACTTGGTACACAGGTGGTCCATATAATATTTTTTTACTATCGCATGGGCGATGCGATAGTAAAAAAACACTGGCAGCAACTAGTATATTATAATGACCATGATATACGTCACGGTAATAGTATCATACAGTATTGTAACTCGGCCGTATCTTTGAAATAAATGCCTACAGCCGCGCGGTACGTAAACATGCGATAGGGCTGCCCGCCTCCAGCAGTCTAATTACATTTGGCTAGTTTAAACAAACTAAAACCATTTATTTTTGTGATTGTAAATATACTTACTTTTTTATATAAACAAAATACTTTGTGGATTGAATAGGAAGTGTTCAATAAAAAAATGCGTGTTGTTTTTTGATTGGTAGATTTAAATAAAATGCTTTTTCTAGTATTATTCATACACATAGTACCTACAATACTATTACTTTATATTACTTTGAATTATACAAACTAACAATAATCGCGCGTTTATTGTTAAAAAAAACCGTCGTGTCCGTTCGTCACTGCGGCTACTGTTGCGACGGTCGCGACTGTCTACATGCCGAACGTATGCTACAACCGAGGCGCGTAGCTATAGCTCGCGTTTCTTTCGTTTGTATGAAGTTGAAATACTGTATGATATTATTACCATGTATACGTTTAGGCTCGTCTGATGCGTCGTCTTTACACAATGAATCGAAACCATCTTTGAGGTTTATAATAATAATGAAATGTACAATTAAATGGTCTATAATAACAATGTCTCCAGATTGCTGTAATTACTGCTCACCCATCCGGAAACTGACCTCGCGGTCAGACGCTGCTCCGCGCCAATCAAACACATAATACATTCGCTTTAATAACATAATATATTCAGTCCTGTAATTTACTAATAGACTAGTTAAGGTACCTTACACGTGATTGGTTCGGCGGTAATCAATGGTTAGATTGTAATATAACTATTGTGTCTAATCTTATTATGATAATCACAGGAATTGTCTGGAGTGCTTTGAATTAGGTGGGTTTAATAAATTAGACATAAGTACCGTTAATATATACATACAATTAAACACATTATTATCACGGTGGTAAGTCGCCACTTTGACGAGGAGTAATAAGTAGCTCGCCGTCTGCGCGTCATGTTATCGTCCGGACTGAGCCTGAGTCGCTGATGGCGTGCCACGCGCGCCTCAAAGAGGTGTAAACCAAAACCGTAGGGGCCCAGCGAGGCCGAAGCCTACTAGAGCCATGTGTTAACGTCCGAAAACGAAACCCATGGTTCTGGAACGCAAAGGGCAAAGTAGGAATATAGTTGTGATTTCAGTCAGTAAGTCTGACCAGTCATTGTATGATTTCCAACCATAAAAAAGTACCATAATACGATAGATATCTTAAGAAGATAAGACTAAGGTAAGGTAAGACTGCCCAACTGAAATGACACTGGGCAGAGCATGTCTGCCATATTTGTGGCGAGCTGTGAGTCCGTAAAATACAAGATTAGTGCCCAGACAGAGTGATGTGGGGCCGCAGCAGAGTACGAATGGTGGGACGACCTTGATGTGTTCCTTAAGAATTGCAATAAGTAAGCGAAGATCCGTGATCGTTAGAAATAATCGAACGAGGCCTTTGGCCAGCAGTGAGACAATATGGTCTAGCTACAATAATAATAAAAGTCGCAGTTAGCCAGTTACTGCACACATGTTATTCTGTGTCTGGGTGTAATTTATCTATAATATGTATGTATTTAGAAATATGTACGTATGTTTATCAGTTGTCTAGTATCCATAACACAAGCTCTGCTTAGCTTGAGACTAGACGGCGTTGTGTGATAGTTGTAATGTAATATATATATTATTATTATTATAATTTATTATCCCTACAAGCAGTAATAAGTTTTCTCAGGGAAACCATCAAGACGTATCTAAATTATAGCTAAAAACATGCTCTACGAGTAGAAGCTAAGATAGAAACCGAGAATAGATTATTCCTAACCAAAATAATAAAAACGGTTTCTAAAACTCCCTGTCAGATTAAAGCTTACATTCTTAATAACACCAGGGAAACACTTGGGAGACGCCAAAACTCACTTAAATTCCGCCGTTTACGCTTATATTTAACATCAATCAACCGCTATAATTTCGTCCGGAGCGACCGCATAAAAATTTCAAAAACACAAAGTGACACGCAGATAAGGGCAGAGACAGATCTAGCTATGACACTGAAGGAAAGAAAGAAAGATATACCAGGCAATTTCCTTAGTAAACAGGCTAATATTAAAACAGAAACACAAGAATCTTTGCACAAAGATTCGTGAGACGTTGAATAATACAGGACGGGCGGGTCCATCTATAATGGAATTACACTGGGGACGGCAGTGTTTGCCCGGCCGAATAAATGGTGGAAAAATATTTGCTGTATCCATAGTATGGATTTTATGTGATGTCCTGTTGATTAGGATGCGAGCTGTTATTTATGTTTGTGAGCTGATGAATGGGAAGGATTCGGATGGAGGTGTCTGGGATGTGAACCGATAATGTGATTATAGAACATGACTCAAACGAAAGAGGGGAGGAAATTGGGATTTAGGATACGACAATTTGATTGCTTAACACTTAAGGTGTGTACATTATAGTAGATACACAGAAGGTGTACATGTGTTTGTTTAAATTTGTTACTTTTTCACGCTCAAACATCAGAACCTAATTCGGATGAAATTTTAAACACGTGTAGATATTGTCGTAGAATAGCTTATAAGATAGTTTTAATCCTAAATGTCTCTTAGGATAATACATTTTCTACTGGCAGACGCTAATAATTTATTTTAAATCTCCTGGATGCGATAAGCAGATACGCACATACTCAGTCAATATGGTGCCTCTTTGGGGATCCTTATAATGTTCAACAATGAACGCCTCTCGGTTCAAATCATGATGATGATGAGGATGATGTTAATATTACTGAAAGTGACATTAGAATTTGAAAGACAATAGTCAAGTCTTTATTTTAATATCTCGCAGACTCGACAAACGCTCTGCCATATTATGTGAAGAAAAAACGTGGTGTCCCCTATACCTACTCCTATTTTTCTAGGAATCTAAAATATAGCTTACGACGTATTCTCTTACCTACTAAACATACATAAAAATATTTAAGGCGCTTTAGAGAATTATGATAACAAATACTGTGATTTGAGATTTTTATATATTAGAAGATAGAGATTATGTACTTTGTTATTGTTGATAGGCTCGCGTTTGACCTCTATCTCACCTGAAGGAAAGCGACGATATGATCGACGATGGAGCGGGCTTGCCTAGAAGTAACTTATTCACTCTTGACTTGAATATTCTTCCTTTGATTACAAAATAAAGATATAAAGAAATATTGTAACAACACATTTCATTGAAGTCTTAACACTAGACATTAAATATTATGTACGTTCCAACAAAATGTCGTCCGGAATTCAGGAAAAATATTCCAACTACATCCTGTATTGCTTTCCGCGTTTCCCCGTATCGTTATTCCTGTCTTGGCTCCTTGGTAGCAACTGTTCGAATCCTTGAAAGCCTACATTTATTATTAGCAACTGTAATTCTGCCTCCGACGTCGCTCTACCGTTGTTTTTCAATGTCTGCCTGCGTGTGGGTCGCAGTAAACATGAGTAGCTTCTAACTTATTTACGAATGCCAACTGGTAGACTTCTGATTGATATGTCTTAGGTTAGGCTTTTAGAACTTTGTTCTTTGCCAAAATGTTGAAATGCGTCTATCTTGTTTAATTTAATTTAATTTTCCTGTTACGGTCTTCCCGCTCGATTTATAATTTAAGTATCTTCAAAGCTAGAGTGAATACGCTCTTAATAAACAAGTGCGCTTTGCCATCAACGATTGTATCACAGCTTACCATCAAGCGGGATTGCAGTCCGGAACAGTGCAGTGGGATTGCAGTGCGGGATATTATTGAAAGAAATACTGAATAGAATTCTATTTGACCAGCTTTTAGTGAAACCAACAAACAAATGGTTTTCTTTTAAGTTCTTCTAAGTTAACATTCTAATTTTATTAGTAAAAAAATTAAAAAAATAGATATTTAAATGACATCAAAAGTATCGGTACGTATAGATTAGCTCCCAGATAGACCGTAAAACTCATATTTTCGAAAATTAATTAGGTAGTTTCTTCGAACTATGCTAATCACAAAAATACCACAGATAACCAAAACGTTTCGCCAGTTACTACTAAAGATCGTATCGTGCCCAGCGGCAAACAGAAATAAAACAAACATCTAGTTTTCCTGTCATTTAAGGAAAACTACTACTTTGTGATGTTTCTATTTCATTCATCAAATATTCTAAGCTTTGATAAACAAGGAAAATAAAAACACTTAACTAATTAAAACTATATACATATATACACTTAAGCTCATAAATCTTTTTGAACCAACTTCAAAATTGGAAGGATACTTCTTTATAAAGCGTATGACAACTCGAACCCACGGCGTAAGGTTTCATCAAATTCATATCTGTGTTTCCTGATAGCTACAACCTAGGGGTCTTTAAGTCAAGAGTGACCAGGTTACTTCTAAGCAAGCGTACTCCATCGTCGGCCACATCATCGCTTACCATCAGGTGAGATAGTGGTCAAACGTCAGCCTATCAATAATAATAAAAAGTATCTTCCCTTTTGTCATCATATTCTACAAATTAACCTTCTGGACCATAATCTAAAACACCAACTCAAAACCCACTAAATTACTAACTTAATCCCTTCAAATCTCACCAAGACGTCCTCAAAAATTCAAAGCCAAATTAAGCGTGCACACAAACTCTCACTCGCAATAATAACACGTCTGGCTTAATCCGGAAAAGCCTTTGCCTCATCTAGACGAAACCAGCATTACTCACAGTCAGCCTTTCATATCTCACGCGTGACAAGCCGGGACATGTGGAGATTTCCCTGAGGACACCACAAGGTCATTTATGGGAAGTTTTGGATAAGATTATGATCAGGTATCTTTTGTTGTGTTTGGAGACGGATTGTAGTGGGTATTTTTGGGTGTAGTATTGTCTTGTAGTTCTGGGATCTTGAACTAAGAGAAAAAATGACTGCAGAGCTTCACTTCTATAATAATAATAATAAAAAAGAAATAAGGTATTTTTTTTTTTGTTTGTTTGACCAGTACTTTTAGAGAGTAGTTCTGAAAGCACTGGTCCGATTGCTATTTTTTTTATTTATGTATAGAATTGAAATTAAAATAAAATAACATAAAATATTGAGTCATTTAATTAAAAACATGTCTAATAAATCTAATGTCAAATGAATGTCAAAAATAATGACGATTAGTCAAAGTCAAAGCATTTTGTTTAAGTTCATTTATTTTAATTATCCCTTATATTTATCATGTAGGTAAGCAATAGCTAGATTATATAAAACAAGACATACCAGAAAATACAGTAAATTCCAAACCAATGAAATTCCCATCAAAGGAATTCCTCAATAGACATAAACATCGAACAAACAGCAAATTCTTAACCAACCGATCACCAATCACCAAACACGGCCAGCGTCCACCAGCACTTGTTTGCTGTACATGTCCAAACGAAGTGTACGGACCAATGTTTGTGGTACGTGCACCCATTTTATATTCTAGCCGCAAGTGTAACGCGAACGAGATACTTAAGCTATCTTAGTCTTGGACACGCTTTGTTTCAACTTGTGATCATCTTGAGTTGTTGCGGAGATGTTTAAATGTGGAATATAGATTTGAAACTGTTGCTGGTCATTGACATTTTTTCCCATTTTTTTTTTTATCAGTACTTGTGGAGTTCTTACTATAGGGTATACTAGGCGTAAGTGCCCCAGACAGTAACGTGCCCCACTTGCAAAATTAAGACACGCATTTGAAATTATATCCATACTCCCTACTAATATTATAAATGCGAAAGTAACTCTGTCTGTCTGTCTGTCTGTTACGCTTTCACGCAAAAACTACTGAACGGATTTAGATCAAATTTGGTAGGTAGCTAGAAGAGACACTGGAATAACACATAGGCTACCTATAATTCCACTGCTGAGCACGGGTCTCTGTCCGCTCGATATAAACTGTAGTCAACGCGGGCGAAGCCGCGGGCGGAAAGCTAGTAAACTATAAAATGCAAGTTAGTTGAAGAGTTAACCATGCTGAACTGGACTTATTTGGCGTAGCCATGAGACACACAATGTTGTTGTATTTTAAGTTTTTAAACTATAAGATATCATTGTTATCTCATTGTGTGTACCCATGGGCCAAATAAACGTGCTTTCTACTTTTTTCTTTCTAGTTAGGTTAGGTTAAAAACTTTTTTAACGCATCAAAAAGTTTCATGAAAATCAGGGTCAAAAGATTTGACTATAGAAACTACTTTATGAATCTTATAATCACCACAGTATTTAAATATTTATGCCCATGTAACGGTATATACACTATTTCTAGATTTAGTTCAGTGTTAACAAAAACTTAAACAATTAACAAATGATTCTGATTCAAATGATTCTTCAACAATAAACAATTAGCAAATGAGCTCTGCTTAGCTTGAGACTAGACAAGCTAAGCAGAGCTTGTGTTATGAGTACTAGACAACTGATAAACATACTTATATTTTTCTAAATACATAGGTACATATTATAGATAAATTATTATTACACCTAGACACAGAACAAATGATCATGCTTATTATTGCTCATCACCCAAACATTTGTCCTGGGTGAGAATCGAACTCAGACCTCCGGCATAGCAGTCAGGGCCACTAGCCACTAGACCGAGCACACAGAATGGCCTATTCTTTGTGGTCGTTGCGAGGCATTCGAATCGAATATAATGCACAAAAAACGGATATCTAAAAATATTTCTACGTTCTCAAATAGTGACTGGAATCTATTCTGACGACTACAAAGCCCACTTTTGTCAAAAGCTCTCCGAAGAGAAGCAGCGCTGTAGTAAACTAAAGTGCCCTCAAATTCGCCTATAGATTGGACACAATGCAACTCAACAACTTTTGGGAGAAACTGAATAAATAGATAAAGCCGCTTTTTAATTATTCAAATGATGTCCCACTACCGCCCTCGAATCCCAACTTCAGATAATAAATGGCGAAGCAAATTGGACTTTATAATACAATTGTCAAAGTTCAATTTGGGTTAGCAACGTTTTTGAATAGAAGTGGAGCCATTTGCTTTTGTGATATCGGTACTTTATTAAGCGTTTTTGCCAGTTTGTGCTTGCAGTTTGGGAGTAATATCGTTTTTGAGCAATTTGGTACGACGACAAAAAGATTGGATTAGGTGTGTTGATTACTTCATTTACATAGAGCCGTTAGCTAAATAGGCGAGCTTCGAGGTAAAGCTATAGAATTTTAGAGCTATTCTCTAAATCGTTGCGTCGTTCCTATCATGTTTAATATATACATAAACGTGAAAATAGTTTGAACAGAATAAAGAGCAGAATCAATTGAACCCCTTTTTAATATAGGTTACATTTTTCAAAAAAATCTTCTTTAAAAATGTTTTTTTTTTTAATCTTTTTTAAGGAGTTTTGTCTTAATTTAGACTATGTCGCTCCATCGTAGCCAAATTTTGAGTTACAGCTTGCTCTGTCTATTTAATAATAGGTCAAGCCATCACGTGCGCAAATCCGCCCAAATAGGTAAACAATCCAAATGGTTGTAGTCCAATCAAAATTTCTCATAAGTGGGATAATAATAGTTCTTGTTTCAATGCAGATACGAATTTTAAACAAACTAAAACTGCCCATAAAACCTTTATTTTTTTTTCTGACATTTAGTTAGGTCAATTGAATTAGAAATCATTTCGAGTGTCTGAGGTTTTGCGCATTTAATGTTACACGTTGTATATAGCAAATATATATATAAAGCAATTCTAGAGGCGTAATTTTAGCGTTCAGTTAGATGTTATCTTGGGGACATTATTCCATTAATTTCTGAATGAATGGAACTTTGAACAGTATTAAATTCTGAGCGGATATCGATTGATATTAGTTATGCCACTTGAGTACGTCATGCTCGTAAAATCTTTGGCATAAAGTTGAAATATGGAATTCTTGGGTGTGCCACTAAAACGTTATGATTAGTTTGGCTAACATTTGAGCGTTATCTGAAAGATCTAGAGTAAGCGATATTTAATCTGCGATAACTATTACAGTGTAAGCGATGAACAGCTGCAAGATTCTTTGAAAGAAAGTCACTTTTGTTTTTAAGATGGAAAATCTAATGACTTCTCCTGCTCTAGAGTGAAGCTGGAGGACGTGTCAGTTTTACATGATACACCTATCATCACCTAATCTTTCAAGAAGGAACAAAGTTTTTAGTAAAAAAAAAGAATCGTCTGACACTGACATAGAATTTTACATTGGCTAAAGCCTTCGATAGTACAATTAATTACCGAAGGCTTTAGCCAATGTAAAATTTTGTACCACTTAGGCAAAACAAAGCCTTTTTTATTCATTTTATTTTTACATGTTGAAATCTTTGTGAATGTCTCTTTTCTTCCTAGATTAAATGAACGGGTATGTAAGACACTTACTGACTAAAATTTTAAAGTGTTTCTCGTCGTCGTTCCTTCCTGGGGTTCAAACACCCACCTCCTTTATCCTAAACTACACAATCACCCCAGTGACTACCAAGACACTAAACAGTACAAAGTCCAAGTGTAACCTCTTTGCCTTTTGAAAAATTTATGATACCTAATAATAATAATATATTCCACAACAATCACACAACGCCGTCTAGTCCCAAGCTAAACCGAGCTTGTGTTATGGGTACTAGACAACTGATAAACATACTTATATGTTTCTAAAAACATACATTATAGATAAATTACACCCAGACACAGAACAAATGATCATGCTCATCACATAAACATTTGCCCTGGGTGGGATTCAAACCCACGACCTCCAGCTTAGCAGTCCGAGCCACTAACCACTACACCAACAGGCCAGTCATTATATACATAGAACTTCCAGAATCAAGTCTATCAATTAGAACACCGACTACGAAGACTAGGATATAATGTGTCCGGACACAGAATCACTTTGTGCCAATTTCCAACTAATGACCCTCGCTACAAAATAACATCAACACGGACGACGTCTAAACATCAAAGCCGAATTAGAAGCGCGTAACTCGATTTCCTGTATGTCTGGACTGAATAGTAAAATTTTGGGTATTTTCAGGGATGCCGACGTCAGTCACGAAATAGGATTTATTCGAACTCGTTCGCGCTGGAAAGGTTTCTAAACAAGATTATTGGATTCAACTGAACTGGCTCCGTGACTATCACCGTGATAATTTTGGGGGAAGTCTATATTTGTGTATATAAAAGCGAAATGCCAATCACTGATTGATCACGAAATCTCAGAAACTATAACTCCTAAAACTGAAATCCTATTCGAATTTTAAAATTTTAAGATGGCTGTAGTTTTACTTTTTAACTAATTGACTCGACGAACTTCGTATCGCCTAGTACTCAATGAATGTAGTATTACTTTTAATATAGTCAACCGATTACAATGAAACAGAGCCTAAGTAATATATTAAGTTACACACAATTACTATACTAACTTATCCTGCCATACTTTTCTCATTTGCGGGATCATTAGAAAGAGTTACCGTGTCCGTAGAACGCAAGGAGCAAATGAAGGAATATAGTTGAATTTTAGTCAGTAAAAGTCTATGACACGCTCTCACTTTAGAGCCCAGAGTATGAGAAGTCATTTGATAATAACAAAATGAGCCTTATAATCCACCACCTACGTACCACAAATGCACATGAAGTAAATAAATAATCAATATTGTTCCCTCTACTGGATCTCTGGCCTCCTCTCTAGGAGAGGGAATAGGTTGTTATCCACCATGCGGGCCCAGTGCGGGTTGATATCCATCAACCAACTACAACAACAACCTAACGGCAAAAGAAAACATGTTTTGTTTCGCCGTTTTGAAAGCAGTGGTGATAATATTAATTAGTCATTTGATAAAAATCCTAAAGAAAAAAAAGTATTAGACACAACCTCTCGCTTCATCTTAGAGTAGAAGTAGAAGTTCCCAACTCCAAAAAATGCCTTGCTCATGGACTTTATAATTTAGGTGGCGAATATGTCTCACATTTAGGTACCTACCTAATTTGAATGCCCGTACTTTAAGCCTATATACCTCACGTATTAACCAAGATCATCAATCCTAAACCCACGAAACTCAATATGAACTCCCCACCGGATTTAAAGCTACGTAAATCGAACACTCACATCATTCAACGTTCTAAATATAGGCGAAAACGTCTCATACCGCACGCAAAGCCGACACGAATCGACATTCGGAAATTAATAGCGTTTCCGCAGCGGCGACGCAGCGCTTCGGGAACCGATTTCCATTGCAACCATATCCAATACCGAGGATATTCAATAACGGTGCTCATAGACGTTTAGTTGCATGCATGTTTCATGATCTCAGATGGAAATGTAGAGAATTCTGCGGAAAGAATACTCTATAGTTGGAATCGGATTTATATGTGGGTTGGTACTCATCATCATCAGCCTTTTTAATATTCCCACTGCTGGAACTCAGGCCTCCGCTCTAGGAGAGGGAATGATCCGTAATTCACCACGCGCCCAGTGCGGGTTGGTGAATGTCACATGTCTTCGAATTTTTGGTTCTAGTACATGCCGGTTTTCTTACGATGTTTTCTTTCACCGTTTTAACCCTTCAGATACCGTCAATTAGAAACACAATAGTAAGACAATAGATGCGCGGCCACCGGTGGTCGCTTGGGGATTCATGAATTAAGAGCAGTGGTGATAAAATAGATTATACAAAGTAATGCGCCCGGCTGGGTTTGAACCCGAGACCTACATTTACACATTACACATTTACACCTACACCTCCATTAAAAAGGTCTTGACAGACAGACAGGCAGGCAGACAGACGGACAACAAAGTAATTCTATAAGTGTTCCCTTTCAAGATACGAAACTCTAAAAATAGTCATGAAATGCATTTACACAAAGTGCAATTCACTTTCCAGTCGCAAATTAATTAGGCGCTCTTAACAAACCATTTTTAAAACAAGCAGAGAGCTCACTGTTCAACTATATTTTATTCAGACTAAGAACATTTTAAATCACTTAAAAGAACAGGGACTTGTTAGAGAACTACGGATAAACTGTGTCCGGGTTAACACAAATACAGTACGCTTTTCTCAGTACATTGTCTCATTGCATCCGGAGTTCCGGAGCTCCGGACAGGGTAAGAACCCGGACGCACGGATGTCCGGATCGCGAAGACGTCACTTATCCCCGCAGTTACATCGCCCGATTTATTGTTTGAACTTCTTGCGATGTGCATTTTTCAGCAATGATGTTCTTTTGTTTTACGTGGATGTTTGCTGCAGGCTGTGGCAATAATCCAAAGAAAACATAGTCTTGGGGATAGAAAGTATCCTATTTATTTGTATACTTTATTGTACATCAAGATTTAAAAAAATACTAAAACCATAATAAACCATATAATAAAAAACACACAATTGGCGGCCTTATCACACCAGGTGATTTCTCACAGGCAACCTAGAATGGACAGAGATTATAGAGAAATATAAAAGTGAACAAAACTTATTAAATACTTAATACTTAAATAGATACACATATACATACATACAAAATAGCAAGAGAGTAAGTAAAGAGACGAAGCCATTTTTTTTTTTTTTTTTTTTCTGTCGACGGGGAAAATCATCATTGACGAAACCCACTCTTGGGTGGAGCGGGAGACAGTGTCAGAGTCTTACTGACTAAAAACCCCGCGCCGTTCCTTCTAGCCTTCATACCGGGGCTCTAGTTTCCTTTCGGATAACCCCGACCCCGGTAGGCTTCGACCCAGATGGGCCCCTCCTGTTGCTGACAACTCCTTGAGGCGCGCGGGAACAGTGCGCGCCGTCGACGCCTTGGCTCGGTCCGGACAGTTATCGGACGATCGGACAGCGAGCTACCCATGGCTCGCCGTCCGCGAGCCCGCGTCTACGGTGGCCGGAAATCGGGATCGGAATCCCGGCGGCGGCGGCGGGGGCGCCGTTGCCTGATGCGGTCTGCCTCCTCCTTTGCTAGCATTACTGCTTCGCAGAAGGAGGCGACCGCCTGCCACTCCTCCTCGCTCCGGACCATGGCCTGAACCAAGGCCCGGCGCGAGAGGTCTCCGCCGCCGATCGCCCCCACGAGGGCACAGCGTTGCTCCGCCCAAGCAGGGCACACTTCAACTGTGTGCTCCACCGTGTCCTCCGGGCGGAGACGAAGCCATGATCACAGTGCCAAGTAATGATCCTTCACTAGGCTTTTAAATACAGTGTTTGCGCGCGCTTTATTTCCACAAGCAATGCATTCCATAGACGAGCAGCCTGAACAGTAAAGGACTTGTCTAGAAAAATGCTTGAATGCATAGGCATCTTAAGTTTCCTATGTTCCAAGACATGTTTTACTCGTGCACCAAGTTTCATTGAAATCCATTCAGCCATTCGAGCGTGAAGAAGTCACAAACATACACACACACAAACTTTCACTTGTTTATAATATAAGTGTGATTAGTTTTCTGTTTTTAAAGTCTTCAATTGTTTAATCAGTACATAAAAGTTGGTGAACACTCTGTTGAACTGCGTAGTTTTTAATGTGATAACAACTGTTATCATCACGGAGATATCATATGCTATGTGAATAAAGGTTCAAAGAAACAAACTTCTCAATATGATCGAAGCCAATTCACGCTTCAGAGCCCCCTTTCATCCTGTAGAAAAAACCGTAACGAAAATGTTTTACTGTGAAAATCAAAACTCTTTTCATTAACTTAACAGATACAGATCTCGGGTCCGCAGCAACAAAAACATCTTCCGCTCCCTTTAATCCAGCTGAACAGCTAAAAATATGAATGGAGAAAAAAATAATAATATCCAAATTCAAAATCCTCGCGATCGACGAAATCCAAGCAGATGCGAAATGAAAACAGAGATAAATCTGCCTTTGCAAAATACTCTTGGTCGGGCCTAAAAATACAAGGCTCAAAATGTAAGGAAATTGGGGTTCTTCACTATGTTTTTATTAGAAAAGAAGTTTGGTGATTACTTTGATTTATTTTCGGACGCAAAAATACGTGAAACGCCTACCCTAAGCTTGTTTTAAAGATATGTCGATGAGGTATGGTGGAAACAGTTGACGTTGATACTGTTTTTGAGTATGCTACTACTAACAGAAGAGTGGTGTGTGAAAAATAGATTACACCATCTTATAGTAAACCAAATTATAGCACAAACTTAAAAGGATCCTGGTTCAGCTAGTATCTTTTTTAGTGCTAGCAAATGTATGTGTAAGCAAATGTACATCGACACAGCTATCTCTTCTGGTCCTTGTGATACAGGAGCTTCTAGTACAAAGGCAACGCGGTTTTTTTTTTCAAAAGGCCTTTCACAAGGTGGACCGACGTCCTGGTGAGATTCACGGGAATGCAGTGGAACGAGACGCACAGGATCGGTTGTTGTGGCGACGCTTGGAGGAGGCTTATGTCTAACAGTGGACGTCTTTCGGCTGAAATTATGAAGATGTGCAGATTTACTTTACATGACGGTATGTACCACCGGTGGCCACGTCACACTAGACTAAATTGTGATTAATGAAACAAAATAGTTAATCTTTCATTAGGAATATTATGTCATGCCTATCCTTAGCCGTGGCCACCGGTGACGCACTCTGCCCGGCAAGACTTAGTTTATGGGGCGTTTACGTACCACATGAATATTTGCCCAGTAGGATACCATATACTTACTCATGTCCCATGAGGCGCCGGTCTGAACGTGATGTCTAGTGGATACATACAAAGTCTTGAACCTTTTCTTTTTTGTACAAAAAAGGAACATACGTATATACACAACAGTTAACCGAGAACTACTACACTAGACCGACGCACACGTGGACCACGTCTATTTTATACGTAGCGGCGTGTCCATTCACCTGTTTTTAGTGTTCCGTACCCAAGGGGTAAACACGGGACCCTATTACTAAGAATCCACCTGTCCGCAAGTCTGTCTGTCACCAGGCCGAATTGTATAAACCATGACAGCCAGACAGTTGTGTGCGTCAGAATGGCTGGTGGTCTGTGGCGTTGGTCTATGCGAGTTGATTCAAAAATTGCTACATAATTGCTTATATTTGCTACATATTGTAAATAATTGCTACATAGGATATATATTCCGAAATTTAAAAAAATTTTTGACCAACCATCCTGACGTTTGGTTGGCTGGTCAACCCCTAGTTTTAAGTTAAGCATGCAGACTTTCCCAAAATGTATTGTGTCAATAATTGCTACATATTTACTTCATTTATCTAATTTAGTTTTAACTTCAAACATATGTTAAATAAAGGATGTAGCAACTATTTAAATTATCCGAAGGAAAAGTGCCTGATAAAATATTAAAGGCAAATACTTAGTTATGTAGGTGTCGATTTAATCGTTTAGGCTCTGGTAACCGTATAAGTAAAATAAGTAATGTCCGTAAGGATTGAGGAGCCACATTTCGTATCTTAATGAAATTAAACACTTATTTAGTAGTAAGTTTAAAAATTTAGCAGGTTCGATAATAATATTTAAAAAGTTCCATGAACATGAAGGTGGCTCCTCAATCTCAATGTTTGGATTGAGGAGCCACGTCAGAACTACGAACATCATGGTTGAATTTAATTTGGTATGACTTAGTAGCATTTTAAAGTAGTTAGTAGACAAAATTTCAGCACTGCAGTGTTAAAATAAAAAAAGTTATCATACATTGTATATGGCTCCTCAGACCATACACATGACACGTCATTTTTCAAAGAAACATTAATTCGATTGATCCGCAATTTCGTCATCATTTAAAAATAAGTGTGTATGAATTTGTAGCATACAGAGAAAGTAGTAAAACTGAGTACTTAAATGTAGTATTTAGTATTTTATTTGGCTCCTCAGTAATGATCCTGACTTTCTGCATAGTAAATAATTGATTGTATGTGCCTCGTATCACAATGAAATAAAAAACCAAAGACGCTAACATTTAGTATAAAATTCTAATAAATGTACGTATAATCCCGCCTTAAAAGAATACATGGTGGTGCATCATGACTCACATTTTCACTGTTTTTCATACAACCGCTCATAACTGAGCAAGTTTTGTGAAATTTTCCAGTAAATCTCGATATTACCGAATACTAACAGATTTTTCAGGTGTTATCCCTTTTTTTGCGTTGTCTTTTCGTCAAACATCGCGTTGGATTGCATTAAATGAACTAACAAGCATTTGAACTATTTTCGATGTTTACGATAGGCGAGTGGAAAAGGACCCTCTTAAGTGAAGCGCACTGTACAAAGTTATTAGCTATTCTTTAGTTTCCTATGAAATAGTTTTTAAGGGTGACTATGAATACATATACGGGTCATGTGTGGTCTGAGGAGCCATATACAATGTATGATAACTTTTTTAATTTTAACACTGCAGTGCTGAAATTTTGTCTACTAACCACTTTAAAATGCTACTAAGTCATACCAAATTAAATTCAACCATGATGTTCGTAGTTCTGACGTGGCTCCTCAATCCAAACATTTAGATTGAGGAGACACCTTCATGTTCATGTAACTTTTTAAATATTATTATCGAACCTGCTAAATTTTTAAACTTACTACTAAATAAGTGTTTAATTTCATTAAGTTACGAAATGTGGCTCCTCAATCCTTACGGACATAACTTATTTTACTTACACGGTTACCAGAGCCTAAACGATTAAACCGACACCTACATAACTAAGTATTTGCCTTTAATATTTTATCAGGCACTTTTCCTTCGGATAATTTAAATAGTTGCTACATCCTTTATTTAACATATGTTTGAAGTTACAACTAAATTAGATAAATGAAGTAAATATGTAGCATTATTGACGCAATACATTTTGGGAAAGTCTGCATGCTTAACTTTAAACTAGAGGTTGACCAGCCAACCAAACGTCAGGATGGCTGGTCAAAAAATTTTTTAAATTTCGGAATATATATCCTAAGTAGCAATTATTTACAATATGTAGCAAATATAAGCAATTATGTAGCAATTTTTGAATCAACTCGCTTAGACCAACGCCACAGACCACCAGCCATTCTGACGCACACAGACAGTTGTTTTCAAAAATTATGTAGTTCTGTTGCCGCTTTAACAGCAAGTTTTAAAAACAGAACAGAATGAATATTTAAATAAAGCTCCCATCCGTACAATAAATGTATTTTTTTTCAAAAAACGAATCTGCAAAAACTGAACTAAAAAAAGGTTATAATATAGTGTCTATTGTTGTAATAGATTGTTGTTTTTATTTTTATTCTATTTTTCTTATTTTAATTTTAAGTTTTTTAATATTATTTAAGCTTTAATTTTTCTTAATAGTAATTGTTTTGTTCATTGTGTGCTAAATAAACATATTTTCGTTTTTTCTTTTAATAATAACAGTACAGAACCCGTCGTACGTGAGTCCAACATTCTTGCTTTTTATTTTCAACGATGAATCCTTTTTAAGACCTCGCAGAAACTCTAAAGGGCTTGTAAGTTTCTTGACGTGTGCTTGTGCTAGTTGCGACTCTTTTGCTCAGTTGAGCGCAAAAAGCTCTCGTGTCCACTACGGTGATGTGACGACGAGTGAGAGGTGGTGAGAGCGAATGAGAGAGAGAGAGAGAGTGCAGCCAGAGATTATTATTTGAGGAGTACTGTGCGTTCCAAATGCGAATAGGATCGATTGCGGTGTTTGGACGTAAAATTTTGGCAAAATTTAAGAACTCAGAGATGAGTAAAATTAAAGAACTGTATTCTGATTAAACTTTGTTGCCAGCCCAGCTGGGTTGAAGCCTGGGGCCAAGGTTAGCTCAGTCGCGGTATGAAAGGCAAGAAGGAACGAGGTGGGTTTTTTAGTCAGTAAGAGTCTGACACTATCTCCCGCTCTGCCCAAGGGCTGAGGATGTTGTTTGGATGATTTTTACCCACCAAAATAAGGAAAATGTAAGTGTTCAAGTTTAGTTTACAAAATCCCCGTAGCTATAAATAAAATATAAGTAGGTACCTACGTTAGTATTCATTGCAGTCATTTTATGTGCAGTAAAACATCGTATACACTGTACATTGTAAAATTATAGCCTAACGACAAAACGACAATTTAATAGTCTATAGTTGACGAAGAACTCTCTTTACTACTAAACTACTTACAGTTTGTCCGGTGACTTCAACTACAAGGTTCTAGAAATAAACTATTGGATAAAATTCTATGAAAACTATTAAACTTTAATTTAAAACCTAAACGAAGCCATGAAAAAATAAAAATATGATTGCCATTGATTGTGAACTTTGCTGTTCCAATTTTAAATGTTTGAATAAATTAATACGGCTTTTGACTTTTCAAATCTGCGTTCAAATTTCAAATTACAAAATATTTGCATAGAATAAAGTTATTGTAGCTTTGTTTTTTTTTTTTTTATTGAAAATAGTTCCTAATCAAGGACATCAAAAAAAAATGTAGGATAAATGATTGAATACTTTGGTCACTTTTGACACTCAAGTGAAATGAAACATGAAATGCGCGGGAAGAATAAAATTTATTTTTTTGGTGTTTTTGTGAATTTTTATCGATTTAAATTCAGTGGCTGTTTTAATTATTCGCTATATGATTCCTAATTGTTATTGTGATATAAAATTGGTGTAGTTTTGTATTTCAAATGTCTGCACAACTGGACAATATGTGGGTATCATTAAAACAGACGCGATCTCGGTAAAATTAAAAAAAAAAAATTGTTCCTAGTATTGACTTCGTCAGCGTAACTTGCCTAGATAGTTAACTCCATACTTTTTCTGCTATATGCTTCAAAAGCATTAAAGTATATGTTACATTCTATTTTTAAAATAGTCACTGTGTCTTGTATCAAAAACTAAATACTTTTTAAACTTGAAACATCTGAATGGTTAAAAATGTTTGCAAAGCCCTATGTAAGTAATAAATCTGAGATGTTTTTTGTTTTACTGGCGTTTGATTATTATTACAGCCCTCGCATATTATAATAAGGTATTTATAGGGAACAATGGAAAGGTTTGCTTATCTTCGATATTTATAAAAACTTTATGAAGAACTTCTTATTTACTTTCTTGGATATATACCCTATAAATAAAACGCTCAATATTTTATCATCTATGCGGACGCCGGCGTTCACTCGTGTTTGTTGTCAATTCGGCAGTTGCGCGTCAATTTGCGTTTATTTATTTCTTTGCAAGTGTATTTAACCCTTCAGATACCGTCAATTAGAGACACAATAGTAAGACAATAGATGCGCGGCCACCGGTGGTCGCTTGGGGATTCATGAATTAATTAAAAACAGGCGAATACGTCACTGCAGCACTCGGCTCCGTAACGTCCTCACCTGCTGCTCGGGCGAATTCAGCCGTATTGTCATTTCTGCACCTGTATAAAAAAATGTGCTATTTTTTTATGGCTACTGTCCTTATTTATGTTGTATTTCTTTGTCCACAGTGCCGATGACACAAGTAGTGGCCGTGGCCGGGGAGCCAGTGTATCTGCCGTGCGACATCGCGACGCAGGATGAAGATGACGCCGTCCTGCTGGTGCTGTGGTACCGGGAAGACCTCGGCACGCCTATCTACAGGTGAGGATATGTTTATTTATTTATTAGGAGAAGCAACAGCTATAACAAAAGGATAACAACAGTTTAACCCTTCAGATACCGTCAATTAGAGACACAATAGTAAGACAATAGATGCGCGGCCACCGGGTGTCGCTTGGGGATTCATGAAATAAAAAACATACAGCCAATTAAATTTTTTTGCAGCTTTTGGCCGCGGCTTTACCCGCGTACATAAAATATAGTCTGTCACTCAGGAATAAATTAGCTTACTAAAGGTGAAAAAATAGTAAAATATATATATATATTTTTTATATTTATTTAATAAATAATTCCAAAGTACAAAACTTACATTAATATTATTACAAACCAATCCCTATTTATGGCATAATATTTTAACAAAATCTAACTTTGAAACAGTTTGCCGAATATCTAAATTTTAATACTAATTTTGTATGTTCCCAGTAAAGAGAGCCTGAAGTTGCCAAAGATCACCTTAAACTCAGTTCAAAGTAATTTCAATAACCATTTTAATTTTGGAAACACTCGTTTTGCTAAAACTTTTGCAATCGTGGTTACCGATAGAATATATTTTTAATAATATCTTTGAGAATAATCTGGAATAGTCTTTTAGTCGCTTCTACCGGAACGCCCACACCGATCTGTTCCGACTTTATGTACCTAGGGTCGCTCGTCCAAGGGGATGGTGAGGTAGACCGGGACGTAACACATCCGATCAACGAAGGTGACAGGTTACGGGAACCACTTGCGACCCACGGATGCCCCTCAAGTTGAAGGGTAAAATCTACAAGTCCGTGATAAGGCCTGTCGTACTGTATGGGTCAGAATGTTGGGCTCTGAAAAACAAGGATGAAAAAAGATTGCATGATGTGTGGTGTGACAAGAATGGATAAAGTGAGAAATGAGTATATTAGGGGAAGTTTGAAAGTGGCGCCAGTGACTGAAAAGCTGAAAGGAAATCGTTTGTCTTGGTATGGTCATGTAAAAAGGACCGATACGCATGTTGCTAAAAAAGTTATGAGTTTACATGTGGATGGATGGAGGGGGAGAGGGAGGCCAAAGAAAAGATGGATGGATTGTGTGAGAAGTGATATGAAAGAAAAGGGAGTTAGTGATAGCATGACGAGTGACAGGACAGAATGGAAGAAAAAAACGTGTTGCGCCGACCCCAAATAAAACGGGATAAGGGCAGGAAGATGATTCGTCTTTTAGTCGCTTCTACTGAAACCACCTGAAATAACGAATTACGTTAACGTTTGGAAAGACTCATTTAAACAAATAAATACTAATCATCATCAGCCGATAGGCGTCCACTGTGGGACATAGGCCTCCCCAAGTATCGCCACAATGTGCGTTCCGCATCCATTGGATTCCCGCAACATTTACCAGGACATTAGTGTCTACCTTGTAGGAGGCCTTCCAGCGCTGCGCTTTCCGGTACGCGGATGCACATCCAGAACCTTTTGGCCGCAACGGCAATCTGTTCTGCGATTTATTTTTTCATTATGTTTGGCGATTCTTCGTACGCCAAATAAATACTGCTTTGACAAATTGATAGAGATTGTTTGTCTGTTTACCGTGGCATTAAAAAACGAAAACCTTTTAGATCAAATAAGACGGCTCTTTAATAGTTTTTACAATCAATAAGTTAAACGAATGTTTAGTAAGATCGATTTGTCTTTTATGACATCTTGCTGCATGACCGTAGAACGAAAAGAAAAAACATAGGTTTACTCAGTGAAATCCTGACAAGCCCTCTTACTTCACCTTAGAGCAGGAGACGTCATACATATAACCAAGACATCAAAAATAAAACCACTACTTTATTACAAAATCTCAACCGGCAAAAATATGATATTAACAGGCTATAACGCCGGTATATTTAATGAATATCCAGAATCCAATCCAATACAAAAATAAAATCACCCTTCAAATCTGTAATCACATATTTCTGAGCTACAGTTGATAAAAAGCTTTGAGAAAGTATTTTTATCCTTTGAGCTGAGTTTTTCCTCCGCTCCGTGCATACGAAAAAGTTTTGAGTGCATCGAATGTATCGCAGCAAAAAGTATCAAATGCCTTTGACGTTCGAAGCTAACGGGAGAAGCAAAGTTACATGCTTAACGTTGGCACACATTTAAGGCTTTAACGCCGTATGTAAAGCTTCGCTTCATCGCCTTTTCATCTTCTAAGGGTGTATCAACTCCTGCTAAAGCTGCCGGATTGTTCAAAAGAGTTACCACAGCCCTGGAATGCAAAGAGGAACCGTCTAACGCGATAGGGCATAGCATTATCATAGCATAGTCGGCCTTATAATGTTTCCACTGTTAGGACGTTTTTTTATGGTGGGGAAAATCATCCAATGACAACCCCCGCTCTTGGGCGGAGCGGGAGATAGTGTCAGACTCTTACTGACTAAAAACCCACCCTGTTCCTTTTAGCCTTCATACTGGGGCTCGAGCTCCTTTCCGGATAACCCTGGCCCCAGCAGGCTTCGACCCGACTGGCCCCTGCTTCTGCTGACAGCTACTTGAGGCGCGCGGGAACAGTGCGCGCCGTTGACGTCTTGAGCTCAGTCCGGACGATTACCGGACGGTCGGACAGCTAGCAACCTATTGCTCGCCGCCGCAAGCCCGTGCTTACGGTGGCCGAAAATCTGGATCGGAATCCTGGCGGCTGGGGTGCGAGGGCCATGTCCTCGCGCGTACGGCCGCCTCTTTTAAGGCACCAGCTAACCATTCCTCGGCTACCTGTGTCTCGAGAGACAATATTTGGCTGATGGGCCTACCACACGTACAAGCGTCAGCAGTTTTGCCTGCTCAGGTTGTTTTACACGGAACACCATGTAAAAAGTCTGAGTTTTACAAACACACGTACCAAGTACAAGCCGGCCAGTTCGGCTTTCGCAGGATGCGCTCCACGGTGGACGCCATCGTCGACGCCAGGTGTGTCGAGGTCCCCTCTTTGAAGCGTGGCTGGAATAAGACTTCACGGCGTCCCTACCTTTAAAAAATACCCCACTACTTTCCAACAATGCCATCTAATCCCAAACTAAGCAGAGCTTGTGTTATGAGTATCTGCAAGACAACTGATAAACATACATTTGCCTGGCCTGTTGGTCTAGTGACCCTGACTGCTAAGCCGGAGGTCGTAGGTTCAATTGCCAGTTCGGCTTTCGCAGGATGCGCTCCACGGTGGACGCCATCGTCGACGCCAGGTGTGTCGAGGTCCCCTCTTTGAAGCGTGGCTGGAATAAGACTTCACGGCGTCCCTACCTTCCGTATGACGCAGGTCAGGTTAGTCTGACACTATCTCCCACTCCACCCAAGAGCGAGGGTTGTCTGTCTGAGATTATGTATTCTAAGTTGTTTCTGGATTCTACATAATTTAAAGCGACAAAAAGGTATACGTCTTTATCGTTACCATCCTTCTAAAGTCATGAACCAACTTTCATTTCAATATAATATACAAAATTGACTTAACCTGCACTACTTCGAGAGCGAATTCCAAAGAGTCCTGTTTCCACTACGCATGAGGTGCCCTAAAAGGGTCGTGACTCAAACACGCTTCGTTGAATCCTATTTGTAGATTAAAGGTACCTTTTGAGTAAAAGGAAAAGACATAGTTTTGGTATATCATTGCTTTTTGACCGTCTTATCGTAAATTGTGCTTGGTAGTGGAATAAATCATTTTGTTTTGAGGAAGAGTTTTTTGATGCCACATTTAGTTTGGTTTTAGTTAGTTTTAGGTAATTAATTTGGGGTTTTTATTATTGTTTTTTGGTGTGGTGTAATATTAGAGTTAGTTATGTACAGAATTAAATAGTAATTTTTTAAGATTAGGTTGAATGTTTGATTTTGTAATTTTTTGTAGCACATAAGTGATAAATGATATTTATTTTTCAAATAGGTTTTTAAAAATCCATTTACGTGGCAATTTAAACTAGATGAAGCCGGTAAGTAATATATATATAATGCTAACTTCTATACTTATTTCAAATCAGACATAATTTTAACATATTACACCCTTTCTCTGCAGTGTCTGTCTAACTGTATGACTGCGATGAACTCAAAAACTACTGAATTAATTTACTTGCCGTTTTCACCAATAGACTGTATAATCCATGAGAAAGGTGTTTTTTTTTATGCATCTGTAAGCATTAAACATTTTGGGAACACATTTATTGTGCGTACAGCTAAGGAGTGGAATTCCCTGCCGGAGTCTGTGTTTCCTGATGCTACAACCCGGGAATCTTTAAGTCAAGAGTGAATAGCTTACTCTAGGCAGGCAACCCCATTGTCGACCGCATCATCGTGTCCCATCAGGTGAGATAGCGGTGAAGCGCGGTCCTATAATCAATAAAAAAAGTAAAATGCTTAAAAAATAGCTTAAAAGGAAGACAATAACCGCCCCCACTTAGACAAAGAAACAAAACTTGAATATAAAAGAATTTAAAACAAATATCGCCTTTAAAACTTTCATAAGGAAACGATGGGAATGTTTCCAGAGATTTTTAAACATTCACGCTATGCACTTTTGTTACAAAGCAGAGTTGGGAAAATCATAGTACCTATGCTACTTTGATTTGTAAGTAAAAGGAAACTTGGAATATGTTGAACTAGCTTTTGCCTGCGACTTTGCTCGCGTTAAATTCGGGGCAACATGTTTCCCCTTTCGGCTTTTTTTCCCGACATCTTCAACAAATATCGTTAATGTACACATAAATAAATACAAAAACTTAAGAAATTATATACTAAACTTTTCTCAAGAAGCACGCTATCGAGTGGTGAAAACCGGTTGAAAATCGGTGCAGTAGTTTTTGAGTTTATCGCGAACAGATAGACAAACAGACATGGCGCGGGACTTTGTTTTATAATATGTGTTGATGGTTATTTTTCATGAAGATGCCCCACAGATTGTAACACATGACACATTGTATCCTACAATGTAAACATGTAGTTTCATGAAAAATATTTAAAAAATTACCCCACTACTTTCCCACAATGCCATCTAATCCCAAACTAAGCAGAGCTTGTGGTATGAGTATCTGCAAGACAACTGATAAACATACATTTGCCTGACCTGTTGGTCTAGTGACCCTGACTGCTAAGCCGGAGGTCGTAGGTTCAATTGCCTCCCAAGACAAATGTTTATGTGATGAGCATGATCATTTTGTTCTGTGTCTGGGTGTAATTTATCTATAATATGTATGTATTCAGAAATATATGTATGTTTATCAGTTATCTAGTACTCTTAACACAAGCTCTACTTAGCTTGGAACTAGATGGCGTTGTGTGATTTTGATGATGATTTGATATAATTATGTTATATACCTTACATATTAAAAGCTCCAACAGCCTTTTTTATGCTGGGCAAAAATTATCTTATGACAACCCCCACTCTTGGGTGGAGCGGGAGATAGTGTCAGACTTTTCCTGACTAAAAACCCACCCCGTTCCGTCTAGCCTCTTCATACCGGGGCTCGAGTTTCCTTTTGGATAACCCTGGCCCCAAAGCTCCAACAGCCTGAAAACAATAATTAAATTAAACAGTTGATCCGTCTTTCGTTTCTTGCCCATTATTTTCAATAAATTTCGTATTGCTAGCATTTTTCCTCTTACTGTTTTCCTATCCCAAAAGAGGATAGGACGCCATATAAAGTCCAATATACTTAATTTATTATGGTAAACAAAAATATGCGTAACAATCGAATCGATACGGAGTTTGGTCATATTTTATTGGAAGCAAATAAATAATGATAAATTTTATATTTCTTTAGAATTACTATTTACGTTTATTTATTTATATTTATCTATTCTATAGTGCACATCAAGAATAAAAATTTACAAAAAGAAACCATACAACAGAAAAGACAATTGGCGGCCTTATCGCACCAGGCGATTTCTTCCAGGCAACCTAGAATGGACAGAGATTGCCTGGACACAAAATGGGGTTGCACTTTTGGTTGTGGGGATTTTTGAGAGAGACTGTTTGTAATCATGAGTACAATCACGAGTTTAAGTATCGGTCACTAATTACCAGTCACCCTGTATATCTCTAAAGTCAAATAAATAATGCTGTCATATAATGGCTATTTAGAAACAATGTAGAAATCAATCCTCTCAGAAATCAGGCACAAGTCGAATACGCCAACATAACTTTAATCAATAAAATATGTATTAGGGGTTCCGTAACTCAAGCTGTATGTACAATATACATACAAGTTCTAAGTTAAACTTGACAGGATTCCTCCAGAAACTTGAACAAGAACTACTCGAAACTTGCTAAGGGTTCAAGTTTAATCAGTTAATCTATTATTTTTTATTATAAATAGAATATGTTTTTCCGTATTTGTTATTTATATCTATCCTATTGACATAGCTAACTAAGTTATGAAAATACAACTAAAATAATCTAAAATATGGCGTCGAGAAACTCCGCATCACTGTCAAATAGTAATGTGTCCAAAGGCATTGCCACACTGTACGAAAATTTATTATCTTTATCCTAGGTTAAACCAGCACTTAGGTCATGTCAGAGAAAACCTCTTAGCTAGTTAAAACTACATTAAATAAATCTAAAATATAACGTCAATAAATTTCTCCACAACACTGTCAACTGGTAAAATTCCCAAAAGATTGGCGATTACCACGCTGTATGGCAGTGTTTATCTTCCGTCCAAAGTAAAACCCAGCTGTATGGTTACAAGAGAGAAGAAACGTTGAATAATTTAAACCACAGTTACAAAAAGAACCTTTGTTTTGTTTTGTGGCTATATTTCTCTACTGCCGCTGGTAAAATCCAGGTTCTTGGGTCACGCAATATCAATATAGAATTATATAAACAGAATTATTTAGATATTTTTTTTTTTGTTTTAAAGCCGTCTTGTTTTTTATCATAAATTCAAGAATCCATAACCACCAACTCAAGAATTTTAATGAATTATGTATTATATTAAAATACTTCAAAGTTACATATTTTAATAGTAAAGTAATTTAATTTATCAAACCATATATTTAATGTATTTTATTAAATCCCAAGCAAGCGCCAGCCACCAGCATAGCCACCTTCCGGTTTCATCATCAGATCAGCTCCTTGTCATAATAATTTTGCATTGTCATCTGATTTACTATACACACGTGTATGCAAAATTTTCAGCTCAATTGGTAACCGGGAAGTGGGTCAAATCTAATTTTCAAGATTTGATTACAGACAAACATCGGGACAGGTGAAACTAAATAAAAGCTTGTAACTTAATTTTTTTTTTTTAAATTTTGGTTACAAATCTAGATGAAAAGTATTTTGGCTTAAAGCCAATGAAAGAAAAACTTTTTGTTAATTGGAGCTCCATTAGTATATTCTGTTATTTGTTTGATTACAATGGAAACATTGTAGGCGTCAAATGATGGAAATTAATCGAGCTGAGATACTTATTTAGGTGTATCAATGGGCTTATTTTTGTTAGCCTTTACTTATGGGCTGTTTGTTTTAGAATAAAACTTTTTTCTTTCAATTTTGAATGTAGAGAATGTTTCCTGTTGTTTATTACGGAGTTTCTTGCCGGTCCGTCTCCATGGGAAACGACTTATTTGGAACCATGCAGCTTCTGTCGTTTTAAAAGTGCCATTGTAGTTTTTTTTTTAGTTTTGATATATTTTTTTAATTTTGTTTATTTTTTCTGATCGTATAATCACTCAGTCAATAGTTTGTGAGTTACAAAAATTACCCTTGTCGCTACAGGCTACAGCAGGCCTTGTTAAGTTACATTCTCTTGCGTCGAACGCCTCTAGTTGACCACGCCTCCGATTCCTTTATTCTGACTACGTGACTGAGCGTTGAGATGATGTCAGAACAAAGAGTTTGGAGGCGTGGCCAACTCAATTAATTAATTGATTATATTATTTAATCAAGTTTAACTCTATAAGAAATTAAACGATTTTTTTTGTACAAGTCAAGTGGACTTGTAGTGTAGAAGGTATTGGAACTTTGCCATCGATACATCGTTTAAAGAATGAATGTATTCATTGTTCTTCTGACTTTTCATGCACTATACTAACTTGCTAATTTGTTACAGTGTCGACGCCCGAGAACGTGACTTCGGCGTCGCAGAACGCTGGTCAGACGAAAGCGTCTTCGCGTCGAGAGCCTACTTCCTCCCCGAGAGAAGACCGGCAGAGCTCGGAGTAGACCGAGTGAAGGCTTCAGACCAGGGAGTCTACCGCTGTAGGGTGGACTTCAAGCAAGCCCAGACCAGAAACTCAAGAGTCAACTTGACTGTAATTGGTAAGTTACTTTGTTGTTAGTCACTGATAGCAGCTATTTATTGACTAGCCTAGTTGGTTTATAGGTTAGTGGCTGATATGTCGGAGATGGTGGGTTTGATTCCCGCTCAAGACGAATGTTTTCGTAATAAGCACGATAATTTGTTTTGTGTCTAGGTGTTCAATTATCTATAATAGTTATGTATGTATTTAGAAATATAAGTATGTTTATCAGTTGTCTAGTACTCATACAAAACGATCTGCTAGGTTTGGGCTTAAATGAGGTTGTGTAAAAGTGGTGGAAAATTATTATTAATATCTATCAGTAACACTTTGTTTTATAATTTTTATCTGAACATATAAACTTAACAAAAAACCTTCTAAATTATTTCTTGTTAGTGTATATTTGAAACATTGTTCTTGGAGTTAGTTTTCTACTCTAGTAACATTTAAACATTATAATTTTAGCACAACATTTTTATCAATATAACTATGCAATTACGGAGCTACACTCCAAACAAGGCCTTTTCTTTTGTCTTTACTGCGGAAACATTTATAGGATTAACCGTGGCCCTAGAATGCAAAGGGCAACTGAAGGACATAGATAGGTTTTAGTCTCCACGTAGAGCGGAAGAAGTATTTTTATGATATGACTAGCTGCTCCCAGCGGCTTCGCCCGCGTGATAGCAGAAAATTATCCCAAGGGAACATACTTCCGGAACAAAAAGTATCCTATGTCCTATTCCAGGACATGGTCTATCCGTGTACCAAGTTTCATCAAAATCGGTTTTGCCATTTAGGCGTGAAGACGTAACAAACAAACAAATAAACAAACAAACTCACTTTCACTTTTATATTAGTAATGATTTCCCGTCTCAAAAATGAATCCAAGTACAGCAGTCGCCCTTGCCATCGACGTACTTACCAATCAAATGCTTTTTTTTTAAACTTCACTAACACTCCTGCTCTAAGGAGGATCCTAGAGCAGGAGTCTTTTGATGTAGTCATTTGTTGATATCCGACCTGGATAAAACCTCTTATCGTTCTCTGTGTAACAATATCTGCACTCTGAAAGACGTTTACGAGGAAAATGCTAACGCTCTCATGTGGTTGTATTGTATTCGTCGATAATACGAAGAAGAACAACGTTTCAAAGGAAATATCACGATCATAAAGGTGAAAGTTTGTGATTTTGTGTGTATATTTGTTACTTTTTCACGCTTAAAAGACGGTACGAATTTTATGACACATGCACATGCGTAAACCATATCCTAGGAAGAGACTATTTAGCCGGCACTATGTTCTCTTGAGAGTAGTGGTGGCCAAGTGGTAATGGCTACTTAAATAACTTGGCGAGTAGTAGTGTAGGTCGTGGGTTCGAACCCAGCCAGGCGAATTATATTCTGTAATGTATTTCATCACCACTGCTCTCAAAACGGTGAAGGAAAACATCGTGAGGAAACCGGCATGTCCTAGAACAGAAACTGAAAACGAAAAAAAAAAAAATGATGCTGATGTTCTCTTAGGATGATAATAATTGCTTTTACGCGGGTAAAGCCCTTGGTTGAAGCTAGTATTTGATTTGCTCGTTAAAAAGTTCAAAGGTACCCAATTCTCGGAAAAATATCCTAATTATTAGCTCTATTTAAAACGCTGTACACACATTTTCAATTCTGATTCTTAACGTCAAAGACTTAAGTTTCAAAATGAAATAATGGCTTTTTCATTACAAAATAGTACCAAAATACAAGGTTGCTGGTTCCTAGAAAGCTTTATTGGTAATTTTAGATTTTTTTTTAGTAATTAGTAATTTATTTGATATTAATAATTAATTTTTTTTCATCGTAAGACCAATTTTTACGAATCGAAATCACGAAAAAAATAGACTTTGAATTTCAGAAGCCGATGTTTGCCTTTTTTTTCGTTATTTAACACTGAATTCTGAAACGCTTTATGTGTGAAAAAGTTTTTTCTCTCGACTTAACCAAAATAGTGTGCCAGTTAATTTATAGTAAGGAATTATGGTTTATAGACTACAACTATCACAAGTTTGGCTAGAATTTTTCTAGATCCTAACTTTTGGATCATGGGACCACTTTGAAAGTCTACCCATTCAAACAAAAAAAAAATTCAAAATCAAGAAACATACACAAAAAATCCAACAAATTAAGAACCTCCTCTTCTTCGAAATCGGGTAAAAAATACCTCAGTACATAAGAAAACTACCTTGACATTTAAAAAGGACATCATCTACCTATCATCCTAGAAAAGCAAACATATCGTGGAACCCTACGGCCAACATTGTTGCTATATAGATACATATCATTCTCTCAGCTAAAGCTACATAACGCCTCATCTTAACGAACCCTACACAGACCCATAGCGTCATCCATATTCATGAAGAAACTATAGAACGACTACTAAGTTAACATTTTGATACTTGCTGTGACTATCACACCATTTAAATGATACTACGAGATAATAATTATCTAGAAATCTTTTTTTCTCTCTTTATTTTTCAGGGACTTTAAGCCCCATCGTAACCTAAACTTTTACAAAAACAACATAACTTAATAATCAACACAATTTGATTTCATTTTGACTGGCCTGTTGGTCTAGTGGTTAGTGACCCTGACTGCTATGCCGGAGGTCGTGGGTTCGATTCCCACCCAGGACAAATGTTTGTGTGATGAACATAATCATTTGTTCTGTGTCTGGGTGTAATTTATCTATATTATGTATGTATTTAGAAATATATAAGTATGTTTATCAGTTGTCTAGTATCCATAACACAAGCTCTGCTTAGCTTGGGACTAGACGGCGTTGTGTGATAGTTGTGAAATATTATTATATTATTAAGGTTGAGCTACCGACACATTGCCATGTCAAATGTAATCTTAGCAGCATCACTTCTAGGGTTAGCCAAGGTTGCAAAAAAAACCCTTAATTAATTTCATTAATGTTTTGCAATTTTGTCAGAAGCTCTCTTCCGGTTAGATTCTTGACACATTCCACCAAAAGATGCTACAGTGCGTTTCACTTAAGAAGTTCCTTTGCCGTAATGTTGGCAATACGGAAAAACTGAGTTGCAATATTTTTAGCAATTAAATTACTTAATATTAGGGAGATTAACTTATATTTCGTTACTTTTAACAACTGTGTTTTTTTTTTGTTTTTCTTTTTACTATTTTTGAATAAAGTATAGGGCGCTGGGCTCCATTCCGATTGTCTTGCAATTCTTTCAAATACCGAAAACGCCATGCCACAATATAATAATATATCGTATCTTTCTATAACAACGTCCTTTTAGACCTGCTTTTTTTAAATAAAGTCCCATTCCCCTCATAATTCTCCAAAAAGTGCTGCAACTACCGTTAAAATCGGTTTCGTTGCCCATTTTGGGGATCAATTTTGGTAGAGTAGGCAACTCTTTCCTTTTTCCCTTCTTTTTTGTGTAGACAGACAGGGGAGCCAACATTACGCCAAAGGAACGTCTTAAGTGAAATGCACTGTACACATCATCAATAATTCCACACACGTCACAGTTTGCGGAATCTACTCGTATTTAGAGAGAATATAATCTTTATCTCTGTCTTTCCAAATTTAAATACTCACTACTCAACTCTCACGTAATTACCCGAAAACTGACGAACACTTCCGAACTACAAACAAGCCGTCGTTACCATAGCAACTGCTCACATCTCAAGAGGCAGACTGTGCTACACAGAATAAGATTATTCGTAGGTTATTGCACAAAGTATGACTCTTGGACACAAAGGCGGCGTTATTGCAACACACTTGGGACCACACAGGGAACAAATTGATAGGTATTATTAAAATGTCTGTTTGGCTGTCGTTTCCGAATTTCAGAACGTATTTATTTATTTATTTTAATGTGGAATGGGGATTTTACGACTGTTTTTTGATAATTTAGTTTCAAATTACCTTATATTATATCTTAAAAAAAAAAAAAAACCATAAAGAAAAAATAGTCAGAAAAAAGAAAATAATGAATTGGGAATAGAATGAAATAGGACAGAACATAAGTACACAATACAAAAGTTTATTTGTGTACACAGGTACATTGAGTTCTTACAAAATTTTATATAGGTATCTCTGTGTCCTGCTACAGTAATTTGCAGTGGTATACATATATTAATAAAATAGTACATTGTTACACTAGGGGTGAAAGTTACTTATTTAGTCCCTCGAATTAGCGACCTCGCTGCGCTCGGCCGCCAACTCCTTCTCGGGACGAAATAAGTAACTTTAACCCCGAGGTAAACATTGTGCTTTTCATTACGAATACAAGGAGTTAGACTTAGTTTTTTTTTTTAAATAATTTGACAGTTGAAAGTAAAACTCCCAAGGGATGAAAAGTGTGATACTTTTCAGCCCGCTCCACAGGCAATTTTAGACCCACTTTCAGAGTATGAGTAATGAAATAAGTATTTTAGCTCCTACTGAACAATATTGACTAAGTAGGTACACACGTTACTATTGAATACTCTGAATACTATTATAACAAGTACTAATAAAAAATGATTTATTATTTATTAGCTCAGAATACATAACATGGTGATAAAATAATATTAATCCTTGAATATTCTACCATTTTGGCATGCAAACATTCATGCAGTTTATCATCAAATATACACATCACAATCAAACTTTATCAGATAGAAATCCGAATTAACCTAATAAAGTTCCAACTGCTGCAACTCAGGCCTCTTCTCTAGAAGGGAGGATGAATAGGCCATAAACCACCACGCAGGCCCAGTGCGCATTGGCGGATGTCTCATTCGAATTTTTAAAATGCTTCACCGTTTTTAAAGCAGTGGTGGTGAAATAAATTACACAAAGTTAAGCGTCTGGGTTTGAACCCGCAACCTAAGCTCGTAAGTCGGAGCCGCAAACACTGGGCCACCACTCCTCTTAGTAAAATGTTTAAATGTAACAAAATATGCAATAAAACCGCACTACTATCTTTCTTACCAAACTGTTACACAGCATACTTAAAATGCAAACTGGCAATTTAAATGATACTAAAAACGTTACTTTGTACCAGCAGGCAAAAGATAAAGAAGACACGGTTGTATTTACTTCTAGAGCTTTGTAATTTATAGATAATATCTTGAAAAGGTCCATTTTGTAGTTCATGACATATGTCGCGTCTGTTCCCTAAAGGAATAAAACGTTATTTGTCAGAGGTGTGCAATTTGAAATTGTAGAAAGAGATTGTTCCATTTGAAGTACCTATGAATATGGACAATGTTCTCAATCTATGCGTACTGCAACTGGTCGGTTGCCGCACGTTTAACTTGCCGCTGTTTTGTTAGCAGTCTGACTATTGGGGCGCTTTCAATTTATGCGTTTTTTGACAGCCTGCTGCGATGCGGATGCAGTGCGTTAGTCGTACTGCGTACAGACGGTCGTATTTCATAAAAAGCGTACGCTCGACAACAGGACGGCAACGTTGCAAGCATCACGTGTTCATTTCGGTGTTAAATAGTGCAGTAAATAGACGTTAGAGCTAATTGCATCAAATCATTTACGTATTTGCTACAAATTGATTATATAAACGTGGAAGATTTTATAAATGAAATTGAAATACAACCTGCTATGTGGAACTCTAAAAGTAACAAGCACAGCAATCGCATGGAAACAAAAAATGCTTGAGAGGCATCTGTGAGAAATTTGTGGAAAATTTCAAAAATAAAACTGCTGGTTAAAAAAAAGCATACATCACTGGGATAAAAACGCACGGCTGTAAAATACGCTTTCAATTTAGACGTTCGGTGCCGGACTGCAACCGTACTGCAGCGACCTGACTGCGGCACGTCAAGCGTGCGGCAGCGATTCGACATGAAATGCATAAATTGAAAGCCCCTAAGCGACTAAATTAAAAACGTATCCCATTAAAATAGGTATAATATTATTAGCATCGAATTTCGAATGAAGAAAACCATGTTATTTACGAGTATTACTCGTAATATCTTTTCAGTATTCTCCGTACTGGAAACAGTATAAGACAAGATGTATAAATATTAGACCAGTGCTGAAGCCGTTGTTAATGGTAAAAAGTGAAATAAAATCATAGTAGGATGAAACCTATTGGAAAAGGAAGAGAATACAACCAAAACGAAAGGAAAAATAAATTACGGGCGATCTGAGGTCGGGAAAAGGACGGGTGTGCGTTTTTAAGGGTAAAAACAGTTTATCTCAATTTCCGACAAAACTACAAGACCTATGAAAAAAAAATAAAAGTGCAAAGTTGTAGATAATAAAAAGATCTACAACTTTAAATTTACACTTTTTTCACATAACCTCAAAATGTATGTGAAAAATTCAAATAACTAAGTTTTTGGTTTTTTATTTTTTATTTTTACAAAAATCATTTTTTTTCCACGCAATTAATTGGAAACTTAACTTTTTATGTCTCAGACACACTGTAATTTTTTTTGATTTAAAGTGTTTTCACCTTCATTTTGACTTAATTTCGAAAAAGAACCCTAATTTTCAATCGAAAATCCTCACGTCAAAATATCTCCTTTTTTAATAATTTCGCTAGGTTTTTTGTTCGTTAAAATCTGTAGTTTCTGATGGTGTAAAAAAAAGTATCATTATTATGCGAAATTTCTCAGAAAAAGCCAAAAAACTCGAATCCAAAAATTCTTTTTCACAACAAATCTACAACTTTGCAATTTAACTTTTTTACATAGAACTTGTAGTTTTATCGGAAATCGAGATAAACTGTTTTTACCCTTAAAAAACGCACACCCATCCTTTTCCCGACCTCAGATCGCCCGTAATTTATTTTTCCTTTCATTTTTGTTATATTCTCTTTCGTTTCCAGTGGGTTTCATACTACTATGATTTTATTTCGTTTCAAAAATTATCGACCCTGGTCTATATAGGTATGTCTCGTATCATTTCAAAGTCATACCGTCCTTGTGACGGCTCAAAATATACCTGAACGTTGTATTGTACTTCGAAGAGCGCTACAGAGTTTCAGTAGTTTGAATTAATTTTCGATCTTATTTTAAAATGTATGCATAAGTTTCTGTTATTACTTACCAACGTTGCCAGTACAGAGGTACGGAAAATTATTGATGACGTCAGTCTCAAATACAAAGAACTTTGATTACACAGTTTTTATCTACCTTAGGGAGCAGCTGTTTGAAAACTGTATTATCAAAGGTTATGGACCTACCACACACACAAGTGACACCACAGATTTGTCTGCGCAGACCAGTTTGTATTTTTTTGGTAGGGAAAATCATCCAATAACATTCCGCCCAAGAACGGGAGCTCTTGGGCGGCATGTTACAATTGAATGTTAGTTTACAAGTGAAGCCATAGAGGTCACTACAGAGAGCATCATAAACTGGTTACCACTTTTCTATTTTAACTTGCCTGTTGATCTAATGGTTAGTGGCCGTGACTGCTATGCCGGAGGTCGTGGGTTCGAATCCCACCCAGGACAAATGTTTATGTGATGAGCATGATCATTTGTTCTGTGTCTGGGTGTAATTTATTTATAATATGTATGTATCTAGAAATATACAAGTATGTTCATCAGTCTAGTAGTCATAACACAAGCTGTGCTTAGCTTGGGACTAGATTGTTGTGGAATATTATTATTATTTTAATCTGAGATAGGTCCCCAATTGATCCCCGTCTTAGAAAAAGCAAAATCTAATTTAAACATAACCACACTACTTTCTACCTTAATTTGTTTAGAAAAAGAGCAATTTAAAATCACTTTCCGAACCGCCGTCTTCGTCCATTTCCCTCAATCATAAGTCTTCGAGTAAACAATTCTGTTTTTATTTCATTCCACTTTCCTCCTCGATATAAACGAATCTATGGTTGCCGATAGACTTTGATCTCGAAATATTTCATTGATCCTGTCGCTCCCTTTATCAAATACATCTTATAATCTAAAATGATGTTCGGTAAATAATTAATATAAGGAAATATTTCAGAGTATCTTTGTGTTATCCGTTTTGATTTCGGAATATTTAGAAATTTAATTTAATGTAGTCAATTAAATTAATATTTGTTGTTTTGATAAAGTGATGGAAATAGAATTAATAACTATATTCTCGTAGTGACAATCAATAACATGGTAAATAGGAAAGACGTAATTGAGGAACTTAGCCTGTTGCTAAGTTTAATTTTGGCATTATCTTTTATCTAATTCGGAATTTCCGGAATGGTCTTTTGAGAGGTAACGGGGCCCCTTCTACGTACTGATGGTGATCACCGGGGTGGTTTTAGTGAAGTAAAAATCCTACACTCCCCGGACTTATCCCCAAAGTCCGAGCGCCTTTTGAAGGTTTCCCCTCGAGAACAAAAAATAAAAAGGTATTCTTTTACTTTTTTTTCTCTTTTTTTGGCTATACTCTTATCTTAAAATAGCAAAGAAAAAGTACTTTCGCAAACAAGTAAACAATTTTATATATTTAAAACTAGCTTCTGCTAGCGGTATCACCTATCTGATATTAGAAATTGGTCCGTAATATCCTACATCCTACGTATATATACCTACTATCGAGACCAAAAGTACGTGTTTTTGTAATGAAGTTGTAAACATACGCACAAACTAACACCACAAAATATATAGGTGCAGAAGTCAATCTACGTACTTAGCGCGCTCGAGCAACGCACACATACACACCGCTCACGGACACGATATCTCGTAGTGCCTCGGCCCGCTCGTCGATCAGTTCCGGGTCAAACACTCATTAGTGTGCGTCTACCGAGCGTAGGTATAAAAAGTGAAATACATACATGAGATTGTCTTCTGTACCTATCTATTTTCTGCTAATACTTATAAAATATGACGTGGTACAATTCTAAAACTTGCCTGTCAAGTTGATGAATCTGTCAATTAAACACATACCATACTTACCTGCATGCCATGCCATGTGTTTTAATATCCCTCCCTATTCAATTTCATGTCGCCCTCCAAAAATTACCGAAATTCAGTTAAACAAATCAACGGGAAGCATTATAAAATAATTGGACATAAAAGTTGTCCGATAAAAATGGAATTAATGCTAAATGAATAATAAAAAGTGAAGGAATAGGGCTATGAAAATTATATTAAGGCTATTATCGATATTCTTAGCCGAGGTTTTATGCTTTCAGACCGATCAGCAGAACGTTGGCAGAGTAAACGCTGAACAGTTTTAGGCCATTTAATTTTATTTTTTTGCTTGAAAACCAATATTTTTTTGCCATATGCTTGCTAGTTTGGCAAATAGGACGTTAAACGAGTATCGATAAAAAGTCTGAGCACGTAACTTAGATCGTGAACTAAAATTAATATAAATTTACTACTAGGCATAGAAGTGACAAATGAAATTTTGTAGATTGAACTCAAGCTGTAAAATTGATAACAGTGTTAATAAAATACGTAGAATTAGACGACTATTGTATAAATAAAAAGCAAATATAGTCGAGTCACAATGGATATGAGAATATTGAGATAGCTGTGTGATGTGGAAAGAATGGATTAAGTGAGAATCGAGTAGGTATAATAGAGGAAGTTTGAAAAGAGCACCAGTGACTGAAATGTTGAAAAGTTGAAGAAGAGGTATGGAATGCATGGATGGAGAGAGCGATCCAAAAACAGATCGATGTGTGAGAATTAATATAAGAGAAAAGAGAGTTACTGACAGCATGACGGGTGACTGGATAGAATGGAAAAAAAAAGTTTTACGCCAACCCCAAATAACGCAGGAATATGCATGAAGATGCATGATACGCAGGAAGATGCATGATACGCAGGAAGATGCATGAAAGTCACATTACTACGTTTTCATTCTTGTAATGGAGCTCTTCCTCACAAACTTTCGCCTTTTTAATCTTAGCATTATTTTTTCCATATAACCTTTAAATAATCTGCAAGAGATTAAATGAAACGTTGAATCAAAGTACAGCAATAAACTGTGACGAAGACCAGCCCGGATTTCATTCTGTTAACTTGGTCGAATGTAACGAACAATGGAAACCAATTACTCCGGCTCCAATTGACAGCAATTAATGAACTTTGTAATTATAATTACGCCTAGATTTGTACACTGGTTTTATTACGTCAACTTAATTATGTTTCATTCAGTTTATTTCAGCGTTTTCATCTGGTTTGTGATTGTTATCATGATAATAATTTTTGAAATAAGTGTGACATTTGCAGATTAAATTTTTTTTATTCTACTTTTATGTGACTGCTACTGTTTATGTAAATTGACACATTTAATAAGCGAATAATGATTGCCAAATTGTAATTCCTGATCATGTTTGATGCACGCTTAAATCATAGTTGAATCAACCATCCTCAGACATGAAATATAAATGTTGATAACATGACATGAAATATGTTCGATATAGCCTCAGTCTTTAAAAATATTTAACTCGCAGAGTTAAGTTTTTTGTGTAGCATGAGGTGAAAAAAAAATTACTTCAAGAATGAAGCAGGGTATACATAACATACTCGAAACAAATTTGTGCAAGTGTATCCCGGCCAGTATCTCGCGCCACACTGTGATCACCCCACTATCCTGTCCTACACGCTCCTGCCTCCAGCTAAAGAAGGATTTCAAAATATATATACTTTTAAATTTTACCAGCAACAATGAAGATATTTGCAGGAGAACTAAGGTAGCCGACATAGGACGAAGTGTTGGAAGATCTCCTACAAGGTGGACCATGAGTGAGGTGTGACCTTCACCAGGTCATTGTTGAAGGTTGCGACAAACCGATGGATACAAGACGCACAAGATCGTTCATTGTGGCGACACTTGGGGGAGGCCTATGTCCAATCGTGGACTAAATCGGCTGAAATTATGATAATGATGTGATACCCTGGCTCATGGTGTCTAAGATGCGTTAACCACTAAAGTGGTTTTGTAAACAAAGCCAAGTCCGAACCGTGAAAAGACTTCACACAAACAATTGGGTCAAGGGCCCCAGGACACGGAAACGTAAATTTTATTTTTCAGTAATCAGTACACAGGTAGATTTGTTGCTTGTCCGTCAGCTATAATCTCTTAAGTCCTCTCTAAAGACTCTTGGAAGGAATTAGGTTGCTCTTACTTTCCCTCCTCAATTTCTTTTAAGCTGCCGCCTTGAGGCAAAGTTATGATTTTTTTATTATTACTGGTAGGCAAAAATAAAATTATACTTTTTGATAAACAACAGTTCTGTCAAACGATTATCTTGACCACTAGTGAATATTTTTTTCTGAACCTATTTCTTTTTTTTTTTTTGGGTAGAGGCTGATTGAGCCTTGACTCATCATCATGTTCCTGCTCTTGTCCTTTTTTTTTTCTTTCATTCTGTCCTTTCACCCGTCACTCTATCACTAACTCCCTTTTCTTTCACATCACTTTTGGCCTTATTACTTATGGCCTTCCTCTCCCTTTCTACCTATCCACGTGTATACTCATAACTCTTTTAGTAACATGTGTTTCATTCTTTCTCTTTACACGACCATACCAAGAGAAACGATTCCCCTTCAGCTTGTCAGTCACTGACGCCACTTTCAAACTTCCTCTATTCATTTCTCACTTTATCCAATCTTGTCATACCACACATCTATCTTAACATTCTCATCTCCGCTACATGCAATCTTTTTTCATCCGTCTTTTCACACCCCAACATTCACACAACATTCGAGCCTTGACTATGCGTTATTAAATTAGCCTTGACTATACGATATTAAATTAGGAACTTGGTTGCCAAGCAACTAATTTTGGTCTGTCACGTTTTCATGCTAACCGGTAACTTCATGTGAGAAACAAATTAATTGCGGGGAGCGAAGTTGCTCGAATGCACCATCTCGAAATTTTTCAATATTTATAATGGCATTAACATGTGCTACCGTAATGTCATATGTTCAATTATATTCCTTTTGGGACTTGTGGCTATAAATACATAAACATAATCAGCTATATAAAGTTCATACTGGGACTTAGCTCTTCTCTTTTGGAAAGGGAATGAACCATAATCCACCACACGCCACCCGCAGTGCGGGCTGGTGGATATTACATTTCTTCAAAGTTTTAGTCTAGGACATACAGTTTCCGCACGATGTTTTTGTTTACCGTTTTGAAAACATGGTTATGAAACAATTTACGAATAGGTCTGTTCATTTTACGTTCACAATATTATAATAAACCATTTTTTTTTTGTCATCAGTACCTCCAAACAAGATGGTGATCACAGATGATAAAGGTGACGTGAAGCAAGCCATCGTTGGACCTTACATCGAAGGAGACACTTTCACGTTGAAATGTGACGTCAGTGGGGGTGAGTAGAACTAATAACTTTAAAAAAAACCGACTTCTGAATATTAATTTGGACTGAATATTATTGACTTTTGTTATGATTTATTTTTTATTTTTATTTGTGATTTTGACTTCTATTTATTTGCTTGTTTATTTTGTATTTTCTTTTATATATTTTCTTTATCATTTGACATTATATTTAATCATTTGTTGATTAAGTATAATGTAACACTCTGTATTTGACTTGACTATGATTATGAATACGTAGTCTTGAGTTGAACTATGCGAATACTGACAAATGCTTGCACTTGCACTGACTGGACAGATCCATTCAAATCTGTGTGGACACTTTACAATTCTTCCTTCAAAAGCCCATCTCAGACACTTATCTGATGGTTCTCATACAATTTGACCATTACATGTGTGCTGTATGAACCTCAAAAGAGACTTGGCGCTCTGAGTTTCGGGGTTTCTCCTTGGGGTAGTCAGCTATGAAACATCGGCCGCATCTAGTTTAAAATGACAAAAAACTCGACCTGTAAAAGTGTTTTTAAAAATCTGTTTGTAAAATAATATCTTTTACCACAAACAAATAATTAAATAAATAATTTATTCTGTGTAAAACGAATATTATCATGTCGTGAATTGTTGCTTTTGTATAATACATGAATTCTCTTTGTAGTGGTTATTCTTGAAACACATGTTTCAAGAATAACCACTAATAAAACAAAGTTTAAATAATGGAAAGTTTTTAAAAGAAAAAATATATTTCAGTAAATTATTACGTTATTCCTATTTTTTTATGTAGGTATTATAATCATTTCTCTTTTCTTTTTAACAGGTGTAATTCATGGAAACTGTGTGTACTGGGAATTTTTAAAAACAAAAATATACTTCAATAAACTTTACGTTTTAAGTGGTACCAGATACTCCTTGAATAAAAAAATATTGTTTAGTTTTTTTTTTCATTTGCTTCACTAGTAGTATGGTTATAGTTTGTTTAGTTAGTAGATCAATTTTTGACAGGGAATTTTTCCACTGAAAAAGTTTAAACACTATTTGAGGCTCTCTTACCCAATTTTCACGCGCTCTCAATCTGTTTATTTGAACTATAATGAAAATATGATACCCAAAATATCCTTACAGCACTCAATCAAATGTATGAGATTTGGAGTCACGCCATTTGTACGCCGAAAAGGGTCGATATGTGCCGAATCCTTGACAGAAATGAGTAAAGTTGTAAATTTACAATTCAGCTTCAATGTTCTTTTTTTTTTTACTGACCGAAATTTTTACAATTTAAAAGTGCTCGTAATTGGTACACTTGAAATAAACGTTTCTGACTTCAGATATTTCAAAATCTTACTTCCAAAAAATACATGTCACTTTAATTCTTGACTCCTTTACAGGTCATCCCCGACCCTGGGTGAAATGGTTCCGGGATGAGGTCGAAACTGACACGCCAGCAACCCCGCTATCCGCAAACGGCGTGAGAGGGGTGCTTCACGTTGGGCCTCTAACGCGGGCTGATGTTCGAGCCGCATTCACTTGTAGGGCTTCCAACCATCCACGGGCGCATCCTATTGAGACCACGCTCACGCTGGATATGAATTGTAAGTACTTTGTAAGTTTGATTGATAAGATTAGACAAACTGATTTTGCGCTAGAGATTAACCCCTCACGCGACGGGGGGGTATTATTATTACGTAATTGCGCATTTTTACGTAATCAACAAAAAAATTTAAAAACTTTTGCTGGATTTTTCTAGGAAAAATAAAGATATACTCGTAAAAACCAAAATTATCGGCCAAAAAAATTTTCTACAAACATGTGTACGAAACGACAATTAAGCGTTTTTCAAGGTCATTCAAGTTGTACAAAATATCAATCAGGAAACCCCTCTGTTTCCTGATTGATATTGTGATAGAAAATTGGTGTGGTATTGTATCTTGATTTTCTACCAAACTGGACATCCGGATTATTCTGTTTTCTGAAAAATAGTTGAATTCAATTGTGTTGATACACGTAACATGTTGATTGATCATCTCTGAGCTGCCAATGGCTTCAATGGTTAGCTTGTAGTCCGGGTCAAGCCCAAGTCATCGATGACGCTTAGTGTTCCAGGCACGACTCAAAAAAATATCAGCATAACCCGTAGTCCTAAAATGCAAGGGCATCTGAAGACTGTAGGTGTGATTTTAGTCAGTAAGTCTCACACTCTCACGCTCCACCCTAGAATGGGATATCATTGGGTGATTTCCCACCTCAAAAAAAAAAAATTCTACTGGCTATAACAATTTCGTAACTCTTAATACATAACTCTTTAATATATAAATCTTTATAAACATCTCCTTAAGCCTAGCCACACACGGGCCTCAAAAAAAACGCCGCTTCAAGCTTCTTTTTGAGGCGGCCTTTTTTTGTGGCTCGTGTGCAGCTTTGCCGCCACTAAAAAACGCTTAAAGCCGCTTCAAGCTTCTCCAGCCACAAGCTGTCACGCGCTTCAGCTGTTTTTGTGGCGGCTTCTAGCTTTTTTTTTGTGGTCACTTCTAGCGTTTTTTTGAGGACCGTGTGGGAGGACAGTAAATATCATTTAGCTGACTGACTGACTTCATGAAAATTCAAAAATGTCTTCAAATGGTTTAATTGAGATAAATAAATGCTTTGAGATGGAGGTTGACGTTTCCGTTTGTAAATGTTCTCTCGCTTGTCAAGACTTCAAAAAGGTACATCCATTATTCCTACTTATAACCAAGAACCCTCATGACATATTTCGAAAACATTTATGTCTACCTATTTCATCAAGATTGACAAGCAACATTTTTATTTACTAGGAGCACAAATAGATTGGTACAGAAGACAATCTCATGTATGTACTTCACTTTTTATACCTACGCTCGTTGGATGCACACTAATGAGCGTTTGAGCCGGAACTGTTCGACGAGTGGGCCGAGGCGCTCCGAGGTATCGTGTCCGTGAGTAGTGTCTATGTGGGCGTTGCTCGAGCGCACTTTGTATGTAGATTGACTTCTGTACCTATATTATTTTGTGCTAGGAGGTTTTATCCAATACCTAGCAGTTACTGCCAACGGCTTTGTTCGCGTACTCCTGGTATAAAGAGTAGCCATCAAAAACATAACTTGTAAGAAAAACAGGTTTCGCAACTCAGTGTTTTCTACCGTAAAACACTTGTGAGATCCATGTAAGAGCGCCTTCACACTAGCGTTTGTCCAGCATAGGCGTTCGATAAACGTATATGCAACGTAGACGCCGCGACTACAGAAGAAACGCCGCAACAACGCGACGTCTGCGCCAAGTTTTCGTAGCGTTCAATTGACTCCAGAGAAAACGCAGCAACAATGCAACGCCTGCGTCGCGTTGTCGCGGCGTCTGCGTCGCGCATACGTTTATCGAACGCCTGGACAAACGCTAGTATGAAGGCGCTCTTATATCAAGTCGGTTAATTTATTCAGTCCCTACTTAAGGGACCTTGAGCAACATGTTATGGTGACCATATCTTCACACAAATATTTTATATTTTAAATAAATAGATTGACTTGGCGATCACATGAAAACAAAATATATTTCACAAGGTAATACGTATTATATTAAATTAGATAGTTTAGTCCGATTGCCATAGCATAATCGGCCTTATAATGTTCCCACTGTTGGGACTCAGGCCTCCTCTCTAGGAGAAGAAACGGGCCGTAACCCACCACGAGGGCCCTGTGCGGGTTGATAGATGTCACATGTCTTCGAATTTTTGGTTCTTTGGACAGGCCGGTTTCCTCAGGATGTTTTTCTTCACTGTTTTGAGAGCAGAGGTCTTGAAATAATAAATTACACAAAGTAAAATAAATTAAACAGATTGCCAAGTCAATCTATTTATTCTAAACCATACTCACAAATTTACAGCTGTATAGTATTAGCGTGATATTATATTCCTCTTTCCTACTAAATACTTGACCAGGTCATTCAGTCAGTCAGTCATTTCCGAAATACTTCACACGGCATATTGCGTGATTACTCAAATGCTTAAGTCATATTATCAAGAAACAATATCACAAGATATAAGAGAAATAAATAATTTACTTGGAGGTCTTAATATATTTTCTTTTGTGAACACGGAAGTTAAAATTATTTCGTTTATGTAGCTGTTTGACTTGCTACGCAGGCTGAATTCCTTTGAGAGAAATTGAATAATCTCAAGGTTTGTCTGAAGATGGCTCTGCGATCTGAATTTAATTAATTTCCAGAATAGAAAACATAATTAATAGATACAAGGAAGGGCTTTGTTGTGTACATTTAAATTAGTTGTTTATTTAGGTACAGGTTTAGGTCTTATAAATAGAAGTTTGTGTCAGTGTTTCATCTCTGTGAATGTCTGTCTAGGAAACACTGACCTCATCTAGTTTATACTAACAAAAAAATTGATGAGTAAAAGTGTTTTTTTAAAACCTGACTACCTACAAAATAAATATCGTTTAGTCCGATAGCCATTTTAGACACTACTATGTAGTAATATAGTATATACTACACTAGTGACCTACCTCAAATTCGCGCGGGTGGTACAAATCTTTGTTTAATATGTACTTTTAAACATTCTTCATTCGATCATTGTCTATTGGTAAAAACAGCATGACTATTCCTGTACCTCTCTATAATATTAGTATCGGTAGATTTACTTCCCCACATATAGATTATCTGAATCATAAATAACTTATAACTAATTCTGTATATTTGCTTCCAAATCCAAAGGGACACTCCCAATTAAACCAGCCAACAACAAACCGGCAATAACAACTTGTCAACAAGTCAAACCGGTCAACGGCTAAACTGTAACTTGACAACTGTTGTTTGGCACCACTGTAAGCAGAAAATATATAGGTACAGCATCGCTGTCGTCTAGTAATGTACCCAAAAGACTGGCGGCATTGCAACATGATTAAATTAAAAATGATAAAATATTTGTGTTTCCAAATACGGTATCTATTAGGTACTCTCTATATGTCCATTGATTTGACCTAATGAATAGACTACAATCACAAAATATATAGATACAGAAGTCAATCTACATACAAAGCGCGCTCAAGCAACGCACACATAAACACCGCTCACGGACACGATATCTCGGAGCGTCTCGGCCCGCTCGTCGAACAGTTCCGGCTCAAACGCTCATTAGAGTGCGTCCACCGAGCGTAGGTATAAAAAGTGAAGTACATACATGAGATTGTCTTCTGCACCTATCTATTTTGTGCTGGAAGCGCAAGTGCGGGCGAGCGTAACGCGGTCATCTCAAACATAAGAACTTCATTTGAGTGTCAATAGTGCGCACGCGGACGCAGGAAGCGGCACGGGTTGCTCAACGAGGGACGCACGCGGGCAGCTCACGCCATAGCTCGTTCATGCATGTAACCGCAGTGAGTGCGCAGACGACGAGCGGCAACCCTGTGTCTGCACCCGCACTGCCAGTCATCATCATCATTTCAGCCGAAAGACGTCCACTGTTGGACATAGGCCTCCCCCAAGTGCCGCCATAATGAACGGTCCTGTGCGTCTTACATCCATCGGATTCCCGCAACCCTTACCAGATCATCGGCTCACCTTGTAGGAGGTCTTACAACACTACGTCTTCCGGTACGTGGTCGCCATTCCAGAACCGTTCGGCCCCAACGGCCATCCGTTCTGCGAGCAATGTGCCAGTGTGGCCAAGCAAATCAGGCGCATTCTCGCACTCGTGCCGCTACCCGCACTGCACTGCCAGTGTGGCCGAGCACTTAAGTTGACCTTCTCCTATCCTTGTTTAGGGATTAAACCTTAAACCGTAATAACACGACGAGTTGTTTAGCAGATTAAGGAGATTGTCATTATTTGTTTGACAGAAAGATTATCATAAAATCATCATAATTAATGAATAACATTATGTTGAGAAAACTTTCGATTTGTAAAAGAAAAATGTCTTCCATGTTTTTTCATCTTCTTATCTTATCTTGTTAAGGGGCCGAGATACAGCTCGGACACTTCGACCCATGTGGATCTTTTGTGGTCCCCTAGATAGCTTACTCCTCCCCACCCTCGCTGAAAATCTCCTTCATAAGTTTTACAACGAGATGCGGGGATAAGAGCCTGTAATCCTCTGGTCTTGGATATCCTACCCCTAGAAGACTCATTCGCTACTACTCATTTTTTCATCTTAGTGAACTGAATTTTTTTTTATACATCATTGCCCCACAATAGAAATTACTCCTATATCGTGGGTGCATTTTTTTCTGTTGGTAGGTTTACGCTTGACTGCTATATTACCTGATGGAAAGCGACGATGTAATCGACGATGTAGCACTCTTAGTACTCTTACCTAGAACTTAGAAGTAACCTATTTACTGTCGACTTAAAGATCTCCGGATTACAGCCATCAGGAAACACAGAACTTAGCTGTACGCACAATGAATGTGTTCCCAAAAAATTTTTTGCATATAGGTGGGAGGCCCACCATGTACCGGTGGTACATTGTCATATGTCTAAACATATTTCAAACTCACTTATACAAAACACCCAGAACCGTTGCACCTACCCATCGAATTTGAATCACTACGCCAATCAAGTCATCCTGCGATGCGGATTTCTACGATGTGATTTCATGTGGAAAATTGCAATTGGTTGAATGTGCGATGTAAGTTCATAGATACGAGTTGGCCAGTATGGTCAGATCTCACGTCACTAATTATGGACGAGTCTTTTATATTAGAGTTAGTAAAAATGTTATCTATACCTGAAGCTGAAGTGGCATATACTGTTGCACCATCTTGTAAACGGTCAAGTTTATTTTAATATCTTATTATAAAAAAATTATAAATTGAGCTTCTTAGTAGTCCTGAGTAGAAGTTTAGTTGTTGCTACACGAATACTAACAAATGCTTACTCTGACTGGACTGATTCCCTCAAATCTTTATGGTTCTTTCCTAAAAAGAAAATTTCAGACACTAATCTGCATGGTTCTCATATGGTTTGACCATTACATGTTTGCTGTTAGGACTTAAACGAGACGTTGACCTCAGAGTTTGTTTCGATCGTCATCTAGTTTAAGTTAGACCAAAAAGTTGGAGTTTAAAAGTGATCTTGATGACATAAAAGAAAAGCCTATAATTTTAAATATCATTATTATGTCATCCACTTAATCGTAACTTTAACCTTTAACCGCTTGATTTTGAGCGTTTAAAGTTATCGTCAAATATTTATTGTTAACAGCCTGTATTTCGCTTAACCAAAGATTTGACGGCTGATGAGATGGCTTTACTAACTTTAACGATAGCCAATGGGTTATCGTTAAAGTTAGTTTGTGCTACTTAAGCTAAATACAAACATAGTAGAGTCTATATGGCGACTAGATGTTTATGTCTTGCAGTGGATGTCTTTCCACACAAATGGTAATGACCTTCAATTTGACTACTGGTAAATGAACTGCTACGTTGGACATGCAGCTGTAAGCGCGACTGCTGAGCGTAGGATCCTGGGTTCAATTCCAAAGTCGTTCAAAAAGTGCATATGGGTTAAAAAAATTAATGCCAGTCAGTAATCCGGGCAGCTGCTCAGAGTTAAGAAGATGGTATGATACCCCACTGCTTCAAAAAGAACGTAAAGCTATTGGTTCTACGAGTAATCTCTCTCCAATCGTATTGAATTCCCGTCCCATCGGACTATTAGTGTAAAGGAACAGAGAGTACACCTGTGTTTACGCACACATTTGTGCACTATCATATCTCTTGTGTACTTGGCTAATCTCTGAAGAGTCCGAAGCATTATTACACCTCAAAATTAATGCTGACAACATTTTTTCTTGCAGTTCCACCACTCACGGTCCACATCCTCGGGTCCAACCAACCGTTATCAGCCAGCAGAAGATACGACCTCCTCTGTCAGAGTTCAGGGTCCAGACCTCCTGCCTCCATCACGTGGTGGAAAAATGGGCATAGGATAAACAATGCTAAGGAAACGGTGAGTAATTTCCTAATATTACGAAAGACAAGGTGTGTGTTTTTGACCTTTTTTCAGGCAGTAACGAAAAATGTTTGTAGTACTTATTTTACGCGAAAGTGTAGCGGCCTAGGCCGAAGAATGATTGCACTAATAAATAGTGCACACGAGAAACTTTTGTCTTCGCAGACAGGTTGCTGGGCAACTAACTTGCTCGTGGGTGCCTACCCTATTATTATAAAGGCGAAAGTTCGTAAGCGTGTATGTTTGTTACTTTTTTTACACTTAACAGTTGACCGAATTTGTGTGAAATTTGTGTGCACAGGTAGACCAAAACCTGTAATAGGACACACATGGGCGAAACTATTAGCAGAAGATACTAAATTATATCATAAAAATTACATGTAACTTGCAGAAGCTGAGAACTTGAGATCGCAAAACTAACCATAAGCAAAAGCTTTGTCGTATAAAATATTGAAGCATTTTTAAAAGTTTCATTTATCCGGACTCCAAGTGTCTATGGTTGCCACGGGCAGTGAGAAAGTGAGACCCGGGACACGGGGACGAAGGTAAAGAAAATATAGGAGTGGGTTTTTAGTCAGTAAAAGTCTGACACGCCCTAACACTTCGCCCAAGAGCGGAGGATGATCTTTCCACCTAAAAAAAGTGTCTGTGGTTCAAATAACTGCCAATAATTTACTCGGTCACCTACCACAAGTTAATATTTGTATACAAACGTCTAATAATTAACCAAGACACTCCAACAACTTTGAAATTACTCCAATAACCCGCCATTGTTTTCCAAAGTTCCTTCTAAAAACTTCCCAGAAGCTGTAACCATAACACTTAATATACTCTCTTCATAAGGTTACGAAGAAAATAATATTTCTTATTATTTAGATTAGAATAAGTTAGCGTTTCATTTTGTACGATCAAAGAATTTCGATCAAGTCGCGCGGTTATCGAGATTGACAACAAACAAACTCAGAAGCAGATAAGAACGACTACCTCATCAATTCCCAAACTTTTCGAAGAAAAGCTAATTTTGCATAGAAATTTAATCAAAGTGGCCAATCTTATACTTGAGAGTAGCGACTTGAAATAGGGGCACGTAAAAGTAATAAATGTAGATTGAATGGGACAGAGAATGCTTACGGCGAGCACAAATCGCTCGTAAGAGGCCAACAGGGTTCCTGTTGTGAATGTCTGTAGCAAGTGAAAGTTACGCTAAGTTACGTTCAGGAAAATTTGTCAGTTGGTCCTTCGGTGCCGTGATTAGCTGTGCTCTGAAAAATTTGGTCCTTTGACCTTTTTTTGCTTAATATTTTTTTTTCCGAGTAAAGTTATCTTAGCCCGTATTTTAGTTTTGTAGGAACTAATTTTCTTTATATCTGATAGGTCAGTGAACTTTAGTTTGTAAAGATACTAGCTGCTGTCAACAGCTTCGCTTGCATGAAAATAGAAAATAGTGCCAAGGTAATATACTCCTGGAATAAAAAGTACCCTCTGTGCTATACCAGCATATGGGCTACCTGCGTACTAAATTTCATCCCAATCTGTTCGCCCGTAGAAGCGTGAAGTACTTGTATAATATTAGTGTGATGTGGTATCGTAAGATCTATGTCATAAGTAAAATCTCACTTAGGACTATTACTACATAGTTTTATAGTCTATTGCTAAAAGAAAAAGTATCTATATATGTTTTTTTTTTTTGGATTACACGCTAACCAGAAATGCTTAGAAATAAATGCCATAAAATGTATTACAACATTAAAACAAAATATTATTAGATAATACCAAATTGAAATGCTAAAATATTTTTTTATTAACTTCCTGTAGTTAATTTTTTACGCCAATATCGCTCCCGGGCCAAATAAAATCAACAAAATATTGTTTGTAAAACATGTATGATTCCCTTAAAGCGTATAGTCCCTCTTGAATATCTAGCCGGAGTTAAATGCACACACCACCTGCCGCCTGGTCCTTTTATTACCATTTTCTTTGTGAAATATTAATTGACTAGCTTTTGCCTGTGGCTTGAGCTGCATACAGAGTAGTGGTGAAAAAAATTTGACATTCGAATCGGGCCAGCCCCCCTAGCCAAGCTACAACCGTTTTGCTTGCGTCGAACGCTACGAGTTGACCTTGCCGCCAAGTCTTTTGTTCTGACCACGTGACTGAGCGTTGAGACGACGTTGTTCCCGTACATTTGAAGCTTTCTACTAGCGTTAACTATTGCAGATAAGCAACTTGGCTAGGGGTACAGTACCTACTATCAGAGATTACCTCCTACAAACAAAAAACAAACTTTACCTCTTTATAATATTAGTATAGAAGATTTACATATCTCCGCGTTCAATACAATAACGCGTTGAGGGCACTGCTGCGGCTGCCTCGCTTCTGCAGCGAGTCAGGGATGTTCGCGGACGTGCGCATTGACTGTTTTTATGCCTGCATGCGCAAAAGGGCGACCTCGATAACGAGCAGAGTGCGGGGCAGCGGCAACAGTCTTCTTACCGTTGTTGCCAACAGGTTGGATGGCCGATTTCTTTCTTGCAGCACTGGCAGGCCTTATATGCACCCGTATACAGGGCGTGGGGCAGGTAAAATATGACTGTACCTTTGTTCATCTGATTACTGATATTTGTATCTTTATTCCACGACATTTATTTATATACATTCTGAATGACTCTTAACCAGCTATATTTTTATTTGAATATATTTCTAAAAATCAAAGCCATTTTGAAAAAGATAGAAAAAACAAGCGAAAAAATATCATATTGTTATTTTTTTTAACCTGGCCGTTACCGAGGAAGCTTGAGAAAGTCACTGTTTTTTATGCCACTACTTGGGTACTAGGGCAAAGAAAAGATATATGCATAGTGTGAGAAGTGATATAAAAGAATAGGGAGTTAGTGATAGCGTGACGAGTGACAGGACAGAATGGAAGAAAAAAACGTGTTGCGCCGACCCCAAATAAAATGGGGGCAAGGGCAGGAAGATAATGATGACTTGGGAGCTAGGGCCTTAAAAATATATTTAATTAAATTTAATTCTACGAATCGGCTTCCATCCCATTTTGTTTACCCGGAACTTACTTATAAGGAAAATATTCATTGATCTCGTCTCTAATTTATTTTTTATGGGCCTTAATTTTATTATTCTGGTGTCGAATTTTTGATGTCCAAAACTCCAAACAGAGACTTAATCAAATTGAAAATATTCTCGAAAATAATTCGAATAATGGTGTTTGAAAATAGATTTCGGTTGTTACGTTAATGCTTTCTTATCTGTGACAAGGCGAAATGTTTCAAATAAAGATGGGTAAGTCGCCTGGCCGGACAGCGAGAGCTATGTGATTATGGTATAAAAGTAGCCATGTACGCAAGATTATACCTGACAGGTTTGCCTGTACAGTTCAGTTGTACAAGTCAACCGGAGCGTGTACCTATTTTATACAACTGTGCAGGTTTCCACACAAGCTTACCTGACAGGTATAATCGTGCAGGCAAACCTGTCATGTATATCCCAAAGTGTATGGCTAATTTAAGGTATTGACCGAATACTGACCAAGTTAGGCCATAGAATAAGAATGTAATAGTTGTAAACGTAGGTCAAATTACAAGACTTGCGGACAGCGAGCATTGCGTAGCTCGCTCTTTGGGCGTCCGGTAAGAATCAAGTCTGGGTTGACAGCACGTTGTGTTCTATGTGTGCTTCAAACAGATGTCAGTAAGATTGACAGAGCCAGTGAGAACGATGCCTGCCACTTATATATACACCACTAATTTTTAATTAGTACAAATACTTAAAGGGCTTATTAGAATAGGTCTCTTTATTATTTAGGTAAAGTTTTAATGAATAATATTCATAAAACGCAAAGTTATTAGAGTTTGTTTATATCCCAAAATGTCACTCAATTTATGAAAATATTGTACAATCTATTGATTATGAATGGAAAACAATAGAACATCACTGCGCGCAATATTTCCTATTAGTATTAGTTATGAATAAATGACCCAGTTATGAATTTTCCAATTATGAAAAATTTTGTGGCAAATTTTGGATTTTCCTTTTTTAGAACTTTTGGCTACACAAATATATTATGATTGGTAACGGGTACGGATTAAGTCCCATTTTTTTTGTGTACTAATTAAAAAATAGGGGTGTATAGCTATAAGCGCATGATGGTGATATCAGCACATACCTATCACGTTCCATAAATTCTTCTAACAAATAGTTTTTTGCAGGAAGTCGTTCAGTTTTCCCCATTTCTAACGAACCTAACATATGGCTCGCTTCAACAAAAAACCCTTTGAAGTAATATTTTACGTTAGTTTTACTTCACATATCACTTCATGCTTCACTGAAGTCCAATCAATCATCAGATCTATATATATGCGCATAGAGTAACGGTATTAGTAAATTCAGCTTTTAGATTCTCAGAATAAACTAACAGATTTTTTTATTATTGACTAGCTTTTGCCGGCGACTTCGCCCGCGTACATAAAATATAGCCTATGTCACTCAGAAATAAAGCAGCTTTCTATCGGTGAAAAATTTTTAGCAATTGGATCAGTACTTCCAGAGATTACCTTCTACAAACAAAAAAACAATCTTTACCTCTATATTAGTGTAGATAAGCTCTCGTTTGACCACTATCTCACCTGATGGTAAGCGATGATGTGGCCGACGATAGAGCAGTCTTGCTTAGAAGTAACGTATTCACTTTTCCATATCTCAACCTGTGACTGTATGGTCTGCTACGCAGACGACACGCTGGTTCTAGCGCAGGGAGAGTCGCACCAGGCGGCGGTCGCTCTAGCGACACGTGGGGTTGCGATAGTCGTTGGTAGGATCCAGGAGTTGGGACTCGAGGTGGCGCTGCACAAATCCGAGGCCATGTTTTTCCACGGTCCTCGGAATGCGCCACCATCAGACTCCCAACTTACGGTAGGAGGAGTTCGCATCGGCGTCGGGTCGACGATGAAGTACTTGGGACTCGTTCTCGACAGCCGATGGAATTTCGGAGAACACTTCCGACGTTTGGCTCCCAAACTCAACCGGGCCGGGGCTGCTCTCAAGCGGCTCCTGCCCAACCTTGGGGGTCCAGACGCCTCCTGCCGGAGGCTCTACGCGGGGATCGTTCGGTCCATGGCCCTCTACGGGGCGCCGGTGTGGGCGCCGTCGCTGGCAAAGCGACCGGCGTCCATACTGAACGCCTGCCAGAGTGTCATGGCAATACGGATGGTGCGAGGTTACCGCACGATCTCCCGCGAAGCGGCGAGCCTTCTGGCTGGCCTACCACCGTGGGATCTGGAGGGAACAGTCCTTGCACACATGCACGATAAGCGCGTGGAGATGCAACGCCGGGGTGAAAGTCCACTACCGCGACAGGTCGAGGTATGGCGGACAGAGCTCCGGCGGGATCTCACGGTGAAATGGCGTCAGCGACTATCGCAACCCAGTGCTGGGCACGCCACAATTATGGCGGTAAGTCCCCTCTTTGAGGCGTGGCTGGAAAGACCTCACGGCGTCCTTACCTTCCGCATGACGCAGGTCCTCACCGGACATGGCAAGTTCGGGAGGTTCCTGCATCGGATTCGAGCGGAAGAGACGCCCGGGTGCCGCCACTGTGCGGAACGCCCGGAGGACACGGTGGAGCACACAGTTGAGGTGTGCCCTGCTTGGGCGGAGCAACGCCGTGCCCTCGTGGGGGCGATCGGCGGCAGAGACCTCTCGCGCCGGGCCTTGGTTCAGGCCATGATCCGGAGCGAGGAGGAGTGGCAGGCGGTCGCCTCCTTCTGCGAAGCAGTAATGCTAGCAAAGGAGGAGGCAGACCGCATCAGGCAACGGCGCCCCCGCCGCCGCCGCCGGGATTCCGATCCCGATTTCCGGCCACCGTAGACGCGGGCTCGCGGACGGCGAGCCATGGGTAGCTCGCTGTCCGATCATCCGGTAACTGTCCGGACCGAGCCAAGGCGTCGACGGCGCGCACTGTTCCCGCGCGCCTCAAGGAGTTGTCAGCAACAGGAGGGGCCCAACTGGGTCGAAGCCTACCGGGGTCGGGGTTATCCGAAAGGAAACTAGAGCCCCGGTATGAAGGCTAGAAGGAACGGCGCGGGGTTTTTAGTCAGTAAGACTCTGACACTGTCTCCCGCTCCACCCAAGAGCGGGTTTCGTCAATGATGATTTTCCCCGTCGAGACTTGTGTGTGACTGACCGTGTGACTGTAACATTAACTTAATGTATGGAACCCGTGGGTCGACTTGGAGCGGGTAGTGAAATTAAACAATGGACTGATAATATCGCGTTTATATTATTAACGTACCGACACCGAAATCAATGTTTCAGTATGTACTGCTCTCAACCAAAAAAAACTTCTAAATCTAACTTACAATCGACGCCAACGCCATCTATCGACTTCATAGGTACTAAGGTCCTAGTATTGAATTAACCCTTCAGATACCGTCAATTAGAGACGGTATCTGAAGGGTTAATATTGATCGCAATGATTCCGTTACCCTTTATTAACGTAAACACTGAATTAATTAATTTTTTTTTTTGGTAATCAGCAGAAATAAGGAGAGTAAAAAACATTCAGAGAAGACTAAATACTCGTACTGATTGAAAAAAAAATTCTAGGTGAATATGGTTGTTCAATTTAAACAATTTAAAGCAATCCCACTCAGTAAAGTAAATATCGAAATACTGATTTCCAAACCAACAAAGTCACAATGCCTGGTTTACTACAAAGTTAAACACAATGTTTCTCTTTCATCAAACTCATCAGCACAAGGAACGCGTCACTAAAATTAAATTCTGTGCATCCGCGCTTCCTTTAACAAAAGTGACGATCTAACGAGATTACATTGCCAAAGACGAAATATCAGTCGGCACCCAAGCTCCTTGATTACGACACAACGCCGAAACGTCAATCAACTCTCACACACGCTATTCGGAACGTTTTGATTGTCGTACGTAATTTAATTAAACCAGCCAACATGCCAACTAGAAATTAATATTAACAACACTTAATTAAAATCAATTCTGAATACAAATTCGAAGGGTAAGCCCTTTGATTGGTTGATTTGTGAGCTGGATTTTGAGGCTTCTGATTGGTGTTTTTTTTTTTGTTTCAATTTATGCGTTCGGAATTTGATATCCAGGTTTTTGAACTTCGAACGTGACTGTTTTGTTAAATAGATATTTAGTTTTTTATTTCTCATTTTGAAAATTCATGTGAGATATAAAGTCAGAATTTAGACTTTATATCTCTTTTTTTTTATAATATATAGGCTCACTTTTGACCACTATCTCACCTGATGGTAAGCGATGATGTGGCCGGCGATGGAACACGCTTGCCTAGAAGCAATCTATTCACTCTATATTTTGTTCAAAACACATTGTTTGCAGAATTAAATTGAAGCTTTTGAGATTCTGTATTTACCAACGCCTTTTCTTTTATGAAAAATCTTTTGATTTGGCATTTGAATGGCTTAAACGTTCTATTGTTTGAATTCAAGCTAAATAAGTCAGGCCTTCAATTGGTGTCTCAAAAAGCGACTACATAATCATATTAAGTAGATTTTGGTAGCAACGTATTGATATAATCTAGCCATGAAATACCAATTTATCTCCCAAGTACAATGATTATGGCCTTTAAAAGTCCCCGAACATTAATCAAAAAATGACCTTTCCATTTTATATTTTGATTTAAAATTTGAAAATGATATTAATTTAAGCCAATTTTGATTATAAACGCGAGTTCAAAGGGTTTTGAGTGTAATTTCAAATCTGTTATACGTTTTCGATTATTATCTTCTTCCAGTAAAATTTAACAGACGAAAAGTTATTGGTAAATTGATTAAGGATTCGTGTTTCAAAGTTATTTTTAAGAAATCGATCCAGGAGCAAGGTGTACTTTAATTTGGGTGGTTGTTTATTTATCTTAAGAAAGAATATTTGAGACCATTTTGAATTTTGATTGGGTTGTTTACATTGCTTGTTTGACGTAAATAAAATTATTTTTATTATGTTGTTTGTAAATTATTATTCATCATTTCAGCCGATAGACGTCCACTGTTGGACATAGGCCTCCCCCAAGTCTCGCCAATATGATCGATGCTTTGCGTCCCACATCCATCGGATTCCCGCAACCTTCACCAGGTCATCGGTCCACCTTGTAGGAAAAAAAATATTATAAGGAAATCCCAATTATCTGCACTAATATTATAAAGAGGAAAAGTTTGTTTTTTTTTGTAGGACGTAATCTCTGAAAGTACAGGTCTGATTTCTAAAATTGTTTCTTCGATAGTAAGCTGCTTTATTCCAGAATAAAAATGCGCGAACGCATTTTGGCCGCCACAAAAAAAGCTAGAAGCGGCCTCAAGCTTTTTTTGAGGCGGCATCGCCGCACGCGAGCCACAAAAAAGGCCGTCTCAAAAAAAAGCTTGAAGCGGCTTTGTAAAACTTCTACAAGTTTCACTTTAAAAACTGTATTTCAATCCCAACATCTCTTTTGCAGCTATCAACAGATGGCAACACGACCACATCAACTGTCTCCCTACAGTTGACGAAGGCAGATGCTGGGGCCAAACTAGCATGCAGAGCGTCCAACCCTCAGATGCCTTTGGTACCAGCGTTGGAAGACGACTGGACGTTAGACATACAGTGTAAGTAGACCTTTCATTATTTTCCTTCCAGAGTTATGTTTCTTTTTTTTAAAGTGATGCTTTAACAGCGGTAATAATTTTATTATATAGTTAAGAACAATAAGATAGATAATACATTAATCAGCGATAAGACCGCCATTGTTACCGTAGATTTTTTTTCTTTTGAAAAATAAATATCTTTAACCGTAGATTTAACCTTTCAGATACCGTCAATTAGAGACACAATAGTAAAACAATAGATGCGCGGCCACCGGTGGTCGCTTGGGGATTCATGAATTAAAAAAAACTGGGCAAGTGCAAGTCGGACTCGCGCACTGAGGGATCCGTGCAAACTACAATTCCCGAATGGAGTCTCGAAGATTTTTCCGAATTGTTTTTTTTTTTTTTGTGACGAAGGTTTCGAACGTTTTAAGGCGTGCTATAAGACCTTGCTTTGTGCCAAATTTCAGGATTCTGGGTCAACGGGAAGTACCCTATGAATTTCGATCTTTAATTCATGAATCCCCAAGTGACCACCGGTGGCCGCGCATCTATTGTCTTACTATTGTGTCTCTAATTGACGGTATCTGAAGGGTTAAGAGTATCAAAATATATGTTTTTTGCGACATAAACGGCCGTATCTTTTTTTTATTCGTCAACTTAGAAGTTTGATTTTTTCACAGCTTAAAGAAATTGCAAACCTAAATATATGGTTTTAATTTCAGCTCGATACCTTCACGCGTTCTCGAGTAGTAGTAGTTTTATTTTAAGTTTCTGTGAAATTGTTACTGTTTTGGTGTATAATAAAGTTAATTTATTCTATTCTATTGTTACATTTTCTAAACTATCTCAAAAATATCTTCAGCCATTCAAGAAATATGTATCTGACAGCTAGTTCTAAAATGATTTATGTAGTTTAATGTTTGAGTAATTTTGAACAAAATAATTGTATTATTTTAAAATAGTAGATGTTAAGAAATTTAAAAAATTATGACAATTATAGAATAGAATAGAATAATTATATCTTATGCTCAACTGTAAGCCTCTTATAAACACAGGGCAAACGTTTATAAAAACCAAACAATTGTTCAATAGGCGGTCTTATTGCACAGGGCAATCTCTTACATTCAACCCACTAGACTGACCGAAAGGAAAAATTGATTTAATACAACACTTACATAATTTTCAAAAGTCCAAAATTTTTCGTCTAAAATCATTTTAATTAGAGTGTCACTTTGCTCAGAGCTTCTTATAATGTATATCATTGGACAACGGATCGAGATGACACCCTACTATGGTAAGGAAATAAAGAAAATTACAAATGAGTAACGTTGAAGCTGAGAGCATTTAAGGTAGAACTACACTGTGTACACGAGTGCCACACACGCCGATCTGGGCGTGTCGGTCTCCATACATTTTATATGGAAACTAGACTTGTAGAGCTACACTTGATCCACGCCACTTGACGCCACGCAATGTTATTCTACGTCCAAATCAGGCGTGTTACACGTGTGCGTGTGTAGATCTAGCTTTATACTTCTGAAATCCCACAAAAACTAATTCCGACTTACTTTAAAAATACCTCACAATTTATGATATTTCACAGCGGTTATAAAATACCTAGAACATACATCAAAAGCATAAATAAAGATTTTATTTTATCGCGTTATTCCATCACAAGAATTGTAAGCTTTTCTAAAGTTGAAACATCTTAATCTCAGCCTCCCATGAGGAAGTAAAAACGGCAAAGAAATATTAAGCTTATCCGAAATTCCCTTCCGAATTTTATTACGAACAAGCCTTGAAACTTTACACAACTTTGTTTTTCTTGAATTCTAGATTTTATGGGCAAGAATGAAATTTTACGAAAGTACAAAAACTTCTTGGTATTGAAGACTGAAATAACAGTCTGCTTATTATATTGTTAGTAAAAGTTGAGAGTTTGGTTAACGATTATAATATATGCATGAATTGGGTTTTATAGTAAGTAGGTGTATTCGATTTTGTGTGGGGTTGAAAGAATCTGAAGTGGCTTACTTTAGCATAAATTTGCTCAGATTTCTTAACGTGCCTAAAGAAAAGATTTGTCATATTATATTACAATTAAAAATAATTATAAATGTGATGGCCCCCTAAGGCTCCCGCCTCTTATACATGCGGATTCGAAATCGTCCAAGTACCAATGAGATTTTTTCGATTCACATATGTTTCTGTATCAAGGACAGATTACTCAAACCCCGTGCCTCGGAAAGCACGTAAATCCGTAGATTTTTAACAGTCGTTACTGTACTATGAACTACTAGATTTTTGTAGCAATTTCCGCTAATGACAACAAAAAAAAAATTATATATATTATCCTAAAATTCATTTTTCTTTTAACAGATGTCCCAGAAACCACAGTCCGGTTAGGAACGAACCTGGATCCATCAAATATCAGAGAAGGCACGGACGTGTACTTTGACTGCATCATCAGGGCACATCCTTATGTTTATAAGGTCGAGTGGAGACATAATGTGAGTATACATAATGTAATTCTTATCAATGAATATGTTTATCTACCCGACTGTCTCTCTCTAAAGCTTAAATGGATTATTGCATTTAAACTAGAGTGGTGTCGTCAGATTTACTTCAGTTGTGACAATGATACTGGATACGAAAAAATAAAAAATAAATTTAATGTCGAATTTTACCATCAATTTTTTTTTCGTGTTTTTCATGTAGGTTAGACAAAGAAAGTTTCTTATATATTTTAAATATAATATTATTTTCAAATTGATACACATAGAATGACACACATAAAATGTCGTCACTGCCATATTAGGTTTCAATAAAAAAAAATAGGACCGTTTTGCAAGACTATGACTGTTTTGTATTTCGTCCACGTGTAATGACGATACTTTAATTCGAATTTTCTTTCCATAAAAGTAGATTCTAATGTACTCACTTACAACTTTTTTTACGTTTTTGTGAAGAAGCTTAATTTTCTGACTATTTTTAGTTCTGTTAAAATACTAGATTTAAAGAACAACGTTTAACTATCAGTCACACCTAATCAATTTTAACTGTGCCAGAAAAATACTTACGATATTTTTCAATCAACAACCCTAACAGGATAAACTCTTCAACAAAGTCCCTTTGAAAGGGTCAAACTTATATTCAAGCCATGTATCTTATTGTGAAGAGACATAACACTAAGTTCCAATCCCATGGGGCCCATGAGAGGGTTGAAACAGTGACTTAACTCCAAAACTAACTTCAGTTTTGCTATAAAATCGTGTACAGATGGGAACCTTATGTTATGTATCATCCCTTTGGCCCTGGATTTGTGAAAGAAGACAATTTTTCTTTGCCCTACTGGAAGATTTGAGCAGTCAATGATTTCTGCACAATAAATCCTTAGTTACTAATATTATAAGTATTTTTTTGTTCGTTGTTGTATAAGTGTAATTATATATATTATGTATTGTGTACCTGTATGTTATGTATTTATTTGAATAATTGTATTAATATGTAACGGATAATATTGCACCTACCACGATTTATTTGTCTCTGCATCACCCAAAGGTTGACTGGTAGAGAATGCCTTAAGGCATTAAGTCCGCCTTTGTACTCTTTTGTGCATGAAGAATAAAATAAATAAATAAATATAAAAGTGAAAGTGACTTTGTTTGTTTGTTACGTCTTCACGCCTAAATAGCAAAACCGATTTTGATGAAACTTGGTACACGGATAGACCATGTCCTGAAATAGGACATAGGATACTTTTTATCCCGGAAGTATGTTCCCTTGGGATAATTTCTTGCTATCACGCGGGCGAAGCCGCTGGGATCAGCTAGTAAATAATATTTTTTTTATTATCCACAAATGTACAGTTTTTACACAAGGACATATTGTTTCCATTAAAAGTTTTAAAATAATACAGATTAACGACCTCACACACAAGCAAAGATTAAACTTGTGTTATGGGTGCCAGGGTTCAGTCCATTAAAATTATTCTACTTAGTGTGAACATGTTTGATCATTTAATGTACTTGATTTTTTAATATAAATAACACAAAATTATTAAATGGTTTGCATATCAACAAATAACACAAAAAAAAAATGTTTTATGAAAACAGCATCGAAATTTGTTATTATGTGAGGTATCGATCAGCGTTTCAAATATAATTAGCCTATGCTACGATGCAGACTACTATTAGTCTGTATCGTATTTTTAACCGTGCTTGATACATCTAAAATAGAATAGAATAGAATAGAATTTTATTTTGCAAATATGGGTAATACATATAGTTCTTACAATTACATTTACTCTGCCACATTTTACCAATCGGCATGCAAAATTTTTAAATTATTTATTAAGTGTCATTATTATATCACAATCAATTAATAAGTTACTTAGTTCAACACTAATATAATAAAAAAACAAAATTTGTTCTTTTTTGTTTGTAGGAGGTATTCTCTAGACTTCCTAGTGCGATTGCTAAATTTTTTTCACACATAGAAAGCTGCTTTATTCCTGAGTGACATAGGCTATATTTTAAGTACGCGGGCAAAGCCGCGGGCAAAAGCTAGTGAGCAATAAACGACGACGTCTTTATAAACAAACTTATGTACTAAGTTTTTCCTTCGCCAGGGTAAAACTCTTCTACACAACGTGGGTCAAGGTGTGATTATCAGCAACCAGTCGCTAGTCCTCCAGGGGGTGGGCAGACGGACAGCCGGCAACTACACATGTGTGGGGTTCAACGCGGAAGGCGATGGGGAGAGCAAACCTTTCTCCTTGAATGTTTTATGTAAGTATACCCTGTTTCAAGATAAAAGGTTCACAAGTTCTACAAGAGTTCACGCAAACTTTCAAACAAACAGATCGTGTCTGCTTCGCTTCGTTCGTCACCGCACCGCACTCACGTAGTCCACCGCATTAAGAGAGTATCAAATTGTTTTTTTATTATTATTGATCGGTTAGCGTTTGATCACCATCTCACCTGATGGTAAGCGATGATGTGGTCGACGATGGAGCACGCTTGCCTAGAAGCAACCCATTCACTCTTGACTTAAAGACCCCTAAGTTGTAGCTATCAGGAAACGCACACAAATGTTTGTTGCATTTGCGCCACTTTGCTTCGCGATCGCATTCGAATTACATCGCCTACCACGTAGAATACGACGTAACGCAGAGTTTGCGCTGTCAACGGTAGTACCGTATCTGAAAACTGGGCTAGGCTAAGCATTTTATTCAGTAAATTTACTATGATTGCCACTGGCAGTTGGCACACTCAAAAGAGGAGTCTGCTAAGCGTGTGTGTATTCAGGGTTAATTCGTAAGAAGTTGGTGGTAGTATCATCACAACGTTAATGTTCTCCAATTGTCGATCTGGACCAATTGTTTGACTATATTGGTTAGGTATGTAGTTTAATAATTTGGGTATATATTGTATAATTGTATTATATATATTATATGGTTTATTAGTACTTAATTTTAATTCTTGTATTCGTTTTCTCTTTCTCATTTATTGCACCTACCACTATTTTTCTCTGCATCACCCAAAGGTTGACTGGCAGAAAATGCCTAAGGCATTAAGTCCGCCTCTGTACTTTGTGTGCATAAATCATTAAATAAAAAAACCTTGCAGGGCTGTATTACTAACATCATAAACAACAACTTTTATTCTATATATGACTGGCCTGTTGGTCTAGTGGTCCTGACTGCTATGCCGGAAGTCGTGGGTTCGATTCCCATCCAGGACATGATTGTGTTATAAGCACAATCATTTTTTCTGTGTGTGGGTATAATTTATCTATAATATGCATATATTTAGAAATATATAAGTAGATTTATCAGTTGTCTAGTACTCATAACACAAGCTCTGCTTAGCTTGGGACTAGACGGCGTTGTGTGATAGTTGTGGAATATTAAACTATTATTGTATTAATGGAGAGCAGTGGTGGCCGAGTGGTTACGGCCCCGATTTACGAGTTGTAGGTCGTGAGTTCGAACCCAGCCAGGCGCATTACTTTGTGTAATTTATTTCATTACCACTGCTCATGAAACGGTGAAAGAAAACATCGTGAGGAAACCGGCATGTCCTAGAACCAAAAATTCGAAGACATGTGACATCCATCAACCCGCACTGGGCCTGCGTGGTGGATTACGGCCCATTCCCTCCTCGAGAGGAGGCCTGTGTCCCAGCAGTGGGAACTTAAAAAAGGCTGATGACGATTGTATTAATGACTAACAATCGCATATGTTAGGTTGCCTTTGTAGGCACTCATCTGTCTAACGATGTCTAAAGTTCAATTTGTGATTGCAGTACTTTGAGAGGCAATTAACTAGCTCAATGGTATTATAAAGGCTTACTAAGTACTTCAATTAATAGTTTTTAATGAACTTGGAGTATGACGTGTGTTATCGTTCACATGCAACAGACGGTTGCGATTTAGAAAATATTTTTTGACCTTGCTTATATGATGTAAATTATTAGTAAATGAATTCGGAAACCTTTCACTGTTTTTGTCGTCATGCAATGGTATTTTTAGGGTTTTGTACCCAAAGGATAAAACGGATATTACTAAGACTCCGCGGTCTGTTTGTTCGTTTGTCCTGTTGCCGGTATAAAAACAGAATATAATTAATAATAATATTTAAGTTGGGCTCCCATACAACAAACTATGCATTTTTTTGCAACGGAAAGTACGGAACACACACACACGGTACACTTTGCCGGTTTTTAGATTCGTAGAGATTTTTTTGTGCTATTATTGGAGCTATCAATATAGGTCAACGTGAAGGACAGAGGTTTTAGTTTTTATTCAATACTTTAACGATACAAAATTACAGAGGCGGATTTATTGCCGCAGGCGTTTGCTACCTCTACCTAGTCTTACATTTGGTGAGGTGATGCAGAGAAAAATAGTGGTAGAAAAAAAAGAGAAAGTGACGTACCCAAGAGATAAAACGGGACCCTATTACTAAGACTCCGCTTTCCGTTGGTTTCTCTATCCGTCTGTCACCAGGCTGTATCTCATGAATGTTTTTTTTTAAATTGTTTCAACAACCTCTCACCAATCCCATTGATTTGTCAACAGATGCCCCAACCTGCAGAAGTTCTCAACAAAGGGTACATGGAGTGGCCAAGCAGGAGCGCGCGCACATCACGTGCCACGTGGATGCCAACCCTCCTGAAGTTGTGGTGAGTTCACAATAATGTATTTCGATACAAGTAGAGAACTGTCATTGCGACCGAGGTGATGTTACTGGAGGTGACTTTCCACGTGTATCAAACGAAGTTTTCCCTGCTCACGTTATGCGGTGTACAATAAAGTACAATGTATTAAATAATACTGACTCCACGGACTGACTATTAAGCAGTAGTAGCCGAATGGTAATGGCCCAGACCTAATCGACATTACACGGTCATGCAAGCGTCGATCAATTCCATCAATCAAAAATGATGGTTTTCGTCAATCAGTACTAAAAATCGTCAATCATTGCATTAGACGATAGGTTCTTCGTCAGTCAAAACTTTGACTGTAGCAAAACTGACAGCAAAAGCTACAGTGCAATGTTTGCCTTACGAGTTGTAGGCTGCGGGTTTAACCCCAGCCAGGCGCATTACTTTGTGTAATTTACTTCATTACCACTACTCTCAAAAAAACACTTAGAACTACTTTAGCTAATATTCTGTATTCTTATTGCCGGAACACAAACAAATCTAGGTTTTGTTTATTTTTTCTTTGATTTTTGCACGGTTTTTCATAGCCAGTTTCAAGTTTAGTGTTAAGTATACAAAATACAGTCACTTTTCTGTTAGAATATGGATGTGTGTTTTGCAAATGTATATCGAGTTAGCTTTTTCGCAAGCTTGATTAAGGTACTACGAGTATAAAACTTTGAGCTCGTTATTACTGAGATAGCACTTGTTTTTATATTTCCACAATTTATTAAGTTGTATAGTCACTTCAAATACAAAGCTGTAGCAATTTATATCATCACCACTACTCTCAAAACGGTGAAGAAAACATCGTGAGAAAACCGACATGTCCTAAAACCAAAAATTCGAAGACATGTGACATTTACTAACTCGCACTGGGCTCACGTGGTGAATTACGGCCGATTTCCTCTCTTAGAGAGAAGGTCTGAGTCCCAGCAGCGGAAACAATCAGGAGGGGCCCAGCTGGGCCGAAGCCTACTGGGGCCAGGGCTATCCGAAAGGAAGCTCGAGCCCCGGTATGAAGAGGCTAGAAGGAACGGGGTGGGTTTTTAGTCAGTAAGAGTCTGACAATATATCCCGCTCCACCTAAGAGCAGGGGTTGTCATAAGATGATTTTTGCCCACCGTAAAAAAAAGCAGTGGGAACAACAAAAAGACTGATTATGCTTTGTGCTTATAATAAATAATATATACACCAAAAACCTTGAAACTAAATGAAATAAAGGTGTTAATAAATTTAGTATTCAACGTTAGAATCTACATAATTGGCAGGCGCTAGCTCAGTTCGTTTATGGTTTGTTAATTTACTCAGAATTTATACAATACCCGTTTTCACATAAATATCTATAGGTTTGAGGGTAAATTTTGGCAATCACGGGGGAATTATATTGTGGTTTTCCTTGAACCCTTACCCCCTGCCCCCCTACCCTCTGGCGTCCTACGATATTTACTCAATTATAACAATTGAATTGTGACATTTCCTTCTTATCTTTGGTTTCCTCAGAAAAACTTCTGTGGTAGGAAATGTCTAAACAAGTTGACACGTTTTCAGACTGACATATTTACTGTACAGCTACAGTGCGTTTCACTTAAGACGTTCCTTTGGCGTAATGTTGGCTCCCCTGTCTGTCTACATAAAAAAGAAGGGAAAAAGGAAAGAGTTGCCTACTCTACCAAAATTGTTCCCCGAAATGCGCAACGAAATCGATTTTAACGGTAGTTGCAGCACTTTTTGGAGAATTATGAGGGGAATGGGACTTTATTTAAAAAAAGCAGGTCTAAACGGACGTTGTTATAGAAAGATACGATATTGCGGCATGGCGTTTTCGGTATTTGAAAGAATTGCAAGACAATCGGAATGGAGCCCAGCGCCCTATACTTTATTCAAAAATAGTAAAAAGAAAAACAAAAAAAAACGCAATTGTTAAAAGTAACGAAGTATCAGGTAATCTCCCTAATATTAATTAATTTAATTGCTAAAGATATTGCAACACTGTTTTTCCGTATTGCCAACATTACGGCAAAGGAACTTCTTAAGTGAAACGCACTGTAGCTTCGTTTTAGTCAAATATCTAAACGAAAACAAACCGACTTATAGTCTATTGACAGACAAGCTCGTTCATGGAAACTATTTGTCAAAATACTGAAAAGTTAACACAAAAGTTTGCTGCAGAACTACATTGGCATTATGTCGTCTAACAGAACTATTAAAACATTAAGCTTTTAGAGGATATTTTTATTGCGACCAAAATATCATAAATGCCATGAATTTCGTGGCACTTACGCGATTACTTCAACATAGTGTAATGTTTAAGGTGTATGGACTACATTACATCTGAGTGGACTGAAGTGAGTGTTAGAGTGGCACGCTTAGTGCGTAATACAAATATATCGATGCGCAAACAAAACCTTTGACAAATCTTATACAGTGAAATTCGGGTAAGTGGAACCTGGATAGGTGAGAAACCTCAACTACTGGAACTCGGGCAGAGATCCCGATACTTTAGCACTGAATTACCTCTGTTTGTGAGACAAAACATACCTGTATATCACCTAATGCACGCTATGACCTGCCGTGATCTGTGTTGTTCTTAGTGACGGTGGTATCTAATTTGCGATCTTTTTTAAATGTTTTTGAGGAAAAAAATATCATGGTGAAAAAAAGTACTGGAATTGTTTCAGTTACTGATTCTGAACAAACTATATTCAGATTTCGCGTATACTTATTAAAAACTAATGTTCTAATACTTATCAAAAATATAAATTCCTAAAAATTTAAAAATTGTGTCTATAAAATCTTTAAATAATTACCTAGGTATTTACCTAAAAATATATAATTTGAAATCTATAGACTAGTTGAAAACTTTTAAGTAAGAAGTCGATCAAAACCAGAGAGTTTAAAGTTCTTTCTAAAAGCAAGCATGAATTAGTAATGTGGACTTATTATCAAGATGGAATTAGTTGCAGAAAGCTGATATAAATGGAATATTATAACTCCATGTTGGTCTCTTAGTAGATAACATTTTATCGTTTTCGGATTATATCCATTGTGGCAATGATAATAATATTATATTATATCCGAAATATTTCTAGAGACCACTTAGCTGAATATAATCTCTTAGAGTAATCCCGTTGTCTTAGACAATGAAAGAAGTTTTTCACTTCTGACCGAAAAAAGGGATGTACAAAATATTCGACTATCTTATTAGACGCTTCGTTCTTGCTGGGTACGCCATAATATGGACCATCTTTGAGGAGTGGCTGGCGTCATTGCATCCTCAACTTCTACATGAAGCAGGTCTTGAAAGTTCGGGAGGATCTCGCATCAGGTTCAAGTGGATGTAACGCCGTGATCTCCGGGTGTACCGCCCGGAGAACACGGCCATAGGGGTGTGCCCCGCTTCGAAGAAATACCACCGTGTCCTCGTGGAGGCTCGTGTCGGGTTTTGGTACAGGCCATGGTCCGGAGCTAGGGAGAATGATAGGTCGCCTCCTTTTGAGAGGATTTAGGTACAAACACACTTATAAAAGTATTATTGTTAAATATAGTTTCGTTATTTAACGTTATAACATTATTAATTAAAAAGGCTGAAGTACGCTGCCTTGGAACAGGTTTACCAATTTGTGCCTGTTGCATTGGAGACTCTGGGCAGTTGGAGTATGGAGACAAGGTGTTTTGTGTGGGATGTGGGCCGTAGACTCTGTGAGGCAACGGGTGACTTCCAGGCCAGGTCGTTCTTGGTAAAAAGGATGGCCATTGCTATTCAGCGAGGTAATGCGGTGAGTGTTAGGGCACCTTTGTGCCGGGGACGATCAGGGGCGAGTTATTTATTGACAATACATTTAATTGTAAAATGTTATTTCTTTTGTATTTAAAGTATTATTTAAGTAAATATAATTAGATTTTTAACCAAAAGCCACACAATTACAGTATTGCGAACAGATAATTCACCCGCACCATCTTGCCTTCGTCTTTTATGTTTCAATTCTGACTGCTTTCTCGCATTAGGGCGCTATGCCAAATATTCGATATTTATGTCTAATGCTGAAATAGAAAATTAGATTTATAATAATGTTGGTCCCAGAATGTTTGCTGAAGCTGTTCCAATACTAATCATATTTATTCATCTATACGAGTTTTTCTTTTTAAAAGAGAATATAGGTTTTAATTATATATAAATTGATTCCTTGTGGATATTATTATATAAATTGGTAGCATAGCAGTCGGGCTTATAATGTTCCCACTGCTGGGGCCTTAAAATCCACTACGCGGCCCAGTGCGGCTTAGTAAAAGTCACATGTCTTCGATTTTTTGGTTCTAGGACATGCCGGTTTCCTCACGATGTTTTCCTTCACCGTTTTGAGAGCTGTGGTGATGATATAAACAAGTTGTACCAATGTACAGCTTTGTATTTGAAGTGATCTCAGTAATAACGAACTCAAAGTTTTATATCCGTAGTATTGCTTAGTCAAGGTTGCCAAAAAAGTAACTCGATATACATTTGCATAACTTACATCCATATTCTACCAGAAAATTGACTGTTTGTATTTTGTATATTAATACTTAATATCAAACTTGAAACTGGCTACGCAAAACCGAGCAAAAATCAAAGAAAAAATAAACAAAACCTAGATTTGTTTGTGTTCTAGCAATAAGACTAAATAATTTTAGCTAAAGTAGTTCAAACTGTTTTTTTGGAAAACAATGTTTTTATTCGTGAATCTTTTTTTATTTTAATCCTGCTTATTATGTATGATTGAAGTCTCTTTGCAAACAGAGAAATATTACAAACATAAAATATATTTATTGCACTTAATTTTAAGTTTCATTTAGATTTATCATTTACTGATATCAGTGCTAATGTCCGGCTGTGAGCTACCTTTACGGTCGTTTCGCCTCGTCGCTTATACCGCGTACATTGAAGAACTGGAACAATTTGCCTGCTGCGGTCTTCCCGTCCGGTTATGATTTGGTTGTCTTAATAAACTAGTGCGCCTCACTATCAAAGATTGCGTTACTACTTACCATCATATGGGAGCGCAGTCGATAAAAAAAAAAACAGATTTAAACCCATGACCTTGAGTATAAGAGGCAAAACTGTAAAAACCGGGCAGTCACGAAAATTCTGTAAGTTCGGTGAGATTGTTATCTCAATCTGAGGTCTATTATTTCTTAGTAATTATGTTTGTCAACTTAGAATCTAAACTAATCCTCTTTACTTAGTAGAATATATTTTACAAAGTCTTGTTATTTCATGTAACAAGCACGTGTAAGGTCTTAGGGCGTTATCACAATAGCGGTTTGTGAGGGGTTGCGGGGCGGAAGCGGGTGCGCAACGAACTTGCCGTGCATGCGTAGCAAATTTGTTGCGGATTCGCAACGAGATCCGGCAACAAGATACGGGTCTCCGGCAGGATTCCTTCTTTTTACATAATATTCTTAGTCCTAATATACTTTGGCATAACGATTTTAGCATAATTTGCTTTTCCATAATAATACTTTGCCATATTTTTTTTTTTTGGCATACAGTTTATGTTGGCATAATCATCTTTAAAGTAACAAAACTAACATGCAGTGTCTCTTCGTCGACTACGTCATCGCTTACCATCAGTTGAGATGGTGGTCAAACGCAAGCCTATCAATAATAATAAAAAAATTGTACGTCGCGTCGTTAACTTGCTACAAACACGAGTTGAAAACGTTGCGAGTTTTCTAGCGTCGGCGACGTCTTCACTGTGCAGCTGCGTCTTTACTGTTCGCGCCGCATTCGCTGCGCGCCCGCTTCCACCCCGCTAACCACTAGTGTGTTAACGCCCTTAAACAAAATTCTGTTTTGTACAATAATGGAGATAATTGGATTTCGATTTCGATCCTTTTGTAAGATTAAAATTGCAGGATCTGTGAGGCTGACTGTCAAACTCTTACTGTCTAAAAACCCTCCCGTTCCTTCTAGCTTCTTCATACCGGGCTTGAGTTCCTTTCGGATAACCCTGGCCCCAGTAGCTACTACAAGGCCTAGTTGGCCTATCTGTGAGAACGAATGATGCTAAGCGAGGGCCCAGCGTTGTTAGACACCACCATTAACTTGTGTTCCCCTTCTCCTTCTTTTCGTATCGATAGACTCGAATTGCTATTTTCTGACTAGTATTTAGCAGAAAATGTAGCTTTATTATTGAGCTTGTATAAATCCTGAGAGTTGCAAGTGATTGTGCAGGACTGGCAACATAGCAGAAGATGCATATCCTGTGAAGCAGCTCTACAGGTCTTCCTCTTAATATTCCTTGCCAACAAACAGTATAACTCATCAATTTTCTCGCTTTCACTAACCACCAATTTTCTCCCACAGTTCCGCTGGACCTTCAATAACACAGCAAACAGCAACGAAGTGAGCGACACATACGTCTCCCGAGCTGGTACCAGTTCCACCGTCACCTACACTCCTCATACGGAGATGGACTATGGCACGCTACTCTGTTGGGCTCACAACAGGATCGGAAAACAAAGAGTGCCGTGTGTCTACCATATCATTGCTGCAGGTAAGCTTAATTTCTACGTCACCCACACTCCTCATACAGTAATGCACTTGGGAAGCAGCTTTCTGCTTTCTGCAATTGGGAAGCAGCTTTCTGCTGTAATAATAAGTACGTACCATCGCGGTCATTTAAAAAAAATCGCTTGAATTCTGCGGCGCGGCGCCAAACCAAACCCTTTGAAATTTTCGATTCGAGTGCAAGCAAAAATTAACTTAGCGGTGGTCAGGTTGAAGTGTCTTTGATGGTACATGATACCTTTGCCGTGTGTGTACTCGTATCACTTCGGCTGGTATCTAGTTGACAGTTAAGATCTTCAGTTCCACCATCACCTACACTCCTCATACAAAGATGCACGTTACTTTGTTGGACTTACAAAAGGAATGACAAAATTAGATTTAGTACTATGCGAAACCCAAAATACAGGTCTAGTATTTTCATGTAAAGACTACATTTACAAAACAACATAACTATATCATGAAAGATTACAAAGCTATAAATTTGTTGTGTTATCTGATTGTGTGCACAAATACATGGTCACCGGACCATTTGGGCGACTAAGGGGTTGTTTTGCTCCCGCACCCAGTTGTGTGCTGTGACCTTTTTAAATATTTTTTGGGGAAAAATATTACATAGTGTAAATATTATTAGAATCAATTCAGTTACTGATTCTGAACAAACTATTGTAAGGGCTTACGCCCCACATGCTTTCGCGACAAAATGTGAAGTCGCTAGTCCCTTACGCACAATAGTAGTGCAAAGTCTCTTAGACAATCCGCAGACCCGAAAACACTTAAGATGGTGTACCATGCTCTATGCCAATCAGTGATTGGTTATTGCATAGTTGCATGGGGCGGTGCTACAAAGACTAGCTTCCTGAGGGTGGAAAGAGCACAGAGAGCTATCCTTAAAGTCATGACCAAAAAACCTCATAGGTTTCCAACGATGGAACTGTACTCTGACTGTAAGGTACTTACGGTTCGTCAGCTTTATGTGCTTAAATCCACCCTTAGAAAGCACGCGGATCTTCCACCTCCTACTCCCAATAAACGCACGTACCTTCCGCCAAGTATCCAACACAAGACTTCATTCGCTAAACGTCAATATTATATACTAAGTACGCATATTTATAAAATAATTAACAAACACCTCAATATTATAAATCTTAATTCATACGAACTAAAATCCAAACTAACAGAATGGCTGCTGCTTAAGGACTACTTTTATACGGAGTCTTTACTTACCTATCTTGTGTAATACACCCACACCCACCACACAGACTCACACCCATACACACATACACACACTCACACGCACACACCATACTAATCAACACATCAACACACTAACACACACACAATTTTTTTTTTTACTCTTTGTGTACCATACAGTAGAATGGCACAGTCCACTTGTGATAAGTTTTTTGTCTAATTACTGTAACCTTAGACCGCAAACTACCTCTTAAAATACAGGTATACCCTAGCTTAAGAGGTAGAGTATTACTCTTGTACAGAACTCACAACATTAAATGTATGTACTTATCAAACTGTAAGTCAAACTCTGTATGTTTTTGGGTAAATAAAGATTTATTATTATTATTATTAAACATGTCTAAAATTTGGGACCTACGGTAAATTGCGTACGTACCACATCAGAACAACCAATAAATAATCATATAACTTTCCGCTGTGACTTTGAATTGAATCATACTCCCTACACAAGGCTACACCGACCAGGATACACGCATATCCTCACACCACCACCAAGGGACTCAACACTATATTCAGGTTTCGCATGTATTGAAAATAATATTATATATAACATCATTGCCAGTACCTACGTATTCTTTATAATAATAAAAAAAAAATACGTTGAATTTATATATAATGCACATATTATTTCTTATTTTAAGTTCAATGTAGTGCAAACCGCACTGTTTTTATCGTATAATTAAAAGAGGATTAATTAATACGGAATGGAAAAGAGAATTACATTTCATGCGCCAAAATAAAATGGCTTCAATGGCAATAAATAAACCACGCATATAAAATAATTTCGATGTTCAAAAAAGGTTCTTAACTTTGAAGAGGGAAACTTAATATATTTATATAAACCACTACATAGTTTATATTCACCTTACCAACATATGGATTTATATATTTTATCCCGCATTTTCTTGCCTGGGGGCAGCTCAAAATTCTCTGTGAAACCTTCACAAGTTCTGATAGATATACTAGTGAGAGTGTTCGCTAAAACAATCTAATTTTAGATGGAAAATGTAACATATCAGTCTTGTTATCTTTTGGCAGACGTATAACAATGATGTATCTTTTCAATTTAGAGTTTTTTGAAGTCTGCAAGGGACTGACATTGGGGCCTATACATCATTAGAATTTGTATTGTTTAGACTCTTGTATGTTTTTCTAAGTTATTTTTTAAAACAAACGTATATGTTTCTTTGACTTTCAAAAGCCTTAGAATGTTTTTTATTGTTCTAATGCTAAGTTTATGTAAGAAATTTCTACAGAGATATTTTTCTAATAATATGGAGATATCCATTACAAAGAGTAGGCAACAAATCAGTCTTGGTCAATATTTTTTTATACGAACGTAGGTTACAAAATAAGATTTCGAAGAAGATAATATAAAATTTCTTAAAGATGCTCATCTTTAGGAAATTTTATATTACCTTCTTCTAGTGAGAATTTCAAAGTATTTTTATCTGAATAAAGAACCACAGAAACAAATACGTACGTCCGTCTTTGTTTTTGTTTTACATAGTTTTTTCATAGAAACTGAAATAAAAAACACATTCATACTGTTCCCACAAGATAGTATAGCTAATGAATGTGAAATTCCAAGAAGACTAAGAGAAAATGTAAAGTAGACTATTTTTACTTCATATCAAACGGATTTATGAATTTAATACGTCTGCGCTGCGAAATAACGAATGTTTTTAGGGTTCCGTAGCCAAATGGCAAAAAACGGATCCCTTATGGATTCGTCATGCATGTATGTCTGTGTGTCCATCCGTCCGTATGTCATAGCCACTTTTTTTCGAAACTATAAATTAAACTTTTTGAATTCGAATTTAAATACATAAGGAGAAACTGACATATCAGCGCAACTACTGGGACTAAAGGCATGAAATTTTGCACAAGGTTTCCTTTTATAGGCGTAGGCGAGCACTAAGAGAGGGTCTTCCAAAATTCACGCCCAAAAAGGATAAAACGGGGGTCTAAAGTTTGTATGGAGAAAACTATTTTTGCGCAGGTGAAGCAGCTGGCAGAAGCTAGTCCTAAATATTAGGCGCAATTAGGCGCAAGGCGTATTTCGACGTCCCGAATTACTCTTCCACATTGCTGACAATCGAAAACGCGCCCAAAATAGTGGCAGTGTTGCTACGTTGAAAGGCAAGGCGTCCAAAGTGTCCAACAGTCGCCGAAAAATATCCTTTAAAAAGAAACGCGCACTCAGGCTCCATGACCCAAGTATTTTTAATAATAATATTCCACAATTTTCACACAACCTCATTTAGTCCCAAATTAAACAGAGCTTGTGTTATGAATACTAGACAACTGATAAACATACTTATATATTTAAAAAAAAATGTACAAATGGCTCAAAACTACACAGTTATTATTATGTTTGCAACCTGAGGGCCGCAGCAACCGCAATACATAAACATTTTTTTTTCTGTTAAACTTTTTTAATCTTTTAAACAATTAATTTTCTAAGAAGGATACAGGATGAGATAAAGTTTTTCTACTTGAAGCAGATTTACTGTAACAATCTAGCGACCAACGCCAAGTTATTTTTTCATTCCCAAAATCAACACGAACAGAAGTTTACTTAGTAAAGGCTTTACTTACTTATTCCCACTTGAGAAAGAGTTGACTTAATTCATCGCAATAATTTTTAGAACAATTTGACTTGTCATTTTTGGAAGTCAAAACTCAAGATCACTTTAATGTGACAAGGTAGCTTTAAAAAAACCTTTTTATAAAAAAAAAAATAACCGATTAACCGAAATAAAAAATTGAATTGAATTTGAGGATTTCACTTGATTTCGCCAAGATTCCATCATCAGATCCCAACTTGGTGATTATGGGACCATTTGGGAAGTATATATTTTTTCAAATCGGTTGGCAAGCAACGAAGTTATGCGCGAACAAACATAAAAAAAAACATACAAACATCCGAATTGAGAACCTCCTCCTTTTTTAGAAGTCGTTTAAAAAAAAAATCATAAAAGCCATATTTGAAACTTCATTTGTAATAAGATGAGACAATAAACAAACCTTCTTTTACTGTCCGTTCAACCGATTTTGAGTTTTATTGCATTGGTAGTATGACAAATGGCGGTTGCAATAAATAGTTGGTATTGTAACCACTCTTTTGCTTATAGTGCCATGCTTATGTCTACGAATTAGAAGTCAAAATCGGTTGAACGGACAGCAGAAAAGGCTTGTTTAAATGCCCAAATCCTATTGTGAATGGAGTACCAATACTTTCCCATACATGCTAGAGTACACCTGACAGGCCTGCCTGCACAGTTATACCTGTCAGGCAAGCTTGTGTGGAAAGCTGCACAGTTGTGCAAAATACACGCTCACATTCTACTTTTTTGTTCAAACCCGTCAAGCACGCCCCAGCGCGCATGGCCACCCTTATAAAGACGGCCACTCAAAATAATCAATTTGGAAAGAATCAGTTATACCTTGAGTCTTTTTTGATCACAGGTCGTCCCGATCAAGTCCACAACTGCACGGTGGTGAATGCATCACTGACGTCGTTTGGGGTTCGGTGTTCTGAAGGATTCAACGGAGGCATGCCTCAATCTTTTCTTCTAGAAGTACGAGAAATTATCACGCAGGTAAGGAACAATAAGGTAATACCTACTTTCATTAATATTAAAAGATATAATTTTACGTTAATATGCTTAACTTAACCTAAATAAAATTAACTTACATAATAAAAATAAATGCAGACCTAAAAAAAAAGCAATCTCAAGTAAGGCGTCGAAAAACTTCTCCGCATCGCTGTCGTCTAGTAATGTACCCAAAAGACTGGCGGCATTGCAACATGATTAAATTAAAAATGATAAAATATTTGTGTTTCCAAATACGGTATCTATTAGGTACTCTCTATATGTCCATTGATTTGACCTAATGAATAGACTACAATCACAAAATATATAGGTACAGAAGTCAATCTACATACAAAGCGCGCTCGAGCAACGCACACATAGACATCGCTCATGGACACGATATCTCGGAGCGCCTCGGCTCGTTCACCGAACAGTGCCGGCTCAAACGCTCATTAATATGCGTCCACCGAGCGTAGGTATAAAATGTAAAGTACATACACGAGATCGTCTTCTGTATCTATCTATTTTTTGCTACAATATTCTCTATTAAAAAATACTATACTTGAGGCCAGCTTAATGTGTAAAATCCTGGATTTTGGTTACAACTGCAATAAACTTCCATTGGTCTACACTGTCTTCTTATTTTAACAGCATTACTGCATCATTATTTTTTAATGACTTTCTGTGATATTTTTTTGCACCGACAAAATCATCGCAGTCTCTCTCCACTGAAATCGAAAAACCAGATCAGTGCACTAGATTCTGACGTTTTGTAAATGAAGAGTATTTGGTAGGCCTATGTGAAACAAAATATTTTGAACTAGCTTTAGCACGTGGCTTGGGCCACGTACATAAAATATAGCCTATGTCACTCAGGAATAAAACAGCTTTATCTAGGTGTAAAAAATTTTGCAATCGGAGCAGTACTTTCAGAGATTACCTTTTACAAACAAAAAAAAACAAACTTCAAACCCTCTATATTCTATCTTTTTATTACTAGTAGGTATAGATTTATTTTTTTCTTTATATTTTCAGTTCTTTCTCTTAAAGCTTCTTACAAATTACTGAGTGTCTTAAATGTTACTACTTTTATTAAATCTACTACTTGAACACCATTTTCCCTAAAACAGGAGATCGTAGCCAACGTATCCAGCGCAGTGCCCCGGTTCACCGCTGTGGGTCTCTCGCCAGGCCGGACGTACGCTGCAGCTGTTCTAGCGTACAACGCTAAGGGCAGGGGGGACCCTTATCCTTTGAGAGCCAGCACCTTGAGGCCGCCGGAGAAACACCATGTTCATGATAAGAGTTTAGGTGAGTCAATAGCCTAACATCATCTTCCTGCCTTTGTCCCGTGTTATTTGGAGTCAATGGAATACGATTTTTTCTTCCATTCTATCCTGCCACTCGTCATGCTATCACTAAATTTCTTATCTTTCATATCACAATGTAACTTATTTGTAATTTAATTATTTTTGGCTCTGGTAAAGAATTTTTATAACCTAGTTTGTGTACCACTGCTGGGCAAAGTCCCCTTCCTTCTCCTTCCAAACCTTCGTGTAGGACAATCTCCGGCCAAGTTTGTCCCACCAACTTAATCAGGTTGTCGCCCACTTCGACGGCATTGTCAGTCACTATTTAGTTTACTGCTGATAAAGAATTGAATGCTGAGCTCGCTTAAATCGAAGTCCAAGCGTTCCTTTTGGAGAAATGTCTTAATTCACCAGCCAATGACATAGCCACGATTTAGAGTAGTAATAATTAATGTGAGACAGGGTTAAGTTAGAACATAGTAATTAGTAATATGATTAAATTTTTTGTTTGAAAAACTTAACCATCCAAGAGTTTTTGACCTTCAATCTCAGATTGAAGGAAAAACCTTGTTCATAAAAAAATAGTTCCTATATTTAAGTATACCTATCCTGTAACAGTACTTAGGTAGTCCCTATCTCTATTTACCAAAATAATGGCTAATATCATCAAATTCCTTCTACAGATCTTCCCCGAACAGCCTTCCAAATGACAGGCCCAATGTCAGTAGCCGTCGGTGGTGGAATCATTCTGATGGTGGTGCTCATCCTCTTCATGGTCGCGATGCGTCAGCGCTGTGCCAAGAGGAAGCCCAGATCGGCTCCACCTCCATCCTCGCAGCCAGCCAGCCCGGACAAGCTGCGGGAGAAAGAAGACAGCGAGAGTGATGATAGGAACCCGGATATTATACCTTCAGACACTGATCAGATGCAGGTAAGGATTCATAGTAGACGATTTAATATTTATCATCACTCCAGCCGAAATACGTCCACTGTTGGACATAGACACCAGGTCATCGGTCCACAGTCGTTACAAGAAAACGTTCCTAGAAGACCATGCATGACTACATGCATAACATGCATGATAAGTTAATTATTCTGAACTTCCTTATAAAAAAATAACTATAATATAAAAAAAATCCATGTGGTGATCAAATTTAAATCCAGAGACAGAGAGATCCGATCTTTTGGAACCATGGAAATCACAGAAATCGTCTAAAACTTCCATACATTTTGTATGGAAAAACGAAGAAAAATATTTTATTGCCAAATTTTTTTCCGAGCCATTTTTTTACTGTGTTCAAAAGACTTTAAAACTGACTGTTTTTAACACAGAAAATGATTATATGCTTGGTGTACAGGCTTACATACAAAATTATGAAACTGTCGATGAAGCGGCAACGATACGGGCGGCGACGTCACGACACTGCCGCGTCATATACGCGTCTATGAAGCTACGCGTCCGTGGATAGGAGGCCTTAGTCAGAGTTCCGTATCTAAAGGGTAAAACGGGTCTCTATTTGTGTGTCACGTCCGTCGTGAGTTTCTGTTGCCGCTATAACAACAAATACTAAAAAAAACATAATAAAATAAATATTTAAGGGAGCTCTCATACAACTGGTTTTTTTTTTTTATAATAAAATTCTTAAGCTTGTCTCTTCGATCTACCCCCAACAATTTTCCCTCCCCTTAGATGGACTACTACCGCCAACAGCAAGTATCGACCATATCCCCGCCGCTGGGGTCGCGCGGCCACCGCGGCTCGGTGGCCGGCGTGCGCGGGGGCCTCCCCGCGTACCGCGCGCTGCGGACCGCTCCGCCGCCTAACCATGGGGCCATGCACGATCAGCCTACGGTGAGTACCAGAACCTTCCCTATGAAGAATGGGTATTATGGGGTTGTAATAAGATAATTAATTACCAACCCATGATAGATGAAATTAATACCTACTAAAACTAAATTCACCAAAATGTCTCGTACTTCTTTCTGTCCTCGCACACGGGCCTCAAAAAAACGGTGGCCCAAAAAAAGCTAGAAGCGGCCGCAAAAAAACAGCAGACGCGCGCGACTCTTCTAGTGTCCCGTGAAGCTTGAAGCCGCTTCAAGAGGTTTTTTGTGGCGGTACCGCCGACACGAGCCACAAAAATAGCCGCTTCAAAATGAAGCTTGAAGCGGCGTTTTTTTAAAACCCGTGTGCGGGGACAATTAGAGTATATACAATGATAATATTACATTTTTTAACTCTTGTGTTGACAATATTTCGGTCGATTCTTGTTGTGTCGTATTCCTGAAGGTAATAATGGCTTTATAGAAACCTCCAATCGATACCAAACTATCCATGTAACCACGACATGACAAATAATGTTTTTTGTAGATATTTAGGTATTTATTGGAGGTTGTTTATACAACCTTATTTTTAGTATATGTGAAACCTGAAACACCTGTTTAGTATTTTATGTGAAGGATTTCAAAACTGTATTGTGAAAAATCACAATTTTATAAGCCCGTTATGACACATTGTTGTGCGTGGGCGGCTATGACCTGCCGTGACCTGTTTTGTGCTTAGTTTCAGTGGTATGATTTATTTTTAAATTTTTTTGGGAAAAAATATAACATGGTGTAAAAAATATTGGAATTGATTCAGTTACAAATTCTGAACAAACTATATTCAGGTTTCACATATACTAGAAATGTTGTGTACTTTTTAACTCACAAAGTGATGCATGACCCACAAAACATTAAAATATACCAGCTCAAATCTCTCCAGCAGATCGAAGAAGGATATTCTTATGGTGTTCTGTTCGTCCAGAACCCGTCCTCGGGCATTCCGCCGCCCGCGCGGTTTGCGTCAGGCTCCTGCACCCTCCCGCGGGGTTCAACCCTGGGCCCCCAGGGGGGCATCCCCATGCAGCACCTGCGGACGCTGCCCCGGCCGGCGGGGCCGCAGGGGCCCCCGGGACCCCAGGGCCCTACGCCCGGGGCCCCCGCGACGGGTCCTCGCCTGCCCCCCCGCGACACTCCGCTCTGACAGACCACGCAGCTATAGGACATGTAAATACGACTGTGTTATTCAAGTGCTCAAAACTTTTTTTAAATCGAGTGATTAGTGATTTTGTTGTTGATATCAAGTACTTGCTTTAGTGCTGCTGAATTTGAACGAATTTTTATGTGAATTAATTGGTTTATAAGACTGCCTTAAATAAAATTTTAGCCTGTCTACATTACAATCATCAGAATATTAGACAACATTTTTCTGCTACATATATACCAATAGGGTAAATTCCACGGTCAAAATAACTACATTTTATTTAGTCCATATTTTAGTATTAACGTATTTTTTCGATTAAACAAAAAATAACAAAGTTATAGCCCATTAAAGTTACGTGTGACGTCAACCCGTGCGAAAAAATGCAGCACGGGCGTGACGTTACACGAAACTTTAATGGGCTATAATTTTTGGTTTAATTTACAAATAAAAAAATACGTGTCCCTTATTTTTGAATAATCTAAAAGATGGACTAATTATTTTTTTCTTACGGCAACTAGCCTATTTATCTTAGGTATCTGAATTCATTATTTAAGGTAATTTCAGATAATTCATTACCGTTTACTTAACTATGGGCTTTAACTCTGTATAATTCTTAGTTAATTTTAAAGTAACCAATTGTATCTAAAAGACCTTAATTCTTCAACAAAGTATTGTAGCAAAAGAATTTGAACCTTGTCTTGTACCTCATAAAGTTGATTGTTCCAAAATTTATAAACTAGTAACACCATGTGCTGGACACAGATGGGTGAGATAGCAGTAGGAAACTAATCCAAAAGGAACTTCATGACCCTTTGTAATAAGGAATACAGCGTGAGGAGAAGAAAGAAGAGACCATGAACTAGAATAGTACATAGTATAATTTTATACCGGAGTATGTTTATACAACAAACATACTCCCAGGATCGCAACACACAAATCATAGCATAATTATTCTTATAATGTTCACTGCCGGGACTGAGACCTCGTCTTGGGGAGAGAGAATGGTATGTAATATGTAATGCAACCACACGGGCCTGGTGCGTATTTGTGTATGTCTCATGTCTTCGCGATTTGAGCTCTAGGATAAACCGGTTTCCCTCAGGCCTCCTCTCCAGGAAAGAGAGTTGAATTGCGGATTGGTGGATGTCGAGTATCTTCGAGTGGTTGGCTTTAGGATATGCCGGTTTCTTCACGATATTTTCTTCTACTTTCACATGGACGAAGCCGGTATCTGAAACTATTAGTAACGTATAAATTCTTCAACGTCGAATTATATTCTTTTAGAATAATCTATTGTCACGTGAACAAAACCGCTTGCAGAAGTTGTATAAAAAACAAAAATAGATTCTTAACCTAGTTCTGTTCAGCATCCAAAGCTGTATTAAACCAAGTAAGCAATAAACTCCCCTGCAATAGTGGAATGACTTCAAGAACTGAAATTAAAACAGAACTAAAAGATGACGACCAAGACAGTTCTTTATTACGACACTCAAAGTGAAGTCCCCGCTAAGTGTTGAACACTGAAGTTTTTTCCTATTTATTTGTTTAACGACTCCATGAAATTACGTTCATTTTAAATGTGACTGATTTAAATATTAACTATGTCTTTCTTTATTATTTCACTTATTAAATACGTTGTAAAAAAATAGTATTCTGTCGGTATCGGGAACAAAGTCTTAGGCCCATTAGTCGCGTTTGCAAGCGCTATAGAAAAGATCGCTAAAGCCAACGCGTGACTGTATCGGTGCGAAGGCGCTACAGCATTGCTACAAAAAGTCGCCATGGGCGAGGGGCCTGTAGAGAAAGCAACCTCTTATAATACGAGCTGTGTCCAGAAGTACCGTTTTCTGAATTAAGTCCTTGGTCCAGTCACCACACGAGATCCTTCTAAAGTCTTGGTCGAGGCTCATAGCTGGCATAATCAGTCCTTTAATGTTCCCACTTTTGGGACTCAGGCTTCCTCTCTATTAGAGGGAATGGCCTGTAATCCACCAGTCCCCCCGTCACTTAGATGACAGTCCGATATATATGAGCTTCTCTGAAAGTCTCACCACTAGAATCCTCACGATGTTTTCCTTCAGCGTTTTTTATAGCAGTGGTGATGAAATAAATTTCACAAATTAATGTGCCTGGTTGGGTTTGAAACCGCGAAATATAACTCGTAAGTCGAGGCCGGTACTACTTGGCCACCACTGCTATACCTACTCGGCTTGTGGCTACTAAGTCATTGTTATCAGGAGCCTGTTGTGTCCTTCTTCAGGGCAAAGACATTTTTGGTTACAAAGTAGAATAAAGGAAGTAAGACCACTTCCTTTATTCTACTTTCTAATCAAGTTAAATTTAATATTTGCCATAAATGTCTACAGTACTGGCAGTTCCTGATCCCTGATAATTGATGATGACTGATGATAAAAGTAGCAATGCCATCAGCATTGGGATGATAAACAAAAAAAAAACTCAGAAATTCTCCTTCACATTTCCAAGTTACTGCACTACTAGTAACAATTGACCCCATAATCAACTAGTTAAGAAAAATATCTTACGCAGTCATCTCCCCTGAGCCACATCAAAAAATTCGACAAACACAATGTATTTCACAAAGACACGTCATAGCATTCATTCGTAGACCCAAAGTCGTCACTCCTCCAAACTATGAAACTAGACAGCAGATTAAAGTGGTCTAGCGTTTAGCCACCCGGATAAAACTGGTTGACATGCTGCCAAAACTAGTCTACGTCAAGGCGTTGATGTAGACAAGTCTGATCCACTAACACCACTGGACTGCGGATATCGGATTGGTGATCCAATCATCAGAAAACTTTTGTCTTGTATTAGAAACAGTTCATTGTTTGTTGGCAACTGACCTCAGAGATTTTAGGAAAGAATCAATGCATTTTGTTGCAAATTTATCTGGTGTCGACCATTACAAGTACTTTTGTTTTGTGATAGTGACACAATGAATAACTTACGCATTAGCGTTATCGGTTAGCGTTTTCCATCGTCAACCATGATGGAAAACGCTTACTATTAACGATAAAATCAAACGTTATCTTATGAATACTAACATCTATCATCACCATCATGACAGCCAAAATACGTCCACTGTTGGACATAGGCCTCCCCCAAATGTCACTATAATGACCCGTCCTGTACGTCTCGCATCTTTTGGATTACCGCGACCCTTACCAGGTCATAGGTCCACCTTGTGGCATGCTTTTCAACGCAGCATCTTCCGGTATTTTGTCGCCACTCCAGACACACTGGACATTTTTATCTCTATCGACCATCTGTTCTGCGAGCAATGTTCTGCTACTTAAGGCTGCCGTCTTTAAAAAAATTAAAATCTAAATCACCATAATTTATCCAAAATATTGATTTTAAAAGATGTCCAAAAAATGTGTATAAATTATTAGTATTTGTACACATTTTTTGGACATCTTTTAAAATCATTATTTTGGATAAATTATGGTGATTTTTTATTATTTGCTTTATTGAACTTTTGGCATCAAAATAATCTAACTATGATGTAACTACGATGCTTAGTTATTGTGAAAAAAAAAACATTTAATAAGAGCCAAATGTTGAGAATTTTGATGAAATTGTGACTTCTGAAATAAGAAAATGAAACATAATTAGAACTAGCCATGAATGCATTTCAAAGATGATAATGTTGCGCTTAGTTTCCATTCGTAAGATTTGTAAATTCGTTATATTATGCCATTAACGAAGCTCATAAACATAAGTCGAAATGATGTTGGCACGAAGGAGCTATGTTTAACGCTTGATTTACCAAACATAATACACCCAAATTGACTTGAAAAAAATAACTGGCTACTACTCATACTATGGTTAAATATGTGCTATAATAATATTTCAAGTTGTTTCATTATTTTGTTCAAAAAAAAGCATACAAAGATGCGCTAATAATTTGCCACGGTTGAATTTTTACAAGACTCCAGCCTTAAGTTCGGCGATTCTTTGGGCTATGTCGGTAAACTTGTTTCTCCTGCTACTAAATATTTAAACTTTACTAAAGACTGGATTCCTGTACAGGGGTGACCAGACGGTTACAGTCTCTCTCTCTGCTCTTCCTAGTTTCAATCCGTGTAGACAGCAGTTGTAATCCCTTGGTTGGGACGAGTGTTTTCCCAACCACCGAACGTCTTGGCGCGTGGTTTACATCTATGTAACCGCAACATAAACCAAACACATAAACCAAGGTCACTTTGGTTGGAACGCTAGTTCGCAACCATCTGGTCACCTCTTAACCCGTTGTATGCTGGAACGCAGATCTACGCGGGACACAATGGCTTTTAATTATGTTTCTAATTACGATATAATATGAAATGTTAAAACTGTTTTTAGTGTAACAGCAAAGCAGCACTTTCAAGCATGTACTTGATATTATTGTTAGTCGAATTCCGATTAGGTAGGATAAAATAATTGAAAATTCTGTTACGATTCGTTTGTAAATCAAGAAAATGTAAATATAACACATATAAACTCTAGTTATAAATATAAAATACATTCACAAAACAGTATTTATACTCAAAAATGTTAAACAGTGTAAATCGGATGGTCGTTGTTTTTAAAGTTTTTCATTTTCCGTTTATAAATGGTTGTGAAAATAAACAAGCCACGTTTGTAAACTAGTTTGTATGAATATCAATATTATGTAATCTGTCGGCGGTCAGAATTTGTTGATCACTCATCTACATTATAATTTTCAGAACAATTTTAGTTTTTAATAACCAAGCAAGTTGAAATGTTTCCATTACGTAAACTTTTTGAATTTGTTGATGATCTATCATCTAGAGCTGTAAGGTGCGTACAGACTATATACCATAACATGTTATACAACATTGCTATACAACATGTTTCAGATAATGTGGACACTGAATGTTATAAAACATGTTATTGATATGTACAACAATGTTATATATGGATAGCACTGAAAAACGACAAACGACAATGGTTATATAACATTGTTATATTGCATTGTTATTCTAATGTGTACAGTATTGTTTTATGTTGCAATGTTGAATAACAAGGTAACATAATGTGGAAGTGTTATAAAACACATGTTATATAATATTTTACATAGTCTCTGCGCACTTTTACGGTTACTGTTCACGACTTCAGTCTTGGCGAGTGGCGCGACGAGCGGGGCGGCATCGGAAAGCGGTCGCGCGGCCCTATGAGCTGCGTCTCGTGGCGTGTTTCAAACATTTTCGTACTTTTGTTTTTACCACTCGCCGTCCCGTGCTTAGCTACCGCTCACAGTGGCAAGGCCGTTAACATGTACCGTTTTAGCGTTACGTGTTGAAATGTCAACCTTGCGAGAGATAAAGAGAGATGGAGCAATACACCTTTTAACTCAACTAACTCTAACTTGCCGATGGATGCGAGACGCGCAGGAGCGTTCGTTGTGGCGACGCTTGGGGGAGGCCTATGTCCAGCAGTGGACGTGTATCGGCTGAAATGATGAACTCTAACTTGCTTGCACAGTACTCACACAATGGAAACAGTGAAAAATGGAATATTTTTATTTGACATGGCTCGCATGCAAGTTACTCGCATAGTTCAAACGCATCTGAATACTTTTTGAACGTTATAATTTTCCATAAACTATGCAATTTTTTTTTTTGGGAATCTTCATTGTCAAGTTTTGAGAATCTTTAAATAGCTTCTTTCACTCTGGTTGGAGCAAGAAAGAGTGACAGACTGTTTCTGATTATAACTCACTTGTGCTCCTTCAATTACCTTTTGCGTTCCAAGACCGCAGTGATACTATCGAACACTCTCGCTCATATATTTAAAATTTCAAGATATTATCAAACTCTGACTACCCACAGAAAATACCATTTAAAGTTTGGAATAAAAAAATGTGTTGAAGATTGGACTAATATTTCCTACTGTACTATAGTTATTATGAAACTGATATTCTAGCTATTAAACATAATCACTAAAATGTGATAACTAAACCCCTTATTCCTGAATAATATTTGGTAAAACGCTCTTAAAATTTGTACGAGATTTTTTTCATCACCGTTAATCAAAACATAAAGATCATCTATAAAAAAACATCAACTCATAAATAAAAAAAAAATCTTTTCTCTACATTTTTATAAGTCTTACTGCCAAAGATGTATTTCAACAGCTATTTTTTTTTGCATAATTTCATTCAAAATACGTGGAAAATTTGCCAAACCATATCGGGTCGTAGTATATCTCATATTATTAAAATGTCGATGCCAGGTAAGATTTTTCGAGCGTTTTTCACTTTTTATGAATAAGGGGTGAGCCGATTCTTTTGTTCATTGTAGAGTTTGCTGAAACTGGTCACATACTCGCGGATTTTAATAAACTCGGAAAAATCAAATTTTATTTTTTATCTTTCGCTTACTTTTTATTTGGTCTAAAGGTAAAGACAGATTGAAAATCATTTACGTCGGGAATTGCAAAATTCCAATGTGAATATTACGTAAAATTTTTCATTAAAATTGCTTGATTTAATCAATGCTGAAAAGTTATACAAGATCGTTTTGTAAATTTAATGTTTTTTTATATATATATATTGTAGTTATTTGATAAAATAATTTATCTTCTGAAATTCGAACGTGAATTTTACGTAAAGTTTTTGATTGAATCAATCCTGAAGAGATATAAAAAAAAAATTGTTTTATATTTTTTTTTGTTAATTTTCGAATATTGTTAAGTACTGTAATTACTTGTTGTAACTTTTTTTATCTTCTGTATTTTATTAATTTATTTGATACAAAAATACAAAACGTTAAATACAAAATATGAAAGTTATTTTAAAGATGGATGCATTAAAATACAGCCATGTCAGAGAGTTCTTAAGAGGGTCCTTCTCCACTCGCATATCGTAAACATCGATAATGGTTTAAAAGCTTGTTACTTCATTTAATGCAATCCAACGCGATGTTTGACGAAAAGGCAACGCAAAAAAAGAGAGATAACGCCTGGAAACTCTGTTAGTATTCGGTAATTCCGAGATTTACTCGAAAATTTCACAAAACTTAAATAAAGAAAAAGAAATAGCTGTTTTTTTAAACCCTTAAAAGTTTTTGGAAAAAGTTGTCATCATTTAGAATTTTAATAAAATTTGCAAGGTCTCTAGAGGATTACTTTTTTGACTTTTTTAATTTTAAGGCAAATTATGAAGTGTCAAAGTTCATACAAAATAGGACATTTTCAGAGGTTTTTGATTAGTTTTACACAAATTTAAAAATTGGTTTCTTTAGAAACCTAGATAATATCCACAAGATACTGTGTTTCAAAAATATCTAATTAAAAGTGTGTAATAACGTCATAATCAGTTATGAGCGGTTGTATGAAAAACAGTGAAAATGTGAGTCGTGATGCACCACCTTAAGGTACCGTTCTGCTATTTCATTAGCTGTGGATCTACCCACCATTTTCTTCCCTTGATTAAAACTTAACTAGCTCCAGGTACTACTGTTTAATAGGTACCGTAATAAAAACATTGTCTGCGCTTTTAATCAGTAAAGTTTTTACATCCACAGATTTCAAAGTTTCGTCGACTATCATAAAGTATCGCGTTTTTTGTGCAATCTGATTAAGCGTCTACTAAAAACTTATTTTAATGCAGTTGAAATAAATATCTGACTGTCATTTTAACGCTGCTCGCCCACGTCAGACTTTTTGTAGGACAGATAATTAATCGGGCCGATTTTGTATATTTGTAACATTGTTCTGTATTTCTGTCCGACTTTTTGTAGGACGTGTGCGTTGCACTATTACTATCAGTGTGTTCTATTTTTGTCCTACAAAAAATCGGTCACCGATTATCTAACGTGGGCGAGCAGCCTAAAAGGTTAGCTTTTGATTTATAAAACAGATATAGAAAATTAACGTCGAGTATTAAAAATGTAAGATCCTGTAATGTATTTAAAGTACAACTTACTCGGCATGTACTCGAAATTTTTTAACATTACTCCATTAGCAGCCAACCACTATTGAATGCATTATAGAAGTACCTACCTGAGGATCTATACGAGGCCAACAATAGAGCCGTACAGTTTGCCAAATATTGGTCAGAAAAAGTATAGTTTGAGAGCATCGACACGAAAAGAAGAAGAAGTACCTACTCAAACAAAAAAAAATATTTGGGGCTTGGAATACCCATAGTTGAATAAAATTAAAATTGAATTACCTATATTATTTTTCATTTACATTTTTTTCAATTTCAATTAAAAGCACTATCTATGTTTTAATATACTATGTTTCTCATTTCAGTAACTGTAGTCTACTAAAATAAATAATAAATTTTTAACAAACACAAAAATAAATGTTTATGATCTATGATCTGTCTTGACATTTACATCATATTAGAATCCACATCACATAAAACGTTTTACCAAGTACCTACCAGCAAACTCAAATGAACATAAGACTTAGGCTGTTAACAATATAGTTCATATTACTTTGTCCATTAAGGGTTTTGTACATACAGTAACGATGTAAATATGTTTTGTATTATAACGGTTATAATCCTATTTGTGTCTTAAAGTGGTGTAAACGCCGTTTATAAATGTAATATGACTTTGTGAAATCTACCTGTGTGTACGTATTTATCTTCATTTCACGTCAAATTAAATTGTTTGGAAGTGACAGAAGACATTGCTATGAGAATATAAATGGCTAACTATTGCTTGCAGCTTCGCCCGCGTACGTAGTCTATGTCACTCAGGATTAAAGCAGTTTTTAGTACTTTTAGCCTCCTACAAACAAACAATCAAACTTTACTTCTTTTAATATTAGTGTAGGTAGTCTGAAAATTTATGAAGTTTAATATCATATGCAAAGTTAAAAGTACGTTAAGCTTACCCTTTGTGTTTTTCTGAAATTGCGAATAAACTATTGGAACTAAAATGGAAATCTGGCCATTAGCAAATGGGTTAGTCTGGTTCGAATATAAAAAAATAGACAAATTTTTTGTGTTCTGCTTCAAGGTAAAAAGTAAAAAAATGCATTGCTATTAATTCCAAGTATCGCGTTTTACAGTATCTATATATTTTTTTAATTGTAATCCAATTTTTAGACGTAGAATTGCGCAAAATATAGTGTTAATTTTTCTTTTTCCGAGATGAATTTTTTTTGAACGCAATATATCTTTTCAATGATTTTCAACTACTTTTTGGTACATACTGCTTGCTGTAAATGATAAAAAATGTTGCTGTAATTTATGCACTTACAGTTGCATTTCACAAAGTCATAAAAAATCGGCGCCCAAAGACGGGATCATCGAACAATGGGTACATACTCAATTACACTAACAATATTAGTTAAAACTTTTAAATTTTTGCAACTTTTAATTTTAGCGGATATAAAATATCCTGTTCTGTTGCTAGTTAATAATTTTATAATTAAAAAAAAAAACAATTAAGTTTGTACGTTAAATAATTGTAAATAGTTTAAAATGGAGTCTTTCTATCTGTCGGAATGTTTTCACTAAACTATTGGGAAACGAAAATAAATGGAAATATTCGAAAATGTTCGCTTTTGATGTTTCATTTTATCTGTGAAGTTTTACTCGAAAACTATTTCAATAAAATACTATGACTATTGGAAGAGATATTTTAAGGTATGTTCTACTTTTCTACCGACAATCGATCAGTTCGTAAAAAACTATGAGGGGAGAATATTTTGTCTACTACGTAATATTTTTACCCAATTCAAAGCCCTTGAATAATGATAAGAAACTTAAAAATAAACGTAACCACAATAATTACTTTTTTTTTGTTGCATGGATTTCTAATACATAATCAATTTAAATTGACAATCGATTGTCGATAAAAAAGAAGAGCATTCCATTTACATTTTGTAAGGAAATCCTTACTAGTCAGTATTAATCTACACCAATCCCTACTAATCCACACCAATCCCTACTAATCCATACCAATCCAAACTAGTCCATACTAATCCGTACTAATATTACAAATGTGAAAGTGACTGGACCACAATACCCGACATTAACGCGGACGAAATCCTGGAAAAAAGCTAGTTGCTTGGAATAAGGTAAGTTTAAGAAAAGCCAAATGAGGTTAAAAATAATAGATACATAACGATCGATCATTCTTCAGCAAGATAGCCATTTTGGACCGTTAGCGTAAGTATTAGAAAATCATGATTAGCATTACCAACTCCGGCTACAAGCTATATACGACCTGAAAACTCTTGTCTCTTTTGTTAGTTTTTAAGTTTAAAGTTCCCATAGGTGTCAACATAATTTGAGCCGAAGGACGTCCACTACTGGATGTACTACTCTGTCAAGAAAGTATCGGGAAAAGATCAATAATACACAAAATGTCTGTTATTCATCCAAATTTATTTTATCACCTTCAAAGTATGCTCCTTTAGAAACGATATACTTGCGCCAACGAATAATCCATTCATCAAAACATTTTTTAAACGCTGCTTCCTGAATTGAGTTCAGTTCTCGCCGCGAATTCTCCTTTATGTCTTCTATCGATCGAAAACGGGTGCCACGAAGTGGTAATTTGAGTTTAGGAAAAGGAAAAAAGTCAGCAGGAGCCATATCTGGTGAATATGGTGGTTGCTGGATGGTATTTGTTGAGTGTTTGGTCAAAAATTCGTTCACAATGATAGCCTTGTGCGAAGGCGCATTGTCGTGGTGCAAAATCCAAGAATTTTCTTTCCACAAATCTGGCCTTTTTCGTCGAATTTGATCTCTTAAACGCCGCATAACGCTCAAATAATATTCTTTATTTACCGTTAGACCTTCCGGTAAGAATTCAGAGTGCACAACACCGCGATAGTCAAAGAAAACAGTCAACAAGACTTTTGATCGACTTTGGCGTGGTTTTTTCGGTTTCGGATCAGTTGGAAGGCGCCACTCCGAAGCTTATTGACTAGTTTGCATGTCAAACTCGTAAACCCACGTCTCGTCACCAGTAACAATGCGTTTCATGAATGTTGGGTCCGAACTGACTCGTTCTAGCATGTCCTCAGCGACTTTCATGCGATTGAGTTTTTGGAGAAAATTCAGATCTTTTGGGACTAGCCGAGCAGCAACATGTTTCATACCCAAATGATTAGTTAAAATGGTACGGATCGACTCGTGAGATACAGAAAGTTCGGCGGCTATCTCTCTCAGAGTTGAATGGGGATTTTCAGTCACTATTTCCTTCACTTTTGCGATGTTAACTTCAGTTGCAGACGTTGACGGCCTACCAGAGCGAGGCAAATCTTCCATCACATCTCGACCGCTTTTGAACGCTTTGAACCACTCATAAGCACGATTTTTTGATAAAGTCGATTCACCGTAAGCCTTCTGTAACATTTTCAGTGACTCCGAACACGAAATTCCATTGGCGATGCAAAATTTAAGATAAACTCTTTGTTCGATATTTTTGTCCTTTATGAAATTCGCAATGCACACTATATATGATATTACTAAAACCAGTACTGTATTTAATATAAATAACAGATGCAACTCAAACTCCGCTCCAAAATGGAAAACAGTTGTGCCAATCTCACAACTACAAAAAAACAAAAATTTGAATTTGGAACCAACAAATCATCCATTCCCGATACTTTTTTGACTGAATGTATGCCTACCCCAAAGCGTCGCCACAACGACCAGTTCTATTCGTCTTATATCCATTGGATTCCCGCGACCTTCATCAGGTCATTGGTCCACCTTGTGGGAGAATCTAGTGGTAAGGAAACTTTTAAACATTGCCGCAGTCCTGAGTTCAATAACTTAAGGTCTCCCTAGCGGAGGAATCTAAAAAAGTAAAGTATGGTCTCATATATGAATAGCTTCAGTAAGTGTTGTTTAGTCTTAGAAATGGATCCGGCTGTTATAAATACAGCACGAGGCAGCATTCTCTTTAACAGCATTCTTATTACAAAGAATGATTAAATTATGATACTTAATTTTTTGCTCTGCTAGATAAAAGCCTTACCTATAGGAGTATTCCTCAAAGTGCATTACTTTTCTCACAAAAATACGGCATACTTTTGATGCGCTTGCTACAAATGTATTCCACACCATTTGGTGTACTTATAATATCAAATTAAAAATATTATAATTTTATTCTTTATTCGTCGAAACGCACCAACGATGAATCATAGGAAAAAGCACTGAATAAAAATAAATTATATTATTTAAAATGAAAAGAGGAAAGAAGAACAACCATAATGTTATACCATTTGGTCTGGGAGAGACCATCCCCCCCCCCCCCCCCCCTATATCTTACAAGCTCTCTTTGCGCCAGGTTTCCCCGGTCCAGATCGTCACTCTAGTGGTTTTTAGATCTGCCTCGGTGATGGCATTAAGATGGTATCGTACGAACAAGAAAGAGGGTAGGCCCTATAGACTCTATACATCCTTAGTTTCAGTATTGCAAAACCTGAAACAACTGTCTAGTATTTTTATGTAAAGAATCCATATACAATATTTCAAAACCATATCATGAAAAATCACATAGTTTCTTGATATGTGGTGGTTTTGCTATAGCTATTTGATGGCACCTATTGCCCACTATGACCTGTATTGTACTTAGTGTCGGTGTTGTCCAACTTCTTAAATACTGTCCTAAATATTTTTGGGAAATATATAACATTAAGTAAAAACTACTGGAATTCATTCAGTTACTGATTCTGAACAAACTATATTCAGGTTTTGCATAAACTAAAAATAATGTTTTATAGCTCCATCCCTTTAACAGTTCAGATTAGGTCGTCAAGTGGATCGCGTTAAGAGCTCGTGGTAAGACTTCCGTACCAGTTTAGCCTTATTGGTGTCCAACATTAGTAATGACAGTCTTGGAGCGTATTATTTTCTTTACTAAAGCAACGAATCCTTACTAATATTATAAAAGCGAAAGTGAGTTTGTTTGTTACGTCTTCACGTCTAAATGGCAAAACCGATTTTGATGAAACTTGGTATAGGATAGACCATGTCCTGGAATAGGACATAGGATACTTTTTATCCCGGAAATATGTTACCTTGGGATAATTTTCTGCTATCAAGCGGGCGAAGCCGCTGGGAGCAGCTAGTTGTTAATAAGTGTAAGTGATTGGATATTTTTCTTAGTATTTATTAGATTATTATTTTGTATTTTATTATTATAAATAACTTATTTTATATTTTTCTATTTGAAGTATTCGTTATTAGTTTATTGTGCAAACCTACCACAATGTTGTCTTTTTTAACCTAAAGGTTGACTGGTAGAAAATGCCTTGTTGCTTTAAGTCCGCCTATGTACCACTACTGTACATGAAGTTTAAATAAATAAACGATTTCAAACTGGGGACTTTTCTAACTCGTTATGCTTTCCACGGAATTTTCTCGACAAAACGAAGCCACTTGTAATCCAGGATTACCGTTTTTTGTTCTGTTATCCAGGCTTAGTCGCGTGTTGGAAAATTTTACCTGAATTACGGTAACAGAGTAAGTTCCTACCTAAACGCCATTTAGGAACTTAATTCTAAAACGTTCGCTATGGTTTTCGGAGCTTCTAGTAGTTAGTTTTAAATCATGTTTGGAATGAAAATAACGTAATTCAAAAAACTTGTAAATTCTGGTTATGTCTTAAACTAACCTTATTAAGACTATAGTCTGTCTAAAAAGTCAATCGACTTAATATATAATTAAGTATACAAAATTCTCAAGTCGATTGACTCTATGATAAATTTCTTAACAAAAAGGTAGCAAATATTTGACTAAAGGTAGTAAATAGTAGCAAATAGGTGCACATGGTCTCAAGGACATATCTCGTTTGGTCCAGCAATCCTGACGCTGACCCTTAGATATTGAACCAGTGCAGTTGACTACATCAGATTTCATTTTATCTTAATATTATTTTACCCAAGTCGTTTGACTTTTTAGACAGACTCTACTTTAATATCTTGTGGTAATAACACCAAATTATGAGTAAGAAAGAAATGCCTACGGAAGAGATCAATTTGAATTTACTTATTATACTATGCACATTTTGAAAACTTTGATGTTTATTTTCCACAACTTGCAATTTTTGAGTTAGGTCACTTTAATTCTGAAGGTGTGATATGTAAAAGCTATATCTTGATTATAAGGTAAGTTCATCTCTGAATATTTTTTATTACCTAGCAACTTCAAAGTAATGCCAGGACTTTAGGTTGTCAACTCATGAGTTTATTCTACTGAATGTTTCTATGAATGAGCTTTATGTTCAAGTAATTTTAAGTCGGCTATGACCTTTGTAATTGTAGGTTAAGAAATACAATCTAGTTTCTAAACAGTCCATTAAAGATAAAATAGGCACAAAGTTATCCAAAGTTCAAATTCTGGACCTAACAACGTTGGCCGTACTGAAATATTATTATAACGGATTAAGAAACTAAATTCCTTCATCAAAGCAGATAGTTAAGCAACAATGGCAGTAAACACATTTGATTCCCAACAATCTGCCGAGGTATTCCCCAAAAGGGGGCAGAAAACTTTGGGAATAGCTCAACTTGACGCATTCTCTATAACTTTTAGAGTTTCTCAAACTATTATGTGGTAGCCCCTTTATAGGAGCTGTGCGACGCTCAAGCTGTGTTTATGGTGAGTTTGGACAAGTTTTGGACAAAACAATGAAAGCCAACTGTTAAAATAATAAGAAACTTGAAGAAAATCATACAGCACAAAATAGACTCAAGACAAAAATCATTGTAAGACAGCGTACAATCTAGAAAACATAGTTTAAATTTCGAATTAAAGCTAAAAGAAAATTAGCAAAATCTGCCAAGGTAGTGCCAACTTATAAAAAAATGATCGATTTTTTTAAAAGTAACGCTTAGTTCTAGAATACCAAACCCAGAATATGGTCGTGAACATCAAAGTGATCTACCTAAAACGAAAATATTGAACTTTACTGTTCAGAATAACATAATTACAATACAAAAATAAATGTCACTGTAGGTAGGGATATATAGCGAGAGTTTTTCAAATTCAATGGTTGTTTTAGTTATATTATTCACATATTGATTCTTAGATCATCATTTTCCTAGTCTTTTTTCCCAGCTAGCTTTTTTTCCAATCCAATGATATCCTCCGCTCTTAGGCGGAGCGGGAGATAATGTCAGACTTTTAATGACTAAAAACCCACTTCGGTTCCTTGGTTACCTTTCGTACCGGGGCCGATTCCCAGCTAGCTTAAAGTCAGCGACACAATACTCCTTGGATAGACTGATGTTTAGACCACAAAATATACAGGTACAGTAGTCAATCTACATACAAAGCGCGCTCGAGCAACGCTCACATAGACACTGCTCACGGACACGATATCTCGGTAGCGTCTAAGCCCACTCGTCGGACAGTCCTGGCTCAAATGCTCATTAGTGTGCGTCCACCGAGCGTAGGTATAAAAAGTGGAGAACATACATGAGATGGTCTTCTGTGCCTAACTATTTTATGGTTAGACACCCAACAACAGCAAAATATCAATGTTCTATGAATGAACTGGGAGCAACGGCTTAGTGTGCATTTCGAAGCAAGGGGTATCAGTAATGTCTTGGATAAACCTAAAAAAGCATGTAATGATTTGAAAACATTCACATTGGAATTTAGCTAAGTCTTAATTGTATGTAGTGAGCGGTGAGTGCAGATGAGCAAAAATAAAAGTCACTATGTTGCTAGTCGGCGAGTCATGGGTAGCTCGCTGTCCGATCGTCCGGTAACTGTCCGGACCGAGCCCAAGACGTCGACGGCGCGCACTGTTCCCGCGCGCCTCAAGGAGTTTTCAGCTGGGTCGAAGCCTACTGGGGCCAGGGTTATCTGAAAGGAAACTCGAGCCCCGGTATGAAGGCTAGAAGGAACGGGGTGGGGTTTTTAGTCAGTAAGAGTCTGACACTATCTCCCGCTCCACCCAAGAGCGGATTTTGTCATAAGATGATTAACCCCATCGACGAAAAAAAAAAACTATGTTTCTAGTACTCACGGTTTGCTTGCACTAGGTCCGTCACAATACACATAACACAAAAGGAGTACATGAAGTAGACAGAAACACGCAATAGTCACAGCACAAAGCAATAGCTCACATGAAAACAATAGCGTAACATATATTTTCGAGTACGATCGATGCGCAGGCGCAAGCGGTAAGCGGCGAATTCTATGTCCGACTGACTACCCTCACGTCTCAAAAAGTTGAGGTTGAGCGGGGACGCTCAACCGCCGCGCACGCTGGCCCGCGGGCTGGGGTGTACCGATTCCCCTAACAGTATAATGTTAAACATTATGAATGCCGTGAATGTAGTGTACTGTTATGTTATACTATAATAATAAACGTACACGATAATAATATTACTGTGGCTGTATTAATGTTGTGTTTTAATTGTAGTGTCTTGTGTGAGTTTATTATAAACGGAAATAAACTACATGGTAGGTGTGACGTACTAATAAAGGGCAAGTGACGTATACACGTGGACGGTACAGAAGGGGCATTACTTGCTCAACCGTCAGCGGATGCGCACGTGTTTACGGCAGCTTGGTGAACCCATTGTGAGTGACTTTTATTTATCAACCTAGCAGCAACCGTTGACACCAATGAATGAATGTGAAATGTCAACTCAGGCATGATATCGATACACTTGCTACCAAATAGTGCATAAACATTAATTAAATGTGTTACATCGGCAGTCTAATGGAACTCAAAGTGACTACCTACCTACTCTGTACAAAGACTTCTCTAAACTAAAAGGACTTGTATTCAAGCCAAAAAAAAAAAAAAAACTGGATGTGAAATTGAAACCAATTTCTTAGTGCAGGCAGATAGATAAATTCCTTCTTGTACACCAAAAATAAAAATAAATACATAAGAAAATTAAAATTAATTAGGTGTCATGAGCAGCAAATAATCTGGCCCGCTTTCAATAATTGCCCTTCAAACCAAAATATGAGACAGAAAAATGGTATACGGAAAACAAAAAAAAAACGTCAGAAAAAAGACCGAGCCCAAGACGTCGACGGCGCGCACTGTTCCTGCGCGCCTCAAGGAGTTGTCAGCAACAGGAAGAGCCCAGCTGGGTCGAAGCCAAGCCTATAAGCACTGGGGCCAGGGTTTTCCGAAAGGAAGCTTGAGCCCCGGTATGAAGAGGCTAGAAGGAACGGGGTGGGTTTTTAGTCAGTAAGAGTCTGACACTATCTTCCACTCCACCCACGAGCAGGGATGACTTTTGATTTTTCTTTGGATGATTTTTGCCCACCGTAAAAAAAAACCCGCTTTCAATAATTGTTCTGCAAACAAAAATATGAGAAAGAAAAATGGTATACGGAAAACAAAAATAAAATGTATCCTACATTTAAAACCAGTATAACCAACCGAACGAACAAAATCCTATAGGATCAAATAAAATCGCATGAATATCAAATTCCAAAAGCAAGCAAAGTCCCGAGTCAATGCCAGTCGGAAACTAATAGGAAGCGGCGGCAGGCTAAATGGGGACCACGTATTGAAAATAGTAAAATCGGTCAGATGCACTCGATATGAAAGGCGATCGTCAATGCCTGATTAAAGACGTGAGCGATGTGTAATGTGGCGTTTTGTGGTGAAAGAGAGGAAATATGGCATTAGTAAGTGTAGATTTGAATAATGGTTTTGCACACTGGATTCGATGGTCGATTAAGTGAACATAGATTTTTATTTTACAAAGAGTAAAAATTCAACTATTAGGTTCTACTTAGCGATGGCTTAGAGTGCATATCTCGTAATTACGAATTACGTAACTTTTCAGGAGGCACAAAGACCAAATTAGATTCTATATTCTTTATTTTACGCAAACAATTAATATACACAGTTTGTAAAAGTACAGTTGATGTACATTAGCGAGCTTAACCCACAACTGGGTTTGGGTGGGTTTTTGGGGTTGGGTGGATCTTTATTATAATTAAAATTTAAATGTGCTTCTCTTTAATTCATGAATCCCCAAGCGACCACCGGTGGCCGCGCATCTATTGTCTTACTATTGTGTCTCTAATTGACGGTATCTGAAGGGTTAAAGATATTGACTTATTTCATACATTACATACATTTCTTGGAATTTAAAAAAATGGAAACCTAATTCAGGCACTAGTCTTTCACTTAGTTATACCGCTGTAGATAAATTGTAAAATGTTAAAACATTAAGTAACTATGTGATGAGAAAATAAACGTTTTATATTATTATTACTTATTTTTCTTGTTTTTAAATTTTTCTACATGTTTTGACCCGTCTTCGCGAGGGTATCACACCAAACTCACTCAAGCAAGGTATGCGTTCAACATCGTTAATGGTGCTAGAGCTATCATATTAAAATTTTGCTTGGTAAAAGAGGTGGGATACGAGCTTTTTTTCCAGAAATATAATTAAAAAAATACCTAAAATTACAAACCCGAGGTTTTCAGTCTAAGCCGTCACTAGGCACTCAGGTCAGTAAATATATTTTAATTATTAATTTATTTTAAATACCAGATTCATTTATTTTGTTAAAGTTGCCAAAAAATAAAAGGCTTGTCCGGTGTAGCGTAGCTACTACTATACCAGACCCCTAATTATTACTTAATTGTTTCTTTCAGTTTTGTTAAAAGTTACATTCTAGGGTCTTTCTGAAATGTCAAAACGGGCCTATTATTTTTTAACGAGTTTAGTAGAGTACTTCAAATTATGTTAATTACTTTGCACAAAGATTCACTATAAATAAATACATCATCATTTCAACCACAACACGTCCACTGGCCTCCCCCAAGTGTCTCCACTATGAACGGTTCTGTGCGTCTCGCATTTATCGAATTCCCACGACCCTTACCAGGATCTTCCAATACGCGATCACCGTTTCAGCCCTTTCAGCCTCAACGACCATCTATTCTGCGAGAATATGCCAGGAAACTCCGAGCATAGCCATTGTCATTGCCCTTTGGGTGACTTTAAGCCTTGTGATGAGGCACATTTTTCTTGTGAAACTGATGGTATATTGGGTGGGAAAAATACGGCGCCTAGACTAGCGCTTGACAACTATCTTACCTGGTGGAAAGGGACGGTTTGATCGACGATGGAGCGCGCTTACCTAGAAGTAACCTATTATTTTATTATTACTCTTGCCTTGAATACTTCTAGAGTACTAAGATAATATACATATGTATGCCTACACGTGTAGGAACCAGGGGCGTAGCTACCGCCCTATCTGCCGTATCAATTATACGGGGCCCCCAGGCTACAGGGGCCCTGACTTAGGCCAAAATTTGTAACATATTGTCCATAATCTTAAATTGTCATGGACAGGAATGAATGAATATTGACTATTACTATACTATACTATACTATTATTATACTCTGTAAATAGCTTTCAGCACGCTCCTTTCTTTTTAGCATTTTCTACATACAAAACGACAATAAAAACTCAACCAATTTTAGTAGGTACGTCCTACTAAGTGATCCATAAAATAAGCTAATTTTTAATTTTAAGACCTCTAAAGGCACTATTTCTATATTAATAGAAGCTATTTCGTACAAAAAAAAAAACACCTATCAAATATATTTGATACGGGGCCCCTGAGGGCCCAGCTACGCCTCTGGTAGGAACGTGAGTACCTACTCATATATAACATTATAAATGAGGTCACAGCTGTTTAGACAGGAATAAGCCGACCCTAAGAGTATACAAGACAATGGCTGTAAATAAGGCGTATTTAATTTTGACATGTTGAAACGAGTCAATCATTTCTGACATGAGCTCTTTAAAGTACTTAGTTGAAACTGAGTTCTGACAACAAACAAATACATTTTCGCATTTATAATACATAATACTATCTGCTACCAGTGACTTCGCCCACGTTATACTAGAAAAATATCCCAAGGAAACATATATCATGAAAAGTATCATCATCATTTCAGCTGAAAGACGTCTACTATGGGACATAGTAGACACGTAGTCACCCAAGTGTCGCCACGGGCTTGCGGACGGCGAGCTATGGGTAGCTCGCTGTCCAATCGTCCGGTAATGGACCGAGTCCAAGACGTCGACGGCGCGCACTGTTCCCGCGCGCCTCAAGGAGTTGTTAGCAGCAGGAGGGGCCCAGCTGGGTATGAAGGCTAGAAGGAACGGCGCGGGGTTTTTAGTCAGTAAGAGTCTGACACTGTCTCCCGCTCCACCCAAGAGCGGGTTTCGTCAAAGATGATTTTCTACGTCGACAAAAAAATACCCAAGTGTCGCCACAATGGACAGCCTTTACCAGGTCATCGGTCCGTCTTGTAGGAGACCTTCCAAAGCTGCGTCTTCTGGTACGCGATCGCCAGAACCTTTTGACTCCAACGGTCATATGTTCTGCGAGCAATGTGCCCTGCCTAGTGCCACTTAAGTTTGACGATACTTCGTGTTATGTCGGCAACCTTGGTTCTCCTGCAGATATCTTCATTCCTGATTCGATTACGCAAGGAATCATTGAGCATAGCCATTTCTATTATATAATCGGTTAACTATTATCGAAAGATGAATACTAGATACATTCATTGATTGTTAGGCGGTACAAAGTTCGCCAGGTCAGCTAATATGCAAATGCCTACAGGGGCCAGGGTTATCCGAAAGGAAACTCGAGCCCCGGTATGAAGAGGCTAGAAGGAACGGGGTGGGTTTTTAGTCAGTAAGAGTCTGACACTATCTCTCGCTCCACCCAAGAGCGGGGTTATCATTGGATGATTTTTCCCATCGAAAAAAAAAAGCTAATATGCAAATAGCATAGCATAGTCTTATAATGTTCCCACTGCTGTGACTCAGGTCTCCTCTCTAGGAGATGGACAAATGAGGACAATGGGGGGTATACAGCACCGTGTGACGCTGTAGTCTCGGCAGGTGAGCGTTCGGCCGTTTGGCTCGGAAGTGGCGCATTGTTAACATTGAATGTACTTATAATTTGTAAATACTTTTTGGCCATTCTGGCAAATAAAATGTTTTTCTTTTTTTTCTTGTATACAAATAAATAGTTAGAATTAGGATAATTATAACAAGCGCATGTCCAAGAATTTTTACCTACAAAGCCTTTCAATACTTTGCCCACACCATTGCGCTAGGCTAAATTTACGAGCAAGCTCCAACACCCTTTTAACAGCATTCCCGCTAATGTTAGCGCATTAGGTCTGTCTATTCTACTGATTGTTTGGAGGCCTTGCAAAAAACAAAAGAACTCGCAATCTTACTAAGTGTGAGAGTGTTTGGAAAAGTAGATGTGGGAGTAAATTGTTTTATAGATGGATATTGGATTGAAGATTTTTGTGTGGAGTTTTTGTATGTTGTCTACTTTTCCTAGCATAGTATAACCAGCTTTTTAATGTTCTCACTGCTGGGACCCAATATTCCTCTCTAGGAGAGGGAATGAGCCGTAATACAACACGCGAGTCTAGTGCGAGTTTGTGAATATCACATGTCTTCAAATTTTTCGTTTTCGGATATACCGGTGTCCTTACGTTGTTTTCTTAAATCCGGTTGTCTTAAATAACGGATAAGCAATTCTTTTTTAACTAGCGTAAAATGCTACTTGGTATTAATAATTATATTCCAAAATAATAATAATATTTCACAACTTTTCACACAACGCCATCTAGTCCCAAACTAAGCAGAGCTTGTGCTATGAGTATTAGACAACTGATAAACATACCTATATATTTCTAAATATCTACGCATTATAGAAAAAAAAATATCGTGCCTACCGTTACTGCTCGGGAGTATATTCCCTTGAGACAATTGTCTACTTTCCCGCAGACAACGCTACTGACAGCAGCTAGTAAATAATTACCACAAAACCACTAATCTTCATTCTTCTTCTTCTTCTTAGTGAAACTAGTTAAACTTTACCACTATATATTTGTGTAGATCAGTAAATGTTGAAAAGCTTACCCAGAATTATTCATTGTTAGCACTTAAAAAAGTGTCAAGCATAAATAATTCATATTCGTTAGTGAATATTGCAAATTTATGCCATAAATTAAACTATTATTAAAATAAACTTGTCTGTCTAGTTTGCTAGGAATAGAACCAATTAATCCTCGTTTGTGACTAAAAGCTATTTACATAGCAAAAGGTTTGCCTACGGTTTTCCACGAAAATTTATAGTTTTTTTTTATATATTTGTATTTGTCACGTTAGTTAGATTTCAATAGTTATCTAAACTAATTATAAAGAGGAAAGTTTTGATTTTTTAGTATGTTATTAAAATCATAGCACGAAAATGTTCTACATGCAGATCCTTTTATAAATGAGACACGATAATTTGATTTGGCTCTCAAAAAAAATGTGGAGTGAAATTCAAAATTCGAACAATGTTCTTTTTACTTTTAAATAACTAAAGTTTTCAAAATAAATACAAGTGGCCAGTGCCTTATACCTTAAAACTATTTTCTCAAAACTTTCTTAGTGACCTGGTAGGTACATAACTGAAATCAATCAATAAAATACAATAATCATCTGATTGTCTCCTTTTTATCTAGCTACATCTACCTAACCAAATCAACCTCTCTAAATTGCCAGACCCATCACCCCGAATGCTAAAACATTAACAGGAGCAATCGTAACGACCCTAAGTCCAAAAGGGGCTCGGGCGTCAGGAGAGGGGAGTCCGAGAGAGTGCTTCCAACAATTTGCATTTATTTACAGCTTTCACAGGTAAGGAACGAAACAAAAGGTTGGAAGTTTTTGTGGAGTCAGAACGGCCGTGCTATCGTAAATTTTATTTTGTTTATGCTTTTCTGGTTTTGTGATAAGCGTGATAGGGGGAGTTATGGTTTTGAAGGTTTGAAGGTCGGGGTGTATGGGGTAGAGAGGTGGTTGTAGTATATGAGTAGGTTAGGTGAGGTGCCATGATTTTAGGCTACGTAGAAATTTTACTGACTGAGGGCTTAAGAAATGAATACTGTGATATTTGATATTCCTGATGGTACGGCTTCATATTGTTGAACCTGTCTCATTGATCTGGTTGCGCTTGTGACCAAGCGCGATTGTTGAAGTCCTTGGTTCCTACGTTTGACAAAACTCCTGTAAGTTTTTTCTAATAAGAATTACTCCGTAACAGCTCGGCGTTTGGAAGTTGGTGGTGTGACACTCCTGTGCATCGTGTACGCACTAAACATTTGTACTGTATAAAATTATAATATAATATTCCACAACTATCACACAACGCTGCCTAGTCTCAAACTAAGCAGAGCTTGTGTTATGAGTACTAGACAACTGATAAAAATACTTGTATATTTCTAAATACATACACATGTAGATAAATTACACCCAGACACAGAACAATGATCGTGCCCAATACACAAACATTTGCCCTGGGTGGGAATCGAACCCACGACCTCAGGCATAGTAGTCAGGGTCATTAACCACTAGATCAACAGGCCTGTCAATATTAAATCAAATGTCTTGTGTATTTTTATAATTTATATTTAAATTAACCGTTATGTTCGGAATATCTACCTATTTATTCTGTATTATATGTATATGTATTTACAAAAAAAAAGGTCAAAACTAAATCCTCCATCACGCACCCATAAAGAGTTAAGTTACAAAAACTTCCATGATTGCCTTTCCGTGGTTAAAGCCACACGCTGTACCCACCATTTTACTACAACTTATTGTTCAAATTACTTGAAATCAACGCTCTTAACTTTAAGTACTTGAAACCATTTTGCCTTGTTGCTTTCAAGTTGAGGATTAAAAGCGTTAAATGTGAAGTTAATAACACTTGAAACGGTAAGAATATTTGGAGTAACTTAAAAAATGTAGTACAAACAACGTGCCCCAGTTTGGACACGTTATTTGGGTAATATTTTGTTTTAAAGGGTGTAAGAGCTCAGACACATAAACACGTTACGACGACGCAACGTGCCAAGTTGCACGGCACGTCGTCGTGACGTAATATACATATAATATATAATATATTCCACAACTATCACACAACGCCGTCTAGTTCCAAGCTAAGCAGAGCTTGTGTAATGGGTACTAGACAACTGATAAACATATTTATATATTTCTAAATAAATACATAGTATAGATAAATTACACCCAGACACAGAACAAATGATCGTGCTCATCACATAAACATTTGTCCTGGGTGGGAATCGAACCCACGACCTCCGGCATAGCAGTCAGGGTCACTAACCACTTGACCGACAAGCCAGTCAAAATAAAAATCAGCAAAATCACACGGTGCACTATATTTCTACTCGAAGTGACTCCCGTTATTTATGACTGAAAGATATGGATGGAACCCGTATTTTCTTTGTATTTGTTTCGTCTTTATCCGTCTTCTTAATATTAGCAGTAGAAGAACACGTCTAGTGTGGTCCATTTCTTGAAATTAACTGCGGTAATTCTACAAATACGTCACCGTCAATACGACGTCGTTCAACGTGGCACGTCGTGTTGCTGTGTCGTGCCACGTTGCGTCGTCTTAAAGTGTTTATGTGTTTTAGGCCTTAAGAGCGTCCTTCTCCACTCGCTTATCGTAAACATCGAAAATGGTTTAAAAGCTTGTTACTTCAACGCCATGTAATCCAACGCCATGCTTGACGAAAAGGCAACGCAAAAAAAGAGAGATATCGCCTGGAAACTCTGTTAGTATTCGGTAATTCCGAGATTTACTCGAAAATTTCACAAAACTTGCTCCAGGAAATAGCTGTTTTTTTAAAACCCTTAAAAGTTTTTGGAAAAAGTTGTCACCATTTAGAATCTTAATAAAATTTGCAAGGTCTCTAGAGGATAACTTTTTTGACTTTTTTAATTTTTAGGCAAATTATGAAGTGTCAAAGTTCATACAAAATAGGACATTTTCAGAGGTTTTTACTGGATTAGTTTTACACAAATTTAGAAATTGGTTTCTTAAGAAACCTAGATAATATCCACAAGATACTGTGTTTCCAAAATATCTAATGAAAAGTGTGTAATAACGTCATAATCAGTTATGAGCGGTTGTATGAAAAACAGTGAAAATGTGAGTCGTGATGCGCCACCTTAAAGCTCAAGTTAGTTTCCATTTATATGTCATCATCGTCGTTGTTTCAACTGAAGGAAGTCCTCTGTTGAACATAGACCTCCTCAAGAGTCGCCACAATAAACAGTCCCGTTTGTCTCGCATGCATCGGATTCCCACAACACTTACCAGATCCTTAGTCCACCTTGAAGGAGGCCTTCCAACGCTGCGTCTAGCGGTACGCAGTCACCATTCCGGATCGTTTCAGTTCCAACAGCCGTCTGTTCTGTGAGCAATGTGCCCTACCCACTGCCACATAATTTGGTTTACCGATTCTTCGGGCTATTCCGGTAACCTTTGTTTTTCCTACGGATATGTTCATTATTGATTCGCTTACGCAGGAAGGTTTCTATGTAGAGTTTACGATATTACTCTCTGTTTTTAGTGCAATCGTGTAAAAATGTTATCCATTTCGTAGATATCTCCTCTCTTCCCGGTTCGAAAAATGAAAAGTAACCACAATTACTTGTTACAACATAAGCTAACCACAAGTGAAAGTCAAACCTTGTTAAATTCGGTCCAACCACTTAAGAGATTAGCCATCTAATAAACAAGCAGGCAAACCAACAAGACGAACGAGATAGAGAATATAAAAAAAAAAAAAATTATATACAGACTTTTTTTTTTTTTTTGTCGACGGGGAAAATCATCTTTGACGAAACCCGCTCTTGGGTGGAGCGGGAGACAGTGTCAGACTCTTACTGACTAAAAACCCCGCGCCGTTCCTTCTAGCCTTCATACCGGGGCACGAGCTCCCTTTCGGACAACCCTGTCCCCAGTAGGCTTCGACCCAGCTGGGCCCCTCCTGCTGCTGACAACTCCTTGAGGCGCGCGGGAACAGTGCGCGCCGTCGACGTCTTGGACTCGGTCCATTACCGGACGATCGGACAGCGAGCTACCCATGGCTCGCCGTCCGCGAGTCCGCGTCTACGGTGGCCGGAAATCGGGATCGGAATCCCGGCGGCGGCGGCGAGGGCGCCGTTGCCTGATGCGGTCGGCCTCCTCCTTTGCAAGCATTACTGCTTCGCAGAAGGAGGCGACCGCCTGCCATTCCTCCTCGCTCCGGACCATGGCCTCGACCAGGGCCCGGCGCGAGAGGTCTCCGCCGCCGATCGCCCCCACGAGGGCACGGCGATGCTCCGCCCAGGCAGGGCACACCTCGACGGTGTGCTCCACCGTGTCCTCCGGGCGTTGCGCACAGTGGCGACACCCGGGCGTCTCTTCCGCTTGAATCCGATGCAGGAACCTCCCGAACTTGCCATGTCCGGTGAGGACCTGCGTCATGCGGAAGGTAAGGACGCCGTGAGGTCTTTCCAGCCACGCCTCAAAGAGGGGACTTACCGCCATAATCGTGGCGTGCCCAATTATATACAGACTGCTAATAACTCGAGTTTTGTTCAAATTACTGTCATACCTATACATTTCTTAAAAGTAGTTAGTACAAGACATTTTACACTATGAATGAGAAAACTTGTAGGCAAGATAAATACCTAGACAGGAAAAGGGAACTCTTCCTGTCTAGGTATTTATCTTGCCTTCTTCTAATTCTTCCCCTAAAAACCTTTAACAAAGCCCTCAATGTGTGTGAAGATAATTCCAGACGCGCACAACACCAACGGTAAAAGATCCATTGTAGTGACTTGAAGAGCGGGTAGGAAAAGAAAGGAGAAGAGAAGATGATGAGCGACAAGGCTTTCCTCTCGGGACAGGATACTCAAAGTATTCCCGTAGATACAATGGGGTGTTTCTTTTGTAGGTGGGAAATCATCCAGTGACTTTTCCCACTCGTGGGCGGAGCGGGAACGTGTGTCAGTGTGTCTTTTACTGACTAAAACCTACTCCTATTCCTTCGTTGTCTTCATTCCAAGGCCCCGCGGTTCCATTCGTACAAATCATATGTTTCGACCTGGCTGGGCCCCTACGGTATGCAGACATTGGTCGAGAGCTCGGTCCGGACGGTTAACGGAGAACCGGACGGCGAGGCACGCATTGCTCGCCGTCCGCAAGCCGACGACTACGATAGCTGGAAATCCGGGATTACGGCGCGTGGCAGCTGGGGCGTGAGGGCAGTACCCTCGCGCATGCAGCCCCTTCCTTTGCTAGCATTACTGCTTTGCAGAACTAGGAGCCTCCTCGCTCCAGACCATGGCCTGTACCTGGGCCCGACGTGAGAATAAAAGGGGGAGTTGGGTTTGGGTTTTCTTAGAATAACTTTCAACTTTCAAACAGGCAAAGCCGTTGGCTGAAATCAGTGATGGCAGTAATATCATAATCTGTGTATTAGCAACACAGTGTATGCTTGTTGGCAGCGCAACGCGCACGTAACGTTTACATCGCTTTAATGTGTGCTGTAACGTGATATCGCCACGCAATCGCTGGCATTCGCGGTAAGGAAATTAGATTGGATAGTACGCCACAGTAGTATCACAAAATAGATAGGTACAGAAGACAATCTCATGAATGTACTTCACTTTTTATACCTACCCTCGGTGGACGCACACTAATGAACGTTTAAGCCGGAACTGTTCGACGAGTGGGCCGAGACGCTACCGAGATATCGTGTCCGTGAGCGGTGTCTATGTGTGCGTTGCTGGAGCGCGCTTTGTATGTAGATTGACTTCTGTACCTATATATTTTGTGGTAAAAACAAATCGCTAACCGTACGTTTGGTTTCAACAACACTGATTATTTTATTCGAAATTTAAAATAAACCAACCTCTTAAATAATTGCCTCTATGGTCCGGACTAAACGTTTCGCATTGTCGGAATTTTGAAGGAGTTAAATAACAAACACGGTCACTGGCCTGTTGGTCTAGTGATAAGTGGCCCTGACGGCTATGCCGAAGGTCGTAGGTTCGTTTCTCACCCAGAAAAAATATTTGTGTGATGAGCACGATCATTTGTTCCGTGTCTGAGTGTAATTAACTATAATATGTATGTATTTAAAAATACATAACGTACTTAAAAGAAATAGGTTAGGTAGGCTAAACTATGTTTATCAATTATCTAGTACTCATAGCATAATCTCTGCTTAGCTTAGGATTTGACGGCTTTGTGTGATAGTTTTGGGTTATTTGCCACGAGATTTTCATATATTAAGAGAATAAATTTTCATGTAATTATTATTCCTTTTTCCTTATACCAAAAAAATCCTTCTCAAAATCATAAATACCTATCACTGATGCTATACATAATCGGTTGATGCAAGTTCACGCTCCAGGTTTCCACACAAATAGAATATATCGCTCGGAGAATAGCCCGGAGCTCCTCAAATGTATTGACGTTGCCAGTTGCATGATTTGTATGGAGATTCGAGCTAGAAATTGTTGGATATAGCTCCAGTCAACATGGGCTTTCCTATGGTCGGTACAATGCACATTTATAAGAGATTGTGCTATAAATATTTATGGTTTGGTAGACGGCTTTTGGTACAGTGAAGCGGTTAGAGTCTTCAACTGAGCTTCAGTCATTTATTCGTCGTCTTCATTTCAATATACAACATAATTTTTAGTTTAATTGAACATAGTTCGCTCAGAATCAGTAACTGAATGAATTCCAATAGTTTTTCACCGTGTTTTCCAAAAATATTTAAAAAGGTCACAAGTTGGACACCACCATAGCGATCATAGCGGGCATTAGGTGCTAGCAAACAGCTGGGTGCAAGTGAAAATAATAATAATAAATAAATAATAACGGCAACAAAGTAGGCACTAATATATCTAGAACCGCCATAATTAGGATAGGTACTGAATAGTAAAACAGTTAATCTGTTTCGTCATTGAATTTTATATCATCAACTGTTTCAGTTCGCAAAACTTTCTCTTATCATCTCGAGTCACATTACAACGTGAAACAAATCGCTTGAACGTTTAATGCACAGTTAATTAAGTCCAAGGTCGCAGCAATTACGCTAACAATCTTCAAAATTACCTTTCAACAAATCTCTACCAAACTTCACCCAGAACGAACCACCAATTAACTCAACCAAAATCCTTTTCAGTCCAATAAAAATAAAATTCATTGACCGTCACTGTCACGGTCGAACTCGACGCCATTTTGGCGAGCACGCTTATTAGCCGTGATTAAAATGGCCGTTCAAGCCGCGTGCGTGATGTCGACTAATGACTATTAGGAACCTTTATACTGGTAGCGTGGCGGACGGGATTATGGGCACGTGATCACGATTAGAAGGAACTTATAGACGGGTTGATGCCTGTATTTTTGTCGGGGATTATTAATTTGTGTTTTTGTTTTCGGAATATCACAATTAACTGTCAATTAAGGCCTACTCGGACGTACAAACGTTTTCATCCTAAAGAGCTTCGCATCAAATACTTTCATCGATTGTGCAACTGTGAATCTTCAAAATGTTTCGACAATCCTCAATGAAAGCTCTTTGAACGTTTAGTGGTACAGGGTAGAGTAGAGGACGTTCTCGCCGTCGATCACCTACCAAATAGACAGACTTCATCAACTTGTCTTCTAAGTGGTCCCTTATTGAATGCACACGCAATGCCACGAATAGAGAGAGATGGAGAAGTCTCAGCAAAAGCTGCAACCAAACTACCAGACGATCCATGACTACGACCACTCTGCCAGGTAACTACGACTGAGAAGTACTCGAACTCGTAGCTTCATAGACGCATATTCTCCATTTTATGCTTGTTGTACGCTTGAGTGAAGCTTACAAGCAACATAATACCGTTGTACAAATATTGTTGACAGAGTTTCATAGTTTTGTATGGAAGCTTAAAACAGACGTACACCAAACGTATAAAGATAATTACGCGTCTATGAAGCTACGCATCCGTATAATGCTCAAGTAAAACCGAAGCAACGTACTCCATTTAAGAGGACCACAGAACCTAAAGTGCAGTCACACACAAACAGACGTAAATAATCTGAAAATAATTGCTGAGGAACAAGAAAAGCACATTACTCGCAAAACAGGCCGTTGGGGCTGAAAGGTTCTGGAATGGTGACTGCGTACCGGAAGCCGCAGCTTTGGAAGGCCTCTTACAAGGCGAACTGATGACCTGGCAAAGGTTGCGGGAATCCGATGGATGTGAGACACACAAGATTATTCATTGTGGCAAAAATTGGAGGAGGCCTATGTCCAACAGAGGACGTCCATCCATTGTATTGCCACAACCTTCACCAGGTCGTCAGTCCACCTTGTAGAAGGAATTAATGATAATTAGAAATGAAGATATCCGCAGGAGCCGTAAAGTTGCCGACATAGCACGAAGAATCGCCAAACTTGGCAGTAGACACATTGCTAGCAAAAAAAAAAATGATTTCATAATAATTCATACGCATTTTGTTGGTACTTGTGATCCTAATTTCTAACCCACTTACGCTGAACACTCCACCCGTTCCATGTCACTTCCCTATCTGGAAATCAAAACAAAAAGCAATAAAGCCATTCGGTTCATTTCTCCCCTTACTAGTTAATAGTTCGAACGAAATATTCGTATCAGAAACAGGGTGAATTCGGGAAACCCGGTCCACTAGAGTGTACAGCGAAAAGTTCTGCCATCTCAAGCCAAAATGGGAATATCTAAAAAATTTGAAAATTCTGTTTTTTTTTAGCCTAAGTAAAACATCAACATTAAAATCTCATGAATTTATTAGAGCATTCAAAAATAACAAATTGTTCAACGAGTTCTTATTATTCACACATTTCACATTCTTTAAAAAAAAAAATCATTGGCTCACTCTAGGAATTTTTACTTTTGTACTGTGAGTGCGTTTACAAACAAGTAGTTCACATACACAGGATACCCAGACCTGATCTGGATCAACAATCTGAAGGGTTACAAATAATTATCGGTTTTTAGATTTTTAGTCAGGATTTTTTATTTAAAATATACCGCATGCAATTTTTAAAACATCATTAACTAATTCATTTAAAGCACACTTAAAAAAAAAACCCGTAACTGAATAAAACTTACTATAAATAAAGTAAAACTTGGTGTCGAAAAAACTCCTCCGCATCGCTGTCGACTGGTAATGTGACCAAATGACTGGCGACATTACCACGCTGTATGGCAATGCTTATCTTCTATTCAAGGTAAAAGTCAGCCCTTGGGTCACGCGAAGTGTCAACAAGGCGATTATGAACTTATTTTATAAAAGAAAAATAACCTTACTCTGTTTGTTTAGAAACTATTTCATACCCGGCCACTTTATGAAACTTAATGAAAGTTGGAAATAAATATAAAAAAATAACTCTACAGAGAAACATTTATTGAGAATTAACAAAATATGTGTACATAAATAGACTTAATATTATTAGTAAAATGGGAAAAAAAGAGCTAAAAAAGCTAGGTTCTAACTTGGAAAAGAATTTTCCAATACTTTTTACCAACATACCACGTGGGCAAAATTGCGAGTAGAATGTAATTAAAAAATACATTGTTTTTAGAATGTTTAGAATTCAATGGTAACATTTTATATGTTATTAACTTACTCACTTATTTATGTTGTAAATAGTTTTCTATTTTTGTTTTTTATACTATTGCGTGTGTTTGAATTCGTTTGCTCCGTCGGAATTGAACTCGTTACTTTTTTTAGGTGAAAAATCATCCAATGACATCTCCCGCCCTTGGGAGGAGCAAGAGTGCGTGTCAGACTTTACTGACTAAAACCCACTCCTGTTCTCCTGTTTTTGCCTTTTTTCCCACCCCAGTATTCTCCTTCATACAACCCATGGCCCCATTAGGCTTCAACCCTGCGCGCGTGGAGCACTACGCGCCCTCGATGACTTGAGTTTGGTCCGAATGGTTACCGGATGATTGGACGTCGACCTACCCATTACTCGTTGTCCGCAAGCCCGCGCCTCCGTTGACTAGAAATCGGGATTTTTCCTTTCGCACGAATCTGGTGCAGGAACCCCCCGAACTTACCATGTCCAGTGAGAACCTATGCCATGCGGAAAGTAAGGACGCCGTAACGTTATCCCAGCTATTCCTCAAAGATGAGACTTCCCGCTATAATTTTACTATGGTATACTCTCGTCACTTAAGCATCATTGGAAGACTAGCGTCAGAACACATCTGTCTGACAGCAATAATCCAGTTTTGGCGCTGCCGTGTGACACATTTGATTATTTTTTGTTTCTTTATTATATTTAACTATGTGTACCTGATAACTGTTACCAAATAAATTATAGTTAAGACAATCATTAAAAAAAAAATCAAAACTTTCTTTTCTTGAGTTACCGCCGTGTGGCTTTCGAAGGCAGAGTTTTAGTCCGCGAATCGAGAGTTCGAGCCAATTTGCATCTATTACGAAACGTGGGGGTCTTCCTATTTACATGAACGAATGTGTGGGAACGTATTTTAGATCGTTCCCAGTGTTAAGTGAAATGAGGACGCCGAAATGCGTTTACGTGTGCTCGAAATTAGCGAAGAATTGCCGAACGGGTGGTGTTTGTGTACCTCGAGGGTGCTTTGTGTCCAAAACGTGCGGATGGATCTCGGAATGCTATTCTTGCTTTTACGAGGTAAATTAGGTTTCGTGGGTAATTTCGTGCAGTTGTTTTTTTAACGAGTTGTAATTATTGGAATTTTACACGCCAAAATTAAACGTATATTGCTAAGTATATCGTTAAAAAATGTCCTTGAATTTAAATGTAAACAGTACAAAAATAGGCATCTCTCTCTGTAGTAAACTAATTAGTTTGCTGTATTAATTAACTGTTCGATAATTTATAAACGGTAAAGTGACACAAAAATAAAACAGTCATAGAAATAACACTATATTGGATATATAGTCTAAGTGAATATCCTAGAACGGTCCTTGTGGCGTTGGACCGTTCATTGTGGCGGCACTTGGGAGAGGCCTATGTCCAACAGTGGTGATGAATATCCTTTAATAGTTGCTTTCAATCACTCTCCATTAAAGCAGATATACTATCGTAACTTCCTGTCCCTGTTGTTGTGTTGTGTGTTCCTGTTGTCTGCAAAAGATATTAGCTGATCAAGTTTCCAAAGAAGCGAGCAAGAAACATACATCTGCTAATGAGTGTACGATCAGTACGAGTACGTTCAGTTCCTCGCATAGGATTCCGGGAATAACTTCAGAGATAAAGAGTTTCTGCTCAAAAACTTTTGTTGCCTGTAACTTTGGTTTCGATTGATCCTTATACTAGTTTGATGTGGTTTATGAGTGCTGATAGTTAGAATATTTGTGGCTTTGTTTAATTAGCTTTTTTGAATAGCAAATGCATATTTATAGGTACTTACTGTACTTAACCTAAATACGTACATAAAAATAAAATACGCTCAAGCGTCGAAATATCTACTCCTTCAAATCTGTCTTCTGAATTTTACGTCAAATATAAAAGAGAGAGAGAGAGTAGGTCCTCCCAGAGAAAACCCGCAGACAGACATTTGTCAATGGACCTTGAGTGGGTACGAATCCACAGTTAAGTTATACCCAGAAGACATGCGCATCGGCGCGCACTGTTGCCGCACGCCTCAAGGAGTTGTCAGCAATAGCAAAGGCCCAGCCGGGTCGAAACCTACTGGGGCCAGGGTTATCCGAAAGGGAGCTTGAGCGTTTATCATCATCAGCCAAAAGACGTCCACTGTTGGACATAGGCCTCCCCCAACCGTCGCCACAACGACCGGTCCTGTGCGTCACGCATCCATTGGATTCCCGCGGCCCTGACCAGGTCATCGGTCCACCTTGTTGGAGGTCTTCCAACGCTGCGTCTTCCGGTATGTGGTCGCCACTCCAGAACCTTTCGTTCCCATCGACCATTTGTTCTGCATGCAATGTGCCCTGCCTATTGCCACATAGGTTTGGCGATTCTTCGAGCTATGTCGATAACCTTGGTTCTCCTGCGGATTTCTTCATTTATCACTTAATCAGAAACAGGAATTTCCTGAACTTTTCATGTCTGGTGAGGACCTGTGTCAGGCTGAAAGGTCGACACCGTGGTGCTTTTTTAGCCAATCTTTAAAGGGACTTACGGTTGCGATTGTAGGGCGCCCATACTACTTTGCGGACCACCTCATCACGCAACGAAAATAGCTCATCTTACAAAATCGTTTACATCATTCTTCAAGCTAAAGAATCTTTATTTATTTTATTTGTGCTCGCCAACGTCTTACCGAAAAAAAAGCAATAACGTAAAGAACAATCCTCATCAAGTCAAAAATATGCTAAAATGAGAACAGTAACAATTCCTTTCTACCTTTGTTTACGCGAACGCATACCGGCCTCGAAGAAAATATTTTATTCTCCGTATTTTACAAATGGCGGGGCTACAAAGGGGCCTGGACGCGGGCACATTTCTCAAGGCTGCTTTTATTAAACGTCTCATGTAGTTTGTCACTAGCACAATGAAGGTCCGTGGTCGGTGCAGGTATGGGTCGCGGTGTGGTACGTGTCTGTTTGCGATTAGATTAGCTTAGAAAAATAATGTGAGGGAATTTTTTTTTTCATCCTGAGAACGATGAACTTTAAAAGTTTGCTGGGAGAAAACTCATTGTTGAGTCAAGCTCGTCTTTGTACATAAACTGTCTATATCACCAAATTTAAGGTAAGGTCTGGTAAGGTTAGATGACCAAAGTAGAATATGTTTTAAATACTGCATTACTTCTTGCAGTGCAGTATTTAAATATTTCGTCATACCAGAAACGAATGAAACCAGAAATTGAATTTGTTATGTTTAAGTTTCATTCGCTTTTTTTTACAGTTAAAATCATCATCATCATCATCATCTTCCTGCCCTTATCCCGTTTTATTTGGGGTCGGCGCAACACGTTTTTTTCTTCCATTCTGTCCTGTTGCTCGTCACGCTATCACTAACTCCCTTTACAGATAAAATACATTCCTAAAAAAAAAAATTATTGAATTTTTACGTTTTATTCCAAAAATGTATTCATCAAATTCAAATATTGCTTCATCAGAGAAATCATTGTTCCAGGGATCTTTCTAGGCGTTTATTGATGATTGAGTTCTTGCTTATGTTTGTTCGAAATAGACCCAAAGACAACACAGGTGGATTTTATTCAGCAAAAGACTGAGACCCGAACAGGCACACAGCGGATTTTTTGATAATTTCTCACTTTCTAAAAAAAAAAACGTCCTAAAAGATTTAAATCTTGATTATTTTAGCATTTTAATTGATAATTAGAATTTTAATGTAACGTACAAAACTAAGTTTCTTGAAAACAATGGACTAAATTCAAACAGCTACTTACCACAAGGCAGGGTCATGGAGAGATAAAGCGGTTTTCAGCTGGCGCGTATCTAAAGAGTTGGTCTTAAAAGGTATTATTGTATCTATTTTGTTCTGCCCAGAGCTATCATGTTAGTCAACATTATAAAGGCCCTGAATTGATGGCAGTTTTTTAATTGAAAATGTAATTTGTGTAGTTGCGTTTTGTTTTTTTTTTGTAAGAGGATAACTGGAGACTTCTGAAGTCTTTACAGAGATGAGGACTGTTCTTTTAGCATTCCCGGCAAACGCTAAGTACAAAATGTATGGCAATGGCATCTATCACGTCATTGGTCACATGACTTCTCCGCAGGCCTTATATTTTTGCATTTCACAGAAGCCTAACAGAAAAACCTTTTGTTTAAGCCTACAGGTAAGGTAGATTCGGTGGTAACAGACCTAACTAAGCAACGGACCGTTTGAATATCGTATCATCTCGACCGATCAGTTTCGACAGAAGAACAGATAAGTCATGATAAGCCTACTTAGGCAGGAGATATTATAGTGCACAAGTATGAAGTATGACCGCAAAGGCGCAAACACAGGTGCACTCTCTGTTCTTTTACTCCCAACGTCCAATGAGACGACAACCCGACACGACTGGACAGAGTTCAAGCGCAGAAACACCGGCTTCGAGCAGCTACAGATTAATTCCTAATGGAAAAACCTGCCAACACGTGTTCCACACACGTCGATCTGGGCGCGTCGGTCGGTAGTGTACCTCTACAAGTCTAGTCTCATCTCTTGTAGAGCTACACTTGATCCACGCCACGCGTCGTCACGCGATGTCGTTCAACGAACAAATCTGGCGTGTTACACGTGTGCATCAGGCTATTCACTCACTCCTTCACGGTCCACCCAGAGCGGTAAAGCTTCTAGGAAGATTTTCGACCATAAAAAAAAAAAAAAATACTGTTGTACGAGTCACTAAAACTTGTATTATCATCATCATTACAGCCGAAAGACGTCCACTGTTGGACATAAACCTCCCCCAAATGTTGCTATAACGTCCGATCTTGCATGTCTCCCATCCATCAGATTCCCACGTCCACCTTGTGAAAGTCCTGTCAACGATGCGTCTTCCGGTGCGCGGTCGCCGCTCCAGAACCATTCGGCCCCGATAGCCATCAAAACTTGTAAACCTACTAAAAATATTAAGAATAAAATAAAATTAATATCCATTAAAACAAAATTTCTACCTATAACGATATACATGCATTTATTCCCGCCTCAAAGTAACAGAAGGTAATACACTTACACGAAAATCTTTTCATGTACGAAGCATTTTCAGCTTAAAGCATAATGGAATAATTTTCTCGCCGGCAATAAGGAACACAATTTTAATTAAGTCTTCCAGGGTACAGGGCTCATAATAACTCGGTCGTATTTGATGCCTGCACACTCGAATTATGCCCTGATACACTGGCGGCCTTAATTCTATAGCTTTTGTTAAAACATTTTTAGAAAACAAGCCGGGCTTGTAATTTAAAGGAATTAATTTTGCTCCTGTTTAATTTTTTGTCCGGAAAAATATTTTTCCTTTTAATTATAATTATCGGTTTATCTTGAGTTATGCTATGAATGTGTTTTATTTTGACTTAAAAGGCTGTTGTGAAATGTTAATGTTTATTTTTTTGCAGAGAAAGAAAAATGGTTTTATATTTTGGGTTTAAGTTTTATTACGATTTTTTTGGTGGGTAATAATCATCTAGATGACATCCCCAGCCCTTGGGTGGAGCGGGAGGTATCAGACTTTCACTGACTAAAAAACCCACCCCGTGCCTACGTTGCCTTTCATACCTGGGCCAAGCCTTCCTTTCAGAAGCAGCCCCTTGTCCCCAGTAGTAGCTTCGACCCCGCCGGGCCACTACGGTTGCTGACAACTCTTTGATGCGTGCGGATACAGTACGCGTCGTCAACGACTTGGGCTCAGACCGGACGGTTACCAAACGGTCGGATAGCAAGCTAAAGTTTTATACTGTTCAAATATTATGAGGAAAAGTGAAATTAGTAGAAAGTGACAGAAAAAGAATTTAAGGAGTTTACAAAGCACGTCCCGGTAGAGCACACTGTAAAGACAAACGCAGTCACGCAATTGCCGGGAGTGTCTCCAATGCTCCGTATGCCGCAAGGCGGGTAGGACCTAGAGTGGTGGGCGGTGGGATAATGTTCAAATATGATGTCGTACAGACACTGTTCATAAAACTAAGATCAGTTTTACTATAGTTGTTACGAATATGTATGTTCTACTTTTCAGTTTCCATATTCATAAAAATATACTTGTATATGTATATTAGTAGCATTAAAAACTTAAGTGCAACAAGGAGGATAAACAGCATCAAACAAGATGGAATGGGCCATGACGCAGCTGCATCCGGCTACAAAATATTTTAGCTGTGTCCGCAGTGCTGTTTGTGAGAACAGGGGCATCCCATGACGTGTTAAAATGTTAGTAGTGCGAGCGAGAAAGAGAGATGGAGCTAAGTATATCTCTGTCCCTCTTTTTCTTTCTACATATTTAATTGTTAAAAAGTTGGAGCTATACGGAGTGTCCAATAAAACATTATTTTTAGCATATGCAAAACCTTGTAATGTACTTTGTTCAGAATCAGTAACTGAATCGATTCCAATAATTTTTGTACCGTGTTATATATTTTTTTTTTCAAAAATATTTAAAAAGGATCACAAATTGGACCCCACCGATACTTAGGATAGAGTACAACACGAGGTCACGGTAGATCATAGCGGGTATTAAACGCCAGCGCACAGCTGGGTGCGGTAGCAAAACCACCCTCTAAGTCGACTGGATGGCCCGGTGACCATGCATTTGTATGGACAACCACGTAGCATAACAAACTTAGATACTGTCATGAAATTTTGTACATAGATTTTTTACATAAAAATACGTGATATGTGTTTCGGGTTTCGCATATACTAAAGTTAATATTGTATAACTCCATATCTTTACCAATTCAGTTTAGGTCGTAAAACGAATTGCGTTAAGAGCTCAAGGTAGGGCATGAGGTTTTATTCAACCAAAAACTAAACTCGAACTTTACTAAACGTGTCAAATAATATATTAATAACGCTACACATTTGACTGGCCTGTTGGTCTAGTGGTTAGTGGCCCCGACTGCTATGCCGGTGCCGGTGTTGTTGTATAATATTATATTATATATTATATTATATTTACTAAACAAAATTATGCTACCCAATAATGGCAACAGTTTGAAGAAAATACAAAGGTATTTTTATTTCACTTCAAGATTAAACATCAAGCTTTTTACTCATCCAATAAAAACATAAAGAGAAATTTATTTTTGAACTTTTTTTTTGTAGTAAATATTTATTTGTTTAATATATACATCTTATGTGTATACAAACTTAAAATAATAATATGTTGGTACAAACGAGTAAAAAGGGCAGAAAAACGGGGAAAACTCAAAGGGCATCAAAAAATTCATCTGCATCGATGTCGATGGGAAAAGTGCCCAGAACGCTGGCAGCAATGCCACGCTGGATGGCAATGCTGATTCGTTGACCGAAGAAAAGGCCAGCCCTCTGGTCACGCGAAGAGTCGACCAAACGTTTGCTGATATCCTTAACAAATCGATGAAAAAAAAAATTTTTTTTGAACTGTATTTTTTTAAATTAAAATTAACGAGTGACTCAGTAAGTTTGTACGCCATCGCAAACTTAAGTGCAGTAGAGTGAAGATACAACAAACAATCTGAAACCGGATATTGCTTGGCTATGAACTGTTGATGCAGTATAGCAACTGTGACATAATGTTATCTTAGAATATTGCTCGAGCTTAGAGATCAGCCCTAGCTCGAGGCTGGCTGGGCAAACAGGCTACGTTGGAGATAATCAAAAATAAAGGTTGAATATTTCTTAAAGAGCTTGACTGGCCTGTTGGTCTAGTGGTTAGTGGCCCCGACTGCTATGCCGGTGATCGTGGGTTCGATTCCCACCCAGGACAAAAGTTTATGTGATGAGCACGATCATTTGTTCTGTGTCCGGGTGTAATTTATCTATATTATGTATGTATTTAGAAATATATAAGTATGTTTATCAGTGGTCTAGTACGTATAACACAAGCTCTGCTTAGCTTGGGACAAGACGGCGCTGTGTGATTGTTGTGGAATATCACTATTACTATTACTTTGTTTTCGTTTATTTAAATTTTAATGGTGTATTCAAATAATTGTGGCAGTTAGTCAGAAACAATATTTTCAACAATATTTTCTTACTCGAAAATCGCTCTCGCACTTTCCCGCACTGGTGTGGGAAAGTGTTCCAACTTACCTTGATTATATTTATTGTATCAGACTGGGCGACAAGTAGACCCCACGAGTCTACTTGGCGCCCATTCGTTTCTTCATATCTTTGTAAGTATGTATGTTGAAAAACGTCGTTTGATACACGTGGGTAGCATTCGGTTCTGTAAACCCTCCCCTGTAGCTCGGGTGAATTCCGCCTCGGTAACAGTAACAAAGTTTATGCACTTGTATCAAAATGTACTATATATTTTAGTTGAGAATAAAGGTTTAAACCACATCAAATTTCGTTTTTATTGTACTTTGACTAACCAGTTTCGCGCACGATTGGCAGTATTAAACATTTTTTTTTGTTTGAATGTGGAAAAAATACAGTTTTTGTTTTTCACTCAACTGGACCCACAGGTCCAGTCGCGACCGGGTCCAGCTGACTCAAGACTCATAATTACAAAAACTGAATTGTTAGATAACCTAGTATAATATGTATACCCATGTTTTTAAATAAACGCCAGTGATTACCTTGTCCTTTTGATACAAACCATTGCAACTGCTTTTAATACATGCCATAACGTTTTGGATTTATGGTATATTGTATGTAGCTCGACCGCATACGTACTGTCAAATTCAGCAGAAGGATACATTCGGCATCTGTGGTGAGCGGATATATTGAACGGCCTGTAGATTAATTGTGTTTACATTGTGATCCTGTTTTGGATTTAAAAACTGGGCATGTGCGAGTCGGTCTCGCTCACTGAGAGTTCCGTGCAAACTACAATTCCTAAAAATTACTGATTGCAATTTTTTTTCTGTGACTTAAATTACAACAAATTTACTGTTTTCAGATTTACTCCTATACCTGTGCTATAAGACCTTGCTTAGTGCCAAATTTCAGGATTCCTAATTAACGGGAATTTCCTTTGAGAGTATCCAAATAAACGTTTTTTTGCGACACAAACGATCGAGTCTTTTTTTTCGTTAAGTAGTTTGATTTTTTCACAGCATCAAAGGACCGTAGTCCTAAATATATGGTTTTAATTGGACACCTCCTCGCGTTCCCGAGATAAAGGGTCTTGACAGATAGACAGATGGACAACAAAGTGATTCTATAAGGGTTTCGTATTTCCTTTTGAGGTACAGAACCCTAAAAAATTCAAACAACTCACTAGTAAAACATTCTAAAGTTTTATTAAAATGGAAGAAAGTTTATTCAGTAGACTAAAAACAACTAGTTATAGAATTAGCTTTAACCCTTCAGATACCGTCAATTAGATACACAATAGTAAGACAATAGATGCGCGGCCACCGGGTGTCGCTTGGGGATTCATGAATTAAAGTGTGTATATTATGTAGCGAGGGATTTCGATTTCAATATCAACCCACGCTAACTAAAGGTCATACGATCAACGTTTAGTATAATAATAATAGCATAATCAGTTATGTAATGCTTTCAATTCTGGGATTCTTCTTCTCTAACCTACGTGGGCGATTTAATGCGGACTCGAAGCGATGCGGTGCGAAAGGAATCCTTACTAATATTATAAAAGTGAGAGTAAGTTTGTTTGTTTGTTACGTCTTGACGCATAAATGGCAAAACCGATTTTGATGAAACTTGGTGCACGGATAGACCATGCCCTGGAATAGGACATAAGATAAGTATGTTCCCTTGGGATAATTTTCTGCTATCACGCGGGCGAAGCCGCTGGGTGCAGCTAGTGAACAAAAATTAAGGCGTTTGTTCCCAACTCGGAGCCACTTCTTGCCAATTCCTAAGATCTTGTATACCATCTCTTTCTTGGTCTGACGCGACTCCATTGTCCTTCACCATATTTTTCAATTAAATGAAAACTGAAATCAATAATTAATTTAAAATCGTATCAAAAACAATTAAACCAAAAATAACACAAAATCCTTCACCGGAAAGGCTTTAGAAAACTAATTAATTTATACCTACCCACTGTGACAAGGGATAGAGATGTACCAACCTAACTTTACACTTCCAAAGGACTTTAAGGCTTTGAGATAGAGTTTAAAGTAGATTTTTTTGTGTTTGGGTTAAGTTTGTGAATATCTTTCGTTTGGGTAGAATGCATAGGTGTTAATTAGAGACACTGAGATAAAGCCCTTCCATTCGTTAGTTTCGGTTTTCAGCTAAATTTATTAAATGTTCGAGATTGGTTTATTGTTTACATGTCATTAGGAAGTAGTGGAAAATTGTTATATTTGTGTTAACCCAGAGTTTGTAACGAGTTCCGTTCTGTTAATTAATATTTTATAAATGGTTAGGTACAAATATTTGTAGGGCATTGGAAATATTTGTGTTCCAAATTGAATGATTGGGAAATATGTGAGTTCAGTGACCTAACGCCTATTTACTGAAGTTCTTTATACAGGCTGTCATAGAAATAGGTGGTCATATTTTAAATACTGCTTCTACCTATAAAAATGAACAACTGTGTTCAAGAAAGACAGTCAATTCTGAACACAAAGAAAGATAGCAAAAATTCAAGTATCGGATTTTGACAATAACAAAAATGTCTTAAAACTGGCCAAGTGCGAGTCAAACACACGTACAAACAGTTCCGTTCAAAAATGTTAAAATCCAGCAAAAAAAACATGACACTGACCAAAGAACATTTCTTGTATGAAAACCAACTTTCATTTTAGAAAATGAATAAAAAAATTAAAGAAATTCTAGTATATTTTTCTCGACTTGCAACTTATACACAGTCACTATAGGTAACAATAATGTAGTCTTAAAAAGATTAAAGTATCCATTTATACAAAAGAAAAAGAAACTAAACCTGCACTCTACCTTTTTCAATCCAATTCACTTTAAACGCCATCAAGTTCACTTAAACCTCATAGTTGACACAAACGCCAACATAATTCAAGTCTACATTTTTCTCAGCTTTTCATCTCGCTGACTTGCTAAAACTTGTTATTACGACAAAAAGAGCTCGTTTGCTCATCATTATAGACCGTGTGAAAGGTGCCTTACGGTGCTGATGGAGGTCCTGTCTGGAAGAGGTTATATTTTGGCGTTCTGGAGTATTGAATGACGTACTAAGAAAATGTTATTACAACTGCGGTGTTATTTCATGTCGCACAAACTCACACAGTCGTTAGCAACGCCTTTTGTTTTGATGATTCAACAGTATACGAGTATATATCGTTTTATTTTTATAATGGAGGGTGTATTTTCTAATTTGAATCAATTGATCAAGGATTTTGAAATTAGAGCGCTGAAGCACAAAATAGATAGGTACAGAAGACAATCTTCACTTTTTATACCTACACCCAGTGGACGCACACTAATGAGTGTTTGAGCCGGAACTGTTCGACGAGTGGGCCGAGACACTTCCAAGATATCGTGTCCGTGAGCGGTGTCTATGCGTGCGTTGCTCGAGCGCGCTTTGTATGTAGATTGACTTCTGTACCTATCTATTTTGTGGCTGAAGTATTGTGGTTTTTTAAATCCTAAGACCGGATTTGCAACAGAAAATTAAGACACTAGGATTTTAATTGCATGTCGTAACACTCTAGGTGTTGTATATTATTGTTAGTTTTAGTGAAATATTTTTATCTACACGCGCTCACTAATTGAGAGTTATAGATTAAAAACTTCTATATTTCATAAATGGTATTAGTGGAAGAAACAGCCCAATTTTCTTAATACCACGTGCGAACTTTTGATGATAACGGAGAATATTTAACGAGTTTGACTGTTAATAAAAAGATGTTAAAACCTTAAAATAAATAAAAAAATCTTTGCAGGTTGACATTTTGAAAGAAATTTGTAAGGGAACTACTGCTTGCTACATTTTTCAAAACAGTAATCGCCACCCAAGAATGTAAAGGGCAACCGAAGAGATACAGGTGAGTTTTAGTCGCAAAGAGGTATTATGATTGATTTGAAATCGAAAAAAAAAAAAATCTTTAAAGACCAAAATAATTCTGAGGTCAAACAAAGCCAACTTTAGCACATTTTTTACACCCACCATAATACCATCTGCATTTACAAATTTTAATACATTTATCATTTCATGTTTTAATCTCTGATTCCGTCGCAAAACGACCAAGTTTATTTCTGCCCTTAAAACTTAAACACCAAAAATGATGACATACTCTCTCAACCATTACCTTAGGCTACAAAAACGCAGTAAAAAAAAAACAGCTGCCATAGAGAAATTTTAAAAGCAAAAAAAAATACAGGCCATGAAGGAAAAATGGAAAAATGCACCCTCTTGAAATGACAGTTTATTTTTTTATTAGGGGAGAAACTCAAAGGAGGGTTGTTATGATAGATAGTACTGAGTGCGAATTTTAAAAGACAAAGATTTTGTTACTTCATATTTTTGTAGAGATCTGTAATCAAGGTTCTTTGAGGGGAGGGAAACGGCGGAGTATAAATGTGTCGAGTGGTTTTTTATCACACTTGTAAGTACAAAAGTAATAGAAAGGTTTTATATCTTAGTCTTAGAGTTTGAAATATATCCTACTAGCTTTTCCAGCAATTTTGTTCATGTTAAGGTAGAAAAAATATCCCACAAAGACGTAATAGTAGTCCAAAAAGAATCCTGAGATAGTTTACGATCTATCCGCATTCCATATTTTACGCACTCAACCGTATTTTACGTGGACCATTTTGATTCCACCAAGTCCGTTCCGCCATCGGACCACTAGATGTACTAGTATTGCGCCATCGGTACATAGTGGACACGGTACGTTTTGGGAACACATTTATTGTGCGTACAGCTAAGGAGTGGAATTTCATGCCAGAGTGTGTTTCCTGATAGCTACAAGCTATTTACTCTTGCATCTCGTCTGGAAGCATAGTGGCAGAATAGGTTACTTCTAGGTCTGCTCCATCGTTGGCCACATCATCGCTCACAATCATGTGAAATGTTAAATGTTATGTTTATTTTTTTAAATTTATACACACTGTGTCTACGTTTCTTATCCAACTGTCCTGTCACAGGTCTGCTGGAAGAAATTTCGTTAGAGATAAGCAGATCCTTTGTACTCTTCTATTCTTATTTGTTCTTTCCTTTTAAGTGTTTGTGTGTACATAAATAAATAAACAAATAAATAAATAAATAAATAAATAAATAAATAAATAAATAAATAAATAAATAAATAAATAAATAAATAAATAAATAAATAAATAAATAAATAAATAAATAAATAAATAAATAAATAAATAAATAAATAAATAAATAAATAAATAAATAAATAAATAGTGGTCAAACACGAGCCTGTTAATAATAATAAAAAATCCTATAGAACTTTCGCTCAACTTTCTATCTTCCAAAACACCCTTTCTAATTATGCAGCTCATAACCAAAGCCCTAGTCTACCTAATCAATATCCAAACCCACGTATCCTTATAAACAGAGGGGAATGTATACCGCATCAGAGCACATTAAAAGCTCATTGTGAACGGCACAACCGTCGCCTGGTGCAAATTTATGCAACCGCTTCAGAGACTGTAAATGCGAGACAAATTACAACGTACGTATACATACACCTACAGTATGCACCCAAGTGTGGTTGCAGTTTACGCGTTGTGCTCAATGGTGCGGCTTTAGTTTTGTAGAAAATATGCCAAGGTTCAAGCCATCTGGGGGCACTGGGGCCAGGGTTATCTGAAAAGAAGCTCGAGCCCCGGTGTAAGGGCATGGACCCTTACAGTTAATGTTGAATGTTAATAAAATAAATGTTAATGTTCAAAAAGGTATTTTAATACGAAAATGCACTAAAATAATATAATAGAAAAATAATAAAAAATGTTATAAAAATGTTAAAATGTTGAATGTTGCGCGAGCTCGATATTGTACCGAAGACTGACGTACTTGAGTACGTGACTATACTACATTTTATAAATTAACAAAATTCGCAATATTCTAACTAGGCCAAAGTACAATGTTGCGGTTGCTTAACCGTACATCTTGGCGGGGCAAAAAATTAATAATTAAGATAACTTATTAAAAAATATTCTATCAATGTAAATAAAATGATTAAAGTTAAATGTTAAAAGAATGAGTTGTCGCGCAGGTGGATGCTGTAGCTCTTGGTGGCTTCTGTGGCGGTAATCTGGTTGACGCGTCGGCGGCACTGACGGCGAACTTGCCGCAGCGTTTGCAGTACACGTAGGCTCCTCCCGCGACGAATATTGACAAGATCAGAAGTCCCATCGTAGAGTATGAAACGATGTATTGATGCACATCGTGTTGCGACATTTCAGCCTGTTTGGTCTGATCTTGCAATTCCTTCAACGAATTATGAAGTTTTTCGTAATCGTTTCTCACAAATTGAGTGTTATGTTGTCTGGTTGATAAATCAATCGGCTGTACCGATGTTAAATTGTTGATGTCATCCAGGTCTATCAGTGGTATTTCCGGGTTGACATAAATTTTGTTTGTGTAGTAAACTTGAGTTTGATATGTTTCTTCGTTGTTTCTAATTATGCATCCTTCTCTGGCTTCTAAAATTCCCGTTAAACGTATTGCCTTAGTGGTCATACGACCTTCACAGATGATTTGCAGTTGGCAATCCGTGCAGCAGACATAGAGCCAGGTGTTAGGTTTTTGTAATGGTGTCCATTTGTTGTCGCAGGACTCGGATTTATAGATACATTTTGCTAATGTAATGTTTGTTATTGCGCCGATTTCGCATGGGATTTGATGATTTCTCATGTTGCGTGTTGGTTTGTTTAGTGAGCACACATATGTCCTTGGTTCTATTTTAATACAATGTTCCAGGTCACTGTCTGTAAGCTGCATGTATGTCTCTTTTCTTACATTTACTGCAACATATTTTGAATTTGTTTTCATTGTAAGTGACTGGTTGTTATTTTTTATCATCGGAATAGGAACTGTTTTATATATAGTGAATGGAGTATCGCCCGTGAGTGGTAATGTAATTTCAATGATGAAATAATTATCAAATAATCTAGATTTTACCTCTAGTAGTTTGTATATATCAGCTAATTGGTTTTGAATGTTGTCAACGGGTAGCGATAATTGTTGTGGCAATTGTCCAGAGATAATGTTAAGCTCCTGAAAGAGTTGGTTTTGTGGTAAAAGTCTGGTGTCTACATGACCATGGTGAATGTTAATAGCTGTGTCTAAAAGCATCTGTTGTATGTGGCGCAGTTTCGACAGAATTGTTGAACTTGTCAGAGCCATGATGTTAAAGTAGTTCAACGCTTCATCTTGCTGAACAGCTTTGTCTAATTTCCGTAGATAGTTCTCTGTAGCATTAAGATGTTGATCTAAGAGATTGAACTGAGTGTTCATCGCCTCTTCGTTTCTCTTTAAAATGTTATTATGTGCTTCAATGATTGAGGTTTGACCTTTGATCAGATTCAATAAATGGTCTCTGTTGTTGTGTAATTTTTCTATGTCCTTTTTATATTGCGTTGCGAATCTTTCATCTAGCACACCGAATAGACTGTTTGCAAGGTAACCTACTCCATCGACAAGACCTCGAGTCACGCGCCCCCTTGTCTGCCCATGATGCGTTTCCAACATGTAGTTGTTATGATCAAGTTCGTTGAGTTCCTGTTCGAATTCAGTTATAATGGTTTTGCACAACGTTTGGTATGCAAATTGCTCACACCTTTCTCCTAAATGTTTCACGACCCTATGTATATTTTCCATGCCTTGCCAGTAAGTTGTCATATTATAATATGTAACAATCTTCCAGTCATCATGTACGGTTTGCAAATTGCCGATTTTGTCAAAATACACTCCTCTATTTGGTTCAAACGGTGTGACGTTTATGCCGTCACTGCTCTGCCTTGTGGGCTGAAATAATGTCAGTAATGTTACGAGGGTACATAGCAGGCTGGAACTTATATTCCTTGATTTAAAACGTTGTTTCCTGTTAGTTTTATTTGTTATAGCTTTTTGTTTTTCAGTGCAGCTTTTGTCACTGGAGGTGGTGGTGTCTGGTACTTCTATATGAGATTCTGGTACTGGGAGTTTCACTAATTTTGTTATTGGTCTTGTTAGTTGCCCTGTTTTAGTTTTTAACGTCACAACTCTGACCAGACTGTCTCTCCCCGGGTGAACTTCCTGTATTCTGCCAAGTGCCCATTTCGCAGGAGGGAGGCAGTCTTCTTTAATTAAGACAATATCCCCTATTGATAAATTATTTGTTTTGTTCAGCCATTTACTACGAACTTGAAGTTGTTGAAGGTATTCTGATGACCATCTGCTCCAAAACCCTTGTTTCATTTTGTCTAATAACTGCCACCTATGCCGAATGTTGATGTTTTGCTTTTCGATATTTTCCGTTGGTAAGAATGTTAAAGGTCGGCCAATTAAAAAATGTGCAGGTGTAAGGTAATCAATATCGTCCACGTCCTCCGTTAAAGGGCAAAGTGGTCTAGAATTCATACAAGCTTCGATTTGCGTAAGCAATGTTAGAAACGGTATGAAGATGCTAGAAGGAACGGGGTGTTTTTAGTCAGTAAGAGTCTGACAATATCTCCCGCTCCACCCAAGAGCGGGGGTTGTCATGAGATGACTTTTGCCCACCGTAAAAAAAGCCATCTGGGACCAATGTTTAAACATTAGGGCTATGCAGGGTCTTAGTGCTCATCGAGTTGTTCGGGATATCAGAAAACGGCTATCCATGGCCGTAATCGCTTGGTTAGTGGTTGGCAGTACACGCGTCGCGCGTGCGTTACTTACACGCAGTGACGCGGTAGTTGTCGAGCATTAACGCCATTCACAAATCAGCAAGTCTCTGAATTAGTCAGCACTGTGATCTGAGCACGCCAATGCCAGTGTCTTAGGTGAAAAACCAGACGCGACACAACGTTGAACCTAAAAGTATGATATGCTCTTTCGCTCCATTCAAAATTTGGAGGAGTTATAAGATGATTTCCTATCCCAAAAACAATTAAAACTTATTTGAGTTGTCCATGATGATAACCCCGAATAGCTCAGCCATGGTAAGCACGGGCTTATGGATGACTACCAATGAGTAGCTCGTTATCAGGTGGTCCAGTAACGCCTCAAGTAGTTGTCAGCAACAGGAGGGGCCCAGCTGGATCGAAGCCTACTGGGGCCAGGGATATCCGAAAGAAACTCGAGCCCCGGTATGAAGAGGCTAGAAGGAACGGGGTGGGTTTTAGTCAGTAAGAATCTGACACTATCTCCCGCTCCACCCAAGAGCGTTTGTCATAAGATGATTTTTGACACCGTAAAAAAAAGCCAAAGTTGTCGACAGCAGACTAGCAGGGCCGATGTCCATTAGGGCACTAATATTATAAACAGGTAAAGTTAATTTTTTTGTTTGTAGGAGGTATCTTTGAAAGTACTAGTCCAATCGGACTAAAATGTTTTCACCGGTAGAAAGCTACTATATTCCTAAATGACATCCTTTCTTATCTTATCTTATCCTTACTACTCGTAATATTATAAAAGCGAAAGTGAGTTTGTTTGTTACGTCTTCACGCCTAAATGGCAAAACCAATTTTAATGAAACTTGGTACACGGATAGACCATGACCTGGAATAGGAAATAGGATACGTTTTATCCCGGAAGTATGTTCCCTTTGGATAATTTTCTGCTATCACGCGGGCGATGCCACTGGGAGCAGCAAGCTAGTAGGCTATATTTTATGTATCCTGGCAAAGCCGCGGGTAAACGCTGTAGTCAAATAAAATCTGTCACACCCTCTCACTGCAATGCACAGGAGAAGTAATTGGATGATAACCCACCTTAAAAAAAAAAACCCTACAATTGTCTCTCCAAACTTTATCAAATAAATAATATTATCCAAACAAGATCCTTTATTGGAATTCCGAGTCTTTACAACCAAAATTCAAATGAATCAGGTAGAGAAATCCTCTAAAACTGTATAAGTATCGGGTCCTGCCCTTTATAACCGTTTGGAAATTAATTGGCGAATAAATCATGATATCTTCTGACCTGGCGGGTTACTAGGGGCGGTAATGTCATTTGTGTTTCATGGGTTTAAAGTGAGTTGAATATTATTTGGCGAAACGGTGTTATAATTGTAGCGACATCTATGACGCCACATAAGAACTACGAAGATAAACACGAAATCCTGCATCGCGCAATCAGAGTTCTCCGCGCGATTTGAACATATACGACAGCCCGACATCAACTATCGGGCAGTCGCCCACCAGACTATAACATCCTGTCTGGTCGGAGGATCCTCCCTTTTCAAAGGAGGTATGTGGGACTTTACTCTCTGTTCCGCATACCCTCCAAATAATCTACACTAATATAATAAAGAGGTAACTTTTACTAACCCTCGACAAAGAACGTCAGCGCAGCCTTCGTGCAGCTACTACTTCGTGACGTCATCATCACTCCCTCAAGCTTTCGAGCAACGAGCCAAACAGCCAGCACCCTCGGCTAAGGGTATCCTGACCATCAGTATGCCTACCTGGTCATACCTGGTCACCACCTCAGCCGCATCAGCGACCTTGGCACACCGCGCCTTCGGCCAGTCATATGAAGAGCCATGAAAAACCTCTCCTGGTCGACGCCAGCAATCAAGCCCTACGTCGCACAAGCACCGCTCCAACTCACTAGAGCCAGCAGCACTACTCCGACTCACTGGAGCCTGCAGCATCGTCCCGACTCACTGGGACAGCACCACCCCGACTCACTGGGGCATCATCCCGACTCACTGGGACAGCACCACCCCGACTCACTGGGGCATCATCCCGACTCACTGGGACATCATCACCCCGACTCACTGGGATAGCAACACCCTGACTCACTGGGCACCGGTTCCGACTCACTGGAACCAACCTACCGCTGGCTTGGCACACATCAAGAAGCAGAGGGGAGTGATGTAGCGACATCTATGACGCCACATAAGAACTACGAAGAAAAACACAAATCCTGCATCTGATGATCTGCTGATTTGAACATATACGACAGCCCGACATCAACTATCGGGCAGTCGCCCACCAGACTATAACATCCTGTCTGGTCGGAGGATCCTCCCTTTTCAACGGAGGTTTGCGGGACTTTACTCTCTGTTCCGCATACCCTCCAAATAATCTACACTAATATAATAAAGAGGTAACTTTTTTTGTAAGAGGTAATCTTTGAAAGTACTGGGGGTTTACTCGCTTTCTCCGAAAAACGAAGTTTCGATTGAAATTTCGCGTGTTTCCTAACCACGTTTCCTTTGGGCACGCCACGATTATGGCGGTAAGTCCCCTCTTTGAGGCGTGGCTGGAAAGACCTCACGGCGTCCTTACCTTCCGCATGACGCAGGTCCTCACCGGACATGGCAAGTTCGGGAGGTACCTGCATCGGATTCAAGCGGAAGAGACACCCTGGTGTCGCCACTGTGCGCAACGCCCGGAGGACACGGTGGAGCACACCGTCGAGGTGTGCCCTGCCTGGGCGGAGCATCGCCGTGCCCTCGTGGGGGCGATCGGCGGCGGAGACCTCTCGCGCCGGGCCCTGGTCGAGGCCATGGTCCGGAGTGAGGAGGAATGGCAGGCGGTCGCCTCCTTCTGCGAAGCAGTAATGCTTGCAAAGGAGGAGGCCGACCGTATCAGGCAACGGCGCCCTCACCGCCGTCGCCGGGATTCCGATCCCGATTTCTGGCCACCGTAGACGCGGGCTCGCGGACGGCGAGCCATGGGTAGCTCGCTGTCCGATCGTCCGGTAATGGACCGAGTCCAAGACGTCGACGGCGCGCACTGTTCCCGCGCGCCTCAAGGAGTTGTCAGCAGCAGGAGGAGCCCAGCTGGGTCGAAGCCTACTGGGGACAGGGTTGTCCGAAAGGGAGCTCGTGCCCCGGTATGAAGGCTAGAAGGAACGGCGCGGGGTTTTTAGTCAGTAAGAGTCTGACACTGTCTCCCGCTCCACCCAAGAGCGGGTTTCGTCAAAGATGATTTTCCCCGTCGAGAAAAAAAAAAAAAAAAAAAAAAACCACGTTTCCTTTCGTTCCCGAAATTTCGCACGAATGAAAATCGTTTGACGTACCGAATCTCTAAACCTACTGTAATTAGTTATGGTTCGAAAAAAAAAATTATGACAGAAGATTGTTTGCAGTTTTAACGTCAAAAGAATATCGTTCGTTTACGAAAGTTTCATTTCGGAGAAAGCGAATTGGTAACATTTTTTCACCGATATAAAGCTGCTTTATCTCTTAGTGATATATACTATATTTTATGTGCACACGCGAAACCGTGGGCAAAAGCTAGTAACATCTATTTGTTTTTTGGGATATATTACTTTAATGTTTTTTTTTTAGTTACTTTCAAAGCTTCTATTGTACAACGTCTTAGACATTGTCTCTAATATTGTACAAGTGCTTGTTAATAAGAAAATTTATCGCTGAATATTGATTGTTTTTTTTTTTAAATAATCACAGTAAAAAAAGTGTAACACTGAATTTCTTCTTAAAAAAAGTGTACTGACCTACATATTGTTATAATTATATAAAATAAAATAATTTATTTACATATGTACATACATACACTAACAACTAGTATTATATAGAATCAGGAATAAAATAAACAAACAATGTCCTAACATCAACGAACAAACCGACCGAGTCAATTTCGCCTTAGTAGCTAATTTGTTATTAGTTGACCGGCCGTAGCTATACGATACATTTATCGTCCAGCGCCCGGCGGGTCAGTCGCGCTACCTGAACCGCGCGCGCAAGCGAGACAGCGCTATCTTAGTGTTGCGCTCGCGCCCGCGCATCGGTCAGCCGGTACGCATGACCGGGCAGTACGTTTTGACGAGTCTACCGCCTAACGTATGTCTGGTTCGCGATATCTCGCCGCGCATAATTCTATGTTGTATGTCCGTTTACTTTCGTCTCACTATCATTCTACCGCTCCTTCTATCTCTTCTTAGTGGAACTCTTGTGTGTACGTGAACTGTAATCTGTGACTGTGTCAAATAAACTTTCTTCTTCTTCTTGTGTACTTCGGACTTTCACTCATCTCTTCACACTAGCTTCCTCTTCAATCATTCACACACGCATTCTACAAAAGCATATTTGCTGTTCTTAATTTTTCATAAATATTTTTCTAATTAATCTAAAATACCAAAAAACTATCGTCGAACGTATTATCTAAGCGTGCTCCATCTTCGGTCATGTCATCGCTTACCATCAGAAGATATAATGGTCAATCGTGAGCCTATACTAAAAAAACCCCTCCATAATGCTATCGACTGGTAATTTTCCCTGAAGCATGACGGTATTACCTCGCTATATGGCAATGCTCATCTCTTGGTAAAAGCCATCCTTTAGGTAACGCGAAATGTCAATCCGACGTGTAAGTATGTATAAATTTTGTTTCTTGTTACACGTCATAAAACACTAATTTACTTGTATAGAGTAGAATAGAAAAAAAATGTACACCAAAAAGTAACATCCTTACTAACATTATAAAAGCGAAAGTGAGTTTGTTTGTTTGTTACGTCTTCACGCCTAAATGGCAAAACTGATTTTGGTGAAACTTGGTACACGGATAGACCATGTCCTGGAATAGGATATAGGATACTTTTTATCCCGGAAATATGTTCCCTTGGGATAATTTTCTGCTATCACGCGGGGGAAGCCGCTGGGAGCAGCTAGTAATTTATACATAACCCTAAATCTATGGGTACCATGGCAGTTTTATCGCTGACAGCGATATCTACCAGACGATAAAAACGACACGTCTCTTAAATTATTTGTATCATTCTGCAAACCTTGCAATGCAGTTGGTTCAAAATGTCTTTCTAATGTCTCAAGGTCTGCCTCCCTCAGTGTCAGCCACGACACTTGACAGACAGACTGAATAATTAAATACATTAATGTCTATTCCGAGTTTAGGGAACTCTAATTTGGAGTTCATTATAATTTGTGTCCGGAAACTTTTTAATTTTATAAATAATAATTAATGTTCTTTGAGGACTTGCTTTGGTTTCAAAGTGTATTTTGTTTTATTTTTTATTTGAAAACTAGCTTCTGCCAGCGACTTCGTACGCGGATCCTGTTGCTTATGCCAGCGACAACGGGGTCGTCAAAATCAAAGATCTGAAACGTCTGATATCGAATTCTAAGAGCCGGGGGACTGGATTCAGTATTCACGCGCGATGGCTTATTAGCGTATTTCGTGTATAACTTTGGTGTTTCTATACCGATTTCTATGATTCTTTTTTTATTGAATAGATAATAATGTTAACTTTTTTTTGATTAGGGATGAGTGAGAGTGTTATAAACGTAAGAGTAGACAAAAATAAACAGAAAGCTCCGAACTGCTAAGCTATCGGGAGTTACACGTGTTATTGTGAGTCAATCATAAAAGATAGACATATGCTGTCGTGGGACATTTTTTATATAATTTTAAGGAGAATATTTCCGTGATACATGATTTCTGTGTAGCTTTAACCATTAAGGCTGCAAACGCGACGGAAGCTTAAAAAATGGAATAATTTCTCCCGTTTCCCCAACATTTCCCTTCACTGCTCTGCTCCTATTGATCGTAGCGTGATGAAAAGTATACTATAACCTGCCCAGGAGTATGAAAAATGATTCTACCAAGTTTTGTTAAAATCCATCGAGTAGTTTTTGTTTCTATAAAGAACATACAGACAGACAGACAGACAGACAGACAGACAGACAGACAGACAGACAGACAAAAATTTTACTGTTTGCATTTTTAGCATCAGTATCGATCACTAATCACCCCCTGATAGTTATTTTGGAAATATATTTCATGTACAGAATTGACCTCTCTACAGATTTATTATAAGTATAGAAGATGAGAAAAACGTTGATATTATTTTTATGATTACTATAATCTGTAAATTTAAAAGGGATTGACAATTGAAGGGTTAAGTGGACAAAGGTGTCATCTGAAAAAAAAAAACCGACGTGTTTTGCATGGACATAGGTTTTAACTGATGGTAAATCGATCTACGGATTAAAACGCCCCAATTCTAATTCTTTACACAGTTACAGATGCTAGCAAAGATTTTAAATTTCAATCAAGTATATATGTCGGATTTGAAATGTGCTAACAGCAAAAATATTACCATAGAATCATTACAGTAATTAACACCTTTATCCACTTACCATTCAATTGTTATTAAAATGTCAAATTGGTCTACTAAAACTATAACTGTTGAATGTTTTTCTTTCTTTCTAATATTTTTTTATTGTTGATAGGTTCGCACTTGACCGCTATCTCACTTGATGGAAAACGATGATGCGGTCGACGATATGGAGCTCGCTTATAAGTAACCTATTCACTCTTTCTTGACTCCCGGGTTGTAGTCATCAGGAAACAGACTCCAGCAGGGAATTCCACTCCACGCACAATAAATGAGTTCCGTGCTACGTTTCGTGCTTATAGGTGGAAGGTCAACCATTTATCGGCAGCGCATCGGCATACGCCTAGTATTTACTTATTTATACTTTATTGTTCACGGTATATTAGTACCTAATAATAATATTCCTCAACTATCACACAACGCCGTCTAGTCCCAAGCTAAGCAGAGCTTGTGCTATGAGTACTAGACAACTGATAAACATACTTATATATTTCTAAATACATACATTTTATAGATAAATTACACCCAGACACAGAACTAATGATCCTGCTCATCACAAAAACATTTGTCCTGGATGGGAATCGAATCCACGACCTCCGGCATAGCAGTCAGGGCCACTAACACTAACCAGTCAGGACCTTGTTTTTATTGTAACCCGATCTGGGCTCGTGTGGTGGATTATGGCTCATTCCCTCTCCTAGAGGAGGCCAAAGTCCCACCAGTAGGAACATTAAAAGGCTGATTATGCTAAACTATGCTAGCATATATTGCTAAGAAAAAACTCAAACAACAGAGCCACAGAATAGTAATAATAATTATTTATTTATTTAAAGACAACTTTGGGTCCACATTATATGTCGGTATCCCTTTTACTATGTTAGTTCAGACGCTCAATAATATTACACTGTTTTAACATTCTTTCTATGAAATAGCATAGGTAATTCTTAAAATCAATAACAATTAAACTAGTGACTTCAGCAAAAATAGTAAGGACCTCCCGACCGGACGGAGGCCAATTCCGCACGTCCCGCTCGAATCTTTGTCTCAGTTCGAGCTAGAATGTCCACCAAACAATTATTTGCCTCGTAAACATGATTAATGTTGGCTAGATGATAGCACCATTTTCACGGCTTGATTTTCATTTAAATATTTGATATTGTGTTTTGTCTATTTCGAGTTTAAAGGATATGGAAATTCCTGGGAGATAAAGGGTCTAGCAGGGTTCTGTAAATAGAGCTAGATGTTTCTGACATTCATCTACAATAGACTCAAAATTCTACGTATAAATTAAATATAGCAGATGTTAAGTAAGGTGGAAAATATCAAAGCAAATTTTAAGATAGGATTCCAGGGTAGAGAACTATGCGCCCCGGCCACCGTAGACGCGGGCTCGCGGACGGCGAGCCATGGGTAGCTCGCTGTCCGATCGTCCGATAATGGACCGAGTCCAAGACGTCAACGGCGCGCACTGTTCCCGTGCGCCTCAAGGAGTTGTCAGCAACAGGAAGGGCCCAGCTGGGTCGAAGCCTACTGGGGCCAGGGTTATCCGAAAGGAAGCTCGAGCCTTGGTTTGAAGGCTAGAAGGAACGGGATGGGTTTTTAGTCAGTAAGAGCGGGTTTTGTTATAAGATGATTTTCCCCATCGGAAAAAAAGGGTAGAGAACTATTTTTACTGTGCAGCTTTATGCTGAGCGTTCGGCTGTTTTGCGCGGATGTGACGGATATCTTCCCTATCGACTGATGTTATGTTATGTTTGTTATTTAGCTTTAAGTTTGCGTCTTATTTCGCGTAAAAAAACTGTTATTTTTTCTTTTTTTTAGAACTAATAAGCTGTAATCTACATCTATACTAATATTATATAGCAGTAAAGTTTTTTTTTTGTTTTTATGTTTGTAAGACGTAATCTCTGAAAGTTCTGGTCTAATTGCAAAAAAAATCTTCTCCGACAGAAATATGCTTTATTTAAAAAAAAAAAAAAAATTAATTCACAATTGACTAAGATATTCTTGAAAATAAATTATAAAAAAAATCCATTCAGCCGAACATAAAACCTCATTTTTTCAATCGGTTACAAATTAAAGTTAACTGCTCAATTATCTCAGCATATATACGTACTTTTACAACAAATACCAGTCCCCGAAACTACCAAAAGCTTTCAATTCAGTTCTTTTCAAAACTAGAATGCAGCTTTCCACTTCTATTCAAGACGTGTTTGTTACTGAGAAGACTGCAATAAGTGTCGCCAACAGTCACGTAGAAAACGAACTGAAACACAGACGTGAAAACATCAGGTATTCAGCAAAAACTTCTGAGAACGTCACAAATAAGAGAAGCTGTTTCGAAATTAATTCGCATGAAGAACATTGGTGGCCCTGTGGTACGACTTACGAGAGGTCAAATTTGGAAAGTTCGGCCCCGGTACAAAAGGCAACGACGGTCTGACACTATCTCCCGCTCCGCCTAAGAGCGGGAGATGTCACTGGATGATTTTCCCACCTTAAAAAAATGTAGGTCGAATTTACTTTTTATTATTATGTCTAGCCTATAGGCTTTAGTATACTGTTCCACTGCTGGGCAAAGGCGTCATTGTTCCATTCCTTCCATTGTTCCTGGCTTTGAGCCACTTCTTGCCAATTCCCAAGGAAGGCATCTAAGTCGTACCGCCACCTCCTTCTATATCTGCCACGACCCCATCATGCGATTTCAGCGCACCAACTTTGTTTTTGACGATGCGTTGTGTTACACGCGCGTCTCATACAGTAGTCGGGAGCACTACAGCCGATAACTGCAAGGGCTACAGGATTATCAGAAAGACTCACAGAGACCCTGGAATGTAAACGGAGACTAACAGAATCAGATAAAAACTTTTTCCATAGCGGGAGAAGACATTTGATGATTCAAAACCCAAAAAATAAGTCATTTACGGATGTTAGTGCACACGGGCCACAAAAAAAGTCACCACAAAAAAAAAGCTAAAAGCGGCCCCAAAAAAAAGCGGAAGCGCGCGACAGCTTATAGCAAGAGAAGCTTGAAGTGGCTTCTAGCTTTTTTTTTTGTGGCGGCACCGCCGCACACGAGTCCCCAAAATAAGGCCACCACAAAAAAAAAGCTTAAAATGGCTTCAATAACAAAACCGCTTCAAGCTTCTTTTTGTGGTGGCCTTATTTACACTAACATCCATGAATGACTTCCGTCAGTATAGCTTAACCATTAATCAACCTATGTGCCTGATAAAACTTAATTACATTAATGCATAGTATAGATATATCATCACTATAACTACCAAATTATACCTCACCAAAAACCATCAATTAGCAACATGATTTCAAAGCCTGCTTACCATCGCTCGTCCCAGCGTAATAATACCTCCAAGGGCCTTATCTCCCATAATGAACCGGCCATATACTGCAAAGGAGTTCTCTATAAAAAAAATCATTACATGACACAAAGCCCGTTCAGACGCGTAGCCTTTGAAAAACCCCTTTCAGACGTGTATTATGCTCAGGTTTTCGAGGGAAAAATTCTTTCCATTTTTTTTGTAAAATTACTCGCGGGTAGTTTTAATTTGGCGCTTGTGTGGCGTGTGGGGAGTCTTTTAGTAAGGTAAATACGAGCAGGTATTAGTGTTAAGAAGTTGGATAGAAGTATCTTGAGTTTGAAGTTGGAATTTTGAGCTTTTTGGGTAAGCCAGAGGTGTTTTACCACTCTGACTTAGTTCACTTACGATAATTTACATAATTATGTTATTACTGAAATGGAACCGCAATTTCGAAACTGTCGTTTTGTCCTGGTTTAAACCATGAATATCTACTTATAATTAATCTGTTTAATAATACAAAATAAAACCAATTCAAAGTTAAAGTAACTTTTTTTACTTCAACGCTCAAAGTAAATTGAAAATCGATAACTTATTATTTTTCTTAATTTATCGGTTAATACACACATTAAGATAATGATATAACTAAAAGACAAAAAGAAGAAAACAGAAAAATAGGTACCTGCCAAAGTAACGTTTATTTTAAAAATAAAAAATTATTTCAGCATACCTGCGAGAGTAGATAGAGTTTCTTTTCCAACTTATTTTCTTGACTATAAATTGTCAAGGTCGATGAAGCTATTTGCATATTCCAAAGCGTAGATCTCTATGGAGAAGAACGTGTTGCGATTTCGACACAAAAAAGACACTAAACCATTAAAAAATTGCAAAATTATGGTAACATCGTTTCAACAGTGAAATAATAAGTGAAGGTTATTAAGGAAATAATAAAAAAAATTAATGTAGTATACAAAATAAAAAAAAAAGATATTAAAAATAAACACTGGCAGCTGAGATATCAACTTCCAAAGCAGTTTCACTCTTCCAGCCGGAACCCAACCATCCTCACAAAAAAAAGAAATAAATTCGTTTCTAGAACGTATCAAATCGAACCACGTGAATACGGCTACTAAATCTTAGGGGCAAATGAACACGTCGATGCAACGAGCGGATGCGATACATCTCCGGGTTGAGACGGCCGGCCGGCATAAATTGCCCGCAGACGCGGCAACCGATGCGGAACAAATTTATTGTTACGACTCCGTGTTTGGATTGTGTCGATCGTGTGTGGATTTTATTTTAGGTTAAGTTTATTGAGGGGATCATATGGTGGGCTTGTGCTGGAGTGCTAAGCTATGATTAGAATTGTAGGATTTAATATAGGGGTGAAGAAAATAAAGTCTTAGCACAGTTTCAGACCACTAGACATACTTACGGCGTTGTGCCACCGGTACATGATAGACATCCCACCAATACGTACAAAACGTTTTGAGAACAAATTTGTGCGTAAAGCTAAAGAGCGGAATTCCTTGCCGAAGTCTGTGTTTCCTGATAGCTACAACTTAAGAGTCTTTAATTTTTGCGGACGGCGAGCAATAGGTAGCTCGCTGTCCGACCGTCTGGTCCGAGCACAAGTCGTCGACGGCGCGCACTGTTCCCGCGCGCCTCAAGAAGTTGTCAGCAACAGCAGGGGCCCAGCTGGATCGAAGCCTACTGCGCCAGGGTTAGCTTCGAAAGGCAGCTCAGCTCCGGTATGAAAGGCAAGAAAGAACGGGTTGGATTTTTTTAGTCAGTAAGATTCTGACACTATCTCCCGCTCCGCTCCAGGGGTGTCATTTGGATGATTTTTACCCACCAAAAAATAAGACGTCTTTAATTCAAGAATGAATAGGTTACTTTTAGGCAAGCGTGCTCTATCGTCGGCCAAATTGTACAAGTTCAAGAAAAGTCTCAGAAATTATCACAAGAGAACGTATTCCCGGGATAAATAGTATTCTATGTGCTTTTTTAACATCTTCCTTCTGTATGCCAAATTCGTTCAGCCGTTTGAGCGTTTTTACACTCAGCGCAAATATAAACACATACTAACAAACTTTTGCCTTTACAATACTAGTGTGATATGTATGTGTGTGTGCCAATTAATATATTTACTCTTACAAGCTTTTATTTAGTTTCACCTGTCCCGATGTTTATCATCATCATCATCTTGTAAATTAAATTTGACCCACTTCCCGGTTACCGATTGAGCTGAAATTTTGCATGCATGTGTAAATCACATGCATGCAAAGACAAGGAGCTGATCTGATGATGGAACCGGAAGCTGGCTATAGGAACTTGGTAGTTAAACGACACAACCCCATCGAGTTTGGGCTCGTATGATTCGTCTTGACGAGTATTATTTATATAGGTATACGGAGCTATAAAAGCTTGCTATGAAAAAAATATTTTCATTAAAAGCTTGTTTTATATTAAGTTTGCTTATTTATTTTTTTGGCTTTAGGCAAGGTTTCGGAAACCGTTATGCTTTACAAGGGTAAATAATATTGATTGAGTTCTCTCTTTTGACGGCAGTTTTATAACCGATACCATATTCTCACTATGACCTCAAATATTTTATGGCAATAGAGATACGACCAAAGGCAGAGTTGTAAAATCACTGATGTGTCTTTTATCTCACCATTAAAACATCGATAAATTCTAAAGATTTCGTATTTTTATTATTTGAATATCTAAAAACATTTTGCCTTTAAAGCCCAACAAAGTGAAACAAATCGGTGGAAGTTTTGGAGTGCTCAAATTCGAAGAAAGTAAGGCGCCTTTTAGCTATGTTGGTTAAGTGAGTTTTCGACCACAGAATAACACAGAAGGTTCACTTAATATAACAGTTAAAATTACACAAATAAACGTGATTTTCAAAAGTGAGTGCACGCGCTGCGCGACCAATCTACGTATAGTCAAGAAAGGAAACAAGTTACCAGGATCGTCAGATATAGTAGACATTTGGATGAATATAAATTAATTTTAAAATTAGTAATGGCCATTAATAAATTTCACGTTTTCTTTTGGTTATCTATTTTTTTACTATGGATAGGTTCACGTTTGATCACTATCTCACCTGATAGTAAGCGATGATGTTGCCGATTATGGAGCACGCTTGCGTTAAAGTAACCTATTCACTTTTTATTTAATACCCCTAGGTTGTAGCTGTCAGGAAACACATCCTCTGGTAGGGAATTCCACTTTTTAGCTGTCCGCACAATTAATGTGTTCTTAAAACGCTTTGTACATGTGGGAGAGAAGGTCTCCAAGTAATAGTGACTCATCACCGTAGACGTACGGTGATGAGTCACTATTACTTGGTGACCTTCACTTGACGAAGTGGTCAGATGATGGAACGGACTTGGCGGAATCAAATTGTGCTATTCCAATGCATACTTGACAACTTACTAAAAGTTTAATTATGTATTATGATGGATGGATGGATATGAATAAAATATCCTTCCATCGATATTGATTACTTCGATGGTTGACTGTACATATGCGTTTTTCCAACCTGCACTGGGCCAGAGTAGAGCCCTATCTCCTAAAGAGTATCCTATTCGTGGGAGCATTACAAAGCTGTTGACATTACACCTCTTGAATACGTCCACCTGTTTTCGCTCGTTATATGAAGTTGACCTTCTGGACCTACTTATTCTATGTCTTTTATTTTATTCGAATATTCATTTAAAGAAATTCTGTGCAAGATGCAAAGATTCTTTGTCATAAAATTTAATTCAAGTGTGCTTAAATATTGAGAGTTGTTAAATTAATAAGTTTGAGATCAAAAGGTGATTTTGTGCTTGCAAAGTCAGATTAAATTGTAGTTTAAGTCATTCATATCTCAGGATTAATTTTGCTGGCAGCAACTTCTTGCCATGGTCCTGGGGCCTACTATGACGTTTTAAAATTCAGACGTTTGAGCGAGTAGTGGGATGGGGTTATACACTCTAAATAGATAGCTCCATTTCTTTAACGATTCAATTTGGGTCGTAAAATGGATTGCGTTAAAAGGTCCTGGCTCAGGTCATCGTACAGAGTGAGAGGTAATGGGAAGCAGATTATATTTCCTTCTGCCAAACATATATATAAGGAAAGAAGGCAGTGGAAAAGTGAAGGCAGACAGTCCTCACGCATCTTCTTCACAGTATCGAAAAAAGCATGGCAATTACCAGCTACGTGCAGGTTTCCGGACGGCAAGGAATATGTAGTTTGTCATCAAATAACGATGGTCGATGCCTGCCAAAGCTGCTAGGTTGTCCGAAAGAGTCACTACAACCGAGGATTGCAAAGGGCACCTTATACAAATGGGTCAGTAAAAGCCTGACACCCTTTTTCGGTCCATCCAGACTGAAAGAAACTATTTGAAGATATTTCAACCTTTTTTTTGGTGGAAAATCATCCAATGACTTTTCCCGCTCTTGGACTAAGCGACTAAAACCACGTCTATGATTTTCCTTCTTTGCCTAGCATTCCAGGACCCCGCGTCTCCTTTTCAGAAGTCAACCCATGGCCCCAGTAGGCTTCGGCTCTTCCGAGCCCCTATGGTTTTGCTGACATCTTATTGAAGCGCGCGTGGAACACTTCATGCCGTAAGATATTGTACCCTCAAGTGATTTAATGATAGTCAAATTTTTAGTCACATGATCGAGCTTAATATTCATTGCAGCATCATGATCATCATCATCATTTCAGCCGAAAGACGTCCACTGTTGGACATAGGCCTCCCCCAAGCGTCGCCACAACGACCTGTCCTGTGCGTCACGCATCCATCGGATTCCAGCAAACCCTTACCAGGTCATCAGCCCACCTTGTAGGAGGCCTTTCAACGCTACGTCTTTCGGTCGCCATAACATTATGTTAGATAACAAAAATCTATCTAAATCAAAGAAACTCTTTTCAACTTCTAAATGAAAAGATAAAATCGTTACGTTCAAGGCCTGTTTGAGTGTTCCCGGGCAAATAAAATAAAACTCGAGAGAGAGAATCGATTTGGAAAATTTGGAAGTGAAATTTTCAACTGAACACTTAATTGGCGAACCCTTCTAAACAGTTCCAGTGATTATGCTGTACAATTTGCATAGCGGACGACTTTCGAGCCCAGGAGACTAAATAATGGTGAATTTATTGGAGATCCTCGCTTAATCACCGATTGGATTATCGATTTTTGTTTTAGGAGCCCTAACTTTTGTTTCAAAATCTTTCGGTTTGAGGGTAAATCTTTATGATTCTGTGTTTATTAAGAAACGAAAGGAGTTAAAAAAAAATATATTTTTTTTAGCATCAAACATTTACTTATGATTTACAATACGAGTAAAAAAATCTGTACATCACCTTTTTTAAGAACTGTTGTTTCGTGGGTGCGTTTACAAACATAAACGCGCACACATTAAGACACTTTAGACCAGGAACTCGCAGGAGAACCAAGGTTGCCGACGTAGCTCGAAGAGTCGCCAAACTTAAGTGGCAATGGGCAGGGCACATTGCAGGCAGAACAGGTGGCCGTTGGGGACGAAAGGTTCTGGAGTGGCGACTACGTACCGGAAGACGCAGCGTTGGAAGGCCTCCAACAAGGTGGACTGACGATCTGGTCAGGGTCGCGGGAATCCGATGGATGCGTGACGCACAGGACCGGTCGTTGTGGCGACGCTTGGGGGAGGCCTATGTCCAGCGGTGGACGTCTTTCGGCTGATATGATGATGATGAGACCAGGAACAACTATCTGTAGGCCATATCATATCTGTTCCGTTCGAGATTCAAAACCTCGACACTCAACACAGTTAGACATAGCCCGCACAGGTGACTTTTGTCACGGTGGCAATAATTTTTCTACCCATTTTTTGTAACTGTCACATCCTCATGTGCGCGCACTATATGTTGGGTTTATCGGCACGGTGAATTTTGACAAAAGTCACGGTGAAAAATCACCAGTGCACGCTATGGCTTACCGATTGCTCAACCACTGCGATATAGTGTTATCTATATCTATAATGTTTCCCTAGCCAAGTTGCTAATCTGCAATAGTTAACGCTAGTAGAAAGCTTCAAATGTACGGGAATGACGTCCTCTCAACGCTCAGTCACGTCGTCAGAACAAAAGAATTAGCAACAAGGTCAATTCGAAACGTTCGACGCAAGCGAAACGGTTGTAACTTGGCTATATTATATATTACAAAGTGCAGATATTATAAAGGGGGGCTGATATTATAAAGTGGTAAAGTTGTTTTTCTTTTTGTTTGTAGGAGTGAATCTCTGAAATTACTGGACATATTGCTAAAATTGTTTCACCGATAGAAAGCTGCTTTATTCCTGAGTGACTTAGGCTATATTTTATGTACGCGGGCGATGCCGTGGGTAAAAGGTACAAACATTACTCGAAAAATGAATTGCGTTGAGTGGGTCAAGTTTTCGGGTGCTTTTAATTGTTCTGTGACGGATGTTGTCGAATCTAATTTAGTATTTAATTTAAATTAATTGTTCTCAAGTAAGTGACATGTAATGTTTTTATTGAGAATAAAGTTTCTTTAAACCTAACATAATAAACATGTCACGCGTTTAATTTTAAACCAATATTAACCAAACATTTGACAGAAACTCAAGTAACTTTCCGCAGCAACAAAATCAACGAATACACGTAAAACTCAAACAGAAATTTACAAAATTATTGAATTTCAGAATTATAGCAATTTGTTTTATTACGCGAACACCAAACCTTACACAAATCAAGATAAATTTGGGATACAACTTGTTTACAGTACAAATTAATGTTGAACCTTTTAATTAACAAAATCGGAGGTTATGAGTCCAATCGGAGCAAGTTTCCGTACCTACACCTTGTTATTGTTTTGGCAAGTACTGTCAAATTGATCGATTGCTTCTTTTAGATTTAAGGGTGGGATGGGGAAGGGAATCAATCTATATAGATTGGGTTGTGTTGGATATTTACTTGAGGTCCGAAGAAGAAAATAATTACGAAATATTAACCACGTGTAATAAGTACATTTATTAGTTAGATACAAGTGCAAAAAGTTTGTCATTGCGACCGTTGGAATTTGCATGAGCCGAAGGCGAGTGTGTTAAGGAGCCGAGGGCTGCAGTGACTTTGCACGTGTATAAAAAAATACTTTTATACTTACTGAAAAAAGTAGTTTTTTGAAGAAATTAATGTTACCCAAACGGGGTTAGTTAGCGACTCGTGGTACATAAAATTTTGGCAGGGAAGAGCACTTGCACTTTTTTGCACTAGTGCGGCAAACTGTATATTGCGTGCCTAAAAGCGGTGGGATAAGAGCGGGTTTTCGAGTTGATTCGAGGTGGTTGAGTTCGATGGTTTTTGTCAGTAAAAATCAGACACACCGTCTCATTCTACACTAGAGCAGGAAATATCAATAGGTGACATTCCATAACCCAAAAAAAAACACGTAACAATTTCTACCAACATAGAATAAATCTATTGAATTTTTTAGTTGTGCGCGCATCACGTAAAATTTACCGTATCGATGTAGATAACTTTTATACATTGAAATTGTACGTAACTTGATATATTACTTAAGCTTTGTTTCATTGCAATTGGTTGACTCCATCGAAAGATATAATACGTTCATTGACTGTTACGCAATACAAAATTTCAGCTAGTCTTTTCTTTACTGAAATCAAGACATCCAAAAAAACTACTAAAATCTTCATATATCCTTACTAATATTATAAAAGCGAAAGTGAGTTTGTTTGTTTGTTACGTCTACACACCTCAATGACAAAACCGCTTTTGATTAAACTTGGTACACGGTTAGACCATGTCCTGGAATAGGACATAGGGTACTTTTTATCCCGAAAGTGTGTTCCCTTGGGATATTTTTTTCTGTTTTCTGCTATCACGCGGGCGAAGCCGCTAGTAGCAGCTAGTTGTCTTATAAACAAACAAAAAAACTGTAAACATTCACCTGATCTATAAAACATCTGCTAACAAAGTACCCTGAATACATTTCAAATAGATATATACGATTTGTCGATGTTAAAAGGTTCGAATCGCTTGTGATAGCAACATTTTTCTTAGCACAGGTGTACCAAATTATCTTGGAGCTCCTTCCAACAGATGTACAATATGAACTGAAGACGTCAGGTGAATCCGGGTGGTAGACTTGTTAAATGGAACGAGTAACATTCGGTGTGAATTTCGATGTTATTCGTAATATCAGTTCAATAGAACAAAATATATTCGATCACACTACACAAAATAAATAAATTAAAAATAAAATTAATATAAAACAAAATTAAATTAGAGTATCTGTGACTGTGTAATTTAATTTAGTTTTATGTTTTTTTTATTTTTAATTTATTTTTGTCACTGTATTTGATTTGATTGATCCACACTGGAAGTTTTTACTAGAGTGGAGCAACGTTTAAAAACAAAGAGTCACCAATTTTTATTTTGGAACCGCAAACTCTAATTCCGCCACGTCCGTTCCATCACTAGACCACAAGACGTACGGCGTCGCATCACCGGTACATGGTAGACATTCCACCCATGCACACAAAGCTACCCATACGCACAGCCATGTAGTAGAATGCTCTGCCGGATTCTGTGTTTCCAGATAGCTACGACTTAAGGGTTTTTAAGTCAAGACTTCAAGAGTGAATAGGTTATTTCTAGGCATACGTTTTCCATCGTTGAGATCGGTGAGACAGTGGTCAAACGCAAGCCTATCAAAAATAAAAAACGCAAAAAAAGTTAAAGTTTGTTTTTTTTTGTTTTAGAAAAGTCTCTAGAAGTACAGATCCGATTGCTAAAACCATTTCATTTTTTCATGTACATATGAGAGCGAAGCCGCGAGAAAAAGAAAGTCTTATACATTTTGAATAACCGTTGTCTCTGACTGTAATTTTTTTTTTTGGTCCTTTTTCCTTAGATGTTACCACCTTATTTTAACTGCCTTCAAAAAGAAGAATTTTTTCAATTAGGCTATATATTTTATCGTTGTTTCCTCAGTTACCGCCATTTATGAAATGATTTGGAAAATTATTTTTTTACTTGAAAGGATACATTTTCAGATTGGTCCCATTTTTTATCAAAATTGAGTTTTGATGATGGGATCTTTGAGGAATTGAGGAAACTCCTTAAAAATTATAAGTTAAATAAAACAAACAACAGACTTCCAATATTACAGTTACTTTAAATTTGAGTTTTTTCTTTTTGTAATTAGGTTTTTTATACATTTTTAAAAGCGCCTTCTTCGGAACTGGTTGAACCAAATTACAAAACTTTACAATGTTGGTCATGATCATCATCATCATCAGCATTTTTAATGGGAACTGCTGGAACTCAGGCCTCCTCTGTAGGAGAAGGGGCCGTAATCCACCACTCTCAAAATGTTTTTATAGTACATTTATTTTCGTCAAATCTCGGGAATGAATTTTAAAATAGTTACCCCTGACCACGCCCCTAACTAATTGAATATCTTGACATATTTACAAATACAAATACATGTATTTGTTTGAGTATGGGTAAAACATGAGGCGGTAAACTTAACCCTTCAGATACCGTCAATTAGAGACACAATAGTAAGACAATAAATGCGCGGCCACCGGTGGTTGCTTGGGGATTCATGAATTAAAACAGTGGTTCTTTGGACCATACCCTACCATTAGTGGTGTACAAATATTACTACAAAATAAAAACATAAAAAATAACATTTTACAAAACAAATTAATAAACATACATTTCCTTATTACAATTAATATTATAAATAATTTAGACAAACACAATTTTAATTATACCATTATTGAATTATTTAATTACATTTTTCTTATCTTATCTATAATTGAATAATAGGGTCTATTTATGAGATACATTATTAATTTATTTTTAAAGGTGACTAAATTATTTGCTTCTTTAATTCATGAATCCCCAAGCGACCACCGGTGGCCACGCATCTATTGTCTTACTATTGTGTCTCTAATTGACGGTATCTGAAGGGTTAATAGAATTGGGTATCTTATTATATATTCTGGGGCCATATAAAATGCACTCTTGTCGAATACAACTGTTTTGTGGCTCATTGCACAAAGTGTACTGGCATGTCTAGTACTTTTTAGTGTTCCATATTTATGCAAATTATTTCTTACGTCTAAAGCCAATTCAAATATATACAAAGATGGGAATGTCAATATTTTTAAATTAATTCATGAATCCCCAAGCGACACCCGGTGGCCGCGCATCTATTGTCTTAATATTGTGTCTCTAATTGACGGTATCTGAAGGGTTAATAAAATGTGGTTTACAGGTAACTGTGGGTTTTAATCCACAGATCGCCCAGATACACCTCTTTTGGCATTTAAAAACTGTTTCTCTCTCAGTGCCGTTACCCCAAAACATTATACCGTATCTTATAGTCGAACCAACATAGGCCTGATAAGCAGATAGGAGTGCACTCTGATTAACGACTTTTCGAAGCATATACAAACCATATGAATATTTACTTAACTTTGTACACACTTGTTCTATGTGTGTCCTCCATGTCATATTAGAGTCCATCTGTAATCCCAAAAACTATTTAGTTTTGTTAGGTTTTTAAATCGATGTCACATTTTAGTTGATTATATTGGGACATTTTATTTATTACACTGGCAACACGAACTGTCATGTGGACGTAATAGAAGCACGCTGCGGTTGGTTCGGCCTATTCGCTTGGGGGACAGCATCGAATGCGGACGTGTCCAAGTTGTATATCGAGAAAAATATACAGATACCTACCCTTCAGATATTTCACGTGAGTTTTATTATATTATTCCTAAGCAACCCTTACAGTTTGAATGACAATACATGCGTAGTTAAGAACCGTTATTTTAAGTTCAATATGGCGGGTTATGAAGATGGTTTGTAGTTACGTTTTATGCACCTCCAAGATATGGGTATCAATTATAGAGTATTGTTAGGAATAAAAAAAATACACATTTTTTTTAAGGTGGGAAGTCATCCAATACAAGTAATTTGATGATTTTCCTTTCCGCTCTGGGGCAGGAGGTGGTGTCAGACTTTTAATGACTAAAATCACACCTATGTTCCTTCTTTGCCTTGCGTTCCAGATCCTCGAGGTTCCCTTTCGGACAACCCATGGCCCCTGTAGGCTTCGGCCTTGCTGGGCACCTACGGTTTTGCTATCTCTTTGAGGTGCGCGTGCCACAGGCAACGTCAACCACTTTGGTTTGATGTGGACGGTTACCGGACGGCCGGACGACAAGCTACACATTGCTCGTCATCCGCAAGCCTACGCCAAAGTTGCTCTTTCGCTTCACCCTAGAGCAGCCTACGCCAAAGTCAGACACGCTTTTTTCCTCCACCCTAGAGCGGGACAAGTCATTAGATGATTTCCCACCACAAAACAAATACTACTCACTCATATTTCATCAAAATTTAAGTTCTTGTTCAAAATTGATCTTGTTACCTTCCCCTCCCATCCTCGACAAATTCTTAAGGACCGTTTTCCCATAAATCGTGATCAGACATTGTAGTGAGATACTCAAGCTGATAGAAAGGAGGAGTAATGACGTCACGTGCTGGCGTGCAGCAATGCGTGTGAGCTCACCTGATTGGTCCGTTCGATGTGAGCACGACTGCAGAGCGAGGTATGGGTTTGATTGCTAGTTCGAAGATGAGCTCTGTTATTACATCGTGCTAATAAAGGCGAAAGTTTGTTTTATTACTCTTTCACGCAAAAATTACTAAATGGATTTCTGTGAAACTTGGTATATGGGTAGACCATGTTCAGGAATAGCCTGCATGATAAGTTATCCCTTGTGAACAAACTCCTGGAACAAAAAGTAGGTATCGTATAGTGTCCGACCGAATGTTGGGTTTCGGTCGAGTTTCGACAAAAAAACAAATTTCGGTTTAGTTTCGGTTTTGGTAGCAAACTTACCGAAACTACAACTGAAACCGAAACTGCACTCGGGAGTCTGTCCTGGTGCTGTAACCGGTCATGTTCAGCGCGTTAAATTCCTTGAAAGCAAGTAACAACGAAGACATTTTGTCCACGTGCCTAATTATGTCGTGTCTGACTTGTATTTGCAGTTCGTTCTAACTACTCCCAAACCATAATCGAGTGCAGTAAAATTCATGATAGTCAACAAATATAAATACCTAAATTTAAAGTGCATTAAAAAAGGACTGACTGATAATAACAACGATTTCCTTATTATTCCCTCAAAATAATATCCTTGTAAGGAAGTTTCGGTTTCGGTCGTAAAAGCCAGTTTCGGTCGGACACTAGTATCCTATTTGCTATTCACATAGTCTACTTGCGTACCAACTTTCATCAAAATCCGTCCAGCAGTTCAAGTCTTAAAAAGTAACAAACATACACAGGTAATCACACACTTTTGCCTGCATACTCGTAGTACTAGTATGACCATGTATAGCTTGACCGACTTTTAGGTCAATAAACCCGAAAAAAAAGATCATAAACGGTCTTTCAAACATTATCTTAATTACAACCAATTTTCATAAACCCACACTTTATTATAACCATTAATTAGTCCACTTTCTTCAAACAACGTTTAAAGAACTTGCCTCTACATTTTAATACAAATAAGTTTTCATGTTTCTGGTTGAGAACGGGGCACGTAAAGGCTCCTAATCTCCAGCCATTTATCATAAGAATTAAGTGACCCCTTGGCAACATTGGGGGGAGCTACAAAAATCTCTGACTAATGCGATTATGTAGTCTTATAACATAAAGTATGATTTTTGTGACACATTTCGTATGAAAAATTATACTTAACTGAGGGAATCGTTTCTCTTGGTATGGGCATTTGAAAAAGAGGGTCGATAAGCATGTAACTTAAAAAGTTATGAATACAAAAAAAGTTTAGAGAGGGAGAGGGAGGCAAAAAAACATGGATTGTTTGTTTAGGAAATGATGTGAAAGAAAATTAAGTCAATGATAGTATGATGGTTGACAGGAATTCGCTCGGCTGGGCGGCGTCGGCGTTCGACAAGCTGCGCGGTATCTTCTCGTCCAATATACCACAGTGTCTCAAGACGAAAGTCTATGACCAGTGTGTGTTGCCAGTGATGACACATATAGTTCCGAAACGTGGTTGCTTACAATGGGCCTCATAAGAAAACCCAAAGCCACCCAAAGAGCAATGGAAAGGGCTAAGCTCGGAGTTTCCGTGCGTGATTACATAAAATATTAAGATATCCGCAGGAGAACCAATGTTACCGACATATCTCAAAGAATCGTCAAACTTAAGTGGCAATGGGCAAGGCACATTACACGCAGAACAGATGGTCGATGGGGACGAAAGGTTCTGGAGTGGCGACCGCGTACCGGAAGACGCAAACACTTAGATAGTTTCTATATATATTATATACAACGTGTAACGTTAAATGTGCAAAACTTCAGACACCCCAAATGATTTTTAATTCGATTGACCTAATGATGTGAGAAAAAAAAACATTTAAAAAAAATTAAAAGTTTATGAGCAGTTTTAGTTTGTTTAAAATTCATATCTGGATTAAAATAAGAATTTTTATTATCTCATGTATGAGAAAATTTGATTGGATTTCAACTATTTGTGTTTGTTTACCTATTTCAGCGGGTTTGCGCACGTGATGGCTTGACCTATTCATAAATAGACAGATCGAAGTTTTTAATGAAGATTTTTTTGAAAAATGTTACCTATATTAAAAAGTGGTTTAATTGATTCTGCTCGTTATTCTGATCAAACTAATTTCAGGTTTTGCTCATTTAACGTTACACCTTGTATATAGATATATTCCATTTAAAGGTTGTATGATGAGGTTGTAGGTTGTGTCATAACTCAAAGTTGTGGTTCTTTCTGTGAAATTGTGTACTGTTTTGGTGTACAATAAGGTTTATTCTATTCTATTCTATTCTGTGTCATTTATCACCTTCAGCGAAGCAAGGAACAATTATTTCCCTGACTGTATCCAAGTCCTAAGCCCCTATGACCTATCACCATTACTTTAGTTAGGAACGTGTAGTAAACTAATTGAGTTTGAGCACTTCATTAAGCTATGCGGTTCTCTCGTAGTAAGTAATAACACTATTTCTGTAGACCAGGAGTTGGGCTCGCAAATGTACCCTAATGTACCCTAATGTACCCTAATGTTAGGGGTCGTTTCGGGTTCCAAGGAAAGTAGCTACAAGGGTGTTATTGAGGAAGTGTTGAAGTAGTCGTAGGTACGTATGTTGTTAGAGAGATTGAACTGTATGCGTAGGCACCTACAGGTCAGCTGTTCTGGTGAACGATTTCTTGATCAGATTTTTATGTCAATCTAGACTATCTACACTAATATAATAAAGAGGTAAAGTTTTTTTTTTTTTTTTTGTTTGTAGTAGGTAATCTGAGATTACCTTCGGTCAAAAAATCTTGATTGAACTTGATCTCTTAAGATTTTATTCACCGATAGAAAACTACTTTATTCCTGAGTGACATAGGCATGTATGTAAGCGAAGCCACGGACAAAAGCTAGAAGTGAAGTAATAAAACATGAACATGGGAGCTGTACAATACAAAAATAAAAATTCTAATGATGACAATTTTTTTTTGTTTTTTATTATTGTAAGATGTTACGTTTGAAACAACGAAAATGTTTGATAGGTACTGTACAAAATAAGCGTATTTATAAAGTAAAATTTTCGTACAGAAATATTACATACTAGCCTTTGCCCGCGCGGCTTCGCTCCCTCTTTTCCCTACTCTTCCCTACTCTACCCTACTCTACCCTACTCTACCCTACTCTACCCTACTCTACCCTACTCTACCCTACTCTACCCTATTCTACCCTACTCTACCCTACTCTACCCTACTCTACCCTACTCTACCCTACTACTCTACCCTACTCTACGCTACCCTACCCTACTCTACCCTACTCTACCCTACTCTACCCTACTCTACCCTACTCTACCCTACTCTACCCTACTCTACCCTACTCTACCCTACTCTACCCTACTCTACCCTACTCTACCCTACTCTACCCTACTCTACCCTACTACTCTACCCTACTCTACCCTACTCTACCCTACTCTACCCTACTCTACCCTACTCTACCCTACTCTACCCTACTCTACCCTACTCTACCCTACTCTACCCTACTCTACCCTACTCTACCCTACTCTACCCTACTCTACCCTACTCTACCCTACTCTACCCTACTCTACCCTACTCTACCCTACTCTACCCTACACTACCCTAATTTTCTTTTCCATAAGAACCTTCTCCTCACAATAACAATCACAACAATGAAATCGGTCAAGCCGTTTTCATGCCATGCCGTGACAACGGAAAACGGGGCTCATTTTTATAATATAGACTAGCTTTTGCCCGCGCGGCTTCGCTCCCGCACTTCCCTACTCCACCCTACTATACCCAAGTCTACCCTACTCTACCCTACTCTACCCTACCCTACCCTACCCTACCCTATTCTACCCTACCCTACTCTACACTACTCTACCCTACTCTACCCTACTCTACCCTACTCTACCCTACTCTACCCTACTCTACCCTACTCTACCCTACTCTACCCTACTACTCTACCCTACTCTACCCTACTCTACCCTACTACTCTACTCTACCCTACCCTACTCTACTCTACTCTACCCTACTCTACCCTACTCTACTCTACCCTACTCTACTCTACCCTACTCTACTCTACCCTACTCTACTCTACCCTACTCTACTCTACCCTAATTTTTTTTCCATAAGAACCTTCTCCTCACAATAACAAAAACAACAAAAAAAAAACAGCCAAATCGGTCAAGCCGTTTTCATGCCAAGTCGTGACAACGAAAAACGGGTCTCATTTTTATATATATAGATAGATAGATTTTAATTATTAATAAAAAAATCTATAGGTTGCTACAAGAAATAAATCAACTAACATTAAAGATAACTTATGTGAAGGTAGCTCAACCTTGGTAAAATTGTTTTGTTGTATATTAAGTTATGTTGTTTTTGTAAATTTTGGTTTAGTTTAGGTTACGATGAGGCTGACATGCTCATTGAGTTTAAAGTCCCTAAAAAAAAATAAGTTTTAAATAACACCAAGCTAAAATTTATCAACCAAACGACTTAAAAATATTATAACATATCCTAATTAACACAGTGAACCTCAAAAGACTAACCCTATAAGTAATATTAACATTTATTTATTTTATTTTACAAAAGGCACTTTGTAACAAATGATAAAGAGTGTAATATTATCAAATTACTAATTATAATATAATAATAATAATATTCCACAACTATCACACAACGCCATCTAGTCCCATGCTAAGCAGAGCTTTTTTTTTTGTCGACGGAGAAAATCATCTCTGACGAAACCCGCTCTTGGGTGGAGCGGGAGACAGTGTCAGACTCTTACTGACTAAAAACCCCGCGCCGTTCCTTCTAGCCTTCATACCGGGGCACGAGCTCCCTTTCGGACAACCCTGTCCCCAGTAGGCTTCGACCCAGCTGGGCCCCTCCTGCTGCTGACAACTCCTTGAGGCGCGCGGGAACAGTGCGCGCCGTCGACGTCTTGGACTCTATTTTTATTATTATTATTGGATGCTAAGCAGAGCTTGTGTTACGGGTACTAGATAACTGATAAACATACTTATATATTTCTAAATACATACATATTATAAATAAATTACACCCAGACACAGAACAAATGATAATGCTCATCACATAAACATTTGTCCTGGGTGGGAATCGAACCCACGACCTCCGGCATAGCAGTCAGGGCCACTAACCACTAGACCAACAGGCCAGTCAAAATTACAAGCCTCTACACGAAAAATTCGATAAAAAGAAAGTAAATACAAAACAATTAATTAGTAACGAGAATAAACGTACGTAGGTCTAAGTACACACACATCACGTCCAGACACTCGGTGTTTCCAAAACGTCAGATTTTCACATTTGAGTACTCGCGCACTCAATGAGTTCACTACTCAAATGTCCATCGCTGCTTGAACTACCTTAGATGGTCCACCTTTTATATTCAAAACCACTAGATTTCACATTCAACTTTGCTTGCGCTTTACAACATCGTGGTTTGATGCGCTTCTGGTGACAAACATCAATAGTAAGAAAAATATTAAAATGATTCATTTCTACGTATAACAAAAATAGCATTAAAAAATTTAGCCTACAGGGAAACAAGATAGCTTAGATATCTTCTAGCAAATCTTGCAGTTTATGTGAATAATTTTACTTCATATAATATGCTGTGATTACTGGGAAAAATTCCACAATTTAAAAAAAATATGTTATTTCAAATGATAATAATCATTACCATCATTTCAGCCAAAAGGCGTTGACTGCTAGACCTAGGCCTACCCTAGGGATCATCACAATAACCCTTCCTATAAGTACGTCTTGCATCTATTGAATTCCCGTGACCCTCAAAAGGTCATCGGTTCACATTATGTGAGGCCTACCAACGCTGCGTCTTCGCGACCGTCACTCCAGAACCGACCCCATCGACCATCTCTTCTGCGAGCAATGTGCCCTGCCCACTGCCTCCAAGTCTGGTTATTCTTTACCTACTCGTATTTCGGAAACTTTGGTTTTCCTGTGAACATTCCTGATTATATCATGCAAAATTACTTCGAAAAAATACTTCAATTAAATATTCAAAGTAATAGCCTGTACATATTATCAAGTGATAAAAATATGTCCCTTCATAAATCCTTGTTTGATCATAAATGGCCAAATTGTTTCAAGTAAACACTAAGGTTTCAATTTGGGTTCTCTTCATCGGCAAAGTTTGCTTTCCTAATTCAAAAAACTGTACAACCTAATTGTAGGACATGTAAAAATTCTTGATAGATTGTGTTAAGATCAAAAATGAAAGGGAATCTCTGACTAGGGAATCCGAGTTAAATATGTGGGATGTGGGACTTACTCAAAACATTTTGGTATACCCTAAATCCGAGGGGACCAAGTGGATTATATGTGGCTTGATTTAGAGCCCCGTTTGTGATCCCGTTTTTTATTTTATAATAATTATGTGTTAAGTCCATCGGGGATGACGTACTCGTGTGGATAAAAACACCTTTAGTACTTGAAAGAACAATTTATATTATAGCATTCAAATATATCAACATTGTCTAATTTTCTATCTTAACTTCTGCCAAAAAATGGTTCTGAATTACCTATTTGATAGTTTTTTTTTTATTATTGATAGGTTGGCGTTTGACCGCCATCTCATCTGATGGTAAACAATAATGTGGTCAACGATGGAGCACACTTGCCCAGAAGTCAGTCAGTGTTCACTCTTGGCTTATATCTTTTATTCATTACTGTACACAAAATTAAAAATAAAATAGTGTTGCCTATATATTACGTCATAAAATGTAGGGGTAATATATAAACAGTATCTATGCTATGCTTTAAGAAAATGTTATACTCTTAGAGGATTACATGGGTGATGTTTATGTTTTCATATGTAATCAACTAATTTATGCAACCGGCTGAAGAATTGTTTGAAAGAGTCACCGCAATACTGACACTCATGGGAACTTTGGTGGGTTTTAGTCAACAAAAGTCACTCCCTGTTACTTCACCCAGAGCGAGAGGAAATGATTAATATTTCCCATCTCAAAACAATAGTATTCTTTTTGTATTTTGAAACCCAACTCCCGGTCTATTCCGTCCTTGCAGCCGTTTATTGCAGCACGGTAAATGGAAATATTCATTAAACTTCCCAGTGGCTGCGACTGCATCGATCCTGCGTACTTTACAAGCTACGTTTTGTTGTTCCTCGTCTTTAACTGCAGTTTAAGTTTGAAGGCTTTGGTTACTGAATGGCTGAAGTTTGGAAACATATTTTTTTAATGATACGAGTATTTTGGAGGTATTATATAACAGAGGGTAAAGTCTCACATACCTCCGTTGAAAAGGGAGGATCTTCCGACCAGACAGGTGTTATAGTCTGGTGGGCTACTGCCCGGTAGATGATTTCGGGCTGTCGCATATATTCAAATCGCTCGGAGAACTTTGATATCGCGATGCATGATTTCGTATTTTCTTCGTAGTTCTTATGTGCCACCATAGATGTCGCTACAGGTCTCCCTCTATTATTGCAGAGAACGGAATTACTTAAGGTAAAACCACACCCATATTTGGATTGAATCATGTCCAGGCATTATGTCAATCATATACCTATAGATATGTTGCTGTAGATTTAGTTCAATATTAAGTTGTAATTTTGGTTTACAACAACCTAAAAATGGAAAGAAAGAAGAAACAGAGACAGACAATAAAAAAGAAACACAGATTTCCAAACTTTCTTCCTTTTACTTGTAAGTCAGTCAATTCCCACCATTGTACCAATAGATTTAAGTTTCTGTGAAATTGTTACTATTTTGGTTTACAATAAAGTTTATTCTATTATTTTTTTTGGTAAAAACATTCGGTTTCATTAAAATGTTATAATTTCAATCACTTTGATAATACACAAATAAACGTTCACCTTTAAATCACAGTTATAGCCGCCATTTTGAAGCCTAACCTCGAAACTGCTCTGTTTTCAGTGACTACAGTTAATTTAACTACAAACAAGGTTTTGATTCGTTGAGAGATCAAGTTCCTTGAACGAGTGCGAATGTTTCCTAGAATTCTAGCTTTGTCGAGTAAATTATATACCTAAACAAATAAAGTTTTACTTCTTCCTTTCTGAAAGCATCTTCGTTACTTTTTTACTATTGACTAGCAGCCCTTCCCGGCTTTGAACGGGTAATAAATATAGCCTTTGTTACTCAATATGAATGTAGCTTTGCAATGGTGAAAGAATTTTTGAAATCGGCACAGTAGTTTTTGAGTTTCTTCATTACAAACATACACACAAAAATACCCTCTTTATAATATTGGTGTAGATAGGCTCGTGCTTGACTTCTATCTCACTCGATGGTAAGTGATAATGTAACGATAGAGCATGCATGCCTAGAAGTAACCTATTCACTTTTGACTGAATACCTCTAGGTTGTAGCTATCCGAAAAAAAATTCCGGCAGGGAATTCCACTCCTTGGCCGTTTGCACAATTTAATTAATGTGTTTTCAAAAAAGGTTTTATTCATTTGGATGGTCTGGTGATCAGATGATGGAAAGAGAATGCAATTCCGTGGACAACGAGTCTCCCCGAAATGAAAACGATAGAACACCGACAGGCTAACAACTCAGCGTCGCGTCGATGATCAAGACTGGAATTTTGATTCGACGAGTTCATCATCGCCGATTATTTTCTTGACTCATGTTTCAATTGACTCCAACCGCGTCAAGTTGATATTTGGCAGATTTTTTCAATTCAATTTCTTTTTACAATAAAATTCACGATGGATATTTAATCTTTAAAATCTCAATAAAAATCCTCATTCATTGAAATTCACCGTCAGACAATCCGACTAAGAAAAAACTTCAACAGAATTTTTCAAAAACTTTGTACTTTATAATTAAAGTGAAACTAACTAATTAAGTAGATTTTATAATAGTCGTGACTTTAATAGGTTCTTGGAAAGTGCCCCAACTTGCACATAGTCGGAATTCTCTGCCTCAATAAATAATTCTAGGAATTCGTATGCTATGCTTTTAGTGCACTTCAGAGTACCCAAGAGTTATGAAGATAATTTTGACCTAGTTTGATGTGGCTGTTGGGACTGCACTACTCGAAATTAAAGGAATTGTAAAATAGCTAGCTGTAGGTATGTACCTACAAAAATGCTTAGTAGAAATACTGTTACATGTACTGTACCTTATCTAATAATTGCGCTCAGAGTATAGAGATTCGTTAAATGCGGAGGAAAATTTCATGAATACTGTAAAGAAAAACACCAATTACTATTTGAATAGGTTAAAGAGATGAAGGCATCACTAGGATGAGTATGTAAAGTTACAAAGAGACAATGTAAAAAAAGAAAACTAAATTGTAAGAAAAATTTCTTATATCTTTGTTAGCTAGCTTAGACACTTTTCAGACCACCTGTGTATATTCATAAGAACGCTCCCCGCCCACGTCAGACTTTTTGTAGGACAGATAATCGGGCCGATTTTGTATATTTGTAACATTGTTCTGTATTTCTGACCGACTTTTTGTAGGACGTGTGCGTTGCACTATTGCTATCAGTGTGTTCTATTTTTCTCCTACAAAACCGTCACCGATTATCGGACGTGGGCAAGCAGCCTTACGTACATGACATATCGAGACGAGAAGACAACCATTTTATTATTTACAGGCGACCCGCCCCGGCTTCGCTCGGGTGTTTTTCCACTATTTAATGGATGTTATTATACACATAAACCTTCCTCTTGAATCACTCTATCTATTAAAACCGCATCAAAATCCGTTGCGTAGTTTCAAAGATTTAAGCGTACATAGGGATATAGGGACAGAAAAAGCGAGTTTGTTTTATACTATGTAGTGATAACTCCTCTTTATTTTTTCAACCATACCACGTCCGACCATCTTCTGACATCTTCGTAACATAACTTACGTCACAAGTGGTCCCGTACAGTGTGCCTGAATTAACGAGCGACAAACATCAAGCTAATTTGAGACTCGCCTCCAATGTATTTATGGCTAATGTTCGGTCCAAGTTCAGGTCTCACTGATTGAAAGGGCCTGACTCTTGGTGTAATTAGCTTGATTTATAAGACTTAGTTTGAAAGGAATAGTGTAAACAAAGTGGTTTTCAATACACCTAGTCGAAAACCCATTTTTGGGCACGCAATTTATTGTTTTCCACACTAGTGTGGAAAATTATAGGAGCTCGCCTCCACTACAATCGATTGTATTTATCGTATCAGTCTCGGCGAAATGACCGCAATGAGTTGCGCGTCAATCTCCTCTATTTATATCTTTGTAAGTGTTTTGAAAAACATCGTTTGATACACGTGAAAATTCCACCTCAGTTGCAAAGGTAATCTTTCTTTACTTGTATTAAATAGTTAAGAAGATTGATTTACTTATGTAGGTAAGAAACCCAAGGCATGTAGATTCGACATTGATACTCGTAGCAAAACTGCCCCCTTAGCCAAGTTACAACCGTTTCGCTTGCGTCGAACGCTTTGAGTTGACCTTGCCGCCAATTCTTTTATTCGGACCACGTGACTGAGCGTCATTCCCGTACATTTAAAGCTTTATACTAGCGTTAACTATTGCAGGTTAGCAACTTGGCTAGGGTGGCGGATGTTATCTAGTGATTGTTAAATTTCTACGCAATAAAAATATTCTCTTCGACTTTTGCTTATGACTAGTGTGTTTTGCCAATGATTAAATCTGGAATCACACCATAAACGCTCACAATAGACGTAAAGTCTAAAATTTCTTTGCGTGATATAATAAAAAATGAAAATATCCGAGGAGGAATCGCTTGGTCGGAAATAGCAAATTATTCGCAGGACAGTTGGTCGATGCGGTCGAAGGGTTCTGGAATGGTAAATCCTATCAGAAGATGCAGTGTAGGAAGGTCTCCTATAAAGTAGAGTAATGATCTAGTAACAGTTGCCGGAGCCCGCTGAATGTAAAGTACACAAGACTGATTGTTGTGGAGACACTAGAAGGCCGATGTCTAGTAGTGAATGTGTGATGATGACAATGAATAAACTCTAGTAGTAGTTGAGTATTCAGAGAAAAAATTTAAGGCTATAATATTTAATTAAATTAAAATTCATTTATTTCAAGTTTCATTATATCAGAAGGCTTAAAGTCACCCAAAGGGCAATGGAAAGGGCTATGCTCGGGCTTTCCTTGCGTGATCGAATTAAAAATTAAGATATCCGCAGGAGAACTAAGGTAGATAGATAGATAGATAGATAAATTCTTTATTGTACACCAAAAATCCGACATAGCACGAAGAATAGCTATACAAGTAATCTATATATATAAAAATGACCCCCGTTTTCCGTTGTCACGACTTGGCATGAAAACGGCTTGACTGATTTGGCTGTTTTTTTTTTGTTGTGATTGTTATGGTGAGGAGAAGGTTCTTATGGAAAAAAAAATTAGGGTAGTGTAGTAGGGTAGAGTAGGGTAGAGTAGGGTAGAGTAGGGTAGAGTAGGGTAGAGTAGGGTAGAGTTGGGTATAGTAGGGTGGAGTAGGGAAGAGCGGGAGCGAAGCCGCGCGGGCAAAGCTAGTAATATATAATATAATATAAAAACAACCCATATAAAAATTATTAAAAATCAATACGAAAATTAATGGATAATTAAAATCACTTCAAATTAATAGACTACATTAAAGTTATTATTAAGTGAAAAAGAATTGAATTTTCTTGGAATATGTACAGAGACGACATAAATATCCTGAAATCTAAATTATTCATGGAAACTTATAATTTATTTAAGTTTTAATTAATAACTTTAACGTTTATAAGAATTAACTTGTCAAAATATTTAAGTGCCTACACAAAAATCTTATAACATTACTAGCTTTTGCCCGCACGGCTTCGCTCCCGCTCTTCCCTGCTCTACCCTACTATATCCTACTCTACCCTACCCTATTCTACCCTACTCTACCCTACTATACCCTAATCTACCCTACTCTACCTTACTCTACCCTACTCTACACTACTCTACCCTACTCTACCCTACTCTACCCTACTCTACCCTACTCTACCCTAATCTACCCTACTATACCCTACTATACCCTACTCTACCCTACCAAACTTCACATAAACCATCTACCAAATAGTCCAAACAAAGCCTAAAAATTTGGTTTGGATAGGTAAGCCCGTTCTTGAGTTATAAAATAACAACGAAAAGTGGCATTGATTTTTATATATATATGTCGAAGCGTTGGCGCATATCAGTCGGTCTGCATCAGCGCCACCTATCTTTCACTGGAGGAACTATGTAGTTAGATTGAACAGCTTACGTTTGGGAACGTCAAGTATTAACTTGGGGATGGTTAGCGTGGAGTAATAGCAACACTGAGCGAATAGTCGAGTCAAATGTCGATCCGGAGGTATAATCGATTATTCGACATTGACAGGTACTGACGTTGACAGGTAAATTGGCTACCCGGAATGGGGGTAGGTTCACCTGTCGGGTGACGGTTGATTGGGAGGGCACTTTGAATCGTTCCGTCGAGCCGAGCAGACGATGGTTACTCCACGCTAAATTTCCCGCGTTCCTAAATTCTTAATCAAGCCATATCTCAGGCATCCTTGATTATTTTGTACTGAGTGTGTGTTACGAGTAATTAAAAGTGTTATCAAAGGTTTTTGTGAGTGTTATTTCCGATGTCGCGACCCACTGATATCGATCCTCCGTTATCAGAATTGGGATTGGACCACGACGACCCACATGTTCAAAATGAAAACGCTAGCGACGAAAAATGGATGCGTTTGTTGGAACAACAGAACCGCAATTTTCTGACGCTGATTCAAGCCATGAAAACACCTACTACGTCGTCACATGGCGTTCGTTTACCGGATTTCGATCCTGAGAAACAAGATGTAGATGCACGTGCTTGGTTGACGACTGCAGAAATGTGCTTGACGGACCAAGACCAACATGGCGCCCTGCTTATGGTCGCTTTAAGAAAGTAAGAACCGGATTGAAGAGCTGACTTAAATGGTCTGATTAGGTTTTTTTCTGGGGTTGTTCCCTAATCCTGAGCAACAAATGTTGGACCAAGGTACCGCTGTATCCCCAGGGAGCAAATTACAACGTACCACCCAGCTAGTGACCGGGAAAAGAGCGATGGGTGCAAGGGCTCGTTTACGATGTACTACTTTCCGATACGTGCTTCGCGTGTGTGTGTGTGTGTGCGTGCCTGAGGTGCAGTGTGTCGAGTGCGATACCAGATCAGAAAACGTTTCACACAAAACGCTTGAAGTCGTTTCAAACGCTACCTGTCAAGTGTTACATTGTGGAATAATTGGACGAAGCAAGCGACGTGAAGGCGATGGTGGTGCCAAGGCATCACGTAGCGAGTGACTGGATGACGTATGTGCTGTCAAAGGAACCAGGAACAAGGTCAGGTATTCACATTCCATTTTAATTCTGATGCTGAGTGTTATATCTCTTTCACTTTAAAGTCTGTCATCACTATTTCACGGCAAACGTAAACACAGTTTTGTTACATTGAAGGGTCAGTTTAGCGTGTTCAGATTACTTGCGTAGTTTGATTGAGGTTTTATTCACAACATCTATTTGCGAAGTGATATTTTGGCCGTGAAATATTGTTGCAAGGATTCAGTTTAAATAGTATGATCGTGCGTGACACACTTCTTTTGTTAAATTGCTAAAGTTCACGACATAAACAATTGTAATTACATCTACCCTCGGTATATCCGGTAGATACCGTTTCGATTTTTGTTTGACAGTGATAACTCCTCCATAGATAGTTTTTACGTTATTGACATTGACGTGTACCTATGACAGTATAGTATGCTATAAACGCGTGTTACAAAAAGTGAACTTATTCGTTTAATTGACTCATCTTGGCAAAAGACGACCATAGCGGTCTAGCGCGAAAAAAAAAAATAATAATGCGTGAGCGGGTAGATGAATTGTTGCGTGCAAATATTATTTTACCGAGTAATACGTGTCTGTTAATTTAGCTCTTTCGGCTTAAAAACTCGACCGGTCAGAAATAATGTGCAAAGACTACTGTAAACTAAACAATAACGTGCCTTACTGGTATTCGTTGCCACGTATCTCGGACCAAATAACTCGTTTACATAGTGCGCTTTATTTTACAAAAATTAGATTGTATATAGGCTAGGGTTAGGTTAGCGTGTTGAGTGTGTTTGTGTTGGTTGTGTAGGTGTAGTGATAGCGTGACGAGGGACAGAACAGAATGGAAGAAAAAAAATGATGATGGTGATGATGATGGTGATGATGATGGTGATGATGATGGTGATGATGATGGTGATGATGATGGTGATGATGATGGTGATGATGATGGTGATGATGATGGTGATGATGATGGTGATGATGATGGTGATGATGATGGTGATGATGATGGTGATGATGGTGGTGGTGATGATGGTGGTGATGATAGTGGTGATGATGGTGGTGATGATGATGATGGTGGTGATGATGATGATGGTGATGATGGTGATGATGGTGATGATGATGATGATGATGGTGATGATGGTGATGATGGTGATGATGGTGATGATGGTGATGATGGTGATGATGATTTCAGTAGTGTTTCAGCGGTCAGTATAAACACTTGACTATGCCACTCGGTATCGAAACGTGATCTCTGTTTTTCAACGGGGTTTTTGATAAATCGGTAAATACCTACGTCATAGTTTGAGTTGTCAATATTTGATTATTTTGGAATCTATTAAGAACTTCGAGAGACTTAATGTAGTATTACAAACGTTGATTAAAGCCGGATTTTCATTAGATTTGAAAGAGTGGTTGTTTTTCATAATGCAAATCGAGTTGCTTAGGATATGAAATAAAGTCAAGTGCTGAAGTTAGGAGATATAGAACTTCAGAAAGTAGATCGCGTACATTCGATTCTGCTCTCTACCCTACTTTCGATGCTGTTTATCATAGCTCAGTTGGGACAGTTAATAGGTCTAGTAGTTTACTTCGGGTGGTTTGTACCTAAATATTCTCGTGTCCCATACACGCCGTTCTTCTAAAGATTTAACGTGCGGTAAAGTTTCTTTTTTTGACAGCGGCGCCACGAAAACTGAATAAGAATTAATTTAATTTTTTATGAAAGAGTCGGTTAACCTTTAACGTTTCAAATTTTTCAATCGTGTCAATTAGAGGCGCAATAGAAAGACAGTGACAATGCAATAGAAAGAAAATGAAACGCAGGCGTTTCAGTGGGAACATAAAAAAAAAAAGAGGCTGATGATGACGATGAAGTTTACAGGATGAACTGATTATAGGAGATTTGATTTGTAGTCGTAGCTTAATAGAAACCGGTATCTAGCGGTCACAGTAGTCCGTAAGTACGCGGTATTCAATTCAAATGTTGATCAAACCTGGGACGTACTGTGGGAAACCATTAAGTCTTGAGAGACTTGGCGATCCTGGAGGGATGCGCAGGAGTGATTGAGGTTCTTGCTAACGGCCACCATGACCGTTATGTTTCGAAGTACGCACATAACCGCCTACGAAAAATAACTGACGTTGACATGCACGTAGGCGATGATGACGAGACTAGCTATGACGAAAATGATAACGCTGACAAGACTAGTTGAATACTAAGTAGTCAACTTAACATTTAGAGTACCTAGCATAGTAAGAGTTTTCTTATAATCTGTAACGTTATAGGAAAAATAAAGCAACATGTTGAACAAACCTACTTTAAGGATAATTTTGAATAAAGGCTCGAAATGATTATCTTGATGGTGTTGTTTGTAACCGGATGGAGGTTACATGTGGAGGTGACCGGATAGAGGTTGCCTGTTGTGTTAGTGACCGGATGGAGGTCGATTGGTTTGATGCTTATGGCCGGATGGAGGCTATAATGTGTTATGATGAAGACCGGATGGAGGTCAGAGTATGAGCACTGCAATATTTTAATGAGTTTCCTATTATTTGAATGAGTTTGAGTGTTGTTCAACATGTCGGCTTTGAGAGATTGAGATTGTTGTGATTTTCTTCTAGATATGATTGATGATTTTGATCAGAGTACCTTTTATGCCCCACCACCTTGGGCCAGGATTGGCCGAACGACTAGAATGTGTACTGTTCGAGGATTTTCTTTCATTCCAGGTACTCCACACGAGGACGTGTGATCATCAGGACGGCCGTGTCGAAGCGTTGGCGCATATCAGTCGGTCTGCATCAGCGCCACCTATCTTTCACTGGAGGAACTATGTAGTTAGATTGAACAGCTTACGTTTGGGAACGTCAAGTATTAACTTGGGGATGGTTAGCGTGGAGTAATAGCAACACTGAGCGAATAGTCGAGTCAAATGTCGATCCGGAGGTATAATCGATTATTCGACATTGACAGGTACTGACGTTGACAGGTAAATTGGCTACCCGGAATGGGGGTAGGTTCACCTGTCGGGTGACGGTTGATTGGGAGGGCACTTTGAATCGTTCCGTCGAGCCGAGCAGACGATGGTTACTCCACGCTAAATTTCCCGCGTTCCTAAATTCTTAATCAAGCCATATCTCAGGCATCCTTGATTATTTTGTACTGAGTGTGTGTTACGAGTAATTAAAAGTGTTATCAAAGGTTTTTGTGAGTGTTATTTCCGATGTCGCGACCCACTGATATCGATCCTCCGTTATATAGATTATCTTTTTTTAAGTGATATATCCTTCCTTTGATTTTTAACATCTGTATGTAACCTATGCCCACAATAAAGACATTCCGATTCTGATTCCTTTCTTGTCGGTATCAGTCCTGACAGAGTGGTCATGGTCATCACTTCAGGTGTTGGTGGCAAGTTTCACAATACGCCGCCACTCCTCTAAGTGAGTTATAGGATATCTTTATGTGACTTGTCATGAAGCTATGTGATGATGTTACACCTCAGAAAAGGAGTTGTAACAACGACTTACAAAAATTGGCGTTTTAGAGCTAAGCTGGAGACGGATGGACGTAAAGACGGGCTTTTTTTTTAAATTGATATAAACTAGTGATTGACTGCGATCCCACTTGATGATAAGCAGTGATGCAATCGTTGACGGTGAAGCGCACCAGTTTATTAAGAGCCTATTCATTCTAGCATTGAAGACACCTAAATTACAATTGGACATGGTAAAACTATAGGTATAACTAATATTCCACAATAATAATAATAATATTCCACAACTATCACACAACGCCGTCTAGTCCCAAGCTAAGCAGAGCTTGTGTTATGGGTCCTAGACAACTGATAAACATACTTATATAATTCTAAATACATACATATTATAGATAAATTACACCCAGACACAGAACAAATGATCATGCATAACAGGACAGTTATAGCGTTACGGGCCACAGAGAAACGCCGTTTCCATCTTCTTTTTGAGGTGGCGTTTTCTGTGGCTTGTGTGCGGCGGTGCTGCCACAAAAAAAAAACGCTTGAATAGGCTTTTTTTTTCTGTCGACGGGGAAAATCATCATTGACGAAACCCGCTCTTGGGTGGAGCGCGAGACAGTGTCAGAGTCTTACTGACTAAAAACCCCGCGCCGTTCCTTCTAGCCTTCATACCGGAGCTCTAGTTTCTTTTCGGATAACCCCGACCCCGGTAGGTTTCGACCCAGATGGGCCCCTCCTGTTGCTGACAACTCCTTGAGGCGCGCGGGAACAGTGCGCGCCGTCGACGCCTTGGCTCGGTCCGGACAGTTACCGGACAATCGTACAGCGAGCTACCCATGGCTCGCCGTCCGCGAGCCCGCGTCTACGGTGGCTGGAAATCGGGATCGGAATCCCGGCGGTGGCGGCGGGGGCGCCGTTGCCTGATGCGGTCTACCTCCTCCTTTGCTAGCATTACTGCTTCGCAGAAGGAGGCGACCGCCTGCCACTCCTCCTCGCTCCGGACCATGGCCTGAACCAAGGCGCGGCGCGAGAGGTCTCCGCCGCCGATCGCCCCCACGAGGGCACGGCGTTGCTCCGCCCAAGCAGGGCACACCTCAACTGTGTGCTCCACCGTGTCCTCCGGGCGTTCCGCACAGTGGCGGCACCCGGGCGTCTCTTCCGCTCGAATCCGATGCAGGAACCTCCCGAACTTGCCATGTCCGGGCTTGAATAGGCTTCAAGCTTCTCCGGACGCAAGGTGTCGCGCGCTTCAGCTGTTTTTTGCGGCCGCTTCTAGCTTTTTTTTTGTGGCCCATGTGCGGGGACGCTAAGGGCTCCTTGCTAGGACTGCGGAACCCAAAAAACTGGAAACTTAAAAACAGAGGTCTTATGGCATTCCGTGACCTTTAGAAAACCTTTTTGTTTAATTATATTTAACAAAATATAGAATAATAGACTCAAAAAACTCTACAAAATCGTGATCAATCGACTAATTAATAAAACTGTTTTATGTTAATTATACAGAGAATTAACTTCAGAACAAGGCTTCGTCATTACTGCTAAAAAATGGGAAAATAATTTTAACAAGGCGACTTTGGCGTCCCCCCCAAAACTTTTTTAACAGTGATTTTCTAAGACAAGCTTATTAGTTTTAATTGGTAGACCTTATGTTTCAATTCTGTCTGCGTTGTGACGATTTTTATGCAAAATTCGTCTGTGTTTGTTAGGTACACGAGTACTCTTAAGTAGCGTAAAATTATAAAGTCAAAACTCGTGTAAGCTGAATGGTTTTAATTTATTCTGTGCTTTATATTTTTGTAGTTTGTCTGAACTATGATTATAAAACTAGCTTCTGTTTTGAAAGTAGAAATTTGTCCCAAAGGAACATCCTACCAAGATATAAAAAATCATTACCATCGTCATCATTTCAGCTGAAAGATGTCGCCACAATGAAAATTCCTGTGCATCTCGCATCCATCGTATGCCCGCAACCGTTACGAGGTCATCGGTCCACCTTGAAGGAGTCCTGCAAGGCCTCCAAGGAAGCAAGGGTATATAATCAAATTAATTATTTTCTAAAATTCCATACAATTGTCAACATTATGCATACGTGTTTTTTTTAGGTTTTTACAATTCTATGTTAATTAATGTAAGTGTACATGCCCGTACCGTTATAATTAACTATAAATAAATAAATATAAAAGGAAGTATCCTGTTTTATTCTAGGACATTTGACCATGAAAGACTAACAAACATAAAACATTCAAAGCGTTTCATTTCAAATAAACCATTTACAGGCACTTTTGACATATCAAGAAGTCAGTCAGTCAGAAAAAATTATGCTAATTGCACATTCCAAATCGCAGATCTCTATGGAGAAGAACATGCAACAAATATACACTCCTAACATACTTATAAATATACATACAAACTTTTGCCTTTATAGATTTACCTATCCGATAGATATCTACAGGAGAACCAAGGTTACTAATATAGCCCGAAGAATCGCCAAACTTGAATGGCATTGGACAGGGTACACAGATGGTGGTTGGAACCAAAATATTATGGACTGTCGACCACGTACCGTGTTCCATACCACGAAACGATGAACTAGAAGCACTGAACCGTTCATTGTGGCGACACTAGGAGGGGCCTTTGTCCAACAGTGAACGTTTTTCAGCTGAAATAATCATGATGAACAAGTTACAGAAAATCTTCAATAGGATTTCCTCAAAAACCCAAAAATTCAGATATCCTCGATAAAATAGTGACGACACAAAATTTTCATTCTGAATTCATCGATCAAACATGGCTGCTAGAAGCAATTACGTAACATCACAGGTACAGAGTCAATCTCACACGGACGTAATGACCGACCGTTTTAACACTCGATATGTTCCGACGATTCTTTCGATATCACCAGCTGGCTCTGTTAAGGGGCAGATGTGTATGTAATTCGGAATTTAAATCACACATCATCATAATATAGGCGAAAGTTTTATGTGCGTGTGTCGTGTGTACATACATACTTATCAGCCTTTTTAATGTTTCCACTACTGGGACTCAGACCTCTTCTTTAGGAGAAGGAAGTATGTGTGTATCTTTTATTATTTGACATTTAGTCCCAGATCCCAGAGCGATCTGACAAAACTTATTTTCACATTGTTAAGTTCTCAGTAGCGTCTCATGTTCTTTGAATACCTGTGTGTTTGTGGAGCTCCCCCTTTGAGTTACTTAACCTATGGCTGGCTATGGCTTATTTTTTATAAGCCTTGTAAAATATTCTAAAGTAGTATCATACTAGCAACCCGCCCCGGCTTCGCTCGGGGGCAATATTATATATATATAAACCTTCCTCTTGAATCACTCTATCTATTAAAAAAAACCGCATCAAAATCCGTTGCGTAGTTTTAAAGATTTAAGTTTAGTGTACATACAGATATAGGGACAGAAAGACTTTGTTTTATACTATGTAGTGAAGCGAAACCAACATATTAAGTGAATTGAAATGTACAGACATTAATCGAGTTTATTAAATACAGAAATCAAACACTATTAGCCAAAAAAGAATAAAATGTCGTTAATGTAGTGTCTCTAAGGGAACAAATTTATTAAAGAGCGTTAAAGAAAATGAAAAAAAAATCTATTTAGTTGTGACTTTCATTAGTTTCAACTTTAATACTTACTGAAATACCAATCAAACATAATCCATACACCAAATAAAACTCGATACCAAATCAAACACGGCAACATTGCCCTTAATTCTCAACTAGGAATTAATAATGAAACGGTCCAGCTTTTACAATATTCCCCATGATTCATTACCATATATTGAAACTTTAATTGAAATCAGAAATTGCCCGAACAATGGACTTCGGAGTCTCCTATAAATTGTAAAATCCATTCTTTCATTACAAATGTAATGGTCTGCTACATATGTTGCGTTTCTCGCTTCGTGTAGACTATGATTGAAAATAAGTTAAAATACCTACTTAACTCATGTAAACAGTCTGTATATTGTATAATGGTGCATACAGACTATGTAACATATTATATAACATGCCCACATTATGTTACCTTGTTATTCAAAATTGTAACATAAAACAATACTGTCCACATTAGAATAACAATGTTATATAACAGACTGCCAGCCCACACCCCGCCACCCGCAGCTGGGTACGAGCTTTTGATTACACGTGAATAAGTTATATAACATTGTTGTATATATCAATAAAATGTTATTATAACATGTTTTATAACATTCAGTGTCCACATTAACTGAAACATGTTATATAGCAACGTTGTGTAACATGTTATGTTATATAGTCTATACGCACCTTTACTCACGATATAAGATGTAAGTACATATTATAAAGACAAGAATCACCTTAAATTCAAAGTGTCCAAGATCAGAACAAATGCCGCCATTTTGGTTTATTTTCAGTTTATAGTTCCATGTCAATTTTGTAAATATTTACCAACAATGCATTGCCAAAGGCATTTGAGACTAAAAATTATTCAGATCCCTATACTTAAAACAAAAATCGAATTTCGAAACGTCAAATCAATAGACTTTTTTTCGAAAAAATCGCTAGCGAATCTCGAGTGACAATAAATTACGTGATTGTATTTTTTTTTAGAATTCCATAGCAAAACGGCAAAAACGGCATACTATTACTAAGATTTCACCTGTCTGTCTGTCACGAGGCTGTGTTGAATAATGGCTATGGTCCGGAGCGAGGGGAAGTGGTAGGCAGTCCCCTCCTTCTGCGAAGCAGTAATGCAAGCAAAGGAGGAGGCCGACCGCATAAGGCAACGGTGCTCACGGCACCTTGCGGTGGGCTTGCGGACGGCGAGCAATGGGTAGTTCGCTGTCCGATCGTCCAGTAACTGTCCGGACCGACCCCAAGTCGTCGACGGCACGCACTGTTTCTGCACGCCTCAAGGAGTTGTCAACAACAGCAGGGCCCAACTGGGTCGAAGTTTACGGGGGCCAGGGTTAGCTCCAAAAGGTAGCTCAGACCCGGTACAAAAAGCAACAAAGGAACAGGAGTGGGTTTTTAGTCAATAAAAGTCTGACACTATCTCCTGCTCCGCCCAAGAGCGGGGGATGTCATTGGATGATTTTCCCACCGAAAAAAAAGGACTCCGATACAACAAACATGAGTTTATTGCTATTTTTTTGCTAGATATTAATATTGTAGTACGGAACCCTTCATGAACGTGTCCGACTCGCACTCGGCCAGTTGTTTTGTTTCTTCTCGGCCTCCGTGTAAACGAGCCCTAAAGTGAGGAATATTCTTTTAATTGTAATGCGATATTTTACGCTTTTAATTAAATTAATTTCGTCTGTAATTTTGTATGCTACCTCCGAGGTATTTATTATCGAATACTCTAGAAACGTGATATTTTTGAAGTGAGGAATAATTGCTTTTTATAGGAGGTATAATTGGCAAAAGAATTAGCTTGTTATAGCATAGATTCAACACGACAAGGCAAAATACTCGTGGATAGGGAAGATTTTGATTCCCTTCAGGTCGAATTTTTTTGCGACATAACGGTATCTTTTAGTTCGTTAACTCAGAAGTTTGTTTTTTTTACAGCTATAAGGGACTGCATACCTAAGTATATGGTTTCAATTTTAACGCAACACCTTCATGCGGTCCCGAGATATAGGGTCTTGACAGACAAACAGACGAACATCAAAGTGATCTTATAAAGGTTCCTTTTTTTCCTTTTGAGGTACCTTAACCCTAGATAGATAACCATATTTCACTGTACACTAAAGATAACCATACGTCGACTCGACGTGCGAATGTTTGAGTGAGCATATATTGGATTATGTATATAATAGGTTTATAAATGTGATATTATGTATTACGTACTATAATTCTATTTTGAGTAAATGAAAAACATTAGAGTTTATTTACATTTTTAATAGAAAAAAAAAATTAATTAACAGGACAAGGTACTTCTTACTTTACCAATCTTAAACCTTTCGGAAATTCTCCGTCAGTCGTATAACTTATTATGTAAACTTTTCAAAATTAACTTTTTACAATCTCTATAATATAAAAAACATGAGGAAATAACAATTTTTATTCATTTTAGCCTCAACGGCACTTAGATCAGGCGCTGGACTTGTGCTTTTCACAAATAGGATTTTTTGCAGCCGTCACACTTTGTTTTTGTCATTTTTTTAAATTTTTATGGAAAAAGGCATTATATTTTCTTTTCTTTGCCTAAAGGGATACCTTTACGTTGTGTGGGAGGTTCTGCTTGTATTTTTGACAGTAATATAAAAAAAAATCTTTTATATTCGTCTGTTAACTAAGCAATTGCTACCTTGTCTCCATTCATGGGGTTATCAAGGTATTATCTACTGAGTTTCTTCATAAATTTCATCATGTCCGTATAATATTAGGTCCTTACACATAAAATTAACGTTTTGTACGGGAGGAATATAAAGTTTTTTTTTTTTGTAAAATATTTTTTCAATTATTCAAAGTATGGACCGCTGTTATCTATGCACATTTGCCATCTCATAGGTAGTTCATTGATCACTTTACTAAAAAAACATGGGGGCGAGTATCAATAAACTCTTTGAAGGCAGATTGGTCTGCCGCATCGGAGTTGAATTTTTGTCCTTGTAAGAAGTTGTCCAAATTCCGGAAAAAATTGTACTTTGTTGAAGCAAGGTCCGGGGAGTACGGTGGATGTCGCAGACATTGCAATTGTAGACAAAATGCTTATTTCATATGTAAGGTCATAATATTGGCCACTTGTAGAACAAGTGGCCAATATTATGGCCAGGCCTTTAGTGGCTGTACAATGATTTACTCTAAGAATTTGTCACTGTGGCATAATAGTACAACTCAGCATACTTGGCGAAGCAATTTCAGGAGTTTGAGGATCATTTTCAGACATATTTTCAATATCGAATGGGTATACCACTGGGGGAGCACTCACTTCAGTCTTCGGTATCACTTTGTACTTTATATTCTAATAAATTGCCTTCAGTTTCAATGTCCGACCCCTGAATCTCTTCATCGCTCATTTCATGCAACAACAGACTGATTTCTGAACCATCTATATGATTTAGTGACATCATTATGTTATTAATAACATAAGTAAAAAACGAATAAAAAAGACGTATACTTATTCTCAAAAAATAAAGTAACACATTTTCCCAATAGTCTAAAAACTGACACTAAAGATAACCATACGTCACTTCGACGTACGGCAGATAAATATTGACGAAAGTATTATTATATAAACTTACCCGAGTGTTAAGGGTGTGTCCTGCAAGCTTCGATAGCCGACTAAGTTGGCAAGAAAGGGCAATTTAGTGATACAAAAAACAAATGAGTTACACCATTTTTACAAAATCGAATACGTCGTTTCGACGTAGGTTATCTTTCTAGGGTTAAGTGTGCCCACGGGCCTCAAAAAAAACGCCGCGTCAAGCTTCTTTTTGAGGCGGCCATTTTTGTGGCTTGTGTGCGGCACAAGCCCTTACAAGCCGCTTCAAGCTTCTCCGGCCACAAGCTGTCGCGCACTTCAGCTGTTTTTTGCGGTGGCTTCTAGCTTTTTTTTTGTGGCGTCGTTTTTTTGAGGCCCGTGTGCGGGACAGCAAAAAGGGAGAAGCATGCACCATATGACCCAACTACGACATTTTTATATATTAAAAATATTTTTCCTTACAAATCAGTTTCTCTTACAAATAAGACGATATTGCTCTACTAGGCACCGAAGACCGGTAGCTCAATAATATTTGCTCGTATCTCAAGTTTATTACTCCAATATCGATGCGGTTTGCACAAACAACCGAACTGACTTCATCATATTAGATACATAATTTCATAAAGCTTGAAGGATGAAGCTTCAGTTTATAAAACAGTGGAGGAGTAAATGAGTTGCAAAGGGCAACTGAAAGAATTTTTGGTTTGTGGGTTTCAGCACAAAATAGATAGGTACAGAAGACAATCTCATGTATGTACTTACTATTTCGTACTACTACTACTTTTTATACCTACGCTCGGTGGACGCACACTAATGAGCGTTTGAGCCTGAACTGTTCGATGAGTGGGACGAGACGCTACTGAGATATCGTGTCCGTGAGCGGTGTCTATGTGTGCGTTGCTCGAACGCGCGTGTATTTAGATTGACCCATTCTGTACCTATGTATTTTGAAGTCTGACGCTCCGTCTTGCTCCAGTCAGATCAAAAGTTATTTGATGACTAGCGGCTGCCAGCAGCTTCACTTGTATGAAAATAGAAAAATGTCCTAAAGATACTCCTGGAATAAAAAGTATCCTGGATACTATCAAGAAATGGTCTGCTTTTATTGCGAAAAATACCAGGGTGTCGATGTTTTACATGTGAAACTCGCTGCAACGTTTTAATGATCGTCAATTCCCATTCAATCGTCATTTCTCAAAACCCAGGTTGGCCGCTGTAAAAGTAATCTGGCCAAATGGAGCTTCCTCGACCCATCTCTAGCACAGTGCCAGTGTGGAGCCTCTCCACAGAACATGCGCCACCTGCTATGCTGCCCATCCTGCATTACCACCTGCAGTTTTCAGGATCTATACGAGGCCAACAATAGAGCCGTACAGGTTGCCAAATATTGGTCAGAGAAAGTATAGTTTGAGATCATCGACACGAAAAGAAGAAGAAGAATGTTCGTCAATGAATCTGTATAGCAGAGCAGAGGTTGGCTAGTGGTGACAGTCAAATTTAATGAGTTGTAGATCGTGGGTTAAAACCCAACCAGCCGCATATATAATTTACTTCATCCCTTCCATCCATTCGAAGACATGACATTCACCAACCCGCACTGGGCCCGTGTGGTGAATTACGGCCATTCCCTCTCCAAGAGAGGAGGTTTGAGTCTCAGAAGTAGGTACTTTAAAGAAAGGCTGATGATGATGATGAGTTCATCCCTACTACTCTCAGACTGTGAAAGAAAACAATGTGATATGTCAGTTATGTTCTAGAATATGTCAGTTCCACATATCCTAGAACCAAAAATTTGAAGATAGATCAAGACTGAGTCCACGTGGTAGATTTTGGCCCATTACCTCACTTAGAGAGTTCCGAGTCCCAATAGTAGTACTCGGATAAGGGTGATTATGCTTAATTAATTACAACTGAAAGATTTTTTAGGTTAGGTTACGTAGGTTTTAAACCTTTGTAATTTTAACCTTGTAGTACGTTCCACAGAGTTCATGCAGGTGAAGTAGTGAGCAAAAGCGAGTTATCTACACTTATTATCCTTACTAATATTATAAAAGCGAAAGTGAGTTTGTTTGTTTGTTTGTTTGTTACGTCTTTACGCCTAAATGGCAAAACCGATTTTAATGAAACTTGGTACACGGATAGACCATGTCCTGGAATAGGACATAGGACTTTTTATTCCGGAAGTATGTTCCCTTGGGATAATTTTCTACTATCAACCGGGCGAAGCCGCTGGGAGCATCTAGTATATTATAATATGGTAAAGTTAGTTTTTTTTTTGTAGGGTCACCAGTTTGGAGGGCGTCTTTCCAAGAATTACACATGCCAAGGAGTACCAGTGGAAGGAAGACCTCCAAACTGTTGACCTTACAGAAGTAATCTCTGAAAGTACTGGTTCGATTGCTAAAATCTTGTCAGCGATAGAAAGCTGCATTATTCGCGGGCATAAGCTAGTTGACAAATCTAAGTTGAGTAGAGTAATCCATTTCAGGGAGGTTTCAATTTTCACAGAGCTTCTCAATCAGACAAATAACCTACATTATCCACGTTATATACCCATACAAATCTAACAAACCTCTTACAAAAATAGACCATGCAAGAATTTACATACAAATATCAAAGATAGATTTCTAACAAACTCAATCGGAATAACACTACATGTTACTCCGGGTTCGATTGCAAACGAGGCCGAAGATACAGTAGCCTATTGAAAGCAATCCGCCAGAGTACGAAACAGATTTGCATATGACTTGGTATACAGGATTTTGACATACTATCTGTGGATCGGTTCGATATGAAACGGCTTAGTAAGGCCGTTCATGAATAATTTTCAAAGGGATCGATTAGAATAATATGACATGGATTTATGGCATGGTAAATTTTATTAGAACAACAGTGTGGTACCAGGCCTGTAGAATTCCAAGGGCAAGAGTATGTTTTAGTTAGTTTTGGGATTCTGTTCTTGCTTGTAAAGTCCTCCATACCTTTGTTGAAAGGGAGGATCCTGCGATCATCTGGTCCAAGCAATTACCACACAGTAGAGTTTTTTTTGTTTATAGGTTTGAGCTTGACCACTATTTCACCTGATGGAAAGCGGTGGGTGGTCGACGATGGAGGGCGTTTACCTAGAAGTAACCAATTCACTCTTGACTTAAAGATTCCCGAGTTGAAGCCATCAGAAAACTCAAACTCTGCCAAGGAATTCCACTCCTTAGTTGTACGCACAAAGAATGTCTTCCTAAAACATTTTGTGCTTTTAATTTGTCTAATGTCCACCATGTACTGGTGGCGCATCGCCGTACGTCTAGTGGTCCGATGAACGAGCTAAGCGGAATTAGGCTATGCAATTCCGACGATCACTCTCCGGTATGCAACCGGTAGAAAACTGACAGGCTAGCGACTCGGCGTCGAAGCTCAAGACTGTCGTGAAGGTTTTAATCAGCTGAGAACTCAAATATCGCGATGAAGAATTTTAGTTCCTATTTGGCGTCATAGATTTCGTTACACAGCAAAAACTTGATACTATCTCTTGCTTCACTCCAGAGACAGAGAAGTTATTGGCTAATTTTTCAAAAAAAAAGTCACTATAAAGATCTTTTATCACGTAGAAATAAGGAGCACATAAACTTAGACGCCAACTTCTTGGTTAAACGTCAATAACGTAATGCATATGTGCACCATAGGTGGTAGAAATGTCCTGTAAGTTTTGTCAAAAACGTTGCCTTACACTAAGAATTACTCTTGTATCCTAGTTATGTTCCCATACATTTAAAGTGACATACACAAAACAAGATACACCCATCTGCAAATCATACAAATATTTGTTCCTTCCAGGAATCGAACTCGCGATATGCAACGTAGCAGTCAATCGCTTTAGGATTATACCACCCGTGGCGTTCCTAGGTTAGGATATAGGAGACAATTTTTTTTCCAGTAATAGTTTCCTATGTGGTAGCCTCCGATGTTCACATTGATGAAGTCGCTAACATAAGGTGACCTTTGAATTATTATACTGGCACATACATTGGCAAAACCTACGTTTACAGTGCTGGTCAAACGCACATTTACAAGCAAATGAGAGATCACTCACAATGGGACGGGTTGATGTGGTCGAAACCCATCAATTGAGAGCTCCGTTCAACGAGCAGAAACGCGCGCACGCATACGCATGCTTCACGTACAAAGAATACAAGGACACTTTATAAATCGTCTGACTTATATCAGCCACATAATATTTCTACTGCTGGTACTGAAGCCTCCTCTCTTGGAGAGAAAATAGATCGTAATAACACGCTGGTAGAGTGGTGGATGTCACATGTCGTCGACTTTTTGGTTCTAGGACATTTTCTTTCATCGTTTTGAGCAATGGTCATGAAATAAATTACACAAAATTACGTGGCTGGATGAGTTTGAACTCGTGTCCTGTAACTCGTAATTTACTACTGGGCTACACTGCCTGACTTAATCACTTTATTTTTCTAACAGTTTTACTATTTTTTATCTGTACTCGCCAAACTTTGCACTTCAATGATTTAATTTTGTTAAAAACCAGCGTCAGGCAACTGCTACGTAGTTGGAAATTGGAACTTTATGGCTCATCCGATCACTATACATAACAGCGATAACATATAATAATTACAAGAACAGAAACTGTAGAAAAATCAATAATGTTTAGTGATATCAAGTAACAACTTAAAGACTAGCCCGAACAACTTGTAAGTCGGATCACAATGTGTATTGGATTTATCCGAAGATATCCGAGAGTATCCGACTCTCGGATCATATCCGCTGGAAACACGGCCATTCCTAACTTTAGTTTCGCAAGGTTTTCGTGCGACAGAAAAGTTAATCACTTTTTGGGCGATGCATTTGCAGTTTTATAGGGTTCTTTGTAAAACACTAGCAACCTCTCAGGACTATATTACTAACATCATAAACAACAAGTTTTGTTCGTATTAACAAATAACCCCGTCGAAGAGTAATGTGTTGTATCGCTAATTTAAAGGTAGGTAGTAAAATTTTAATTCAATGGGGTCACCAGGCGTTTGGCGATGCACCACCAGTACATGGTGGACATCCCACCTAAACACACAAAACCTTTAAGGAATACATTCATCGTGCGTACAGCCAAGGAATGGAATACCCTGCCGGAATCTTTGTTTCCTGATGGCTACAACCCGGGAATCTTTAAGCGAATTAATTAAAAGCTGGCCTGATTATCAAAATCTTCTATCAAAACGCGTTCTATACGATCCACTTCATAACGCAAAGAGGCTTCAGGCCAGATGCTTTCCTTTTTACTCCTCCACATCATCAAATTCTACGACTTCAAAGACTTAAATGACAACCATGTAAGAAAATGTTGAAAAAAAAAACACACGTCTCCCTCTCATATAATGAAGCTGAGGAAATGATTAACTAATTTTAAACATTTCGTGCTAATCAGCCACCAAAATTATCACGTAACACGTGTAACAACCCACACATATAGCTACACATTTTCAACCCACCTCTAGCACGCACGCTCTTTTATTTACCCCATTACTTTGTACTGATTATTTCGCCTTCTATTTTATTCCTATCTTATTTTAAGGTAAACCGCAAAAATTAATTTGTATTTTAATTTAACGATAACGTAATTCCAGTGCCCAAGATACAGGCATCGCGTAGTTTGGGAGCCATTTTAATAATTCTGGTAAAATACAACTCCTGTTACCGATATTCAATTATGTTGTACAGCTATGTTTAAGAAAATACTGACGTGTAAAAGTGTTTTTTGAACCTATTTGTAAAAAAAAATATCATTTATCATATCATCATCATCATCATCATCATATATCATCATATCATCATCATTTATCATTCATCATCATTATTTATCATTTAACAACTTCCTATCGGCAGTGCTCTTTAATTTTCCGAAAAGGGCTGTCGCGAAAGGAGTGTGAACACGGCTCGCACTAAGGTGAAGTTTGCAACGATCGGATGATGCATTCGCATCATGTGTGCAAGTTCACTGTGTGTACACGTCCACTCAGCTCGAGGCATGCGAGACGAACCATTCACACTCACGCCTCGCGATGTCTGTACGTGGCTTCAGAAAAACGGTTGGCTAGGGAGGCTGGACAGGCGGTCGGGTCGCCTCCTTCTGCGAAGCAGTAATGCTAGTAAAGGAGGAGGCCGACCGCATCAGGCTACGGCACCCTCGCCGCCACCGCCGGGATTCCGTTCCCGATTTCCGGCCACCGTAGACGCGGGCTCGCGGACGGCGAGCCATGGGTAGCTCGCTGTCCAATCGTCCGGTAATGAACCGAGCCCAAGACGTCGAAGGCGCGCACTGTCCCCGCGCGCCTCAAGGAGTTGTCAGCAGCAGGAGGGGCCCAGCTGGGTCGAAGCCTACTGGGGCCAGGGTTGTCCGAAAGGGAGCTCGTGCCCCGGTATGAAGGCTAGAAGAAACGGGATGGGGTTTTTAGTCAGTAAAAGTCTGACACTATCTCCCGCCCCACCCAAGAGCGGGTTTTGTCATAAGATGATTTTCCCCAACAAAAAAAAGGGAGGCTGGACAGAACGAAAAAAAAACGTGTTGCGTACCCCGTCTCGCTATCACTAACTCCATTTTCTTTCACATCAACCTCACACAATCAATCTACTTTCATGACCTATCAGTAAACTATCCTATGACACGCAACCCCTAATCTTTTAAGTTAATATACTTATTAAATCCCATTTGGCAGGGGTAACAAAACACGTGGCTAACGTTTCACTGCTGAATTAAACCGCGAGTCACCATCAATATACGGCAAATTTTCCTTCACAATAGAACATTATTACTTTGCAACACCAGATAATAGTTATATGTCCTTAGGGTGTGGGTACAGTGTAACCTTATATTATTTTTGTATGCTCGAAGTCTAAATGTAGTTTGGTTGGTACGGTCATGTATTTAGTTTTTGTATTATTTTTTACAAGCCAGGAAGTCGTAAGAGTCGATAAAACGACATGAAAATCTTTTAAATTTCACCGCGGAGTGCGCCAGGGATGTATTTTGTCACCAATCCTGTTCAACATCTATGGAGAATACATCATGAGACGTAGCTGCGAGAGTTGGGAGGGAGGCATCACAGTTGGTGGCGTAAAAATTACCAACCTACGTTACGCTGATGACACTACTCTGCTTGCAGCTAATGAGACAGAAATGGTTGCACTCCTAGCCCGAATGGAGCGTATCAGCGAAGAGATGGGGCTTTCCGTAAACAGGTCCAAAACCAATGTCATGGTGGTAGATAGATCTGGTAAATTGAAGCTTACTGGTGCGTTAGACCTAGAAACAGTGGATAACTTTATTTACCTGGGCTCCAATATTAGCAGTGATGGGTCGTGCGAGAGGGAAGTTCGCAGGAGAATCGGAATGGCTAAGAGCGCTATGTCTTAATAAAGTCTGGAGGGATCGTAACATTTCCGTAAAGACCAAAACCAAACTGGTACGGACACTAGTTTTGCTGAGACTGGGTCGCTAAAGGCTGCAGACCGCAAACGCATCGACGCCTTTGAGATGTGGTGCTGGAGAAGGATGCTCCGTATCTCTTAGACAGCATTTCGGACCAACGTATCCATTTTGCAAGAACTAAGGATCTCCTCACGACTGTCGTCCGAGTGCCTTCGCAAAGTTCTACAATACTTCGGTCACATTGCAAGGAAGGACGGTGGCAACCTCGAAAGGCTCATGGTGACCGGCAAAGTGGAAAGAAAAAGGCCTCACGGGCGCAGCCCAATACGTCGGTCCGACCAGATCCGCACCGCTCTTGACTCTACGATGTACAATGCCCTTCACATCGCCAGAGACAGGAACAGATGGAAAGAGATCGTAAGGGTTAAAGTGATGAAGCAGGTCACGACCCACAGCATTGAGGAATACGACGCAAGGAGGAGGATTATTTTTTACAATCTTTGCCCAGCAGAAAAATAGTAATGGCTAGGAAAAAATGCTATTTTAAATATTGTGTTTTCTTTTATCAACTATTTGACTGTAATATGCAAGTTATATTAATAAACGACACTGACTGTGAATATATTTGCACGCCATGTTATGGCAGATATCCTGAAATAAATTTACTGTATCACCTTATGTACCATATTCTAGCAAATAAATGTTTTGATTTGATTTGATTTGAACAGTATTAAATAATATACGTTTAGTGGCACACAAAAAGTAATTAATATCTTTTGTAAAAATGCGTATAATGTAATACTGATGAAAAGAGAAACTAAATGAACATAAAAGGATTGTTTATATAATAGTAAAATCCTGCATATTCTCTCGCTCAACCCAGAGCAGGAGATGCTATTAGAAGATCTCCCCCCACAAAAATAGCTAAAGTAGGATTGGGTGGTTCACATCAGCGACTTGTTCAAAGTCTCCATAAAGAGGCACCTGAGGATGGACTATGCCACCGAAGATGACCAGGCGAGATAACCTTAGGTACATACCATAACCAACCACTGACTTAAACGTTGTAAAAGATGATTGTGAATTTTATCTCTAAATAAATTAAAATATGATATTAAAGCTTTGCCCTCAGCTAAGATTGCGGGGATTTTAGACTTTCCTGTAAAATAATAATCAAAAAAATGTGTTTACTGTGACAATAATAAATTGGAAAACGTAATACTCCATTTAATTATTTTTAGATTTGTTTCTAAGCAGTTTTGTTTACATTTGATAGAGATTTTCCTTCCTAAAAAAAACTAGCTTCTGCCGGTGGCTTCACCAAACCTTCAGTTCAAACAAATCAGTTAAGCCATTACTAACTACTAACAAATAGAGACCCTTACATCATCATCATTATTTCAGGCGAAAGACGTCCACTGTCATAGGCCTCTCCCAAGTGTCGCCACAATTAAAGGTCCTGTGCGTCTCGCATCAGATTGCCGCAGCTTTCACCAGGTCATCATTCCACCTTGTAGGAGGCCTTCCAACCCTGCGTTTTCCGGTACACGGTCGCCATTCCAGAACCTTTCGGCCCCAACGGCCATCTGTTCTGCGAGCAATGTGCCCTGCCCATTGCTTCGTGCTATGTCGGCAACTTCAGTTTTCCTGCGGATAACGAACTGAAACGCAATAATTATCACATTAAACTATGTTCTCTAAATAGATAATACATCCATACTAATATTATAAATGGGAAAGTGTGTGTGACTATTTGTCCCTCTTTCACGGCAAAACGGAGTGACGAATTGACGTGATTTTTTAAGTGGAGATAATTGAAGAGATGGAGAGTGACATATGCTACTTTTTGTCTCTTTCTAACCCCCCACTTCCCAGGGTAACCGTGTTACCTTGAATTTAACGCAAGCGAAGCCGTGGGCAAAAGCAAGTTTATAATAAAACACGATGGACATATTTGAAATAAATTCGTTTTCAGCGCCCGATGCCGCGAAATTATTTCGTTTAATTTTCAATTAACATTTTCAACAAATAATTCGGTAAAAGCTGATGTCATTTTTGTTTTTAATGAAACGCTATTTTAATTTTGTATAGTTGCGTGTTTTTAAATTAATTGAAACCAAAAGAATTTATTGTGTAACAGCATTAATCAATTTTGTGCGGATTTTTTAAATCAATATCGGAATCCATTTAACACACACAATAAAACACACAGTCGAGGTGAGCCCTGCTTGGGCGGAGCATCGACGTGCCCTTGTGGGGGCGATTGGCGGCGGAGACCTCTCGCACTTTTTTTTGGCGATGGGGAAAATCATCAAAATTCAAAATTCAAAATCATTTATTTCAAATAGACCAAATGTAGGCACTTTTGAATAGTCAAATGTCGGTCAGTCCAAGAAAAGTGAAGCTAAATTGCACGTTCCAAAGCGTAGATCTCTATGGAGAAGAACGTGCAAGAAACTCCATGGACACTCTTTTAAATCATATTATGTGTTACATATAATGTTTGTTTACATTATTTCATGTTGCTTCTATTATGTGAGCACAATGTAGATAATAAAATTAAAAATATATTAAAAGATAAAAACTGAATTAAGCTACTGGCAGTTAAGAGATGACCAGTCTCAACTGACGGCACCCGTTCACGAGCATGACGCGTGCATCAGCCCCACTCAGCTCAACCATTTTCAAGGGAACCGAATGACCCAATACACGCGCCACCAGCAGCGAGACATTTAAGTGAGCATGACAAACTCCTAACTGCCATGCTCGTAATGTCAAAAACAAAGAGAATAAAAGTCGTAACCCAATAAGAATGCTTCATGGTACCTCACATTCACAAATAGGAAAAAAAAAGTGCTTCTACATTAAACAATGCTATGGTTTTCAAAAACAAAAGTAATAAATGATCACAAGTTTAAACTATATTTTCAAATAACAAAAAAAAATAAAAAAATAATTATAGTTTCCAAACTAATCAATACACCCTAGTGTGGTAGTGGAGCCGGACCAGCATTGAGCCAAGCATTTTTATCTTGTATATAATCCTCCAACTTATAATATGCCTGCCTGCATAGTGTGCGTTTAATACAAGATTTAAATTTTGTTTCATTGAGTTCTAAAATTTGGGGAGGTATTTTATTATAGCATTTTAAACAGTACCCCATGAAAGAAGAGGCCACTTTTGCCAATCTGAAGCCTGGTTGAACTAACTGGTCCCTATGTCTTGTAACATAGTTATGTCTATCGCCTCTTTTGCTAAAGAGATGAAGATTTTTTCTAACGTACATGATGTTTTCATAGATATATTGACAAGGCACCGTCATGATGTTAATATCCTTAAACAGCTCTCTTAGAGAATCGCACCGGCGGAGATTGTAAATAGCTCTGATGGCTCTTTTCTGTAGTATAAAGATTGAGTCAATGTCTGCAGCCCGTCCCCATAGTAAGATACCGTATGACATGATACTATGAAAATAACTAAAATAGACTAGTCTAGCGGTATCAACATCCGTAAATTGGCGGATTTTTCTAACAGCAAATGCAGCCGAGCTAAGCCGTCCTGCAAGAGATGTTAAGTGAGGACCCCATTGTAGCCTTGAGTCAAGCGTAATCCCCAAGAAAACCGTTTTTTCGACAAATTCTAATTTCTCATGGTTCAATACAATGTCACAATAATTACTTTTGACGTTCGGTAAGGAAAATCTTATACATTTCGTTTTTTTGCCATTAAGAACTAGATTATTAGCAGTGAACCAGTTTTGGACCTGCAGTAAGGCGTTATTTTCATCGTCAAGATTATTAGTCCTTCTATTTATCTTAAATATCAGAGAAGTGTCGTCGGCAAACAACACCATATCAAGTTTATTTTGCAACAAATATGGTAAATCATTAATATAAACTAAAAATAAAAAAGGACCTAAAATTGAACCTTGGGGTACCCCCATTTTCACATTTAATCCCGACGAATTGACACCGTCTATTTGAACTAGTTGCTGTCTGTCATTTAAATAAGAAATCTTATGACAAAACCCGCTCTTGGGTGGAGCGGGAGATAGTGTCAGACTCTTACTGACTAAAAACCCCACGCCGTTCCTTCTAGCCTTCATACCGGTGCACGAGCTCCCTTTCGGACAACCATATAGATGCAAAGCGCATCAGAAGGACGAGAGTAAGAAAAGCGTTTCGGCAGATAAGAAAGCGTTCTAGTTGGTGTTCACTTAAATAAAGCAAACGCATTTTTCACAGACAGATAAAACATTCACCAGTTCTTTTACGTTCAAAAAGCGTTTTTTGAAAAAAAATGGTACAATTATGTACTGAAAAAATAATAAATAGCAACCATTAAGTTACCTATCTCTACCAACTTTAAAGCAGCACATTTTTCCTCAATATATATAAAAAATATATCATATTTTCCCCCATTATAAAGGCGGCCTTACACCGAACATAACTCTATACACGCGTGAAAAATTACCCCCAAGTCTATTGTCCATAGACACCCGTTTTTTATTTTTACGACCGACTTTTAAAGGCGGTGAATGACACGACCGAATGTTGCCAGGTAGATAAAATGGATTCGCTGATTTTTTTTTATTGAAAATAGAAGTATAGTGGGAGTCGGTTTCCGATTGACTTTTGACTTTTCCGGGAACTCTAGTTTGTTTTAAAGTTCGTGTTTGAAAAAGGTATATTTTGGTTTGTTAGAGAATTAAAATAGTTTATTATATAGCAAAAGTAGAGTTTGGTTATTTGATTGAAGTGTAGTAAGTACTACCAATAGCATAATCAGTATACTTATACTAAAGGTAACCAGGTACATACTCGTATATACAGAAACACAAAGTACATCGGGAAAAAGTAAACACATTTTTTATTTATTTTTTAATATATTCCACAACTATCACACAACGCCGTCTAGTCCCAAGCTAAGCAGAGCTTGCGTAATGGATAGTAGACAACTGATAAACATACTTATATATTTCTAAATACATACACATCTATATATATAAAAATGACCCCGTTTTCCGTTGTCACGACTTGGCATGAAAACGGCTTGACCGATTTGGCTGTATTTTTTTTTGTTGTGATTGTTATTGTGAGGAGAAGGTTCTTATGGAAAAAAAAATTTGGGTAGTGTAGGGTAGAGTAGGGTAGAGTAGGGTAGAGTAGGGTAGAGTAGGGTAGAGTAGGGTAGAGTAGGGTAGAGTAGGGTAGAGTAGGGTAGAGTAGGGTAGAGTAGGGTAGAGTAGGGTAGAGTAGGGTAGAGTAGGGTAGAGTAGGGTAGAGTAGGGTAGAGTTGGGTAGAGTAGGGTAGAGTAGGGTAGAGTAGGGTAGAGTAGGGTAGAGTTGGGTATAGTAGGGTGGAGTAGGGAAGAGCGGGAGCGAAGCCGCGCGGGCAAAGCTAGTTATAGATAAATTACACCCAGACAAGGAATAAATGATTATGCTCATCACACAAACATTTGTCCTGGGTGGGAATCGAACCCACGACCTCCGGCATAGCAGTAAGGGTCACTTACCACTAGACCAACAGGCCAGTCTGTCAATTGTCATCTAGAAACGTGGCCAGAAGAATAAAATTGCCATGTTGATTGTTAGTGCTAATTTATTGGATTAAACACGAGCCAGCCTTCTGGTCACGCAGTGTCAGTAGTCGCAGTTGATGCAAAATGTCCTCAAAAAGGAGACGTGCACTCGGACCCCATTTTTTTATGGTGGGCAAAAATCATCCTATATAAAAACCCACCCTGTTCCTTCTAGCCTTCATACCGGGACTCGAACTCCCTTTCGGATAACCCTGGCTCGGACCCCATGACCCTGTTCCATTAAATTAAATTCTATGTATCTCAAGACAGCCTTGAAAATCTTTCCAAACTGAATAAACTTTAAAAACTATGTTCCCAACCAAAATATAACGACTTAGCAACTTTAATAGAGCGGTCCAAGTAGCAACATCTGAGAGCTCCGGATATCCGGGGTGGCCATCTTGCAAACGGATGTTGCTAGATATTACCCGGGCTTAGATACCCGGGTGACCCTGCTGATTGTTGAACGTATATAATTATAGTGTAGCATTCTCTTGTACAAAGCTACCTAAACTCTAGGGAATTTATGTAATACCTGGAATAAGATTTAACTTAATATGTTGGCTCAGAAGCTGTTGTAGTGTGTTTAGACAAAGTAAGGCGTGTTTTCCTCGTAAATTAATTAGTATTCGCCGAAGCTGTATTTAATTAACTATGTAATTGTGATGATAATAATAATGCCAGGTTGCTACTAGGCAAAGAACTTTGCTCACACAGAGGCACGATTTTTATTAACCATATTCACTAAAACTTTAGAGTGCTTTTTCAGCGAGGCGCTTCTAAGATGCGTAGAAATACAATGAAAATATATGGTGTCGTAGCGAAGTTGTGAAACGGCGTAGCTGTGCTGTGCTAGGATGCGTAGCTGACTTTTTTTTAGTTCTACCACAAAATATATAGGTACAGAAGTCAATCTACATACAAAGCGCGCTCGAGCAATGCACACATAGACACCGCTCACAGACACGATATCTCAGAGCGCCTCGGCCCGCTCGTCGAATAGTTCCAGCTCAAACGCTTATTTTTGTGCGTCCACCGAACGTGAGTATAAAAAGTGAAGCACATACATGAGATTGTCTTCTGTACCTATCTATTTTGTGGTTCTACGTACGGCTAGTGTAAAACTGTCCATTCTTATGTTGTTTACACCTCTACGGTCTGGACAAACCATTGTTTATACAGCGTACATCGAAGGACTGGAACAATTTGCCCGCGGCGGTCTTACTGTTCCATAATAATTTAGGTGTCTTCAAAACTTGAGTAATTAGGCTCTTAATAAACTAGTACAATTCACCAAACGCAAAGATGATCTAAATATAATTAAGATTTTGTAAACGCACAATATTCCTCGCACCTATACTTCTGGCTGCATCCCTCACTCACATCTCACAGTTACTTAAATTACAATTTAATCAAGAAAGAAGAATAAAAAAGTAAAAAATGTTTTTGTGCTTAATCTGGATCATAAAATATATTAAATCTAGATAACAGAATATATTGTAAAAATACTGTGTTAAGCCAAAAAGGAGCCCTTCTCAGTTTATGCTGCGATATATAAAAACAATCGAGAAGAGAGAATAGACTCAGAATAGGCTTTTAATAAACTAGTGCGCCTCACCATCAGAGATTGCACCACTGCTTACCATCAGGTGGGATCGCAGTCAATTAAAAAAAACATAATGCAGCGCTAATATTCTCCTAAAAATATCATTAGTTAATTCAAAAGCGAATCCCCAAACATGTCCAACTTTTTGACAGTCTAAAGCTGAAAAAATCATTCATCATCTTTTAAAAATACTCCAGGTAAATACGATTTACAATGACATCTTTTCCCCGCTCTAAAAAAGTAGGTCCACGCCAAACCAGCATACAATCAGCGCTTTCTTCCAGCGGAGCTGGATCCAACTTTGTTCTCTTTGTTAAACCGGTAATACGGATGCATGGTTGTAAACAACGCGCTGGATGTGCGGGCCGGTTCTTTCAAAATATACGGGTACCCAGCTACCCGGGTACCGTTGGCCCGGCACGACAGAAAGTACCGTTGCGGAGATTTGCGTAAAAATGCGCGGGCTTTTTAAATAAGTTTTTTCTTTTAATTGGTGAGGGATTACGTTCGGGTGTTTTTTTGTTTTTCGGTGTAGGGTTTTTATTTTATGTAATGTATGCGATGTAAAAGAGTTTTAAGCAATGAAATTAATGATGAAAACTATCTCTATTGCTCTATAGATATTTTTTATTAGTGTAAGTGTATGTGGATGACTTCCTTAAGAATTGGAATGAAAAGTGAGGAACCGTGATCGTTGGAAGAAATGGAGGGAGACCTTTGCCCAGCAGTGGGACAATATGTGCTAACTATAATAATAATAATATAGTAAATGTGGAGTAGAGACTATTTTTTGGTCGTTTTTTTTTGCTTATATTTAAACATTTGTTTGGCAGTTCGAGTACACATAAGTACAGCCTTCCCAAATGTCCTTTTTTATTAATGTTCACCAAGAAATAGGTAAGCTATTTTTTGGTTTTGAATTGAGCTTACTTACTACTTACTTGCCAGATCCACTCATATCGTGTGTTTTTTTTTTCTAAAAAATACACCTCAGATATAATCTGCAAGATTCTCCTAATCATATTGATGATTTGACTATTTCAGTTGCGTGTTTCTTCCCAGGGTATTCAAATAAGAAATAGCCTCCGATTTTTTTGTTCTGACCACGTGACTAAGCATTGAGTTGACATCATTCTCGTACATTTGAAGTTTTCTTCTTTCATAATATTACTAGATAATAACGTTTGCAGCATAATATTAGCAGTCAAGTGGATGCTACTTCTCTGTAATACTCCCTTAGTTGCCTCTTATAAACCTCTTGAACAAGGAAGGGAGCTTGAATCCCTGGCAGTATTATGTCACGTATATATTATAAGGTAGTAGCTTCAGCCTGTGGTTTCACCTGTATGAAAGTCGAAAATTAATAATGGATATTTATATAATATCCGACTTTTTACTTTGATGATTTTAAGAGCAGTAGTGGCCTAGTGATAACGGCCCTGACTAACAAGTTATCATCGTCATTATCATCAGCCTTTTTAATGTTCCTACTGCTGGGATTCAGGCCTCCTCTCTAAGAGAGGGAATGGGCCGTAATTCACCACGCGGGTCCATTACGTGTAACAAGTTATAGACGCTTTAAACTCAGCCAGGCGCATCACTTTGTTTAATTTATTTCATTCCATTCTACTGCTCTCACAACGTGAGGAAACTGGCATGTCCTAGAACCAAAAATTCAAAGACATTTGCGGCTTTCACCAACCCGCACTTGACCTGCCCTGCTTGGGCAGAGCATTACCGTGTTCTCGTGGGGGCAATCTACGGCGGTGATCTTTCGCGCCGGGCCTTGGTACAGGCCATAGTCCGGAGCGAGGCGGAGTGGCAGGCGGTCGCCTCTTTCAGCGATGCAGTAATGCTAGCGAAGGAGGAGGCCATACGCGTTAAGGAACGGACATCCTTATACCCCAGCTACTGAGAACCTGACCCTGACGACGAGCAAATATAGCTCGCCGTCCAGGCGTCCGATGACCGTCCGGACCGAACCCGAGTCATCGACGGCGTGTATTGTACCGTAACCGTAAAAGCGCAGCAGAGCCGAAGCCTACTGGGACCATGGGTCCATTTCTGAGATAAGAGAAACTCGTGTTCTTAAAGCGTATAGATAAAATTTATTTTGTAAAACTAGTTTCTAGACGCGGTTTCGCCCGTATAAAAGCTGAAAATTATCCTTCTTCTTCTTCTTCCTGCCCTTATCCCATATTGAGGTCGGAATGACACGTTTTTTTCTTCCATTCATCCAAATAAGAAAATTTCATTCCGCTTACCATCAGGTGAGATGGTGGTCAAACGCAAGCCTATCAATAATAAAAAAAAACAATATATTTTCTGGATTGAAAACGTATTTTATATTCTCATATGTGTACCTACTTACCTGCTTATAGGAATATGAGGTATTTGCACTTACAATAAATAAAATAATTCCGGTTCGGAACAGTACAGTTTTATTTAAAAATGCAATACTAAGAAAACAGTTTACGTATTGGCAACGTATAATATTTTTGAAAAGAGATTAATTACATTGTTTTTTCTCAGAAAATAAAATATTAATAAAAAAAAAAAAATTTTGGTTCTTGGAACACAGCTGGTTTTTCTGTTTCATGTTTTTTTTAAATTATTATTGATAATCGTTTGACTTCTATGTCAACTGCAGGCTTAGCCAAATTAGTAAAAAACTAATCAAATGTATGGAAATGACATCATCTTCATTAATTCATTCATCATTCAAAATGACAGAATGAGATATAATCGTTTCTACAATGTTTATCGCTACCTTCAGTTTTAAGGTATATTTAAATGGTATCTTTACCTACTGACGCTGAGGTGTTATCGATTGTAGAAAGAGATTCGACACGAAACGGCTAAGCCTACTGATGGTAAGCGATGTTGTGGCCGACGATGGAGCACGCTTGCCTAGAAGTAACCTATTCACTCTTGACTTAAAGACCCTTAGGTTGTAGCTATCAAGAAACCCAGACTTTTTTTTTTTTTTGACGGGGAAAATCATCTTTGACAAAACCCGCTCTTGGGTGGAGCGGGAGATAGTGTCAGACTCTTACTGACTAAAAACCCCGCGCCGTTCCTTCTAGCCTTCATACCGGGGAACGAGCTCCCTTTCGGACAACCCTGTCCCCAGTAGGCTTCGACCCCTCGTGCTGCTGACAACTCCTTGAGGCGCGCGGGAACAGTGCGCGCCGTCGACGTCTTGGACTCGGTCCATTACCGGACGATCGGACAGCGAGCTACCCATGGCTCACCGTCCGCGAGCCTGCGTCTACGGTGGTCGGAAATCGGGATCGGAGAAGGAGGCGACCGCCTGCCATTCCTCCTCGCTCCGAACCATGGCCTCGACCAGGGCCCGGCGCGAGAGGTCTCCGCCGCCGATCGCCCCCACGAGGGCATGGCGATGCTCCGCCCAGGCAGGGCACACTGAAGAAACCCAGACTTCGATAGCAAATTCCACTCCTTAGGTATACGCATAATAGCCCGCCGTCCAACCGTCCGATAATCGTCCAGACCAAGCCCAAGTCGTCGGTGGCACGTGGGGTCTCAGGCGCGCCTCAAGAAGTTGTAAGCAACCGTACGGGCCCAGCAGGGTCAACTGAGGCTATGGGTGCTGCGAAAGAGATCCCCGGGGCCCTGGAATAGGAGTGGCTTTTTAGTCAGTAAAAGTCTGACACTATCTCTATATATTTCCGCCCAAGAGTGGGGGATGTCATTGATTTTCCCACCTAAAAAAAAAGGTGTAAGCATAATGAATGTGTTCTCAAAACGCTTTGTTCTTACTTATGGGTGGGATGTCCATCAAGTACCAATGGTGCAACGCCATACGTCTATTAAAAAAAATGTTTTATTTAAAATTGCGAACATTTTTCTGCATAACTGTACCAACAAATTATTGTTGTTCCCGCCCATTCATTGACAGTTTGCGTTCTTCTCTGGTACGTATTTAGAGTGTATTGTTTAAAACCTGCATACAGTAAGTCCGCTTGGTTATTCAATTGTTCCTGGTTTATGCCATATTTTTCGTTTCTGATGTTTTTCTTTACCAATTCCTGGGCCGGAGTTTCGTATGAAATAATGGCTTTCGAGAACTAAAACATTGTTTCTATGGTGCTCTTTTTATATTTGGAGGGTAGTGCGTTTTGTGCAATTACCTACGTATAAAGAGAATTATTCTATTGTACGATAAGAAAAGTCTGTATGTGAAAGAGCTGAAAGCAATTAAAAGCTTAATTAATGTACATAATTATAATTATATGATGTTTTGTTATGTTTTAGTGTTTCACGCACGCTTCAAGGAGATATCAGCAAAACCGTAGGAGCCCAGCAGGCTCGAAGCATACTGGAGCTATAGGTTGTGCAATAGACAACCCCAGGGCTCTGAAACGAAGGTAAAGAAGCATCATGGGAGTGGGTTTTAGTCAGTAAAAGCTTGACACGCTCTTCCGCTCCACCCTAAAGTCATGAGATTTACCACCTAAAAAACCATTCTACTATTCTAGCTACTATTTTATTCCTATTCTAAATCAGGGAGTAGCTACTTTGCAAAAAAAAAACACATTGAAAAGAGAACTTCGCTGTCAATTTCAGGACTGAAAAAGTTACCGCTCTAATTTGACGCGCTCTCTCTCTCACCCAGAGCACAAAATAGATAGGTACAGAAGTCAATCTCATGTACGTACTTCACTTTTTATACCTACGCTAAGCGATCGTACACACGGACGCGCGTTACTTCCAACTGAATGAGCGCGACCGGGCGATTAAGCTGAGATATCGTGTCTGTGAGCGCTGTCTATGTGTGCGTTGCTCGAGCGTGCTTTGTATGTAGATTTGTTTTCTGTACCTTTCTATTTTGTGCCCAGAGCGAGAAAAGTTATATACGAGTAATTATTTCCTACCCCAAAAAAAATGTCAATGCTGCTCACTTCAAGCTGACTTCACCAAAGAATCCACGGTAAGATTACAGAATAGGTTGGCAAAAATTTACAAGACTATCTAACCAATTTACCCAACGATACTTAACCCTCCAGAACCCGCAGCCTACTCACACTCGTACAACAAACCGCACATGATGAATATGCCAACGTTAATATTTTTAACCCTCTCTGTGCTTGTCTGACATTTAGTAATACATATAACACGTTACACTGTTTGCACGCCCTCGGCTCGGTGGTGGCAGTATTTGTCAAAATTTTGCCAACGTTTGTCCAGTTAAATTGTTTGGTTTGAATGGCAATGTCGCGTGCCGTGTTGTTTGATTAGGCTGTGGAGTGTGGTATTTAGTTTTTATTTTTAATTTTTCGTTGTATTGACAGTTTTTCTTGGCTGGTTTTTGCCAAGCTGCTAAATTAACATTTTTTTTGGAACACACAATGTAACCTATTTTTCATTTTATCAACGTACGCCAGACTAATTAGGACAACAGTTTTCATACAAAAAATCCTAAGTTTTTAGTTATAATATCACCTTGTTAAATCCTGCAAAGACAGACAGTATTTAGATAGATAGACAGATACATTTTTTATTGTACACCAAACATAAAAATTACATTACGAACTTAAAATTAATAGGGTGTCACAATGGGCGGTCTTATCGCTAAAACCGGATTTGACAGAGAAAGAGAAAAAGATACGCAGGTAGTTCGCGGCTACATAAAACCTCAATAATAAATCACCCATTACTCCGAGTAAGCACTTTCAAATATAACCACTATTTTCATTACACAGTCCAAGGAGCTCCAACAAGCACACGATCAATTCAGTGGCGATTTAACCCTCGCCTGCGACAGGACACAACAAATCGGCGCGCGATTGCGTGGTAAACAGTGCCAACGCGCGAGTGCTGAGCAAACTACTCGCACCACGTCTCGTAAATGCCCCAGCGGTGGAGGGTTGCATTGCATCATATTTTCGGTAGTCGAATATTATACTTGTTTCGTTTTGAATTTTTAACTGAATTATAATAAAGAAGGAGGATCTCAATTCGAATGTTTGTATTTATTTTTATGTTTGATCGCGCATAGCTTCGTCGGTTGCCAACCGATTTGAATTTTTTTTTTTGTTGGAAATGGTTTTTCCGTATGGTTCCATAGTCACCAAGTTGGGATCAGATGATGCAATCTTAGTGAAGTCGAGGGACCTCAAATTCAATACAATTTTTTAGTGAAGTCCTTTTTTTTAATGTAGTTTCGTGTTCGTTTTTAGTTGGTTTTACTGCAGCAATTGATAAGAGGGCTCATGGCTAAATATATTATACCTTCGCATATTTCAAGTGCACGGGTTAAACTTTCGGATTAATCAGACGCTTAACGTAGGCAGAGAGTACATTGCTCGCAAAACAGATAGTCGATGAAGTCGAAAATTTCTGGAGTGGCGACCGCATACCGGATGACACAGCATGTAGCCGTGTAGGTTAAAAAAAAGTAGCAGTCATCGGCCACGAGTGGCTGTCGCGCGTCAGCTTCCTATGTGGCCGCTTCTAGCTCCTCGTAGCGGCATTTGTGGCTGTGGCATGTACCCCATGTGTGGGGACACTTATTTTCTCTATACACCGTGTCGTCGTATTAACAACCCTCGTTAACGAGACCTATATTATTCTAGTTTATTCTATGCTATTCTATAATCGAACACGAACTTCACCAAAAGCGTACATCTAAAACGACAACAGAAAAAGTCAGTCTAAAAAAAATTGTTATCCAATTTGGCACCCAACATCCCAGTGTCTCACTTTTCGTGAGCGAGAAAATTAAAAAAAAAATGCCACCGGTTCATTATCGCAAATTCCTTTCCGACTTGATCCGCGCTTTTAATTAATTAAAAACGGTCATCTCCTTGATAAGGGTGTTGGAAAAGTAAACTGGCAGGCGTTGAGATGTAGGTATGAGTTTACGTTGGTGTTGGCACTTGTTTGTTGTACAGTCATGGCGTTAATTAGTAGTGTTTTAATTGATAAACGCTAAATTGTGACGTCACACACATACGCCTTTTATATGTCGACTTAGTAAGACGATTCGGCCACAAAATATATAGGTACAGAAGTTAATCTACATACAAAGCGCGCTCGAGTTACGCACATATAGACACCGCTCACAGACACGATATAGCGTCTCGGCCCGCTCGTCGAGCAGTTCCGGCTCAAACGCTCATTAGTGTGCGTCCACCGAGCGTAGTTATAAAAAGTGAAGTACATGCATGAGATTGTCTTCTGTCAATGTCTATTTTGTGATTAGGCTGATAATAGGGTGTCTTTTCAATTTTTTTTTTAGGTGGGAAAATCGTCCAATGATATTCCCCGTTCTTGGGCGGAGTTAAAAACACATCTATGTTCTTTTAGTTCCCCTTGGGTTCACATGAATATTTACCACCCACTAGGTGGACTGACGACCTGGTGAGAGAGACCTAATGAGATGGATGCAAGACGCACAGGATCGGTCGTTGTGGTACCGCTTGGACGTCCACTGTTGGACATAGGCCTCCCGCCTATGTCCAACAGTGGACGTCTTGCGACTGAAATAATGATGATGCGTTTGTCAACCAACTCCTAGACGGCTTGACAAATTTGGATGACAGTTTTTGTATATGTTTGCTTTCTAGCGAGATAACTTCTGTTGAGACCGCTTGTGTTACATTATTTTTTCATATAATTATGATCATTTCCTTTGTCACAAATATGACGTAATAAGACAGAATGATCACAAAAATATCTTTCCAACTTGCAAAAAGAATAAAAGTACAAAGTTGCTTGCTTCCCATTTTTCATCGCTGCTACGTTTTTTCTGATTAAGTCCCTCGTGAACAGATTAACTTCACTTGGTTTAACTTCTTGTTCAGCGGAATTTTGATCGCATCGTCTTTATTATCTGTACGGCGATATTTTGGCTTACTTTGTGTACCTATTAATATATATACATATTTATTTAAACTAAAAAGAACATGAAAAATAAAAACACTTAACTAATTAAAACTATATATACACAACAACGCTTACCTAAAATATCATCATCATCATCATTTCAGCCGATCCACGTCCACTGTTGGACATAGGCCTCCCCCAAGCGTCGCCACAACCAAAAACCAACCAACCAACCCAACCTAACATAAAATAACCAACCTAAAATAAAAAATATAATATAATAGTGTCAAAAAATTCCTCCGCATCGATGTCGACTGGAATTGTGCCCAAAAGACTGGCGGCATTGTCACGTTGTATGGCAATACTTAATCTCTGACCAAGGTAGAAGCCAGCCTTTGGGTCACGCGAAGTGTCAACAAGGCGTTTGGATAATTGTTTAAAAAGCACATGAACACTCGGACCCCACGGCCCAAGAGTTTCAACCCCAAACGGCTCAAAAATATAACTGCCGATAAGGTTGTTATATTTCCGCTTCTTGAGGTTCTCCGCAGCCGCAGCAGCGAATTATAAACGTATATTGTGTCCATGACATAAATTACACAAAGTAATGCAAATCACCACTGCTCTAAAAAACGGAGAAGGAAAACATCGAGAGGAAACTGGCATGTCCTAGAACCAAAACATTCGAAGACATTCACCAACCTGCACTGGGCCCGCGTGGTGGATTACGGCCCATTCCCTCTCCTAGAGAGTAGGCCTGAGTCTCAGTAGTGGGAACATTATAAGACCGACTAAGAATACAGAAAACAATAAATTAAACAACATTTATTTGACACATACATATCACAATACCAACAAACACAAACCGCTTGATTTTTCGAGTGAAATTCAGTGAATGGTTGAATCATTCGCAAATTAATTCTTATTGGATATTGTGATGAAAATTAGGTATAGTTTTGTATCTCAAGTGTTAACACAACTAGATAATATTTATGTGGAATCATTCAAACATATAAACTCAAATACACAGGACTTCCAAGAAACTCATTTGTCTAAGAAGTCATTTTTACCGACGGATAATCCCATCTCTTCGATGGGATTATCCGTAACAAGACAAAAAAGATAATATTATTTTTTCTTTTTAGGGTAAGAAATTATCAAATAACTTCTTCAACTCTGGGTAGAGTAAAAGGGAATGTCAGACCTTTCCTTACTAAAACCTACCCGTGTTACTTCAGTTTCCCTTTGCGTTAAAGACCGCAAATAACTGTAATGAAATGTAAAGAGTCTATGTACAAAATTTTACAACTATATCATGAAAAATCAGTTATCAGCAAAATACATAGTCACCGGGCCATCCAGACAACTGAAGGGTTGTTTTGCACTTGCACCCAGCGGCTTGCTGGTCCCTAACGCCCGCTATGACCAGCCGTAACCTGTGTTGTACTTAGTGTCGGTGGCTTTTAAAAATATTTTGGGAAAAAAAATTAACATGTTGTAAAAACTATTAACTGAGAGCAGTGGTTGCCGAGTGGTAATGGCTCTGACTTACGAGTTGTAGGTCGCGGGTTTAAACCCAGCCAGACGCATTACTTTGTGTTATTTATTTCATCACTACTGCTCTCAAAACGGTAAAGGAAAACATCGTGAGGAAACCGGCATATCTTAGAACCAAAAATTCGAAGACATGTGACATTCACCAACCCGCACTGGGCCCGCGTGGTGGATTACGGCCCATTCCCTCTCCTGGAGTGGAGGCCTGAGTCCCAGCAGTGGGAACATTAAAAGGCTGATGATGATAATGATGAAAAACTATAAGAATCCATTCATTTACTGATTCAGAACAAACTATATTCAGGTTTCGCCTGTATTAATTCATGAATCCCCAAGCGACCACCGGTGGCCGCGCATCTATTGTCTTACTATTGTGTCTCTAATTGACGGTATCTGAAGGGTTAAAAATAATGTGGTATATTAAACCAACATTTAACCTTGGACCTTACGACTCAAGTCAGATCCTCAGAGAAAGCTAACACGTGTAAGGTTCTGGACTAAAGTATAAATATTAACGGACCTAATCTCGTATCATCAATCATACTGAGTGATATCAAACACAATAATAAGCACCTTTTTACCGAAAGGGTTATGATTGATGAATGTTTTTAGTGCCATAGCATTATCAGCCCTGATATGAATATTATCGAGTTATCTATGTACGCCTACGTCAGTGGATCTCAAACTTTTATTGACCGGGACCACTTAGTCTGCTGGCATGACTACAAATTCGGAAAAAAACTTAAACATGCTAATAGAAAAAAAAATCTAAGACGATACAAGACAACTGAATTATTTCTTTTTTTATCTATATGATTGCATCGCCGTATACTATCTGGGGGGTATCGCTATGAAGCTAGTTTATTAAAATAAATAAAATAAAAGTGGAAATAACCGTCTCCCAAATTCTGTAAGAAGTTATGCTTACTTTGAATTAAATTAATAAATTGAAAACTCGTAGCAAACTTGTTCTTTGAAATCAAAAAGAACGAGTATTGTAATAGAAAAAAAAAAACAATATTTGTGATAGAAAATTAAAATCTGTTTGCCGTCATGTTTCTTTTTAGTTGGATAGTTAAAATATTTCGGATCATAATTTAGCTCTTGCGGACTACACAGTTTGGAAACCACTGGCTTTATGAATGAATAATGTGTTAGAATCAGTGGTTTATACATTGTCATCTCCAGTAACATACATACTTAAAAAAAGTTAAGTAATGCTCAGGGAGATTATGTCTAATCCTAAATATTCTCACTGATTGCAAAATGTTACATCTAACACACTTTACAAAAACTCGACACACCGGGAATCTTTTGTTTACTCAATAACTTTCGAAATAAAATCTTCTCGTTCTGGGTTCTTTTGATTTTGGAAAATTTCATCATTTCATGCTAGCGTGAGCAGTTGCGAGGGAAGCAAAAATCATCTAATGACAACCCCCACTCTTGGGTGGAGCGAGAGATAGTGTCAGACTCTTACTGACTAAAAACCCACCCCGTTCCTTCTAGCCGTCGTATGACCTGGAGGTAGAAATCCTTTTTTGACGCTATCGTCTGCGAACTGATTGTTCTCAAAATTACAATTCTCATAGAAGAAAGATAAATAGCTACTCAGTCGCTTGACTACGAATCTTGCACAGTTTTGAAAATAATAACCATTTTTTTCTTGGTGAGAACGGTAACATGGAAAATCCAATCATGCACGTCATGAGCACCACTATTTCAGCCAAAAAACGTCCACTATTGGGCATATTCCTCCCTAAAGTGTCATAACAACGACTGATCCTATGCATCTCGTAGGTATCCATCGGATTTTCATGATCCTCACTAGGTCTGATATAGTGTTCCTTACAACCTCATCGACCATCTGTTCTGCGAGCAATGTGACCTGGCCCTACTTAAGTTTTCCACATATTTTTTTTTTCAGGTACTTTTTAAACTTGGGCTGGAAAAGCAAAACATTACATCAACGGGACGTATTTTTACATCGGCGTGGTTACCTTTTAAGTTTTCTTCTCTTCCTCCCTCACCTTACAATGCAACACATGAAACAGGCAAGGCCAGACCCCATCTTCAGAGCATGAGAACAAAATTATCCGTTGCATAAATTTGCTCCAACTCCACCGTTTCTCAGCCATAAGGCGTCCAACAAATTTAACAACCCATTACTGTAGGCCGTCTATCACACCGAAGTGTAACTCAAGGTAGGTAGGTACAGCAGGGGCCTAGCCGGGTCGAAGCCTACTGGGGCCAGGGTTATCCGAAAGAGTGCTCGAGCTCCGGTATGAAGGCTAGAAGGAAGGTGGGTTTTTAGTCAGTAAAAGTCTGACACTATCTCCCGCTCCGCTCAAGAGCGAGGGTTGTCATTGGATGATTTTCCCCACCATAAAAAAGATAGGTAGGTTGATTTCAGCAAAGCTGTAGGGGCGACAGACCAGATGTCCAGGACCTTGGGAAATTTCTGAGTGGGAAACCTGTGGTCCTTTTTTTTGTTATTCAATTTAATATATAATTTATTTTATGGGAACTATAACAAGTTAGTGAATTCTCAACTACCATATAAATAAGTTACTAGTATATATTCAATTGTGATTATTAAAGAAACAATAGAAAGACAATGGGTGCGCGAACGCCGGCGTTCGCTTGGAGTTTAATGAATTAAATACCTACATTATTATTACAACGCAAAGAGCAATTGAAAGACATAGGTGTGGTAATAATCAATAAAAGTCTGACACGCCATCTCACTCCACGATACAGCTAAAAATGTCCCACCTCAAAAAAAAATACCAGTTAGGTAGTAATCTATTTCAGCCAGTTCTTTTATAAATAAAGAAACCTTTAATATCTGTTTAAGAGTTCATAATCATACCAGGTGTCTAATTGTCTAGTAACTGTCTGCTAAACAAATCGCCTATTAAAGAATTATCTATAGACTATGCTATGTTTTTTTTTTAGTTTCACATATTATGATTATATAATAAGTTTCATAATGACGTGAATCATTCATTCGGAACCAGAAAGGCTTTCTAAAGGCTCGATGAATACATCGGAAAGTCTTGAAGCTCCTCTCACGAAGTAATTTTACTTGTAATGCTACTTTGTTGTATTTTTTTATATGACTTAAACTAGAAAGAAAGAAAGAAAGAAAAACGTTTATTCGTACCTTACACATACATTTAAATTAAAAAGCAGTAGAATACGATACAATACAGAAAATAACTAGTAATTGACTGCGATCTCACTTGATGGTAAGTGGTGATGCAATCATTGATGGTGAAGCGCACTCGTTTATTAAGAGATCTCTGTCCATTCTAGATTTCCTGGAAGAAATCGCCTGGTGCGATAAGGCCGCTAATTGTGTGTTTTTATTATAAGGTTTCTTTTTGTAATTATTAAATCTTGATGTGCAATAAAAAATAAATAAATAAATAAGAGCCTCTATAGGCAAACAATTAAAACGAGGTAACAAAATTACTAATTGATAACTCCTATAAATACCAAAATAATTAAACACTTGCATGCATCAACGGTGTGACAGCCGGCCAATGGTAAAGCTCTTTTAACTTAGTTTCCGCTAGATTAACCAATGCATTACTCGTCTTAATTTGTAAGCACTAAGGGTCAAAGTCGCTTGCTAAATATAATTGCATAGTTGAGTTCGCAGAAAACAGCACCTAATATTTTTATTACGTCATTTTGGTATTTCTATGAGAATGGTTAATGAAAACCACTTGGTAATAAAAATGTTTCAGTTCTTCAAAATGGTTGAAGTAAATTGGATTGTAAAATTATGTTGCGACCTTTTGTTTTAATATAATGTTTGTAACTTTTGTATCTTTATAAAGAATTCTTCCGCATAATTTCCTTAACCGCCCACACGCAGTTGAGGTTTTTGTAACTAGTGATTTTATGTTACAACAGATTTTGTTCTTTCGGAACCGTCTTTTTTTAACTGATATAAACTAGTACTTGACTGCGATCCCACCAGATGGTAAGCAGTGATGCAATCGTTGATGGTGAGGCGCACTAGTCTTTTACCTATATGGGCTCCATTTTCTCAGACGTTACGACCTTTATAATATTTAATTCACTCTTAAATGATCATTGTTAAAAATAAAAATTGCGTTTTGACATTTAAGAAAGACCCTACAATGTAACTTGAAACGGAACTGAAAGAAACATTTAAATAATAATTAGGGGTCCGGTGTAGTACAGTAGTAGTAGCTATTTTAGTAGCTAGCTACACTACACAGACAAGCCGTTAGGTAGTCAAAATACAAATGTCAAAATGGTCCTTTTATTTTTTATTTATGAATTTTGTCTTTGCCGATTCATTTCGAATCGATCGGTAAGTTTCATGAACCGACCATCCAGTACATTTTAACAAGAAATAAAGTTTTTATTTTTGAGTTGGGCAATCGTCTAATGACTTTTAGTAGCCATTCTAGGGCCGGAGCGAGAGTGTCAGACTTTTACTGACTAATCCTACACCTATATTCCTTCAGTTATTTTTTGTGTTCTAGGACTTCGGGTAACCTTTTCAGGAGTCAACCTATGGCCTTAGTAGACTTCGGTCCTGCTGGGCCCTATGGTTTTGGAGACATTATTTTGAGGTGCACGTGGAACAAAACGCGCCGTCGACTCAAATTTAGTCGTCACCGGACGGCGATTATCTTATTTCTCGCCGTCCGCAAGCTTGCGCTTACGATAACTGCAAATCGTAGTATGACTCGCAACGATCAGGGTATTTTCCCCATTTATATAATGATATACAAATACCCCTTGTATTTGTTTTCTTATCTGTAGGAGGTAATATCTAAAAGCACTAGTCCGATTGCTAAAATTTTTTCACCGATATAAAGCTGCTTTATGTCTGAGTGACATAGGCTATATTTTATGTATGCAGGCTAAGCCGCGGGCTAACTTCAATAATTAAGTGTGAAGTCTATTATTATAGAGTATATTATGTCAAAATTCCCCACAGTAAAATGCCATGCTTTACGAATCATGGTTCGTTACCGCGTACGTTAATTTTAACATGATATAGTTCCCGGTAGAGATGATGCGTGCCTGTGTAGCCTCATGGGATATGAGCCAATTAAATATATCATACAAGTTTAATTTGATGGCTTGATTGGCGGTGCAGGTCCTTGCGGGTAGTTTTGTATTTCAGGCTGACCATTTATTCTCGGTATTTACTGTGTTATGATAAAACATGCCTTTATTAAAATTTACAATGTTTCTGAAAACGACATTTTATTCTGCAGTTTTTATAATGCAATAATCCCTAAGATTGTCAAATCCATTATCTCTACTACTCATTACTCATTACTCTACTCTAAGGGGGTAAAACGAGGTCTTAAAGTTTGTATGTTGAAAGCAAATTTCAAGGCGAAGCCGCTGGCAGAAGCTAGTATAATGCATGATGCTGATCAAAGTAGAAATCCTATAGAGATTAAGATTGTGTGGGTGAAGAACTGCGATGATGTAGCCGTGAGACAGTCTCTAGTTGTTGCACACACGGGTACTGACAAAGGAAAACGCGTTCTTTTTTTGTGTTCCACCCATACGCACAAAGCGTTTTGGGAACACATTTATTGTGCGTAAAGTCAAGGAGTGAAATTCCCTGCCGGAGTCTGTGTTTCCTGATAGCTACAACTTAGGGGTCTTTAAGTCAAAAGTGAATAGGTTACTTCTAGGCAAGCGTAATCAATCGTCGCTCACATCATCGCTTATTATCACGTGAGGTGGTGCCGATCAATAATAATAAAAAAAATGTGTGTGACCTCTCGCAGGTCAAGCTATGAGGAGGTCAGCTGCTTAACCGGACTTGTTAATATATAATTTTATGGACACTAGATAATATCTATGGCTAAACTTCGCAATGTACAAGACAAGTTCTCAAAGCACAGACCGCAGTCACTTCGTGTCCGCTCCGCGAACAGTTTTGCTCCACTTTTGACCACACTGTAGCTTGGTCCACAGTAACACCGAACATGTTGATTAACTACCTTGGCAGGTTTTCGTGTTAACTGGAATTTTGTCAAATAACAGTTTATCACTTCGAACCTTGCCGAAGTTGTAACTGAAGTTGTTTGACTGGCCTGTTGGTCTAGTGGTTAGTGGCCCTGACTGCTATGCCGGAGGTCGTGGGTTCGATTCTCGCCCAGGACAAATGTTTATGTGATGAGCATAATCATTTGTTTTGTGTCTGGATGTGATTTATTTATAATATGTATGTATTTAGAAATATATAAGTAGGTTTATCAGTTGTCTAGTACCCATAACACAAGCTCTGCTTAGCTTGGGGCTAGATGGCGTTGTGTGATAGTTGTGGAATATTATTATATTAAAAACCTTTTTTATTGACATTTCAGAATCACCGCTGTGGGATGGTTCGAAAGAGTTACCGTGGAACTAGATTGAAATAGATATTTTAAGGAACATATTAGGTGGAATTTAGTCAATAAATTCCATACTCTAATACTTACCTCTCGCTCCAGTCGGAGTGGGAAGAAGCGTTTGCTAATAGCCGACGTAAGAAAAAATACCACTATGTGTCGAATGATTAGTATTTTTTATGGACTATCACATTGTCATGAGTTATTAAGCTATTGCATAGCTTCTATCGCGGGCCTTGAGCGTGGAGACCGAATCCAGAAAATTCCATAACGAAAAAAACCTAACACCCCCCACATATGATTGTCATGGCAACTTGCCAACTTCAATCACAAATAATATTTTTCTATGATAATTGCATAAGTTGATAAAAAATGCTATGCAATAACTTTACCGCGGCAGTCTCCGAGTGCCACTAGAGATGGGTTTCTACCCGGTAAATACCCAAAATACCCAAATGTAGGGTTTTTACCCGGGTAAATACCCAAATGGTGGATATTTACTTTTTGGCCATTTTTTATTTTTTATACATTTTTAGCAATAAAAAAATGTTTATCAAATATGTTTTATGCATGAAATGTACATGATGTCGGCTAAGTTTCCTACTCTACAAATCATGGAAAAAGTGCACGTCCGTATTTTTTTTTATATCTTACGTCTGTATTTTATTTGAAAAACTAACACAGATATACAAAATTAAGAAACAACATGTAGAACACTTAAAATGAAATTTTACATTTATGCAAAAAAAAGTTAAACTTAATTTAACAAAAATAATAATCAGGCGTTAAAACTTAAAAATATACGAAAGGAGCCGAATTTATAACATGGAGGTGTTCAAAACATGTAAACGATCTAAAATTCAACGAAACTTTATTTAATAAATCATCCAAAAAAGTTTTAATGGTTTATACCCATGGTTTTGGGTATTTACCGGGTAAAAACCCTGTTTATACCCAAATTGGGCATTTACCCGGTAAATACCCGATGGGTTTTTACCCACCGCCCATATCTAAGTGCCACACGTATTTTTATTTTAATAGCATCATCACCATTTCAGTCGAAAAATGGTTAAATAGGTACTACTAGATATGTAGCTTCCTCTAAGTACAAGCATTACGCCCGATTTCTTGCATCATTTTTCCTGTGACTTCGCCTGCGTCGCGAGAAAAACCAAGTCTGCGCTTTGTACCATATTTTTCTTAAATCGAGCACCCCATGGTTTTATCATTATCAGAAGACTGAGAAGTATAATCAGCCTCTCTGCTTAGCATTTTTGGACCACGAGAAAGCTTCGATCGAGACATGATCTAGTACCTAATGGAAACCAATTCATAAATTGTTTTTTGGGTACGTACGCAGGATAACAGAAAAAGGTCAATGTACTTTATTCCACATTAATCTGGCGCCTTCTATAGACAGATTAACTTTGACATTTATCGATTTTCATAGTTCAAATTTTGAGTTCAAAATTTACATTTAACTTGATCTATGTAAATTCAAACACCATTTCAATTGAATACCCTCCCCCAACAGACCCCCGAACATAACTACACGTTTACTTCATCAAAATTAACATCGAATTGCATCCAGCTCCAATATAGAGCCGCCATTTCCTTCCTCCGTGCGGTTTGAACTTTATAACCGCGGCCACAGTCTCCCGAATTATAGCAAGGTTCGTTAACTAACTTTGGTAATTAGAATATCAATATGTTGCAGTGATTGCTAGGGGTTATTAGTTATTAATTATAGTTCTGTTTAGATTGCTGTTTGTGACTTAGCACTAAGTTCGAAGTTGTTATAAAGGGAATTTCCTTTACATACAGTTTGTTGCTTTTACAACAGCTAAAAATAAAAATAAGACTTATCTATATTTTTCAGCTCAATCAGCTTGTTTCTTACCAAACTCTGAACTACCCATTGCTTGTCGACCACAAGCCTATGCATGCATACAGTATCAGCGGCCACCACATGCATATTTTTGTGCTATGTGTTGCAACTCACGACGCCCGAGACATCTTCTACGGCGGCTAGGGCGTGAAAATATCCACCCCCTCATGCTTCGCGGCATTTCTCGCGCTGGGCCTTGGTACCATCTGCGAAGCAGTAATGCTAGCAAAGGAGCAGGCTGCCCGCATGAGGCAACGGCGCTCCCGCCCTAGCCACTGCCGAGATTCCGACCCCGATTTCTAGCCACCCTATGCGCAGGCTTGCGAACGGCCAACAATGGGTAGCTCGCTGTTCGACGTGCAGTAACCGTGCGGACCGAGCCCAAGTCTTCGACGGATCATACTGTTCCCACGCGCCTCAGGAGTTGACAGCAACCGCAAGGGCTCAGCAGGGTCGAAGCCTAGTGGGGCCAAGGCTCGGCTCCGGTATGAAATGCAACGAAGAAATGGGGTGGGTTTTTTAGTCAGTAATGACACTACCTCTCGCTCCGCCCAAGGGCGGGGGATATCATCTGGATGACTTTTACACGCCAAAAAAAAACCACCACCACTTCTTTCGCTCGCACTATTAATTCGCAAAAGGTGGTGTAGACGGAATAACCGAATGCTAACAGAGTATTCAGGCGTTCTATCTTTTTCACATTGCTCCTTCATCAAACCTATTTTGTTTATTTTTTTAATTTATACACACTGTGTCTACGTTTCTTATCCAACTGTCCTGTCACAGGTCTGCTGGAAGAAATTTCGTTAGAGATAAGCAGATCCTTTGTACTCTTCTATTCTTATTTGTTCTTTTCTTTTTTAAGTGTTTGTGTGTACATAAATAAATAAAGATTGCGTTGAATGAAACAGCAAGCTTTACAATCTTGCTCACATTTACAACTAAACAAACGCGCATCAATTCCAATTAGGACGACACAAAATCTAGAAAACCGTCACTAAAACAATTTGTTTATTCAAACAACGACACTTTTTACAGCTTGATGGCACAATGGATTCCCATAACTGCATGTAGACAAAAGCACCCATGATATTTCACAGTGAAAATGGTAAACAGTATCACAACTGTAAACTCAAAGTTAAATCAAATAAAATCCTAACTGCTATCACTACGCTATAGCAATATTGATAACGCAATATGGAAGTATTGAAAAAATCAATAATTTTTAGGAGCTGAACCTTCTTGCAGGTTCATCTTATCCATATAAATTACCCAATTGGAACATGCACTGGCTACTGACTTTTATAAGTGCATATGTAGGATTGTAGGCCTATGTCAAACAAAATATTTTAAGTTTAATTTAATTCGAAATATTTGTTTGTTTTAAGCATTATAATAAGAAAAGGTAGGTAAACGAATCAACCAATCGGTGTTACCATAAGTGGAGTCAAAGAAAACTAACATTGATGTTGCCAAAGAAAACTTAAATATAAGGCGGCCTAACCCAGCAGTGGGCGTCTTTTTGTGAAAACGAGCAGCAAAAACCGGCATACAAAATTATCAGCATCACAATTCTAGTAAAACAACATCCACTATTAGTTAAAGGCCTGCTTTAAAAGGTCCACAACGACCAGTTTTTTTTTACTTGAATGTTTATTAAATGCCTTATTTCACTCTGGGTGGAGCAAGAGGTAATATTGAACTTTTACTGACTAAAACCCACATTGTTTCTTAAATCGCCTATTGTGGTCCACGGTAAATCTTTCTAACAATCTTACTTACATTGATCGGTCATGTAGTTCTCGAATCTAGTGTATCCTTGTAGCCTTCAACTCAAAACATTAATGTCAAATAAACAATATCATCCATTTGTCTCAGAGTCTTTCTTCAGAACATCAATCTATTTTGTCCTACAATCGAACAAATGCATTGCAAAAAGTTTGTTCACAGTTGATCTACGGTTCACAGCTTGCACTGTGACATATTCGCTATTTTATAGTTGAAATCTGAAACAAGTGGAGGTACGACGAGCTTGCCTAATTGGAGTGTTCTGGAGTACTAGGGTACCATACGTGGTGGAAGGTACCTATACTGTATCGTACAGTATCACTGGTATAAACTTTGAAATCTACGTTCAATTGTTTTCAACGTCTGCTATTTCTGAAGTAGTTGTCAAGATTCCTTGTTTCATGTTTCGTATGAGCAATCTTTGAGGTTTCTAATTTTGATTATTTTATTAAATTATGGTTACAGGGCGGTTTGTGAGACGTACCTACAGATGTTTCAAAAAGTACTAAGGCATCACAAATAGGAAAAGCTGTTGTATCGTGCAGCATCAAATTGCGATGTAGTCAAAGTGGTAGTGGCACAAAAATACTTTTACCGATATATTATATGTGCAATACTCCGCTAAATTTTGAGCGAGTTCAATGACCTGTAGATAGTAGTCGGCGTTACGTACCTACAGGTCATTAAACTTGCTCAGCTGACGTTTTCTTAAAGAAATTTCAAACATGCGTAAATTATATGAGTTTAAAAAAGGTACTTTTTTTATTTTATCGATACAAATCGATAGTATTTAAGGTACCGATCGACCGTCCACGGGATTAAACCGATCAAAATTTAGCGGTGTATAAATACAACATTTAAAAAATATCTAAACCAACGATGAAGTTGTAAGCACTGTAAAGCTGATAATTAGAAAGAGTAGTCGGACATGGAACCTACCATAATGCTCGCCATAGAAAGCGCCAATTACCTCCATGGCAGCGCTACGCCAAAGCAGTAAGTTCCTTAACTTAAAATTATCTCAAATAATGATTGCTGTCGTCGTCATTTGATTGTATTTAATTTATTCAAAATTAAATAAATTAATTATATATATTAATAACTTATTATTACTTGTTTTTTTTTTTTGACCAAAATTATTGTTTATTTCAAGAATAATGTAAAAATTTACAAATGTACAAAAAAAAAAAAACTTAAACTACTTACTTATACTACACCCTAAATAAATACATAACGTACATAAATAAAATACAAAAACACAAAGTACACTCAGGCGTCGACTTTTTTTTTTTTTTTTTTATTACTGATAGGCTCGCGTTTGACCACCATCTCACCTGATGGTAAGCTTGTTATTATAAATTAATTATATTATTTTATATTTTAATTTGTTGTTTATGTGCCTAATGTTAGGTTATGTTTTCAAGAGAGCAGTATTATTATAGTGAGTACTCATACATTTCTATTGATGTTAAGAAAATTGTTTCTTGTATATGATATGGTTAAATAAATGGGCATATTTGTTTATTTATTTATATATACTTTATTGTACACCAAGATAGTGGATGGACGGCGGGGGAGAGGGAGGCCAAAGAAAAGATGGATGATTTGTGTGAAAAGTGATATGAAAGAAAAGGGAGTTAGTGATAGCGTGACGAGTGACAGGACAGAATGGAAGAAAAAAACGTGTTGCGCCGACCCCAAATAAAACGGGACAAGGGCAGGAAGATGATGATGATGATGATGATGATGATAGTAAATTACATACATTTGAGCCTTATATTTAAAACATACAATTGGCGGCCTTATCGCTTTCCGCGATCTCTTCCAGGCAACCTGGTATGGAAAGAGATTGCCTGGACATAAAATGGGGTTGCACAAGGTGCATTACAAGACATAAGTGAAGAGAGAGAAAAAAGAAAAAAACAAAGTACTATACTTAACACTAAAATACACACTTAAACACATACGTACTAAATAATTTAATAGGCAAGAAAACAAGTGACAACTACAATAACACAGCAAAAAACAACAAAAAACAAAACAAAAAAAAACAACAACAACAATACAACAAACAACGGCAACACAACAGCAACAATAACACATGACGGCGTTTACGTCAAACTTCAGGTTGACAGGACTGTCAATGTCAACCTAGCGAAGCGTCATTGTCGATGGTAGTGCGGGCGGCCATCTTAAACGCACTTTTGATTTGAGACGGCGCCCGCGCACCACGCTTGTGACGAATCGCTCTGAATCTCCGCCATCACGCTATTTGAAGAATTGTTTTAGTTTGTGTTTACGTGTAATAGTGAATTAGTCATCGCTAATTACCTAATTTTACTGTAATTCCTTTGAGAACCGATTAAAATACGTGGATTGTGATCTGAAGCTATATTTTATTCCAACTACCGCGCTCACCTACCCGCATAATTAGAAGATGAGTTCCGGTGAAGGGCCTCCAGGCCATCCTGCCCCTTCACACAGCTAAACTAAAAACGAAATAAAACTACAAAAACAAGTAATATTCCTTCACAAGTGTTTGAATACATGTAGCGGCATATTACAATGAGGATAAAGGAAGGTTCAGTAATTAAAAACTTTGACTGGCCTGTTGGTCTAGTGGTTAGTGGCCCTGACTGCTATGCCGGTGATCGTGGGTTCGATTCCCACCCAGGACAAATGTTTGTGTGTTGAGCATAATCATTTGTTCTGTGTCTGTTTGTAATTTATCTATAATACTAGCTTTTGCCCGCGCGGCTTCGCTCCCGCTCTTCCCTACTCTACTCTACTCTACCCTACTCTACCCTACTCTACCCTACTCTACCCTACTCTATCCTACTCTACCCTACATTACTCTACACTACTCTACTCTACTCTGCACTACTCTACCCTACTCTACCCTATTATACCCTACTCTACCCTACCAAACTTCACATAAACTATCTACTAAATAGTCCGAACAAAGCCTAAAAATTTGGTTTGGATAGGTGAGCCCGTTCTTGAGTTATAAAATAACAACGAAAAGTGGCATTGATTTTTATATATATAGATGTATGTATTTACAAATATATAAGTATGTTTATCAGTTGTCTAGTACCCATAACACAAGCTCTGTTTAGCTTGGGACTAGACGGCGTTGTGTGATGGTTGTGGATTATTATATAAAAAAACACAGTTGAAAATTAGATCGACATTTATTAATTAGTGTAGCAATTTCATTGATTACTCTAGAGACCCCACACGTCTTTGATACCAGTTCGTTTTTTGAAGTTTTCTATAGCATCACCTGGACGACAACCACCTCCACAGTTGCAGCCGTATATATTGCAGTTTTTTTTTCCACAGAACCATCCCTCGTTCTCCTTCCCATCTCCACAAACCTTGGCAGTACAGGTAGTAGGTATAATTTTAGCGATCAAACCAACGGCCTTTTTTGTGTGATTATTCATGGGGAACTTTTCCATATTGATACGTATTTTTTTGTATGGTTCACAATTTTCTGCAACCCATATCAAGGGCGTTTTATAACAGCATTCAGAGTAAACCCCGAATACAGTAAAGGCAAGCACAAACACCAAATTCCCAGTAATGTTCATTTTGTTGAACATGATTTTAATGTGGTGCACTCTAGAAGAAATGTTTTTATAGTACCATGTCGGTACCTAAATAAAAATTATAATGGGGAAATTATGACCACATCAAATGTAAAAAATAATAATTGTTTATAATAGTTGGGTATTAGTTTATGAGTATAATTAAAGCATCAAAAAAATTAGTTCAGAAGGTTGACTCCATACAAAAACGAAATTAGTCGCACAAAACATGCTTCAGCAAGTGCAAGAATAATCGCAACTGGCTATTATTTAAGATAGTATGAAATGGTCATGAATAAAAGGCATATGACTATAAAATTGACAAACATAATTATTATGTCCAAAGGAATTATATATAGTATAGAATTAGAAATTATAAGGCACGCGTGTGTTACGTTTGTTCTCGCTAGTGATGTGTGGGCCTGCGGTCTCGCCTGTACCCATACGACGAGAGACGAAGTTATCCGACGGTGCCCGAACAGCCCCATTAGCCAAGTTGCTAATCTGCAATAGTTAGCGCTAGTCGAAAGCTTCAAATCCACGGGAATGACGCTCAGTCACGTGGTCAGAACAAAAGAATTGGCGGCAAGGTCCACTCGAAGCGTTCGACGCAAGCGAAACTTGGCTAGGGGGGCTGGTCACATTTACGTATTCCTGAGAGTGGGCGCTATTTTCACTTGTTGTCTAGAGTGGACCTTCTGTACGAGAAACTATTTCATGGGAATTAATTTTTAACCTATTTTGTAATAAAGCGTAAGTACATCAATGCTTACGTATATTGTTCCCTTATTTGGTCATTAAAATAATATAGGTTTTAAAACCCCAACGTCTAGTCTTTGATTTTATAAAGTTTCTGTATAAGGAAAACTCACTGATGACTCACTTGACGCATTAGCCCCGGCCACAGATAAAACCAGTGATATTGTATGCGACTTTGGAAATGTTTGAAAGAGCTGCCATGGCCCAGGAACGCAAAGAAATGCTAGACTTTTAGTGACTACATCCATCTATGTAGTGGGTTGGCGCGCACTGTTCCCGCACGCCTCAAGGAGTTGTCAGCAGCAGGAGAGACCCAGCTGGGTGTAAGCCTACTGGGGACATTGTTGTCCGAAAGGGAACTCGTGCCCCGGTATGAAGGCTAGAAGGAACGGGATGGGGTTTTTAGTCAGTAAGAGTCTGACACTATCTCCCACTCCACCCAAGAGCGGGTTTTGTCATAAGATGATTTTTCCCATCGAAAAAAAAAAAACCTATACACAAAAAGTCTTGCTCTTCTTCTAGCTTCACTCAGATCGGAAGATGTTACCTATTTAATGACATCTATCTCAAAAAAAGTCATATATTAGGTACTACTCTAGGAGTAAACTTATATCAAAAAAATAAATTCAGATGGTCAACTCCATCATCATCATCATCATCATATCAGCTGAAAGACGTCCACTGCTGGACATAGGCCTCCCCCAAGCGTCGCCACAACGACCAGTCCTGTGCGTCACGCATCCATCGGATTCCCGCGACCCTGACCAGGTCATCAGTCCACCTTCTTGGAGGCCTTCCAACGCTGCGTCTTCCGGTACCATCCAGAACCACTACCACAACCATCGGTCACCACTCCAGAACCTTTCGTCCCCATCGACCATCTGTTCTGCGTGCAATGTGCCCTGCCCATTGCCACTTAAGTTTGGCGACTCTTCGAGCTACGTCGGCAACCTTGGTCAACTCCATACAAAACCGAAACCACGTGCTTCAGCAAATGCAAGGACAACTGAAAACAATTCACCTTCTTGTTCTATTTGCCACTACTCAGACACTTCACACAGTGACGCTGAGATGAAGAAAATTGAAGAACTGGATTCTGATTAAACATTTTTATAAATTATTTTTTTTTTAATTTCTTGTTTTTTTTCAACTTTATCCAATTTCTTCGATTTGACAGTATGACGTGACGACATCACAACATGGCAATCGGTCCTATTTTAATTTGGAACGCATAGTACATGAGAGCACTTGGTATCTAGAGTAGACCTTCTGTACTAAAAACTATTTCATGGGAAGAAATACGTTAATGTATTTTGTAGTAAAACGAATATACATCTCATCATCATCTTCCCTTGTCCCGTTTTATTTGGGGTCGGCGCAAGACGTCTTTTTCTTCCATTCTGTCCTGTCACTCATCACGCTATCACTAACTCTCTTTAGTCTCTTTTCTTTCATAAAGTAGTGGCACTCGTGGTAAATATTGTACAAACTAATGGCTGAACACTACCCCCTGAGATACAGGTTACCGCCTAGTTCAGGGGATAGGATCTAAACTGTTTGAGGCATATCACAGCCACCACGTTATATACTGCAGTAAAATTAATCTGCACCACATTGTATGCTTTGTATCGAGTACTTTTAAATTAAGTTGCTTTATTTTGTAAACCTTTTTAGTGGTATATAAACAACTAGCTTTCCGCCCGCGGCTTCGCCCGCGTGGACTACAGTGGAATTATAGGTAGCCTATGTTTTATTCCAGTGTCTTTTCTACCTACCTACCAAATTTGATCTAAATCCGTTCAGTAGTTTTTGCGTGAAAGCGTAACAGACAGATAGACAGAGTTACTTTCGCATTTATAATATTAGTAGGGATTATTATTATTATTATAGCACTTCTCCATACATATAACCATTAATAATTAATATAATATGGGTCGTTAAGCCCGAATGACTATTCTGTACATAATTTCCTTATAAGGAAACATAAAATAATTACTTGACGCACTAGCCCTGACCACAGATATAACTGCCAGTGGTTTTGTATTCGACTTTGCGAATGTTCAAAAGAGTTGCCATGGCTCCAGAAAACAGGGGGCCACTGAAGGACCATAAGTGGGTATTTGTCACTAAAAGTCTAGTACGCCCTTTAGCTTCACTGAGAGCGGAAGACATTAACTATTTAATGTCATTTCACTTCAAAAAAAAATTGGTATTGTATTATGTCAATCCGAAGAAAAATCACAAAATGCGGGCTATGTCCGAAGAATCGCCAAAAATTGCAGTTGGCTGGCTACATTGCTCGCAGAACAGATAGTTGAAGAGCCGAAAGGTTCTGAAGTGGCGAATAACTACCGGAAGATGCAGCGTTGCAAAGCCTCCCACAAAATTGGCCAATGACCTGTAATTAATTCTGACACTAGACTATAGATTTAAGTGAAATCCCTACTTTATCCTTACTAATATTATAAATGCGAAAGTAACTCTGTCTGTCTGTCTGTCTGTTACGCTTTCATACAAAAACTACTGAACGGATTTAGATCAAATTTGGTAAGTAGGTAGAAGAGACACTGGAATAACACATAGGCTACCTATAATTCCACTGCTAAGCACGGGTCTCTGCCCGCGCGATATAATCTGTAGTCCACGCGGGCGAAGCCGCGGGCGGAAAGCTAGTATTGTATAATTTTAAGTGTTAACAATTGTTGGTGAGCCTAATAAATAAATAAATAAATGACCTGGTGAGGATTGCGGGAATCCGTTGGATGCGAGACGCACAAGACCGTTCATTGTGGTGACCCTTGCGGAAGACTTATGTCCAGAGATGAACGTCATTTGGCTGAAATGATGTTGATATAGTACATTATGATATAAGTGTGTAATGTTAGTGATTACCGTTGAGGCGGTATTTAGACCCGAGCCATGGCGAAGGTCTTAAGAGAGCCGAGAACGGTAATTATTAATTACTCACGTGTATTATACGACGTTTTTCAATACACTTGTGAAGAAAATAACTGAAAAACTACTAAACTTTTGTGGTAATGAAAATCTGTTTTCATATGCGCGACCATGTTTTGTTTTTCTCGTGGGGGACGACCTGCGCCCACCCTGATACGAAAAATGAAATAAAATGATGCCGGTGGAGAGGTTGAACAATAAGGTTTTAACCTCATTATAGCACTAGTGCGTAATGGTAATCAAAATGTCACAGTTTGGTAACAAGTGCCTTTATATACCTAAGTGCAGTGCAATAAGAGTCACTTTCTGAGCAAGTGTATTGAAATAGTACATTGTTACACTAGGGGTGAAAGTTACTTATTTCGTCCCGAGAAGGAGTTGGCGGCCGAGCGTAGCAAGGTCGCTAATTCGAGGGACTAAATAAGTAACTTTAACCCCGAGGTAAGCATTGTGCTTTTCATTACGAATACAAGGAAAGTAAAAATAAAATAATAAAAAGTTTGTTAAACCTGAGTTATCGTGCCTATGATTTTAGGTAGGTATCTTTCTTTTGATTTAGGCGGTAAAAGGTTCCACTACTGTTTTAGCCTCTTCTCTTATAAAATGATTATTATCACTATTTTAATCTGATGAACTTATCATGATAATACAAATCTCTGCAGTACGGAAATGTAAACAAAACTCAAAAAAACCAACATCTGATTTGCCACTTTTTTTTAGCCGGCCAGCTATTCAGCCTCATTAATGAAAAATTAGAAATGAATTGCAATCTTTTACAAATAAAGTATTTTAAAGAAATACTCGAACAAATAAGTCACTTAAAAATATAATATTATTTAATTAATACTTATCTTTAAGCTATTTGAATTTTATATCGCGTTGTGATTGACATGCTGTATGGAAAATTAGAACATGGTTCAATAGAAATGTGAAGATAGAACTAGTTTTTTTTAAATAATTTGACAGCTGTCAGTTGAAAGTAAAACTCCCTAGGGATGAAAAGTATCATCATTTCAACCCGCTCCACCGGCAACTTCAGACCTACTTTCAGAGTATGAGTAATGAAAAGATATTTACCTTCTTGTTCTTGTAGTTGTTAAGGCAAAGCTTCATTACGTTTTAGTCTGCGTCCTTCGGATTGGAGTTCCTATTTAGTCAACTTGATTTGTAATCGTTTTGTATTCTACTTAAGTACTACTAAATGTCACCGCACACGGGCCTCAAAAAAACGCCACATCAAGCTTCTTTTTGAGGCGGCTTTTTTTTGTGGCTCGTGTGCAGCGGTGCCGCCACAAAAAAATGCTTGAAACCGCTTCAAGCTTCTCCGGCCATAAGCTACCGCGCTCTTTAGCTGTTTTTTGTGGCCGCTTCTAGCGTTTTTTTGTGGCGGCGTTTTTTTGAGGCTCGTGAGCGGGGACACTAATAAACCTCTGTTTGTCGAGAGACTATCATCAGATTACTCGTCTGGGCTCCCAATTTGACGTTTTATTTGTTAATCAGATTACTATGTTTCCAAAGCTGATTTTACTTACACCGATGTCTTGATTCCTTACATATACTAGTTTGTAGGCAACTTAATGCATATAAAATCGGTTTATACTGACATACTGATGTTTATTTAAGCTAACAGATCTTATTCAAATACAAGCAGTGTCGCAGCAGCAGAATATACTTTCATATCCTATTTAAACACCATGCACCTGATTTTTAAGTAGGCACCTTAATCTTTCGATTACTGTAATTAGAGACACAATAGAAAGCCCAAGAAATAGCAAATGCTGGTGTTTACTTGGTGTTATGTTTTTTAAGTATTATTAATTCTTTAGTTGATAAGTTGTTGTTGTTGTTTGTTGTTTTTGTTAAGTTGTTGTGTTGTTTATGTTGTTCTTGCTGTACGAGATACATAGACGAAAATTCCTTCTCTGAGATGAGGGAAGAGATTTAATCTCATCTGTTATTCGATTATGATAAATATTATGTGCTAGAGAAGGCGTTTATTAAGATCCACCAGATTAAGCTAGGCAACCTATTTGGAATGTCCAAATAGGTTGCCTAGCTTAATCTGGTGCCAATGATGTTAAATAATAAAATTTGTCCGAGATTGCGAACATTTTGATATTTTCGACTTTAAGCACATACTTACAAATTGAGTTCTATCGTTACTAATATTAGACTAAAAAATACTAATTAACATGAAAAAAGAAATCGATTAAATAGCGGATGACGTTAAATTATGGCCATTAACTTAACTTACATCTTTAAGCTAGGCAACCCTCCTATTTGCGGGTGGGGCCGGACTTGTCGGACGGACAGTTCGGTTTTCGCAGGGCGCGCTCCACGGTGGACGCCATCATGCGCGTGCGAGCCCTCACGACAGGGGTTGCGGTGTCCCGGGGCAGGAGCGTCGTGGCAGTGTCCTTGGACATTGCCAACGCGTTCAACTCCCTGCCCTGGAGTACGATCCGGAGGGCACTCCGGTACCACCGGGTGCCCGAATACCTCTGTCGAGTGGTCGAGGCTTACCTGTCGGACAGGTCCATTATCTACCCCGGTCACCAGGGAGACTGGAAACGTCGAGAGATGTCGTGCGGTGTTCCGCAGGGGTCGGTTCTAGGCCCACCCTTGTGGAACATCGGCTACGACTACGTGCTGCGCGGCGACCTCCCTGACGGGGTCAGCGTGGTCTGCTACGCAGACGACACGCTGGTTCTAGCGCAGGGAGAGTCGCACCAGGCGGCGGTCGCTCTAGCGACACGCGGGGTTGCGATAGTCGTTGGTAGGATCCAGGAGTTGGGACTCGAGGTGGCGCTGCACAAATCCGAGGCCATGTTTTTCCACGGCCCTCGGAATGCGCCACCATCGGACTCCCAACTTACGGTAGGAGGAGTTCGCATCGGCGTCGGGTCGACGATGAAGTACCTGGGACTCGTTCTCGACAGCCGATGGAATTTCGGAGAACACTTCCGACGTTTGGCTCCCAAACTCAACCGGGCCGGGGCTGCTCTCAAGCGGCTCCTGCCCAACCTTGGGGGTCCAGACGCCTCCTGCCGGAGGCTCTACGCGGGGATCGTTCGGTCCATGGCCCTCTACGGGGCGCCGGTGTGGGCGCCGTCGCTGGCAAAGCGACCGGCATCCATACTGAACGCCTGCCAGAGGGTCATGGCAATACGGATGGTGCGGGGTTACCGCACGATCTCCCGCGAAGCGGCGAGCCTTCTGGCTGGCCTACCACCGTGGGATCTGGAGGCAACAGTCCTTGCACACATGCACGATAAGCGCGTGGAGATGCAACGCCGGGGTGAAAGTCCACTACCGCGACAGGTCGAGGTATGGCGGACAGAGCTCCGGCGGGATCTCACGGTGAAATGGCGTCAGCGACTATCGCAACCCAGTGCTGGGCACGCCACAATTATGGCGGTAAGTCCCCTCTTTGAGGCGTGGCTGGAAAGACCTCACGGCGTCCTTACCTTCCGCATGACGCAGGTCCTCACCGGACATGGCAAGTTCGGGAGGTTCCTGCATCGGATTCGAGCGGAAGAGACGCCCGGGTGCCGCCACTGTGCGGAACGCCCGGAGGACACGGTGGAGCACACAGTTGAGGTGTGCCCTGCTTGGGCGGAGCAACGCCGTGTCCTCGTGGGGGCGATCGGCGGCGGAGACCTCTCGCGCCGGGCCTTGGTTCAGGCCATGGTCCGGAGCGAGGAGGAGTGGCAGGCGGTCGCCTCCTTCTGCGAAGCAGTAATGCTAGCAAAGGAGGAGGCAGACCGCGTCAGGCAACAGCGCCCCCGCCGCCGCCGCCGGGATTCCGATCCCGATTTCCGGCCACCGTAGACGCGGGCTCGCGGACGGCGAGCCATGGGTAGCTCGCTGTCCGATCGTCCGGTAACTGTCCGGACCGAGCCAAGGCGTCGACGGCGCGCACTGTTCCCGCGCGCCTCAAGGAGTTGTCAGCAACAGGAGGGGCCCATCTGGGTCGAAGCCTACCGGGGTCGGGGTTATCCGAAAGGAAACTAGAGCCCCGGTATGAAGGCTAGAAGGAACGGCGCGGGGTTTTTAGTCAGTAAGACTCTGACACTGTCTCCCGCTCCACCCAAGAGCGGGTTTCGTCAATGATGATTTTCCCCGTCGAGAAAAAAAAAAAAAAAAAAAAAACCCTCCTATTTGCACCGAAAAGAGGACCTACCTTGGGGCACTCTTTTAGCTGATGCTCGACTTTCCCAAATAACAAATGAGGGGTAATTGATGTCAAAAATGTAACAATAAATTTTATCGTTTATCATCATTGGCCACTGTAGTTCGCGTCCAGGGGGAAGATGCTCCGATGGGGTGATAAAAAGTGGAGGAGATGGATGTTTCATCCTCCACAGCGCGCATCTTTCGTCCTCTGCACTGTCTTTCTAGGAGGTCGTAAATCGCATAAAGCTTTTACGGCTGCTTAAACTTGCAGGTTTTGGTTGGTTTTTATGCAGGGGGTGACGGTCGTCCCGTTCCTGTTTACTCTTTTCGATGCGGCTGGCTATCTCGCGATATATATATCTGGCCAATTTGGAAATCTCTAAACCGCTTGCGAACCCAGGTTTGCCGCTGTAAAAGCAATCTGGCCAAATGGGGCTTCCTCGACCCATCTCTAGCACAGTGCCAGTGTGGTGCCTCTCCACAGGTCATGCGCCACCTGCTATGCTGCCTATCCTGCATTACCACCTTCAGTTTTCAAGATCTATATGAGGCCAACAATAGAGCCGTACAGGTTGCTAAATATTGGTTAAAAAAAGTATAGTTTGAGAGCATCGACACGAAAAAAAGAAGAAGATCATCATTGGCGAAAAATTTAGCTAAGCAATGTCTTAATGAACGCATTATCTAGCATATAGTATTTAACAGCAGGGGCCTAGCTGTGTCGAAGCCTACTGGGGCCAGGGTTATCTGAAAAGAAGTTCGAGCCACAGTATGAAGGCCAGAAGGAACGGGGTGGGTTTTTAGTCAGTAAGAGTCTGACACTATCTCCCGTTCCACCCAAGAGCGGTAGTTGTCATTGGTTGATTTTTGCCCACCGAAAAAAAAGCATATAGTATTTATCATAATCAAATAAGAGATGAGGGAAGAGATTTATTCAATTGGATCTTAGATCATAACCATTAACCAATGTTGTCTGTTAAATAAAATAAAAAAATATATTTTAGTCCCCTGTTTCCTTCAAATCCGACGACTTCCAGTTGCCTCCCATAAACAAACTATACAACCAATTTTGTACCCGTATTACAGTTGTTTAATATTCAAGGCCGTATGTCACAGGCGCGTGCATTCGACACTCGGAATAGAGGTGTTCCGAGTTCCAATTAGAGGCAGACGGACTGGTCTACCTAATTCCTATTAGAGGTGTGCCGGCTCTTATAAGCGAATTGTTTGAAGTCGCTTTTAGTGCTGGGTACGTGCCTACGTGGGGTATAACTGTATGGTTTTAGTGAGATTTGGAATGAGTGTGTGATATTATCATCATCATCATCATTTCAGCCGAAAGTCGTCCATTGTTGGACATAGACCTCTCCCAGTGTCGCCACAATGAACGATCTTGTGCGTTCCGCGTCCATCGGATTCCCGCAACCTTCACCAGGTCATCGGCCCACCTTGTAGGAGGCCTTTCCAATGCTGCGTTTTCTGGTAAGAAGTCGGTGGTAACAAAAAGTACAAACAAACCTCAATAAAGGGTGGTCGCATTGTCAGCACCAGTCTGTAAGAAAGAAAGAAAAAATTAAAGAAAACATGTTTATTTGGGATACAATGAACAAACAAGTATTTAAAATTAATATAAAAAACTTAAAAGTATAAAAATAACAACAATGTGTCTCACGGAAATGCCAAATAGTAAATAAATTGTAAACGTCTTTTTTTTTTTTTGAGCAGAAACTAAATGTAAAAAAAATATTTGTTATCTGACTTGTTTGTCGATAAAAATGCGGCATATAAAATGTATGGAGGCCGAGTGCCCAGATCAGCGTGTGTAGCACTCGTGTGCACAGTGTACATAGTTCTACAGAACAGCAGCAGCGCTACAGTGCTAATTAAATATTATACAAAATTCCCAAGCCATTTGACTTTAAGACAGACTATATGACTTTTTTGAGGTAGATATCATTAAATAGGTAACGTATTCCGATCTGAGTAAAGCTAGAAGAAGAGCAAGACTTTAAGTGACTAAACCCACCACATAGGTGGATGTAGTCACTAAAAGTCTTGCGTTTCTTTGCGTTCCTGGGTCATGGTAACTCTTTCAAACATTCCCGAAGTCGCATACAATATCACTGGCAGTTTTATCTGTGGCCGGGGCCAGTGCGTCAAGTGAGTCATCAGTGAGTTTTCCTTATACATACTATACAATTCCTTTGGATATCTTTGTCAGTTATATAGTTTTATGTTTTTTATTCAAGTCCAAGTCAAGACCATTTCATACTATCTCAAATAATAGCCAGTTGTAATTGTTCTTGCACTTGCTGAAGCATGTTTTGTGCGACTAATTTCGTTTTTGTATGAAGTCGGTCAGTCGATCTTCTGAACTTTTTGTCCCCATCGACCATCTATTCTGCGAGCAATGTACCCTGCCTATTGCCACTCAAGTTTGGCTTAAGTATACCCTATTTGTATAAAATAAAAAAAATATTCGTCCAAAAAAAATTTTAAGTTGTTCGTCGTAACAAAAAACATTTAATAAAACAGAATTTTCTAATAAATCGATTACTTTTTGAACCATGTTGTAGGATCGCTTAAATGAAAGCTTGCGCTGGCGTCACTTATACCAGTAAGTCTTCTGAAGTTTTCTTGAGCATCTCCATCAATACATCTACCATCACAGTTGCAACCGAATATGTTGCACTTGCCTTTACCACAGTACATTCCTATTGTTTTCTTTCCATCTCCACAAACTTTGGCAATACAGCGAGTTGGTATCATATGTATGAAAAAATTGCGTTCAGTTTTTGAATCCATGTAGTGATGTTCTTGGCATGGGTAACAACTATCTGCAGCCCAAAACATGGCCGTTCTGCCACACCATTCAGAATGAACCCTGAATACACCAAACGCAAGTACAAACACTAAAGTACCAGTTGTGTTCATGTTGATGAATTATATTGTAATGTGGTTTAGGAGATAGAAATGCATTTTATATTACCAAGTCGGTACCTAAATAAAATTTCCTTTTTGATAAAAGTGGTATTTCCTATACCACACCAACCACTGACATTATGACCTGAGAGCAGTAATGGCCCCGACTTACGAGTTGTAGTTCGCGAGTTCGAACCCAGCCTGGCGCATTACTTTGTGTAATTTATTTCATCACCACTGCTCTTAAAACGGTGAAGGAAAACATCGTGAGGAAACCGGCATATCCTAGAACCAAAAATTTGAAGACATGTGACATCCACCAACACGCATTGGGCCCGCGTGGTGGATTACAGCCAATTCCCCCTCCTAGAGAGGAGGCCTGAGTCCCAGCAGTGAGTACATTAAAAAGGCTGTTGATGATGATGATGATTATGACCTTATGAAATGACAAAAAAGCAAATTATTTAATTTAGGAGCGTATAACGTAAAAAAAAATTAGTTCATAAGCCACAAGAAATGTTTTAACGACTGCAATAATAATCGTAATAATGGTTTGAGATAGTTTTAGGCTAAAAACTCACCGCTCGGGAGGAGCACTGCCGTGTCCTCGTGGGAATGATCTTTCGCGCCGGGCCCTGGTACAGGCTATGTCGGACCGAGTAGGAATGGCAGGCAGTCGTCTCCTTCTGCGAAGCAGTATTGCTAGCGGAGGAGGCGGCCGCACACGCGAGGGAACAGGCCTCACGCCCCAGCCTCCGGGATTCTGATCTCGATTTCCAACCAGCACAGACGTAGACTTGCGGACGGCAAGCAAAGGACAGCTCGCTTTCCGGCCGTCTAGTAAACATCGGACCAAGCCCGAGTCGTCAATGGCATGTAGTGTTCCACGCGAGCCTCAAAGAGATACCTGCAAAACCTTACCCGTAACTTAGCAGGCTCGAAGCCTACTGGGGCCATAGGTTGTGCGAAAGTGAACCCCGTGGTCCTGAAACGAAGGCAAGAAGGAACATAGTGGTGTATTTTAGTCAGTAAAAGTCTGACAAGGCCTCCCGTTATCTGCCGCGGTTGCAGGTCCGCATTATGTGAAGAATGCAGAGGTATATGCAATAATGATAATAATCCACAACTATCACACAACGCCGTCTAGTCTCTGGGCACGCCACAATTATGGCGGTAAGTCCCCTCTTTGAGGCGTGGCTGGAAAGACCTCACGGCGTCCTTACCTTCCGCATGACGCAGGTCCTCACCGGACATGGCAAGTTCGGGAGGTTCCTGCATCGGATTCGAGCGGAAGAGACGCCCGGGTGCCGCCACTGTGCGGAACGCCCGGAGGACACGGTGGAGCACACAGTAGAGGTGTGCCCTGCTTGGGCGGAGCAACGCCGTGCCCTCGTGGGGGCGATCGGCGGCGGAGACCTCTCGCGCCGGGCCTTGGTTCAGGCCATGATCCGGAGCGAGGAGGAGTGGCAGGCGGTCACCTCCTTCTGCGAAGCAGTAATCCTAGCAAAGGAGGAGGCAGACCGCATCAGGCAACGGCGCCCCCGCCGCCGCCGCCGGGATTCCGATCCCGATTTCCAGCCACCGTAGACGCGGGCTCGCGGACGGCGAGCCATGGGTAGCTCGCTGTCCGATCGTCCGGTAACTGTCCGGACCGAGCCAAGGCGTCGACGGCGCGCACTGTTCCCGCGCGCCTCAAGGAGTTGTCAACAACAGGAGGGGCCCATCTGGGTCGAAGCCTACCGGGGTCGGGGTTATCCGAAAGGAAACTAGAGCCCCGGTATGAAGGCTAGAAGGAACGGCGCGGGGTTTTTAGTCAGTAAGACTCTGACACTGTCTCCCGCTCCACCCAAGAGCGGGTTTCGTCAATGATGATTTTCCCCGTCGACAGAAAAAAAAAAAAAAAAAAACGCCGTCTAGTCTCAAGTCTAGCAGAGCTTGTGTTATGAGTCCTAGACAACTGACAAACATATATATATATTTCTAAATACGTACATATTATTGATAAATTACACCCAGACACAGTACAAATGATCATGCTCATCACGTAAAGATTTGTCCTGGGTGGGAATCGAATCCACGACCTCCAGCATAGCAGTCAGGACCACTAACCACTAGATTAACAGGCTAGTCAAATGCAAAAATGTATGCATTTCAGAGCCATATATGTCACCACTGCTAACTGTAAGTGCGTCAATGATTACACAATAAACTGTATTGTTTAGCCATAGTAGATATTATTATATTCATAACACAAAGCTTAATATCTTGCTAACTCCAAGAAAAGTAATAAAGAAGCGGGCTTTAAATACAATACTTTGAAACTAAGAAGGCAGAAGCAAAGAGGCCGAGCAAAGAATTAATTTCAAGAAGAACAAGTTTGAATAACTATGAAACTAATCTGTAAGACAATGGGACTTCATGCTTTAGAGTCGAGGCTTGCAATCAACGTAAATATGACTTTAATAGTAAGCTGTTGAATTTTTACGAAGAAAAAACGTGGTTTATTAAAATATAGGTCTTATAATAAAGACTAGTGGGCTTTTCGGCCCACGCTGAAAACTAGAGCTGTGAGCTCCAGGCTCGCGGACGGCGAGCCATGGGTAGCACTCTGTCCGATCGTCCGGTAATGGACCGAGCCCAAGACGTCGACGGCGCGCACTGTTCCCGCGCGCCTCAAGGAGTGTCAGCAGCAGGAGGGGCCCAGCTGGGTCGAAGCCTACTGGGGCCAGGGCTATCCGAAAGGGAGCTCGTGCCCCGGTATGAAGGCTAGTAGGGACGAGGTGGGTTTTTAGACAGTAAGAGTCTGACACTATCTCTCGCTCCACCCAAGAACGGGGGTTGTCATTAGATGATTTTTGCTCACCGAAAAAAAAAGAGCTGTGAGCTCATCGCGTTATGCGTGAAATCGCAGCTTTATACTGAGCATTCAGCCGTTTTGCGCGGATGTGACGCATATCTTCCCTATCAATTTGAAGTTGTTATATTATGTTTGTTAGCTAGTTATAAGGTTGCGTCTTATTCGCATAAATAAACTATTTTTCTTTCTTTCTTGTTTTTTCTAATAAATCTGTTAAGGAAACAGAGCGGTGATGGCCGAGTATTAACGGCCCTGCCTTACAAGTCACAGAGACAGAGAGGTCACAGGATAAAACTCAGTCAGGTGCACTACTATGTGTAATTTATTTCATCACCACTGCTCTCAAAATGGTGAAGGAAATCATCGTGAGGAAATTGGCATGTTCTAGAACCAAAAATTCGAAGACAAGTGACATCCAATAATCCGCAATTCCGCACTGGGCCCACATGGTGTCGCAAGTCCTAGCAGTGGGAACATGATAAGGCCGACTATGCTATGTCTTGTAATAAATCTGTTTAGAATGCTGTGGTTTTTAAAGGTCGTTCGGTCATCCACTTAACCAACAAGCAAGCAAGCAATATCATTCTTATTATGTTCCAACTGCTCGGTCTCAGGCCTAGGAGAGGAAAATTGGGAGATACATAGAAACAACGATATCTTCATACTCGTTTCACTGCAGATTTTAAAACTTTTCTTTATGGTGTTAGAGCCCTAAGGTTTCACAACACAAGTTAAAGCAAGAGTCTGAGAACTGTAAAGCAGTAACCGTCACAAAATAATTACTCTTTCTGCGCTTCGGAAAAACATTTTAAGGTTCAATTCAGAAATCAAACGATGAACATATATAAGTTTGTAAGGAAACCTTGGTGCGCGAGTCCGACTCGCACTTGACCGGTTTTTTTCAGGTCCAGTACAAACTCAAGTCTGGAGCTACACATAAACAGCGGTTAGGTTGATTCGCGTTCCCCCTCGTCCCGCGTAATTTCCTGCCCCCCTCCTACAGCTTATAGTCTTCCTGTGTACGGTTGGGTAGAAAGGACAAGCGTTAGCGGATAATGGATATGTGTGATTGGTTCCAGAAAAAATGTGTCGGAAGGAAAGAAATATGTATAATGACCTATTAAAGAGATTAAAGAGGTATAAGCTATGTCGACTGTTTCTACAAGGTGGTGGTGTTGGTGGTGGACATAGTAAAGGCCACAAATATTTGCTGGAAGTGATATACACAGGACTAGTTTTTATGGCAGCCCTTGGGAGAGAGACGAAGAGAGCTTTTGTTCTTTGGAAATATCTTTCTTAAAATAATGATGATATAAGATAATGAGTATAAGTAAAAACATAAAAATGCGTTTAGTCTTGGAAATAATATAATTAACTATATTGATCGGCCATCTCTCAGTACAAGGCCGCTACTGAGAAATGATAAGCTTGCGAGTTTTTACCAGAGCACACATCCCTTGATTTGCATCATATCTATTGGTGAAATTACACATCAAGTTATTAGGTAATAATACATAATACATTGCAAATTTTACATTGCAAGTTTTAATTACAAATAATACATTGTTTCATTTAATTGACACCAACAATTATGTTGGTACTAACTTTTATTTGACAAAAGATAGATATCGTACAGATAATTACTATCTTTCTAAGTTTTATAGGAGACAGATAGCTGTGTCGCTATCATATTATTTTTTTATTACAGCCAAGAACTTGGCTAAACAAATTGCTTCTATTGAGCAATGCGATGGCTTGACTATTGATTCTGCCAATAACTTGGCATCAAATATTGACCTTAATATTAATTTAAATTAGTAAATAAGACAACAGAGGCAATCTCTAGCACAAATGTAATAAACAAGAATCATTCCAGTCAAGTTTTGAAATCAATAAATAGTATCAACCTGGTGCATCAAAATATTCAAGGATTAATAAATAAAGATTTAGAAGTAGAACTTTTCCTTAATTGTAATAATATTGATATTCTTTGTATAACAGAACATTGGCTTAAAAGCCACCAGTACATGTTCAATTTTAGCAATCACCAGGTTGGTAGTTCGTTTAGCAGAATTGATGCCATTCGTGGTGGCTCATTGATCTTAGTAAATAACCACCTAAAATATAAAGAACGGAAAGATATTGTGAGTCTATCTGTCGAGCGGTCAATTGAAATAGCCTGTATTGAGTTGGAGCAGTTTGTTATATTAAGTGTGTACAAACCCCCTTCTGGATTGTATGACTGCTTTGAAAAGGTCATGGATGAAGTGTTTCATAAGATTTCTAAATCAAACAAATACATAATCGCCTGTGGTGATTTTAATATTAATTTATTAGAAAACTCAGCTACATGTAGTAAAATTATAAGTTTATTTCAGTCCTACAATCTTATTAATTTGTTTTTGGAGCCCACGAGAATAACCCCTACTAGCGCCACTTGCATTGATAATATTTATACAGATGTTATCCCTAGACACAAACAGATAATAAATTTACTTGATTCTGATCATTGCGGGCAATTAATTACTTTTGAAAACCCAAAGACCAAAGTAGCTAAAAAGAATATCACTGTTAACCCTAAAACTGTGAGTCGTTTAGAAACTTTTAAAACTAAACTCATTGATAATTTACCAACGTTGTCAACTTTAGATGATATCAATCATCAATATGAAAGTTTTTTTAATGGCTACTGTGAGCATTTTGATTCCACTTTTATACCTAAGACCATTTCCGTCAATAGTAACGTATCTTTTAGTGAATGGGCTACCATTGGTATTCATAAAAGTAGAACTCGGCTTTATGAGTTGTATGATGAAAAGATTTATGTTAACACTGATGAATTTAGTTTATATGTTAGAAATTATTCCAAATTATTTAAAAAAGTATGCTCTGTTGCAAAGTCGCGTTATTTGAGTTCTAAAATTAAAAATAGTAATAATATCATTAAAACGACTTGGAATATTATAAATAATGAGACTGGAAGGTCCACAAGACCTTGTAGTGACTTAAGCCTTGTAATTGATGACAATGTGATTAAATCGGACACTCAGGTTGCCGCGGCTTTTGAAAACTTCTTTTCGGAGATCCCCATATTAACTACAAAATCTCTTAACTCATCACCCTCTGCTGCAGAGTCTCTGCTTAAAGAAAATGTGAAAGTTTGCGACTTCAATTTTAATTTCGAACATGTGACTTATTTAGATATAATTAAAACCTTTAACACTTTAAATGTAAAAAAGACTACAGATTTATGGGGAAATTCTGTGGATGTTGTAAAATCGATTATCAACGTAGTAGCTCCTAGTCTAGCACTTATTTTTAACAGTTGTATTGATTGTGGTGAGTTTCCTGACTTAATGAAGTATAGTAAAATAATACCATTGTTTAAAACGGGTAGTACAACTGACCCTACTAATTATAGACCCATTTCAGTGCTACCCACTTTTAGTAAAATATTTGAGAAACTTATTTTAGAACAATTACAAAGATTTTTTAATAGACATAAATTGTTACATACTAAGCAATTCGGTTTTACAAGGGGTCGTTCAACAGCCGACGCCGGCGTTGAACTTTTGGGACATGTCTATAATGCATGGGAAGACAAATGCGATGCTCTGGGCATTTTTTGTGATTTGTCCAAGGCGTTCGATTGTGTTCTCCATGAAACTTTAGTCAGGAAGCTCCGCTATTACGGAATTCGGAACTCCTCTTTGGATCTTCTTACTTCTTATCTAAGTGATAGGATTCAGAGAGTTGACGTGAATGGGAAAAGATCACCCGGGTCTATAGTAACAATGGGTGTCCCCCAGGGCTCAATTCTTGGACCATTTTTATTTCTAATTTATATAAATGATTTACCTTACCTGATAAAGGATAACCATGATATAGTGTTGTTTGCAGACGATACTTCCCTTTTGTTTAAGCTCAAACGTCAGCAATCAGATACTGACGATATAAATATAGCTCTTTCTAAAATAGTACACTGGTTTAATGTCAATAACCTTCTCCTTAATGAAAAAAAAACGAAATGTATTAAATTTACGATGCCACATGTTAGACAAGTGGAAACTAGTGTACAAATAAAGGGTAAAGAGTTGAGACCTGAAGACACTACAGTGTTTTTGGGCATAACTCTAGATTCTAAGCTTCAGTGGGGCCCACATATTGATAAATTATCTAAAAAACTTAGCTCTGCAGCATATGCTGTTAGAAAAATTCGAAATTTAACTGACTTAGAAACAGCCCGTTTAGTTTATTTCAGCTATTTTCATAGTGTTATGTCATACGGCATTTTATTGTGGGGAAATGCCGCCGATATCCAGTCAATTTTTGTTTTGCAGAAAAGGGCTATTCGTGCAATTTATAAATTGAGTCCCAGATACTCGCTCAGAGATAAATTTAAAAATATTAATATTTTGACTGTACCTTCTCAGTATATCTATGACAATATTTTGTATGTTCATAAAAACAAAAACATGTTTAAAAAATATAGTGATATCCATAGTGTAAATACTAGGAACAAACACAAATTTGTAGTTCCTGCAACCAGGCTCAAAAAAATAGGAGGCTCATTTAGATGCCAATGTATACACTTTTATAATAAACTTCCCAGTCACATTCAAGAACTTAGCCTGAATAAGTTAAAATCATTTGTAAAGCGGAAACTTTGTCAGAAGGCTTTTTATACTGTAAAAGAGTATCTTGAAGACAAAACAGCTTGGGATTGATCTGCTCCAGTACTGTCTATATTAGTTGTTATATAAGTATTTTCTGATTACTACTATATATATTATAATGATTATTTTTATTTACATTTTGACATTTGATGATTCTTGTTTAAAACTTTATTTTACAATTAGACTTAGAACTTAGAAGGTTCTTTATTTTATTTTAATTTGATAATATTTTAATGATTTGATAAATATTGATAATAATATTTTTTATTTTATTTTATATATGTCGAGTGTTACATTTTGTAAATACTAGTATTTTATTATTGTGAATGTGGGAACTATGTGGATTACTTTTTTCTTTTCTGTATTTTTAATTGATGTCTGGCAGTTTTGAGTATTTGACGCGGCCTACCCAAATGTCCTATCTTTGGTATTGTTCGTCAAGTCGTTGAGCTCCTTGGTAGTCCTAAGTTTGAGCTACACGAATACTGACAAATGCTTGCACTGACTGGACAGGTCCACTCAAATCTGTGTGGTTCTTTCCTCAAAAGGCCATCTGAGACACTGGTCTGCATGGTTCTCATATGATTTGACCAGTACATGTTAACTGTATGGACTTTAAAAGAGACTTTGACCCCTGAGTTTGTTTCGGTGTTTCTTCTCAGGGTAGTCAGCTAGGAAACACCGGCCTCATCTCTTTAAAACTGACTGAAAACAAAATTGACGTGTAAAAGTGTTTTTTAAAACCTATTTACAAAATAAAGATCATTTATCATTTATCATTTATCATTTATCATTTAGGTACACAATCGACAAGCTAAGAAAAACATGTTCAGGAATTTTAAGGTTTCATCATATCAGAAAAGAAGGATGGAGGCCGCTGTAACTACAATTTGGCGAAGTGAGAGATTATAAATCCATCAAACATTCAGTGCGAATGCGGTATTTTACCTTTTGAGACTATGTCCATTTATCTGCATGCTTGATGGCTGGAGCAATGCTTCCAACGCTGTGATATACAGGGTTATTTTTAAAACACTGGCAGCCTCCCAGGACTTTGTTGCTAACATAATGAACAAAAACTTTGTTTTATGACTTTTAAACATTTATCATATTTTAGTTCATCAGATTTTCAATAAAAAAAATTAAATTGAACGTTCTAAATATTACGAAGTCTATGCGAAACAAGCGGGAGGGGAGCGAGGATAACGCGGCACAGGTGCTTGATGCGCTTGCGTCGCGTCATACGTATGTGTTAGATAGAACAACGAAATCTTGAATGTTTGATTTTGTAAATGAATTGTTTCACTGTGTCATTGTGTTGTAAAACAGTAATAGAACAAAAGTTGTTGTACAGGATGTTAGTAATACAGTCCGGCAAGGTTGTTAGTGTATTACAAATAATCCCGTATGTGGCAAAATACTGGGTCCAGTAGGACTGAGTGGAGTAGTAGCTTATAACTTAGACCACATGTCGACTTAGCCATTCGGTGAGCGCCTGTCCTCTCCGCAATTTGGCCTATTGAATTCTGTCGCTCTGTCGCAGCAACGCGTTAGTACTGTTGCATCGTAAGCTGCATGCCACGCTTTATTTGTACTGAATAATTACAGATACTGCTCGCAGTTTGGGCTTGTGTACAAACCTATGTGTTGCAATGGAAACACGGTTTATTTTCGTTCATTGAATACTTTTTTTTTATATTATTTTGGAACCAAAAAAAAATTACGTCTCTGTTTAAAGCTTCACTGCGGTGGTTGGTCATAACATTCATATCAGCTCCTAAACGGATCGAAACCGTATCAATTCATGCCATTTAGTATTCTTTACATGAAACTTTCTATTAATAACACCCCTCTTTTTTGTCGGGGGTTAAAAAGCACAATATTCAGAATCCTAACGTAAACGGTTCGCCTCAGGAGAAGCTCACAAAATAATCGCAGTTTGACGCGTGGTCAACTAGAGTCCCCGCGCTTTTGACTTGTCGTCCCCGCGATTTCGACTAGCCTGCAGTTGTTCTAGTAGTTAGTGGCCCTGCCTGCTATGCCGGAGGTCGTGGGTTCGATTTTTACCCAGGACAAAAGTTTATGTGATGAGCATGAGCATTGGTTCTGCGTCTGGGTGTAATTTATCAATATGTATGTTTTTAGAAATATATAAGAATGTTTGTCAGTTGTCTAATACCCATAACACTAGCTCTGCTTAGCTTGGGGCTAGACGGCGTTGTGGAATATTATATTTGATTACGTCTCTCGGTCCACCCTTGGACAACTACATGATATTACAATTTCATAGCATCTTATAAATATTTCTACTTTTTTTTTAAAGTCCTGAGTTTTTACGAACACTGTGACATCGAAAATACTGTTCTAGTTTTGTTTAGTTTATCAGTTTCTCTGAATTTGTTTCTACTGGATTTTAGAGGAACCGTTGTAAAATTGTCTGGATTGGCCCGAATTGCCCTCTTTTGTAAAGTTAAATTTTATTTTTATTATTATTACAATTTAAGAGTAGGCATCTAATTAAGGCTTATACATATTAAATCAACGTCATATTACTATTCAATGACTCAAAGCATTTTATTTAAAAAAACAATATTTTACAGACACTTTTGAAACGTCAAGAAGTAAATCAGTCATAAAAAATATGCTAATAGCACATTCCAAAGCATAGATCTCTATGCAGAGGAATATGCAAGGAGTTCCGTAGACACTCATCTCTTTACTTATTCTGTAACATAACCAAAACATGTTTCAATTCATGTTCTAACAAGTCATACAACTATAATGCAATACGCGTTGTTGCCGTACTTCTACACAAGAAACTTATGCCAGTTTTACCTTCATTACTCCTCAAGTATGCCAGAATTATAAAGTTAGTTGGTAAGTGGCACTTTCGCAACGAAATGTTGCGTTGTTAAGTCGCTGGGTACACGCGAACTGTGCCATGTTAGGGTTAAAAAGTATCTTAGTTTAACTTTGTATGTTTTGAGGAGTTTCCAAGTGGAATTGTTTCAGATATACTTATTATTTTCAGGGTTCCGTACCCAAAGGGTCAGACTGTCGACTACCTGCATGCGCAGAGTACTAGAGTTCTTTGGCCACATTGCCAGAAAAAATGGTTTGTGACCATTTTTTCTTGAACTGTTCATCGTAACTAACATGGTTGATGGCAAATGACCAAGGGGCCGCAGCCTAATAAGAGGGGCAGATCAGGTCCGCTCCACACTGGACACCCAAATGCACGTCGCACTTCATGACGTTAAGAACCGTTACAGATGGCGAGATACCATTAACAAGAAGCTAATCCAGCGGGAACTTCTCGACCCTCAGTAATGAGGAATACGACTCGAGGAGAAGAACCCACAGAGTAAAAACGGGACCCTATTACCAAGACATCGCTGTCTGTCCGTTTGTATTTCACGTACCGCGATAGCTAGACAGGTAAAATTTCCTCAAATTATGTATATCTGTTACCGCTATAACAACAACTACTAAAAACAAATTTAAAATAAATATTTAAGGGGGCTTTCATACAACAAATGCGATTTTTGCCGAATTTTTCTAAGGACGGTACGGATCCCTTCGTGCTCGAGTCCAAACTCACACTTGGCCAGCTTTTTTTACTTATAGTTATATAGAGACCCAGGTTCACAGAAACTCTTTCGAACCTTTACAGGTCTTGTCTAAGATGAATGTGAACGATCTTCCCTTCTTCGATCCCCCCTTTTTTATTGTGGCTGATTTATGTACTTATTATTATTTTCCATATTTTTATAATTGTTTTGATTTGATTTCTATTTATTTGTATTTTTTTTTACATTATTTTAATGCATTTATATGACTGTTTTGTAAGCTGTATTGGATTAAGCCAGCACGGGGTTTGTATCAAATTTAAACTCTGTCGGGTCTTTTAGGGTACTTACTAATCGAACTATGAGTACTTATTTTGTATGCGTAAATTACAATGGATACCAACAACCCCTCGGGTTTTAAGATTACCTGTACCTATGTGAAAAATACGATAGTGGGGGTTATACTTGGAGGGAAGTCTGAAGTAAATTGGTTATCGCATTCAAATTGTTGCTGTATTTGTATTTCTGCTGCAAATTTTTCATAACGAGACAAAAATCCAGGGAGGCCTATGTCCAGCAGTGGACGTGTATTGACTGAAATGATGATGATGAGACAAAAATACTTTTTACACAAATATGACAGAAGTAATGCCCCAAAAAGCTGAACGTTTCCTAGAACACAATGACAAACTTAATGAAATTGATTATGAAGTCAAATTTTGATGTTTAGTAAACAAACAATTTACCTTGTTTCGCAAAGCCGCTATACAATATTGCAGTATTTTCAAACATCCAAATTAATACGACAGAAGCCGTGCATATGAGTAAGCCCTTAAATGGTCGCTAATGACAACACGGTAATCTAGATAATCTGATATTTGTAGTTACGGTAACAGTATGATAGTAAAATAAATGTTTTAGTTGCTAATCGCGGAATAGCGTACTTGTATTATAAAGAGGTAAATTTTTTTTTTTTGTAAGAGTTAATTTTTGACCTCAAGGATGTGCCCTAACAGGTGTTGTAAAGAGAGGGTTCCGGAGTGGTCTTTTAAAAGGTCGCGGAGCCCTCTTCCATGTACTGATGGTGATCACAGGGTGGTTTTTGTGAGGCTAGAATACCACACTCCCTGGTCTTTATTAATTTCGGCCGTATGTCATTTTTAAACGACTTCTAAAAAGGAGGAGGTTCTCAATTCGGATGTTTGTATTTTTTTTTTATGTTTGTTCGTGCATAACTTCGTTGCTTGCCAACCGATTTGAAAAATGATTTTTTTGTTGGGAAGGGTATACTTCCCAAATGGTCTTTTAGTCGGCAAGTTGGGATCTGATGATGGAATCTTGGCGAAATCGAGGGAACTCCTCAAAATCAATTTAATTTTTTTTGTGAAGTCGGTAATTTTTTTTATAAAAAGGTTTTTGTCGTAATATACGGACCCTATTCCACCTTGTAATTATTTTTTTACTGATAGAACCTGTCAAATTTAGCAAAAGCAGTATGGGTATTGCCTTGTAATGCCCCGTCAATCATTTAAATTTTTCACCGATATAATTGTACTATGTGTACGAAGCATTTAAGAGTACGAACAATATCCACTCTTACGTCGCGTTGTTGAAACTTTTACGACCCGACCTCAAAACTAGCGTTGCTTAGCCTGGAGAAAATACCCGTTCTGTAATGATTTAGCCTGTAAGCCGTAGTAAACCATGCTTCAGAATTGTCGCGCTACATAGATGACAGGACGTAAATGGGACATAGACGCGGACGTGTGCGATGACGGGACACGTCATGCCCGTGTCATGTCCACATTGCAACTGCGCTGTGCTGTAAAGGTCTGTGACGTTCTATTTTCAAAATCATTTTCGTTGCTAGCTACCCTTAATTGTCAAGGAATTAGTTGTCGTTTTTGTATTCCGACCGTAATTTGAGATAATAGAAAAAATGAGAGAGCGAACGCGGCGTTCGCTTGAGGTTTAATGAATTAAACGAAGATAGGCGGCATATACATAAAACGCAATAACTGTTTTTTTTCTTCATTCTGAGCTACTCTCTTAACTAAATAACTTGAGAGCACACTATCTTATCAAATCCAACTTCCACTGACGAAGTAAATGTATAATTTTCTTTTCATAACATTTTCTTTTTGTAATGTCGCACTATACTCCATTATATATTAACAAATCACTTCATTGCGGTGCTGTCCTCGTGTAGTAATCATGTAGTTTGCATACATTCAAATGAAATGTACAGAAGACCCACTTCAACTTTAGTTTAATTTTTTGGTTTTGTCATGCTTTTTCCAGCGGCTTCACCTACGTTTGCACCTTTATTTCACCTTTGTTTTCACCTGAGTTTGTATGGTAAAATCGACTTATAGTAGATCTAAATCTAAATCTAAAAAAATCCTTTCATTTCGATGATAGAATGGGCTTGGTGGAATTAAGATACGTAATTCTAGCTTACACTCCTCAAAATGCAACCGGTAGACAATCAACAGGCTAGCAATTCGGTGTCAATGCTCAAGCTTCGACTCTAATGCATCTTTACCAATGCTGCTTTTGGCCTATTTTTCAATTGACGCATCTAGCACCAAATTCAATTCTATTTTCATTTACATAGGCCTAAAAGTGGACTATATCTAATTTTTTTATAAAGGACCACACAGAAGCAGTCATTGCCAAACAAGCGTGTCTTCAACATAGTCTTTAACTTTGTATTACGCTTTTTTGGTTAGGACACGGATTCACAGAAGTCAGGGCTTCACCCTACCTATCTTTTACGGGGTTTATTTTACGAGGGAGTAAGTGTAAAATAAACCTTCTGCAACCCAATCCTACAATGCTTACCTCGGCCTGTTAATAAGTTGTGAGCACGCTAACACGTTGCCCACTTAATATTTAAACTGACGCTGCTTTCGTATACCGTGTTACGGAGTGATGGTGCAAAGTTCTGACTTATGTGGTTAACACCTATGTATAGGCCGTAGGTGTTTATGTGATATCACCGACGCCAGGAGTGTTTAAGGGTGTGTGGAGGTGTCAGTGTGTTTGTATATAGCTAGCTATGCTCATATATATTATTTATACCACATTAACAGACTAACTTTATAAAGGTGAAATTTTGTGAGTATGCTGAAACTGCAAAAGGGATTTGGATTGGAATTCACACGGCAAACCTAACCTTATCATCATTTTACACCTCAATCTTCAGCTGTTTTGGTGTAAAGAAGTAACTAGCTTACACAAAAACATATACACATACATATAGACTTTCGGTTTAACCTTTCAATCATGATAATTAGAGACACAAAAGTAAGACAATGGGTGCGCGAACGCTGGCGTTCGCTTGGGGTTTAAATATTTAATAATATTAATGGGATATTTTTTTAGGGTTCTGCACCTCAACAGGATCTGGGGCCAGGGTTAGCTTCGAAAGAGTAGCTCGAGCCCCGGTATGAAGGCTAGAAGGAACGGGGTGGGTTTTTATCTCGGGAATACGTGGAGGTATTGTGTTGAAATTATAACCATATACTCAAAAGAGATACGGTCGTTTATGTTGCAAAAACGTTTATTTCGACACTCTCAAGAAAATCACAATTCATAGGGACCCTCGGATAGGATACCTGTCGAAGTATAATCCTGAAAATTTGCATAAAGCAAAGTCTCATAGCACAGGTATAGGAATAAATCTGAAAACCGTAAATTTGTTGTTACACGCTGCGCAAGTCCGATTCATCATATGCATCTTACTTAACGTAAAACAATGTGCTATATTCAGTTCTCTACATTCAATTCAATTCAATTCATTTATTTCAGGCATCTAGGCCCATAAACGTTTCACATACATTAATTAGCATATAATCAAAATTACAGATACGATCAAAATTACAGCGAATGTTAAAATATAAATTAAAATGCAATAAAATTAAATTCATAAAAATAAAAATATAATAAAATTCATAATTAATGTTAAAAAAGTTAAAAGTACAATCCAATTTATAATTAATGTCAAAATAGTTAAAATACAACAAAATCATGTCAAAAATAAAATAAATTAACAAATACAATATTTTAATGTCAAAACCATTAAATTACAAGAAGTTACTGTCAAAAATTAAAATACAATAAAAATAACATAATTATAAAGTTACAACATTCAACAAAAAACTTTGCCAATGCCTACAAAACATCGAGGCATTCTCTAAAGCCACTTACAATAATTCGACTACGCCCTTTAGGGTTCAGTACCATTGTACTACACTATCTTCATTAACAAGTAAAGTTGTAAATTGCTAGCGTACGCCTTCAAGCATTACTCGATATCGTGACCCATAAAACTTGCCTGGAAACCACGGAGTAGACAAATGAAATGCAGAAGGTTTATATTGAAAACGTATCAATATATTATTATACTAGCTTCTGCCCGCGACTTCGTCCGCGGAAAATTTCTTGTTTTAAAATAAGACTACACTCGATTAGACGATGCGCACGTTCAGCGCTAGATTCCTGAGCACGGGCCTGTGATGTTATGGCATTTTGCCTAGCGAGCCGCTGCGAGCGCTCAGCGCTAGTCTCCCTATCCCTTGTCTCAGAGACATGCTGCCTTAAATGAGATAGACGCTGCGCACGTTCAGCGCTAGATTCCCGAGCACGGGCCTGCGATGTTATGACATTTTGCCTACCAAGCCGCCGCGAGCGTTTAGCGCTAGTCTCCCTATCCCTTGTCTCAGAGACATGCTGCCTTAACTCAGATAGACGGTGCGCACGTTCAGCGCTAGTTCCTCGAGCACGGGCCCGCGATGTCCTCACATTTTGGCTAGCGAGGCGCTGTGAGCGCTCGGAGCTAGATTCTCTAGCGTGTGCTTGCGAAATATATTCTCTATTTTTCGAGAGGCGCTGCTCATTTTCAGGGGCAGATTCTTCCGTACGGCGTACTCGAGCGGCTCTTGTCTGTGATGTCTGCCGGGACAGTTGAGATTTCCTTTTAGACATGCTCTCAACAAACTACGCACAGACTTGAAAACAATTATGAACAAAAGGAGAGCGACTCGAACACCGTCCGCCTTTACAAAACCAAACAATCGTAATATCGAATAACTCGTATCGATTATTACGATAGAACGAAGTACGAAACTACGAACATACAAAAACGTACAACGAAATTACGATATTTTCGATTATGAGGTATCTATCAACAACAACAACCATACGAACGAAACAACCGAAACCAATAAGCAACTGACAGAAGAACTCCAACTAACGACAACGTGGGCATAATAATTCGAGAGGGTCATCAATCCACAGAAAGTCTTAACACCGCGATTCAGAAAAATTACGTAATTGCAGAACGCCATCTATGGGCAAAAAGGTGAAACGTTGGGCACGCCACAATTATGGCGGTAAGTCCCCTCTTTGAGGCGTGGCTGGAAAGGCCTCACGGCGTCCTTACCTTCCGCATGACACAGGTCCTCACCGAACATGGCAAGTTTGGGAGGTTCCTGCACCGAATTAAAGTGGAAGAGACGCCCGAGTGTCGCCACTGTGCAGAACGCCCGGAGGACACGGTGGAGCACACAGTCGAGGTGTGCCCTGCCTGGGCAGAGCATCGCCGTGCCCACGTGGGGGCGATCGGCAGCGGACACCTCTCGCGGCGGGCTCTAGTTGAGGCCATGGTCCTTAGCGAGGAGGAATGGCAGGCGGTCGCCTCCTTCTGCGAAGCAGTAATGCTAGCAAAGGCGGAGGCAGACCGCATCAGGCAACGGCGCCCCCGCCGCCGCCGCCGGGATTCCGATCCCGATTTCCGGCCACCGTAGACGCGGGCTCGCGGACGGCGAGCCATGGGTAGCTTGCTGTCCGATCGTCCGGTAATGGACCGAGCCCAAGACGTCAACGGCGCGCACTGTTCCCGCGCGCCTCAAGAAGTTGTCAGCAACAGCAGAGGCCCAGCTGGGTCGAAGCCTACCGAGTCCAGGGTTATCCGAAAGGGAACTCGTGCCCTGGTTTGAAGGCTAGAAGGAACGGGGTGGGTTTTTAGTCAGTAAGAGTCTGACACTATCTCTCGCTCCACCCAAGGGCGGGGGTTGTCATAAGATGATTTTTGCCCACCATAAAAAAAAATAAGTAAAACGTCTGCACAATGAAAGTTACGCTAGGGGCATTTTGCGTTTTAGTAATTTTATATTATCTTCGAAACTGTATGACCAATTGCTATGTTGTAAATGGCAAATCTTATCTGTATAATGTTCTTGTGATACTGAAATAATTTATTGCCATAAGAATTAATATTTTGTTGCTCAAATAATCAACCAAACGTAAGTATGCCGAAAAAAAATATTTTTAATGCAATAAAAGAAGTATAAAAGATGAAATATAAAAGATAGAGATATGGCACCGCGGACTTTTTTGTAGAAATAATTAAGACGAACCAGGTAGCCATACATTGTTTTTAATTTTAAGCAACTGTTTAGGCAGCGCACGCAAATAATTCTATTTTATGAGGTATTTTTTTCCGACTTGCTAGACAAAAGTTGTGATAGCTCGGTTAATATACATGCTATAGAAACAATTTATAGCCTATAGCACTCAGGAATAATGTAGCTTTCTGCCAGTAAAAAAAATTTTAGAATTGGATTATTAGTTCCAGAGATTACCCCCTACATACAAACTTACAAACTTACAAACTTACAAATTTTACCTCTTTATAATATTAGTATAGATTTAATCCTATGATAGACTTTTATTTTTATACACCATTCAATTTTGATTGTTTTAATCCTGTGGAGGGTTAATCAGGTACATAGAACTCTATCGATGATAAAATTAAAAAATAAAGCACCTTTTTTTTTTAAACTCGTATTAATTTACGCATGTACGAAATTAATTTCTTTAATTTCCGTAATAACTATCAGAGCAGTAAATTCCACACCTTTGCGTCAATCATAGCCTCCAATGGTATTGAAATACATGATTTTGATTTGTGAAGTCTCAATAATTGTCTTATTACCTCCTTACAAGCGCGACTTAGGTAGCTTAAGATTTATTATAGTGCAACCAGAAGTTTGAAATTGTACCCTCATGCCTCCAAAAGTAAAGCTACTGTTCTTTTTTTTCGGTCGTGTCAGATTACATCTAATCGGACTATAAAAAAAGAAGAGTAAAGGAACAGAGATTGTACCTGTATAAGTAGTTCATTTTTCATACTAAATTGTGTGGTATTTTCTGTATTGTATCGTATTTCTACTGCTTTTTAATTTAAACGTATGTGTGAGGTTCGAATAAACGTTTTTCTTTCTTTCTTTCATTAAGTAGCACCTACCTTGTTATGTTTCAGCACCACCCTAAAGACAACTGGTAGAAAATACCTATGGAATTACGTCCGCCTTTGTACATTATTTACTAGCGCATAAAGTTTTAGTAAATAAATAAACAGTTCTAGCCACTGATTTGAAACTAGAAGATTGTAAAGGTTCTTTTAGACACCCTTCAGCTCGATAAATCCTAAAACCTACTCGCAATCACCAAATACGTACAAAGTAAACCTTCTGCAAACAACTCTACTCTACATCACTCACAGAACATTCGACCCTTAAAAGCCCCGCCCATTTCCTTCTATAAATTTTAAATGTTCAGCACAATTTGGCTAATGTACAACAATAATTAAACGTTCGAACTTTAGTTCAATTCCGGGTGAGTTAATAATTAACTTTCTTGCTAAGAAGACTACTTCAGGGGCTCACAAAAAGCAGTCACTTCATTTGGTGATTTCATAGAAGTTTGTCAATTTTGAAATATCAATCTTCTAAGTATGCATATTATAGGTAGAGCTGAACTCGGAATTTCCTTGCTTGATCGCATCAGGAATTAAGACGTCACATGGCAAAATGGCGACAGCGACTGTCGCAACCCAGTGCTGGACCGTGATCGCAGCGGTAAGTCCCCTCTTTGAGAAGTGGCTGGAGCGGCAACACGGCGTACTCACTTTCCGCATGACGCAAGTCCTCACCTGACATGGCAAGTTCGGGAGGTTCCTGCATCGAATTCAGGCGGAAGAAACCGGACCGAGCCAAGTTGTCAACAGCGCGTAGTGACCCACGTGCTCCTCAAAGAGATGTCAGCAAACCGTAGGGACCCAGTAGGGTCGATGCTCCACCCAGAGCGGGAGAAGTCATTGGATGATTTACACCCTTAAAAAAAAAGACGACTGCAAGAGAACCAAGGTTATCAACATAGCCCGAAGAATTACCATACTTCAGTAGTAGTGGGCAAGGCACATAGCTCGCTGAACAAATGGTCAATGGGACTGGAAAAGTACTAGAGTATTGACCTCGTACCGCAAGAGCGTAGCGTTGGTAGATGAACAAGGTGGTCCAATAACGTGGTGAGGTTTACGGTGCCGGTATAGGAGCTCATTTCAAGCTGTCAGACTTGACAGAGAATGGGCACGCCATAAGGAATGACAAGACGGCGTTCACGGCGAAAGTAAGAACTTCCGCATAATGCAGGTTCTCACCGGACATGGTAAGTTCAGGGGATTCCGGCACCGGTTTCGTTCGGAAGAAATGCCTGGGTGTCACAATTGTGTGGACCGCCCGGAGGACATGGTGTAGATACGGTAGAGGTGTGCTCCACCTGGTCAGATCACAGCCGTGTTCTTGTGGGGGCGCTTGGCGGCAGCGATCTCTCCTGTCGGGCCTTGGTACAGACCATGGTCTAGAGCGAGGACGAATGGCAGGTGGTCGCCTTCCTCTGCGAAGCAAAGAAGGTAGCAGCACGCATGAGGCAATGGCCCTCACGCCCTAGCTTCCGATGGAAATGTGACAGAGATCCTCGAGGCCTTGGAATAATGGCAAAGAAGGAATAGGAGTGCGTTTTTAGTCAGTAAAAGTCTAACACGTCCTTATGCTTGATAATGATTTTCCTATCTAAAAAAATAAAGACCTGAAAGAAAAAAAAAAGGTTTCTTCTAGGCACAAATTTGAGACAGTACCAAAGATAACATCTCGCCTCAGGTCCAGTTGAAAACGAGTGACAGAAAATAAAAAAAAAGAAATGGTTCAATCACGGGTTTAACAGACACAAACACAAGGTACACAAACACAACAAGTTCCAAGGTACAAATAAAAATAAAAGAAAAACAATAATAATATAGTGTTCCTCACTGCAGCGTCCAGACATGTCCAGACCAGCAACCTTTTTTCCTTGTTACTAGCAAAATAAACACATTTGCTTTGTGTTTGGGCCAAATAAACGATATTTTTCTTCTTTTTTTTAGTGAAAAGTAAAGATTTATATGACATAAGGCTTTTCTTGCGATAAACTCTAACCATTGATAACATTTCATCCCTACTTATAATATTATAAATGCGAAAGTAACTCTGTCTGTCTGTCTGTTACGCTTTCACGCAAAAACTACTGAACGGATTTAGATCAAATTGGTAGGTAGAGACACTGGAATAACACATAGGCTACCTATAATTCCACTGCTGAGCACGGGTGCTGCCGCGCGATATAAACTGTAGTCCACGCGGGCGAAGCCGCCGGCGGAAAGCTAGTGTTAAATATTTCTGTCAAGTCTCGCACTTTTCGTCTCCACGGCCGTCAAAAGTACCTACTGATCAAGATACCTTTCACTGTCCGTTATCAAATTACACGATAGATTTTTTTCGCGATGTGAAAATCGTCTAATGACATTCCCCGCTAATGGGCGGAGCGGGAGATAGTGTCAGACTTTTACTGACTAAAAACCCACTCCTGTACCTTCGATGCCTTTCGTCCGGGGGGCTACCCAGCAAGGCCCCTGCCGTTGCTGACAGCTCCTTGAGGCGCGCGGGAACAGTGTGAACTGTCAACGACTTGGGGCAGTCAAGCACTAGTTTATGTCAATTAAAAAAACAAAGAAGATTATAAAGTATTAGAATTTTAACTTGAACGTTTTATAAATACACAAGATAGGGTAAATAATCTATTGTTGGCACAGAGCCAATTGACACTTGAGACTTTTCATTAAAATACGAATTTTCAAAGGACTTAAACTGCACTCAGTCCTTAAAAGCAAAGAAAGTTGCCTAAAGAGCTAAATAAATAAAACATTTGACACATTTCGTGACTGAAGTTCTGTGAATTATCTTTGTGAACTAGGACTGGGGGAATACTTGATAGAGTTTCGTCCTGGGTGTTCCAGAGTCACCTTTTTAGGTGGCAAAATCTTCCAATGACATCTCCCGCTCTTAAGCAGAGCGTAAGGTTGTGTCAGACTATAGAATCACAAGTAGAAAAGGGGAGAAAACAATAGTAAATCCACTTATCCGTGCAACTTCCTGCTAAAAAATACTGCTAGTGGTCAAAAATACCGTTATAGTACGAAAAGGATGGACTTTTTAACAGTGACGCCACAAAAATGCTAAAAAAACATTTTTGTTTTAAATGGTAATAAGACTGATTTGAAGGCGCAAAACTTGCATTGGGGCCGAAAGGTTCTGGAGTGACGACCACTTACCGGAAGACGCACCGTTGAAAGGCCTCTTAAAAGGTGGACCGATAATTTGGTGAAGGCTGCGGGAAACCGAAGGATGCGAGACGCAAAAGATCGTTCATTGTGGCGACACTTGGTGGATGCCCATACCCAACCGTGGACGTATATCGACTGAAATGATGATGTTCATTCTAAGTATACCTCATTTCTACTGTCTGTTCATCCGATTTTAACTTTTATTGGGTTGGAGGCAGGTGACTGCAGTAAATAGTAATGCATTGTAACCACTTTCATGCTTATAATGCCACCCTTATATCTACGGAATAGAACTCAAAATCACTTGAACGGACAGTATAAAATAGTTTGTTTAAATGTCTAATCATACTTCAAAATGGAGTATAGTAATAGTAAAACGCCCGTACTATTTGTTTTTAGACAATAGCCTTCACATATCTCTTTACAGTGCCTGTATATACATAGTTAGAATCTCGTCCCATCCGGTTAAACCGTTTATTTTCAGTTGACACACATAACTCTCCGTTTCTTATCGCACACGCTAAAGCTGAAAGCTTTATGATGTAAGGACGAGTGAACAGTTGTATGAAAATATAGTGTTTAATGTGAAACTCGAATCTTGGTATGATATTAGATGTAAAAATCCGGTGGTGACGTGGATTTTCTGAAATGTGGCAGAAATGCGGTGCGGTCTTTCCGTCCGATTACAATATGCCTTCAAGACTTAAATAAATAGGCTCTTAATAAACTAGTGCGCCTCACTATTAAACATTCCATCACTGTTTACCATCAGGAGTTTGAGACGATTTCCCTCAACCTTCACCAGGCCATGGGTCCACCCTGGGCGGAGCATCACCGTGCCCTCGTGGGGGCGATCGGTGGCGGAGACCTCTCGCGCCGGGCCCTGGTCGAGGCCATGGTCCAGAGCGAAGTGGAATGGCAGGCGGTCGCCTCCTTCTGCGAAGCAGTAATGCTAGTAAAGGAGGAGGCCGACCGCATCAGGCTACGGCGCCCTCGCCGCCGCCGCCGGGATCCGATCCCGATTTCCGGCCACCGTAGACGCGGGCTCGCGGATGACGAGCCATGGGTAGCTCGCTATCCGATCGTCCGGTAATGGACCGAGCCCAAGACGTCAACGGTGCGTACTGGTCCTGCGCGCCTCAAGGACTTGTCAGCAGCAGGAGGGGTCCAGCTGGGTCAAAGCCTACTGGGGCCAGGGTAGTCCGAAAGGGAGCTCGTGCCCCGGAATGAAGGCTAGAAGGAACGGGATGGGGTTTTTAGTCAGTAAGAGTCTGACACTATCTCCTGCTCCACCCAAGAGCGGGTTTTGTTATAAGATGATTTTCCCCATGGACAAAAAAAAAAGGCCATGGGTCCACCATGTGGGAAGCATTCCGACGTGGTTGCTATTCCAGAGCCTATGGCTCCATTATCTGCTTTGCGAACAATGTGCCCTTCTCACTGCTACACATAAATCAGGCGATTCTTCGCACTATGTCCCTAACATTGGGTCTCCTGTGGATATCTTTGTTTCTGATTTGATCGCGCAAGGCACTCCTAGCATAGCCCTTTCCATTACCCGTTGATTGCCACTCTATAACCAAATTGCCACTTATACAAAGAGCTCAAAAAATAACCAATTAATTACTTAAAAATACAAAAAGCTCAATTGAATTTAAGTGAACAAGTATACAGTAATTACTGTAAGCGACAACAATAGCTGTTTCACCAATAATTATATTGTAAACGTACACGCATGATTTCGTTACAATATGTTTACATATGGAAGTTTGTGTTTCACTAGCGTTTCGCCCGCGTCTCTACCTGCGTACATTTATATTTTTATATTTTCCTTACAGTAGAGTAGCTTTCAGGGTAAAAATAACTACATTTTATTTCGTCCATATTTTAGATTTAAAAAAAAATTATTGGATACGTATTTTTTTTCTTTTTTCAATTAAACAAAAAATAACAAAGATATAGTCCATTAAAGTTACGTGTGACGTTACCCCGTGTGAAAAAATGCAACACGAGCGACGTGACGTTACACGTAACTTTAATAGGCTATATCTTGGTTCTTTTTTGATTAATTTACAAATAAAAAAATACGTGTCCCTTATTTTTGATTTTTTACGGCAGGCGAGCGGGAACAGTACAAGCCGTCGACGACTTGGGCTCGGTCCGGACAGTTACCGGATGGTCGGACTGCGAGCTACCCATTGCTCGCCATCCGCAAACCCGCGCTAACTCAAAGGTTTGCTAGAATAAAACTCATTGCTGAGTTAAGCTTGCCTTTGTACATGAACTGTCTGTATCACCGTGAACTATGTATGTTTTTGTGTACTATGTACCTATGTTTTTATTTTATTATTTCAGCCGACAGACATCCACTGTTGGACATAGGCCTCAACCACCACTGTTGGCCCAGCGTCACCACAACGATCGATCCTGTGCGTCCCTAATCTATCGGATTCCCGCAACCTTCCCCAAGTCATAGGTCCATCTTGTAGGAGGCTTTCCGACGCTGCGTCGTCCAGTACGCAGTCGCCAGTCCAGAACCTTTCGGCCTCAACGGCTATCTGTTCTTCTGTGTTTTTGTGTACAATAAAGAATTAAAGTAAGTTTGTCTGTCACACAAACCGCTTTATATATACGGAATACTACCTGGATACTACCGCTGTCACAGAATTGATTTAATATAAATTAATTTGTGGTGGTGACACTTATAATTATTGCATTCTTGCCACTGATTGTGGTCCGATTGTTCTTTGTGAATATTGCAGCCATTTATTGTCAATTTTTGGAAATACTCTCTGCCATCTGTTTCTTTTCATTTAGTAGATAAGAGAGAGAGGTTATTTTTTTTTTTATTATTATTGATAGGCTCGCTTGTTTTTTTTTATATATTTCTACCACATTTTGGGCCTGTTCACGACTTAAGTTTTAACTGCAATCGGCGCGGTGAGCGGAGTGGCATAGGTAAGCGGTTTCTGGGCCTCAAGTCTGCTAATACAATAGTGTCAGAATGGTTTATAATTGTTGATTATGGCAAGTTTTCTAATCTACTAATATTATGGCGTCATTGTGATTTTCCAATGGTCCGGCTCACGGATGGCGAGCCATGGGTAGCTCACTGTCCAATCGTCCGCTAACTGTCCGGACCAAGCCCAAGACGTCGACGCGCGCACTGTTCCCGCGCGCCTCAAGATGTGGTCAGCAACAGGAGATCTGCCCAGCTCGGTCGAAGCCTACTGGGGCCAGGGTTATCTGAAAGGAAACTCAAGCCCCGGTATGAAGGCTAGAAGGAACCGGGTGGGGTTTTTAGTCAGTAAGAGTCTGAAACTATCTCCCGCTCCACCTAAGAGCGGGTTTTGTCATAAGATGATATTCCTCATCGAAAAAAAAAAATGGTCAACCACTGACACTCCATTGAAACAAATTGCATAGAATGATAATCTCGTACATAATGACAAATGAATTTCTGGCGTATGCGGTGGTCTGCTAAAATTTTGACAGTTCCTTTGATCAGTGACCTACCATTAGAACGTCATTATTTTACCGCAGCTCTATTACGAGACCATTGACCGATCAATGGTCGATCATTATGAATTAGCAGATTACGTACTTGTAGCAAAATGACAATCGATCGTGTTAGAATGACGACTTTATAAAAATAGCAGACTAAGGCCTGGTGGCTTGCTTGAAACATTTTCATAGGATAATTTTTACCGCTCGCCGCCCCGCACCCTGCTTCCGTTCACAGTTGCAAGGTCGTGAACAGGCCTTCCGCTCACAATTGTAAAGTCGTGAACAGGCCGATAGGCCTATGATGGCATCACTGCTGCCATCAGACGGGATTGCAGTCATTCACTAGTTTATATCATTAAAAAAATGGAGTCCAATTCCCTGCCGGAGTCTGTGTTTCCTGATAGCTATAACCTAGGAGTTTTTGAGTAAAGAGTGAATAGGTCACTTTAAGGTAAGCGTGCTCCATTGTCGGCCACACGTCGCTTACCATCAGGTGAGATAAATAGTGGTCAAACGCGAGCCTATCAATAATAAATAAACAAGCTGGTGCCAACTCTCGCTATATTTATTTATTTACTTTTAAAGAAAGCTTCCAGACTAATAATATAATTGTTTTTTTACATAAGTAGGCTTTTTAAAAGCTATGCTAAGTACTTTGGCATGTCTATTTATTCCTACTAAGGTTTTTGTTATAACATTTATGCGAACTCTTACAATGAAGAGCATTGTTTTGACTGCTCTATTTGCACTGATCTTATCTTGGCACAGTCTTACAGCCATTTCTACATCTAAAATAAAATGTAATTCTGACTTTATCCGAAAATTTACCGTCTCTATTTACGTTTTCAGGGTTCCGTAACCATAAGTTCAAAACGGGACCCAATTGCTAAGACTCCACTATACGTCTGTCTGTCACCAGGCTGTTTCTCATGAACCCTGATAGCTAGACAGTTGAAATTTTCACAGATGTTGTATTTCTGTTGCCACTGACTGGCATGGCCGGTTTTTTTAAGAGTGAGAAACTTATCTCCCAATTTCCATAAAAATAAACCCATGGAACAAGTGGTGCCATCAACGGTTACAATAAAAAACTAAACAGGCAAACGCTTACTTAGCATACATCCAAGTATTGATACAAAATTTTAATCCAATAAAAGGCCAACCTTTTTAATCCAACCTGCTTCAAAAACAAATTCAGTTCCGAAAAAAAAGCAACAACAAAAAAAGACAAAATAACCCAACAATCCTAAATACACATAGTGCAGATAAACTTTCACGACCCGAAGGTAACATTTGTGCCGGGCTTTCTTCAATTGCCAGACGATAATTCATAACTTATTTATTCCGCCCCGAAAACCTTACGGGCATGTCAAAATTAAGACATAAATCTTAGGCTCGACCATTCTTTGGGCCCAAGTTGTAATTTTACGAAGAATCGAAAATTGTTTTTTATATTCGTCGAAGTTCGGGCATGGTATTGGTCGTTCGCTGGGTGTTTCGCCTCTTTGATTTGTTTTCGTTTGGGAATGTTGGGAAAGTATGTCACAGATTCGTTTTGCTATGCATTGTTTTGCTGAAGATTTGTATTGATTTGAAGGGAAACTCTGATGGGAAATGCTTGTATGAAAGTCATTTCGGATTTTCATTAGCAGATCAGAGGCATACATACGAGTATTTTTAATGGTTCTAATCGGAAAAAAATGTGTAGATTATAAGTAATTGCTTACAATTGAGTGCTCGTTCTCAAATAGGTAGTCTTGATCAGGTAAAAATATATCGAACTAGCTTTTGCCTGCGGCTTTGCCCACGTTTATTAATATACTTTGCTCCGTCTCCAGGGTCCCAACTATCTCTGTACCAAAATTGATCAAACTCGGTTTGTCATTTAGGCGTGAAGACGTAACAAACAACTTTCTTACTTACGCTTTTATAATATTAGTCAGGAAGTAAGGATAACAGTGTCCCTAACATCGCCACTAATGTTTCCTTTCAATAAACTGCTGGGCATAATGCCTCCTAAAAGGTGCAATTTTAACTGACTTACACTTTTTGCCCCCAGTGGATTCCCAAATCTTATTATTCTTTAATCCATCAGTTTACTGTTTCGGAAAGTGTCTACGTCAAAAAACTACAAATCCTAAAACAGAGGTCCTGAAGTCAAAGTAAATTCTATCTTCTAGGTATTCTGGCTACTAAGTAGTATCCTATAATATTGACATAATCGATTACCATTAAGTAAGATTTTGGTTGTACGTGATAGGTTTAAGGAAATTTCTCATAAAAATACCTTATAATCTTTCACTTACATGAGAAGTGATTGAATAATTTAATTTTAACAATTGTCGTCCAATGGCAATGCATGCAGTACACCTTAAAGTACAATTACAATATAATAAACAGCTTAACTAGACTTAGAAAATCATTAAAAACAAGCTTGTATTGTATAAGTACCTTTACCATACCTTTTTTTTTTTTTTTTTTTCTCGACGGGGAAAATCATCTTTGACGAAACCCGCTCTTGGGTGGAGCGGGAGACAATGTCAGACTCTTACTGACTAAAAACCCCGCGCCGTTCCTTCTAGCCTTCATACCGGGGCACGAGCTCCCTTTCGGACAACCCTGTCCCCAGTAGGCTTGTTCCCACTGCTGGGATTCAGGCCTCCTCTCTGGAAAAGGGAATGGGCTGTAAACCATCACGCGGGCCCAGTGTAGGTTGACAATGTACTGCTAACAAATAAATGAAATATTACAACCATAACATAACCAATTGATCGGGTACAGTTAAATGGATCTCTCATCCAAGGTATTCTTACAATTTTAAGGATCTACACAATCCGCATTTGGACAGCCAATATTCCACATAGACTCACAAAACTTTATCAGCTCAGTTTTTCTTAGTACCTTTCGCAGCAAATTCAAAATCTTGATAGTCCAAAACACAAATAGATAACTTATCTGCCGACACACGGAAACTCAAGCGCAGTAGAGCAACAGAACTAACAATATCTATACAGAATCAAGCGGTGTAAACAATCCTAGAGCTTGCTTCCTTAACAGGGAACGTATAAAGGTCCTCGCTGTTTGTTTACGGATGTTAAGACTCGTCCATTGAGAAGACTTGCTTGAGAAGATGGTGTTTGAAAAAGGAATTGTAAATACTTAAATTGCTCAGTTAGTAAGTACTATTCATGGAGTAAGCAGGAACTACAGGTCTTTTGAAGATTTAATTTCTTTCGGTTATTTATTTATTAAAAAAAAAACTACTTTCTTGTCACGGGAACAACTTGTGACCCACGAATGTCCCTCAAGTTGAAAGGTAAAATCTACAAATCCGTGATAAGGCCTGTCATATTATATTGATTAGAAAGTTGGGCTGTGAAAAAGACGGATGAAAAAAGATTGCATGTAGCGGAGATGAGAATGTTGAGATGGATGTGCGGTGTGACGAGAATGGATAAAGTGAGAAACGAGTACATAAAGGAAGTTTGAAAGTAGCGCCAGTGACTGAAAAGTTGACAGGTAATCGGTTGTCTTGGTATGGTCATGTGAAGAGAAGGGATGATGCGCATATTACTAAAAGAGTTCTGGGTATACATGTAGATGGATGGAGAGGGAGAGGAAGGCCTAAGAAGAGATGGATAGATTGTGTGAGGAGTGATATGAAAGAAAAGGGAGTTCGTGATAGTTTGACGGGTGACAGGACAGAATGGAAGAAAAAAACGTGTTGCGCCGACCCCAAGTAATATGGGATAAGGGCAGGAATAAGAATATACTACTTTCTTCTGGTAGCTTTGCCCATGTGGAAGACAAAAACATTACTAAAGCAACATAGTCTTGATTTGACTGAAAGAAAGATTCTGGAGAGGTGATCGTTTACTGAATTACGCAGCTTTGGAAGGCTTCTCATAAGGTGGACCGATGGTGGAAATCCAATCTATGCAAGACGCATAGGGCCATTAATTGTGAAGACGCTTGGGGTAGGCCTATGTTCAATTTTTTGTGTAATCAAAAAATCTTTATTTATTTTATTTTTTTAAATTTATTTTACAGTCTGTACACACAAATAAGAAGAAGAAGAGTGACGTCACGGACGTCGGTAACAGCTGTCTAGCTTGCTACACTTACGAGTTTAAAAAATACAAACAAGGAGTTTTTTCATAATCTTTATAGACAAAGGACTTCTACCAAACATAATAATTAACATATATTGTAGTGCAGTGACAGTGGTAATAAAAAAATTAGTAATTATAACAAAATCTAATCAAACTTAACCCAGTGTAAAACGCCTACCCGACACTATACAAATAAAAACGTAAACTTAATAACAATAGACATTTATTATATTGGTGCAACGTATTATAGTGCAATTTCGGTTGTGAACTTGTGACTGAAATAAGGTTCACTGAAAACTACAGGACCTAAGAGATAACATTGCCGTTCAATATACGTACTGTTGACGCCATCTGTGATTCTCCTGTGTTACTAATCAGTACTGTGTTTACATAATAAAGCGTTAAATAAAAACCACGGTTATGGCGAAGTGTGGTGGCTGCGGTCAGTTTTTGGCCAGAGCTGAGTGTATTCGCTGCACTAAGTGTCCTGGGTCGTATCATTCTACCTGCATCGGTGTTACATCAACAAAGGTGGCGCTAACTGGTTGTGCCCAGACTGTAAGATGAAGATCCCAAGGAAGGACAACTCGGCTACACCTGTCAAAGGCCCATCTGATGGTATTACAGTGAGCAGCCAGCCAGTTTTAAATCGGTCCTCACCGGGAACTCAACTTGCAGCGGTCGACCAAGGAACAGTGCCCGAGAAATCAACCATAGATCCAGCAACCAACCAGCCTATCCAAACTCTCTCCCCAATTACTACGGAGTCTCAAGAGCTCAATATAGCCCATGAAATCAGATGTTTTCGTGAGGAGCTAAGTGCCATGAGAGTGGAGTTGCGACTGTTCCGGGACGAAATGGCGAGTTTAAAGGCTGACGTCGGGGTGTGTGGGGAACGTATGAGTGTCATTGAGGGCAAGGTTTCCCACCTCGAGAAGCGTTTTGAGGAGACGGGCCCAACGTCTTATGACCATCTCGAAGAGACAATTTCTGAGTTGAGGTTGCAATTAAATGACCGCGATCAGGATCTTTTGCTGAATGATGTCATGATCACGGGAATACCAGAAATGAAAGACGAGAGCCTACTACACATCGTTCAGTTGGTGTCTGTGAAACTGGGTATTAACATCGACGAGCGTGACATAGTGAACGCAGAGCGGACTGGTGCAGTGCGCCGCAACTTCACCGCGGCGGGCAGTGAGGACATGGCAGAGTCGCCGCGGCCGCGCGCGCTCGCTGTGCGACTGGCGCGCCGCGCTGTCCGCGATCAACTGTTGCGTGCGGCGCGCGTGCGACGCGGCCTCACCACTACGGACCTCGAGCTGCGCGGACCCTCGAAAGTAAACAAATCTCATAGTAACTTTGTACTGGTGGCACTTGTCAATATTTCACGGAAATGTTTTACTTTTTGATTTGCTGGCTTCGTATGGGTATTTATTTTTAGTTATGGTATAAGTCCTGGGCGACGGCTAATTACCGGGCCGGTGCAGCGGTGGCTCGATTATACGTCATGGCGTTGATCATCGCGCCGCGCGTCGGCTGATGTGTTTTTATTTTTTATTGGGGTATTGTGGGTACTAAGTTATTTATTGGTTCTTTTCTTTTTATCCAATGTGGCACAAATTTTATATTATAATATTGCGTTCTTATTTATAAAACAGTTATTTATGTATTTCATTTCAATTAAAATTATACAACCGTAGGTACACAACATCAATATTTATTTCAATTACACATACGAGTAATTACATATATGCTTTACCCTAGTCCGTGCGTCACTGCGGGGTGCCAACTGAAAATCAGCGCTGGGTGTCTAACGCCCAGCAAATGCTGAGGTGGTCACCCTTTCGGTGCGGACACGCTCGGCGCACTTTGTACTTTTGTTTTTGTTTACTTTGTCTATTATCCGTTGTACTGTGCTGTGTCTGTTCTGTACCGAATAAAAGTATTTCTATTCTATTCTATTCTATTCTATTCTATTCTAAATAAAAAGAATTGTAGAAGACAATATTACTTTTTTTATTGTTGATAGGTTTGCGCTTGACCGACATCTCACCTGATGAAAAGCGCCGATGTGTACGATACTATAGAAACTGACTCAACATTCGCTCTAAAACAATGCAAAAGAAGAACCAATGTACACAGAACCTTACCAAAACGCAGAAAAATAAGTAATAGATAGTCCCAATGTACTCACAAGCTAGCAGCAGTACTAAAGGATCGTTGGTTTGATGCCAGATTATCTCGCATACACGCTCCGAAGATTTTAATCACTCAGAGATGTTGCCAAGACGTCGACGCTGCGTTCCAACAACTTCGTCCTTTTTGTCATTGGCTGTCGGTTGTACTATGTTATAATAATATACCAATTTATAGGATTGTGTTTTTGGATTTCGGAATACGGGTCGTGTTTTGTTTTTTTGCAAGAGTAGGCAGTTAGCCAGAAACACAATAAAGTCGATTCGAATTTTGAAATCGTTTATAAATGAAAACCTCATTAAAAATACTAGTAAGTAAAAAGATGCCAGAACAGCTAAGGATTGATATTGAAAAAAGCTAGATTCTTAGTGAGTATATTATTGCAATAAAGGGAATATTTTACTAACAAATACCTTACTAACGGGCTCGTAGACGGCGAGCCCGTTCTCGCTTTCCGACCGTCCGGTAACTATCCGGACCGAGCCCAAGTCGTCGACGGCGCGCTCTGTTCCCGCGCGCCTCAAGGAGTTGTCAGGAACAGGAGGGGCCCAGCTGGGTCGAAGCTTGTCGACGGGGAAAATCATCTTTGACGAAACCGGCTCTTGGGTGGAGCGGGAGACAGTGTCAGACTCTTACTGACTAAAAACCCACCCCGTTCCTTCTAGCCGTCGTATGACCTGGAGGCCCCTCCTGCTGCTGACAACTCCTTGAGGCGCGCGGGAACAGTGCGCGCCGTCGACGTCTTAGACTCTGTCCATTACCGGACGATCGGACAGCGAGCTAACTGGTGCCAGGGTTATCCGAAAGGAACTCGAGCCCCGGTAAGAAGGCTAGAAGGAACGGGGTGGGTTTTTAATCAGTATGAGTCTGACACTATAAACCAACCAAGAACCACCCAAGAGCGGGGGATGTCAATTGAAAAAAACACCTTAAGAAATTGCTTAAACCTAGGAGTGGTAAAAAAAAAACACTAATTCTTAAAACAGATCGGTCGGAAATTGTTAATCAATCTTTTTATAATTGCCATCAAATATTTATTTAACCCAGCATAAAAACCGGATAACAACATAGCTATTGACTAATAATATGAAAGTAACGTGATACCAAAACAAACTTAGTAAAATCAAATCTCTAGGTATAGGGCACTCTGACTTCCAAAAATTGAAATCAAAACTTTCCTCCTTCAAAAGTCCTCGATACACCGTTGAAAATATAGATAGGAAACATTTAATTAACTATAACAGTTTACGCAAAGTACGAAAACCATTTTGAACTCCAAGGTGAGACTTGAGCGAAATTTTCATTGCTTTTTCAAAGTATTACAGAAGAGAATTAATTTGCAGCCAGTCTCGTTCGCAAGTCGCAGCGGAAGCGAATGCGACTGTCGTCTCCGAGAAGTCTTGGTCGCAAGTTTGTGAAATAGGTTTAGCTTTGGTTGTTAATTGAGAATTGTTTGGTATTGATGTTCTGCCGTGTTGAATTTTGTTTTTGGCGATGTTTAAAAGTGGGATGTTGATTTTTTTAAGACTGGAAAGATCTAGTCCAGTCTGCATAAGCACCTATCGTTAATAGAATTAAATATATAAATGTGGATGAAACAAATAAGTCTAGAAGAATGGAAAAAAATACGGTAACATTTCCTGTCAACTCGCCCAGCTGGGTCGAAGCCTACGGGGACAGGGTTGTCCGAAAGGGAGCTCGTGCCCCGGTATGAAGGCTAGAAGGAACGGCGCGGGGTTTTTAGTCAGTAAGAGTCTGACACTGTCTCCCGCTGCACCCAAGAGCGGGTTTCGTCAAAGATAATTATCCCCGTCGACAAAAAAAAAAAACCCCATAAAACCAATAATGTATATTTTGGGCTTCTATCTACATATATACGTAGTTATAAACTTTTGAATGCTGTTGTGTTACTGTCAGTGGGTAAGGCAAATTGCTTGCAGAAGAGATGGTTATGAGGCTGAAAGGTTCTAGAGTTGCAACTGTGTATCGGAAGGCGAGGTTTCTGAAGGCTTCTCACATGGTAGATGACATGCTGAATCCAATGGATGCAAGGTGCACAGGACTCACCGTCGTGGTGAAATTTAGGGAGTCTTTTTACCAGCAATCGACGTCTTTGGACTTAAATAATGGTTATAGTGACTCAAAAAACGTTTTGGTCTTTAAACTACGACCACCGGTTTACTGCTTAAGTATGCCTGTCTATTTTTGTACTTTTTGCTTCAGTGAATTTTAATAGTTACAGTTTTTGACCTATGGGGCGCGTCCGGGCACCTGGATCAAGCTCAACAGGGAAATGGATTTCGCCCTCATTGAACCTTATATCAAAAAACTTGGGCAGTTTACTGGTGTGCCTACTCAGGCACTAAAAACTGCTCAAGATTTTCTGCTAAGTTTTATAGAGCAGTCTTATAGTATAGTATAGTCGGCCTTATAATGTTCCCACTGCTGGGACTCAGGCCTTCTCTCTAGGAGAGGGAATGGTCCGTAATCTACCACGTGGACTCAGAGCGCGTTGATGGATATCACATGTCTTCGAATTTTTGTTTCTAGAACTAATGTTTCCTCACGATGTTTTCCTTCAATGTTTTCAAGGGCATTATATAATATTGCTAAAACAATTTTTAACTCTCTTTTTCTCTCTATTTTATTTTTATTATTTTTTTCATTTTGATCATATCTATATATGAAAAATAATTCCAATCATATTACTCGGCAGGATTTCAGCAATCTTTTCCTTTGATATCTCGATTGGCGCAGTGGGGGAACGATTATGGGTCCTACGCTACGGAATGCATATTTTTATGGCGTTGTGATGGCTGATCTGGGTCAGAGCGGTTGTTTATGTGAGATTTGTAGGTATAAAAGAAGATTTATTAGTTTTTATAGGGTGGGACCACCAACTTGAGAGATAAATTGAATTATAGGCTTTTGCGTCACTGAAGACGTATCCATACTTTCTTACTATTTATTATTAACCGACTTCCAAAAATGGATAAAGTGCTTAAGCCTTCTATTGATTTTTTTTGTATCTTGTTCTGCGTTACTTTCATTAAATGTGAACCAATTTTGATAATTCTTGGGTGTTTTTGCAAAGTGATTCCATTTAAATTTGATGAAGAACTGCGAAAAGAGATGATAGCAAATCTTCCGAGATTACTGCAATCAGAAGTCTTTATCGTTATCACCGTTTCATAACACAAGATCTTCTTGAGTGATGCAAAATGCTACGTAACTGGGGTCATGGTTTGTGCGAAAGAAAATCTCGGGGCCCTAGAAAAATGGCAAAGAAGAAGCAAGGAGGAGGAAGGAACGCGCATGGAACAGTACGCGCCACCGACGACTCAAATTGGGCTCGGTCCGTACGATTACTGAATGGTCAGACGGCGAGCTACCCATTGCTCTCTATCTGCAAGCTCATTTTTGATAATGGTCGGACTTGATTTAACAGACACAATAACAACCACTTACATAATTGAGTTTCCAAAATAAACCCACAAAGAACTTTTAACGAAAATATCTCTATTAATATTTACCAACAAAACACCATCATATTTACAAATACAGAAGACCATAAAATTATTCTAATAAGCTCAGTGGTCTCGCATTCGATTCCCGGAAACAATTATCTGATAGTAGCCGGCATGCCGTGGTTACATAGGACAAATAAAAACAGAAGGTCTATTACATAAAATAAACCTGTGTAGTTTTTTGAGGGGACCGATAGACAGTCGCTTCATGAAGTTGTGGTATTCTGCTGAGAGCAGTGGTGGCCGAGTGGTAATGGCTCCGACTTACGAGTTATATGTCGCGGGTTCAAAACCTGCCAGGCGCATTACTTTGTGTAATTATTTTCATTACCACTGCTCTCAAAACTGTTAAGGAAAACATCGTGTGTGGCCACACTCGCTGTGGCGGGCAAACCCACTCGTGATTGTCATTTATTTAAGATCACCCTCCTCCTCCTTGCGTCGTACTTCTCAATGCTAAGGGTAATGACCACCCTGCTTCATCACTTTCATAGGAACGATATTTCTCCATCTGTTTCTGTTTCTGGCGGTATGAAGAGCATTGTAAAGCGTAGAGTTAAGATCGCCATAAACGTGTATTGCATTCAATTCGCTCATTGTACGGAATTGAACTTCTGTATCTGTCATTTGAGTGTTTCTTATCACACTAATTTATTATTTCGGTTCGCCCACGGCTTGGGGCGGTCTCCATAAGGAAATTGTTCTTGACTATTGCCAAGCTTCGAGTTTCGCCCGCTTTTTGAGTATGTTGTTTACGATATGATGTTCAGTGATAATAATAGAGGTCCTGTGTAAATAATAATCATAAACGTTTTCGTGATTGATTAATTTAATATTAAAACATGTCGCTGTCTTGACCGAGTCGTTTCTTGTACATCAGCTAATGGGTTCTTAACCTGGATGGTATGTGCTTGGGTAAGATTCAGTGTTTATTGGCTTGGAAATTGACATTGCACACAAGCTAGGTGTAGACCAGATTTGATGAGGTCCATCCACCATGTTGGAGAGCGTCCACGGCTCGAACAAGAGAATGGTAAAATTTCAGTGTTCTGTGGTCCACGGAATCTCAGATCACAGACCCTCGATTTAGAAATAGAAACTTAAATTGGTACCAAATATTGTATCTATTTCTATAGGCACAGTACTGTTCGTTGTGGCGAGACTTGTGGAGGCTTCTCGTCCAACATACCACAGTGTCTCAAGACGAAAGTATACCAGTGCAGACTTAATGCCACCCAAAGGGCAATGGAAAGGGCTATGCTCGGAGTTTCCTTTCGTGCTCGAATCAGTAGTGAGGATATCTGCAGAAGAACCAAGGTTACCGACATAGCACGAAGAATCGCCAAACTTAAATGGCATTGGGCAGGGCACATTGCTCGCAGAACGGCCATTTGTTCTGCGAGCAATGTGCCCTGCCCAATGCCATTTAAGTTTGGCGATTCTTCGGCGATTCGGGCCAAAAGGTTCTGGATTGGCAACAATGTACCGGAAGACGTAGCGTGGGAAGGCCTCCTACAAGGTGGACCGATGACCTGATAAGGGTAGCGGGAATCCGATGGATACGAGACGCACAGAGACCGTTCATTGTGGCGGCACTCGGAGAAGGCCTATCTCCAACAGTGGACATCTTTCGGTTGAAATGATGATGAACGAACTATAGACCAATACCAAATTTTATCTGCATGGGAATTATTATCAATTGAAATAGGTATGTTTGACTAAACTATATGAGTTCAAACGGCTTGTCTAAAAGTCAGCTTCAAACTGTTCCCACTTAAAAACTCCAGGTTCGTTTGTTAATATCTTCGGAAATGTTCTCGACCCCTCCGTTGCCTTCGCTTCGGAAACCAAAACAATACATATCCGTCAGACTTCAATGAATGACTTGCAAGATGTGCGTTTAGTTATTAAGATCAGCTGAAGAGGTTCTGGGGCCTGTTTGTACAATATGACGACTAGATATATTTAGTCTAGTAGGAGAAGAAATGTAATGAGTTTGTTTTTTTTTTTTATTTTGTGTCATATGATAGCCTTTTATTATAATGACTTTATATCTTATGCCCCCTAGTTAGAACAGAAGGTGTCCACAGAAACCTTCCATTGCAAACGGTCTTGAGCTTCACGCTTCAAGTCGCTTCACGTCATTTTTTAGCTCGCAGCTTCTGCCAACACGGTGCGACGCCAGGTTTGACTGGAATAGCCACGCTTTCAATTTTATTGAGGATTTCAATCCAATTCTTTCCTGGGTATGTGATCGGAATTCCTTCGAAGCATATGGCCAATCCATCTTTTGTTATGTGAAACAGGTGAATTGTGATCAGAAATATAGACTCATCACCATCATTTAAAATTCATTCAAAAACGCCCACAGTTGGACATAGGCCACTCACATTCATCAGACTCCCGCGACCCACACCAGGTTATAGGTCACTATGATTGAAATCCAACTGGGAAGATTAAGAACAAGTCGCCAAGGATGTGGGATTGTCTGAAAGAGTTACTAAGGCCTGGAATGCAAAAGTGGCTTCCTATAGTTGAAAAACACGGGTGGATCTTAGTCAATAGAAGACTGACGTTGCGTCGCAGTCCTTAATGCTGAGGGTCGTGACCTTCCTGCTTCATCACTTTTACTTGTATGATATTCCTCCACCTGATTCTGTCTCTGGCGGTGTGAAGGGCTTGGTATACCAGAGACAAGTGTGGTGTGGATCAGGTCTGCCCAAGGTATTTTTTTTCCGGTGGAAAAATCATCCAATGACATCTCTCGATCTGGGGCGGAGCGAGAGGGTGTGTCAAACTTTTACTGACTAATGCCTACTCCTGTTCCTTCATAGCCCTTGCAGCATTATCAATTCGTTTAGCTTAATAAAAACTTTTCCGTTTGCGTTAGTTTACCTTTTTCTAATAATATTTTTTTTGGTTCGAACTTGGAAGAGAAAAATTTGTTCGTTGACAAGGAAAAAATTTATTTGTCAATCGGCGATGAAATTTTCTGAAAGAAAGTGCTTTATGAACACGATTTGAAAAAGAAATGTGATTATAATGATCAGACTGCAAAATGTTTTTGTGAAACTCCGTAATAAAAAAAACGGATAAGATTTATCGTATATAAAGAACCGATTATTTGTCAATCGGTTCTGGGAGCATTCTGGGCATATTCAGGGAGAAATTAACAGAAGTGGACTGTTCTCCATTGAAATTGATAAATACGTGCGCCAAATAGCGCATGACAACACCAATACTAGAGAATACCCCGGTGGACATCGTGACGTCACTCCACGTGAAGTTTTCCTGATCCATATTTTTTTCTAATTCTATAGCAGTAGCAAAGTATTATTTGAGTAGTTTTTTTTACACTATCTTTTTTATATAATCACAGCAATTCGTGTCAAAAGGTCGCGGAATGAACTGATTTCTTTGATAGTTTTTATTTAAATACGATCATAGTTAGTTCGCGCCTGAGGCTCAGTGATTGCAATCTCTTACACCTATAGGCATTACTTCCAAAATATTTTTTTTTTTTTCATATCCATTTCGCCACTTTACTGAAACCCTATTTTTATATATAAAGTCGCCGATTTTTTTGTTCCCTTTTATATTTTTTCTATATTGGTATTTTTTACATGCAAAATTATACGTATTACAAGTAGTGATTTTCTTTTTTTTAACGCTACACCCTTTATACCAAAGCTTTGGCTCCAGTAGGATTGGACCATACTGGGCCCCTACGGTCTGCTGACTGACTTCTTGAGACGCCGGAACAAGGTATTGGGCTACGCCCACGAGGCCTTTTCACATCTATTTTACAGGTCACGATGAGCTTTTTGAAGTAGCCACTATCTTTCACTAAAAAAGAAAGAATTATTAATAAGTTACTTATAATCTTTCTGTTATTACAACCTAAAATCAAGTTTAAACAATCTTCCATCTAAAACAACACTCGCAAACCATCAGAAAATATGTAATCACGACAAGAAGCACGTGTTCAGATAACCCAAACTTCCCCGATACGAAATCTGATCTTTAGTTTCAAAGGAACAATACCGCAAAGAAAAATAAACCTTAACTTGAGAACATCAGAGTTAAATTTCAAGGGCTAAGTTAATAATGCCTTGTTTATTAGTAAACGTTGGTAGGTAGATATAATTTTGTAAGAAACGTGAACCGTATTTTGTTGTTAACGCTTGCAATTAATACTGTTCGCTAGAAATAATTAATATTAAATTACATTTCTTGTTTGGTGTGAAGGGAAAGAGAGTGGCAATAATATTTTATAATGAAATTTATTTCAGGTAATGTTCTAATATTATTGAGCCTGTTTGATTTCTTGGGACGTTATTGACCATCTAGCTATCATGATGCCCTATCATGATAGCTAGATGGTCAAACCTGGGTCAAAGGCGCGTTGTATAATTATATCACACGCGCCTCAAAGAAATTTCTGCTAGACAGGGCCTACTAGAACCGATGCCTGCCAGGGCCTTTTTTTAGGCGGGAAGTCATACAAAAATGTCTTCTGCCGCTCTAAGGTGGAACGGAAGGGCTCATGGCTCCAGTAGGCTTCGGCCCTGCTGAGCCCCTTTGATGAAAACTATGCGTACAGCTAAGGAGTGGAATTCCCTGCCGGAGTCTGTATTTCTTGATATAACTATCACAAGCTACAACCTAGGGGTCAGTAAGTCAAGAGTGAATAGGTTACTTTTAGACAAGCATGCTCTATCGCCGACCAGATTATCGCTTACCATCAGATGAAATAGTGGGCAAACGCCAGATTATCTACACTAATATTATAAAGAGGAAAAAAAATGTATTTTTGTGTATATGTTTGTAATGAATAAACTCAAAAACTACTGCGCCGATTTCAATAATTCTTTCACCATTGGAAAGCTACATTCACTCTGAGCGATATAGGCTATATTTAATGCCCGTGCGAAGCCGGAACGGGCCACTAATGTATATTAAAACAAAAATGTTTCCTGTCCCTCTTTATTCTTCTAACTTAACCCACCAGCTAATCTGTCGAAGATACCCGCCAAGAGAAAGGCTTATGTGTTCCTAGCATGTCTTAGCGAAACAAACGAGGCCGGCTTCGCGAACACTGAACTACAGACGATTAATTTAGATCATGTCATGTTTAACACTGCTTTTTAAAGAGAAATTGCCTGGTTGTGTACTTTGTTCCACTAGTGTAAACAGGATTTCGTTTAAAACATGACTGGGTGTAGCCTAGACAAACAGTTCGTATTTCGAAACTGTTATTCAGCAAATAATTAGTGGTTTTGCTGAATATGGGGCAACCACTGATCTACACTAATGTAATAGAGAGGTAAAGTTTTTTTTTGTTTGTTTTTATGTGTTTTTATTAGTAGGAGGTAATCTCTGGCAGTACTGCCCCCCTAGCCAAGTTCCAACCGTTTCGCTTGCGTCGAACGCTTCGAGTTGACCTAGCCGCCACTTCTTTTGTTCTGACCACGTGACTGAGCGTTGAGACGACGTAATTCCCGTACATTTGAACTTTCTACTAGCGTTAACTATTGCAGATTAGCAACTTGGCTAGGGGTACTGGACTGCTTTAATTTTTTTAACATTGTAAAGCTGCTTTATTCCTTAGTGCCATAGGCTATATTTTATGTACGCGGGCGAAGTCGGGGGCAAAAGCTAGTCTATTATAAGAAAAGATGTTACGCGTTAACATTACAATTAGATAACCCAGACTCTGTGCACAACTACATGCACGAGTGAAATATGATTCCATGTGATTTGTTTTTGTATGATTTTTGTACAACGCATAAAAGCACACGAAGGCATAACCTTTACCTGACTTAAAAAAAAAAAAATTGCGTAACACGCCCGTTTGTGATCGAGTGGAATTGAGCAATGGGGACTTAATTGCAGCGATCCACGCGCTAGAGGCGAGTTACCGATCTTTCGCTTAGTATTTAAACGAGAATAAAATAATATAAATAAAGAAAATTTTAAGTGACAAAAATAATTATTTTGGGTTATAGAAATAATAAGTGAGCGACTGACTGCGAGTGACGAGAAATCAACAGAACAGCGACTTACAAACTATAATTTGAGTTACTTAAAATACAAAATGAGAAGCTTCATAATATTTGAGCGACCTAATATTTGTTTAAGTGTCAACATTACGTCCTGCATTTTTTTCAATATTTGGATTTATTTATTAAATACTGAGCGGCATTTTATCATAAATGAAGTGTTCCGAATTCCCTAAATATCGATATTTATGTATTATGTATTTCACCATGTAATTTGATAATTCGGATATTGCGAAAACCCGGATGGTTAGAAAATGGCAAAATAAAATCTGCGAGCAACTTGGTAGGTCACAGTTCTGACCTAACCTAACCACCCAGTTCAAAATTATGAATCTACCTGCGACTAGATAATTACACAATGGTGATAACATAATTTGTTAAAGTTAACTTTTGGTCGTTACGTAAAACCTCAATTTTATTTCTAGTCACTCACTTATTAATTAAGTCGCTCACTTATTATTTTAGTCACTCACTTTCTAATTTAATCGTTTAACTAGGATTTTAAACACCCACTTTTAGTAAGCACGTTCTGGATTTTATTGTTAATCAATATTTGTCGTTAGTTTAGTTAATGTGTCGCTTACTCAAATTCATACCGCTCAAGTTATTAAAACAGTATCTCATCATCAGTAGCCAAGTCTTTTTTTAGTCGCTCGTTTTATAATTCCCCGTTTTGATTTGTCTCTTTCCAATTCTAAGGGGCCAACTAAAAGCTCTACTGCCTCGTTGGTGTAGTGGTGGTTAAACGCGACTGTTAAGCATGAGATCTTGGGATCGATTAGTTTTTTTCCATTAAGAATATTTCTGAAGCTGTAATTATAGGAGACAGTAGTGTGATACCTCTGTCTTTGTCAACTACTTTAAACCGTTGGTTCAGCTCCTATTCTCGTTCCAGCCGTGTCTGATAGCCATCCTATCGGTCTTGTGAGAGATAATGACATAATCATTAGGTGTATACCTGATTACAATATGATATCCTTCTAATATTATAAACGCGAAAGTCTGTGTGTATGGATGTTGTTTGATTGATGTTTCTTTCACGCAAAACCTACTGAAAGGATTTTGATGAAACTTGTTACGTGAGTAGACCATATCATGGAATAGCACTTAGGACGCTTTTTATCTCGGGAGTCAATAGCAACTAGTCTTGAATAATGTTTTGCTGAGCCTTGTTTCTCCTTGTGCTAAATAATATAAAACATACAAAAAAGAAGATAAGAAAAATAGAAGACCTTACTTCATCATCTTTCTGTCCTTGTCCCTTATTACTTGGGGTCAGTGCAAAACGTTTTTGTCTTACATTCGGTCCTGACACACTATTACTAAGTCCTATTTCTTTCATATCCAATATTAGCCATTCTCATACGAAGCGTTTTGCGGCGTGCGCTTTCTGGCACTTCCTAATGATCTAATTTTCGAAATTTGCAAACTACTTGAAGAAATTTGATTACTTACGTTCTTGGAGAAGTACAAATAGAACGCGTTATATTTTGCCATCAACGTCCACGTCCACTGTTGAACATAGGCCTCCCCTAAGTGTTGCCACAATGAAAGATCCGATTTTGCCATACACAATTTATTTTTATTTTTGTTATGTTCCAAGCATAATAACATACTGTAAACAAAAAAATGCATCTACAGTCCACACACTACATCTATATCTACACTCCTTTAATTGTTCCAGACAGTAACTAGAAAATCTTCTCAAAGAAAATACGCTTTGTTTTTCTTGAGAAAACTCGTACGGTGAAGAGAAAACACCAAAACAAGTAGCTCCAGGAAACTCATAAGAATCAACTCGCCGCATCGGGCTAGTTGCGGCGCATACGGCTAGCATCTTTTAACCATTATGTAAAACAGGACACGACCTACTGCAGAGGAGCAAATAATCAACATAAGACCAAAATAGACAAGTGTTTTTTTGTACCATAACCTTCTTTCTATCTTTCAGACGAGTTGCTTTGTAGAAAGTAAAAGAGGTGTATAGAGATGCATTTATTTATCTCAGCCGCTCTAGCCAAGTTACAACCGTTTCGCTTGCGCTGAAAGCTTCCAGTTGGCCAAGCCGCCAATTCTTTTGTACTGACGACGTGACTGAGCGTTGAGATGACGTCATTCCCGTACATTTTAATCTTTCTACTAGCGTTAACGATTGCAGATTAGCAACTTGGGTAGGGGTACAGGACTCTGAGGTCCTGGACCTTTGGAAGGCTTACGAAGATCCGACGCCAAATCATAGAAACCCTATAGACAATTTTCATGGCATATGATACCAACCAATGATTATCCCTGTACGCGCTCCTCAGATGGTGGGAAACTATTGCAAAACATATGTACGTATAAAAAATATAGACGTATAGAAAACAAGGAGTAAGGTTACGGTTTTGGGAGGCTTAAGTGGAGTGGTTACCAAGAACCATGTTAAGACTATGAACCCTGCCTGAATAATGTTGTTTATTATATCGATAAAAAAACCGAGGCGTATGACCACTATCTCAGCTGATGGCAAAGCTATCAATCATCGCTAAAGATAAAATAAAATAAATAATGGCGATACGTCATCGGTACATGGTAGAGATACCACCAATACGTACAAAACCGTTTTGGGAACACACTCATTGTACATACGTACAGGTGAGGATCTATAAATTTCCTGCCAGAGTCTATGATTCCTGATAACTGCAACCCGGAGTTCTTTAGGTCAAGAGTGAATAGGTTACTTCTAGGCAAAAGGCAAGCGTGCTTCAATGTCGCTTTCCATGAGATGAGATAGTCGTCAAGCGCGATTACTAGCGCCTATCATTGGTCAGCAATAAAATGGTATTTATCTCACTCTCTCTTTCTTATCTGTTAAAAAAATACGACAGCATTACAGCCAAAGTGTAATCTGTAAGTACCATTAACAATTAAAATTAAACGTCCTTGCATAAGCTGAAATGGCGACATTTGCCAAATTTTCAAAAGCAATCTCCGTTTTTGAAGTAGCAAACAATAAAAATGGCTGCTGCTTCCGAACGCATCTTGTATGAAATAATGATATTGCCTTTGGCAGCACACGTTCCTGCTTTAGAACCGAAAGATGTCGCCATTTTGTTTGGGAGAAAATTTTAAAAAGCAAATAGGTAGCCAAGTGTTCGGGACAGACGCTGGAAAAAATATTATTAATTGTATTGCATTTGGCTTGATCTTTTCTTTGAGTGTCTAAAAAGATGCGTTTCTTTTGTTTGTTTTTATGTTTTATTATTTAGGCATTAATTTTATGAGTTATATTTTATAATGCAGCCTTCTGAATGACTAATAAAAATCAAGCTTAAACACCACCACTTTTTATATTTGATATAAACTAGTGCTCGACTGCAATCTACTACTTTATATAATTAAATATATAATTTTATTACTACAGTATAGCAATAATGCGAATAGTCTTACGAATATACCAATTAATACTAAAAACACATAGGTAAATGTTTAATACAATTAAAAATTAAACTTAGTTTTTTTTTTATCTTTAAGTTTATTTTTATTATTAAACAAACTACTTCTTGATTGGGTAAGTGATGCTAGTTAAAAAAAATATTAGCATGTACTCATACTTCAAAAATTTAATAATATATATGTCGAAGCGTTGGCGCATATCAGTCGGTCTGCATCAGCGCCACCTATCTTTCACTGGAGGAACTATGTAGTTAGATTGAACAGCTTACGTTTGGGAACGTCAAGTATTAATTTGGGGATGGTTAGCGTGGAGTAATAGCAACACTGAGCGAATAGTCGAGTCAAATGTCGATCCGGAGGTATAATCGATTATTCGACATTGACAGGTACTGACGTTGACAGGTAAATTGGCTAACCGGAATGGGGGTAGATCCACGTGTCGGGTGACGGTTGATTTGGAGGGCACTTTGAATCGGTCCGGCGGTCCGAGCAGACGTTGGTTACTCCACGCTAAACTTCCCGCGTTCCTTAATTCTTAATCAAGCCATATCTCAGGCATCCTTGATTATTTTGTACTGAGTGTGTTTTACGAGTAATTAAAAGTGTTATCAAAAGGTTTTTGTGAGTGTTATTTCCGATGTCGCAACCCACTGATATCGATCCTCCGTTATACCTATACGTGATGAATACCACAAATATTTGTGACTATTTCTTTCATAAGCAAATTAGGTACCAAAATGATGTCACACTGTAATTATTATTAGATGACATCGGCTTCAAACAAGCATGATACTTAATCATGCTTATTTATCTCATAAAAGTCGAATCATTTCCGTTATACATCGCAAAACATATTTTCGAACACATCCTTTGTAACATTTAATATGTCCAACACAGTTGAAGGTGGGGTTCCCCTGGAATGCTGGCCATTCCACCAGGAAAATAACCGCAGTGTTACACCCCTGACACCTAACTTGAACAAGGAAAAAGGGTCCGTTAAAAACGTTATGCCGAGTGACCCACTTTCCTAATTTTGAAATTGTTTATCTACCTTTTGTATTAAAATAAAATAAAAAATTTACAAAAAGAAAAAAAAAAAATTACATGCTCTAAATGCGCTTAAAAGCGGTCTTTATATTTTCTTATAGATTTTTGATTTGTTATTATTAGTGGTAAGGTTCCTTGCTTTAACCGAAGTTGGCCGCTGAAAAAATAATTTGATCAAATAAGCTCTCCACCGAATTCTAAAGAAAATGCAAAGCCCCTTCAAAGGATATATGCTGCCCGTGCTTCACAAGAAGATTTAGATCGACATAGATATAAATAAGAATAAGATCGATATAGTTACGATATCGAGATGGTTACTCAAATTTTTTTAATTTAGTTTTTTTTTAAATTTTAAGATTTATATGAAGCCATTAATACAGCTGTGCAATTACAGGTTGCTAAAACTGGTCAAACAAACTGACTAAAATTGAGGTTCTTAGCAAAAGGTGAGATGGTACTTAAGTCCAGAATATTAGCTCAACCTTTATCAAGCACAAGTTCGATCGTGTATAGACTACATACTGCTCTCACTTTTGGGAAGGATCTGACAATTACCATCTTGAGGCGCTTGAAAATGATGCACTTATGGAGTCGAAACTCCAAAGTCTTAAGCATCGACTCCGAGTTGGTCTTTTTGTTTTCTATCGTTTACATTTCGGAGATTGTGCATCAGAATTGCACAATTTAATTTCGCCAAAAAAAAAACAAAAAATTACATAATTTCGATTTATTAGTCATACAACGTGGTCGCTTACAATGGGCCTTATAAGAAGACTCAAAGTCACCCAAAGAGCGATGGAAAGGGCTATGCTCGGAGTTTCCCTGCGTGATCGCATCAGAAATGAAGATATCCGCAGGAGAACCAAGGTTGCCGACGTAGCTCGAAGAGTCGCCAAACTTAAGTGGCAATGGGCAGGGCACATTGCACGCAGAACAGATGGTCAATGGGGACGAAAGGTTCTGGAGTGGCGACCACGTACCGGAAGACGCAGCGTTGGAAAGCCTCCAACAAGGTGGACCGACGACCTGGTCAGGGTCGCGGGAATCCGATGGATGCGTGACGCACAGGACCGGTCGTTGTGGCAACGCTTGGGGGAGGTCTATGTCCAGCAGTGGACGTCTTTTGGCTGATATGATGATGATGAGTCATACAACCCGAAAAGAAACAAAAATCTTCAGTTTTGTCAATAAAATATTTGCCTTTCCAAATCTTTACCAAACTAAATTTTACACATTTTTTCACTTTGTCAATCTAAATTAAAGAAAAGAATAGAAAGAAAAATAATTTATTTGGTAAAGCACAAGGCCCAAACACAAATATAAGAAGCAAAAAAAATAAAAATACAGTAGTTGTGTGCCTCATGGCTGCACCAAAATAGGTCCAGTTCAGCATGATTGCCAGACGACTAGTGCCTGACGCTGGTTTTCAACTGAACCTACAAAAACAATTACAATACAATACAATTACATACAACTATTAAATTTTTTTTCACATCCTGACGTTAATCATACAAATAATTCTTGGTTTGATTAACTTCAGGGTGTTCAAAATATTTCAAAAGTAAAAGAATAAGTAATTACTGGCAGCTAAGTTAACCAATTTAAATAATAAATTCACGAATTGTAATTTTGCGTTCCGTTTTGCACATGGATCATAAAATTGGGCAGAAGAGCCAAGAAATTATGGGTAAAATAGGTTCATTACCTGGCTAGCCGAGTAATGACTATTTGAATTGTCTTTTAGAATAATTCTGTCGTACTTAACCTAGAGTGCCGTTATATTATATTTGGTGGGTTTAAATTTTTCTCATTCTCCATTGATTTGTCTAAGCAGAATTTTCTATTGTCTTCGAGATTGTTGAAAAAAGTTACCTAGCCCATGGAACACAAAGAGTAACTGAAGAAACACAAGTGGGTTTTAGTCAGTATAAGTCTGACACTCCCTCTCTAGTGGAAAGATTTATTCAATGATTACCTGCTAAAGTTATGGTTTTAATAAGTATAGACTTCTTAAAAAATAAAAGGCCCGTTTTGACATTTGAGAAAGACCCTAGAATGTAACTTGGAACGACACTGAAAGAAACAATAAAATAATTATTAGGGATCCAATGTTAAGTAGTAGTTATTTTAGTAGTAGCTATACTACACTGGACAAGCCTCTAGATAGTCAAAAAACAAATGTCAAAACGGACTTTTTATTTTTTGAAAACTTTAATTGTGTTTTGTGTTGTTCATGCCATTACCGCAAATATATTTTTTAATCTTACTGTCCGAAACTAAACTGACTATTGCAAAAAATAACACTTGAATTTTTACCCGGTACTATTTACCTCAATTCGTCATAGTATGGAGGATTTAAAAGAAATGTCATTTCTCTTTTCATAATCTTTGTCCGACCTCCCCTGCCCTCCTGCCTGAGGCTAAGTATAGGTTCTTTTTTAACTTCCTACAAAGATCAAAGGTAGAATATTAAAAAAAAATCCATCATGACGTGATTACGCATTCAGTCCTAATTTTGAATGGGAGTAAACATTAATTCCGTGATAATTGGGCAATTCATCGTCCATCTTTCGTTTTTATGTTTCCATCCCAATTCGTTTTACTTTCTGTAGCAGTATTTAGGCTTGTAATTAAGTACCTACTATTTTTTTCCAATTGAGTAATCAATAAATTCAATGACTGGGAGAAGTCACTGAATTTACTGATTTGCTTTAGGTTAGAACTGGGTATGTCAAAATTTTACTGACTGAAACCACACCGTCCTTTAAGCTAGAACTACATTAGACCGGCGCACACATGGATCACGTCTGATTTGTACGAAGAACGACGTCCATGGCGTCACATGGCATCACGTGGTATCGCGTGGCATCGCGTGGCGTCACGTGGCATCACGTGGCATCACGTGGCATCGCGTGGCGTCGCGTGGCGTCACGTGGCATCGCCTAGCGTCGCGTGGCGTCGCGTGGCGTCACGTGGCATCGCCTAGCGTCGCGTGGCGTCGCGTGGCGTCGCGTGGCATCGCGTGGCGTCGCGTGGCGTCGCGTGGCATCGCGTGGCGTCGCGTAACGTCGCGTGGCGTCGCGTGGCGTCGCGTGGCGTCGCGTGGCGTCGCGTGGCGTCGCGTGGCGTCGCGTGGCGTCGCGTGACGTCGTGTGGCGTCGCGTGGCGTCGCGTGGCATCACGTGGCATCGCGTGGCGTCACGTGGCATCACGTGGCATCACGTGGCATCGCGTGGCGTCTCGTGGCGTCACGTGGCATCGCCTAGCGTCACGTGGCGTCGCGTGGCGTCGCGTGGCGTCGCATGGCGTCGAATAGCGTCGCGATCTAGTGTAACTCTACTAGTCTAATTTCCATATAAAATGTATGGAGACCGACGCGCCCAGATCGGCGTACGTGGCACACGAGTGCGCAGTGCAGTTCTACCTTAAGTTGCCCTTTGCATTATAATAGATATCAGGGTTTAAAACAGTCAAACACTTCACTTAAGTTTTTAAAACTGTATATTGTTCACATAATTCCAGTTACATGTAATAAATATTCTTACACATACACTCACTGTAAATATATTTTTAAACATGTACAATCAAGACACTTTGAAGTAACGCTTTCGCCTTCCAGTACTCGACTGACTCGAGTGAGCGCGCGCGCAACCTTATATCTGTTCGGTCTCCCCACTACCGACCACTACGTAATCAAATCAAGTACTAGAATATTGCGTGCGCGCTCTTCCGATTTTTATACAGAATTAAAACGTTTACGATTTAATCATTTGATTTAATAAAAGTAAAATAAATAAATTACATTGTAAAAATTAAATAACATTGTTAAATACAATAATGTACAATATCAAATAATTACAATATTAACTATTCTATACCATAATTCATTTCTAACATTCGGCCCTTCCTGATACAAAGTTTGTCCTCAAACTTATGAGCATGCAAAATCATTTACAATATTATCTAATAACATATTGCAAGGAGTGGTTCTATCAACACTCACAAGGTTAGCAAATGTCGCAAGTGGTTCTCTCAACACTTGCATACGCGTATCAGACTATGCTTGTGGATCTATCAACACTTCTCATAGCCGTATCTAAACCTTGGTTTGAGTGGTTCTATCAACACTCTTAACCATAACAGAGACCTTGAGTGGTTCTATCAACACTCATAACCATAACAGAGACCTTGAGTGGTTCTATCAACACTCATAACCATAACAGAGACCTTGAGTGGTTCTATCAACACTCATAACCATAACAGAGACCTTGAGTGGTTCTATCAACACTCATAACCATAACAGAGACCTTGAGTGGTTCTATCAACACTCAGTTGCCAATACAAAGGTTTGCGAGTGGATCTTTCAACACTCACAAACTATTCAACTATACTAATTTTGAAATTGGATCTATTAAACTCACTTATTTATAAATAACTAACATTATCAAAATTTTACATAAAACTGCACATGGCCTCATTATTGTATCTATATAATGATATATATATATATATATATTTTTATGTTTTATTCGCTACCAGAGTCATTAGTACTCGGGTCACTTTCGGAATCGTTTTGATTACCGATTCTAATCCACGGTTGTATACGATCAGCGGCCCATATATTACAATACTTTTTCTGAGAAACTTTAGTACCTTCTATACTCATATCTGTCGTTTTCAAGAACTTTAGATATTTTAAAGGGTCCAGTATATTTAGGCAGTAATTTTTTACTTTTTCCATCATTGTTAGGGACCGGTTTTAATAATTTTACTAAATCACCTACTGTGTAAGTTCTAGTTTTCATTCTCTTTTTGTCAAACCTCAATTTTTGCTTTTCCTGATCCTTACTAATGTGTTGACTTATCTGTTCTCTAATTTCTTGAATAGAACCCGGCTGACGTACATTACTTAATATTTCCGAAAACATGTTATCTCCTTTGCTATTCATTTGTATCCCAAATAAAGCTTCTGATGGTGTTTTCCCTATCCCTTTATTAATAGTATTATTTAGACCCCATTGCAATTTTCCTAAAACGGCGTCCCAGAGCCTTTCACCTAATTTATCTGTATATGCTGTTAAAGCATCTAACACTGTCCTATTATACCTTTCCACTTGTCCATTGGATCTAGGGGATGCTACGGCATTTAGAATGTGCTTAATATTTGATTCTGTACAGAATTTTTCGAAAACCCTAGATGTAAAGGAAGACCCTCTGTCTGATATTATTCTATTAGGGTAACCAAAAATCGAGAATATGTCTTCTAGAGCACGTATTGTAGGTGTAGATTTTATGTTTCTTAAAGGTTTTATTAAGCAAAACTTTGTAAACCCGTCTACTAACACAAGCAAATAGCAATTTCCCTTCGAACTTTTTATAAAGGGTCCCAGATGGTCGATATGTACTGTATCAAATGGTTTATCAACCTTATGTATCGGATGAAGAAGTCCTTCTTTGGGACCTGCTGGCTCTTTGCTATATGCACATTCGAGACAAGATTTTACATATTTACTTACAAAACGTTTCATTTTTGGAAACCAGAAGTCTTTGGTTATTTTGTCTAAAGTTTTCTCAATACTGAAATGGCCAATATCATCGTGATTTAACTTGCATAACTGAAATCGGGCGCATTTGGGCACTACCCATTTTAACTCATTGTTTACTTTTCGAAATAGCGTATTATTCTTTACGGCGTAATTATTTTTAATGTCAATATATTCTTCATTTTCTAACATTTTACGAATGCGCTGGGTTTCAGAATCATTTAGCTGTAAACTTAGTAGCCAGTCTTCCTTACTGATTCTAAATACGGATGGTACAACATCTTGACAAATATCTGATACATTTGGTTGGGGATTTCTACTCAAGGCATCGACATGTGACATTGAATGTCCTGATCTATACTGAACCTCAAAGTTAAATTCTTGCATTGCTATCCACCAACGTGCTATTCTAGGTACCAAATCTCTTTTTGTGAATGTTGCGCGTATGGCATTACAGTCAGTTACTAGTGTAAATTTTAAACCTAGGAGATATACACGGAATCTTTGTAGTGATGCTACGACAGCTAAGGTTTCTAACTCGTAAGCGTGATATTTCTGTTCATCTAAACTAGTTTTTCTACTAAAATATGCAATAGGTTTAGTGGTTCCTGTTTCAGTTTTCTGAATTAGTATTCCGGCTAAACCATATTTACTAGCATCGGTATGAAGAGAAGTTTCGTTTTTAGGATCATATATTCCTAACAGCGGGCGTTTAATGAGAGCATCCTTAAGATGAGCAAAAGATTTTTCCTGCTCTATCCCCCAATGCCAAGAACAGTTTTTTCTAGTCAAGTCAGTTAAGGGACGCGCTATAGATGCAAAATTTTTGATAAATTTTCTAAAGTAACTTGCTAATCCTACAAATTGCCTAACTTCATGAACATTTCGTGGTGTAGGGAACCGTTCAACTGCAGTGGTCTTTGCACGCCCTGGTCTAACCCCATTTTCGCTTACCTCATAACCAAGATATTCGAGTTCAGTCTTAAAAAAGTTACATTTTTTTAAATTTAGTGTTAAACCGGCTTCCTTCAAAAGTTTTAGAACTTCTTCTAAACGGTCAAATTCTTCATTAAAATTCTTACCTGGTATTAAAATGTCATCCATATAAGCAAGAGCAGAGTTAAATCTAGTGTTTCCTAAGACTCTATTTATAGTCCTCTGGAATACTGCTGGAGAATTGACCAAACCAAAAGGCATTTTTTTAAATTGATATAATCCATCGGGAGTAATAAACGCTGTGAGATGCCTACAATCTTTGCGTATCGGAATCTGATAGTAACCACTAGCTAAATCTAAACTAGAGAAATATTTATTACCATTGAGCATATCCAATTGATCATCAATACGAGGCATAGGAAAATGATCTTTCTTTGTTTTACGATTAAGGGCCCTGAAGTCCACACAAAGCCTATACCCCCCAGTCTTTTTAGATACCAATATGATAGGACTCGCATAGGATGAATTTGAGTCTTCAACAATATCATTGTCTAAAAGTTCACTGACCATCTCACGCACAACGTTTCTTTCCACATAACTAAGCCGATAAGGTCTGTGTACAACAGGAGTTTTATCATCTAATTCAATATTCATTTCTGATAAACTAGTACAACCTAATTCAGACATGTTCTGAGCGAAACATACTCTATATTTATTAATGAGTGCTATAATTAAATTAATTTGTTCATCAGAAAGATCAGGATTAATATTGACGTCGTTCCGATTTATCGGTTCTAAATAAGCAGTATCTATGATTCGATTACAATTAATAGCGTTATTTGTATAACTGTGAGTTATCACATTCGCTCTAGTTAGCACTGTACCTTCTTGAAATTCAATAAATTTTGGCGATAAGTTTTTAACACCAACCCTACATTTTCCTTCACGTAGATTGTATACTCCCCCTAATACCCAATAGTTTAGAGGACCTATATTTCTAACACAATGGTCAAGAAAGAAATCACAAGTTGTGTTGTTATCATTTGTGCAGTCAATAAACTCAAAATCTTCCACAGAAGTGTTTGCTGAAATGCGTAACACTACCCTTTCTTGATTATTTACTTCGACCGGTAAACAGGTTAACTCCGATAAATCCCTGCGTTTTAAAATGTCTAATTTATCATTTGTTTTAATTACTAATACTTCTGGTAGCTCTGTAAAGTTTTGACCCACAAGTAAAGGCTCTATTAAAACAGATGGTTCTACTATAAACGCATCTATTTCAGCGGTAATTTCTCCTAAAGATAATTTAATATTAGTTTTACCCAAAGGTGTATATGAACTATTTCCAAATCCACGTATTGCCGGTAAATCTTTCTCAGATTTTGGCAACCCATTCTTATCGACAACTTCTTGGCTAATGAGTGTGCAGTCACTACCAAAATCTACAAAACAATCACAAGGAATGGTATCATTAATCATCACTGGTTTACGAAATTTATCATCTGTTTTATTAGATCGAGTTAACATCGTCTTTTTCTCTGGGAGCCGAGTTTTGGCATTGTTATTAGACGTGTTAAAGTAACAATCGCTAGTTTTGTGCCCGAACCGATTGCAGGTATCACATTTAAATTTAGGCTTTGTACAAGTGTTGGTTTTGTGACCTTTTTCTTTACAATTAAAGCATACTATGTCTGCTATGGTACTACGGCAATGTGCACTACGATGTCCAGGTTTATTACATTTATGACAGATTAAATCGGCCTTATTATTATTGTTACGTATATTAGATTCTTTACCCAAATCTTTTAAGAACTTGAGTAATTCTTCTGGATCAGTTAATCTAGCAGAAGAAGCACTGGCCTTAACCATCCTTTCGTCTATTCCGAATATTAAACAATCAACAGCCTTTTTCCCATGAATATCACAAGCATTTAAAAGAGTTATTTTATCAAAATAATAGTCATCAATGGGTTCACCTGATTTCATTCGTCTTTCTAGCATTTCGGTTAATAAAGCACCGTAATTATTTTCAGAGGGGAAAGCTCTAATCAAACGATCTTGCCATTCGGTCCAAGTCAAAAGAATAGTTTGAAGACCCTCGTACCATTTTTTAGCATGGCCAGTAAGTTTTGGAAGGGCAAAGTGAGTAGTTTGTTCGTCAGTCCAGTTGTAAATTTTTGCGCATTCATTAACTTTTGCTATCCAGTGCTCAATTCTCTGATTTTTCTGAACCGGATCAAAATTTGGTATAATATTTTTATCATAGGAGATACTATTAGCAGCAGGTTTTAAAAGTTTTTGTAGCAGTAAGGCAAAATCATGACTTGTTATATTAATACTTGCATTCTCACCATTCTGCAGCTGTGTTACTGCTGGAGTTGATTCACGAACATACTTGTCGTGGGACGGCGCTAACTCCCTGGTTCCAGATGTACCCGCAACTAATTCTTGATCACTTTGTTTTCTATTGGGTTTTCTGTGCTGCATGGTATTGGTTCCCAAAATTATACTTGTATCTTGGCGAGAATGTGATCTTTTTTTGCGTCGCGATTCCCGTTCCGACTCGGAAGAACTATTTCGACGAGTACGGGATCTTTTTCTACGTCGGGATCTACGTTTCGATTCAGAAGAACTATCACGTCGAGTACACGATTTTTTCAAATGTCGGGATCTACGCCTTGATTCCAAGGAACTATCACGTCGATTGCGGTCTTCATATCTACGCCTGGAACTACGTTCAGTTTCACGGTCACTTTCCATTGTTGCGTAGTTTTATCCCACTTCTGATAATAGATATCAGGGTTTAAAACAGTCAAACACTTCACTTTAGTTTTTAAAACTGTATATTGTTCACATAATTCCAGTTACATGTAATAAATATTCTTACACATACACTCACTGTAAATATATTTTTAAACATGTACAATCAAGACACTTTGAAGTAACACTTTCGCCTTCCAGTACTCGACTGACTCGAGTGAGCGCGCGCGCAACCTTATATCTGTTCGGTCTCCCCACTACCGACCACTACGTAATCAAATCAAGTACTAGAATATTGCGTGCGCGCTCTTCCGATTTTTATACAGAATTAAAACGTTTACGATTTAATCATTTGATTTAATAAAAGTAAAATAAATAAATTACATTGTAAAAATTAAATAACATTGTTAAATACAATAATGTACAATATCAAATAATTACAATATTAACTATTCTATACCATAATTCATTTCTAACAATTATAAGACCAGGGTTTCCCTTTCAGAAATTCTCCGTGGTAGGGCCATCGTCCCTAAATGGCATGTACTTGAACCATATAGTGAAAGGAAAATTATATACAATCAGGGACGTACCTTGGGATACGATTATGTCTGGATTTTCTTGTAGCTAATAACAGTGCCAATTTTTTACGAAGATTGATAGGGCGTCAAGTTTGCTCAACAAAACTTATAAAAATGGCAAAATATTGGTAAGTATTATTTTATTAATATCATATCTCCGACTATCGACTTATGGGATGCCAACGACAGAGCGAAATATAACGCATAAGAGCACGCGAAGACATTTTGATAACCTTTATCCCACTTAAAACTGCAAAAACTTATATTTTTGCTTGACACGCCCTTTTAGGCGGTCGATCGGTCCACGCGCTAGAGGCGAATCACCTATATTCCGCTATTTTGATTTAAAATCTAAGTACGTCAACGATCTGTGTTCTAAAGTAAGTATTGTGTTTCCAACGCGATCCATTCATAGGTTTAACATCAAGTGTACTGCGCTCCACAGCCTGTTGGTAAGCCCTGAGTTTAGTAAGTACACAGAAACAAATCAAATTAACTAACAAAATTTCACAGTTTTGAAATTACTTTATTGTTTACACGTTACGTTTGCTTTAACTAACTATTCAAATTTGACCCAGTATGTATAGTTATCGGTCTATATTTTATACATATATGAGTATTTATTTACCCTACACATACTACCTACTAATAAATAAAATAACTGCCGTTCGCTTTCAGTGAGGTTCAGTTGAAAACCAGCGTCAGGCAACTACCACTGACTACCATGTAGTTGCCTGGCATTTTTGCTGAACTGGACCTATTTGGTGACCATGAGGCCGCAGCCCAAAAAGATAACGGCGCCCTCGCCAACGCCGCCGCCGGGATTCCGATACCGATTTCCGGCCACCATAGACGCAGGCTTGCGGACGGCGAGCCATGGGTAGTTCGCTATCCGACCGTCCGGTAACTGACCGGACCAAGACGTCGACGGCGCGCACTGTTCCCGCACGCCTAAGCCTAAAGGAGTTGTGAGAGTCAGCAACAGGAGGGGCACAGCTGGGCCTACTGGGGCCAGGGTTATCCGAAAGGAAACTCGAGCCCCGGTATGAAGGTGCTAGAAGGAACAGAGTGAGTTTTTAGTCAGTAAGAGTCTGACACTATCTCCCGCTCCACTCAAGAGCGGGGGTTGTCATTCGATGATTTTTGACCACCGTAGAAAAAAAACTCAAAAAGATGGGCTGATCAGGTGCGCTCCACACTGGACACCCAATTGCACGTTGCACTTCATGCCGCTAAGAACCGTCACAGATGGCGAGATTTTCAATAAGAAGCTAATCCAGTGGGAACTTCACGACCCTCAGTAATGAGGAATACGACTCGAGGAGGAGGAGGACCTATTTGGCACAGCAGAGAGACACACATTGTGTCAGTGTTTTTTTCTTTTTTATCCATTACCATCATCATCATCATTTCAGCCGATACACGTCCACAGCTGGACACAGGCCTCCCCCAAGCGTCGCCACAACGAATGTTCCTGTGCATCTCGCATCCATCGGCTTCCCGCAACCTTCACCAGGTCATCAGTATTTTTTATTACAAGCTTTTATTTAGTTTCACCTGTCCCGATGTTTCTCTGTCATCAAATCTTGTTAATTAAATTTGACTCACGTCCCGGTTACCGATTGAGCTGAAATTTTACATGCATGTGTAAATCAGATGACAGTGCAAAATTATTATGACATGGAGCTGATCTGACGATGGAACCGAAAGGTGGCTATAGGAACTTGGTACCTAGTTAGACGACACAACCCCATCGAGTTTGGGCTCGTATGATTTGTCTTGACGAGTTTTAAATAGATAGGTATAGCAAGCTATAAAAGCTTGCTATGAAAAAATGATTTTCCTACTTAAGATTTTTAAGGTTTTTTTTATTTTAAGTTTTCTAAAATTTTATTTTTACAGTGTCTATCTATGGGTACAAAACGTGCAAAAAAATAAATAAAGATATTTTCGAAAAATGCTAAGGTGATATTAATGGATAAGCAAATTATAAATCATACAAGACAGTGAGGGCTGCTACCTCACGCAAGTCAATCCAATACTCTGCCTACCCACCCATATTTACAAAACCTTGAAGGCACACACCCACTATAATCGTATTTTGATGCATCAAAGGGAAGTAATATTAATGTTACGAGTAAGAAACTCAATTAAGCTAACATAGATAAATCTTGTAGGAGATTGATAGGAGAGCGCGAATTGATCGCCCCCTGGTGGCGGCATCGTGAACTTTAATGAGGAAGCATTTGTCATTGAGAGTGTGTTAAATTTAAACTAATGACATTAATATGAGGAGCTCGTGATTAAATAATATGAACCGGCTTCCAGGTAAAGCTCTGCTTGCTGAGGTTAGCCATTGGATGGGTTTTTTGTTAGAGGTGGGAAAATCATCCAATAACATCTTCCAGTTTTGGGCGGAACGAAGAGAAAAAATCTACTCCTATTAATTCTTTGTCTCTCATACCAGGGCCAGGTTTTCCTTTCAGATGCGAAGCCATGGCCCCAGTAGGCTTCAACCCTGCTAGGCCCCGACGGTTTGCTGACATCTCCTTAAGGTGCGCGTGAAACACTAGACGCCGTCGACGACTTTGGCTTGGTCCGGACGGTTACCGGATGGTGGGACGGTGAGCTACCCATTGCTCACCGTCTGTAAGCCCGCAACTACGGTGGCCGGAAATTGGGATCGAGATCCCGGTGGTTGGTGCGTGAGGGCTGCTCCCTAGTGCATGCATGTGCGACATCCTTCTTTACTAGCATTACTGCTTCGCCAAAGGAGGTGACCGCCTGCCATTCCTCCTTGAATGGGTGATCTTTCTTTGCATACAGAGTTTCTTCTGTATGTCAGAAAGCACGGTAAGCCGTAAGCGTCGAGTAGCCTAGGTTTCAGCATTTTAACCCTAGATAGATAACCATATTTCACTGTACACTAAAGATAACCATACGTCGACTCGACGTGCGAATGTTTGAGTGAGTATATATTGGATTATGTATATAATAGGTTTATAAATGTGATATTTGTATTACGTACAATAATTGTATTATGAGTAAATGAAAAACATTAGAGTTTATTTCTATTTTTAATAGAAAAAAAAAAATAATTAACAGAACAAGGTACTTCTTACTTTACCAATCTTAAGCCTTTCGGAAATTCTCCGTCAGTCGTATAACTTATTATGTAAACTTTTCAAAATTAATTTTTTACAATCTCTATAATATAAAAAATATGAGAAAATAACCATTTTTATTCATTTTAGCCTCAACGGCACTTAGATCAGGCGCTGGACTTGTGCTTTTCACAAATGGGATTTTTTGCAGCCGTCACACTTTGTTTTTGTCATTTTTCCAATTTTTGATGGAAAAAAGGCATAATATTTTCTTTTCTTTGCCTAAAGGAGGACCTTTACGTTGTGTGGGAGGTACAATTTGTCTTTTTGGCAATAATATAAAAAAAAATCTTTTATATTCGTCTGTTAACTAAGCATTTGCTACCTTGTCTTCATTCCTGGGGTTATCAAGGTATTACCTACTGAGTTTCTTCATAAATTTCATTATGTCCGTATAATATTAGGTCCTTACACATGAAATTAACGTTTTTTACGGGAGGAATATAAAGTTTTTTTTTTTTGTAAAATATTTTTTCAATTATTCAAAGTATGGACCGTTGTTATCTATGCACTTTTGCCATCTCTTAGGTAGTTCATTGTGATCAATGACTAACTTTACTAAAAAAAAACATGGGGGCGAGTATCAATAAACTCTTTGAAGGCAGATTGGACTGCCGCATCGGAGTTGAATTTTTGTCCTTGTAAGAAGTTGTCCAAATTCCGGAAAAAATGGTACTTTGTTGAAGCAAGATCTGGGGAGTACGGTGGATGTCGCAGACATTGCAATTGTAGACAAAATACTAAAATTCATATGTAAGGACATAATATTGGCCACTTGTTCTACCTTTAGTAGCTGTACAATGATTTACTCTAAGAATTTGTCACTGTGGCATAATAGTGCAACTCAGCATACTTGGCCAAGCAATTTCAGGAGTTTCAGGATCATTTTCAGACATATTTTCAATATCGAATGGGTATACCACTGGAGGAGCACTCACTTCAGTCTTCGGTATCACTTTGTACTTTATCTTCTAATAAATTGCCTTCAGTTTCAATGTCCGACCCCTGAATGTCTTTATCGCTCATTTCATGCAACAACAGACTGATTTCTGAACCATCTATACGATTAAGTGACATCATTATGTTATTAATAACATAAGTAAAAAACGAATAAAAAAGACGTATACTTATTCTCAAAAAAAAAGTAACATGTTTTCCCAATAGTCTAAAAACTGACACTAAAGATAACCATACGTCGCTTCGACGTACGGCAGATAAATATTGACGAAAGTATTAAACTTACCCGAGTGTTAAGGGTGTGTCCTGCAAGCTTCGATAGCCGACTGAGTTGGCAGGAAAGGGCAATTTAGTGATACAAAAAACAAACGAGTTATACCATTTTTACAAAATCGAATACGTCGTTTCGACGTAGGTTATCTTTCTAGGGTTAAAGGATGCATTTTGTAGAGTATGCGCAGGAATTATATGACTTGATTCCTGCTTCCACTACTAAAGATAATAAGTGACTTACTTATGGTAAGATAAGCCTTGAGAGATGAGGCTTATGATGAGGTGATATAAGCCTCCCTAAGTTACTCTCACCTAGTCTCCCGAAGCCTTAATCAGGTCAGCAATCCATCTTGTTCCCACAAGACATACCTGTCTTCTAATATAAATGTGTCAACTCACGGTCCACCATCACTAACCACTCACATTGTCATTGAAAAAACGAATTCCTTTCAATATTTCTTCCTGCAAAATAAAGCAGACTAAACTTCAAAGCTTTCTAAAACAGCCCCATAATGTAACAGTAAACCCAGCGTTGAGCAAAAACAATAAATTGCCAACCGGTGCGCAATCATGCAGGGGCACGCGAGAAATTACTGCCCGCCACCATTGGCGCAATCACGCGATATATTTTACGAATTTCGCAATACTTTACAGGGTTAGTCTGTTACTGAGAATAAACATTTTAGTAGGGTTGGATATTCATCGACTATCATGATTGGTTTCTGTTGTTGTTGAGAGTAGTGGTGGTCGAGTGGTAACAGCCCCGAATTACGAGTTGTAGGTCGCGGTTTCAAACCCAGCAAGGCGCATTATTTTGTGTAATTTATTTCACCACCAATGCTTTCAAAACGGTGAAGGAAAGCATTGTGGGGAAACCAGCATGTTCTAGAACCAAAAAAATTCGAATACAACACACAACATACATACAACAAAAACATACAAACAGCCGAACGTAGTACCTCCTCCTTTTTGGGAAGTCGGTAAAAAGACTAATGACAATGATGATGATTGTAATGTAGAAATAGTGGCAAAATTATTCATTTTAAAGTGTAACAATGAAGTTAGCCAGTTCTTTTTTCCATTGAAATCGTGCACCAGCTTCTAACGTCAGTCACTCACAATTCCTCGCTTATAAGCAAAGAGATTTAAAGAGATACATGTTTAATGTCTTTGCTTATAAGAGATAGAACTTACGTAGAGATAGATACGCAACATTGTACCTATATATTAAGTTCACGTATGCAACAGACAAGAAAAGAATAGGCGAGCGGGACCAAGGTGATGCTTATTTGTGAAAAAATCTCCTCCAGCTTACCTGCGACCCACAAGGCCACCTATACGGTGGATCGAAGACCTGGTAAGGGTCGCAGAAATTCAATACCCCACTACTATCACACAACGCTGACTAGTCCCAAGCTAAGCAGAGCTTATGTTATAAGTACTAGGCAGCTGATAAACATACTTATATATTTCTAAATACATACATATTAGATAATTTACACCTAGACACAGAACAAATGATAAGGCTCATCACATAATTATTTGTCCTGGGTGGGAATCGAACCCACGACCTCCGGCATAGTAGTCAGGGCCACAAACCACTAGACCAACAGGCCAGTCAAACATTAACATTACAAGTTTAGAAAGAAAGAAAGAAAGAAAAACATTTTATTTACGTGAATAAAATGTTTTTCTTTCTTTCTTTATTTCTAAACTTGTTTGATACTCATATTTATGGATCTCTAAGACCTTACTAATTTATCTAACAGTACAAGTTTAGCACACAAAGAAGCTATCGTTTCGCTTAAAAATTAACCCCAACTTAAAAGCAAAACCGTTAACTGCAAACAACTACCGGCAATTAACCCTAGAAACTCAATTACGTAACAAGTTTGAAGAAAACTGGCCCATTCTGCCATTATCAACCATAAAGTACCTGTAATAGGGCAAAATATCAAGTTTATTAGGTACGTGAAGCAAAGTTCTACCACAGATTAGTTCAACAGCCAAGATTATGCTTGAGCTAGTTTTAAAGTGGTGTGCTTGAAGTAATTTTTAGTCTAGTTTTAATAAAATTGCATAAACAGGGTTATTCATTTGTAAGTTGGCAACCACTCTGGACTATTTTACTAACATTATAAACAACAATTTTTATTCTATGACTTTTTCTGTTTCTATATTTATATTTTACTTATTCTTTGACTTTTTCTAAGACAAAAATGATCATATTTTTGTTCATCAGATTTTAATTAGAAAAAAATTTACGTTCTAAATATTAGTCCATGCGACGCAAGCTATAGTACAATAGTGGGAAGAGAGCAGGGATCGGGAAGCGGGGGTGCCTGAGGCGTTTGCGCCGTGCCATACATATTTAGGTAGGTATAGCAAAGTACAGAGTAGAAATGTATTAGATAGAACAACGAAAACTTGAAGGTTTGTTTATTGTAAATGAATCATGTTTTGTAAAAAGTAATTGAAGAAAAGTTTTTGTTTATGATGTTTGTAATACAGTCCTGCAAGGTTGTTCATCATCATCATCATCATTATCAGCCTTTTTAATGCACCCACTGTTGGAACTCAGGCCTCCTCTCTAGGAGAGGGAATGGGCCGTAAACTACCACGCAGACTGTCAAATGTCTTCGAATTTTACAAGATTGTTAATGTTTTACAAATAACCCTGTACACGAGATTGATGTGCTGGATTTGTTTTGATGGGAAGTCATCAAATGAGTTCTCTCGTTCTAGGCGAAGGGAGTGTCAGACTTTTACTGACTAAAACTCACCTGTGTAGTGAAGGACACTTACCTTTGGCGTTCCAGGGCCGTGGTAACTCTTTTAAACAATCTGCATTGACGTGCTTTCCCTCTTCCAAAGCCAAATGTGACGATGCGATAACGGTACAACTTGCTGAGACTAAGGCCCCTCTTATCTAGGAGAGGGAATGGCCCGTTATGCATACCTCTCTAGTACATGTTGAAGGATGACACATAATATCTTCGAATATTCGGTTCTAAGATATGCCGATTTCCAATTTCTTTGCGATATTTTTCTTAACCGTTTTGCAAGTAGTGGTGATAAAATAAATTAAAAGTAACGCGACTACCTCGGTTTGAACCCACGACACCATCGTTTGCTAGACAAAGCATTCAGAAAATCTCGCAGAATTCCAAACCTAATAGAAACACAAAATATTATTTACTCTACTAACTGGAGCAGTACAGCAAGAACTAAGACGTCACACCACCCAATTTCCTCACCATAAAAACAGTGCAACAGTCGCAACACCAATCTTTCGTCAAGCAAATATAGTAAGTAAAAAACTAGCCAACTAGGAACTTTATCGTTGTAGCTAGGGATGTGACTAAACTTCTCCATCACGTGGTCAATGCGGAACTTCCGCAAAATGTCGTACCACCGCATCGGCTTCCACCTCCACGGATTCGGAAATTCTGCAAGGAGTCTGTGTTTCCAGATAACTAAAACTTAGGGGTCTTTAAGTCAAGAGTGAATGGGTTATTTCTAGGTAAGCGTGCTACACCCTAATAATTTTAAGTTTCTGAGTTTTTTTTTTTTTTTGGTGTACAATAAAGAATTTATCTATCTATCTATCTTCATCGTAGACCATACCATCTCTTACCATCAGGTGAGATAGTGGTCAAACGCCAGCCTATCAACAATAAAAAAAAAAATGTGTGTTTGTAATAAAGAAAATCGACAAAGATATATCTCAAACTTTCATGTTTTTGCTGGGTCGGTAATATGTGTGCATTTTTTTTAGTGAATCCAATCCTTACTAATATTATAAAAGCGAAATTGAGTTTGTTTGTTTGTTGCGTCTTCACGCCTAAATGGTAAAACCGATTTTGATGAATTTTGGTACAGAGATAGTTGAGACCCCGGAGACGGACATAGGCTAATAAACGCGGGCGAAGTCGCGGGTAAAAGCTAGTTTATTTTATAAGTGTCTAAAAATCGACTAGACGATGATGAGATTGAGATTTATTTTAATTTAAAAAATGAATGTTATTATTCTTTGAGGATTTGTCATAACTCGGTATAAAAGAAACAGGGCATTAACCACCAACCAACGTTTTCTGCGAAGCAGTAATGCTAGCAAAGGAGGAGGCAGACCGCATCAGGCAACGGCGCCCCCGCCGCCGCCGCCGGGATTCCGATCCCGATTTCCGGCCACCATAGACGCGGGCTCGCGGACGGCGAGCCATGGGTAGCTCGTTGTCCGATCGTCCGGTAACTGTCCGGACCGAGCCAAGGCGTCGACGGCGCGCACTGTTCCCGCGCGCCTCAAGGAGTTGCCAGCAACAGGAGGGGCCCATCTGGGTCGAAGCCTACTGGGGTCGGGGTTATCCGAAAGGAAACTAGAGCCCCGGTATGAAGGCTAGAAGGAACGGCGCGGGGTTTTTAGTCAGTAAGACTCTGACACTGTCTCCCGCTCCACCCAAGAGCGGGTTTCGTCAATGATGATTTTCCCCGTCGAGAGAAAAAAAAAAACCAACGTTTATACTTTGAAAAATTACGAAGGACAACTGCTAGGTACACTTCTTTTATTAATTTATTCTTACTAAATATTTCTTAGAAAAAAAAAACTAATTTAAAAATCTAGTCCACCGGTCCTGGGTCTAACCTTTGAAGAAACTTAGGAAGATTGATGATTTCTGGATCAAGATCTTGATGCAGTTACCTAAGTAGAGCATCTTAACGTATTGATCAAGGATCGTGGCTATTAGGCCATATACTGATATTACTATTAATGCAATGCATGTCAAAAAACCTCGTATTTCTTTTATTTTTTCGCTTTAGCCTCCGTCTTCGCCAACCTTGCTGAGGCTGCCAGTCACATCCCTATTTGCAGTTCCACGAATTCAATTTGGCACAGGGAATTAGCTCACAAACTTCCGTGTATACCGTATGTTAGCCGGTTCAGATTGTAATTAGCATCGTAGATATTTTTTGGCTACTGGACTTTGTGATTATGGAACACTGATTTTGAGATCAAGAGTGGAGAAATTGCAATTTGAGTTGGCCAGGTGAGGGATTGGGTTTACCAGAAGGCTAAACGGTGAATTATCTATTGCTTATTGTCTACAAGCCTGTCCCTATGATAGACGAGGATCGCCCTACGGCGTTCAACGCCCGGGGCATCTCCTGTGGCGTCACCGTAGGAAGGTAACATGCCTAGAAAGAGGATCACCTTTTGTTGAAGACATATTAGTGAACTACAAAAAAAAAAAATGATATCAAAAGAAATCGCATGAGAAACCAACCTTTTTAACAAGTGGGCTGACTCAATGAATGTGTATTCATTGAGTCAGCCCACTTGTTGTTATTTAAATTTCGAAGAGGTTTTGAATTTAATAGGAAAACAATTTAACCCTTCAGATACCGTCAATTAGAGACACAATAGTAAGACAATAGATGCGCGGCCACCGGTGGTCGCTTGGGGATTCATGAATTAAACTATACAATGCAAGTTTCACTTGAAATATGAAGTAAATGTATAAAATATAGAATGTCCCAAGGGAACATATTCCCGGAATAAAAAGAATCCTATGTGCTATTCTAAGCCATGGTCTACCTGTGTACCAAGTCGCATCGAAATCCGTTGAGTTGTTCAAGCTTGAAGAAGTGACAGAAGTGACAAACGTACACATAGTGTGATTTTAAGGTTAAGAAAAATCCCTACCCCTCTGAAAAACTATGAAAAAGTCTTATTATCTTATTCTTGTTTTACGTCAAAAACTATCTGTTAATAAATACCTAAATATCGATACTAATCGATAATCTTTTCAAATCACTACGACAATAACACGTCAAAAATCTGCATATCAACTTTTCACCAACCAACCGACCATCCGACTCTACTATCGAACCTGCAGAAGCTAAGACAAATGTCGTCGACCTCTAGATGGGCTACAAAGGAAAAATAATAACAATAACATCAAATGCGATGAGGAGAAAAAACGGACGCGGGCACAATGTCATTACGTCGGCGGCTTAACATCGTGCGCCATAGACTAGAGAAGACCTAGACGGATATGAATTTGGAACAAGAGAAAAGTAAACGGCTTTTACAGTCTGTTCTCAGTTATTTAATATTTTGTACCAAAGTGATCTTTATTTTCTTGGTCATAAGGTAGCTGTTAGAGACAAAATAAATGCGAAGGATGTAAATGAGCTCTATGCTTTTTTTTTCTTTGAAAGTTTGTAAAATGTTTGGTGGTGAAAAGGAGATGGCAAGGCAATAGTAGGATAAGCCCATTAAAATCCTTGTTAGTGCAAGGGAATAATATTTGTTGTTAGAATTACCTATATCTTGACAAACCCCGATTTCTAAATTAATTACTTAAAATACTTTCAAACTTTACCACCGCCTGAAAACCTGTCGAAAGTAGTTAGAGTAGGGTTTGGGACGTTCTTAACTCAAAATACTCAGTTTTATAAACGGCCCTAAATCAAAAGAACTCAGAAATAAATTTACCTTTACGGTTTGTAAAAAATCTCGTAGAGGCTCGTAGCATTTAAAAATGGAACGCTACGGTCGTCTACGACATTTTCGTAGTCAAAATAAAAAAAATAATCTGTCTATGCTTAACATAGCGCTACATTGTGCGCTTGTCTATCACTATTTGAATCCAAAGTAATCAGAGTGGCGTCCATTCACTGACGGCTGCTATTGCCAATGGCACACCATGTAATCACTTCTACGTCAAATACTATCAATTTCAACGCCTGCCAGCGTAGCCCAATAATTACTCCACTGCCGATACATTGTCTGGAATTGTAGGGAGACTCCGAAATTAACACAAATATACATAACCACAAAAGAACTTACCAATTTCACTGTTTTAAAATAAATACAAAATACATTTTTGAAAACATTCAATTCAAAGAAGAACGTAATATAACATCGCGCCTTATTTCCGGTAGATATTTTCGATTTGATTGATCAATTTCGATGATCAATATCTCGGGTGCCGTGATTGGCTACCGACCGACAACCTATCGCATTATAACGATACTTTTCACTGTTTCACACTCCAATACCTTTAATTCAGTTGAGGGGCAATTGAAAAATGGTATCGGAACGGCTATGTATTGTAAATCGGAGTCAAAGCGTCGGTTATCGCGCGTTAGGTGCAGTTGGCGCGTAGCTCTGCGGTTACACTTACTCAAATAAAGTCAATCTTGGTGCTGCTAGGGTCCGTGTGAAAATTTGATAACGAAACTATAGATCGATGGGGCTGCAGAAATCAGGGGCCGGTGGCTGCGGTTTCAATCGGTGTGCTACTGTGGGATGTAATAAGCGGCAACGGATTAGCCTCCTACGCACCGCCCGACGGCGGGCCGTACGCGCGCCGTGCTAGGTGTACACCTCACACCTGGCCTGATTGTTATGGGTCTTTGTGCACCTGTAAGCAATCATATTTATAATTTTTAAGACTATAATAAGATAGACCAAGGCGTTACAGTATCATGCAATGATTCTCTAAGTCTTTAGTCTTGGTCAAATATTATAATTCGTAATTATAATCTGAAACTCCATAGAAAAGCTGGTAAGCGTCCAGCGGGACAGGCTTCGCTTAGCGCAAGAAATCTTTGGAAATTCTCTCAAGTTTAGTTCTGTAATGAGAGGAAAATGTTTTAGCATAACACATACACAATAACGTTTATTATAATTAGTAATTTTATTTGATTACCGAAATTAGAGACGCAATAGAAAGACAATGAGAGAGTGAACGCCGGCGTCCGCTCGGGGATCGAGAGATTAATTGTTGAAGTTAGTTTTTGATCGACTATGTGATAGCAATTTTTTTTTTCATGTCTCACTGTCGTCATGATAATAATCATTTCAACGGAAAGACGTTTACGTTTAGATATAGACCTCAAGTGTCGCTACAACGTACATCATCTCGTATTCATCGGATTCCAGCGATCTTTACAAGGTTTTGAGCCTTCTAACGCTACTCAAATCTCAGGAAACTTTATTTGCAACTAGCTGCCAGAGCTTTGCCCGCATAAAAGTAGTTTTCTCCATACAACGATCCCTTTTTCCACCCTTTAAGAGAAAATTTAAAAAAAAGTCCTCTCTTAGTGCTCGCCTACGTCATTAGAGAATGTCTTGTACCAAATTAGACGTTCCTAGTCCGAATAGTTTTGGCTATGCCTTGATATGTCAGCCAGTCAGTTTTTACAAGCTTTTATTTAGTTTCACCTGTCCCGATGTTTGTCTGTAATCAAATATTGTAAATTAAATTTGACCCACTTCCCGGTTACCGCTTAAGAGGGTTCTTTTCCACTCGCCTATCGTAAACATCGAAAATGATTTAAATGCTTGTTACTTCATTTAATGCAATCCAACGCGGTGTTTGACGAAAAGGCAACGCAAAAAAAAGAGATAACGCCTGAAAACTCTGTTAGTATTCGGTAATTCTGAGATTTACTCGAAAATTTCACAAAACTTGCTCCAGGAAATAGCTGCTTTTTAAACCCTTAAAAGTTTTTGGAAAAAGTTGTCGTTATTTAAAATCTTAATAAAATTTGCAGGGTCTCTAGAGGATTACTTTTTTGACTTTTTTAATTATTTGGCAAATTATGAAGTGTCAAAGTTCATACAAAATAGGACAATTTCAGAGGTTTTTACTGGATTAGTTTTACACAAATTTAGAAATTGTTTTCTTTAAAAACCTAGATAATATCCACAAGATATTCGTACTGTGTTTCCAAAATATCTAATGAAAAATGTGTAATAACGTCATAATCAGTTATGAGCGGTTGTATGAAAAACAGTGTAAATGTGAGTCATGATGCACCATCTTAAGCTGAAATTTTCCAAGCATGTGTAAATCAAATGACAATGCAAAATTATTATGACATGGACCTGATCCGATCATGGAACCGGAACTTGGTAGTTAAACGACACAACCCATCGAGTTTGGGCTCGTATGATTCGTCTTGACGAGTATCTATAATATAAAAATGAATCGCAAAATGTGTTGGTAAGCGCATAACTCAACAATGCCTGGACCGATTTCGCTAATTCTTTTTTTGTTGTGATTGTTATTGTGAGGAAAAGGTTCTTATGGAAAAATAATAAACTTAGGATAGTGTAGGGTAGAGTAGAGTAGGGTAGAGTAGGGTAGAATAGGGTAGGGTAGAGTTGGGTATAGTAGGGTGGAGTAGGGAAGAGCGGGAGCGAAGCCCCGCGGGCAAAAGCTAGTTAATTATATAATTATACCGAGTTATAAAAGCTTGCTATGAAAAATTATTTTTATCAATATAAATTATCATTTATACAAGCTTGTTTCTTTTATCTATATCTATATTAATATTATAAAGAGGTAAAATTCGTAAGTTTGTATAATAATCTCTGGAAGTATTGGTCCGATTGCTAAAATACTATCACCAATAGAAAGCTGCTTTATTCCTGAGTGACATAGGCTATATTTTATATACATACGCGGGCGAAGCTGCGGGCAAAAGCTAGTATATTATATAGATCTACCTATTTTGTACTGCAAAATTCAAAATTACCTGTACTGTACCAGTAATGAGTTCTTCTAAAGCACACTTTGAAAAGCAATTAATATGTAGTACAACACATGAGAGCAATTCCCATCTCAGCTGCAAACGTTTGTCTCAGTTATTTATGATTATTGTTCGATATAAGACGTCAAAGTTTCGCATACAGAGTACCTCATTTCATAACTGGATGGCAACTATTACCTAAGTGGGGTGTAGGTTGTGAGTGCGCGCGATTTATTGGAGTCTGAAGTAGGTTTTCTTGGATTTTGTAATTTATTCGAGGTTTGGCTTTCATTATATCAAGAGTTTATATGGATTTATGTCTCAAGAGCTTTTATTATATTATTATATTATTATTATTATAGAGCTTTTATATTATTATTTTATTTGGCTTTGCCCACGTATAAAATATACCCTATGTCACTCAGAAATAAAACAGTTTTCTATCGGGAAAAATTTTGCAATCGGACCTGTGCATGCAGAGATTACCTCCTACAAACAAAAAAAACATGAAAACAAACTTTGCCTCTTTATGATATTGTATATATATGTCATTTAAAGATTACTGATTAAGTACCATTCTACTGATGAAAGAATGTTTAAATCAATCAAAAACGTTTTTGAGTTTATTCTTTATAAACAAAATATAAATATAATTTGAAGATAGACGAAACAGAGAGTAAAGTCCCGCAAACCTCCATTGAAAAGGGAGGATCCTCCGACCAGACAGGTGTTATAGCTTGGTGGGATACTGCCCGATAGTTGATGTCAAGCTGTCGTATATATTCAGATCGCGCGGAGAACTTTGCGCGATGCAGGATTTCGTATTTTATTCGTAGTTATTATGTGGCGTCATAGATGTCGCTACAGTTCGTTTTTATAATATTATTATAGATATTTATAAGCTACTAGCTTTGCCCGCGCGGCTTCGCTCCCGCTCTTCCCTACTCCACCCTACTATACCCAACTCTACCCTACTCTACCCTACTCTACCCTACTCTACCCTACTCTACCCTACTCTACCCTACTCTACCCTACTCTACCCTACTCTACCCTACTCTACCCTACTCTACCCTACTCTACCCTACTCTACCCTACACTACCCTACTCTACCTTACTCTACCCTACTCTACCCTACTCTACCCTACTCTACCCTACTCTACCCTACTACTCTACCCTACTCTACCCTACTCTACCCTACTCTACCCTACTCTACCCTACTCTACCCTACTCTACCCTACTCTACCCTACTCTACCCTACTCTACCCTACTCTACCCTACTCTACCCTACTCTACCCTACTCTACCCTACTCTACCCTACTCTACCCTACACTATTCTAATTTTTTTTCCATAAGAACCTTCTCCTCACAATAACAATCACAACAAAAAAAAAATCAGCCAAATCGGTCCAGGCATTGTTGAGTTATGCGCTTACCAACACATTTTGCGATTCATTTTTATATTATAGATACTCGTCAAGACGAATCATACGAGCCCAAACTCGATGGGTTGTGTCGTTTTACTTTTCATGCCAAGTCGTGACAACGGAAAATGGGGGTCATTTTTATATATATAGATTGTTCAAAATATTCCAAGAGAGATCAGGCATAAGACTGAACCTAAACATTTCAATAACTTTCTTCCAAACTTTCATAGTATGTAACATGAGTTTTATTACTCTGAAATTTTCACACTTCAGCCTTTCGGCACATTCATTCATCTTTGTTTTTAAACATTGGCACCCACGAACTTTTGCACCAATCATCGGGTATATTTTATTCTCGCAATAACTTATTGAATAATAAAACTAACCACACCTTTCCATTTACCCGCAATAACTTCCACAAAAGAAAAAGAAAGAAAACACGTTACTACAACATGATCACTATACCATATTTACCGGTTTGTTTTTTGATTGCTTTTATATTCGTCAGTTTTTTCAAATAGTTTATCTTTCTCTCTTTGATTTTTTCATCATCGAATAAAACTATTGCAGCTTCATTACTTATGCATTCTTTTTTTTTACTAGCCATTACTGTCCTACTACTGGGCAAAGGCCTCCCCCAAGTCCTTCTAAACTTTCTTCTCCTGCGGCGTCTTCAGTCCCCGCGGTACGCGTTCAAATCTTCCCGCCACCTTTTTCTAGGCCGGCCACGACGGTGCTTATGCATGTTATCTGATAAATATCCCTCAACTTCTCTTGTTCTAGCAAGCTGGTTCTAATATAACAGGTGATGCAGAACTCGAAACTTTAATCGCCAACTTCATATAACTTGGGACAAAAAACGTGGAAAATTTATCGAAACGGTTATAGGTGCCTTGTTCCTTGAAAAGTTACGGAAGAAATATTCTGATTTGTTTGTTTCCGTTTGTAAACGTAAATATTTTGTTTTGGCACAAAAATGATACATTTTGCAGTACCGATGTGTTTTCAATTCTAAATTCAAATTTTTAAATCGCTTTGGGAAATTCTGAAAATGTAGCTGTACTTTCATATTTTATATTCATGAAAAAAAAATGTGGTTAAAAACTGCTAGCTATGTTATGTATGTATCGGAAATAATAAAAAGGCATATTCGAGTATTAGAGTAAATTTAATTCCTTTACGAAATTACTGTTGAGATAAAAACTTCAGAACGGTCTATTCTCGAAATTTAAATAAAGTCTTTTTTTGCGGAATTACAAATCTTCAATGCAACAACTCTTTCAGTTTATCTTACCATATTGAATAACGAAAAAGAAAAATAAAGTCTTTTTAATAAAAAGTCATTCAAAAATCCAGATGTTTAATTCAATTTAAAATATTTAATTTCACATAGGCTGATATAAGCCTATAAAACGACAAAATCTAGTGCAAAGTTTTGATTCGTATTTTCCTATGATGAAGACCGACAAGAAATTCCAATATATCCATATAGCATTATTAATAGGTATGAGAGAAATTAAAAGAGTGTCCATGGATTTTCTTGCACAGTGATCTACGCTTTGGAACGTTCAATTTAGCTTCCCTGTTTTTTCGCTGACTGACTTTTTAACAATTTAAAAGTGCCTATAATTGTTCTATTTGAAATAAACGTTTCTGATTCCATGGCAAATTACAACAATACAGTTTTCTAGCAGTATGAAAATTCCCTAATTGAATCACTTCCCCAGACGTGACCTGTTTATTTTGGTCTCAAAAATAGTTCCGAAATATTAATCATCAGCCTTACAATGTTCTCAGTGCTGGGACTCAGGTTTCCTCTCAAGGAGCGGGAATAAGCTGTAATAACGGCCCACTGCGATGAGAATATCACATGTCTTTGAATTTTTGGTTATACGTCCCAAACAACGGTGCCCATCATCATGAGTAGGTAATGTTTTCCTTCACCGTTTTAAGAGCTGATGAAATTAATTGCATATAATACGCTTGGCAAGGTATGAACCTGCGACTAACAACTCGTAAATTGGGGCTGTTACCACTCGACCACTACTGCTCTAAATATTACTCATATGAATTAAATGTTACCTCTGAGTATAACATACTAGCTTTTGCCCGCGGCTTTGTCGCCTATGTCACTCGCTAACAAAGCAGCTTTCTATCGGTGAAAAAAATTTAGTTATCGGACGAGTACTTCCAGAGATACCGTTTTAATCACTTCCAAAATCTTCAAAATCAAACATCGACAGCCTCTCATCACGTATTTCCAATTTTCAATAAAAAATATACTCCAATCTTACGATTATCGAGTTTCCAACACCTCTTGTACGAGTGTATGTCAGCACTCCACATAACCGACTCGTAAAAGTAACGATGCCGTAAATATTATGTTCTGTACTTAAAATCAACAGTAAGCAATATATTATAGCTTGGATGATCTGAAGAAAGAAGGTTATTGGAGCTGTTTCATTCTTGTTTGTAAGGTGGGATATTATTTTTTATTGATAAGTTTATTGTAGGTACAAATATGGCTGAGCTGGGACTGAGGGCTTGTCTCTGGGATAAAAATATTGGACAGTAATCTACCACAAAGACCCAGTGTGAGTTGTTGAATGTCACATGTCTTCAAATCTTTGATTCTAGGACATGGTGATTCCTCACAATTTTTTACTTTACCGTTCAATTCAATTCAATATTTTTATTGTGGATCATAGGTTTCTACATAATACAGGTCTTAAATAAATAAATAGATCAGCTGTCCCGCCCTTGGGGCATACAATAGTCAATTAGGAATATAGGTACCAACATTATTTTACAAATGATTGATTATTGATATTTCACATAAAAATAAAAAGATACAACCAAACAGAGCGAATCAAGGCAGGCATGCACATAACAATAGGCCACTGAACGCCTCATGACTGAGAGTTCTAAGAGCAGTTGTGATAAATTAAATTACACAATGTGAAGCAGATACTGGGTTTGTACCCACGATTGAAAGGAAGAAAGAAAGAAAAACATTTAATTTGCCCGAAAAGGCGCAAACTTAAGAACTAAAATATTACATAAATAGGTACATTATTAAATTTATTATTTTACACAATCTTCAAGACAAAAATAACAATAAAAATTTATGCGCCACGTCAGCATAAAATTGATTGAAAGCTCGTAAGTTACCCTTACCACCGTAACACCACTGCTAGTAGTAATTGGTTGTCATTAGATGATTTTTGCCCACAGTAAAAAAAAAAACACCACTACTGTAATGTGTTGCATGTATTAAATGTAAATAGCATTCACTAGTAAGTATTTATCTAGTTTTAAAGTTAAAGTTTAAGTATTTATCCTTCAGTCAGAATAATAGAGATTACATGTTTCTAAATAGTTAATTTACACATTCTATTGTTTTTATAGTATTTGCAACTTTCTTGGCAAACTTGGCTGAGGTAGTAAACACTACAATAAAATTCAAAGACCACACTTGCTTCAATGATTCCAATCATATTGTCCAGTTGCATAGACACTTGAAATACTTAACGACACTAATTAACCGACTTCTAAAAAAGGAGGAGGTTCTCAATTCGTGATATTTTTTTTATGTTTGTTCGCGCATAAATTCGTCGCTTGCCAACCGATTTGAAAAAATATTTTTTTGTTGGAAAGGGTATACTTCCCAAATGGTCCCATAGTCACCAAGTTGGCCTCTGATGATAAAATCTTGGCGAAATCGAGGAAACTCCTCAAATTCAATTAAATTTTTTGTGAAGTCGATTTTTTTTAAGGTTTTTTTTTTTTATCACAATATCCACAGATAATCAAATTAATCACTGAAATTCATTTAAAGAAATCCCGCAAAATGTGTTGCCAGTTTATGAATAAACAGACAAAATAACACTAAAACAACTTAGTAAAAAGCTTCGTTATTTCCACAAAAAAAAACATCGCTGGAGCAAACTAAATAAAATATCTAAAGAAGCATATTTAATGATCATAAAACTTTATAGTGAATTTCAAACGAACCGTTGTCTCGCTATTTTTATTTGAAAAAAAAAAGCTATGAGCCAAACGAAAAAGTTTTAATTTTCCGTTTTGGGTCCTTCGCCACTAATTAAAAACTATAACGCTGCGTCAAAGCGTCAACGCGGTCGCCTGTCTTTAAATCTGATATTAAAATGGTGTTTTTATAACATTGTCTAGCTTTTAATAGTCTTTGTGTAAAATTTAATGTAACTTAAGTAACTTATGAATATGCTGTTTTGATTTTTTCTTTTTTTAAATTTTTCGTTCATGAATCCTCAAGCGAACGCCGGCGTTCGCGTTTCTATTGTCTTACTATTATGTCTCTGATTGACGGTATCTGAAAAGTAATCGACTTCAAAAAGGTCCTCAATTCGTCGGAATCTTTTCTTTTTTAACCGATTTCAAAAAGGAGGAGGTTCTATGTTCGGCTGAATGTATGTTTTTCAAATATTTATATGATTATTTGAAGAAGCCTGGATAGATTTGAGATTTTTTTTTTATTTGAAAGAATACACTTTTCTGGTAGTTCCATGGTTATTTCGTGTTCAGATTAGGATCTAATGATGGGATCCCTGAGAAATCGAAGAAGTCTACAAATACACACACACACACTATGCACACTAGCTTTCGTCCGCAGCTTCACCCGCGTACATTAAATACACTTATGTATACATGCTTATGTCACTACAAAAATAAAGTAGCTATCTATTGGTGAAAAATTTTTAGCAATCGGACCAGTACTTCCAGAGATTACCTAATACAAACAAAAAAACAAACTTTCCCTCTTTAAAATATAAGTGTAGATTATACTAAACACCTAGATTTAACTAAAACTTAATACAAAGCAAAAATACCTTTATTTATTCGCAAATAAGTTTTATTTGCAAACCGTACTTTTCACTCAACATTTGATAGATCGAGGTTATTGACTTTGTTATTCTTATTTTGAACGCATAGTACAAAAAGTTTACTCTATTCTATTCTAGAAAAAAAAATAACCTGCGAAAAGAAAACCCAGTGTTAATTTGTGACTAGCTTCTGCCCGCGACTTCGTACGCGGATCCTGTTGCTTATGCCAGCAACAACAGGGTCGTCAAAATCAAAGATCTGAAACGTCTGATGTCGAATTCTAAGAGCCCGGGGACTGGAAAACAACGTGATGCGCGAGACGATTCGAGACGTTCCAGATCTCTCCCTTCCACTTACGCGCGTTGCTATGTGCACACATATTAGACATGGTGCCAATGTCTCCGTGTTCGATGTAATTAATAAATGGGTTATAAGAAAACGCGCTCCTTCACGCTACACACTCACACACACACACTTTTTGGGAATCTTTATTCCCAAAAAGTGTTCCCATAGCGTGATCTAACTCGTATTTATTTGTGATAAAAACCATAAGCTATGTTACGAGCTCTTGGTAACATACAGCTTCGAAGATTTAATCCCAGCTGTTTATTTCCCCAGACATGCAGATAGACATTGTAAGTGCATGCTATGCAGCTCACTCACGTCTCCAAGGAGTTTGGTTCACAATAACTAACGGATACAAACATTTCTGTAAAGAATCGCATTAGGATATATAATGCTGAAAGAATATTAATGTGTATAAGTCAAATATTTTGATATAATTCGAGATTTTTTATGTAAACAACGAAATATTACTGTCAAAGTGACGAGTCAAGAGTTGTTAACATTTTCCTGTATAGTGTTTTTTTTTTTTTTATGATTTAAACTAATCTCATGAAATCATTGATGGTGAAACGCACAAGTTTATTAACAGCCTATTCACTCTTGTCTTGAAGACAGCAAAATTATAATCGGATGGAAAGACCGTTACAGGCAGAGGCACATTGTTCCAATCTTTCGATGTACGCCGTTTAAAAAACAAGACGAAACGCTAAGGATATGTTCAAACCAAACTGAATGTCAGTCGCCGAAAGTGAGCGAACGTTACGCAGTTTATTGTATTTCCATACATTTCACTTTTTCGTTCTCATCTAACCGACGATACGTTATTACGCTAAACGTAGACGCTGACATTCGGCAGCCGATTAATATAGCGTGTCACTACGCTCCGCGGACGCGTATTGTATATTGTATAGAATTTATATTAAATTTATATTAAAATTATAATTTTATTTGTTTAAATTGACATATTATTGATCCAATTACAATCCGAAATTTTGAATTTTTATGATTTACTTATTTAATGTGATGTCAACTATGGAATGAATGAATGTTATTAGCATGTTTTTGTTTTTGTTTTGTGTGTATTTCTGTGTTTTTTCTTTTTATGTTAACTTATGGGTATCTTACCTGAAATAAATGTCATTATTATTATTATTATTATTATAGCGTATTGTCAGCATACTGTGAACGAAAAATACCGTTTATTTTCACGTTTACACTGGGACACACAGTGACCTGCTTACAGTCGGCGGCTGATAATCAGTTTGGTTTGAACACAGCCTAATTCCGAACCCTAGAGGTATTGACAATGTAAGGGTGGATACTCACCGTACGTCGTCCGTATGTTTTTATTTCCAAGATGCTTTTCCTCAGTAACCCATTTCGTATCATAAGACCAAGATAGTTTTGTTCTATTCTATTCTATTCAAGACTCTTAAGTTGTAGGTAGTTAGCAGAAAACACAGACTCCGACAGGAAATTTTACACCCAGCTATACGTACAAAGAATATGTTTCCAAAACGGTTTTTTGCGTAGTGTCTAATTAGTATTTCATAGATTTTTGCAAAGAAATTACGAAAAACAAAGTTGTTTATGCAGTATAAATGTCGTAAAATCAGAAAATGGATTAGAAATATCATAATCTCTAGAATTATGGGATTCAATGATGGATTGCCACGCACTTTATACTTGAGCTAGGTACATATACATCCGAATAAAAATTGAAACAGAAAGACGGGATGAAGCGTTAGGTAGACTGGTAGAGAACCCCTCAGGCATTAAGTCCGCTGTTGTAATTTTGTGTTGAATGAAGTTTAAATAAATACCTAAATAAATAAACTATACAAAATTACATGGGTTCCGTTTTACCATTCACCTACTGAATCCTAAAAAAAGCAAATAAAAACCAGTCGAAAATGAATAAAAATAACAATGATTTACAACACCAATCCTACACAAAGACGCTAAAAACCAACTTTCAATAGAATCTTAACCCACTGCCCACAATAACTTACGTTCTCTTGTGCCCAAGAAATTAACTACTAACAACTTCGGTGCAAAATGGCCGCCTAGGTCCTTTATAGTTGCCTTTCAAAAGAGTCCAGACGGTCGCCTTTCAGAACGGTTCATTTTACCTCGCGACCGTCGGCGACATGTTGAAAGACCTAAAATTACGCGGCAAGCTACCGCTTTGGTAGTTTTTTTTTTTTTAAAGATGTCGTATATTGTGTGGTGGTGGCTTAAGGTTATTGCAATGTAACGTGTTTTTGTGACGTTCGTAACTTTGTTCAGGAATGGATGAAATAGAAAATGGGTATAGGATTCAGTGTTATGAAAAACGAATTGTAGGTTTACCGATGTCTAAATTTATACAAGATTTGCTGCTCCCAGCGGTTTCGCCCGCGTGATAGCAGAAAAATGTCCCAAGAGAACATACTTCCGGGATAAAAAGTATCTTATGTCCTATTCCAGGACATGGTCTATCCGTTTACCAAGTTTTATCAAAATCGTGAAGACGTAACAAACAAACAAACTCACTTTCGCTTTTATAATATTAGTAAGGATTCATCTAGAGTACTAGGTGAATCTTGTGTTTGAAACCACTGTGGCTGTCCCGAATTAAAATCTGCTATTCTATTCCATTCTAATTTAATTGAATGACGTCATCATCTCCTTAGTCTGTTCTACCTTCCAATCTATTCAAATGCGGCTGAACAGCCGTGTTTTACATTAAGCAACTGCCTATCAGATTTCCACCACCTAGTTACTAGGCTTCCTGACGTCCATAGAGAAAGCGAGATATCCTGGCCTGTCCTATTCTACAGATATGGCCCCCCTTGCCAAGTTATGACCGTTTCGTTTCGGTTTTCGGAGGCGTGGCCGCCTCGAGTCGATCGACGAAAGAGAATCGAAACGAAACGTTTGTAACTTGGCTAGGCCCTCCTAGCCAAGTTATGAAAAAAAAACGGTCGACTTGGAGCACATTATTTTTGGACTTTTATTCTCTTTGAAATTGGACGATAAAATAGACCCTAATCTGAGATGTTTATCATGCGGAAAAGGACGTAGTTTATGCCCTCAAGACCTAACACGAGCTCTCAATGCGATCCATCTGACGACCTAAATTGAATTGTTGAAGGGATGGAGCTATACAGGGTTATTTGTAAAGCACTAGCAACCTCTCAGGACTGTGTTACTAACATCATAAACAACCACTTTTGTTCTATGACTTTAAAAAAAAAATCATATTTCAGTTCATCAGATTTTCATACAAAAATAAAAATATTTAAATTGAATATTCTAATTGTTGCGAAAACTATGCTGGCGTATCAATTTTCTAGTGTGATGAGTACGCGAAAATGGTGCGAATGGTTGCTAGGTAGGTGTAACAAGGTTTCGGAAGCCTGCTTACTATTACTACGAGAACAGTGTGCTGAAGGCTTAGGTAGGTACTGCAAACTACAGAGTTAAATAAAATGTGTTAGATAGAACAACGAAATTTTGAAGGTTTGTTTTTGGTGAATGTATTATGTTTTTAGAAACTCATAGTTGAGTTAAACTCGCCTTTGTACATGAATTATCCACTTATGAATGTATTATGATTAAGTTTATGTGTGTACAATAAAGAATTAAGAATGTTTTTTAAAAAGTCATAGAACAAAAGTTGTTGTTTATGATGTTCTTAACTAGCACCTAAGAGGTTGCTAGTGTTTTACAAATAAGCCTGTATAGGGTGTATTGCTCCATCCCTTTCTCAGTTGACTGGGGTTTTAACACATCATGGTTTCTAGTTTTGGATGGAAAATCATCTGCTGACATCTCGAAGTCAAGGTCAAAACATTTATTGGAAACTAAGTGTACAATCATCATCATCATTTCAGTCGTTAGACATCCACTGTTGGCCTCCCCCAAGTGTCACCACAATGAACAATCCTGTGCGTCCCGTATCCATTTGATTCCCGCAACCCTCACCAGGTCATCGGTCCATCTCGCAGGAGGCCTTCCAGCGCTAAAGCCGTTGAAGTGTACAATGTTGACTGAATGTTGATCATCTACTTTCTTCTGTTCTGTGTTAGCAACCAAGCATTGCAATTTTATCATCACGTAGCATGCATTATAAAAAGGGCAATGGAAAGGGCTATGCTCGGAGTTTCTTTGCGTGATCGAATCAAGAGTGAGGGATACGCAGAAGAACCAAGGTTACCGACATAGCACGAAGAATCGCCAATCATAAGTGGCAACGTGCAGGGCACGTTGCTCGCAGAACAGATGGCCGTTGGGGCTGAAAGGTTCTGGAATGGCGACCACGTACCGGAAGACGTAGCGTTGGAAGGCCTCTTACAAGGTAGGACGATGACCTGGTAAGGGTTGCGGAAATCCGATGGATGCGAGACGCACAGGACCGTTCATTATGTGGCGATACTTGGGAGAGGCCTATATCCAACAGTGGACGTCTTTCGGCTGAAATGATGATGATGATGCATTATAAATTATGTATTTTTCCCTAATATATCTTAGCCTTAGGCGGAGCGTAAGGGTGTGTCAGACTGACTGGCCAAAATAAACTCTTGTTTTTTCTTTATCTACGTTCTAAGACCCCTCCCCTTCCCCCCGAGAGGGGTTCCCATTCACACCACCCATGGCCCCAGTAGGCTTCGAACCTACTGGGCCCTGTGATGACACATCATAGACCTTAAAGGGCAATTAAAGGAAATAGGAGTATTAATAAGTAAAAGTATGACACTCTCTCTTGCTCCATTCAGAGAAGGATGAGTCTTTTGATAACTTCTCAAAAAATGTATCCAGTTTATAAAAGGTTTAATTTTAGTTTTGGCCTAGAGTATTAAACTACTGCATAAATCCGTGGTACGTATGCGATAACTCTTCATTTGTAAAAACTATATTTTTTACCTTTCTATAGTAATAAAAAGCCTATCCAACTGTTTAAATCCATACTCGATTTTTTCCCTGAGGAAGAGGTCCCCATTGAAAATAAAATGATTTATCTTATCAGCACCCTTCAGTATATTATACTATATTCTATTTTGCACGCAACGTGTCAGGGAAGGTGATGCACATAATAACGTAATATATTATTCAATTTACTTACTTGAAAACTCGCTTGTATTCCTACTGCCTTTAGGCACACAAGTTATTGTTTAACGCACTAGAGCGGAAAAGTACACGAGTTCGCCTCATCCATAATTTATTGTATATAGCACCCAGTCTGATATAATTAGCAGGCTGGCCACTAAGTGACCCCCACAAGTTGCCAATCAACCCCCTTTTATCTCTATATGACACCCTCGCCTGCAGCTCGAGCGCCACGCTCGCAATTACGAAGTTTCTTTACTTATTTCAAAATGTTATATATTATTTACCAATCGAAGCCATAATCTTCTTTCTTGTGGGCATCACTCTTGACAGAGTGGTCGTGGTCATCACTTCAGGTGTTGGTGGCAAGCTTCACAACATGCCGCCACTCCTCTCTGACGCCTTCCTCGTGCATTCGTGAAGTGATGATTCAATGAGCCATTTACTGGTCAGTCCACCTCGTAGGCGATCTTCCTCGTGGTCTGGTACCCTCAACCTTTCCCTGGACCACAAGTCGCTCAATAGCCACTTCCTCTCGGTGGCATACGTGACCAAAAAAGGTGAGAATACGAGACTGGCCTAAAGATGATAGACGCTGCTGATGCCGAGTTCTCGAAGTATAGACTCGTTGGTACGGAACTCAGTCCATGATACTCCGAGCATTCTCCTCCAGCACCACATCTTTTTTTTATCTGATATAAACTAGTGCTTGACTGCGATCCCACCTGATGGTAAGCACTGATCCTATCGTAGATGGTGAGGCGTAGTTTATTAAGAGCCTATTCACTCTAGCCTTGAAGACACCCAAATTACAATCGGACGGGAAGACCGTAGCAGGCAAATTGTTCCCGTCCTTCGATGTACGCAGTATAAATGACGAAGCGAAACGCTTAGTCCGGACGTAGAGGTTTCAACAACGTAAGGGTGGATACTCGTCGTATCTTATCATCTCTAGAGCGTCTATCTTCATTATATTCCATAATATAACGCCAGTATTTCTCGAAATGATAAGTAGAACTGTAGGTACTGTCCAAACTAATCTTGCAACTTATAATTGAATCCCTGGTACCCAGAGGAAAACCCTATTGTTCACTATCATAATAGATACAAATCCGGACTCCAAGCTAACAATTTCTAAATATCAAAGAGTAATTAGTCCAACAGTGGACGTTTTCTGGCTAAAAAGATGATTGAAATGAAAAGTATTTTGTCTGATTTGGGGATGAACCCAGAACCCGATATTTATACTACCTAACTATACTTCAATCGATCCGACAGTTTCAATGAAACAGTCAACTATTAGAAAGTTTTAAAAAAATGCATACCTGCTCCCACCTCTACGTTTTTAGGCTCGCAATAGTTTATGTTGCATCTATGCGGAAAGGTGTTTTTTTTTCCTTCCGAATGACGCAGGCCGACCTGCGTCATTCGGAAGGTGAGGACGCTGAGTTGCCGCTCCAGTCATTCCTCAAAGAAAGGACTTATAAATGTAGCGTGCTCACTTGCCCAGAGAGGAAAGAGGGCGCGGTCAGGACCTATCACAATTTATTCACTCTGGTGAACAAAACAAAGTCACAAAACGAACGAAAAATAATCTGTAAACAAATTTTTATAATGGTAACACATTCTAAATATTATCTGTACGAAGTTTTACATGTTATTCTAGTAAGATTGTTGGAAAACATCGTTTGGACTGCAAGCTTTCGCCTTCAGCTCGGGCATATATTATATCTAAATTAACTACCGCAACCTCGCACTGGGCCCACGTGTTACGACACATTCTCTCTCCTAGAGAGGAGGCCTGAGTTCCTACAGCGGGAACATTATAAGGCCGACACTGCTACTACATAAATTACCAGCGTTTAAAAAAACAACGCAACCAGTATTTCAACTAGTGTTGAATATAATACCTTCCTTATGAACAACGGAGAACATCCGTCCAAAAAAAAAAATCAACCTGTTTTTTTTAAGATAATGACATAGAGGTGACAATAAAACATTGTCACCTCTATAATGATGAGTAGATGTAATGGTAGTGCAGGAGGAGGCCGCACGCTGAAGAAACGAATGTCCTCCCGCCCCAGCCGCCGAGATTCTGACCCCGACTATTACAAGCTACGGTAGACACAGATTTGCGGACGTCGAGTAATGGTAAGCGCGCCGTCCGGCCGGTGACAATAGAACATTGTCGCCTCTATAGATATAACACCTCAGACATAACTCTATATGGCCAAACAGTTGAGTTTACTCGTATTATACTGGGTCAATGGACCCGTGATGAAAAGATTCCAAGATATGTGCTACAATTTCCTATAAGTTATTGAATGTTGCGTAATATTTAGGTTTGTAGGGCAGTGTTAGCAAAGCGATGGATACACAATGGACCATATATATTTTTCGGAGTATTTTTTTTACGTTGAGTTGCCACTTGTTTTTATTAGTGGTGGAATCTGTGGTTGTTGACTGAGGATAACGCAGCCGCCGAAGTCTGAAGGCAACCGGCAGCAGCGACCTCTCGTGCCAGGCCCTGGTTCGGACTTGGGTCTGGAGCGAGGAGAAATGGCAGGTGGTCGCCTCCTTCTGCGAAGCAGTAATGCTAGTGCAGGAGGAGGCCGCACGCTGAAGGAACTAATGTACTCCCGCCCCAGCCGCCGAGATTCTGACCCCGACTATTACAAGCCACGGTAGACACAGATTTGCGGACGTCGAGTAATGGTAAGCGCGCCGTCCGGCCGTTAATTGACCGGACCGAGTCCAGTCTTCAACAGCGCATAGTAAAAAAAAAAGGAAACCCGTAGTCATGGAACGCAAAGGGCAAATAGGGCCTAGAACGCAAAGAGTGCGTAAAATATATACTGCCTCTCACTCCACCCAGAACCGAAGAAGTTAAAAAAAGCATGCTCGAGCGTTCTGTTCCGCTGTTTTCTCTCGCTATGAGCGGAGCGGGATAATGGGGGGTTTCAGACTTTTACTGACTAAAACCGCACCTATGTTCCATTTTTGACGTGCGTTCCAGGACCTCAGGGTTCCTTTTTGGACTGCCCATCTATAGTTCCTGTGGGGTAAACAGTGAAACTCTATAATACATCTAGTATTACGACTTCAAGTACTATAGCTAGAACTACACTGCGCACACGTGTGAAAGAAAGAAAGAAAGAAAACCATTTTATTTACGTGTGCCACAAACGCCAATCTGGACGCGTCCGACTCCATACATTTTATATGAAAACTTGACTTCTAGAGCTACACTTGATCCACGCCACGCGACGTCGTTCTACGTACAAATCAGCCCCCCTAGCCAAGTTACAACCGTTTCGCTTGCGTCGAACGTTTCGAATTGACCTTGCCGCCAATTCTTTTGTTCTGACCACGTGACTGAGCGTCGTTCCCGCACAGTTGAAGCTTTCTACAAGCGTTAACTATTGCAGATTAGCTTGGCTAGGGGTTCAGGCGTGGTAAACGTGTGCATCGGTCTAATGTTGTTCTAGCTTCAATAACAAAACACGTAGCGCAGCTTCCACTACACAAATACCTATTTATCAATCAGGGCGTTTCTTTGGCGGTCGCTAGGGGAGTGTTGTTCCCATTCAGAATGAAATGATTTATGTTATCAGTACCTCCCCATATTTATACCTACCTACTACCCTGGTGACGATATTGAAAACGGTCGGGGAAATATTGTTTTTATTCTTTGAAGTTTTTTTTAGGGTTGCGTATCTAAAGGGTAAAACGGGACGCTGTCTGTCTGTCTGTCTTTTTTCTGGTGAGAAAATCATCTAATGACCTCCTTTGCTCTTGGGGCGGAGCTTATATGCTTTTAATACTCTTAAAAGTATTTTTAAAGAACGCTTGGTACACTGAGAGGAAAAGCAAATGTAAAGTGTATAAGTTGTCAAGCTTTCCTTATATGGTTTTTACAGATTGTCATGATGCGACTAATATTACAAACAAACAAACTCACTTTGAGTTTGTTTGTTTGTTACGTCTTCACGGATCAATGGCAAAACCGATTTTGATGAATTTTTGATACAGAGATAGTTGGGACCCTGGAGACGGAAATAGGCAATTTTTTTTATATTGAGAAAAGGGGGAGAAAGAGTAAAGTATATTAATAAACGCGGGCGAAGCCGCGGGTAAAATCTAGTTTTATAATAAGGTGTTCGTAATTTGGTTGTAAAATTGTACGAAAGAGTCACCACGGCTCTACATTCCAAAGAGCAACAGAAGGGACCCACCCTTCTGTTGTTAAGTCCGTAGTATAGTGTAGTATAGTGTAGTGATACTCTCTCTCACTCTTGAGTTCGTTGAGCTGAGCCGGGCTTATGCACGCGTCATGCTCGTGAACGGGCGCCGTCAGTTGAGACTGGTCATCTCTTAGCTGCCAGTTTTTTTTATTGTTTTTTCTTATTTTCATTGTGCTCACATAATAGAAGCAACAAAAAATATGTAACGACGATTTATGCAACTCATAATATAAATTAAAAGAATGTCCATGGAGTTTCTTGCACGTTCTTCTCCATAGAGAACTACGCTTTGGAACGTGCAATTTAGCTTCACTTGTTTGACTGATCGCCATTTTGACAATGCAAAAGTGCGTGTATTTGGTCTATTTCAAATAAACGGTTCTGATTCCTGACTTCCACCTAGAGCAGGAAAAATTATTATATAATTTCCAACCCATTATGGCATTATAGTCAGAATTTCCAATACTTATATTTTCATTATCTTCAGTCAGAAAACCTTCTAACATCAATTAAAACTTTTTAAACGAATAATAGTTTTTTAGGCTTTAGACTTAAAAAAACTTAACAAGACCAAGACTCCTCATTAGACAGACTAGCGTGACAAAACCTTTACAACAACTTACATTTAAAATTAAACTGTATTGTTTAGACTTTACAGTCGAGTTTTCATTGTTCTCTTTTGAAACTATTTTCTATTAAACCCTATGTGAAATTGAACTCAATGTTGAAATATTTAAGGTTAAATTTAGCTTGTGTTCTCAAAACAATTGTCGAATTGTTCCACATCAGTTTGTAGTAATTTATTGTGTTCTGTTTGTATGTTTGTTTAAACAGATCAAACGTATTTATTTACATGTCTGATTTGTTGTCACTGGTTAGTAAATCAGTTGACATTGTGTTGTTGGGGGTTGTTTTGTTAGTAAATGAATGTGACGTTACTAACAAAATAGATCTAACAGCAAATTTAACGAAAGGAATTTAGGTTACTTACAAGTCAAGAAGATTAATTAAAACATTTTAATTAAAAGAAACAAAGGTTTCTTTTTTATTTTATTTATAAAATATAGCCAATGTCACTCAGGAATAAAACAGCTTTCTCTCGATGAAAAAAAAAATTAGTTATCGGACCAGTACTTCCAGAGATAACAAAACTATTCTACAAACAAAAAAAGCCTAATAACTAACGATACCTATTTACAATATTAGTGTAGATGTAGACTATATTCTGCCTGCGGTTTCAATTGCAAGAGACTTGAAAATTGCAACACTATACCGGTATAAAAAGTATTTTAATTTTCTATAGCCTGCCTTCTTTGTATTGGTTGAATTGGCGATGGAATTATCTTAATTGGAATAATATCTGGAATTAGCCTTCATACCGGGGCACGAGCTCCCTTTCGGACAACCCTGTCCCCAGTAGGCTTCGACCCAGCTGGGCCCCTCCTGCTGCTGACAACTCCTTGAGGCGCGCGGGAACAGTGCGCGCCGTCGACGTCTTGGACTCGGTCCATTACCGGACGATCGGACAGCGAGCTACCCATGGCTCGCCGTCCGCGAGCCCGCGAACCTCAAGCAAGCTCAAGTAACTGTAAGTAAATCCTCCTTTGTATAGTTTTATTTACTAGTGCATAAAGTTTTTATAAATAAAAAGTAAGCATAGAAGTGTTATCTAGGTATAAATTTATTATCCACCATTCCAGGACCATTCGGCCCCATCGACCATCTGTTCTGCAAGCAATGTGCGCTGCCCTCTACCAATTAAGTTTTGCGATTCTTCAGCTTCTGTACCTACACCCAGATACATATTTTTTTAAATTATTATTATTGATAGGCTCGCGTTCGACCACCATCTCACCTGATGGTAAGATAGTGGTGCGGCCGACGATGGAGCACGCTTGCCTAGAAGTAACCTATTCACTCTCGACTTAAAGACCTTTAGGTTGTAGCTATCCGGAAACACAGAACTCAAAAAGGAATTCCACTCCTAAGCTGTACGCATAATGATTATGTTCCCAAAACGCTTTGTACGTGAAATAATAATAATAATATTCCACAACTATCACACAACGCCGTCTAGTCTGAAGCTAAGCAGAGCTTGTGTTACGAGTACAAGACAACTGATAAACATACATATATATTTCTAAAACATACATATTATAGATAAATTACACCCAGACACATAACAAATGATCATGCTCATCACATAAACATTTGTCTTGGGTGGGAATCGACCCTACGACATCCAGTATAGCAGTCAGGGCCATTAACCACTAGACCAACAGGCCAATCAAATGTCCACTATGTACCGATTACATATTTATAGCGTATACTTGTACTTGTGTAATTATTTGCCATACAACCAACACTAATAACTGATTACCTAAATATAAACCAATTTTCAACCGTCACTCGAATTAAGGTTCAGTTGAAAACCAGCGTCAGGCAAAAAAAAAAGGCACACATTTTTAGTTGTCTCTTTCTTGTATAAAATATGTCTACATGTTGTTACTACATTGTGTGTATCTACGAGTGTGTATGCCAAATAAAATAGTTTTCTTTCTTTCTTTCTTTCTTTATGTTGCATATTACAAAAAACAACAATCAGACTTTCCTACAAGTAGTTAAATATAGGCAGTTACGTAACAGGCAAATCTTAGTTAAATTCTTCCATCTGCCCAACTTGTTTGTGTTCTAAGTGATATTAATTAACGCGACCTATTTTCTCGGCAAATAATCAAGTAGTCTTACATACATATGGGCTATTGGGGACTGGGGGGATACTACGAGTGTGAGAAGGTCACTTCCTTGTCGCCCTAAAATCTTAAGGACACCTTTTGGATGTTTTTTTTTTATTGTTATTGATAGGCTCGCGTTTGACCACTATCTCACCTGGTGGTAAGCGATGATGTGGTCGACGATGGAACACGCCTGCCTAGAAGTATTCACTCTTGACTTAAAGACACCCAAGTTCTAGCTATCAGGAAACACAGACTCCGGCAGGGAATTCCACTCCTTGGCTGTACGCACAATAAATGTCTTCCCAAAACGCTTTCATGGTCGAACGTTTAAAGAAAATGTCTTGTCCTATAGAGTACTTTCCGTTGACCTAAAATCCTGAAAGGCATGAAGCAAGGTATCTTTAAATTATTATCACTTCCTCACAAAATGGTGAGCAATAATTTGATCGATGTTGAATCGCTTGTCTAGACGTAACTTACCTCTAACACAATCTAACTATTTATACACCTTTTGAGAGAGAATATTGCAAATCTAGGCAGTTGCATTACTGACTATGGTGACATCCACCAATCCGGTACAGCCCATTCTTTCTCATAAAGAGGAGGGCTAAGTTCCAGTAGTGGAAACATTAAAAAAAAACTATTTATGCTATGATAAACCCAAGTAGCACACCAAGCTGTATATCAACTGCATAAAGCAAGCAACTGCAACTGTACTGAAAATTGTATTTACTCTATATTTATGTTAGTCTGTAAGGTATGGGCCAAGATGCCTGATAATAAATGATTTAAAGCTACAGCTGTACACTAAGCAGTAGAAAGCCTGTATAAGCGCTTATACAGCTGAAATAACTGCAAAAAGGGCCCCAAATTATACAGCATTATGTTAGTGGCGAATAGATGCTAGAAAGTTTAAGTCAACACATTGTACACTTATTTTGAATAATGTTTGTCCTGTATTTTTCTTTTTTTATGTGGTGTACAATAAAGAATATAATAAATAAATAAATAAATAAATAAAAATACAATAAATTTTTCAAAAAAAAAGAGAAGGTACTCAATTTGACATTTATTTTTTTCTTGTTCAGCGTTTTCTTCGCAAAATTTTAACAATTTCAGCGTCAAAACTAAATCACGTCACATTCGCCAACATTTTCGCGAACCAATAGTACCACCACCAAAACAAATATTCGCCAGAAGAAGTTGGGGAATCAATTTGAAAGTTGAGCCGGCGCGCACTTGGCGTAATTTAGTCGAACGCACACTTTCTTTATTTACGCCAAACGCCGGCTAACGTGACGCAGGCTTTGTTTCATAAACGTGGCTTATTAATTAATTTATAGAAACATAATGAACTTAGTTTGTGGCGGCTAATATGCAACAGTTAAAGAAATTTAACCCTTCAGATACCGTCAATTAGAGACACAATAGTAAGACAATAGATGCGCGGCCACCGGTGGTCGCTTGGGGATTCATGAATTAAGACTATTAAATATAATATATTAAATTGGCTTTAAAGAGCATTGTCACTGGTTGTTGCTTTTTTAGGGTTCGCAAACGGTACTATAAAAAAAAGTCCGTCCGTCTGTCAAAACCCTATGTCTCGAGAACGCGTGGAGGTATCGAGTTTGAATTTGAGTGAGAATCATCTACGTCAGTTTCTTCCTTAAGGTGGTGCATCATGATTCACATTTTCACTGTTTTTCATACAACCGCTCATAACTGATTATGACGTTATTACAAATTTTTCATTAGACATTTTGAAAACAGTATCTTGTGGATATTATCAAGGCTTCTATAGAAATCAATTTCTAAATTTGTGTGAAACTAATCCAATAAAAACCTCTGAAAATCTCCTATTTTGTATGAACGTTGACACTTCATAATTTGCCTAAAAATTAAAAAAATCAAAAAAGTAAAACTATAGAAGCCTTGCAAATTTTATTAAAATTCTAAATTACTACTTTTTTCAAAAGCTTTTAAGAGTTTACAAAAAAAAAGCTATTTTCTGGAGCAAGTTTTGTGAAATATTCGAGTAAATCTCGGAATTACCGAATACTAACAGAGTTTTCAGGGGTTATCTCTCTTTTTTTGCGTTGTCTTTTCGTCAAGCATCACGATGGTTTGCGTTAGATGAAGTAACAAGCTTTTATACCATTTTCGATGTTGAAAATAGGCGAGTGGAAAAGGACCCTCTTAACCCTTCAGATACCGTCAATTAGAGACACAATAGTAAGACAATAGATGCGCGGCCACCGGTGGTCGCTTGGGGATTCATGAATTAAAGACACACCTCCAAACCTTAAAAGGAAAAAACGGAACCCTTATAGGACCACTTTGTTGTCCGTCCGTCTGTCAAAACCCTATATCACGAGAACGCGTGGAGGTATCGAGTTTGAATTTGAGTGAGAATTAAGACCATATATTCAAGTCTGCGGTTCTTTTGCCCTCGGTGTCACAGCTAGTAATCAATAACATCCAATTTGTGAATAATTAAAACAGACATAGAACTAAACAAACTGAATGTTTTTCGGTGGAAAATCATCAAATGACCTTTTGCTTCGGGTCTACACAGTCATTTCATGATGAGCAGTGAGAGGGCGCGTTTTGGGAACACATTTATTGTGCGTACATCCAAGGAGTGGCATTCCCTGCCGGAGTCTGTGTTTCCTGATAGCTACAACTTGGGGGTCTTTAAGTCAAGAGTGAATAGGTTACTTCTAGGCAAGCGTGCTCCATCGTCGACCACGTAACGCTTACCATCAGGTGAAATGGTGGTCAAACGCGAGCCTATCAATAATAATAAAAAATACCTCCCACTCTAGGTTTAAGAGAAAGGGCGTGACTAAAACCTATTCGTATTTCTTCAGTTTACTATTCATATATTTCTCATATATGTCTTTCTCTTTTTCATATATTTCTTCTACCTTTTGCGTTCCAGAACCACGCTGGCTTTCGACTTTTTACAATCTCACTGCGCCATTATGAACACCATTTTCACTTCATTATTAAATTTTCACAATCCAATTTCTACCTTCCACCAACACAGGCTTTTGGTTGCGATTTTTCGAAAAAATTCTCTGTCCACGGAAAAACCTGAACTATTTACGAAGCTATGTACTGTAGGCTGGGCCACGAAGTGTGGAGTACACTGCCCTATAACTCTGACACAGCGGTGTAATGGCTGGAAGTAACTGGCGATTTATTGGCAGATTTCATTCGGAATGGGCTGATGAAGATGTGCCAGAAATGTGATTGTGCAGTTTTGCAGTGACTGTTTTGGAATAGGCATTTTAAGACTAGACTAGCTGACCCGGCGAACTTTGTACGGCCTAACAGTCAAATAATGTAGTAGATCTTTCGATATAATTAGTCAACCGATTGAAACAAAACCTAAGGAATATATGACTGACCTGTTGGGCTAGTGGTTCTGGCTGCTAAGCCGGAGGTCGTGGGTTTGATTCCCACCCAGGACAAATGTTTATGTGATGAGCATGATCATTTGTTCTGTGTTTGGGTGTAATTTATCTATAAGATGTATGTATTTAGAAATATATAAGTATGTTTATCAGTTGTCTAGTACCCATAACACAAGCTCTGCTTAGCTTGGGATTAGACGGCGCTGTGTGATAGTTGTGGAATATTATTATTATTATATCAAGTTACACAAAATTTCAATGTATACATGTTTTCTACATCGATTTCGTACATTTTACATAATGCGCGCACATATAAAAACTTTAATTTTATCACTGACTTATGTCCAATTATAATATTAATTCATGAACCCCCAAGCGACCACCGGTGGCTGCGCATCTATTGTCTTACTATTGTGTTTCTAATTGACGGTATCTGAAGGGTTAATAGATCAGAGACTACAGAGGCTAATCGCGAGTTTTATAATGCACGTAAAGTATGATAAACTGCAGTAAAGAAAAACATTTAGAAAGAAAAGAAAAATTACTTTTATCGGTTAAAAACCGGACTAGTAATATACTATATGATTCTGACTATTTTTCGATTTATTTCACATACGACGTTTTACCGCTACAGAGTTATATTTTACGATCAAATTCGTAGATTTTTAGTAAAGGACTAAAACGCTTGCTTCTTAATTACATTGTGTCTTTGTGCATCTTTCCACGGATAGGACAGCGAGGTATGGGTAGCTCACCGTCCGACCGTTCGGTAACCGTCCGGACCGAGCCCAAGTCGTCGACGGCGCGTAGTTCCACGAGCGCCTACAACAGTTGAAAGCAACAGTCACAAAGGGCAATGGGTGATGCAAGAGAGACTTCCGGGGCCCTGGAAAAATGGCAAAGAAGAAACAGGAGTGGGTTTTTAAACAATAAAAGTCTGACACTATCTCTCGCTCCGCCTGATCCATTGGATAATTTTTCCACCAAAAAAAATCACTGATGTTGGTTGCAGGCATTTTATTTACGCATAAATGATTATTTTCATAAGTTAATTAGATTGGTCTTGTTAATTTAAATGACAAGATTTATGGATCAAAACTGTCTACTACTACAAGACTAAAACTAAAGAGATTGATAACTTGTTAGTAGTTTATCATATAAGACTAACTACCAACTAAAACTAGATAAATTTATAAACTTATAAGTAGTTAATCATCATCAAATTTTTGAAATCAAAACGTTAAAAGAAGACAGCATCAAGACACTAGAATGTTCTGGAATCAAAATTCAGAGGGATTCCACTTGTACTAATTCACCCCGGACTCGCATAGTCATTTAAAGTATAGGTGAGTAAGACTGGCCTGTTGGTCTAATGGTTAGTGGCGTCGTGGGTTCGATTCCCACCCAGGACAAATGTCTATGTGATGAGAATGATCATTTGTTCTGTGTCTGGGTAGTAATTTATCTATAATATGTATTTATTTAGAAATTTATAAGTATATTTATCAGTTGTCTAGTACCCATAACACAAGCTCTGCTTAGCTTGGGACTAGACCGCGTTGTGTGATAGTTGTGGAATATTATTATTATTTTATAGATACTATCTGACACAAAAATATATAGCCTATATTTCAGAAATAGAAACATCATAGAAACATAAAGCTCAGATTCTGACTTACGTACCTACAGTGCAAGCTAACAAAAGAATAAAAAATCTAGAACGTATATATCATTGTATTTCCAAACATCCAATTCGACAGCAGCACAAAATAAAAAAAAGCAAGAACCACCACATATGGAACCACAACTTCCATGCTCAACAATAATAAAAGTTTACGAACCAAAACGGGAAAACACAAGCACTTCTATAATTCTAATTCTTTAACTACACGCCACAAGCTGGCGTAGTGCCAGTGGCTTAAAATCCGCCAGTATCTCACGTGGGGCCATTTGTCCCGCGATAATATAGGCACAAATTAACCAAATTACTGGAACTTATTGTCGCCGGTGTGTGAAAATATATAGGTGTTAGGCTGTAGTAACTTAAAGAATAAGAGAAAAATACACGAACTTAAATCTAAGTAACAGTACTTTTTTGGTAGAAAATAAAGAAAGAAAGAAAGAAAGAAAACATGTTTATTCCGCCTAAATAGACGCACAAATCATTACAGAAAAAAAAATGCCTGCCAGGCCATGTATACAGGGCTTAAATGTATTGAGTAACAATTTACTCTGTGATTGCACCTACACCATAGACAAAAGAGTTGTGCAGGTTATCTATTGCGACTACTCTTTGTTGTCTTTGGCATTTTGACGCTAGCTTCAACAGAGACAAACATAACAAAATAAACAGTGATAAACCAAAAATAAACGAAAAAACACAATTTTACCATTAAAATCTAAGAATCCAAGTTGTGCGTCGAATCTTAGCAAGAATAGGTCATTGCTCAGCATATACCGTGACGCTAGGCAAGTCTAGACATCTACGGCGCTGGTTTTCAAAATCATCTAGTAATTTATTATATTCTTTATTGTACACCACATAAACAAAAAATACTGGACAAACAATATTAAAAATAAGTGTACGACGGGTGGTCTTATTGCACAGGGCAATTTCAATTGCCAGTCCAAAAAATTCAATTTCATTTCTCTCGGCCTTAACGTGTCAGACTTTTACTAACTAAAACTCCTTTTCCTTCTTTACCTTCGGTCCAGGGCCCAGAGGTTCTCTTTCGCATCACCCATGGCCCCAGTAGGCTTCGACCCTGCTAAGCCACTACAGTTTGCTGCTAACTCAATACTATGAGTACTATAGTGGTTTTTTCACTGATATCGGTATACTCGTAGTAGAGCCTCTTACTTTTGGGGCTCTTTATAGAGTTTAATTCATGAATCCCCAAGCGACCACCGGTGGCCGCGCATCTATTGTCTTACTATTGTGTCTAATTTACGGTATCTGAAGGGTTAATTCATGAATCCCCAAGCGACCACCGGTGGCCGCGCATCTATTGTCTTACTATTGTGTCTCTAATTTACGGTATCTGAAGGGTTAATTTATGAATCCCCAAGCGACCACCGGTGGCCGCGCATCTATTGTCTTACTATTGTGTCTCTAATTGACGGTATCTGAAGGGTTAAACACTATCTGTAGGCGATACAAATATTTATTTCGAACAGGAATTGAACACGCGACGTACGAATCACTGGCTCTTTTAAATTAGTTACTTTTGTCATTTTTAACGTTTTATAATTAGAAGTCGGTTTCATATTTATGTAACAATTTTTCAGTCCAAACAACACACATTTTCTCTTAAATTCAGGATAAACTTTTTAGCAAATTACTGTGTGTATGTACATGTTTCCCAAAATAAACATGATAAAAAATCTTGACCCCGAGGGTAGGTTGACATTTTTTTTACTTAAAATCCCGTTGGGTCAAGATTCTCAACAATAGCTGCCGAAGATACGAGTATAATGGCGTGTACTAATTTGTTTTTGTCGATAAAATACTCTTTACACATACAACCTTTTTCGAGGAAGCTTTATTTTCTTTTAAAAACATGATAATGGTACTTTTTAGGATTAAGTACCCAAAGGGTAAAATCAGGGGGCCCTGTTTGTCGGTCTGTCACCAGGCTGTACCTATCTCATGAACTGTGATAGCTGCATTTTTACAGATGATGTATTTTCGTTACCGCTTTATCAACTAATACTAGAAACAGAATAAAATTAATATTTAAGTGTAGCTCCCATACAATAAACGTGATTTTTTTGCCCTTTTTTGCTCTTATATTTACTAAATATCTACATATTTAGTAAATATAAGAGCAAAAAAGGGCTCGTATATTACTAAAATAAATTATTAAAATAAAATAAAAAATTTAGGAAGTTTTTATCTATACAATAGTGTCTAATGTTGAGTGGAATATTGGCAACGCTTGAATATTGTCAGCTTCTGCGGCTACAAGCCGCAGAAGCTTGAAGCGGCTTCAAGCGTTTTATTGTGGTGGCACCGCCGCACATGAGCCATAAAAAAGCCGCGTCAAAAAAGAAGCTTGAAGTGGTTTTTTTGTGAAATTTTGAGTGTCGAGATGTTTCAGTAATTTACATCACAATATTTATTTTACACACACTAGTAATCAGTTTATGAATAATAAAAATAGCCACTGAATTTCAATGAAAAACATCCTACCAAATACGTACTTTCCAATTTATTATGGTACTAGATTATTTATTTAATATGTTTGGAAAAACAAAATATATATTAAGCGTAAACAGTGTTGTATTTAACTTTACAAATTGGTATACTACCCACAACATTTTCCACAGAATAGGTACCTACGTCCATTATTATTTATAACAAAAACCAACTGTAGGCAAACAAAGAAGCAAGGTTTAATCAATATGGTTTGATACTTACAAACATAAAATAAAGTCCTATTACAATAACTATATTTACCTACACTAAAACAAATAAATAAAATTCCATCATGCGGATTTTATGACGCATGCGGGATTGCCCCGCCCCGCAGGCTTAATAAATACTGCGGGGGGTACGCATACGGAGCGAATCCGCATGCGTGATGAAATCCACACGATATTAAAAATGCCCTAACTAATTTAAAACTAACTAAAAACAATTTAAAATATGGTGTCAAAAAACCCATAGGCATCGCTATCGGATGGTAATATGTCCTAGAATTTTGGTAGTATTTCCACGCTATATGGCAATGCTTATTCTCTTAAATATAGGTAAAAGCCAGCTCATGGGTCTGTGGTCTTGGGTATTAGTGTAGTTTTACAATAAATGCAACATTTTCAGTGATCATACACACAACACGCTACGGGGAAACATTAATTGTGTGGAGGACGTCTCTACCGTGTGCTCAACCATGTTCTCAGGGCGGTCCACACAGGGGTGGCATCTGGGTGTTACTACAGGGTCCCTTTAGGACTACTCCCAAAGCTAGCTACGCCACTGTCCGCGGCCCTGCCAGAGATCCGCCCAACCAGTCTCCAACAATCCTAAGACATACTTCAGCAATAATTAGACAAGAGGTGCCTAATGCTACGATAATTTAGGTACTTTACAGCAGGGATGTTGCGAACATTCGCATCCGCATCCGCAAATGCGGATCATTCGCATTAATCAGTGCGGATGTTCCTGCGGATCCGAATATCATGCAAATAGCGACAAGAAATAATAGGGCGGGGCCCGGCGATTGGCGCGTGCCGGTCGCACGTGGCAATATCCAATGGGAGCAAAGAAATTGGTGACAAGATTCGACACGTTTGTTGTGGTGCATCATTTGTTTCTTGTAAATAAATCATTACGTGTTTGTTTACGCTGTGAAATACTTATCGTATAAATAGATATTTTAAAAGTTGTTGTAATACAGTGATCATTGTGTGTATAAAGAGTTTACAAAATAAGTGTTTATGGGTAAACTTTAAATTAGTCAGACTAATATAAGATCGCAAGGTAAATTCAAACAGACTATATTTACATAATATCTTAAACTAAACATCCGCATCTGCATCCGCATCCGCGGATGTGAGCCTTCAAAACTCCGCATCCGCATTCGCATCCGCGGATGTGAAAAAATCAGCATCCGCAACATCCCTGCTTTACAGTACGAAAAGCTTACGCTTAAAATAATTCCTAGCAGACATAAAGTGTACCGCAGTGAAAATTGTAAGTAACATGAACCTAGACAGCTTTTTAGGTCAACCTCAGAATAGTTTAGCTTAGGTTGACCTAGAAAGTTTAATTAAAATAAAATATCCGAACTTATTTGTTTCAATGCTATTTGAATGAACGTGAGTTCTTTTTGTGAGTTGTTTTTACTGTAACGTAGTCTAAACATTAGCCGCGTTTAGCTCTCTGATTGGCTGAAAACTTGGAGCTAACCAATCGGAACACTGAAGGTCGTAAATGTGAAAGAAAAAGAAAAAAAAACGCACTAGGCAGGCACGCAGGATATCATACTATATATACTGGGTGTAATTTATCTATAATATGTACGTATTTAGAAATATATAAATATATTTATCAGTTGTCTAGAACTCATAACACAAGCTCTGTTTAGCTTGGGACTAGTGTGTGATGGTTGTGGAATATTATTATATAAAATACAATATACCTCAGGTGCCAAAAAAATTATATTAAATACCTAAAAGGGATTTTAATCTCGCAATCTTTTTCTGAAGATAAGAGATCGTAAACTTTCAGAGGAGCATAACTTTTTTACGATTACTACCTACTTATCTCTTTTAAAATCTAGGATCAGCCATTTAACTGCGAAAAACGTAAAAAAGGGCTTTGAACCGAATTGGCATAGTCACTCATCGCTATTTTGGGTTTACTTTCACAATTGCGATTTGCAATGGTAATTACTAAAAGATACGTAACAGTTTACTTAAAAACTAAAATGTTCTGAGATACGGTTCAGGTTTATCAAGACTACAAATATCTCGCAATTATATTTACAACTATGTATAGGTACAATAAACTTAAAACAAAATATTCTGATATATGTTCCAGCATATGAGAGAGATCTCTTTGACAGAAATTTACTTTGAAATATCTCGACAGCTAAAATGCTTGTATCTATTATTTTTACTCCCTTGTTCATATAGCAGTGCTATTGTGCGTCGCAACTGTACGGAAAAAGTAGGCTTGCGAACGGCATGCAACGGATAGCTCACCGTTCGGCTAGCCTACGTCTTCGACTGTATGTAGTGTTCCACGCGCGTCTCAAGGACAGGTCAGCAAATCCGTAGAGGCCTTTTAGGGTCGAAGCCATGGGAAGAGTAGTTTTAGACAGTAAAAGTCTGACACAGAAGTTATTGGATGATATTCCACCATAAAAAAAAAAAACTATACGGTAAAAACAAAATGGCGATGCAGTGAACAAGACAGTTTCCAGGGATCCTTAAAATGACATGTCAGATGTCCGAGTGAGATTTAGGGATGGAATAATACATCCTATACAGGCTTATTTGTATAACACTAGCAACCTCTTAGGTGCTAGTCAAGAACATCATAAACAACAACTTTTGTTCGATGACTTGAAAAACAAACCTTCAAAATCTCATTGTTCTATCTAACACATTTCAACTCTGTATTTTGCTGTACCTACCTACCTACGCCTCCTGCACACTGTTCTCGTAGTAATAGTAAGCAGGCTTCCGAAACATTGTTATCACACCTACCTAGCAAGCATTCGTACCATTTTCGTGTACTCATCACACTAGAAAATTGATACGCCAGCATAGACTTCGTACCATTTAGAAAGTTCAATTGAAATATTTTTGTTTTTGTATGAAAATCTGATGAACTAAAATACGATATTTTTTTTAAAGTCATAGAACAAAAGTTGTTGTTTATGATGTTAGTAACACAGTCCTGAGAGGTTGCTAGTGTTTTACAAATAACGCTGTGTAACTCCATCCCTTTAACATTTCAGTTTAGGTCGCCAAATGAATCGTGTTAAGAGCTCGCGGTAGACTAGGCTCTGGTCTCCATATAAAAAAAGTTCCAATCCCTTTATCCACACTTTTTTTTTCAGTTCAAAACAATGTAAGAGGCTTAATAATAGAATTTAAAGAATTCAATTTGTTCTCTGATTGTAAATGGCGATCGCGTGTTGCCAGCACTGCTATAAGGCAATGAAAAGAAAATGATCGCGTGCTTCTAAGATGTAATTATATTATCAATTTAAAGAAACAAGTGTGTTAGAGGAACGAGGCGATTTTTAAAGGTTTTGTTAGAGTAAATAAATTGTTGGATTCAATTAGGGATTGCTATCGCATTTTGTTTCGAAGTTTTTTGTTGGTATGTTGGAGTAGTGACTGATGCTGCTTGATAGCAGAAACATTTCGGTGCGTAAAAACTATGTAACATATTATATAACTTGTGTTATATAACACGTCCGCATTATATAACAGTGTTATTCAAAATTGCAACATAAAACAATATTGTACACATAAGAATAACAATGCATTATAACAATGTTATATAACCAATTTCGTTTGTCGTTCTTCAGTGCTATCCGTATATAACATTGTTGTACATATCAATAACATCTTTTATAACATTCAGTGTTCATATTATCTGAAACATGTTATATAGTAGATAATGTTGTACAACATGTTATGTTATAAAGTCTGTACGCACCGTTTATGCTTTCAGTTTATACAAAAACATGTTTCTGGTTTTACTTGTTTGTTTGTTTAAACATCGGTCTCCGAAATTAAAGTTAGTTTTTGATTGCACATTTTGGTCACTGAATTCGACGCTGGTCTTTGTTGCCGCGCCAATCTCTACGTCTCTTCCACCCCCGCCTCACAGCCCACTAACTTCGAGACCGAGGTCGAAGAGGACTCACCGCCGATTCCATGACCAGGTAGTGGCCATATTGTTGGTTTCAATGCCCTTCGACTTTTCCTCGTAAGTCCAGGCATCTTCCAAAGATTTCTCCTAAAAACAAAAAGTACCTACATGTACTATCAAAGGCACTTCCGCCTGACCACCGCTAAGTTCATTTTTGCTTGCACTCCAAACGAAAACTTAAAGAGGTTTGATTTAGCGCCGCGGCGCAGGATTCAAGCGACATTTTTTTTTTTGTGGTCAGGCAGAAATGACCGCAGTGGTACCTATGGTCATCTTATTAAACATTGACCGTAAATAACAACTTACGTACGAAATCCCAAGATTCCTAACACCCTATTTTAGTTCATTTGAAGGCATTCATTGGAATTGCCTTCGATAAATAAACCACTAAAACGAATAAAGAGAGAAACTTCTATTAGAAACTTTTACTTCGTTTTTTCTCGATCTAAATAGCTGAAAGCGTTTTCGTAAATATTTATCTCGAATAGAAAATTAGTTCGCTTTGCATGGGTACGTGTTGATATGCAGATACATAGCATTTACCTCATTTTTACTTAAGAGGACTACAGCCTCCCTAGCCAAGTTTCGACCGTTTCGTTTCAATTCACTTGCGTCGAACTCCTTGAGTTGGCCACCCTACCGATTCCTTTGTTCTGACCACGTGACTGAGCGTTGAGATGACGTCAGAACAAAGGAATCAGAGGCGTGAGGTTTGACGCAAGAGAAACGAAACGCAACGGTCGTAACTTGGCTAGGCCTACAGGATTTAAAGCACGGTCTCTTCCGGACTGCTACGAAAGAAAAAGATGCGCAAATACAAAATTAAAGAATGTTTGCGATTTTACTAAAAATCTACAGATTTTATTATAAGATTAAAACACTATATAGGTAATTAATAATAATGTTGCTTGTAGTTCTCTGACAAACGCGCATAGAACACAATGCACCGTTGACCTAGGCTTAGTCCTTACCCGACGGCGAACTACTCTTTGCTCGCCGTCCGCAAACATTAATTTGACACACAGGTACACACAATGAAATAAGAATTATAGTAACTACGTAAACTTAAATACATCATCATGGTGTGTCTCACGGCGGCGCCTAGCAGCCAGCAGCAGACAGCTGCAGCAGCGGGTCCAGTTCAGCATAGTTGCTAGGCCATCACTACATAGCAGTTGCCTGACGCTGGTTTTCAACTGAACCTTACCATGAGTCTACAAATGTTAATCAGTTTGTTATTTGTGAGGTAAATAAATATATTTTGCGAATCATTTAAGCCTTGAAATACCGTCATCCAATCCTTACCCTCAGAATATCTTATCCAAAATCTATCTGAAGATCTAAACAATATCATCATCATCATCATCAGCCTTTTTAATGTTCTCACTGCTAGGACTCAGGTCTCCTCTCTAGGAGAGGGAATGGACCGTAATCCACCACGCGGGCCCAGTGCGAGTTGGTGAATGTCTGGTTTCCTCACGATATTTTCTTTCACCGTTTTGAGAGCAGTTTTGGTGAAATAAACAATTTGTCTCCCTTATTATGCGACCTTAGAAACCTAAAATATTTATTCTATATATTTACCTGAATTCAGGTTGGTACCTAATTTTCGTAGTGCAGGGCAAAGTTGAGGGCACCAGGCCACGTGGTAGATCACCAATGAGATGGACAGACCAGATCAAGGCCGCAACTAAGTGCTCGGTTTATGAATGTACCCAGAAAGCTGCAGTCCGCGATGAATGGCGCCGCATTACAAAGATGATCACTCATCGTGATTCACAGTGATGACCACGACCACTCTGGCAAGAGTGTACCGACTCAGAAGAAGAAGAACCTAATTTTCGCCCCAGGTCGTGGCAGGTTGACCCTCCTTTGACCTAAGGAATAGACATGATATGTTTGAACAATATGTAGAATATAGGGATAATGTCTCTTCGGGGATTCGGTCAAGGTATAAAAGAAGGCGTTTTGGTTTAAAAAACATTTTTCTTTGTCAAAACCCAATCAGACGCTGGACTATACAAGGTGTAACGTTAAATGCGCAAAACCTGAAAATACTCGTAGTTTGATTAGAATAACGAGCAGATTCAATTAAACCACTTTTTAATATAGGTAGGTTACATTTTTCATGTTCATCAGGTCAAGCCATCACGTGTGCAAACCCGCTGAAATAGGTAAACAAACACATTAATAATTGAAGTCAATCAAATTTTCATAAGGGATAATAAAAGTACTTATTTCAATGCAGATATGAATTTTAAACAAACTAAAAATGCACATAAAACCTTCAATTATTTTTTAATGTTTTTTTTTTGTCACATAAATAGGTCAATGGAATTCAAAATCATTTGGGGTGTCTGAGGTTTTGCGCATTTAACGTTACACGTTGTATATATTTATACAAGACTAGCTTTTCTCGCGGCTTTATCCGCGTACAAAAGAAATAGCCTTTGTCACTCAGAAATAAAGCATCTATCTAGATCTATCGGTGAAAGAAATAAAGTTTTAACAATCAGATCATTACATCGATCAGTACTTTCAGAGATTACCTCCTTTTAAAACCAGCTTTACTTATTTATAATAAGTGTAGAAAACAAGCCAAAAGAATTCGTTATTAATCAAACCCTAGTATTTCTGTCATGATTTTTACAATCCCGGAATGAATATACTCAGTCAACCGGACCATTTTTACAAATTAATGTACACCTCATTCATATAAACTGACCAACGAATTTATGCGATATAATATATTTTATTTAGGTGGCTTACAGCTAACAATACAAGATAAATATATTTTTATTTTATATATATCCCTACTAATATTATAAATGCGAAAGTAACTCTGTCTGTCTGTCTGTCTGTTACGCTTTCACGCAAAAACTAGGTAGAAAAGACACTGGAATAACACATAGGCTACCTATAATTCCACTGCTGAGCTCGGTGCTCTGCCCGCGCGATATAAACTGTAGTCCACGCGGGCGAAGCCGCGGGCGGAAAGCTAGTATATATATAATGGATAGGCTCGCATTTCGATTTATTGTGCGTATAAACAAAGAGTGGAATTCCTTGCCGGAGTTAATGTTTCCTAACTACAACTTAGAGGTATTTAGGTCAAGGGTTACTTCTAGGCAAGGGAGCTCAATCATTGACCATATCATCGCTTACCATCTGGTAAGATTGTGCTTCAAACACGAGCCTGCCAATAATAATAAAAAATCAGCAATTAATTAACTAAGCCCCAAGCGAACGCTCTCTCATTGTATTTCTATTGTTTCTCTAATTACGGTATTCGAAAAGATACGTTCTTCTCCATAGAGATCTACGCTTTGGTACGTGCAATTTGGCTTCACTTTTCTTGGAATGACCGACATTTGACTATGCAAAAGTGCCTGCAAATGGTCTATCTATACTTCTATACTACGAGTATAAAGAGGTAAAATTTGTAAGTTTGTAAGTTTGTATGTAGGGGGTAATCTCTGGAAGTACTGGTCCGATTGCTAAAATTTTTTCACCGATAGAAAGCTGCTTTATTCCTGAGTGACATAGGCTATATTTTATGTACGCGGGCGAAGCCGCTGGCAAAAGCTGGTTTGAAATAAAATTGATATTGATTTTGTTAACTTACTTTTTACGACAATTAAGACAAAAAATAACGTCTAGTTATTCTCATTCTTGAATTATGTCTCGTTTTTATTCTTTCCACGACGCCCATCGCCTCAGCTACCAAATTACAGCAGGACCGAAGGAACCCTTTGACGTATTACATGATTAAACCGTTTTACGAAGAAAACCGAAGTTTTTTCTAACCCAAGTAATTGGACGGAGATAGAGGAAGGCTTCTTTAGAATTTCACAAGGTTTTCTCACAGAGATATCTTTTAATTTCATTATGGATTTAGGTCCATTTGTTATACAGGGTTTGTATTAGGTAAACATTCGTTTTGTTTGTTTCAATTTCTTTTTAATAGTCATTTTATTCAGTAAGGTTGGCTTGAAAGTTTCTGGTACAGGTACGACGTGTCAGAAAACCAAGCGAAGGTCACCCAAAAGGTCTTGTTGTCAAATGAGTAAAAAGCTCACCGCCCAGGAAGGAATAAGTTGATAGAGCATTGTGTTGCGCGCCTCACGAAGAGAAGTTCAGCAAGATAAACGGGGCTGTTTAGGGCCGATGTCTGCTAGTCTGCTAGTGTCTAGAACTGCAAGAACCTTTGAAAGAGTTACTGTAGCCCTGGGAATGCGTCCCAAATACGTCAGCAAAGGGCAATTGAAAGAACACAGGTGGGTTTTAGCCTAACCTAACCAACGTAGCTCGCCGTCCGGTCGTCCGGTAATTAACCCAGTCGTCATAAAAGAGATGTCAGCAAACTGTAGGCGCCCAGCAGGGCCGATGCCAACTAGCTAGGACTATAGGGAATTTCTGAAGGTGAAACTAGTAGTTCTGGAACGCAAAGGGAACACAGGTGTGGTTTTAGTCAGTAAAAGTCTGACATGCCCTCTCACTCCGCCCAAGAGCGAGAGATGTCATTGGATGACTTCCACACGTAAAAAAAGAGTTCGTTTAGCCAAAAAAGCCAGTAAAAGTAAAAAAAAACTAAAACCCGACAACACAAAAAAACCACGCTGAAAAAGTATTTAAAAAAATTCAAGATGCTGAAACAAACAAGGTAACTGGAAAAACAAGAACAGAACAACAATAATAGCCGCATTCACACGTTATAGGTACCAACCGAAACACTATTAACGTGGACGCCATGTTCAGTGGATGATTAAGACGGTTCTAACACACATCCCATACCCTCATTATCCCCCCCTCACCCCCCCTCCCCATATGCCTCATATGTCGAGTTCCAATAAGTAGAGTAGGACCTATGAGGAAACAGATGAACATACTCACATACATACATAGCCAGCCAAAATCATAACCCCCACTCTTGGGTAGAGCGGGAGATAGTGTCAGTCTCTTACTGACTAAAAACTCACCGCGTTCCTTCTAGCCTCTTCATACCGGGGCTCGAGTTCCTTTCGGATAACCCTGGCCTCAGTGCGCTTCGACCTAGCTGGGCCCCTCCAGTTGCTGACCACTCCTTGAGGCACGCGGGAACAGTGCGCACCGTCGACGTCTTGGGCTCGGTCCGGATAGTTACCGGACGGTGACAATGAGCTACCCATGGCTCGCCGTCCGCGAGTCCGCGTTTCACAGATAACCCCTATTATTGAACAAAATTAGCTCCAGTTGCATTACGTTAATATTTGTGGTGGAAAGTTGATTAACTGTGGCTTGAGGTTTTCGTTTATTTTACGTAATAGTTTGTATTAGCCTTGTGGCAAGTCAATTACTGAGCCATGTAAGCAAAATAATCCTTGTGGAATAATATTAATCAAGTTGATAAATTAAAATCGTAATTACCTAAATTACGTTGGAATTCAGACTTTATGAATGGGTGATAAAGGTCACAAGTTCATGGTACGAGTAAAATGTTATTGAGAGTAACGGGTAGATACTGTTTCGGATTATTTTCAATGTGGAATTTTCCTAAAAAGCTTCTTTATTTATATACTAGTATTACTAGAATATGTACGCTCTAATTCATGAATCCCCAAGCGGCCACCGGTGGTCGCTTGGGGATTCATGAATTAAGAATAAATTCAGTGGATTAGATCTGATTGTAACCTAATTTTCTTTGTCTTACTATTGTGTCTCTAATTGACGGTATCTGAAGGGTAAATGACCTTAAGTAGTGTTTTTTTTAGAAATCAGTTATAGAAATCAATGTACTATAGGGGCGTGTTGAACAGAAACGACGTAAGTAGGTACATACTTATTTAATATTTTATATCAGCAACTGAACAAAAACGACGTAAGTAGGTAGGTACGGAAAGATAGGCCTCCGACGCCCACGGTTCGGAGCACGAGCGCGCGCGCGGTCGAGGTGGTGGCTTACAGCGGACTGGCGCTAGCGCTCCGCGCATTACAACAGCGCGCGAGCAGGCGCGCCGACCGGCGAGGTGGCGTGATTTGAGGGGCGGGCGAGGTGCGAGGGGTGGCACGAGCTGGCAACGTAGCCCTTTTATTATGGCGCGCTATAACCTCCCCCTCCAAGTCACAAGAACGACCCGGCTGTGACTTGGCTGGTCTGCCACGACGGCGCTGATGAACGATGACCGAGGTCGAACCCAAATAAGGTGTCAGAGCGCTGGCATGGTATCTCCCTTTGTTCATCCCCTCACTATCAACAATTACGAATGACGTTGGACTAATAACTTGTGAGACACGATACGGGCCTTCCCGTCTTGGTGCAAACTTGCTCGTGAAGCCTTTGGCTGCACTACTCATCAAGTGGGTCTCCACAAGAACCAGATCTCCCTCCTTATAAGGAGGAACGTCCCTTCGAGACTGATCACCCGTTGACTTCCTGATATCCTGCTGTTCTTCTACTCGGTGCTTCACATCCTGAAGAACGCGTGCGAAATCCTTCAAATACGGCGTGATTTGGGGCACATAATTCTGCTGCGAGACAATTCCTCGGAGATCCGTCTGTACGGTCAGAGGAGAACGCAATTCTCGAGCATACGTAAGGTAAGCGGCGGTGTGTCCTGTACCTTGGTTGTGTGCAGTATTGAGCGCGAATCGCACCATCGGTAAAGCGAACGGCCGGCGGCGATGCTCGGATCCAAGTAGAATAGCTAGATGTTTCTTAAGCTCGCGATTTTTACGCTCTGCCGGATTCGCCTCCGGGTGGTACACAGGAATTAATGATTGCTTCACTCCTAGTACAAACATCGCCTTTTGCATAACTGATGCGACGAACTGACTGCCGTTGTCGGAAATTACGCGACGAGGCACCCCATACCGGAGGAATACCTCCTCGATGAGGGTTTTCGCACATGCCTCGGCAGTTGCATCACAAAGGGCAAAAAGCTCCACCCATCGACTAGCTGTGTCCTCTACTAGAAAAATCCATTTTTCACCCTTTTCCCCTTCGGGTAATGGTCCAAATAGGTCCATCGCAAGAACCTCAAATCTTTGCTGGAGCACTGGGGTCTGTAACAGACCTGCAGGTTTTAGATTAGTAGCTTTATATTTCTGACAAAGGTCACATGACTTTAGGTATTGGGCCACATAGGTCTTCATGTTCTTAAAATAATATCTTTCTTTGATCTTCCTCAAGGTCCGCTCCAAACCCAAGTGTCCAGCAGTAGGCGCATCATGAAATTCTTTAAGAAGTTCCGCCTGTAAAGACTGTGGAACCACTAACTGAGGTTCTTCGGAATCTACATCCGGATCACAGCGATATAAGACACCTTGCGAAAGATAATACCCTCTATCAGTCCAGCGTATGGCTGCTTCTGGATTATTTGTATCTTCAAAGTCTTTTATTATTTTACTGACGTCAGAATCGTTCAATTGGGCTTCACGAACATCTTCAGCTTTTCGATGAGGTAAATCAACGACTACCGGACAAAGACTGCAAGGACTTGATTCAAGATCCTCGGGTTCGGTGGTCACGGGGCGACTGAGCGTATCGGCAATGACATTAACCTTACCCGGTGTATATTCGATGACCAAATTATACGGCTGGATTTTCATTGCCCAGCGGGCTAATCTGCCACTAGGAGTCTTTAAGGATAAGAGCCATTTCAAAGGTTGGTGATCCGTAGCAACCCGAACCTCGGCTCCCTCAATATATCCTCTAAATTTCTCCAAGGCCCAAACAACAGCCAGAGCTTCCCGCTCAGTTGTATGATAGTTACGCTCGGCAGGGGTCAGTAACCTGCTAGCATACTCTATCGGTCTCTCTTCATTGTGTGTCGCACCTTGCATCAATACTGCTCCAAGCGCATAGGCGCTAGCATCAGTGCGCAATACATATGGTTCTTCAAAGTTGGGCTGACGAAGAATAGGGCCACTTGCAAGACATGACTTGAGCTCTTCAAACGCTCCTTGCTCACTCTCCCCCCATTGCCAGCGTCGGTCCTTTTTGGTCAGATTTGTGAGAGGACGCGCAACATCTGAAAATTTTGGAATAAATTTTCTAAACCAGGAACTGGTTTGTAAAAATGTTTTGAGTTCTTTTAGGTTCGTTGGCGGCTTCATATTTATAACCGATTCGACCTTGGTGGGGTCCGGTTCAATACCCCGAGGTGAAACAACGTGTCCCAGGTACGTAACTCTATCTCTAGCGAAGACACACTTATCCCGGTTTGCCCTCAAGTTAAACAGGCGAAGGCGCTCGAAAACCAGGTTAAGATCCTTCAGGTGCTGATCTAGATTGGGAGAAATTACGAGAAGATCATCAAGGTACCCAAGGACGCAGACGTCTTTCAGGCCAGATCTCATGCGATCCATCAGACGCTGGAAGGTGGCTGGGGCGTTCTTCAGACCGAACGGCATGCGTCGGAACTGAAAAGTACCGAATGGTGTCGTAAAAGCAGTCTTGTGTCGATCTTCTGGTGCTACCATCGTCTGCCAATAGCCGGCCTTCAAATCAATAGTAGACATAACACAATCAGGCTTTGTACTCTGCAGCAGCTCGTCGATCACCGGTAACGGATACTTATCAGTCCGAGTGACGCTATTAAGCTTGCGGTAATCTACGCAGAACCTGGTCTCACCATTCTTCTTCGGTATCAGCACTACAGGTGAGGCCCATTCCGACTCAGCCTCCTCTATTATACCATCTTCAAGCATTTTGTCAATCTCTTTTCTAATTATTTCCTTCTTAACGGGAGAAACCCTATAGGGTGGACTTGCAATCGGTGCGGCATCTCCAGTATCAATGCGGTGGACGGCGAACTGGGTAGGTTCTCCCCCTGGAGCAAAAATGTCCTGGTGAACATTCAGGAGGTCGGATAGTCGCTCTCGTTCCGTCGAAACTAGATGGGATCCCTCGTCCTCACGAAGACCCACTGACGAACAAGCAAGTGAGTTCAATGACCTCGCTTCGAAAACAATTGGTTGAGGCGTCTTATCATGTCCCACAAACCATACCCCACGGTCAAAGTCCAACACCATGCCAACGTCCTGAATGAAATTCATCCCTAATAAGCTCTCAGTTGCATTCGGCAACATAATAAAACTAACAACTAGTGCCCTCCCTCGCACAGTTACGTTAACGTGCGCCATTTCAACAATTTGCGCACAAACGCGGCCATCAGCATATTTTAAATTAGTGAAGACATTATCGAAAGAATGACCATTATTAACTAAATGAGATCTTAACGATACACTACCAATACAATGTTTGGCACCTGTGTCTAACAACAAGCTACCTGTTGCACCATAAATGCCTACATTAATTACAGGACGCACACGCGAATCGACTTTATCATCACTCGCGGACACTGATTGAAACGCGGTAGACACTGCACTTTTCTTCTCTTTACACGTCGGACAATTGGAGCGAATTACCCCGGGCGCTCCACACCCGAAGCACGTGACCGCAGACGCCAGCGGCTCTGCTCCCTTCGAGTTGTCCTTTGCGGTCTTTTGTTTTGCGAGGCGCTCACAGGCCTCTTTTAGGTGACCATACTGTTTACAATAATTGCAACGGGGCCGCGATTTATTCACACTAGGCGCAGTCGGTGACTGCGTAATCGGCGCAGTAGAAGACGTCGACGGTTTGACATCAGCCGTGGTCCGTGGACGACTCTCATCCAGGATCTCCTCGACACGGCGCGCATGAGTCAAAAGGTCCGTGAAGGTGGCGAAAGTGGAGCGCGGTACCTTCTCACGGATACGTCGATGTAATAACCCATAAGTCATATCTAACTGAACTGCCTCCGTAAGAGAAAAAGGCGGGAGCTGCGCGATTATCGCTCTAATGTGACATACAAATAAATCAGTAGGTTCATCAACTCGTTGCTCTCGTTCGAATATCTTCCTATATATTTGAGGCGGTGGTAATCTTGGTCCAAAAGTCTGCCTCAGCGACTCCACAGCGGCTTGCCAGGTCATGGTACTATCCTTTACACCCTGCCACCACGTGGCAGCAAGCCCCGTCAAAAGCATAGGTAATCCACGAAGCGCATTATTATCGTCGACTCGAACACATTCCTTGTACGTTTCTATGGCGTCAATAAAAGCCAGGACGTTACTTGACTTTTCACCGTCAAATCGAGCCGTACACTTGGCAAAGTGGCCAGAAAAAGATGGTACTGGTGTACTTACAGGATCGCTGCGACTTAACCTGTTTATCAGCAACATTAGCTGGTCAGTCGACATGGTGACCGAAGCAGGCGAGACACCAACAGCAGGTTGTGGTTCCACCACAGCCGCGGGGGCAACGGTGTCGGCGCCACACAAAGCGGCATCCGGCTCGGGCGCGGGCGCCTGATTTGGCGCCAAGTCTGCAGACGGAGCGCTGAGAGAAACCGGACTCGCAGCACGCGATCTTGTTCGCACCATCGTAAAATTGTCCACAATTCGCGACAACGATAACAAACAGCGTTGTTAGGTAGTTAGGTATCCTAGGCTAGGTTTTACCTAAACACTAAAAATGTCCATCGTATCACACAATCACGCGGGAACGAACAGTCTACTTTAAGTACGTACGCGATCAAAACCATCACTTTAATTGTTACGTAATGATACCTACTTTGTCTTTAAATCGCGGAAAAAAACCGTCACAGTCACAAGAAATTTGCACTTATTTATATAGTTCTGCACCACGTTAGGCTGCCAGTTATAGGGGCGTGTTGAACAGAAACGACGTAAGTAGGTACATACTTATTTAATATTTTATATCAGCAACTGAACAAAAACGACGTAAGTAGGTAGGTACGGAAAGATAGGCCTCCGACGCCCACGGTTCGGAGCACGAGCGCGCGCGCGGTCGAGGTGGTGGCTTACAGCGGACTGGCGCTAGCGCTCCGCGCATTACAACAGCGCGCGAGCAGGCGCGCCGACCGGCGAGGTGGCGTGATTTGAGGGGCGGGCGAGGTGCGAGGGGTGGCACGAGCTGGCAACGTAGCCCTTTTATTATGGCGCGCTATAGTACTATATTAATAGTACATCGGTATATTGGTAACTAGTGACGCAATCAAGATTCATCTAGAATTTATTACAATGGGTAATATTTTTATCCTAAAATAAATCCTGCTTGGGCAGAACATCGCCGTGAGGTTGATTGGCGGCGGCAGTGGCAGGCGGTCGCCTCCTTCTGCGAAGCAGTAATGCTAGCAAAAGAGGAGGTCGACCACATCAGGCAACGGTGGCGCTCACAGCGCCCCAGCCGCCGCCGGTATTCCCATCCCGATTTCTGGCCACCGCAGGCGCGGGCTTGCGGACGGCAAGCATTGGGTAGCTCGCTGTCCGACCGTACGGTAACTATGTATGTGTGTGTGTGTGTGTGTGTATGAAGGCACGAAGGAATGGGGTAGGTTTTTAGTCAGTAAGAGTCTGACACTATCTCCTGCTCTGCCCAAGAGCGGGGGTTGTCATTGGATGATTTTCCACACCATAAAAAAAAAAAACCTAAAATATATAAATCATTATTATCTGTATATATAAAATTCTTATTGTACGTGTGTTTGCCGCCTAACTACTCCTGAAAGGCTTGACAGATTTGAATGAATTTTTTTGTGTATGGTTACAAAAAAACTTTTTTGCGATTCAGAAAAGTCTCGTAACTCAATTCGGAAATTGATCTGTTTTTATAGGTAAGTTTGTACGGAACCCAGAGTGCGCAAGGCCAACTCGCACTTGTTTTTAGAGAATTGCTGCTTCATTATCATCATCATCAGCCTTTTTAATGTTCCCACTGCTAGGACTCAGGCCTCCTCTCTAGGAGAGGGAATTAGCCGTAATCTACCAAGCGGGCCCAGTGCGAGTTGGTGAATGTCAGATGTCTTCGATTTTTTGGTTTTATGACATGTCGGTTTCCTAACGATTTTTTCTGGTTAGGTACTGAAACAAAACTCTAGCACAATTCTTACATAACGGTTTCATTAACGTTCTAAAATTGGAAAACAAACATATTTATCTACTATCATACGTTAGATCTAGATATGAAACGAAACTAAAACCTATCTTACATTTTCCAGCAATTTCGTTCAGTTTCAGCAATGCATTGTAATAATATGACTGCCTCAATGACTCCTGTTTGTAAGTGGTGCCTTCAAAAACCTAATTTTTGCGATAAGGCACCAAGAAAATTGGCTTCCGACCTTCCAGTGTCATTTTATTTGCCGTTTCTCACTATGTGTTTTCGAATTAAACTCTCCAAAAACACGAAGAAAGTGAGAGAGAAACGAGTTCAGAATAACTGCAATGCTAAAGCTAGAACTACTTTTTTTTTACGGTGGGCAAAAATCATCTTATGACAACCCTCGCTCTTGGATGGAGCGGGAGATAGTGTCAGACTCTTACTGACTAGAAACCCACCCCGTTCCTTCTAGCCTTCAAACCAAGCTCGAGCTTCCTTTCGGATAACCCTGGCCCCAGTAGGCTTCGACCCAGCTGGGCCCCTTTTGTTGCTGACAACTTGAGGCGCGCGGCAATAGAGCGCGCCGAGCTAGAACTACATTAGACCGACGCAAACATTGATTACGCCTGATTTGTACGTCGAACGATGTCGCGTGGCGTGGATCTAGCGTAACTCTACAACTCTATAGTTTCCATATAAAATGTATGGAGACTGACTGACTCCTTACATCGTAATCCTCAATGCTGAGGGTCGTGACCTCTCTGCTTCATCACTTTAACTTTTATATTTTTTTTTAATGACCTGTTGGTCCTGTGGTTAGTGGCCCTGACTGATATGCCAGATGTCGTCGGTTCGATTCCCACCCAAGACAAAATATGTTTGTGTGGTGAGCATGATCATTTGTTCTGTCTGGGTGTAATTTATCTATAATGTGAATGTATTTAGAAATATATAAGTATGTTTATCAGTAGTTTATGTACCCATAACACAAGCTCTGCTTAGCTTGGGACTAGACGGCGTTGTGTGATAGTTGTGGAATATAGTATTATAATATTTCTCCATCTGCTTCCGTCTCTAACGGTGTGACCCAGATAGGCCTAAATCGTGATCGAGAACAACTAGTAGGTCCCGGGCGCCCAGATCGGCGATTCTCTACACAGATTATGTCTACCTGTAACGGGGGAGAGCAAATTTTGCGAATTTGACCCAGGCGTAAGAAAATAATTGTCTACTCGCTGGGAGAGAAAAAATGGTTTGCCTACTAACCGTTTCTGGTAATTGATACCGCTGCCAAAAAAGCTGTTTATTTATATATTACTAGCTTTCCGCCCGCGGCTTCGCCCGCGTGGACTACAGTTTATATCGCGCGGGCAGCAGTGGAATTATAGGTAGCCTATGTGTTATTCCAGTGTCTCTTCTACCTACCTACCAAATTTGATCTAAATCCGTTCAGTAGTTTTTGCGTGAAAGCGTAACAGACAGACAGACAGACAGAGTTACTTTCGCATTTATAATATTAGTAGGGATATAACTTAATTTTTGTTTATGCGAAACGTGGATATAGTATGTTCAGAATAAGTAACTAACGGTGCGTAAAGACTATGTAAAATATAATATAAATTGTGTTTTAAAACACTTCCACATTATGTTACCTTGTTATTCAACATTGCAACATAAAACAATACTGTACACATTAGAATAACAATGCAATATAACAATGTTATATAACCATTGTCGTTTGTCGCTCTTCACTGCTCTCCGTATATAACATTGTTGTTCATAACAATAACATGTTTTATTTTGGAGGTATGCGGAACAGAGAGTAAAGTCCCACATGCCTCCAATGAAAAAGGAAGATCCTCCGACCAGACTAGTGTTATAGTCTGTTGGGCTACTGCCCGATAGTTGATTCCGGGCTGTCGTATATATTCAAATCACGCGAAGAACTTCAATTGCGCGATGCAAGACCTCATAGTCCTTATGTGGCGTCATAGATGTAGCTACAGGTGCACTAGTTTATTAAGTTTCAACTGTTTACTTATGACGGTTCATTATGATATGCAGCTGACGATGTACGGACGGATTGATGTACAGTTTATTAGTTATCTTATGGCTACGGAACTCTAAAAACAATAAAAGGAAACTCATTCACGAAAAAAGTTCTTAAACTATTAAAAGGCTCTAAAACAAAACAGTACGGACAACAAAACAACGAAGTGGGACTTTAGCAAAAGTTCAACAAGTCTATTCCAATAAAAACTAGCTGTATAGAATATAACGTAAACGTACGAACATTTTACAGAAGTTCCAATATGTTCGGGCGGGCGGAGAGAGCGTTTTTATGCTGTGGTACAAGTTACAAGCGAATCACCCACAGACAGGAAAGCGAGGAGGAGTGGCAGGCGGTCGCCTCCTTCTGCGAAGCAGTAATGCTAGCAAAGGAGGAGGCAGACCGCATCAGGCAACGGCGCCCCCGCCGCCGCCGCCGGGATTCCGATCCCGATTTCCGGCCACCGTAGACGCGGGCTCGTGGACGGCGAGCCATGGGTAGCTCGCTGTCCGATCGTCCGGTAACTGTCCGGACCGAGCCAAGGCGTCGACGGCGCGCACTGATCCCGCGCGCCTCAAGGAGTTGTCAGCAACAGGAGGGGCCCATCTGGGTCGAAGCCTACCGGGGTCGGGGTTATCCGAAAGGAAACTAGAGCCCCGGTATGAAGGCTAGAAGGAACGGCGCGGGGTTTTTAGTCAGTAAGACTCTGACACTGTCTCCCACTCCACCCAAGAGCGGGTTTCGTCAATGATGATTTTCCCCGTCGAGAGAAAAAAAAAAAAAACCCACAGACAGGAAAATAATAATTTAAATTTTATTTCGGAACGAACGAACGTCCTATAGTATTAGTAGTTACTATCTAATGTTAGTATAAGGCACATATTTATAAATATAAAGTATAAATATCATATTAAAATACCACATGACGGTCGAGCGGTGGGCCAGCTAACTGTCCGGACCGAGCCCAAAACGTCGACGGTGCGCACTGTTCCCGCGCGCCTCAAGGAGTTGTCAGCAACAGGAGGGGCCGAGCTGGGTCGAAGCCTACTGGGACTAGGGTCATCCGAAAGGAAACTCAAGCCCCGGTATGAAGAGGCTAGAAGGAACGGGGTAGGTTTTTAGTCAGTAAGAGTCTGACACTATCTCCCGCTTCACCCAAGAGCGGGGCTTGTTATAAGATGATTTTTGCGCACCTACAAAAAAAAAGCGTTGGGCCAGCAAAACACAAAGTTGGTGCCCTGAAATCGCACGATGACGGGGTCGTGGCAGACCAAGAAGGGGATAGCGAGACGACTTAGTTGGCTTTCTTAGGAATTGGCAAGAAGTGGCACAAAGCAACAATGGACGAAATGGAAGGAAGCTTTTACCCAGCAGTGGGACAGTATAGGCTACATATAATAAAAAAATCGAATACGTGTAATATAAAAATCTTGATACTAAAAATATCTACTATTATGTAATAATGTAATAATCTTTATTTGCCAAAAAAAATTACATCCAATTTTTACAATTTTATGTGGTGCGCTAAGTAAATTCATAAACAGTATAGTAGCATCTGTAGCCAAACTAGACAAGGCCTGTATTTTGGCTATCAGAGCAATTCCCCTCGAATAGCTTTCACCATGTCATATTTAATAGAACATAATCGAGGTGGTTACAAATCCAACGGTAACGCGTTTAGCCATTCTACTACGCTAGACTGATGTAACCAGTGGTTAAGGTAACCGCCTCTCACGCAGGAGGTTGTGGGTTCGAAACCATAAAAGTACCAATGTGAATTTTTCAATTTACATGTACTTTTTTAAGTTTCTCCAGGTCATTACTGACACTCCGTGCCTAAATCCGTTGGTCCTGGTTGTCATTCGTAGTTTATTGACAGACTTTACAGGTAGTTGGACGTCAGAAAGTGTCACCATCAGTTTAACCAAAGAATATCTTGTTACTCAGAAATTGGGTAGTGGAGATGGGTTTGGGTAGGCAGTCGCTCCATGTAATAATAATAATAATAATCTTTTATTTTCAGGCAACTAAGGCCCATAGATAAAATACACAAATATTCTTACGAAATAATAAACTAATACATAAAAGATCCTATACTAATTATTAAACTAAACTATTGTACACGGAGTGACGGCGTCGTGTTCCGCTGCGAGGTCGGTATCCTTCCGCGAAATCGTCGATACACGACACCCTTCGGCCAAAATTCTCCTTTGAGGAAGGTCTCCTAATGATTAGTCGGCACCCGAACCACAAACGACTTGAAATTCGTATTATGACGCGGCTCCAACTGCTCAACTCTCAAAGTCCAGTTCGTCTTGATTCGTACATACTCCACGATGCGATCTCCTCAACCTTATTTATTCTTAGTGAGTTTTTTTCTTAGTGGTGTGATGTAGTCTCGAAACGTACAGTTGCGTCGTGGGTATTGCTGGACGCAGCAGCATATTTGGTCCTGCCAAATATAATATAATATACTATTCAGCCGCATTGCTCGCAGGGCACATTGCTCGCAGAACAGATGGCCGTTGGGGCCGAAAGGTTCTTGAGTGGTGACCTCGTACTGAAAGACGCAGCGTCGGAAAACCTCCTACAAGGTGGACCGATGACCTGGTGAAGGTTGCGGGAATCCGATGGATGCGAGACGCGCAGGATCGATCATTGTGGCGACGCTTGGGGAGGCCTATGTCCAACAGTGGACGTCTGTCGGCTGAAATGATGATGATGATGATGATTCAGCCGCATCTGTTTATACTGGCCAAGCCCAAACTATTTGGGAAAAGGTTAGGGAAAAGACTACGATAGACTGGCAGTTTATGATTATGTAAGTAAACGAGAGATTCAATTCACATTTTCAAGAAAACGCTAGATTAGTGAAGAATCATTGAAATCCGATTTTCTCTCGTATTTTTATGATAACTCGATTAACGGCAACCTACTCTGAAATACATAATATTTCATTGAAAATCAATATATTTTCAGATTTAATTTTTCTTTCTTTCAATAAATTATTTAGAACTTTCGCTACATCAGAAAAAAATTATCTGTTACTACCTACGTGTTTTCTAAAACCAATAATCTGAAGGAAATCTCCTTCATACACATTATCGACCACAAAACAATCTAATAAACCAAATGACATAATTACCCTAAATACCTAGATGAAGGGATTATCGTACAATAACAGTTATTAGCCAATTAAGGCATTAAGTTTCAATGTGTGGGCTATAATATTGATGTTCTATAGCAGGTAGCTACCACCTACCTAATTAGTATGTAGTGGCTTCATAATTATGTTTATAGTACCCTTCTTTTACGTGGGTAGGTAGGCTTCGCTATCGTTCCAGGGCAAAGAAGGGGCAGTTCCTCTTTCGCATCACCCATAACCCAGTAGACTTCGACCCCGCATCTCTTTGAGGGCCGCGTAGAAACTTCGCGACGTTGACGACTTGGGCTCGGTCCGAACGGTTACCGGACTGTCGGACGGCGAGCTACCCGTAGCTCGCCGCTTGCAAGCCCGCGTCTACGGTGGCCGAAAATAAAATTGAGTTCGGAATCCTGGCGGCTGGGGCGCCTCCTTTGCTAGCATTACTACTTCGCAGAAGAAGGCGACCGCCTGCCACTCCTCTTCGCTCCGGACCATGGCCTGTACCAAGGCCCATATATTTATAGTGCCTACTATACGTTTAATTCGAGTGAGGCGCGGTTTCGAATGACCACAGAAATGCAATTAGAGCCTTAATTGGTACCTCTCTGTCTATATCAACCAATTATGTGATTACAGTCTGGGGTTCTAGTTAGAGCTTCCTGTAATTGGTTTTTAAAACCTGGGTAGTGCTATTTAGGAGACTAACCTGTCTTTTTATGTTCAAAAAGTAGATAATGACAAACAATAGCTTGATCATTATCTATTCAGATTAATGTATAATGTTTTGATTCGAAAAAGACTATTACTGTTGATGTTTTATTTTTGGAATTAATGTAAACAAATAATAACTTGATCAGATCCATATCAATGTTCTAATCGTTACATTTTTTTTAAATTATATATCTTTTTTTTTAAATCCTTCTGTCCAAGCTACCTTGAATTATTTAGTATTTTTATAATGATTTTAACAAAATTCTGTGAACATCTTATTGGCTATGAATAGGACAAATTTTTTCTATCTCTATTACACTTTTCAAATATCACGTAATACCGCTATGTTCATTAGAAAAAGAAAATCCTTTTAAACTTCAGCCAAACACCAAAAGTTCACAAGGACGTTTAAAATACTTTGACACTTAAGGCGTTTTGTGATAATAAAGGAATTAGGCGCTCTGCTGGTTAAAAATCTTAAGTCGCTCTTCCCATAAATTGCGCCATACACCAATGTGGAAAGAGTTTGTCGGATAATGGCGGAATGAAAGTTTTTGAGAATGTCGGCCAACGATAATATAACGCGACGCACGGTAAAACAGATCTGACCTTAAAACCTTCCCAAACGAAGGGTTTCAGCAGAAAATAGGACACACGTGAAGGCTTTTAGTTCTTTTTGTGATATCATATTGAACGATGCTATGTTCGATATTGTGGTCTATGAGACCGAAAGGTTCTGGAGTGCTGACCAGAAGATACAGCGTTGAAAGCCTCTCACAAGGTGGACCGATGACCTAGAAAAAAGTCGCGGGAATCTGATGGATATAAGGCGCACAGGACCGGTCGTTGTGGCGACGCTTGGGGGAAGTCTATGTTCAACTGTGGACGTCTTTTGGCTGATATGATGATGATACGCACGAAACGTTTTGGGAACATTGTGCGTACAGCTAAGGAGTGAAATTTGTGCGTATAAGTGGGATAATATGTCTACCATGTACCGGTGATGCATCGCTGTACGCCTGGTGGTCTGATGATGGAACGGGCTAGGCGGAATTAGGCTATCCAATTCCGACGCACACTCACCGAAATGCAAACGGTAGAAAACCGACAGGCTAGCGACTGGGCGTCGATCCTCAAGACTGATAGTATACTATATTTATAAGAACTTTCACCTCTTGGATGATAGCCAAGGACTAATATTGCCGTATCTAATATGTGGTCCTTCCCAATCACAGAGCACAGACCCAGCCCAATCTTATAAACAAATATAAAAACAAAAATAAAATATTAAGTTCAACTTTAAATTTTATTTTTGTTGTGTGAAAACTGGTGACTGTCGCTTTTAATATGTTTTCTTTCTTTCTTTCCTCAAAGCCAACGTACCTGTGCCCAGTTATATTTTTAAGTTGGGGAATTCATCCGATGACTTCTGAGCCCTTGGGTGGAAAGGAAAGGCATGTCAGAACTTTACCGACTAAAACCCACTTGCTCATTTCTTCTGTGCTTTGCGTTCTAGGGCCCGAGGGTTCATTTTTACTTAACCCATGGCCCCAGTAGGCTTCGATTTTGCAGGGCCCCTACGAAAATTTCCTATGGTGATACCTTTTATTTAATGATATTAATTTTATTAAGTAACTTCTCCTGCTTAGGGTGGAGCGAGAGGGAGAGTCATACTGTTACTAGCTTTTTTTTCTGTCGACGGGGAAAATCCTCATTGACGAAACCCGCTCTTGGGTGGAGCGGGAGACAGTGTCAGAGTCTTACTGACTAAAAACCCCGCGCCATTCCTTCTAGCCTTCATACCGGGGCTCTAGTTTCCTTTCGGATAATCCCGACCCCGGTAGGCTTCGACCCAGATGGGCCCCTCCTGATACTGTTACTAGCTGAAACCCACCCGTGTTCCCACAGTTGTCTTGTCATTCCAGAGCCTCGGCAACTCTTTGAAATAATCTTGCATCAAAATCTTGACGGACAGCTTTTAAATTAACCTACGAAAATTCCTAGATTTATTGGGCTCTCTAACAATCGCTTAGGTCTGAAAAGATCTAGATCTCTGGAATAGATAATAGGCACAAAGGAGGGGCTTACTCTAGTAATACATTCAGCTTTTATACTATCTAGCTGAATAGATTTATTTACGAAAGAAAGATTATGAATGAGGTATTTTAAAAGGATTTTGCTTATTAAATCGGTGTTTATGAGTTATTTATAATGCTGTGTATTTTATTAATACAAGCTATTATTTAGTTTAACCTGTCCCGATGTTTCTCTGTCATCAAATCATGTACACAAAAAGTTATAAGCTACATATAACCAAAAATACACAATCGCGAGGTAATCCAGGCGACTGAAGGGTTTTTTTGCGCTTGCAACCAGCTGTTTGCTTGCACTTAATGCCCGCTATGACTTGCGTGACCTGTGTTGTACTTAGTATCGGTGGTGTCCAACTTGTAACCTTTTAAAATATTTTTGGGAAAAAAAAATGTTTGGTAATCGATTCAGTTAATGATTCTGAACAAACTATATTCAGGTTTCGCAAATACTAAAAAAAAATCAATTATGTTTCGTACCAGGCCAAATGGTTCAAACTGTAGGTACGTTTTCTGATCATGAATAGTTTTTTTTTATTTTTCAAAACAAATCATGTTAGAGTGCACCCCTCTCATGTAGCCACTTACGAAGGCTTTAGTCAGAACCATTTAGATGAGTTCAGATGAGATTAGAAGCTCCGAGATAAGTATCATAGCGCTCGTAAAGTAAAAATGGATAGAGGCGTTTATCTTTACGACTTAACCCATTCTGACGCTTGTAGACAGCTAAATGTGGTGTTAGAACGTATTTCATGTTAGATTATTTAGTTCTTTTGATTTGTAGCATTTTTACAAGCTTTTAGTTTCACCTGTCCCGATGTTTGTCAGTAATCAAATCTTGCAAATTTGTTGACCCACTTCCCGGTTACCGATTGAGCTTATTTGCGTACATGTGTAAATCAGATGACAATGCAAAATTATTATGACATGAAGCTGATCAGGTGGTGGAACCGGAAGGTGGCTATAGGAACGTAGTAGTTAAACGACACAACCCCATCGAGTTTGGGCTCCTATGATACGTCTTGACGAGTATTAATTATATAGGTATACCGAGCTGTAAAAGCTTGCTATGAAAAAAATGATTGTCATTAAACCTTATTATTGGTATAACTAGGGCTTGACTGAAATGTGTCGATGCTTGTGTTGGTAAACAGTGTGACAATCGTTGATGGTGAGGCGCACTAGTTCATTAAGATCCTAGCCCGATTATAACTCGCACACTGAGGATTCTTCTGAGTCGCAAAAAAATTTTTTAAACATAACTACAAATTTGCAATTTACAGATTTTTCCCATATTTGTGATATGAGGCCTTGTTTTATGCCAAATTTCAAAATTCTAGGTCAACGGGAATTGCCCTATAAATTTTGGTTTTTTTAAGAGTGTCAAAATATACGTTTTTTATTGACATAAATGGCCGTATCTTATTTATTCATTAACTTAGAAGTCAGATTCTTTCACTGCTTCGTGGACCGCAGAATTGAAAGAAAGAAAAACAGTTTATTTGCACAAAAAAGACGCAATCTTATAACTAGCTAACAAACATAATATAACAACTTGAAATTGATAGGGAAGATATGCGTCACATTCGCGCAAAACGGCCGAACGCTCAGCATAAAGCTGCAGCCTCAAGCATAATGCGATGAGCCCACAGCGCTAGTTTTCAGCGTGGGCCGGTCGCTGTATCGACATAAAGACAACGACATAAAAGATGTGGATGAAAAAAAACTAAAAATACAGAAGACGAGTTATAAATAAAAACTAAAATAAATAAATAAGGTGAATACATTTTAATAAAGTGGCAACACCACGATGCACCCGTAGCACAATTTGTGCAACTCGTTTTTGTAGCCTGTGGCAATTTGCATAGACGCTAATACGTGATTGGACGCGACTTCAGTATAATTATAGTTTTAATTTCAACTCGATACCTCCACGCGTCCTCGAGATAAAGGGCATTGACAGACAGATAGACAAAGAGACACAAACGGACAACAAAGTGACCCAATAAGGGTTCCATTTTCCCTTTTGAGATACGGAACCCTAAAATCAAGAAAAATAATAATAATTTACTATTAATAAACCTTCTCACAATCATCGATCCATCAGCTAGTTTCGTTTCTCAAACATTCCACAAATTACTACCAGAACCCTACCCAAGAATAACACCAGCACATTCGTGTACAAAATAGTCTGTATGCAGAGTTCCTAGATGGTATCAGCAGTAAGGTTGCCTACGTGGGCGCGATAAGCACGGTGAAATATACCGCTACAGCAGCGGGGTGGGCAGATTTGTAGGCTTCACGTAATTTTATTGCTTTCGATGTGTTAGATAGATTGACTAGGTAGTGCCTGTGACTTGGTTCGGGTTAGATTTATAAGCCAGCACGATGCGTTGCCTCCTTCTGCGAGGCAGTAATGGCAGCAAAGGAGGAGGCCGACCGTATCAGGCAACGTCCTTCACAGCGCCCCAGCTGCCGCCGGGATTCCGATCCCAATTTACGGCCACGGGCTTGCGGATGGCGAGCAATGGGTAGCTCGCTATCCAACCGTCAGGTAACTGTCCGGACCGAGCCCAAGTCGTCGACGGCACGCACTGTTCCCGCGCGCCTCAAGGAGTTGTCAGCAACGGCAGGGGCCCAGCTGGGTCGAAGCCTACTGGGGTTAGCTCCGAAAGGTAGCTCAGCCCCCGGTTCGAAAGGCAACATAGGAACTGGAGTGGGTTTTTAGTCAGTAAAAGTCTGACACTATCTCCCGCTCCGCCCAAGAGCGGGGAATGTCATTAGATGATTTTCACACCGATAAAAAAAAAACTAGCACAAAGCTATTAGTCACAATTTGAAGAAGTTTGTTTACAATTTGATAACCTTTATCCCGCTTAAAACAAATTGCGTAACACGCTCGTTTATGTCACTTGCCGATTGCAACTGAGTGAAATTAAGCCGAGTGGGGGAAGAGGCGAGTCACCTATCTTCCGCTGTTTTAATTTAATCTAAAGGTTTTAGTAAGTAAATGACAGACACACGGTCCATCCTTGAGCGGAAAAAGTCATTAGTTGACTTCCCAGCTCAAAAATGGTCTGGGGGCATGGGTGATACGAAAGAGATCTCCGGGGCTCTGGAACAATGGCAAAGCAGGAACAGAAGTGGGTTTTTAGTCTGTAAAATGTAACACTATCTCCAACTCCGCCCAAGAGCCGGGAATGTCATTAGATGATTTTCCCACCTAAACAAAGAAGCTCAAAAAAGGTCCCAGTGTCTTGATTATATGAGTTTACATGTTTGTGAACCACTCATCAACATTTCAGCCGATATACGTCCACTGTTGGACATAGGCCTCCCCCAAGTGTCGCCACAACAAACGCTCCTGTGCATCTCGCATCAATCGGTTTCCCGCAACCTTCACCAGGTCATCAGTCCACCTTGTTGGAAGCCTTCCAACGCTGCATCTTCCGGTATGCGGTCACCACTCCAAAACCTTTCGGTCCCAACGGCCATCTGTTCTGCGATCAATGCAAAACAGCAAACACTAAACTAACTGGTTGTTAGGAGTTTCAACATGATGGTGAATTTACAGGTGAAGGGCTTAGCCGCAAGCTCAAGGTAACGCAAGAATATCTTCTTACATATTGTGGTAATATCTCAGGGGATTGACGACAGACGTCTGTTGGGATAACCTTTATATTGTACTAGCTTCTGCCAGCGGCTTCACCTGCGAGAAAGTTGGCTTCTCCATACAAACTTTGGACCTCATTTCCATAAGAGGATGAATTTTGGAAAATTCTTTCTTAGTTTTTGTATATAATAAGTAGTATATGATTGGGCATTCTGGACCACTTTTCGCTCGGCGAACTCGTTCGCCATCGCTCCGGTGGTCCAGAATGCCCAATCGTGAACGGGCGACTCGGTTTAGTAGTAGTGGTAGTGGTAGTGTTTATATATATATTAATCTAACATAATATTTGTCATTGTTAATTGATCAGTTTCACACAATAATCATGAAATTTGTAAAACAACCAAAATCGTTGAACGTCAACATAATATGTGATGAATTTTGAAAAACTGTTTTCCGTCATAGTGAATTGTTACCTAATTCAGTACGCTGTATAATTTGCGGACAGTCAAATTGTGGCAAAACTAATTTAATCATTAGTCTTCTTATACACGAAAATGGTTTAAGATTTCGAAACGTTTATATTTATTCAAAAACCCTGTACCAGCCCAAGTACATATTTTTAGAAAAAGTTTTGCAACGAATACCAGGTATTTCGTTTCAGAAATATCAGGAAAATGAAGAAATACTAAGAGTTCAGGACGCAAAACCCGATTCTGTGATTATATTTGATGATGTTGCTTCTGAAAATCAAAACAATATGCGTGATTACTTTGCAATGGGAAGACACAAGTATATCGATTGTTTTTATTTAAATCAAACGTATAGTAAAATTCCTAAACAATTAATAAGGGACAACGCGAACTTAATCATACTTTTTAAACAAGACGAAATTAATTTGAAGCACATATACGAAGAACATGTCAACACTGATATGTCATGGGTTCAATTTCGTGAAATGTGTTCAAAAATATGGAACGATCCCTTCAGTTTTGTCGTGATTAATAAAGATTGCCCTAAAAATAAAGGCTGTTATAGAAATAAATTTGACAGTTTTGTAGTTTTTGATTAAATCATTGTTATTTAAATCCGTTACCCTAGCTTTTCTAATTATTCTACTTACGATACTTAATCAAACACTATCTACTTCATCAACATGGAAAAATCTTTGAAAAGACAAATCGTTGAAGCGACAGAAGCCGTGAAGAAAAAATAATATTTTGTATTTGATTGAAATAAATAATAAAGAAGCGCTGGAATCAGTTTTCAAGCCTGTGACGGAACCCTTAAATTTAATTGCCAATGTCAGTAAACAATCTGCTTCACAAAATATCGAAGATGAAGAAATTCAAGTTCCGTTTATTGACAAAATTTTGCATAAGGAAGTTCACAGTGACAAAGAAAGCAATGATACAGACGATTATGACTCTGAGATCGATAGTGACTCCTCCAGTGGCGTGCCAGGTGCCTTTAGAGGGGGCAAGCCAAGGAATCTTAACTCATCTACCTACCCACACCACACCTAATATCCCGAAAAAATTGGCGGTATAACGCTGATTTTAATAGGTACATTTTTTTTACTGATAGATATTATTAAAATATATATTGGTACTTAAAAAAACGAAAAAGAGCCACCTATTGATATTGTTGGCAACTAGCTCATAACATTCTAGTTGACTTCAGAAAAATCCACTAGATGGCGCACAAAAGATTGTATTATCCGTCCGTAGTATTTAATAAAATTTATCATTAAATAAAATTGTTTACGAAATGTAATATTATTGGAAAATACTCACAATTTAAACAGCTAGCTTTTAGTTCTTCTTTATCACACACATAACACTTAACTTTCGAAAAAGAAAATCAAGTTTCTATTTTCGGTTTACCAAAACAGAATAAATGAAATAGCATTCAACAGCTATTGAGAATTCTGATGCATTTTCATGGCACCAGCGAAGTTATTTGAGTCATACCTGATGTATTCCAAGCATTGTTATCGTTTGAGAAAAAATAACTGCCTATTATGTGATTTACTTTTCAGAGAAATATTCTAATTAGTAAAGTTACAAGATTATATTTATCTCTAAAACTCAAACTCTACCTAAACAATATCGATTCCGCACATAATACGCTACACACAACAAAGTTAAATGACAGAAAACAAAAAAATAACTATCAAAACAATTACGTGTTGTTAACCGATCACAGCAAATTTAAACTAATTTGTATTTTGTAGTTCGTAGTTCGTACTTTAAGCGTCATAGAGGGCGCCTCCATGCGTAAAAATGGAGGTCTCTCGTAATATTCATTCATAACTTTTCCAAAGCCCAGCTTTATTTTAATACAAAAATGTTCGATGAATCTCTCATATTTTACCCACACAGACACAAAATTTGATGTTTTTATAGCAAAAAGAGAGACAGAAAAGCAAGCCTCATATGAAGCATTTGTGGTAGAAAGAGACAGGAATACATTAGTCTTTATCTCTTTCTTTTGTTAAGTGTTAGAGTGAGATCGGAGAGATTGCGGTCAGATTGGCAACCTCGCTTATAGTATCGTATCTTATTAATGAATTTTTGAATTTCGCACTAAGTGGCTACTGAGCGTAACCGCGTAGGCGCGCGAAGTTTAAAGTTTAGATTTTTGTTTTATTTAATTGATTAGCCGTGATCTATGATTTAGGTGTGTGGTAGTGGTAGGCAAGCCGGGCTTTTTGGCTTGTATTGCTCGCACGTCCCTGGACTCCTCCTATAAATCACTAGGCGAAAAGAAACAAGATTGTAACACAACATCTTGGTCAGTTTCCAGAAGCGTTAGCAGATATTCCATTTGGTGTCAGATACGAACGTGGAAACTTAATGTTGGGATCTGCTATAATATGATATACGTAATAAGACGTTTGTTTTTTCAAAATTTCTACGTTCTAGGCCTAAGGGTTTTTTTTAGCGAGTAAAATCTGGGATATTTTTTATTTTGTTATGATGTTTTCCTTCGCCGCTTTGAGAGAAGTGATGATGAACTAAATTACCTACACAATATTACGCACCTATGTTCACGACGTAAATCCTACATAACTGATAAGTCTTGAAACTTGATGTGCATTAAAGTATGTATAAATAAATAAGTCAGGCCCGTCACCACTGACACACACTACTGCTCTTATATAAACTTTAAAACAAGGAAAACACATCCAGTTCACAAGGCAAATAAAAAAAAAAAAAAACATTAAAATCAGTAGCCTACAGTGGGGACAATCAATAAAACGACCGACCTGTCCCGTGGGTAGCGTTGACATCAATCGAATGTATTCCCTTGTCAGGGGGTATTGTGGACCGGGATTTGGAAACTGGTCGCTGCCTGTTTGAAAATTGGGAAAATCACTCGTAATATTGATGACGGTTGCGCGGAATATGCCATGGGTTTGTGTTATTTATTATGCTAAACTTTTTTAATATTTTATGTATACAAAAAGTGTAGAGGTGGTCTTAATGCTGTGGGATTTTTGAACCAATCAACCTTTGAGTGATACAGAAATACGTATAAATAGTGGAGAGAAAAATTCAAAAGCGATATAAGACATTATATTTTATAGACCTACTTAAATAAATAAGCTAAATAAATAATTTATCGACGTATTTTTACGTGGGCATCGTGGTTGCATTTGCGCTCCCCTGTGAACCCAATGTTTCGTTTTGATAGATTTAAATTTGCCGCAACTGATCTAGGGATAGTGGGCAGACACGCAGTGTCTTATGTAGGCAATTGAACACGAATGCGATAAAGAAGCGGTAGGCGGTAGGTTACGCATATCCAACGTTCTACGTATGCACGAAGTCACCACTTAACCCGCATACACGTTTAAAATAAGCCACAATACAGCGAGAGTTAGCGCGAAAATATCAAACCAACTGATCGCGTTCACATCGCTTTCCTCATCGCTACACCGCACCCACGTGCTAGTGGTGGTGGTTACGTAGGCTACCGTAACAGAGTATCCATTGATTGTTCCGGTAATGCCGCTTCGCTTTACGATCACACTCGTTACCATTACCAATTCTCGTTGTCTACCAATACTTCTGAAAAATACTGGATATGTTCCAGTATTTTTCAGAAGTATTCCACCCACTATTATCTCAACAGGTCCCAAAAATAACAAATATAAGCTTAAAGAAATTCTCCTTATCCTTTTGTCCTGGTTCTTGAGAAATGTTCCTAAGGCCTGCCCGTGATTGATGAGGGGCCAGGCCGACACCAGACAGGCTGGTCACAAATGAATTATAACCGTTTCAACTAACCGTTTCACCAAGACTTAGGTCTGTTGAAAAGTTATTTTTGGAATAAGGGAAGGCATAACAAAGGGTGAGGCGAGAATGGATTCATTAACTGCCTAGGTTTTAAAGTACAAAAGATGGCAGAATTAACCCTAAGGTTCTAAAAAGATGAATCAAGTCTCAAACGTAAATCTTTAAAAGCGTAAAATTAGAAAGGACTCCTAAAACACTTTAGGAAGTGGTTATACTACTTCTTAAAGTCTTCTTGAACTTAATTTGGGCTTCGTCTTAACTGTTATATTTTGAGTTCTTTTCATTATTTATTTAAACTTCATGCACTTGTAAACACTGCAGAAAGGCGAACTTAATGCATTAGGCATTTATGGCAGTAAGTCCCCTCTTTGAGGGTTTTGAGGAGTGGCTGTAAAGACGTCAGGGCATCCTCACCTTCCGCGTGATGCAGGTCTTCATCGGACATGGTAAGTTCAGTGGAGCATACGGTAGAGGTGTATCCCGCTTGGATAGAGCAACGCCGAGTCCTCTTAGAGACGATCGGTGGCAATTTCCTCACGTGCCGTGCCCAGATACCAGGTCAAGGTCCGTAGTGAGGAAAAATGGGAGGTGACAGCCTCCTTCTGTGAAGCAGTAATGCTAGTGAAGGAGGCCGCCGCACGCGTTAGGGAACGGTCCTCACGTTCCAGCTGCCGTGATTTTCCGACCCCAGTTTCCAGCCACCGTAAGCGGGGGATTGTGGATAGCGAGCAATAGGTAGCTCGCCGTTCAGCCGTCCGGTAACGACGTAGACGGCGTGTACTGTTCCACTCGCACCTCAAAGAGGTGTCAGCAAAACCGTAGGCGCCCAGAGGGGTCGAAGCCTACTGGAACCATGGGTTGTGTGAAAGAGAACCCCAGAGTCCTGATACGAAGGTAAAAAAGAAACATAGGAGTGAGTTTTAGTCATTAAAAGTCTAACACGCCCTCTCGCTCCTGATTGATGGAGCGAGAGGGCATCAAAATCATTTATTTCAAATAGACCATTTGCAGGCACTTTTGAATAGAGAATTGTCGGTCAGTCCAAGAAAAGTGAAGCTAAATTGCACGTTTCAAAGTGTAGATCTCTATAATAATAATAATAATCCTTATTTTCAGGCAACTAAGGCCCATAGATAAAATACACAAAAATAATCATTACAGAATTCATTTCAGAATAATCATTAGAGAACTTATATGGAGAAGAACGTGCAAGAAACTTCATGGACACTTTTATGTGTTACATAAATAATGCTTGGTTATTATAATTATTTTTGCAGACATCTGTATGTATTTTGTTTTAATATAAGATATATTATGATAAAAAAACGCCAATCACAAAATAATTCGACATTAGATATGTTATTATCTCCAAGCAGTTTCTCCAATCTTTCCAATGTTACCTTTACAAAGGGACGAAGAAAAAGCCTAGATAGAGCCTATATTATTAGCCCATCACACCAAAAAAAAAACAAAATTATATCATTTAATGAAGATGAAACTTTATAACACTAAACATAGGGCTGAAAATCGTGTAACGGGCTTAAAGCGTTGTATAACACAACGACCACAGATTAATAAAAGAAGACAAAACGTCTTTTGTTATTGTTATGAAACACAATAAAAAAATTACGGACTTCTGAAATTACTGAGTTTCTTCAGATATTGTTTTTAAAAAATGTCTGAGTGATTTCATTAAGTGGCCGAGCGAAATACGATTTTAAGCCGGAACCTAAACCGCAATCGAATGTTCGGCTCCTCGTCAAGATTTGGCCGTAATCAAAACTGAAATCAAAAGGGGTGTGGTAATAACTGTAAATGCTTATGGCACGAAATCCTGGGACTATAATTATATTACCCGATAGTTTAAATAAAATTCCAAAACCTGTGCAGTCAAATATTGTCATTAGTCCACATACTTTGAAAAAGCTTTGTATTACTGGCAACATCACATCTCAAAAATTATAGCAACAAAATTTTAATGTAACATGCTGTGTGTAAAATTTTAATGTAACAGCGAGCTTAATACCTCCATTTTGTCACATAAACCATTTAAAGCTTTCAGACAAGTGTACAACAACAACAACAACAAACAACAACAATGTAAAAAAAAATTGTAATGAACAATATAGTAAATAAAAAAAAAATAGAACGACGGTCCATCGCCATCACCAGACTTTGACGACCTCAATCACAAAAAAAAAACAAAAAAACTGGTAATATGTAAATTCAATAATAGGTACTAAATGTGTACACATGTAACCACAGATCTTGCGTTGAGCGTGAACGTAATATTCTTTGTTATGAATGTTAAATATTAAAAGGTCGCTGGAAAATTTCGTAAAAGTGTTTGTATAGGTTACCATGAAATTACGTCTCTTATATGAAGGACACTTGGTAATTTATTTAAATTTCACCAGAAGGCACGAATTACTATAGAAACAGATAATCTTGCTTGAAATGGACGGGGCCACCAAAGCTGATACCTGCTAGGTTTGTGGGAGTATTTGAAAGAGTTACCGCGGTCCTGGAGCGTAAGAGCAACTGAAAATCACAAGTAAGCTTTAATCAGCAAATGTATTTATAAATAGCCTGTGTAACTCAGGGATAAAGCAGCTTTCTACCGGTGAAATAATTTTTGAAATCGGACCAGTACTTTCAGAGATTACCTCTATCCTACAAACATACAAAAAAAACAAATGCTCTTCCTTATTCTTAACAATAATAACAAGCATAGACAACATAAACAAGTGCTAGTCTGCGATCCCACCTAATGGTAAGCAGTGATGCAATCGTTGATAGTGAGGCGCACTAATTTATAAAGATGTAAAATTTGTTTTCACTCTAGTTTTGAAGACACCTAAATTATAATTGAATAGGAAGACCACAGTAGGCAAATTTTTCTAGTCCTACGATGTACGCAGTAGGCGGAACGCTTAGTACGGACCGTAGAAGTTTCAACAACGTAAGGATGGATACATGCCGAACGTCGGGTTGTCCGATGGTAAAAGGATGGTGGAATCAAGTCCTGCAATATCCACCCACGGTCTCCGAAATGCATCGTGTAAAATACCAAAAGGCTGGATACCCTACGCCTATGCTCAGTCAACAAATGTCAGACGTAGAACCAAAATAGTCTTGCTAAATGTTATCGTATAAACAAGCTGCTGGCTTATGGAGGTCAATCAGGCAGTTAGTCTATGTAAATAAAGTACTAGAATTCAGCTGCAGCGGCGAGGGTGGAGTGAGGAAGTCCTCTCTCTCACGCTTTTCGCATTACTTCCTCCTCAAAAGGATATCTCTCTCTCACCCTATACCATAGTTAGAACTAAGGCTGAACGCGGGAGTTTGCTGCCACTGATCGCCACCACGAGGACATGGCAGTGCCTAACCAGGACAGACATGTAAAGTCTTTTCATTTCTTAGAATACGCAAGGCCTATCTTTGGTTTCTGGTTTCCGCACTCAGTTTATAATGTACCATTATACGCAGAAGCAAATACAGTGCCAGTGTGTAGCCCCTTCCCAGGATATGTGTCGCCTCCTTGCTGCCTGCACCTTCCATGACTTATGCGAGGACAACGATTGATCGGACCGAGTCAGATCGACACGAAAGAAGAAGAAGACGCAGACGCAGAATAGTAAAAACCCTGGTAATCTCAATAACATCTCATCATCAGCCTTTTTAATGTTCCCACTGTTGGGACTCAGACCTCTTCCCTAGGAGAGGGAATGGGCCGTAACGCGGGCCCAGTGCGGGTTTTTTTTTTTTTTGTCGACGGCGAAAATCATCTTTGACGAAACCCGCTCTTGGTGAATTCAAATTTTTGGTTCTGGGACAAGCCGGTTTCACCCTGGGCTGGGTTTGAACCCGTGACCTACAACTCGTAAGTCGGGGCCGTTACCACTCGGCCACCACTGGGCGCATACCTTAAAATAAAACAAATAACAATATCAACTAAAGTAGCTCGTATGTAGGATATGCGTCAAAACCGCGCAAAACGGCCAGCGCTCAGCAAGATGCTGGGGCTCGTGTAAGACAGAACCACAGCGCTGATCTTCAGCACCATTCGTCGTCGACGGTATGAGAGATTCTAGAAAAGAACTAACTGTAAAATGATTAAACTGGATTTGTTTTATGATATATAGTCTGATTACAATTTAAGCGTCTTCAAGGCTAGAGTGAATAGGCTCTTAATAAACTAGTGCGCCTCACCATCAACGATTGCATCACTGCTTACCATCAGGTGTGATCGCAGTCAAGTACTAGTTTATATTACATCTTCTTCTTCTTCTTCCTGCCCTTATCCCGTTTTATTTGGGGTCGGCGCAACACGTTTTTTTCTTCCATTCTGTCCTGTCGCTCGTCACGCTATCACTAACTCCCTTTTCATTCATATCACTTTTCACACAATCCATACATCTTTTCTTTAGCCTCCCTCTCCCTCTCCATCCATCCACATGTAGATTCATAACTCTTTTAGCAATATGCGTTTCATCTCTCCTTTTTACATGACCATACCAAGACAAACGATTCCCTTTCAACTTTTCAGTCACCGGTGCCACTTTCAAACTTCCCCTAATATACTCATTTCTCACTTTATCCATTCTCGTCACACCACACATCCATCTTAACATTCTCATCTCCGCTACATGCAATCTTTTTTCATCCGTCTTTTTCACAGCCCAACATTCTGATCCATACAATACAACAGGCCTTATCAGAGACTTGTAGATTTTACCCTTCAACTTCAACTAGTTTATATCACATAAAAAATAAAAAATAAATCCCCAGAAATCTTTTCCTCTATACATGCAAAACCTGAATATAGTTTGTTCAAAGTCACTAACTACATACAACTACGTACAAAGTGTAAAAACTATTAGAATCCATTGATTCCAATAGTTTTTACAGTTTACGTGGTTAAAAATCAATCAGATGACATCCTTCACCCTTAGGCGAAGCAGGAGATAGTTTCTGACTTTTACTGACTAAAGAACCCACCCCATTCCTTTGTTGCCTATCATACCGGGGCCGAGCCTGCCTTGCAGAAGCCAACCCATGGCCTTCGACCCTGCTGGGCTCCTACAGTTGCTGACAACTCCTTGAGCCGCGCGTGAAACATCGCGCCTTCGACGATTTGGGTTCGGTTCAGACGTTTACCGGACGATCGAACGGTAACTCATTGCACCTCCTAAGGGGATGAAACAGATGTTCAAAGTTTGTATGGACAAACCAACTTTCAGGCAGGCGAAGCCGCTGGCAGAAGCTAACTATACCTTAAAATAGTAATTTGAAAGGAATAAATGCCGACGCGGAAAAATTCTATATCACGTACGATCTCTACACCACGTTTTCTATATAACCCTTGATTTAATTAACTTTTTATTTGATTCATTCATTTCAGCCGACAGACGTCCACTGTTGGACATAGGCCTCCCCCAAGCGTCGCCACAATGATCGATCCTGTGCGTCTCGCATCCATCGGATTCCCGCAACCTTCACCAGGTCATCGGTCCACCTTGTAGGAGGCCTTCCGACGCTGCGTCTTCCATTACGAGGTCGCCACTCCAGAACCTTTCGGCCCCAACGGTCATGTGTTCGGCAATGTGCCCTGCTCATTGCCACTTAAGTTTGGCGATTCTTCGTGCTATGTCGGCAACCTTATTTGATTACTGGAAAAATATTAAATCCTCAAAACTCAAGACGAGAAGTAAGCGACTATAAACCACAAGAATAATTAGTTAAACTTATTATAATACAGATAATTAATTCCGTTTCACATCAAACACCGAAATTCGTTGCAATTCGCTTCAGCGTACGTAAGCTAGTTTCTCAATTCCAACACGTAGGTATAGCGCGGCCAAATTGTTATGTCTTGAATTTGAATAGCCTCCCAGCATCTAGCGTGAGGTACTGAATTTGGTCGGTTTATACACGGTTCGAACTGAAAATTAAGCTAAGTCAGACGTTTGTAGAAATGCAGTGCCATTAAATATTCGAGAGGGTATTAGTGAGGGAAATTATGACGATTTTCGTACACATAATGTATGAGCTGCCTTGATTTCAGTGTTTTCGTATTCCTGCCTTGATTATACTAGATCTTCGACAAAATCATCATTTCAGCCGATATACGTCCACTGTTGGGCATAGGCCTGCCCCTAGCGCCGCCACTGCGAACGTTCCTGTTCGTCTCGCATCCATCGGTTTCCCGCAACTTTCACCAGGTCATCAGTCCACCTTGTTGGAGGCCTTCTAACGCTGCGTCTTCCGGTACGAGGTCGCCACTCCAGAACCTTTCGTCCCCATCGACCATCTGTTCTGCGTGCAATGTGCCCTGCCCATTGCCACTGAAGTTCACACTTAAGTTCCTGCTCGGAGTTTTCTTGCATGATCACATCAGAAATGAAGATATCCGCAGGAGAACCAAGGTTACCGACATAGCCAAACTTAAACTTAAGAACTAACTATCCTTAGCAATATTTACGAGTATGTCATCTATTCATATATTGTGTACGTAGTTTGCCTTTAGGTGTATTATATAAAGCTCTCGCACTTAACCACTAAAAGCCGATCTAATCCCACATAGCCCTATATCATAGAAACCGATCATTACTTAGCTGTAACCACAGAGTTTCGAGTCGCCTCGGGTATATAGGATATTGTAACAAACTTTTAATTAAAACATTTTTTTCATAGCAAGGTTTTATAGCTTGCCTATATAATTAATACTCGTCAAGACGAATCATACGAGCCCAAACTCGATGGCGTTGTGTCGTTTGACTACCAAGTTCCTATAGCCACCTTCCGGTTTCATCATCAGATCAGCCCTTCGTCATAATAATTTTGCATTGTCATCTGATTTACACATGCATGCAAAATTTCAGCTTAATCGGTAACTGGGAAGTGGGTCAAATTTAATTTATAAGATTTGATTACAGACAAACATCGGGACTGGTGAAACTAAATAGAAGTTTAAAAACATTCCATACGACTTTTGGCGGTATTTCGTCGTATGAAGTTCAGTGAATATTTTTATTTTTATTTATTGTTGATAGGTTCTCACTTGACCGCTATCTCACCTAATAGAAAGTGACGATGCGGTCGACGATGGAGCGCGCTTACCTAAAAGTAACCTATTCACTCTTGACAACATTCCCGGGTATGCCGTTGTGTATGTATGTGTGTAAAAGCCTGTGTTTTCTGCTAGCTCCACGCCTTCTCCTTCAGCTGTACCTACGTACATTCGTACAATGAATGTGTTGCCAAAATTAGAGATAGCTTCCTAATTCGCCAGTGCGACGTTCTGTGCTCTATGGCTCAGCCTTAAATAAAAATATGACTTAGTAGTAGGTACGAACAAAAGCACTCAAAGAAATATATCCATAAGTCTTGTGTTTATTATGAAAAGCTGTAAAAGCAGCTAGTTAGAGGCTCCAAGGTATTACGCAACACAAACGGTAATTCTGAAAGGCGAACTAATTTTCGCATTGCTATTAATGTCGCAATTTCGCATTTATGTTATAATATTATTTATGTATGTAGTTGTGTTATGGTTTTGGTACTCAAATAATGTAATGTTTCGCCGTAATTTTGCTAGTTTATGTGAAACTGTAAGGTCCCAATGAAAACCAGCGTTGATCATCACGATCACTCGTTGAGTCTTCGTCGTCTCAATTAATCTTATTAGAAGTCGATTAATTACTTCTAACTATTGATACCAGATTTTTCTGTGATATTTTCTTTTTGAGAGCAGTGGTGGCCTGGTGGTAACGGCACAAATTATATAGGTACAGAAGTCAGTCTACATACAAAGCGCGCTCGAGCAACGCACACATAGACACCGCTCACGGACACGATATCTCGGGGCGCCTCGGCCCGCTCGTCGAACAGTTCCGGCTCAAACGCTCATTAGTGTGCGTCCACGGAGCGTAGGTATAAAAAGTAAAGTACATACATGAAATTGTCTTCTGTGCCTATCTATTTTGTGGTAACGGCTTCAACTTACAAGTTGTAGATCAACCGACCGGTTCCGTGTGTCTCGCATCCATCGGATTCTCGCGGTCCACCTTGGGGGAAGGCCTCCCACAAAGTGGACCTATGACCTGGTGGTCAATGCTACATCTTCCGGTACACGGTCGTTACAAAAGAACCCGGTCTCTATCGACCATCTTTTCTGCGTGCAATGTACCCCTCCCATTGCCACTTAAGTTTAGTCATTGAATTGGGATAACAAAAAAGTATCAGCCTATTGTGTCCCACTATAGAGCAAGACAGGAGTTTACTTCGTTCTTTTGTTCGAGATTCTGTCAGTGGTTTGTGGCCAATTTTGTTGCGATTTATGGTAGATGCCTAGATCAATTAGTTTAGTGACTGAGTTGACTACCGCAGAACCTGTATGCGGACTTCTTAGTGATTGTTGGAAGGATTCCATTTTAGGCAAAGTGGAAGAGAACCCTTCCTTAGGTAGGTTACTCTTTCTACCGTGCGTCAAGGCAGTTTTTTATCATTCTTCGTCTAGTAAGAGTTTATTATATCTACAAAAAATACTTTTAATTAAAATTAAATAACATAGTCTCAGCTATCCAAAAACTAGACAAAATGATATCAGCTGCTCAAAAACCAGTATTAACCAAAAACGTACCATGCAGACTATAATTTCTACGCACTCACGTGCACACTACCATCCTCTCTGAATAAAAAATACTACCGAAGTTACAAAGAACCAAAACAAAACAACATTGGCCACAAAAATTGTAAGCAAGAAGCTACTCGCAAATACAGATATAAAAAATTCAACTAAGTACGAACCCAGGACCAAAATTGTTGGTCCTTATTGGGTACCTTATCGATACTCTCTGAAGGCATTTTAGCTTCGATAATTTATTCAAGAACTCCGATTCAAAGGTCAGTGAAGGAAGTCCAAAGTTCTCAATTAGGGTCCCCACAGTAACTAGGAAGAGTTATCAGGGGCTTCAGGTTAGTTTATTTCTAAAACATAGCGTACAAACGGAATATTTTATCCCGAATACGAAGATGTGTTGTTTGTGTGACTGGAAACGGCATTAGACAAGATAAATTTCGATAAGATAAGATTTTATTATCATAAAAACATGTACAAATAGAATGAGGCCTTGACTCCTGTACTAGGTGGAACACCTGTGTTACAGGAATCAGTGTCTTCTCCCAAATATTTAGTGTATTCATACTGAAAATTCCATTAAAAATTGAATGTATTTACATTCACCAAGAGAGCAGTGGTGGCCGAGTGGTAATGGCCCCGACTTACGAGTTTGTAGGTCGCGGGTTCGAACCCAGCCAGGCGCATTACTTTGTGTAATTTATTTCATCACCACTGCTCTTAAAACGGTGAAGGAAAACATCGTGAGGAAACCGGCATGTCTTAGAACCAAAAATTCGACGACATGTGACATTCACCAACCCGCATTGGGCCTGCGTGGTGGATTATGGCCCATTCCCTCTCCTAGAAAGGAGGCCTGAGTCCCAGCAGTGGGAACATTAAAAGGCTAATGATGATGACATTCACCAAAAATACATAATATTACAATAAACATTTAAATAGAAATATTTGATTAGATCAGATTTAGAAATGGAGGTTTAGTTACATTTTATACAGTTACATTTTTTATTACCTACTGGAAAACCATCAAATAAATCTCTCTGGGTGGAGCGAGAGGGGGCTACACTTTGCTATCTAAAAGCCACCTGTGTGTCTTCTTTCCGTTATTTGCGTTAAAGTGTATTTATATATTTGCATTAAAATGTAGATGGATGGAGAGGGAGAGAAAGGTCGAAGAAAAGATGGATAGATTGTGTGAGGAGTGATATGAAAGAAAAGGGAGTTAGTAATAGTTTGACGAGTGACAGGAAGGAATGAAAGAAAAAAACGTGTTGCGCCGACCCCAAGTAATATGGGATAAGGGCAGGAAGAAGATTTGCGTTAAAGTGTCCTGGTAACTCTTTCAGACAATCCCGCAGCTCTAGCTTATACTAAAGTTGATACTGAAGAAACTATCAGGATTTAATTAAAAAAACATATTAATACTACTAGTATTACAAGTATAAAATCTAGATAACTTAATAACTATAAAAAAATCAATCATGTGATGCTTAGCATCAGGTGGGATCGCATTCAAGCACAAGTTTAAAAAAAAAAAAAAAACAAGCGGGTGTTTGTACATCTAATCTATGCTAGGCTAGGTTATTATCCGTATTTTTAACAAATAAAATAAGTAATTAAGTATGCGTAATTAAGTATCCGATGGATGCGTGACGCATAGGACCGGTCATTGTGGCGACGCTTGGGGGAGGCCTATGACCAACAGTGATCGTCTTTCGGCTGATATGATGATGATGAATTAAGTATGCAGTGACCCTAAATGTTAGGATTTTCCAAAGCAATAGATTTTGATTTTCCGTTCACAAATCAAAATGACATATTCCGTGTCACTTCCAGCATCAAAATAAACTTACGTATCTTCGTTCAAGTGGTAATCAAATCCCTAGATGTCTCCAAAGTTCTTCTTTGATCTTGCGAGTGTCTAATGATGGTCCAAAGTTTTAAGTAAGAATCTTTGTTTTCCAAAAGTTGGAACGTTTTCCAATACCTACGATCGCTCGCTCTTTTAAAAAGACTTCGTGTTCCTGCCACTCATGTTACGATTACTTTGGTAATTTTAGCTTTATTTAGTTAAATTCTAAGAAAAAATACGGGAATATAATATTCTCGAAGTTTTTTGGAATCGTTTCTCAAGGAGATTATTTTCTCCAACTTCTTTTATACGAAGTTTTCCGAGAATTTTGGATAACTTTGATGTTCTTTGATGTGTACTATAAAAAGTTACAATAGAGATTACGAAGACATGATTTGTAGTAGGCTCAGAGTCTCTACCGCGGACACTTGACGCGATCCATTTGGCGACCTTAACTGAATTGTTAAAGGGATGGAGCTATGTAGGCTGAATATCTCCATCCCTTTTTCTTGTTCGCAAGCTTGAAATAATGCATGAAGCGAACCCAGTACCCCTAGCCAAGTTGCTAATCTGCAATAGTTAACGCTTGTAGAAAGCTTCAAATGTACGGGAATGACGTCGTCTCAACGCTCAGTTACGTGGTCAGAACGAAAGAATTGGCGGCAAGGTCAACTCGAAGCGTTCGTCGCAAGCGAAGCGGTTGTAACTTGGCTAGGGGGGCTGGTCGACAATTTAAAATAAGAACCGAAATCAAGGAGGTTGCCTTAAGGTCACGACACATATTTTCACTGTTTTTCATACAACCGCTCATAACTGATTATGACGTTATTACACATTTTTCATTAGATATTTTTGAAACACAGTATCTTTTGGATATTATCTAGGCTTCTATTGAAATCAATTTCTAAATTTGTGTAAAACTAATCCAGTAAAGACCTCTGAAAATCTTATATTTTGTGTGAACTTTGACACCTCATAATTTGCCTAAAATTTAAAAAAGTCAAAAAATTAAAACTTTAGCAGCCTTGCAAATTTTATTAAAATTCTAACTGACGACCACTTTTTTCAAAAACTTTTAAGGGTTTAAAAAAACAGCTATTTCCTGGAGCAAGTTTTGTGAAATATTCGAGTAAATCTCGGAATTACCGAATACTAACAGAGTTTTCAGGCGTTATCTCTCCTTTTTGCGATGCCTTTTCGTCAAACATCGCGTTGGATTGCTTTATATGAAGTAACAAGCTTTTAAACCATTTTCAATGTTTAGGATAAGCAAGTGGAAAAGGACCCTCTTAAAGTTTTAATTCGCTGAATTCAAATTTGAATTTTAGTTTGTTCACAGATTAAATCTATCACGTCGAGTTTTTGAAACATTGCAATTGCATTTTTGTCACCCCTGAGCGTCAAAAATGTATGCATGACATCTTTAAATCATCATCAGTCCAAAATCATCATAATTCCGTCGTGAGAAAGAAACAAATCCAAGGTAGAATCCTGTTTAATAAAACTGAAATTCTGATAAGTCACAAATAAAAAAAATGGGAATCCGAAAGTTATCCTCTGTTGTTACAGAGAGTAACGCTCCAGTGCCAAAATTTTAATTTAGAGCTATTATGGAGGTCGTTGAAAGCTTGTTCTTAAATGCGTTTTTAAATGACACAGACGTCAAAATTTAATGCGTAAATTTTTGACATACTTTTTTTCCTTTTACGTAGGATATATATAATCTTTGCCTTTTACTAAACAGTCTAAGCGTGACAATTTTACAATGTAGCTTTTAACATAATATACTAGCTGCTCACAGCGGCTTCGCCTGCGTGGTAACAAAAAAATTATCCCAAGGGAACATACTTCCGGGGTAAAAAGTATCCTATGTCCTATTCCAGGACATGGTCTATTCGTGAACCAAGTTTCACCAAAATCGGTTTTGCCATTTAGGCGTGAAGACGTAACAAACAAACTCACTTACGCTTTAATAATATTAGTAAGGATGTGAAACTGTCAGCATTATTAAACAGAGCCCTGGGCCCTGATCACTGTCTCATAACAATCATTTTAAGGTAGGGCCCCTGGTCAGTGACAGCGTGTCTATTGACAGAATAAAGAAAGAAAGAAGGAAAGAAAGAAAACATGTTTATCCTGCTTGAATAGATACACAAATAATTACAAAAACAAAATAGACAAGTCAGAATGCAAGAAAAATACGTGCTTTATCGACCCTAGTAACATGAAATTGGAAGATGATGATGATGATGATAGAAACCTGGTCCTCAAAACGTTCTTTATATAACATACTAACTTGTTCCCTTCACTATTGAAGCCAAGCCAAGTTGAAACCCAATTTATCGAACAGGCCTCTATTATTATCGAAATACAATTATTAACAGAATACTAACACAATACCTGCCCTTGAGCAAAACAATTTAACATTCATAGTACGACCAAGTTTCAACCGGCCGGATCGCGCTTGACTGACTTGGCGCCTCGCCTGTTGCAGGTTGGGAAGGAAAATTGGATTATTGTGGATTTCCTACTTTTTTTTGTGAAGAATCTAAATATTTACTGAGATAATTTGAAGGTAAATTCAAAGAAAGTAAATAGTAAGTAATATTTATTTTACAAATAAGTTTTTAAAAAACACCTTTAAATGTCAATTTAATCTAGATGAGGCCCTCAAAAGAAACACGAAACCAAACTCAGAGATAAAAATTTCTTTTAAAGTCCATGCAGTAAACATGTAGCGACATCTATGACGCCACATGAGAACTACGAAGAAAAAAACGAAATCCTGCATCGCGCAATCAAAGTTCTCCGCGCGATTTGAACGTATACGACAGCCCGACATCAACTATCGGGCAGTAGCCCACCACACTATAACGCCTGTCTGGTCGGAGGATCCTCCCTTTTCAAAGGAGGTTTGTGGGACTTTACTCTCTATCCCGCCTACCTCCAAAAACATATGGTCAAATCATATGAAAACTATACTGATTAGTATTTCAAATTGTTTTTTGAAGAAAAAACTACACAGAAGTGAGTAAACCTGTCCAGTCAGTGCAAATATTTGTCAGTATTCGTGTAACGCAACTCAGGACAAACAAACCAAGCTACGATGTTTGATCCAAGACTTGGCGTCGTTTTATACGTAGGGTTGAGATGTACACCATAAACTGTCTGACGTATGCCTGACGAGCTGTGGGCTCGTAAAACATAGGATTGATACCCTGACACAGTGACATGGGGCCGTGGCAGACCGTGAAGGAGATGGCAGGACGTCCTGGATATCTTTCATAAGCATTGGAAAAAAGAAGTGAAAAATCGTGATTATTGGAAGGAATTTATGGACAATACGGGCTGGTAATGGTATTTTTCTTTTATTTATTTCTTGGCCTATGTATACTTTCTCACGGTTGGGCAAAGGCCTCCCTCAACGTCTTCCAGGTATTTTTTGCTCAAGCCACCTCGCCCAACTCTTGCGGTAGGCGTCTAAGTCACCTTGCCACCTCTTCCTAGGTCATCTTCAGTGGCGCCGTCCATCTCCAGGAACAAACCTCAGTAATAATAATAGTTTAAATTCTGTAAAAGTCACCATCGAAACCATTAAACGTTTTTTCATAGCAAGCTTTTATAGCGCAGTATACCTGTAGAATTAATAATCGTCAAGACGAATCATACGAGCCCAAACTCGATGAGGCTGTGTCGTTTAACTACGGAGTTCACACGGCCATCTTCCAGTTCCATCATCAGATCAGCTCCATGTCATAATAATTTTGCATCTGATTTACTAATATTAATTTTGTATAAAATTTACGAGTGATTTGATTACAGACAAACATCGGGGCAAGTGAAACTAAATAAAAGCTTGTAAAAATGCGAACGCGCTACAGCATCTGTATAAAAAATCACCGTGGATGACGAGGGGCCAAGACCTGAAATATTTTCGATCCTAACCAGTTAAATCAATCATTCAAGTCACAGCATAAGACTAACGCAAATCTATCACCCAGACAAAATCTGTCAAAAGATATCAGAAATGTTTTTATAGGTCAGAACAATGAAAAACGTAGCGAAAATGACACATTTCAGTATTATGCCTACCACTGAAACTATAACTCAAAAGGTTCGGCAAGTCTATGCTTGCCAAACGTTACTTCTATGAATTTGGTGTAGGGTGACCATTATTGAATGGTCATACAAATAATGGGACAGAAGTTGCTAATTGTAAGTTTTTAATTAAACTCTTTTTCAAAACTGGATTGAGATTTGTACAACATAGAAATAACAAGTACTAAAAAGTATTGATTGGTTTTGTTTTTTTTAATATTTGTAATACGTTGCCCCCACACCAAGAGTTACTCCTGTGTACGTAAGTACATTAACAAAAATGCACACACAAACACAAAAACTCATATAATATACAAGACACCCCGGCCTGAAACATACAAATATTTGCTCTTTATGGGAATCGAACCAGCGGCACTGAGCGTAGCACTCAATTGCTGAACCAACCGTGTATTTATTAAAAATTATTTTAAAATGCCTACAACATAATATCCAGGTTCGTCTAGAAGTTAAACTACCAAGCCTAATTTGGAAAAAAATCTCTGGTTTTTCATCTGATTTCTACTGAATGTATGCCTCATATTATTTTACCTAACTTGAAACATGGTCTATCATCATCATCATAATCATTCTGCTCTGGTCCCGTGTTATTTGTGGCCGATACGACCCGTGTTTTCTCCCTCGATTCTATCTTGTCAGCCGTCATGCTATCCTTAACTTTCTTTCCTTTCATATCACTCTTCATCCAATACATCCTTTTCATTTTTTATTCCATCTTCATACTTATTTTCAGTCTATAATATTTCAAAACATTTACCAACTAACAAAAGATAACAATTATTTTTGAAGCATCAAAACTATCTAATTTTTTTTTATGAATGTTTCAACTACCACTCCAAGATAATTGCATAGACACAATCCACAAAAAACAACAGTCCTTGATCCTCGTTTCCATGTAGAACAACATTCCGACCACACCCAACTAGCCAAACAAAATCTCCCTCGAATTCCTTACAACATCATGGTCACCCAAATTAACCCTTTCACGGTGACTAAACACACGCAAGACCCGGTCTGTGGGTCCGCTCCTATATAATTAATCACAAACCCTATTGACAGAGGATCATTTGGACCCACATAAATAGAATCTATACTCCTCATACCTGACCACTGGCATTCCTGAAACCCGGTGTTTACTGCAGGCTATGGAAACCATTAAATTGATTTACTTACATGTATTCTAATGGTGTTTAATTAGGGAAAGCTGGTTAATGGGATGTTTTTTTAATTGGGAAATGTTAATGGTGTTAATGAGTGAGGGTTGAGTTGGGGTTACATGGGATTAAAACAGCTGAGATCAGTGGATTGTTTTTTTTTTTTGTGAAGCTAAAAATAACCCATGTAAATGATCTATGAGGTTTTGGAGGTATTCAGAACAGAGTAAAGTTCCACATATCTCCGTTGGAAAGGGAGGATCCGCCGACCAGACAGGTGTTATAGTCTGGTGGGCTACTGCCCGATAGCTGATGTCGGGCTATCGTATGTAACTTTGATTGCGCGATGCCGGATTTTGTATTTTCGTCGTAGTTCTTATGTGGCGTCATAGATGTCGCTACAAGGTTTTTAAAATCTTAAAAAACCTCATAAATCATTTACAGGAGTATTTTTCCCTATTAAAGCTAGACTTTTAAGTCATTTATATTTTTTTACTGAGTAGTACTTATGAACCACATTTACAACGACAATAACCCTCAAATATGTATATAATATATTGCTATTAAAATCTAAAACTAATATGAATTATGTTAGTCTTTTTAATTAGATAAGTTTAGTATTTAGTTTTTTTTTTTTTTTTTGTATAAAATGATCGGTCCTGTACGTCCGTTTACGTCTGATTACTGCGACCCTCATCAGGTCATCGGTCCACCTTGTGGGAGACCAGACACTTGGGGAAGCCCAACAGTGGACGTCTTTCGGCTGAAATGATGATCATGATATTGTGAATTATTAAGTTGTATACAACATTAAGTTGTAATCAGCTTCATGTATAAAACATGTAACATAGTAACCGCACGTCGTGAAAGTGTTATACTTGGTAGTAGTAAACTGGCTACAGAATTGGATTCTGTTATTTTTAAAATAGCGAATTGTTTGTCTTAAAAAATGTTGGTTACTTTAGGATATTTAATTATAAATTGTACCGAAATGTCTTTTGTTTGTATTGTTCTACTCCTTTCCTAAAGTATTTTAATATGAGATGAGTACCCAATTGATGCAGCTGTCTGAACAGAGTACATCCCATCAGTTCATATCTTTTTATTACTGTATACTAGCTACTCCCTGCGGCTTCGCCCGCGTGATAGCAGAAAATTATCCCAAGGGAACATACCTCCGCGATAAAAAGTATCCTATGTCCTATTCCAGGACATGGTCTATCCGTGTACCAAGTTTCATCAAAATCGGTTTTGCCATTTAGGCGTGAAGACGTTACAAACAAACAAACAAACTCACTTTCGCTTTTATAATATTAGTACCTAAGGATAGGCTCGCATTCGAACAATATCACACCTGATGGTAAGCAATGATGTGGTCGACGATGGAGCACGCATGCCTAGAACCTAACCTATTCACTGTTGACTTAAATACCTTACCAACCGTAGGTTGTAGTTATCCTGAAACACAAACTCCTATAAGAAAAAGAAATATAACAAAGTTACCATAAATAAAAAAACACTACATAATTGTATCCAAAACTCGATACTTCCTAACGAAAAAATTAAAATTATAATTTGATTTTCACATCCAACCAGTTTCGTAGAGAAACAATTCTGGTAACTTATCTTCTGCGATTCCGTATTTCATTTAACAAGCGGCCATTGTTGTGGATGATAAAGGGCGCACCCTAAGCCTCTAGCTCCTAATACGATGGCAGCTTACCTGGCGGCAAAGATTATTTGATAGTAGTGATAGATATGACGGGTCCTTGATAAGGAGTGGGTTATGGGGACCCTTTTGGAGTAGGGAAAGATTTTGCCCTGATTTTACGTGCAGTGAAAAGAGTATGTGGCTAAATTGGTTTTGAAAATATATTGGATATTTTTTTTTTTTTTTTGACTTGATATGAAAGATAAGGTCTCATAAATCACTTGAGGCTTGAAATGGAGGGAGAAATTCGAAATATCATAAGGGGGAAAGGTGGTTGCAGTGATATAGCACGTGTATTTTTTTTTGTGAGCGTGTGATTTCTAAACAGAAAAACGAGTCGTGATAGGGACACCGCGTTATCAAGTAACGAAGTGCTTTTTTTTCATGAATCCCCAAGCGACCACCGATGGCCGCGCATCTATTGTCTTACTATTGTGTCTCTAATTGACGGTATCTGAAGGGTTAAATATTTAAAGAAGAAAATTAAATATAATGATCTGTTATTTGTTATTTTAATTTAAGATTTCACAAACTATTATTTTCTTGTTCTACAGATTATTTGTCTACATTCCTTTTAATCTCTTATGTCGCTGGTCTGCTGAAAATTAGCAGTACCTGTAGAGGTACAATTTTTATAATGATGTTTCTTATTCTGTTATATATGTTATATTATATAAAATAAATAAGTTAGTTTTAATTCGTTAAGTGACTTCATGTTCTTTTTATGTTTATAAAGAAATATCAGTACACTTAAAAAATAAATAAATACATAAAAATTGTAAAAATAAAATCTCGCGATTTTTGATACTCAAAAACTTCATCACGCCTCTCATCAGTAGGTATTTTTTCTTTAATTCTGGTTCTTAATTACGAGTAGTATGCTATGTTTGTTTATTAAAAAAGATCCAATTTTCAAATAGAAACAGTCCAAGTATTTTCAATATTTTTTTTCGATGGGAATGGATGTAATATGAAAGGGAAACCAAAAAAAAATATCGATGAATTGTGTGAACGATGTGAAAAAACCGGGAGCGGGGAGTATGTTCTCTTGGACCAATTTTCTACTTTCACACAGCTGAAGCTGCTAGCAGCTTATAGCTATTAGTATTGACATAAAAACAGTGAATATTACTTTGTCGGCAGAGGATGCCGATTATCATTGAAGCTCTTTCCAAAGACTCGTTTTGTAGACGATGGCTGGGTATCGAGCAATAAACAGACTTTTCCAGATCATACAACTGATTTATTATAATGCAAGCTTTAGGTTTTCACTTCACATAACGAGCCGTGAGACAGTCCCCGAGAAAAGGACGTTGCACATCGCATGACTGCCGACAGAGGAATGAGCCCCGAGCCTCTGCGCTCGGCTGTTTTATCTGCTCGGTTCGTGCAAACGTCAGACCGGATTCTGTCAAGTGACATGTGTCACTTGTCATTTAGCTCGTTTATTCGTTCTCAAGTTTCCGTACTATTGACTTTTCCGACAAGTATATAAATGTCAGTCACAAAACCAATTAAGTCATGCCAACACAACGCATAATTTTTCACAACAAATAAATTCTTCTTCACAGTAAAAGCAGCTGTTTTCATAGAGCCGTGACTCTAATTTAACTTTATATCGTTATAAATCAAACCGTCGTATCTACGCCATTTAATCAGTGGTATTTCTTAGAGAATAATGTGCGCCTTGAAAGATAATACTACGCATTGGATGAAAGAAAATTAAAATTCATAAATCTGTGAAACGGTGGGCGCCGTATTAAATATGAGAACAGACATTTTATAATTTTTATTATTGTGAACGACGCGAACGGTCGGACGCGTTGTAATATTTTTTTTTATTACATTTGAAATGACTGAAAAGTGGCTTCAGCTTTTAATTTTTATGCTGATTTTGTGGAAAAAGTAATATAGATGTTTTATGACTAGATTTTTATAACCACATATTTAGTCGTGATTTTTTTTTTATTCTAGCTTCGGCCATCGTGATAAAATAGTTCCTTTGTTTAATAATAATAATATTCCATAACTATCACACAACGCCGTCTAATCCCAAGCTAAGCAGAGCTTGTGTTATGGGTACTAGACAACTGATAAACATACTTATATATTTCTAAATACATACATAATTATAGGTAACTAGCTTTGCCCGCGCGGCTTCGCTCCCGCTCTTCCCTACTCCACCCTACTATACCCAACTCTACCCTACTCTACCCTACTCTACCCTACTCTACCCTACTCTACCCTACTCTACCCTACTCTACCCTACTCTACCCTACTCTACCCTACTCTACCCTACTCTACCCTACTCTACCCTACTACTCTGGACACAATGGACACAATGCCGCACAAGATGCTCCAGGTGAATCTTCAGAGGAAGAAATTGGCAACCCAAGAGCTTATGCTTGAGGCCGAGAAGCGCAAAGTCACCTTAGCGCTGATCCAGGAACCCTATGTGGGCAGCGCGAGGAGGATGAGCGGGACCAGAGGAGTCCGAATTTACCAGCGCACCGGCCAAGGAGAAGGGACTGTCAAAGCGGCCATAGCGGTGTTTGATCCAAACATCACCGTCAGACAGTACCCAGAACTCACCACGAACAACATCGTCGTGGTGGGGATCCAAACCGGTGTCTGGAGACTGACTCTGGTCTCGTTCTACTTCGAGCCAGACCAGCCCTTAGGGCCATACCTGGACAGCCTAAGGAAGGTGGAAAGCGAGACCGGCCCGCATAAGCTCATCATGGGAGGAGATGCCAACGCCTGGAGCATCTGGTGGGGCAGCAGTGAGACCAACGGCAGAGGCGACGAGATGCTGGGAGCTCTCGATCAGCTTGGACTGCAGGTACTTAATAGAGGGGAAACTCCAACCTTCGACGTAGTTCGTGGTGGCAGACGCTACACGAGCTGCGTCGACATTACAGCCTGCACGGCGGATATGCTGACGGTGACCGACGGCTGGCGAGTCGTTGATGACCTGACGGGGTCGGACCATAACGGCATTGAGTTTAGCGTACACCTTAAAAAGTCTTTAGGTATCACGGTCAACCGGACTACCAGGATCTACAACACCCGAAAAGCGAATTGGGCGCGGTTTCGTAAAAAACTGCGTCAAATTATGCTAGGGAACAATATAACCGCAAGTCTGTTCGATGAAATCGACAGCGTGGACGATATAGACCTGGTAGTCGAGGGACTTACAACGGCAGTGCAGGACGCCTGTACATCCGTGATACCCAAAAAGAAGGGTAGGGAGACGCTGACCGTGCCGTGGTGGTCTGATGAGCTCGCCAGTTTAAAGAGGAAAGTGGTCACCATGAAGCGGAGGATCCGCTGTGCAGCGCCAGTCCGGAGACCAAAGGTTGTGGAGGAGTACTTGAAACAGAAAGAAGAGTACGAGAATGCAATAGTCCAAGCTAAGATCGAGAGCTGGAAGGGGTTCTGCGAAAAGCAGGATCGCGAGGGCCTGTGGGAAGGTATATACCGGGTGATCCGTAGGACGGAGAAGAGGGAGGAGGATCTGCCGATGGTAAGGGACGGCAGGACCCTAGACCCAGAGGCCTCGGCGAGGTATCTAGCACAGGTGTTCTACCCGGAAGACCGTTCGGAGGGGGATAACGAGGAGCACAAAAGGGTGCGGCAAAGAGCAGACGAGGTGAACAGAGGGAACGAAGATGAACCTTCGGACCCTCCCTTCACACTCGACGAGCTGGAGCGAGCAGTCTCCTCGTTCAACCCCAAAAAAGCCCCCGGTTCCGACGGTCTGACGGCGGACATATGGGGCCACACGATCCGTCAAGACCCAGACCTAGTTCTGCGCTTGGTAAACAAGTGCCTGGCGCATGGATACTTTCCACGGTCCTGGAAAGAGGCAACTGTCGTCGTGCTCCGCAAGCCCGCAAAAGATGACTACACCACCCCAAAATCTTACAGGCCAATTGGACTTTTGCCTGTTCTCGGCAAGGTCTTCGAGAAGATGCTCGTGGCCCGACTCAAGTTTTACCTACTACCCAGGATGAGTACTCGCCAGTACGGCTTCATGCCCCAGCGAAACACCGAAGACTCCCTCTATACGCTAATGGGGCACATTCGTGGCAGACTCAACGCAAAGAGGCTTGTCACGATTGTGTCCCTGGATATTGAGGGGGCCTTCGATAGCGCTTGGTGGCCAGCCATACGAGTCCGTCTGGCTGAGGAAAAGTGTCCTGTGAACTTGAGGCGGGTCATAGACAGTTACTTGTCCGAGAGGGTGGTGAAGGTCAGGTATGCGGGTGTGGAGCACGAATCCAGGACTGAGAAAGGATGCGTCCAGGGGTCTATCGGTGGTCCCATATTTTGGAACCTTGTGCTGGATCCTCTTATAAAGGCTCTGGAGGAAATGGGGGTCTACTGCCAGGCGTTTGCTGACGATATCGTCCTTGTGTTCGATGGGGAGACGGCTCTTGAAGTCCAAAGAGATGCCAATGTCGCCCTCGAGTACGTGCGAGCATGGGGTGTCACGAACAAGCTTCGGTTTGCGCCGCATAAGACAAAAGCAATGCTGGTCACGCGCAAACTGAAGCATGACACCCCATGTCTCAGAATGGGCGGGGTAGACATTGGCATGTCCGAGGAAATCAAACTGCTTGGTCTTACCATCGATCACAAATTGACTTTTAACACCCACGTCGCAAACGTCTGTGCCCGAGCCGTCGGCATTTACAAACGGCTGTCGCGGGCCGCTAGGGTCAGTTGGGGTCTCCATCCAGAGGTTATCCGCTGCATCTACACGGCTGCAGTGGAGCATATCGTCCTGTACGCGGCGAGCGCGTGGTCGCCGGCCGCCAACAAAGTCGGGTTGCAAAAGAAGCTGAACGCCGTCCAGAGGAGCTTCGCGCAGAAGTTGTGCCGAGCCTACCGCACGGTCTCCCTACACTCAGCACTGGTGCTGGCTGGGATACTCCCTCTTGATCTCCGAATCCGAGAGGCAGCCGCCCTTTACGAGGCCAAGAGAGGGGTACCTCATCCAGCGCTGGGAGACCGGGAGATCGAGCGAGTGGTATCGGCACTAAAGATGCCACATCCGGCTGAGCAGAGGGCTATTGCACTGCGACGCCTGGTAGACGAGGAACAATTTAATGAGCACCGCAATTACGCGGTGCGTATCTTCACAGACGGCAGCAAGATTGAGGGCAAAGTCGGTGCCGCACTGTCGGTGTGGACCGATAATGTGGAGGTAAAGGCCCTCAAGCTTGCTTTGCCGTCTTACAGCACCGTCTACCAGGCCGAGCTTCTCGCCCTCTGCAAAGCGACGAAAGAAGTCCTCCGAAGGACGGGGACGGCGTTCGCTATCTACAGCGACTCCATGGCAGCTCTCCAAACAGTCGTGAACCCCGAAGCCCTCCACGCCCTCGCAGTGGAAGCAAGGGACGCCATCCGCCGCAGTAACGCCCAGAATAAGAGCGTCTCCCTGTTCTGGGTGAAAGCTCATGCGGGGCTGGAGGGCAACGAGAGAGCCGACTTGCTCGCGAAGGAGGCTGCCCTGAAGTCGAAGCGGCAACCCGACTACGACAAGTGCCCGGTTTCATTCGTCAAGCGTATGATCCGAATGGAGACGCTGGACGAATGGAACCGGAGGTATTGCACAGGAGAAACGGCGGCCACGACGAAGATATTCTTCCCCTGTGCGATCGCTGCGTACAGGACGGTACGAAGGATGGAGATGACAAAGGAGCTGACCCAAGCCCTAACGGGACACGGCGGGTTCTCCGAGTACCTGACTCGCTTCAAGTGCAAGGAGAGTCCGGCGTGCGCCTGCGACCCCGACAAGCAGGAGACAGTCCTCCACCTCCTGACGGACTGCCCGGTATATGCCAACCTAAGATATGACCTCGAAGCCAAGCTAGAAACTAAAACAGTCAAAGAAAACCTTAGCGTAATCATAGCAAATAAGAAGTATAGGGATATTTTTATACAGTTTATTACTAGAATAGTTATATCAGTAAACAAAAGAAACAAAAATTAATTGACCAATTGACCCTGATATAAACACAAATTTTACAAAATCCTATTTTTAACTGACTGAAATTATTATCTAACTAAATTATAACATCGTTTTAAACTATATACGGAATCATTTTACCTTGGATTTTACCAAATTTTAGCATTTTATGGAAATTATTATATTACTATTTTATTTTTATTTTATTTTATCTTGACTTATCTAAATGATTTATTAACGAAACTTTTATGACAGAATTTTAACAATAAGAAATTTATTAAGAAGGATTTTTACTATTTATTAAAATATTATTCATATTTGTATAATTGTATAATATATATATATATCTATCACCGTAATTACAGTAATAAACTACAAAAGCGGAAACCAAATAGAACCTACAGCCTTTAAAACTACCCTGCGCAACCTGACGGCAGGGGAGCCTTTCGCATGGCAGGAGTGGTTTTTAGCCGGTAGGAGTCCGGCACTACCCAGAATGCCTTTCTGCAAGGCAGTCTGGGTGTCCATGATGGATTTCCCACTCCTGCCACAAACTGAAAAAAAAAAAAAAAAAAAAAAAAACCCTACTACTCTACCCTACTCTACCCTACTCTACCCTACTCTACCCTACTCTACCCTACACTACCCTATTTTTTTTTCCATAAGAACCTTCTCCTCACAATAACAATCACAACAAAAAAAAAATCAGCCAAATCGGTCAAGCCGTTTTCAAGCCAAGTCGTGACAACGGAAAACGGGGGTCATTTTTATATATATAAGATAAGATTACACCCAGACACAGAACAACATACAGGTTGTGTTCATAACGCAATAATTTTCCTGGGTGGGAATCGAACCCACAACAGCCGGCATAGTAGTCAAGATCACTAACCACTAGACCAACAGGCCAGTCGATATACTAATAATGTCTTGACCACACGTACCGAGTAAAAAGACGAGAGAGACAGTGATGTTAGCTTGGGACAGTTGTGGAATTTTATATAAAATATAAAGTAACTCTAACATTGCCGATTCATAAAACATATTTACCAAAAGATCACATATACAAAATTCTTAAGAAGAAAAATAGTCCAATTAAGTTGCCCCAAACTTTAAATTCACAAAACTTTTCCCAACCCTCCAAAGGTCACTTCAGTAAAGGGTTCATTACACTTAACCCTTAAATACCCCGACACGTGTATCCTAAGCAACAATAAGGCCGTCATCTTAAACAGTCATTATCAAAGCATGTCACAAGTTCACGAGGGGCTGACAACGCTTATATAAGATAAGATACAGAGATAAGGGGTGACGTAAAGCTGGGTATAGACCGCTGTTACGCAACATGTAATGTAACATAATTCCCATAGTGCGGACGACTTGCGTGCCGCGAACCGTGCACTCTACGCGCGTGAACAGTACATTATTTTTAAATACGAGCCATGCATGTTACGTTACTTGTTGATTCTTTAAAACTGAGAGTATGTCTCATTCCAGGCCTAGTGTTTTCTTCACAATTCGATAATTTTATTTGCATATTACTTTTCCCTGATCACAAAATGTATCAAAGACTCTCATTTGCGACCAGTAGCTTACGACACAAAATTGATAGGTATGAAAACTGGGCTGGCCTAGTTTTGGATGAATGAGACATCCTCTCGGTTTCAAAGAATTACCCTACAGCAGTCTGTAAGTTGGTTTTAACCCTTCAGATACCGTCAATTAGAGACACAATAGTAAGACAATAGATGCGCGGCCACCGGGGGTCGCTTGGGGATTCATGAATTAAAGGAGCATTTCATAAATAAAGATGCAGCACGCGCACGAACCGAGCACCTATTCACATAGTTGAAATGCTCAGTTCGCTCGCGTTGTGAGCATGGTTCGCGCTTGCAAGGCGTCCACTCTATGGGAATTCTGTTACATGCATGTTACATTTCATGTTGCGTTACAGCAGTCTGTACCCGGCTTAAGAAACCTACTTCATTCTCTATTTAACCGCTTAGTTACTTAAGGAGTGATAGTGCCAGGGCTGCGGGATAAGGAACGAAGGAGCACGGGTGAGTTTTAGTCAGTAAAAGGCTGACACTCTTTCGCTCTACCCAGAATAGGATAAGTCATTTGTTGACTTCATCTCAGTAACAAAAGCTACCTCTTTAGAGGGTTTAAAAATATTGGCATTTCACACACCGCACACACACGCGCACATCGTTGCATTCCATCAGGCGAGATAGTGGTCAAGCATGCCTATAAAAAAAAAAGAAAATACCCACCACGTCAGTTTGCCTTTATGAACGCTATTAACAAAAAATTACTGTACAGATTTTCATGCATTTTTTGTCAATAGAAGAGTATTTCATAAAAAAGGTTTAAGTGTACAATACATGTAAATCACAGGAGACCAAGCTGAGAATATATTTAAATTTACAACTCTGGTTCTGACACTTTTAAAACGTCTCCGCTACCGGTTTGTTAAAGTCAAAGTGTAAAGTCATTTAAAGACATCACTAGTTTTTTTGTTACTGAATAAGTGCTACGCGGTGTCTACGGCGTAGCGGCATCTGCTACGGCGCATTAGATCTGCTACGGATATTTTTTTGCGTACTTCTGTGTTCCCGGAACAGGTTTGATAAAAGTGTACTTATACAATGCCTACATTAAGCCACTTATTTTTGAATAGTTCATACTCGCTTTTGCCTGCGGCTTCACCCGCATACATTAAATATAACCAACATAGGCTATATTTTAGTCAGGAATGAGGCAGCTTTCTATCGATGAAATATTCATGCAATCGAACCAGTAGGTACTTTCAGTAATTACCCCCTACAAACAAAAATATAAACTTTACCTACTTTACCTTTTATATATATTAGTGAAGATAACAGTATAAAACACAACATTTTATTTTTTTTACAAAATTAAACTTAGAAATTCCAAAATAATAGTTTTAACTATTTAATTAAAATGTCATTCATAATTAAATTCGAACGAATTTAAATAAACAGACTAACTTTACCAAAGACAAATTTTAATTTCAATTGAGCTAATTTTACGCATTAATATTAAAGCAAGAATTAATTTGCGTAGGCACGTCGAAAAAATTGTGTATAAGTGTTTTTTAAAACCTATTTACAAATACAATATATGAACGGGACGATGTTTTTAAGGTGGGTCATCTTCAAATAATTTCTCCCAATTTGAGAGGAGCAAAAGAGAGTGTCGAACTTTTACTGACTAAAACCCACATCTGTTCCTTCTGTTGCCTTTTACCACGGTATTTTTTTAGTCAGCATGAATGAGGGGTACAACTATATGTAGCTCGCTCTCCGATCGTCCGGTAACTGTCCGAACCGAGTCCAAGACGTCGACGGCGCGCACTGTTCCCGCGCTCCTCAAGGGGTTGTCAGCAGCAGGAGGGACCTAGCTGGGTGGAAGCCTACTGGGGCCAGGGTTATCCGTAAGGAAGCTCAAGTCCCGATATGAAGAGGCTAGAAGGAACGGGGTGGGTTGAGTCTGACACTATCTCCCGCTCCACCCAAGAGCGAGGGTTATCATAAGATGATTTTTGCCCACCGTAAAAAAGGGGTACAACCATATTATAAAACTCTGGGGTCCTGGATCACAAGACAAAGAAGAAACAGGTGTGATTTAATCAGTAAAACTCTAACACCTTAACGCTTCGCCTTTGAGCAGGAAAAGTCATTGGATGATTTCACAGGAGGAGCAGGTGCAGGATTAAGGTTCCTACTGCTGGAACTCAGGCCTCCTCTCTAAGAGAGGGAATTAGGCCGTAATACACTACGCGAGACTAGTGCGGGTTGGTAAAGGTTACATGTCTTCGAATTTTTAATTCCAAGACACGCCAATTTCCTCACGATGTTTTTCTTCATCGTTCAGAGAGCAGTTGTGGTGATGAAATAAATTACACAAAGTAATACGACTTGCTGGGCTTAACCCTTCAGATACCGTCAATTAGAGACACAATAGTAAGACAATAGATGCGCGGCCACCGGTGGACGCTTGGGGATTCATGAATTAAACTCGTAAATCGGGACCGTTGCTTATGAGCCACCACAGCTCTGATGATGATTTGCTAATTAAAAAAAAAAAATCCATAGGTAAGGTAGAGAGTCAAAGCATTTTATCCCTACTAATATTATAAATTCGAAAGTAACTCTGTCTGTCTGTCTGTCTGTTACGCTTTCACGCAAAAACTACTGAACGGATTTAGATCAAATTTGGTAGGTAGGTAGAAGAGACACTGGAATAACACATAGGCTACCTATAATTCCACTGCTGAGCACGGGTCTCTGCCCGCGCGATATAAACTGTAGTCCACGCGGGCGAAGCCGCGGGCGGAAAGCTAGTTTCAAATAATTCCGACACAGGCACTTTAAAACGTCAAAAAGTGAGATAGAAAAAAGATGCTAAGTACACATTCTTTTTTATGGAGGAAAATATGCAAAAAGCTCCAATGTCACTTGTTTCTCTTTCATCATTTCAGCCGATACACGTCCACTGCTGGACATAGGCCTCCCCCAAGCGTCGCCACAACGAACGCTCCTGCGCGTCTCGCATCCATCGGCTTCCCGCAATCCTCACTAGGTCATCAGACCACCTTGTTGGTGGCCTTCCAACGTTGCGTCTTCCGGTACGCGGTCGCCACTCCAGAACCTTTCGGCCCCAACGGCCGGTTTCTCTTTATTAAAATAAAAGAAACAGACAATTATATTCCACAACTTCACACAACGCCGTCTTGTCTCCAGCTCAGCAGAGCTTGTATTATGAGTACTAGACAACTGATAAACATACTAATATTTTTCTAAATTCATACATATTATAGATAAATTGCACCCAGACACTGAAAAATTATCGTGCTCATCACACCATCATTTTTTCTGGGTGGATACGAAAGTCACGAACTCCGGCTTAGCAGTCAGGGCCACTAACCACCAGTCCAAAAGGCCAGTCGAAACGTTAAACAGATCATTGTACACAGGATTTCACTTGAAACTGTTAAACACCAAATTAAATGAACGCAAAATTAACAATAAATCAAAACTCTCCCAAAATTAAGCGGAGTTAAAATCAAAGCTACAAACCTCGCTACAAGGACAATTTCACGAAACAGAGAAACTCCCAAACAGCCTAAAGTCGGCCAATTTCCACCCAGATTAAAACATGTCCACAATTCAGAGTAAAACGTTTATAATATCAAACGGATGACTACAAAGAGTTGTAGAACGCTTCAGAAAGTACGGAACCTGGAGTACGGAGTGGAGGAAGATGTGGCATTATAGAACTGGGTTATTAAATTAAAAAAATAAATAAAAGTAACAGTTGAGAGTGTGACTAGGGCACAAAGCAGTGTTTTAAAGCCACGAGTACCATGTTGAAATCTGAACGAAACTAAGATTGTTAAGTTTTAATATTGAATGTAGTGAAAGAACTTTACTATTTAGCATACAAATCTGAGTGAAATGAGGATTCAATTTTCCAACTGGGCACGCCACGATTATGGCGGGAAGTCCCCTCTTTGAGGCGTGGCTGGAAAGACCTCACGGCGTCCTTATCTTCTGCATGACGCAGGTCCTCACCGGACATGGCAAGTTCGGGAGGTTCCTGCATCGGATTCAAGCGGAACAGACGCCCGAGTGTCGCCACTGTGCGCAACGCCCGGAGGACACGGTGGAGCACACCGTCGAGGTGTACCCTGCCTGGGCGGAGCATCGCCGTGCCCTCGTGGGGGCGATTGGTGGCGGAGACCTCTCGCGCCAGGCCCTGGTCGAGGCCATGGTCCGGAGCGAGGAGAAGTGGCAGGCGGTTGCCTCCTTCTGCGAAGCAGTAATGCTTGCAAAGGAGGAGGCCGACCGCATCAAGCAACGGCGCCCTAGCCGCCGTCGCCGGGATTCCGATCCCGATTTCCGGCCACCGTAGACGCGGGATCGCGGACAGCGAGACATGGGTAGCTCGCTGTCTGATCGTCCGGTAATGGACCGATTCCAAGACGTTGACGGCGCGCACTGTTTCCGCGAGCCTCAAGGAGTTATCAGCAGCAGGAGGGGCCTGCTGAGGACAGGGTTGTCCGAAAGAGAGCTCGTGCCCCGGTATTAAGGCTAGAAGGAACGGCCGGGGGGTTTTTAGTCAGTAAGAGTCTGACACTATCTCCCGCTCCACCCAAGAGCGGGTCTTGTCATAAGATGATTTTCCCCGTCGACAAAAAAAAAAAAAGCTTCCAACATAAAGACAGCTTTGTCGTCGTGTTAGATACTCTACTTTTTACACCATAACTAAAAGACAAATACAGAAACAATTTATATATTTGAGAAATACTATTAACTATCACTTGATATGTTTGAGGTTTGAAAAAAAAAAAACAAAATTCACTACTTAACTAAACTATAGCTACTTTTCAATTTCAGTAGCCACATTTTATTTTGTTTTTTTAGTTAGTTTCTAGTTAAATTTTAAAATAAACTCGTTTGATTAACGACGTACGTACCTTGTTTTCGTTCCTATGTTTCTATATGATTTTGACGTTCTAAATTCAAATCACATTATTGCATTCTTAGGCCGCTATGACAGTTGATGCCACATCTACCACATTTCTCAATTCATACCTCCTGGACCCTGAGCTGACATGCGAGACAGCCTCAAGGCACATTTCTATTGTGGATAAACTTTATGCCACGAGGCGACAACACTGCTCGGCTAATGGAGACATTATGATTTTATGTCTACAACTTTAGATTGTTTGGACCCGTATTGTATAGTAATTATTATTTTACGATGTATGTTTCAGAAGTCGTTTCGTGTTTTGTATTGTTTTTTTTTTTGTCTAATTTGTTTTTGTTTGGATTTGTCATCATTTATATCCTATCCTACTGCAGTATCACACTCGGGTGAAAATAATACCCCAGACAAAAAATTATAGATTTTCTTGCCACTTATTCTCCATAGCCTCTACGGTTTTTTCACCTCTCGTTGAGACACACGTGGTGATACACCCTCGACTCAGCCTCGGTCCGAACGGTTACCAGTCGACTGGACGGCAAGCTAAACATTGCTTAACCTGGAAGTTCTACGCACAGGGCTGTAATCACTTAGTCACCAGCTTCTTCTCATCATCATCATCATATCAGCCGAAAGACGTCCACTGCTGGACATAGGCCTCCCCCAAGCGTCGCTACAACGACCGGTCCTGTGCGTCACGCATCCATCGGATTCCCGCGACCCTGACCAGGTCGTCGATCAGCTACTTCTACACTAATATTATAAAGGAATAAGGTTTTTTTTTGTTTATAGGAGGTAATCTCTGAAAGTACTGGTTCGATTGCGAAATTTTTTTTACCGATAGAAAGCTGATTAATTTCTGCGTGACATAGGCTATTTTATGTATGCGGGCAAAACCGCGGGCAAAAACTAGTTTATAATACAATCCCAAATGTTCTATTAACAAGGCCACCCCAGCCCGTTAGTGCATAAGAGGTAAGTAGCAACATTGGAAGGTTCTGCATATCAATGTGCAAGTTTCGACAGGTCCCGGGTAAACACGCTTTTGTGTTGTATGGCTAAACTTTAAACCGACGTGTTCCCATATTCGATGTTTGAAATTTGAATGTTCCTTTATGTGTCTTGGAGAGTGGAAGAAAATAATTTATAGAGTAAGATCCCAGAGTGACCTGACAAAACTTATTTTCACAGGGACCTAGGGTTCTCAGTACCGTCTTTATCTCAAGAAACGGTTCGAATTTCTTTGTGATTCCCATACGAAATCTCTTAGGTCATCAAATAACTTGAGACTCAAAATGCCGATGCATTCCACTTCGTTTTTAGATAAGTCCTTTACTGTCCAGGCCACTCGTCTCTGGAATGCTCTGCCAGTGTCAATTAAACGCGCGCAGTCACTACATGCATTCAAAACTCTTGTGAAGGAATATTACTTGTCCTTGTAGTTTTATTTCGTTTTTAGCTTAGCTGTATTAATTGTAGTTGTCACTTGTTTTCTTGCCTATTTAATTATTTAGTATGTATGTATTTAAGTATGTATTTTAGTGTTAAGTGTAGTACTTTGTTTTTTTCTTTTTTCTCTCTTTTCACCAATCTCTTGTGTGCACCTTGTGCAACCCCATTTTATGTCCAGGCAATCTCTCTCCATACCAGGTTGCCTGGAAGAGATCGCAGAAAGCGATAAGGCCGCCAATTGTATGTTTTAAATATAAGGCTCAAATGTGTGTAATTTATTATCTTGGTGTACAATAAAGTATATATAAATAAAATAAATAAATAAATAAATACCGTCTCATGTGTTTTGAATACTTGTGTGCTTTTGGAGCTCTCATAGTGGCCCCTGGGCAGATACCAAGGAAGACAGGTATAGCTCGCTGTCCGGCCGTCCGGTAACTGTCCGGACCGAGCCCAAGACGTTGACGGCGCGCACTGTTCCCACGCGCCTCAAGGAGTTGTCAGCAACAGGAGGAGCCCAGCTGGGTCGAAGCCTACTGGGGCCAGGGTTATCCGAAAGGAAGCTCGAGCCCCGGTATGAAGAGGCTAGAAGGAACGGGGTGGGTTTTTAGTCAGTAAGAGTCTGACACTATCTCCCGCTCCACCCAAAAGCGGGATTTGTTATTGGATGATTTTTGCCCACCGTAAAAAAGAGAGTCAGGTAGATACCTAAAAATAAGTAAAATTAAGTAATAACTTAAATTTTAAAAGTTTGACGCCCGCGTGATAGTAGAAAATTTTCCGAAGGATGATTTTTCGGATAAAAAGCTAAGCGGGATAAAGTGCTATTCCAAGACTTAAGTTTGCTCGGATTAAGTGCTAAATAAATTACTACTATATTGATAAATATTTCTATGTATAATCCTGAAAAAAAAAAAAATATTTATTTGGCACACAGATACACACGATCCAGAAACAACATGTAACGACACACATAAGATTAAAAAAGAAAACTAACATGGTTTGTCCCGCGTCTGTGCCAGTTCAGCGAAAATGCAATATAACTACGTGGTACTTGCCTGAGGTTGGTTTTCAACTGAACCTTATCATCTTATTCGTCATCATCTTCCTGCCCTTATCCCGTTTTATTTGGGGGCGACGCAACACGGTTTTTTTTTTTCAGTTCTGTCCTGTCGCTTTTCACGCTATCACTAACTCCCTTTTCATTAATATCACTTCTCACACAATCCATCCATCATCTTATCATCCTTTAGTCTCCGTGAGTGTGACCATGACATCACCGGGGGCCCTAACAGAATACCAGCGCTGCGTTATTTATCTTTATAGATATCGCAGCATATACTGAGTTAGGTGCCTTTTTGACCTTGCACTAATTCTTCTGTATTTATCGTATTTCTTAATTTATACTTTTAATTCATGAATCCCCAAGCGACCACCGGTAGCCGCGCATCTATTGTCTTACTATTGTGTCTCTAATTGACGGTATCTGAAGGGTTAATATGTGTGAGGTTCAAATAAACGTTTCTTTCTTTATTCAATGCTCTAAAATTACACGCTAGCCAACGTGCAACAAGACCGCACTCCAACTCTACCTACCATTAAAAAATTTACAAATGTTAACCCAGTTACCGTTCAAATTCTAAGTATCAAAATCCTAATAAGCGTTTCAGCGGCCTATTTGGCAAGTCAGCGGCTGCAGCGCTGCACCGGCCCGGGTGGTCCAACACACGGCAGCCGCTCGTTAGCTCGAGAGCGCTAAAGCGCTGCACGTCAAATTGGACACTAGAGTGAGGTCCAATTTGTGCAGTCCCGCATTGGTGTTGGGTATGTTCTTGGTTTGGGAATTTCGTTTTGGGGACTTTTTTTCGTTGATAATTTTTTTTGCAAGTACAGGCAAGACCTGTTTTATAAATACGTAAGTAGGCTGACGAATTCACAGGTTGTGTACAGGAACTTCCAGGAAGATATCAAAATATATTTTCTGTAGTTTGGCCTGCGTGGTGGATTACCGCCCATTCCCTTTCCTAGAGAGGAGGCCTGAGTCCCAGCAGTGGGAACATTAAAAAGGCTGATGATGATGACGTATCATCTGTACTTACATTTAAAGATGTCGGCGATAATTTCCTATTTCTTAATTTTCCACGCGTCAATTTTTGCAAATTATTATACGGACAAATTCTTCTTTATGAAAATTCTTACTGCGAACGTATGTTCGATAAGTATACCAAAAAAATTTTTTTCTTTGTCTGTGTACCTGCCTGTATGTTCTGGCTAATCATAGACTAGACACGACTACCACTACTACTCTTACCAAAATATAGCTGACTTTATGTAAACTACGTTGGGCCTTTTATGAAACTTTTTGAAATTGTAATCAAATAGCTGTGTACCTACTATTTGATTACAATTTTAAGAAGTTTTTTTTCTAAGCTCATGCACTTTGCCGCTCTAGTGCGAATAACAGTTAATTGTGTGCCTAAAAGCGATAGTGTCGAAAAATATTTATTCGTACCATAAACTTGTGACCTGTGTCAACTTGCTACCACAAATATTATCGCGAATATTGTTCAATAATAGGGGTTATCTGAGAAGAGGGACTAAAATAAGGGGGTGTGATTGAGGGTGCCCGCTCTGGATGCAACTAGAGGGAGCGTCAGATTTTAACCGGGTAAATCCTACCTGTGTTCCTCAGTTGCCTTTTACATTAAGATAGAACTACACTGTGCCACACACACCGACATACCGACGAGAGGCAACGGGCTCGGCATCTTATACATTTCATATGGGCACTTGACTGGTAGAGCTACACTTGATCCACGCCACGCGACGCCGCGTGACGTCGTTCTACGTACAAATCAGGTGCCTTGTTACCCCTTTGCCGATCTTACCCCCAACCCACCTTACCTAGGTAGTGTTTAACATAATATGCCCGTAAAACCCTTTTCTTCATCTCTTACTTAATAAATAATAGAGAATGCCGAATCAGGATTACACTGCCAGTCCAGTAAACTGTACACTTCTGAAAACCTCAATCTACTCACTCAACGTGACATGGAAAACTTATATTTATGCTCATCCCTACATCACTAGGAGTAAACTAATTGGTACGGTTATTTTATACAATGTACATATAAAAACAAATGGTATTGTTTCACTTTGCTCATTTTTGCTAGTAGCTGAAACATGAAAAAAAACTTCCGTATCTACACAACTTTTTTTTACATAATTTGATTTTATTCTGTTTTTAGTATTTTTTGTTATAGCTGCCACATTTTTAAATGCCAAATTTTTACAAATGATATAGTCATTTGTAAAAAATTTAACTCTGCCGGCCGGTTCATGAGAAAATTTTGAATGATTTGAAATTTTTCTGTCAGACAGCAGCTGACAGACAGCAGAATTTTATTAAGAGAGTCTCGTTTCTACTCCTTGGATACAGAACCCTAAAAGACTATTTCAAGGTATGATAAATCACACCCTTTTTAATTGATTCTTTATTCTTTATTTTACATACATAAACTTAACCATAATACATTCATATTTAGATATTTCATATACAAAGGCAAGCTTAACTCAACAATGAGTTTTCTCCCAGCAAACACCCATATCATCAAAAAATAAACGGAAATACCAAAATACTTTTCGAAAACTACCGAAACGGGACCTTCGTCTGAAGTATATGAAACGAAATATCGAAGACGTTGGTGCAGCAACACGACATAATATGGAAAATATTTTTACATTTCAACGGAAAACCCACGAATGTCGGGGTCGGTCGAATGCACCTAGATCGGTTGGAAATCTTCTTACTACGATATTTATATTGTACGTTACCAAGATTTGTTTTATAATGTATAGTATGAGTGTATGTGTCTTATGTATTGTGTCTAGTATAATAACGCATTCAGGGCGTTGATGAGGCGGCCGCGACGCTGTAGTGTAAAGTAGAAGCTAGAGTAGCTGCAACTGTTTTTGTAGCGCATTTCCGGTGCGCATCGTGCGCGGCAATCGATGAACTAAAATATGATACATTTTTAAAATTCATAGAACAAAAGTTGTTGTTTATGATGTTAGTAACATAGTCCTGAGAGGTTGCGAGAGTTTTACAAATAAACCTGTATATACATTCATCATCATCACATTAGCCGAAAGACGTCCACTGTTGGACATAGGCCTCCCCCAAGCGTCACCACAACGATCGGTCCTGTGCATCACGCACCCATCGGATTCCCGCGACCCTGACCAGGTCATCTGTCCATCTTTTTGGAGGCCTTCCAACGCTGCATCTTCCGGTACGAAGTCACCACTCCAGAATATACATTCACAAATATATAACCTAAGCATGCCCCCGAGCATGGCCCTTTCCATTGCCCATTGGGTAACTGCAAGCTTTGACGAGGCCTGTAAGCGACCATGTTTCAGTGTCATACGTCATCACTGGAAACACGCACTGGTCTAGACTTTCGTCTTGAGACACTGTAGTATGTTATGTCTACTACGATGCTTGGGGCCTATGTCCAACAGTGGACGTCTTTCGGCTGAAATGATGCTGATGATGAGGAGATATAGCAATACATGAGTGAGAAACATAGCAACAATCCACACAAAACACTATCCTAAAAACAATCTACTAATATTACAGTGATACAAATTAAATGCTAACACTCCCACTTAAAACAACCCTTTTACCGCAAAATGCAACAACTAAAGTCCACAAAAGCACGCGTCTACAGTCATCCAACAAATCTGTGGCCAACATTTAAAACATCAAATCTAATCGCCACCCCGACTAATAGAACCAGATTCCAAAGTCCGGCCACAGAGCAGAACAAAAACCAGTAATGTACGTACGTCGTTACATTAACACTATTATTTCTAACATGCACCGAAAGAGGAATTGTAACATTAATTCCCTTAATTTTGGTAGAATGTTGCGGTCAACTACTGACGTATTATACGTCGGCGTTTTGCGGGTGAAAACTGAGGGCATTACTCTGGGGGCGAGTAGACGGGCGATTTGTTAGTGGAAAGTGTTTAGTGACATATGGTGGTGAAATATGTTGGAGTAGAGCTCATGATGTGGGTTTGTAGTTGTGGTTGTATTGTTGGCCTACTGCATCATGTTATACTGTGGGTTTGTTTGAAAGAGTTACTGTGGCCTGAAAGATAATGGGCAACTTAAGGAATACATATGGGTTTTAGTCAGTAAGTCTGACACGCTCTCTCGCTCCACTCTAGAGTAAATGTGATAGGGTGATTTCCAATCTCAAAAATAAATCCCCGCATAATAAAAAAAATTGCAATTAAGGTAAGACCGGTAAAAAAGGTGGGTTGGGATAAGATCAGCACTGGTGAAGAACATATAAAAAGACTATAGGTACCATTGCGCAGTCTAGTTCTAGCTTAAGAGGGTCCTTCTCCACTCGCTTATCGTAAACATCGAAAATGGTTTAAAAGCTTGTTACTTCATTTAATGCAATCCAACGCGATGTTTGACGAAAAGGCAACGCAAAAAAAGAGAGATAACGCCTGAAAATCCTGTTAGTAGGTATTCGGTAATTCCGAGATTTACTCGAAAATTTCACAAAACTTGCTCCAGGAAATAGCTGTTTTTTTTAAACCCTTAAAATTTTTTGGAAAAAGTTGTCGTCATTTAGAATCTTAATAAAATTTGCAAGGTCTCTAGAGGATTACTTTTTTGACCTTTTTAATTTTTAGGCAAATTATGAACTGTCAAAGTTCATACAAAATAGGACATTTTCAGAGGCTTTTACTGGATTAGTTTTACACAAATTTGGAAATTGGTTTCTTTAGAAACCTAGATAATATCCACAAGATACTGTGTTTCCAAAATATCTAATGAAAAATGTGTAATAAAGTCATAATCAGTTATGAGCGCTTGTATGAAAAACAGTGGAAATGTGAAATGTGTGTGTGTGTGTGTGTGTGTGTGTGTGTGTGTGTGTGTGTGTGTGTGTGTGTGTGTGTGTGTGAACCTTAAAAGTCTTGCACTCCCTCTCGTTTTACCCTAAGCGGATTGTTTTATGAATTCAGGCGTGATGTTATTTAATATACAGGGTGCAAGCGACTGCCCTCCAAAATCTTTAAGGGTTTGTTCAGTAGACGAAACTAAACCACCTTCAACAAGACTTTTTCAGGAAACGAAAAAAAAAATCAAGCTCACCATACCAAATTAAAAATTTGATTGGACACTGTTCAGTTTTGTCTACTGAGCAAGCCCTTAAAGTTTGTGGAGCGCTGTCCCTTACACCCTGTATGCGATTAAAAAATCAGCCACATTTTATCCTTTAAAAAATATTTTGTTCACATCGTTTTTATAGATAAGTAAGTTACGGTCAGTAAATAAGAGAGGAAATTGAAAAAGTGACTCAATTTCAAGTTAAGTGGTATAAAGTTATGATCGAGCGATCGTAACTTCGCGTGTCTGGAAGTCGAAACTTTGTTCGACGAGTAAAAAGAAGTTAATTTTATTATATCAATATTCACCATTCATGGTTTTGTCATTGGAAAACCAGCGCCAGACAGACTCTGTCTGGCAACGTTGGTGAAATGTACTTACCATTATTTCGACGGTACATACTTTTTAAGCAGCCGTGGGGTAGGTACATACAAATATTATTTTCTTTTCTGTTACATTAGCTAGGTACGATCAATTCTATAGAATTGCAGCTAGTATACTAGCTTCTGACGCAGGTGCCTATGTTTGCCTATGTGAAATAAAAACCTTTTGACTTTTAATCTAACACTAAAAAAAAATAAACAAAAATAACTAATTGTAATCATTTTTAGATAAAATTTTTCGACAACTTTTATATTAATAGATGTCATACATGTGGATGGGTGGAGAAGAGTGATATGAAAGGAAAGGAAGTCAGTGATAGCATGACAGGATAGAATAGAAGAAAAAAACGGGTTTTGCCAACCCCAAATAACACGGACCAAGGGCAGGAAGATGATGATGAGTATCCTCAACAAATGGGAGTATAGTTAGATCCTTATCAGCCGCCTGATAAAGAGTCTATGTCACTCTTACCAGGTAAACAGAATAATAATATTGGACGACGAGTACGGTGCACTCCGATTAGTGTTACAGAAGCTCTTATTAATTACTAGCTTTTACCCGCGGTTTTGCCCGCGTCCATAAATAAAATATAGCTTATGTTACTTGGCATTAAAAAAGCTTACTATCGGTAAAAAAAAATGCAATCGGACCAGTACTTTCAGAGATTATCTCCAACAAATTTGTAATTTTTTTGCATTCAGAGCAATTCTGCATATGTGAAGAAATCCGCACGATATTAAAAATACCCTTATTTAGCTGCTTGAGATATAAATATCATTTTTAAAAGGTTTTTTTTCGTCAATTTAAACGTATGATTTAGATATGACCGGTGTTTACTTGCTTACCACACTAAAAAGAAACATAAAACAAACTCAAACAATTGCTTTTTTTATTAATAACTTGTGATCACCGGGGTGGTTTAGTGAGATAAAAATCCCACACTCCCCGGACTTATCCCCGAAGTCCGGGGGCCTTTTGAAGGTTTCCCCTCGAAAACATAAAAAAAGGTACTTACTGGGTAGGTGGCAAGTAAATGAAAGTCCTTGCTGTAGTATCATCAGGTATATTCTCCTCACACACAACACTACAACACAGTTTTATAGAAGGCGCAAACAAGCCTAGCAAACAGGATAGTACACGGTAATGGAATAGAACAAGTTAGCGCGGGTAGATTTTGTCCAAAATTATTTTACCGGCGCGAGCGCACGTCTGTCTAGCGGGCAGCGCAGATCGTGACTGGTGAGAAACGAAATGTAACATGAATGCTACAACTTGGCGGTAGAAGAAAATAAGTCGTCGGCGCGTCATCGACAGTGCGCGTGTCCAATGCGTCACGTCAATGTATATGTTGTGTTTAGTGTTAGTGAATATGTGTGTTGTGGACTTGGAAATATATAAATATATACGAATGTATAAATAGACGTAATAGATGTAAGTGAGTATATATTTATTGTGTGCGTGTATTGTGTATACAGTATAGATATATGTGAGTCACCCACAGACGATTAAAAATACAAGGATATTCTATATATTTCTAAATGCTCCTCCTCCTCCTCCTTACGTTGTAATTCTAAATGCCGTGACCTCCTAAGCTTCATCACTTTCACTTTTTTAAACTCTATCTAAATACTAATAGAGATAATCGTCACGTTAAGTTTTATTTAATTACAACTTCAAACTATTCAAAAAGTATAACACCGTGAAAAGAGCGCGCAATTCCATATTCGAATGTCAAAGATGCTAGTGCGGGGACGATCATGCGCGACGCCATTAGGGATGTGCATAATCATCGACTTTTTAGTCTAACAATACATATCTTCAAAAAATGTAATGGAAACGCTCAATCTTCTTCTTCTACTTCCTGCCCTTATCCCACGTTACTTGGGGTCGGCGCAAAACGTTTTTTTCTTCCATTCTGTCCTGGCACCCGTCACACTATCACTAACTCCATTTTTCTTCATATCACTCCTCACACAATCCATCCATCTTTTCTTTGGCCTCCCTCTCCTTCTCCATCGATCTACATGTATACTTAGAACTCTTTCAGTGGCATGCGTTTTATCCCTCCTCTTTAAATGATAATACCAAGACAAACGATTGCCTTTCAACTTTTTAGTCATTGGCGCCACTTTCAAACATGAAATGGAACCGCTCAATAAAACAGAAAGCATAGCATAGTCGGCCTTATAATGTTAGGACTCAGGCCTCCTCTCTAGGAGAGGGAATAGGCCGTTATCCACCACGCGGGATCAGTACGGGTTGGTGGATGTCACATGTCTTCGAATATTTTGGTTCTATGGCATGCCGGTTTCCTCACGATGTTTTCCTTCACCGTTTTGAGAGCAGTGGTGATTAAATTAATTACACAAAGTAATGTGCCTGGCTGGGTTTAAACCTTCAACCTACAACGCGTAAGTCGGGGCCATTACCAGTCGGCTACCACTGCTCTAAAAAAACAAAAATCATACAAAAAAATTACTTTATCAGACGAAACATCTCACATCTAACAGATAACAGCCCGTATACAGCGCACATAATAGTTCACGAATTTCGTGGAATATCAAAATTAGTGATGACCCAGTAAACAGCTGTTTGAGCCAGTAGCGTGCAGCCGGCGGTGCGAAGGGTACGAGGGATAGGAAGGGGGATGGGTCGCTGAAAACTGTCCAGTGCCCTCAGTTTATAGTTTAATTGTTCATAGCACACTAACAGGATTCTGTTATTATGATTTTACGTTCAAAGGGAAGATGATGGTAATGTTGTATAAATAGTTTGTGTTGTGGAAAGTAAAATGGAGGAAATGGTCTGGTTTGAGGCTTTTACTGTAGTAGGTAAGGATTCTTAGCATGCCGCGTTTGTTTTTTTTGTTTTTGGTGGGTAAATATCATTTAATGATATTTATTTTATTTCAATTTATTACTTTTAGGAAAACTTAAAGCTACTTGGTACAGTAAAACTTAAAATAGGTAAAAAACGGCCATTTACAAGTTTTCACTTATACTAATGTAAGTGACTTAGGTAAATTATGACGACAACAGCGTATAGGTTAACGCGATAGAGCTCATACAATACAAAAAAAATGGTTTTATTTGTTACAAAAAATCGATCGGCTAAAGTTTTCTTTACCTTTTTAACATTGGCAGTGAACAAATCAAGGTCGACATCCTGACACACCGTATTAAAAGTACAACAAGCTCTTATTATACATGAGTTCTTACGATAGTTAGTTGAAACTACAGGTATATGAAGGAGACGCAATTTGCAACGAAGCACACACGAGTTAGGTACCCGCAGTCCAACCGTAACAATATCTCCGCGCCTTTGGGCGGAGCGGGAGATAACGTCAAACTTTTACTAATTATGAGTCTCTTAAATTCATTTACACAAATAATTGACATTTAAAAAATACTTAACTACAATTACACTAACTAAATAACTATATACAGTCAAATAAAAAATAAAATAAAAATAATAAAACCCTACGCTAATTGAAACTCTTCCACATCGCTGTCGACTGGTATTGTGCCCAAAAGACATTGCACGCAATGCTTATCCTCTATCCAATGTGAATATGCCCAACCCATTGCCACTTTAGTTTGGTGACTGAGCCAATATAGTTGAAACATAAAACAAATAGTAACTTTAGCAAAAATTCACTGGAGGTATCCTGTGAAGTAGAAAGTACAATTTTCACGCAAACAGAATCGCTGGTACAGTACTAGTCAACTCATATAACCCGAAAGCCACTGAAATCAAAACATCCGACCATTCTACTTATGCCACACTCGCGCCACGCGAATAGTTCACGGCAACATTTTCTCATCAGTTGCCTGTCGCGAAGTATTCCCGTAGCTTTCTGACAAGACATGCCTACGCGAGACCATATTTACATAACCGGAAAATATTTCAAGAGATTAGTGAAGCTGGAAGCGACATGACGGAAAATCATCTTAACTCAAAACCATCGACTTAAATGCTAGTGATAGACAAGCCCTTTCATGGAAACTATTTACTTTGTTTGTTTGTTTGTAACATTTTAATAAACTTCATAAATCATTGTGTAAAGAGTGCTATGGTCACTTCTCAATTGTAATTCTGACACTATACGTGAGGACTTGTAATTGGCTTGCTGTCGTCTATGTTTGTTTTTATTTTTAGTTTGTTTAATTCATGAATCCCCAAGCGACCACCGGTGGCCCCGCATCTATTGTCTTACTATTGTGTCTCTAATTGACAGTATCTGAAGGGTTAAGCTGTAAGTCCTCCAAGATGTAATACTCGTAAATAAATAAAATACTGAAAAAATAAAACAAAAGTTCGCTGCGGCGCTACTGGCGCTACTATTGACATTATGTCGTCTAACAGAATTATTAAAACATGCAGCGCTAAGATAGCTTTTAAAGGATAGTTTTTTCGCGATCAAAATGTCTTAAGCGCCATGAATTTCGTGGCACTTAAGAATTTCGTTCAATATAGTGTAATTTTCAAGGTGTACAGACGACATTACCTGATTCGAGTAAAGTGAATTTCGGCACGCCTAATCTAGTGTGTAGTACTTATATATGTAATGAAATAACATTTCATTAATTCAAATTTGCCGCGCTTCGCGCGTTGAAGTTGTCAATGGAATTTATGTTCTGTGGAACGGGGGTGACGTGTGATTGAATGGCAGATGATGTTTAGATTATTTTGCATATTTTATTGTTAAAAATTCTATTGTAAAAAGATAAAATAAAGGGATATATTTGAGGAGGCGATATTAGTAAACTTTAAATGTCGTTTCTTTGATTTTCAGGTAAGTTATAGGTGTAATGATCATAGTTAAACGTTGTAATATAGTAAGGATGTATTAAATAAACAAAACTTTGATTTTCAGAGAAACAATTTGTGGTTTATTTGGAAAATCCTCAATAAAATATCTTATATATATTATATTTGCTACACACAACAGCAATGCGCGAAGCGTTTTGTGAACACACTTCTTGTGCGTACACCTAAAGAGTTGTATTCCCCGCCATTATTTTCCAGTCATTTTCTTTGTTCCATGTCAAATGGGATTACTAATCCCAACACGTTTTTTTCTATTCTGACCTATCAATCGTCATCCTTTCACTGACTCTCTTTTCATACATTTTTGCTTGGCCCTCTCCAATATATCTTTTGATACACATTTATATTCATAACTGTTTTGGAAACGCATTTTACAGTTATTGCAACGTTTTTTGGTATGTGTATGCATGTTTGTAACACCTTCACACTCTAAAGGCTCACGAGATTTAGATAGACTGTATCCTAGAATAGGACATTGGATAGTTTTTATCCCAAGATGTGTATTCCCACGTAATAATATTTAATTTTATAGTGAAAGAAAAGAAAGAAAGAAAAATAATGTTTTTGGTACAGCACAAGGCCCAAACACAAATACAAGAAGCAAAATAAAAATAAAGATAAAAAATAAAGTGGTTGTGTGCCTCATGGCTGCACTAAAATAGGTCCAGTTCAGCATGATTGCCAGACAACTAGTGCCTGACGCTGGTGGTTGGTGGTGGTGGTGGTGGTGGTGGTTGAATGCGTTGAGAGAAACTAGGAACAAAAGTAAAACTTCAAACCATGACGGGTAATTTATACTGTGCAGAATACTACTGGTCAAATTAAATAAAAACATTTATTTCAAATAAACCATTTACTTATGAACTGTTAAAATGTCGGTGCACAACACAGATACTTTTGAATTGTCAAAATGTCAGTAAATCTTAAAAGTTAAGCTAAATTGCACGTTCCAAAGCGTAAATCTCTATGGAGAAGAACGTGCAAGAAACTCCATAAACAAACGATTACACTTCTCCAGCTTCTCCACAAAATTACAACCCACCATACTTGGCTCTTCCATTCCCCACACATCTTCGACACAAGTTTTAACGAGCCGGTATTCCACTGATATTTCGGACCGCCCTGCACAACTCGGAATTAGTTCGTACGACTCAATCCGACGTCACACACAAATCGCACGGCCGAATTAAATGTGTTAAATTTCCACTGTGTAACGCTTCGACTGTTCCTTTGTGTTACCCATGTTTGCTGATTAGTGTAACGTGTTTCCTGGAAAGTTGGATTGGAGGTAATAGATTTTGGGATTTGGGATTTTGATTTGTTTTGTCTGATATTTACTTCGTTTGATTTACATTTCGTAGTTTAAAACATAGATGTTCAATACAGATGATGATAGGTTTTTTAAAATCCATTGCATCAAATTGATTGTGGTCAAAAATAGACTACATAACATTTCCAAACTCTGTTAATACGGCAAATTTAAGTAAAGCTTTGATTTTTTGCAGTAACCGTAGAAAAAAGATAAGACATGATGATTGATAAAATGCATTATGTATTACACCTATGGTGCGTCCAGATCTGGTGAATGCGCCGCTCGCTCATTCCAGCCCCCCTAGCCAAGTTACAACTGTTTCGCTTGCGTCGATCGCCTCAAATTGGCTAAGCCCCCGAATCTTTTGTTCTGATCACGTGACTGGGCGTTAAGGTGCCGTCATTCCCGTACATTTAAAGTTTTCTTCTAGCGTTAACCATTGCGAATTACCAACTTGGCTAAGCGTACAGATATACACAGATATATCTTTGTGTTAAATGATGATTAGAAAATTCTTTCGTTAAATGAAAACGGACAATGCTAGTTATATATATTTGTACGCCTCTGGGCAAAACATGGAGGATCTACCTATCTGTAACACCTCACACACCTATGTTTACAAATAAATCATTCTGATTCTGATTCTGTTTTCGGAGAGAAATAATTAAAAACTTCTCCCGCTCTAAGCAAGCGAGAGGGAATGTCAGACATTTGCTGACTAAAACCTTGTGTTCCTTCAATCACCCTTTGCCTTCCAGAACCGCAGTGACTATTACAAACAATCCCGAAAACCTGACAACCAAATAAATAAAAGACATTCTCTATATCTGCAGCTCTACATAAGTTTGGACATAAACTCAAGCAGCTTACCAATAACATATTACTTATCAATAACTCCAAGAAAAGTGCAAAGCGAACAAATCCGAAGAAGCAACTATTCAAATAACTAGTTGAAAATCTTTTATCGCAAGACTTGGCAACGTTACGCTTTTACTTACAAAGACGAAACTTCCATTCTAATATTTGAGTTTAAGCACACAAAATATTTAACTGCACTATTTAAACGTTATACCTCTTGTGCTGAATTTTCTGGCAAATTTTATTCTTAACTGTACATCTACACTTATATAATTATGACTGGCCTGTTGGTCTAGTGGTTAGTGACCCTGACTGCTATACCGGAGGTCGTGGGTTCGATTCCCACTCAGGACAAATGTTTGTGTGATGAGCATAATCATATGTTCTGTGTCTGGGTGTAATTTATCTATAATATGTATCTATTTAGAAATATATAAGTATGTTTATCAGTGGTCTAGTACCCATATCACAAGCTCTGCTTAGTTTGGGACTAGACGGCGTTGTGTGATAGTTGTGTAATATTATATATTATATTATATATAATAAAGACGTAAAGTTTTTTTTTGCTTTTCCTTTTGTAGAAGAAGAAGAAGAAGAAGAAAAACGTTTATTTGAACCTCACACATATTAAAGAACAGTAGAAATACGATAAATACAGACGAATTTGTGCAAGGTCAAAAAGGCACCTAACTCAGCATATGCTGCGATATTTATTAAAGATAAATAACGCAGCGCTGGTATTCTGTTAGGGCCCGCGGTGATGCCACGGTCACACTCACGGAGACTAAATAAACTATATAGGTAGGTGTAGGAACAAAATAATAAAATACGACTAAACATTGGAAAAATAATAATAATTAATACATAACATTGGTAAAAAGCGTGAATTTATGTTAATAAGTGTCAAGTGTAGGAGGTAATCTCTAGAAGTACTGGTCCGATTACAAAAAAATTTTCACCGATAGAAAGCTGCTTTATTCTTGAGTGACATACGCTATATATTATGTACGCGGACGAATTCTATTTGTGCATAAAATAGTTAATAGTACACAATGATTTAACAATTCACCTACAAAGGCGAGCTTAAAAGGGCCCTTGTGATGTGTTCCACGCGCTCATCAACGAGATGTCAGGAATTGGCTGACCACGTCACACGAAAGTACCTGGACCACAGATATAGATAGACCTAGATAACGCAAGTATCACGAAGCGTGCCATTTTTTGACTGCCTATTATGTAATACGAATGTTTTGTTTTTCTTATTTTATGTATAAGCTGTGTTACTTTTTGGTGTACAATAAAGTTTATTCTATTCTATTCTTGGTATTACCAGGTATTACTAAGGTACCCTTCTCTGCTGCACCTGGTCTTGCTTTCTTTTATATACATAAGTTACTAACTCTAGAACACGTTAAATTTCAGAAAGCAATTTATTTGTTAAGTAAATAATTCACAAATAAAACTGTCAAAACCTTTCAAAACACAGCATAAAACTCAAAAATTCTCTAAAATAAATGACTAAATCGCCGTTTCTTATCCGACGATAAACTTCAGAACGTTATAGAGTGGATAGAAAAAAAACGAAAGGCTAATTACGGATAAAGTGGCCTGAAAGTGGCCTAACTTTAGGAGATTGGACGAAACGAGGCCGAGAAATCTTGTTGACAGTTTTCCAGAAATTGACGGAGGTAATATTTCAATTTAGTTTAGAAAATAAAGTTATTTAGTACTTATTCGTAGATTTATTTTTATTTAGCACATATGCTATGCTATGTGCTAAATAAAAATAGCGTAATAAGGCTTATAATGTTCCCACTACTAGCACTCAGGCCTCTTCTTTGGGAGAGGGAATGGACCGTAATCCACCACACGGGCCTAGTGCGGGTTGGTGAATATCACATGTCTTCGAATTTTTGGTTCTAGGAACATACCGGTTTCCTTACGATCTTTTCCTTCGCCGTATTGAGAGCAGTGGTGATGAAATAAATTACACAACCGTTCTTGGTCCAGAACATAAGTAGGTATCCGTACCTACTTATTCCGACGAGAAGGCATGAAAAGCAGTCGCCTCTCTCTCTCTGTGAAGCAGTAATGCGAGTGAAAGATATGGCAGAAAGGGAAGGCCACAGGAGACACTTGGCGTCAGAAGTAGCAGGATGTTTCTCATCACTATAGCTCGACGACCAGTTAAGACAAAGCCTGGGTGGAAATCGCGTTATGCTTCATTCACGCCTTAGAGTTATTAGCATAATTCACTGACGGGACCTTTGAAGGGTCAAAGCCTGCTAGGGCTGCGCCATTATTCGAAAGAGTCACAGCGAAACTTTAGTCAGTAAAAATCTGAGACTCGCTCGACTGAAGCTTATTGTTATTCTTACCTGGTTAACAATCATAACCAAATGCTTCGAGCAATACAAGGACAAATACCTTCTCCAAGTATCGCCACAACGACCGGTCCTGTGCGTCTCGCATCCATTGGATCCTCGCGATCCCCACTAGTTCGTCGGTTCACATTCTTGGAGGCCTTCTAACGCTTTGTCTTCCAGTAGGTACGTGGTCACCACTCCAGAAAATTTCGTCCCCATTGACTATCAACGTGGTCATATTATGTACAATTTATTGTGTATTAGCTTCTGCCAGCGACTTCGTACGCGGATCCTGTTACTTATGCCAGCGACAACGGGGTCGTCAAAATCAAAGATCTGAAACGTCTGATGTCGAATTCTAAGAGCCCAGGTACTGGAAAACAACGTGATGCGCGAGACGATTCGAGACGTTCCAGATCTCTCCCTTCCACTTACGCGAGTGTCAGCGTGCACACACCTTAGATATGGTGCCAATGTCTCCGTGTTCGATATAATTAATAAATGGGTTATAGGAAAACGCGCTCCTTTCTTTATTCCCAAAAAGTGTTCCCATAGCGTGATCTAACTCGACACCAACGCCATTTACGAAACGTTTAGAAAACGAAAACTACATATTGTTTACCCAAATATTATAGTATCTCTAGAAATCTAAAAATAAATTATTACACTTAAGAGTAGACTTAAAGTCGCGCTGATAAGCACGGTTTGTTAAAATCAATTATTGTCTGTCAATAAGGTCGAACACTCTGAACGTCTATTCGCATCAACAGCCCAATATTGTAACGTCTATTCGCATCAACAGCCAAATATTGTATGAAGCTCGCACTCGGACCTTTTTATACCTCCTGCCGCAAGCCGCGTCGAGCGCGGCTACAGTTACACAAAAATAACCCTTATAGCATGATTCAGTATTCACGCGCGATGGTTTATTAGCGTATTTCATGTATAACTTTGGTGTTTCTATACCGATTTCTATGATTCTTTTTTTATTGAATAGATAATAATGTTAACTTTTTTTAATTAGGGATAAGAGAGAGTGTTATAAACGTAAGAGTAGACAAAAATAAACAGAAAGCTCCGAACTGCTAAGCTATCGGGAGTTACACGTGTTATTGCGAGTCAACCATAAAAGATAGACATATGCTGTCGTGGGATATTTTTTATATAATTTTGAGGAGAATATTTCCGTAATACATGATTTCTGTATAACTTTAACCATTAAGGCTGCAAACGCGCCGGAAGCTTAAAAAATGGAGTAATTTCTCCCGTTTCCCCAACATTTTCCTTCACTGCTCTGCTCCTATTGGTCGTAGCGTGATGAAAAGTATACTATAACCTGCCCAGGAGTATGAAGAATGATTGTACCAAGTTTCGTTAAAATCCATCGAGTAGTTTTTGTTTCTATAAAGAACATACAGACAGACAGACAGACAGACAGACAGACAAACAAAAATTTTACTGTTTGCATTTTTAGCATCAGTATCGATCACTAATCACCCTCTGATAGTTAATTTGGAAATATATTTCATGTACAGAATTGACCTCTCTACAGATTTATTATAAGTATAGAAGAAGATAGACTAGCTTTTGCTCGCGCGGCTTCGCTCCCGCTCTTCCCTACTCCACCCTACTATACCCAACTCTACCCTACTCTACCTTACTCTACCGTACTCTACCCTACTTAATAATATTTTTTTTTTCCATAAGAACCTTATCCTCACCATAACAATCACAACAAAAAAAAATCAACCAAATCGGTCAAGCCGTTTTCATGCCATGTCGTGACAACGGAAAACGGGTTTCATTTTTATATAATAGGAGAAGAAGAAGATATAGATTAAACCATCAAGTATGGATAGGTACCTACTGGATATCTATTCTTATTGTTTCCTTACATCTCCTTCATATTTATATCTCGCAATTTTGCTTTCTAGATTGATTATTGTCAAAATGATTTCTTAAATTGTAATTTGGACTAGATTATATTTAATTTTGTAACGACGATTCATCACATGACTTGGCACCAATTTCTTTAAACTCACTACAGGCAACCACCAACCGAATTTCAACCTTACCTCTACGGAGACAAAGTCTTCAATCAAAGATTTGAGTAAACGACCTTTCATTTTCACGATTCATTACACACTTGATGCGATTTTTCATGAGAGATATCTTTCAATTTTATATTAAATCTGTATGTTAACTGAATCGAAATATAGATAAAGTCAAAGCCAATAATGTAAGAATGTAAAAACTTTAACCTTTTACATTATGTATGAACTTCGCTTATGAGGCCACTCGAAGAAATTTAATTTGTAGGCCCTTCTCTTACCTTACTTGTGTCACATAATATATAGGTACAGAAGTCAATCTACATACAAATCGCGCTCGAGCAACGCACACATAGACACCCGCTCTCGGACACTATATCTCGGAGCCTCTCGGCAGTCTCGGCCTGCTCGTCAAACAGTTCCGAGTTCCGGCTCAAACGCTCATTAGTGTGCGTCCACCGAGCGTAGGTATAAAAAGTGAAGTATATACATGAGATTGTCTTCTGTACCTATCTATTTTGTGCTTGTGTGCATTTTATGACACGTCTAGTGGTTCCGTGTCAGAGAATCTACCAAGGATGTTATGAAGTTCAAATTTCGGTTCTGTTCACGGATATAGCAATAATATTAAACCGGTTTCGAACAGAAGCGTAGCTTGGACGTATTTAGACGTGGGTGAAGGTACTTCAGCGAGGCCTTTTATTTTCATAAATTTGAAAACGAGACAGCGACTGTCGCAACTCAATGTTCGTACACCGGGTTGGTAGTGGTGATGGCGCATTACTTTGTGAAATTTATTTCATTACCACAGCTCTCAAAACGGTGAAGGAAAACATCGTGAGGAAACCGGGTCTTTAAGTCGAGAGTGAATAGATTGCTTCTAGGCAAGCGTGTTCCATCGTCGGCCACATCATCGCTTACCATCAGGTGAGATAGTGGTCAAACGTGAGCTTATACATTATAAAAAAACCGGCATGTCGTAGAACCAAAAGTTTAAGTTCATATGATATTCAACAAACTGCACTGGGCTCGCATAGTGGATTACGTCGCATTCCGTTTGCGTTTGACCATTATTTTACCTGATAGTAAACGTACTATCAGGTAAAATAGTGGTCAAACGCGAGCCTATCAACAATACAAAAACCTTCATTCTTCAAGAGCTCTCGCTTATATGAGGCCTCTTTGGTTGTGAGGCCATGGTTGAGTGCCCATTTCGCCCACGCTTACGCTACTGGTTTCGCAGATTACGAATATTAAATTACTAGCTTCTGCCTGCGGCTCCACACAAACTTCGGACCCCAGTTTCATCCCCTCAGGAGTGAATTTTGAGAAACCCTCTCTTAGTGCTCGCCCACGTAAAATGAAACCTTGTACAAAATTTCACGCTTCTAGTCCCAGTAGTTTTGACTGTGCGTTACTCGTAACATGATAGACAGTTTCTCCTTTAATATGTATAGATTTTGGATTATCCACCAGTTTCTAATAGTTGTGGTTACAGATATTAATATTATTATTGATAGGCTTGCGTTTGACCACCATCACAACTGATGGCAAGCGTTGATGTGGTCGACGATGGAACACGCTTGCCTAGAAGTAACCTATTCACTCTTGACTTAAAGACCCCCAAGTTGTAGCTATCAGGAAACACAGACTCCGGCAGGAAATTCCACTCCTTGCCTGTACGATCTATATTATTAAATTAATTAATCAAATATAACGAGATTTTAATGTTATTTCACACCGGACCGGTCGTTGTGGCGACAGGTTACAACCCCAACTTACGAGTTGTAGGTCGCGGGTTCAAACCCAGGCGCATTACTTTGTGTAATTTATTTCATCACCACATCTCTCAAAACGGTGAAGAAAAATATCGTGAGGAAACCGGCATGTCCTAGAACCAAAACATTTACCAACCCGCCCTGGGCTCGCGTAGTGGATTAAAGCCCATTTCCTTTCTTAGAGAGGAGGCCAGAGTTCAGAGCAGTGGGAAGATTAAAAGGCAGATTGTGCTATTCTATGATAGTATGCTATCCAAACCTTAAAAACCGGTTTAGCTTACAATTACGGATATTTTTTTTTTATATTTTGGGTATCAAATATGTAACAAAGCGACATATAACATCCCTTGTGTACTGGTTAGTACTACTACATAGTTGCCGTAAGATTTGTCTGTGAGTAAGTTGACTAAATTGAATCTAGACTTTCATGAATCTTGTATATTGTTTGCTAGTGCTGTCTTCAAAATAAATATCTACTTAGTTACTTATTAAGCCTTGAGTGCCTGTGGCGGAGATGAGAATATTGAAATGGATGTGTGGTGTTACGAGAATGTTGAGATGGTGTGACGAGAATGGATAAAGTGAGAAAATGTTAATTTAATCTGAAAGTACATGTTAGTGTAAAAAAACTAATTATTGTATGCCTATTATCGTCATCTTCATCAGCCTTTTTAATGTCCCCGCTGCTGAAACTCAGGCCTCCTCTCTAGGAGAGGGAATGAGCCGTTATCCACCACGCGGGCCCAGTGTTGGGTGGTGAATGTCACATGTCTTCGAATTTTTGGTACTAGGACAAGCCGGTTTTCTCATGATGTTTTCCTTCACCGTTTTGAGAGCAGTTGTAACGAAATAAATTACACAAAGTTATGCGTTTGGCTGGGTTTGAACCCGCGACCTACAACTCGTAAGTCGAAGTCATTACCACTTGGCCACCACTGCTCTCATGTATGGTATTATGTTATGCCTATTAGGCAGGACATAATAGAACTATAATTTATTATTAAGTTTTATCATCTGTACATAACCTATGCTAACAATAAAGACTTTGCTCAACAAAAATTAGTAACCAGGAAGTGGATCAAATTTAATTGGCGAGATTTGATTACAGCATCAGCGGACGGCATTGCCGTGGCCGAATTCTTAGCTGGGCTAGGAATTTGTCTGGTTTTGCTATCGATACGCTAAGAAGAAGAAGAAGATTTTTTAACTATATGTATACTTTTTACTCTTGTTTCCAAAACAAAATTCTCTTTTTGTCCGCCTACCATATTGTCTCTTCACCTGCCTAGGTTGACTGGTAAAGAATGCTTAAGAGGGTCCTTCTCCACTCGCTTATCGTAAACATCGAAAATGGTTTAAAAGCTTGTTACTTCATTTAATGCATTCCAACGCGATGTTTGACGAAAAGGCAACGAAAAAAAAGAGAGATAACACCTGGAAACTCTGTTAGTATTCGGTAATTCCGAGATTTCCTCGAAAATTTCACAAAACATGCTCCAGGAAATAGCTGTTTTTTTTAAACCCTTAAAAGTTTTTGGAAAAAGTTGTCGTCATTTGGAATCTTAATAAAATTTGCAAGAGGATTACTTTTTTTACTTTTTTTAATTTTTAGGCAAATTATGAAGTGTCAAAGTTCATACAAAATAGGACATTTTCAGCGTTTTTTACTGGATTAGTTTTACACAAATTTAGAAATTGGCTTCTTTAGAAACCTAGATAATATCCACAAGATACTGTGTTTCCAAAATATCTAATGAAAAATGTGTAATAGCGTCATAATCAGTTATGAGCGGTTGTATGAAAAACAGTGAAAATGTGAGTCGTGATGCACCACCTTAAGGCATTAAGTCCGCCTTTGTACTTTTTGTTGCATGAAGATTAAATAAATAAACTAAGATTACAGACAAACATCGAGACAGGTGAAACTAAACTAAGAGTTTTCTTGAGATGGAAAATATTACTAAACTTTTACAAAAAAAAAACATTTAGTGGTTGCCATTAGTTAAACTGTCACTCACCATACAAAACCGATAAAAAAACGACACCCCACAATATTACCAGAACCCGGAACCTTCACTCAACGCCATCAGATTTCCCATAACACATCTACGTATGTTCCATTACATTTATTCGTGGAGCAGCAAAAAGAAAGATTTCTGTTTCGTTTGTCCTCCTACAGTGCCTTTGGGAAATCTCTTGGATAAATTATTCCAATTCTCACGACACTTGCCAGAGACTATTGTGTCAAAAGGAATATAAAACTCGACTGATAAACCAGATTCTGGGAAAAAATGAAATAAATCTTAATAATACGAATAATAAGTGTAAAACTGTCTACTTTTGTTTAGATTAATGTGCGAGAATTTTGATGAGTTGGAAGTTGAGAGTCGGAAGTCGGTTTGTATTTCTTTTATTTTTTAAACTTCAAGTACAAGTAGATTATAAATTTGGGTTTGTGCCCATAACACTGGTCGGCATGAAAAAGAGTAAAATAATGTTACTAACAATAATAATAAAGCCCTTTATTCCAAATTTTTTATACAGATTTTATATTGAACTCTCAATTTGCAGTTACACCTAATGCCAAAAGCCTCCTTCAATGTTTTTCACGGTTGCCTATCATGAGCAAAAATAGAAAATTAGTATGGACCTAATATTTTTGAAACGTGTAACACCTCGTATTTCGAAAATTATGTAAAGCGTTGGACCCGGTTGTCATTCGTAGATCTTTGATGGTCGTTACAGTTAGTAGACTCCAGTAAGTCTGATATAGTATCTAAGAAGTATCGTGTTAACAAGTAATTGGGTTGTGAAGGTTGTCTGACATGCAGTTAATCCATACAAAACAAGGGTATTCTGCTGCATCCGGCTAGATTTCGCTCCTTTTCACTATTGTACTTTCGCTTGATTCGCACATATTACGTAATATTTATAACGTTTAATTCATTTTTGCATGAAAAATCTGATAAACTAAAATATAATACATTTTTAAAATTCATAGAACAAAAGATAGACAGATAGATAGATGATGTTAGTAACAGTTTTGAGAAGCTGCCAGTGTTTTACAAATAACCCTGTCTAAATATAAGATATATGATAATGATAGGTATCGGGACTATCTACTATTATAAAGAACAGGATACACTTTATTTGAAGTGTTAATACACTCAAAATAAAGTGTATCCACTTCTTTACCAGAAAAAAAACCGTAATAACATACTTGATACGTCTCAAAGGAAAAGCTAAAATAAAGCACTACAATAAACTCCCTTTGACAGTTCGCAACATTGAGCAGATTCCTAATAAACTTGTAGTAAGTGTAGTCTATCTGGTTTCTTTTGCTATCTTTTGACGCCATTTTTTTTGTAAGTTGATACATTAGATACATTCGGGTGTTCGGATTGATGACGTAGTGTTTGACCTCAAATATTTTTTGTGAACGGAAAATAGGCTATTTTGTTACTTATGAAAAGATATCGGAATATCGGAATATCTTCTATATATATGTCGGCAGAGGATGCCGATTATCATTAAAGCTCTTTCCAAAGACTGTTTTGTGGGCGTTGGCTGGGTATCGAGCAATAAACAGACTTTTCCAGATCACACAACTGATTTATTATAATGCAAGATTTAGGTTTTCACTTCACATAACGAGCCGTGAGACAGTCCCCGAGAATAGGACGTTGTACATCGCACGATTGCCGACAGAGGAATGAGCCCCGAGCCCCTGCGCTCGGCACTTTTATTTGCTCGGTTCGTGCAAACGTCAGACCGGATTCTGTCAAGTGACATGCGTCACTTGTCACTTAGCTCGTTCATTCGTTCTCAAGCATCTGTACTATTGACTTCTCCGACATATATAAAACAAAGTCGTGTTAGGTACCTCATTTATAACTTAAGAAAGGCTAAACCGATTGAATTCGCCTCGGCCCCGAGTAGATTAAAATATCGGAATACGTAAACAAGTATCTATAAAAATATCCAAATAAATGGAAAAATTGCAACAATTGTCAAATACAGTCGTCTTAATCGTGTCTTAGTAGGGGTGCAGGAACGAAGGCAAAGAAGGAACATATGTGTGGTTGTAGCCAGTAAAAGTCTGACACACTGTCCCGCTCTACCCAGAGGAGGAGAAGGTAATAGATGTCATTTTAATTACCACATAAAAATACTCAATTTACTTTCTGCCACAAATAAGACTATGTCAAATATATAACAAGAAGCTATACTTTGTACAAAATAACATTAGAAATTTATGAAAACCTTTTATTACTGTCCGTTCAACCGATTTTGCATTTTATTACGTTGGTGGCATGACAAATGGCGGCTGCAGTAAATAGTTGGTATTGTAACCGCTTTTTTGCTTTAAATGCCATCTTTATGCCTACGAAATTCAAAATTGAAATCAGTTGACCAGGCAGTAAAAAAGGTTTCTATAAATTTCTATTTTTGACGCGAATAGAGTACCTATAGCTTGCAGTTTGTAGTACTTTGGTTTCTCAAAATTTCTGCAATCCAAAAAATATGTCTCAACTAGCGGCTCCCAGCGACTTCGCCCGCGTGATAGCAGAAAATTTTCCCAAAGGAACATACTTCCGGGATAAAAAGTATCCTATGTCCTATTCCAGGACATGGTCTATCCGTGTACCAAGTTTCATCAAAATCGGTTTTGCCGTTTAGACGTGAAGATGTACAAACAAACTCACTTTCGCTTTTATAATATTAGTAAGGATTCTCTCCTGACATCAAACGCGCCGACATTACTAAGACACCATGTCTCCGTTATTGGAATCTGAGCCGACACTCCCAGCACAAATAAACTGACATCACACCTTTCGCTCGTTTCGCTTTTAGCGCTTTTTTCGCTTTGATGTCGGCGCCAATTGTAGTAGTAGTGTAGTACGAGAATTGGAGACGATTTGTACATGATGTCGACCTAAGAAAAGGAATACTGTAGGTTTTTGTAGGTTGATTGAACAGTGAGCGGTCCATGTCTATCACATTTAAATCCAAAAAAATTATAAAAAAGGGTGTTTATTATAAACTATTGTCGTAATATATTCATCATTTCAGCCGACAGACGTCCACTGTTGGACATAGGCCTCCCCCAAGCGTCGCCACAATGATCGATCCTGTGCGTCTCGCATCCATCGGATTCCCGCAATCTTCACCAGGTCATCGGTCCACCTTGTAGGAACCCTTCAGACGCTGCGTCTTCCAGTACGCGTGGTTAATTCCAGTATTTTATTGCCGGTTACATAATACAACACTATAACAAATTAACAATCAATAAATACTTAAGTTTTGGTTACAAATAATTCATAATCAAGTTTTGGTACAATAAATAAAATAATAGAGCAACAAGCTAAACCAATTAAAAAAATAATAACAAAAGAGAAACAAATTAATTGTTTGCATTCATTGGTTTCGCTATTTATTATACCTACACCGGCTTCGGTTAGTGACGTGAAAGTAGAAAATTATCTTGAGAACACACTCCTGGGATATTTTATATGCTATTTTAGGACATGATCTAGCCGTTTGCTAAATTACCAGTTGTGTAGTAGGTACTCATAGCACAAGTTCAGCTTAGTTTGGGACTAGATGGCGTTGTGTTAAAGTTGTTGAATAATATTAAAAACTAAATAATACTATTGTATAAAAACTCGCAAACATACTTACATTTATTTATATATTTATTTCTTTGAGAAAACAAACAGCTACACAAAGTTTAACCCTTCAGATACCGTCAATTAGAGACACAATAGTAAGACAATAGATGCGCGGCCACCGGTTGTCGCTTGGGGATTCATGAATTAAATAATATCCTTAGCCATGTAAAGTTAGTCGTGTATTTGAAACCCAAAACGTTGTCCACATGTTACCTTTTTTTTATACAAGAACTAACTAAGCATGCGACTAAATTTACATTATATTTTATAATTTATTTAGATTAGTAATAATAATATTAAAAATAATAAATTTATTCAGATTAACAACACAAACATTCAATTTTATAATATTAGTATCATGCAATAAGTAACATTGCAATCTTCCAAAAAACCAAAGCAAAACACAAAACATTGAAAAAGTAGGGAACGTATACTATACACAACAGGAAAAAGACGTAAGTAAGTAAAGGATCCTAAAACACTCGCTTTTTACACCCAATCCTCTCGCCTCACAAACCGTTCTGATGACGTATTCGTTCCCAATCTCAGACCTCCATCATTTCCATTCCATACCTCCATTGAAAAACAAGAAAACCCTAAGATAAGGGCTGAAACACATAAGAAATACAAAGGAAACCGTTTCTTAGTATCAAATGTAATAGATTTACACAGTTCGTTTCCCTTCTATTGATCAGCAACGGTATTACTTTCGGTCAACTTGACATGAGGGACAAACGGTTCATATCTATATATCTATATATTGTACATATAAATATATATATTGTTTCTGTCCTTCCCTAAGGCAATTGGGTCGGAAATTTTGTATACTCACATTATCTAATGTTCAGTTCAAAATTGTCAGATCTTAAAATAAACATGGCGATTTCGGAATGATTGCCAATTCTGTTATCTTTTTGCACACCGTATGGTTTAATCCAGACTCATCATCTTCTTTCTTTTTATCTTCTTGCAAAAGAAGGAAGACTAGAAAGTCTTTTCTCTTTCGCAAAATTAAATTAAATTAAAATTAATTTATTTCGGAAACCAAGTCCATATACATAGAATATAAAATTAATATAAAATTATACACATTACACAAAAACAGAATTACGTCAATGTCATCAATAAAAATCAATAAAAATGATGACAACACAAGACATTTCATCCCGACGAACGACGGCCTTTTTTTGTGGCTCGTGTGCGGCGGTGACGCCACAAAAAAGCGTTTGAAGCCGCTTCAAGCTTCTCCGGCTACAAACTGTCGCGTGCTTCAGCTGTTTTTTGCGGCGGTTTCTAGCTGTTTTTTGTGGCCGCTTCTAGCGTTTTTTTGTAGCGGCGTTTGTTATTGGCCCGTGTGTAGGGACAGTAAGCGGTTTATTTGAAATTAATGCTTTTGAAAAGTAAATTTAAAGGAGCAGCGAGAAGTCTAATACAAATAGGTAATGACTGAAAAAATCTTTCTAAACATTTCAGCATTAAATGATGAATCTCGGGTTCCTCGAATAAACAATAATGCTTTTAAGTTAAACAGCCATTATCCATTTAGGGTGTGCCTTAAGTTATGATTACGTTGCGTTGATTATGGTTTAAGAGGATTTAGATATTATAGAACTTAATGAGGTATAAAATATGATTTAATTCACACAAAATATCATGTTTTCCCGAAAGGCAGTACGTAGAGCTGAGGCTGTACTACGTTTTTTTTAGGTAGGAAATCATTTAATGACATCTCCTGCCTTTTATAAAAGTACTAGCTTTTACCCGCGGCTACGCCCGCTTTTATTAATTTACTTTTAATTCCTCTTCCCCTTTCTTCCCTCTTTCTCACCCATTTCTCGCTATAATAAAACGAAAATTTGCTTATATCCGTTTCCAGGGTCCCAACTATCTCTGTACCAAAATTTATCAAAATCTGTTTTTCCATTTAGGCATGAAGACGTAACAAACAAACAAACTCAGTTTCACTTTTATAATATTAGTAAGGATAAAACAGTATTAGTTGCATAACCCAAAGGTGTTAACTACTACTACGATTCTCTGGTATATTATTTTTGCTGTTAACACATTTTAAATCTGAAATATATACTTAATTGATCGATAAAATCCATGGATCGATTCACCATCAGAAAAAACCTGTGTTCAAGCAAGAAAGTCAGATTTTTTGATTTTGTCAGATAACACCTTTGTCCACTTAACTTTTCAATTGTGATACAAGGGATAATATAGCGAATCCGACCAACGCACAACGTCACAATTATTACTCAATAACCTTTATATTTCAGCCGATAGATGTCCACTGTTGGACATAGGCCTTCCCCAAGTGTCGCCATAATAATCGATCCTGTGCGATTATATTTCGTAGCTATTAAATTCGGTCGGATTCAGGATATAATCACATTTATTGGAATTCAGAACGCTGGGAAAGGCAACTTCCCATTCTTTAAGAGAGCCCATCCCGAGCTTGTTGCTTCATCCAACGTTATATTAGAAAAGAGGCAACGCGAAAAAAGAGAGACAGCGCCTGAACGCTCGGTTGGTAAAGCGACGGAGTTCGAATCGAGCTTCGGTCGCTCACTCGAATATTTCACAAAACTTGTTCCAGGAAATACGTGTTTTTCTTAAACCGACGAGAAAAGCTTTTGTGTGCTTAATTTTAGAGATCAACTTGTTTTTAACTGAATTCCAAGAAAGGAGGAAGTTCTCAAATCGTCTGTTTTTTATTTATGAGCATATTATGAATGGCCAACATTAACGCAAAATAGCATATTATTTTCAGTGTTTTTTTTTTTTTTTGTAAATATGGTTTATTTTTACACTTAAGGTGGTGCATCACGACTCACATTTTTACTGTTTTTCATACAACCGCTCATAACTGATTATGACGTTATTACACATTCTTCATAAGATATTTTGGAAACACAGTATCTTGTAGATATTATTTTCTAAAGAAGCCAATTTCTAAATTTGTTTAAAACTAATCCAGTAAAAACCTCTGAAAATGTCATATTTTGTATGAACTTTGACACTTCATAATTTGCCTAAAAATTAAAAAAGTCAAAAAGTAATCGTCTAGAGACCTTGCAAATTTTATTAACATTCTAAATGACGACAACATTTTCCAAAAACTTTTAAGGGTTTAAAAAAAACAGCTATTTCCTGGAGCAAGTTTTGTGAAATTTTCGAGTAAATCTCGGAATTACCGAATACTAACAAAGTTTCCAGGCGTTATCTCTCTTTTTTTGCGTTGCCTTTTCGTCAAACATCGCGTTGGAATGCATTAAATGAAGTAACAAGCTTTTAAACCATTTTCGATGTTTACGATAAGCGAGTGGAGAAGGACTCTCTTAATGTTCTGTTTTTTAATAGACACCAAGACAATAATAACCACTAGATTTCGGTTTTTACAAAACATGTATATAAAGATGTCTAATAACGTCAAGAAGAATGTCTGGAAGGACTTGAGGGTGGTCTTTGCCTAGCAGTAGGAAAAAAATGGCTAGTTAAAATAAAAAATAAAAAAGTCCTAATCAGCGGTATGGGAAGTCGCCACGGGTTTGAGCGCTCTTAAAAGAAAACGTAAAATTCTAAACAAAAGACTGCCAAATTCCTTTACAAAAAAACATCTCATTACCCCGCCCTCCCCTTTCCCTTCGAACACACCCCAAATGGGAGGTGCGTACTAATTATTGTTAATGTCAGTTGTCAGCAATTAGTCCGACCATTGTGTATAGGATGACAAAGCGGACGAACTAGGGGATTCTGGGAGATACTGAGGATAGGAGCCAGAGGTTACAGCTACGTACAGTCGGCGATGGAAGTCGATAATTGTCTTGAAATTTATATAGGCTTTTGTTTTTTTTGTTGAGGCTGCTTCTCTACCCGCCTATCGTCAACATTGAGCATGGTTTAAAAGCTTGTTACTTCATCTAATGCAATCCAACGCGATATTTGATGAAAAGGCAACGTGAAAAAGATAACGCCTGAAAACACTGTTAGTATTCGGTATTTCCGTAATTTATTCGAATATTTTACAAAACTTGTTCCAATACATGCTTCTTTTAAACCCTTAAAAGTTTTTCAAAAAAAATTGGCGTCATTCAATCTCGATTATTCTATAATGTACTTTTTTATATTTTTAATATAATGAATAAATTATGGAAGGCCAAATTATTAAGTTTTTGAAAAGAAATTGTCATTATTTAGAATCATGTAAAATAACAGATTTTCAGAGATCTTTTACTGGATTAGTTTTACACAAACTAAATTTATTTCAATAGAAGCCTAGATAATATCCACAAGATACTGTGTTTCCAAAATATCTTATAAAAAATGTGTAATGACGTCATAATCGCGTAAGAGAGGTATTAAAACAGTGAAAATATATGGCGAGGACCCCTCGTCCACGGCGACTTTTTGTAGCGAAGCTGTAGCACGTTCTCATCGCTACAATCGCAATGCTGTAGCGCGTTAGCAGCGCGTTGGCACCTTTTAGATAGCGCTTGCTAATACTACTAACGCGCTTTAGTAGCGATGCTGCGCGCTTACGAAACGCGCGACAGCATCGCTGCAAAAAGTCGCCGTGGGCCAAGGGCCTGAGGAATGTGCAGCTCGAGCCTACTGGGGCCATGGGTTATACGAAAGTGGCAAAGAACGAACAGGAGAAAAAGTTTGACACGGCCCCCCCGCTTCGTTCAAGCGCAGAAGAAGCCATTAGATGATTACCATACATACAAACCCTTTCAATATCACACAATAACATTCATAAACATAAATATAGTACAGGACAGGTATAACATACCTTCAAAATGGTAGCCAAAATTCATCCTCCAAAATTCAGGAATAACAAAGATATCGAATAGAACCACAACTCGTGGTGAACTGTACCGATGCAATTATACGCACTTTGACAGTTACGTCACGCTATTGATTCGGCTCGCACTTTCCACCAGTACCAGACCTTTTGCTTTTCATGTGCACTCGGTGTGGATTGAAATGCCTTTCTACCGTAGCGAGGTGTACTCAAAAGAGCTAGTCCGAGGATGGAACAATATAGGGGTTTGATATTGTGTATTCAGTAGCACACAGAATACGTTTTTTGTGGGTGGATATTAGGGTTTGGGCCCCGGGATGTCTCGTGTCTCGAAGTCCCGGACTTTTAGTTGTCTCGACACGAAAGTCCCGAGACTCGAGATGAGACAAGATTGTCGAATTTGTTACTGACGAGGCAAGGTAAATTGTATACAAAGAGGTTACATAGAACATTATAGGCTAGTTACACCCGCACTTAGTAGGTACCAAAATCCGAAGGTTTTACCTTAATATAACTTTTCTAATTAAAACATTGTCTCATATTATAGCCTAGATACCTAAATCCCAAATTAGTCCGTCAACCTATATTCGACCTGTCGATCAGACATCCATACACCCTGCAAGTGACAAGAGCTCAATTATGGGAGACAGGGCCTGACGGAGGTACGGACTAACTTCACTTGATTGAGATCATGGATGAGCTATTAATTTAATATTGAACCTGGATATTGTAAATTGCCTTTATTTTTAATTGAAGAGCAGACAGAATGATGTTAAAACATTTTGTAAATTTTCTATTCAAATGTAAATTGGGTGAAATTCTTAAAATTTTACCATAGTAGGTACTTCTGTCCTCATTTACGGGCCTCAAAAAAACGCCGCTTCAAGCTTCTTTTTGAGGCGGCCTTTGGTTGTGGCTCGTGTGCCGCGGCGCCGCCACAAAAAAAAAGCTTGAAGTCGCTTCAAGCTTCTCCGACCACAAGCTGTCGCGCGCTTCAGCTGTCTTTTGCGGCGGCTTCTAGCTTTTTTTTATGGCCGCTTCTAGCGTTTTTTTGAGGTGCGTGTGCGGTGACAGTAATTGTTATCGGCTGTTTTTGACTGCGGCTACAATTGAATATGTATAAATAAAATGAACATACATTATATATTTTATATACCTACATAATTAAAACCTACAAACCTACTTAACCCACCACCACCTATCTATTAATTACCTACATATTTATATAAAATAAAAGACAGGAGTTTTTTATATAACTCCGCTATTTGTGTGGAAAATAAACATAGAGCATGAATATTTGACTATCGCCGCCGGGATTCTGATCCCGATTTCTGGCCACCGTAGGCGCGGGCTAGAGGACACCGAGCAATGGGTAGCTCGCTATCCGACCGTCCGGTAACTGTCCAGACCGAGCCCAAGTTGTCGACAGCACGCACTGTTCCCGCGCGCCTCAAGGAGTTGTTAGCAACAGTAGGGACCCAGCTGGATTGAAGCCTACAGGGGCCAGGGTTAGCTCCGAAAGGCAGCCCAGCCCCGGTATGAAGGTACGAAAGAACGGGGTGGGTTTTTAGCCAGTAAACGTCTGACACTATCTCCCGCTCCGCCCAAGAGCGGGGATGTCATTAGATCATTTCCCACCGAAAAAAAAAATACGACCATCAAAATGCAAAAAAAAAACCATGAAAATTTGAATTTTGCAAGCTACCCTAGCGGTATTAACCTTAAAATTTTCAAATATTCAAATATACGACGTTTGAAATCGATACGACGAAATATATCCTTTAAAATAATGGTGTCCTCGTATATATCGGAAAACATTACAAATACAACAGTAACAGCCGAGTAAATGAGTCCCTTGTTTTTTATGGAAATGCGATACATATACGAGCCGTCGGCCCCTGTACCCCTCCTCATTGTACTTGTTGAAATACTTAATATAAAAATTCGGTATTTGGAAAAAAATACACCGGAGAAAATGAGAGGCTTCTTTTCTTCTCGCCTATCATCAAATTTTTAAAAGAGTTATCATGGTTTTTTATGCCGGTTCTTCTCCATAGGAAACGACCAATTTGGAACCGTGCACTAGTTTCTGACGTTTTATAAGTGCCCATGCAGGCGTATGTGTTTTTTTTTTATTTCAATAGCAAACATGGTTTAAAAGATTGTTGCTTCATCTAACGCAATCCAACGTGATGTTTGACGAAAAAGCAACGCGACAATAACGCCTGAAAACTCTGTTAGCATCCGGTAATACCGTGATTTACTCAAAAATTTTGCAAAACTTTTGCCAGGAAAAACGTGTTTATTTTTTAAACTTTTTGAAAAAATGGTAGTTATTTAGAGTCTTGATACATTGTTATTTTTTATTACTATTTTGACTTTTAAAATTATAAACTGTCATAGTTCATTCAAAATAGTAATTTTTCAGAGATCTTTACAGGATTAGTTTTACACAAGTTTTTATATTGATTTCAATAGAAGCCTATCCACAAGACTATATTTCCAAAATATCTAATGAAAAATGTGTAATAAATAACGTAATAGCCGTGTAGACCGGTTGTATGAAAAACAGTGAAAATGTATGTCGAGTTGCAACCCGATAATAAACTAATGCGCCTCACTATCAACGATTACATCACTGCTTACCAGCAGGCAGCAGCACTAGTTTATCTACACTAATATAATAAAAAAGTAAAGTTTTTTTTTGTTTTTTTTTTTTTTGTAGGAGGTAATCTCTGGAAGTAGTGGTCCGATTGCTAAAATTTTTTCACTGATAGAAATATGCTTTATTCCTGAGTGACATCTATATATATAAAAATCAATGCCACTTTTCGTTGTTATTTAGGTATAATAGTAGGGTAGAGTAGGGTAGAGTAATGTAGAGTAGTGTAGGGTAGTGTAGGGTAGAGTAGGGTAGAGTATGGTAGAGTAGGGTATAATAGGGTAGAGTAGGGTAAAGTAGGGTAGAGTAGGGTAGAGTAGGGTAGAGTAGGGTAGAGTAGGGTAGAGTAGGGTAGAGTAGGGTAGAGTAGGGTAGAGTAGGGTAGAGTAGGGTAGAGTAGGGTAGAGTAGGGTAGAGTAGGGTAGAGTAGGGTAGAGTAGGGTAGAGTAGGGTAGAGTAGGGTAGAGTAGGGTAGAGTAGGGTAGAGTAGGGTAGAGTAGGGTAGAGTATGGTGGAGTGGAGAATGGTATGGTGGTGTGGTGGTAGGGAAGAGCGGGAGCGAAGCCGTGCGGGCAAAAGCTAGTATGCTATATTTTATGTACGCGAGCGAAGCTGTAAGCAAAAGCAAGAATCAAATAAAAAAAAATCCTCCCTTGCGACCGCTAGTCACCGACTCGAACGTTGAACTAGAGTCGTTTTAAACTTATCAGCGTTAAGAGCTACAAAGTATTAACTGCAGTAAGTTTGAAATGGAACAGTACTTGGAGCTTCAGGCATGATTTCAGTGACTTACTGGAACCGCATCGCCGTTTCAGCATCTTATTGTTTTATTTGATTAAGGTTTTAAGTGGTTTTGCTTTTCATTTATTCGGCTTTGACTGTTATTTTTTAAATGATGTTTAATAATATTTCTAGGTTTTGTTTTGAAGAAACTTTGCTCTTAATAAAAACTCAAAACGTCACTTATTTAAAACATTAATAATAGTATTATTGAAATACTAATTAAGCATTCCATTAGGTAAAGACTTTGAATGTATTTCATGAATGTAAATTTAATTGTACCTATAGCTATGCTTTTACATTTTTATTGATTACAAACAAAAAAGTCTACACTTACATTATGTTAACTTAATTTAATAATATTTTAATTTCATAATAAAATGATTGAAATCTATACTTATAATAAATCTGTAGAGAGGTCAATTCTGTACATGAAATATATTTCCAAAATAACTATCAGGGGGTGATTAGTGATCGATACTGATGCCAAAAATGCAAACAGTAAAATTTTTGTCTGTCTGTCTGTCTGTCTGTCTGTCTGTATGTTCTTTATAGAAACAAAAACTACGCGATGGATTTTAACGAAACTTGGTACAATCATTCTTCATACTCCTGGGCAGGTTATAGTATACTTTTCAGCACGCCACGATCAATGGGAGCAGAGCAGTGAAGGGAAATGTTGGGGAAACGAGAAAAATTACTCCATTTTTTAAGCTTCCGTCGCGTTTGCAGCCTTAGTGGTTAAAGCTACACAGAAATCATGTATAACGGTAATGTTCTCCTTAAAATTATATAAAAAATATCCTTAGACATCATATGTCTATCTTTTATGGTTGACTCACAATAACACATGTAACTCCCGATAGCTTAGCAGTTCGGAGCTTTCTGTTTATTTTTGTCTATGGCACCAAGGTGTGTGCACACTGTCACGCGCGTAAGTGGAAGGGAGAGATCTGGAACGTCTCGAATCGTCTCGCGCATCACGTTGTTTTCCAGGCTCTCAGAATTCGACACCAGACGTTTCAGATCTTTGATTTTGACGACCCCGTTGTCGCTGGCATAAGCAACAGGATCCGCGTACGAAGTCGCTGGCAGAAGCTAGTGTAATAATATAATAATGATGTTTATTTAATTTAAGAATGATTTAATTTACTAGTAATTTTATTTTAATTTATCCTTACATTGTGTGCACACTGTCACGCGCGTAAGTGGAAGGGAGAGATCTGGAACGTCTCGAATCGTCTCGCGCATCACGTTGTTTTCCAGGCTCTTAGAATTCGACACCAGACGTTTCAGATCTTTGATTTTGACGACCCCGTTGTCGCTGGCATAAGCAACAGGATCCGCGTACGAAGTCGCTGGCAGAAGCTAGTGTAATAATATAATAATGATGTTTATTTAATTTAAGAATGATTTAATTTACTAGTAATTTTATTTTAATTTATCCTTACATTGTGTACACAGCTTTTAATATTTTTTATGGTGTGCATCATGACTCACATTTTCACTGTTTTTCACCAACCGCTCATAACTAATTATGACGTTATTACACATTTTTCATTAGATATTTTGGAAACACAGTATCTTGTGGATATTATCTAGGTTTCTAAAGAAACCAATTTCTAAATTTGTGTAAAACTAATCTAGCAATAACCTCTGAAAATGTCCTATTTTATATGAACTTTGACACTTCATAATTTGCCTAAAAATTAAATAAAATAAAAAGTAAATCTCGGAATTACCGAATACTAACAGAGTTTTCAGGCGTTATCTCTCTTTTTTTGCGTTGTCTTTTCGTCAAACATCGCGTTGGATAGCATTAAATGAAGTAACAAGCTTTTAAACCATTTTCGATGTTTACGATAAGCGAGTGGAAAAGGACCCTCTTAAGTTAATTTTCAGTTTTAAACCTAATTAAAATAAATTAATAAAATCAATAAGATCTAATGTAAATAATATGCATAAGTGTTTTTTTTTACACAGGATGCCCTCATTAATTTATTGTAGTCAATGTATTGTTAATAAGTCATGTGCCTATGTAAATAAATAAATGATAAGACCGCTCACAAACTTCCACTACTCCCAGCTCATCTTAACTCTCAGAAACATATCAAAATTAACTCCTCTTACCTTTTAACATAATCTGGTCGCGACCGCAGCAGGAATGAACAATCAGGGGTGCAGTTATAAAATCAGGGACTGCAACTCCTCCAGCAGAAGTTCGCCGCGAACCAATTGAAAAGGTGCCGTACGCTCTAATTATATTGAAACTTGGGTGACGGGGACACAGGCGAAGCAGAAGGTTAGACATAGCTAGCGTTTTTGAAAGAAAGTTGACTGGTAATTTTTAGAAACAATTTGTGTATTTTACGACTGAATTTGTGTATTGTACCAAATAGGATGAATAAATCGGGCGTAATCAACCATACGGGCAGGGTATAGTCTTATGGATATAAAATATTATTCGGTGGAAAATTATCCAATGACTTCTCCTATTTTAGGGTTGAATGTGAGGGCGTGTCAGACTTTTACTAAAATTCACTCTTCTAAGTTGCTTCTTTGCCTTACATTCCAGTAGGCCCCAGTAGTCTTAGGCCCTTCTGGACTCTACGGTTTTACTGACATCTCTTTGAGGCACACGTGGTACTACGCGCCATCTAAGATTCGGGTCCAGATCAGGGGGTCTACTCGATTTCTCCGAAACGAAACTTTCGTAAACGAACGATATTCATTTGATGTTAAAATTGCAAACAATCCTCTGTCATTTTTTTTTTTTTTTTCGAAACATAACTAATTAGAGTAGGTTTAAAGATTCGGTACGTCAAACAATTTTCATTCGTGCAAAATTTCGGGAACGAAAGGAACCGTGGTTAGGAAACACGCTAAATTTCAATCGAATCTTCGTTTTTCGGAGAAAGCGAGTAGACCCCCAGGACGGTTACAAGACGTCCGGACGACAAACTAACCATTGCTAGCACCTTCTCATATTTTCCAGCACCGTACAAAGTAGTACTTCTCCCACGTTCCTGCATCACATCGGTAACGTTTTCATTCCTCTCTGCTTCTCGGTAGCGCCGTGCTGGAATACTGAGCAGTTTTTGCCGTCCCCAAGACTTTCGCCGTGGTTTTATTTCCAAGATATTTCCAACAGCATTATACTTTTCTATTATTATGTCTGGATAATGTTTTTACAGTCTATTTTTGATTCCGTCAAGAGGTTTCGTCGATGCTGATATTTTTGAATGGAAATCGAAGGTATTTTTTTATTCTTTTTTTGCAGGCTAATAATTACCTCGTATGATATTCATACAATTGAAGAAATGTCCGTGTTATTTCTATAAAGTAACCTGTTGTTCCATTAAATTGGCTAGCTGACTAATCCAGAGTGAGTAGGTTACTTCTATTTTTTTTTTATTTTGTTAACAATTTATTGATAGTTGTAGTATTTTATATTTCTCTTGCTTATTTTTATATAGCCTCTTTATTGTTTTGTAATGTGAATGTGAGAACACTGTATACCCTACAATCCCTCAGATTACTTCCTATTTAGAATTACTTTTTTTATTTTGTGCTTTTGGGTACAGTATTTGATCTACACTGTTCTTACATATTGTAACACCAACCACTTTTTTTAAAAGAGTAACCATGGATTTTTTGCCGGTTCTTCTTCATAGGAAACGACCAATTTGGAACCGTGCACTTGCTTCTGACGTTTTATAAGTGCCCATGTAGGCCTATGTGAAATAAAATATTTTTTACACCACCTGCTCGAAAATGTCAAATTATATGTCAAGCAACCTTAACCTAAAGTGAGTCATTAGTGGCCGGGGCATAGAAATATATTATATCTATGGGCCGGGGGCACAGCCGGTCAATAATGTTGTACTGGATTTCATTACGACCCGCTGGTCAATAATGTAACTATTATTTTCTCACAGTAGGTGTAAAAAGTAGAGTATCCTCCTCTGGGCTAAAGGTGTCTTTGCCTTGGGCTAGCTTGAATCTCTCGCTGCATTCAGGATTCTTGTATTAACTCCCTCGCTTTGCTCGTGAGTTAAATCCCGAATCTTTCATTGCGCTCGAGATTCAATATGACGCCCGTGACATAAGACACAACTTTAGCCCCTCGGTGCATAATCTACTATTTTGACTTTTGACTTGACCACATGATCGCTTACCTTCAGGTGAGATAGTGGTCAAACAAGACCCAAAACTATACTATATTACTTGAGTTTTTTGTAACTTCAACTTAACGGTCTTTAAGTCAAGAGTAAATTCTCGTTGCCTCAAAAAAAGCGTGCTCTATCGTCGACCACATTATCACTTACCATCACGTCAGATAGTGGTTAAACGCAAACCAATCCATAATAAAAAAAGACAGCATATGGACATATGAGCATATTTTAAATTAGATCTATCATCGCCATCATTTCAGCTGAAAGACGTCCACAGTTGTACATAGGCCTCCCCCAAGTTTCACCATAATGACCGGTCATGTGCGTCCCTCATCAGCATCGTCCCTCAGTGCTAGGTAAGGCCAGTCGCAATAAATATATCTTTATCTTCATCTTTAGGGGTACTGGTGATGAGAGACGCCAGTTGCCAAGTTGTTAATCTGCAATCGTTAGCGCTAGTAGATAGCTTCAAATGTACGGGAATGACGTCATATCAACGCTCAGTCACGTGGTCTGAACGAAAGAATTGGGGGCGTGGCCAACTCGAACCGTTCGACGCCAGCGAAACGGTTGTAACTTGGCTAGGCGGGCTGGTCATAAGTCTACCTTGTAGGAGGCCTTCTAAAACAAATTAAACTATAGCTATAATAATAATAATAAATAATAATAATATTTCACAAGTATCACACAACGTCGTCTAGTCCTAAGCTAAGCAGAGCTTGTGTTATGGGTACTAGACAACTGATAAACATACTTATGTATTTCTAAATAGGTATTAGAAATAAATTACACCCAGAACCAAGAACATATGATCATACTCATCACATAAACATTTGTCCCGGGTGGGAATCGAAGCCTCGACCTCCGGTATAGCAGGCAGGGCCACTAACCACTAGACCAATAGGCCAGTCAAGCTTTTTTTATTAGCTTATAATATCAAGTTACTCTTCCAATGTTTGAAGTTGGCCCATTCCATCCTGAATTTCTAGTCAAAAACTTGATAAACACAAAAATAAAGCCACGCTTTAACTACGTCTACCGCTAGATGGACACACATGACAAATGACATCACCGCTCGCAATTCCGCTGTGATATATTGCACCTTATCACTACTTTGTGTTGTATGCATGAATATTTGAAAACTCAACTTACTTGTAAATTCTTTTTTTTTTATTAGTTTCTCTAAAGTATGATAAATAATATTTATTTTGCCAAATCGCTCATTTGGTGCAAAAACGGCGTAATTACACTTTTTTTCAAAACAAGTTTTAGGTATAATGTCAAAATGTGCGGAAAGGCTATTTACATCTGCACAAATCAAATTACAAATCATTTACGTTGATTTTATTCAATTATTTGGTTTTATTTTGTCACAAATGCAAAATTTCCTAACGAATGCGTTATTTTTTATATTGAATTCTGAAGCAACAGTGTCATATTTACAGGTACCTTGTCTTATTTTTGCCTGTAACCTAGGTTATCTACAATGTACAGTGTTGATTTGGACTATAATAGAAACTACACATTTGGAGGTAGGCGGAACAGAGAGTAAAGTCCCACTAACCTCCGTTGAAAAGGGAGGATCATCCGGCCAGACAGGGCGTTATAGTCTGGTGGGCGACTGCCCGATAGTTGATGTCGGGCTGTCGTATATGTTCAAATCGCTCGGAGAACTTTGATTGCGCGATGCAGGATTTCGTATTTTCTTCGTAGTTCTTATGTGGCGTCATAGATGTCGCTACACACATATTAACCCTTCAGATACCGTCAATTAGAGACACAATAGTAAGACAATAGATGCGCGGCCACCGGTGGTCGCTTGGGGATTCATGAATTAAATTTACTTTAAAAACAATTGGAATCGTAATAAGTTTCGGTAAAATGCCATACCATTAATATTAATCTTTGACTGCATCTCCTGTGAATTTTCTAAAAGTGTAATTACGCCATTGTTGCACCAAATGAGCGAATCATTTGTGCAGCTGGTGTTTTCTAGCTATGTAAATAGATATATATATATATATAAGATACACCGAAACAGACTCAGTGGTCAGTCTCTTTTAAAATCCACCCAGTAAACATATAACGGTCAAAGCATTTATAAAAACTATGCTAATTAGTGTCCGAGGCAGGCAATTGTCTGGATTCATGTAACTCAACTCAGGACCAGTAAGGAGCTTAACAACTCTTTTCATAATCAATTTCAAATAGCAATCTTTTAATATTGTTTTATTTTAAGTTTATTTTGGTTTGTCCTATACGAGTCTCAAATAAATGTTTTCTTTCTTTCAAAATAAAAGCATGCTCTAACTAGGTCCGCCACTAGATGGACACATGACAAATTACGTCGTCGTTCGCAAATCCGTCGTGATTTGCTGCACCTTAAAATAAATATGTGACCCATTTGTGTAATAGATTGATATTTATTACCCCGCTTATGTATCAAATCTGTCGCTAATAAACTTAACCAATGTCTTTAAACAACTAAAAAAACACACGATTTGTGTTCAAAATAAAGGCACGCTCTAACTACGTCAGTCACTTAATGGACACATAACAAATGACATCGCCACTCGCAATTCCACCGTGATATGTTCCGCCTTATTGTATGCACGGATATATTTGATGGCCCAGTTGTGTAACAGAATGATGTTTTTTATTCCGCTTATGTATCAAATCTATCACAAATAAACTTAATCTATCACAAATAAACTTAATCTATCACTTTAACCATCTAGGAAAACACGATATAATGTGTCCAAAATAAAGGCACGCTCTAACTACGTCCGCCACTAGATGGACACACGACAAATGACATCGCCGCTTGCAAATCCGTCGTGATGTGTTGCACCTTATCACTGTCTCTGTACTACATGAATACGTTTCAAGAATATGCAAACGTATTTAAAGATTAAATTGGCGCGGATAATCAAGATTCGATTTTAATGTAGAGACCTCGGTCGGGGTCCGACTTACGAGTTGTAGGTCGCGAGTTCAAACCCTACCAGGCGCATTATCTACTTTGTGTAATATTTATTTCATTTCCACTGTTCTCAAAACGGTGAAGGAAAACACCGGCATATCCTAAAACCAAAAATTCGAAGACATGTGACATTCACCAAACCGCACTGGGCCCGCGTGGTGAATTAAGGAGGCCCGAGTCTCAGCAGTGGAAATATTAAAAAGGCTTATGATGATAATGATGACAATATTTGTATGTGAAACAACTAGTATTTTGCCAATGACTTCGTTCCTGAAAACGTTAACACCCCTTTTTAGTGCTCATAAAAGAAAGTTTTGTGCATTTCACGTTCCTAGTCCCAGGAGTTTCGACTGTGCGTTGATATGTCATTAAATTTTCCCTATAAGTATGTATATATAGTTGTCAGCAACCAGCGTGTCTTCAAATGGGTTGTACCCTACTAATATTATAAATGCGAAAATTTGTATGTATGGATGAATGTATGGATGTTTGTTACTCTTTCACGCAAAAACTACTGGACGAATCTCGATGAAACTTGGTACACGAGTAGACCATATCCCAGAATAACACATAGGATACTTTTTATCCTGGGATTATGTACGCGGGTGAAGCGGTGGGCAAACGCTAGTGTATAATAGTTGTAAAACACTGGCAGCCACTCAGGACTATGGTACTAACATCATAAACAATAATTTTTGTTGTATAATTAAAAATTTATCTTCATTTTAGTTCAGCAGATTTTCATTCAAAAATAAAAATATTTAAATTGCATGTTCTAAATATAACGAAATCTATGCAAAGCGATAGTACAAAACCTACTAATTTTGTAAAAAATTATAGAAAAAAAGTGGTTGTTTAAGATGCCAGTAATACAGTTCTGCAAGGTTGTTAGTATTTTACAAATAATTCTGCATAAAAAGACACTATGATAAGAGGTAGATTTTGCCATAGCGGTTATTATCTCAGCAAGATTTAAAAAAAAAAAAAAAACTAAATTTAAAAGTTTTATCTCACATAGGCCTACAAACTTATAAAACGTCAGAAGCTAGTGCACGGTTCCAAATTGGTCGTTTCCTATAAAGAAGAACCGGCAAGAAAATCCAAAATCCTTTTAAAAAAATAGTTATTCTTATTTACTTAATAAAAAACCGCCGCCGATCACCCTCACGAGGGCACGGCGATGCTCTGCCCAAGCAGGGCACACCTCTCCTGCGTGCCCCACCATGTCCTCCGAGCGTTCCGCACAGTGGCGACACATAATTGCCCACCTTAAAAAAAAGTGTATATTTCCTTTATAAAAATCTATAGTAACAAATATACTTTAAAAGAAGACAAAAAAAAAAAACAATAATTCCTTTTCAGCCAGGGTAAACGCACCAATAAATGTACAAAACAAAATACTTTTTCCAACCATCTGCATAACCCGACTTGCTAACTGAGGCCTTACTATGATGTGTTAAACCACGTACAGACATCGAGAGGCGTGCGTCGCGAATGGTTTGCCTCGCATGCCTCGGGTAGTGTGGACGTGTGAGCTCACAGTGAGCATTCGCGTCATACGATAGTTGCGAATGCCGCCTCGACGAATACTGGGCGTGCTGGCTTATGTGCTCAGCTTAAGCATGAGTCGTTCGGGATACACGCATAAATGTACTGTCGTATGCCTCATGTTGAGCCATGCGTGACGAACCATTCGCGACGCACGCCTCGCAATGTCTGTACGCGGCTTTAAATATTACTTGTACGAGTGAGAAAGAAGGATCGAGTTATACACCTTATATAGCTCCATCCCTTTTACAAACGTAAAATAGATCGCATTAAGAGCTCGTGGTAGGGTCTGTGTTTATCGTTGCAACGTAAACTGCGCTCCTGACCGCAACTAGCGACCTCACCCCATTCGCTGAAATTAATCGTCCATGTACTGTTAAAAGAGGCGAAAATATACTGATATGGTTATTTTCATTAGATTTTTTTGTTATTTTTTAAGAACTTGTATGAGTTATTTTATGTGCGGTTTTGTTCGGAATTCTAAAACAACAATGCTTTGTTATGAAAGAACGGCGTCGCCATTTTTTATTTTTTAAATCGTTTGTTGGTTGTTATATTTAACGTGAATGAACTAGCCAGTTACCTGATTGAGAGAAAAGCATTTTATACTTTGGGAACGTGAGCTTACGAACAGCGAGCAAACGGAACTCGCCGTCCGGCCGTCCGGTAACCGTCCGGACCGAGCTCCAGTCATCGATGGCGCATATTGTCTCTTCCATGCTTCAAGTACCTAGATGTCAGCAAAACTGTAGGGTCAAGAGGCGAAGCCTACTGGGGCTATGAGAAGAAAGATAACTCAGGGACCCTGGAATGAAGCCAAAAACATAGGAGTGGGTCTCAGTCAGTAAAAATCTGACACGCCCTCCTGCTCCGCCCAAGAGCGAGAGATATTATCGGATGATTTCCCACCTAAACAAAAATAAACCCCTTTGTAAAGCTTAAAATTCTATTAATTTTTAAACTGATAATGAATTTTCAGACATAATTTGTAGCCTTGTAAATGAGTATCACCGAATCTATCAAACTAAAAAATATTTGAGAACACATCTAAAATGCTGGGCATCTTGGAGATAATTAACAAACCTCTAGAGACATCTATGTCTTAAAGTTGGAACTAAAATTTCAAAATTCTCCATCGTGGTATTAGAGTTCTTCTCTAACTGTCCGAAATCAACTATTGGGTAGTTACCCAGACCAGATACAACACCTGTCTGGTCTTAGAATACTCACTTTTCAACAGAAGTTGGCGGGACTTTACGACTCGTTCCGCATGGGCAACTGAAGAAAAAAGTGGAAAAGATAGAAAGATATTTTCACTTCTTTACCGGAGGTAGTGGGTGCGATTCCCACCCAATAAAAATGTTTATAAAGATGAATACGGTTCTGTATCTGGATTTTACTTTTTGTATGTGTGGGTGACTCACATACCTACATATATTTACACTGTATACACTATATACGTACACAATAAATACTCACCTACATCTATTATGTCTATTTATATATATTTCCAAGTTCACGACACACATATTCACAAACACTAAACACAACATACACATTGACGTGACGCATTGGACACGCGCACTGTCGATGACGCGCCGACTTATTTTCTTCTACCGCCAATTTGTAGAATTCAAGTTACATTTCGTTTCTCACCAGTCACTCACGATCTACGCTGCCCGCTAGACGTACGTGCGCTCGCGGTGATCAATAATTGTGAACAGTATCTACCCGCGCTAACTTGTCGTTGTGATTGCAAAGACTATTTACTGTTATAGTATAATAATAGTATTTTCAATACACTTGCTCATAAAGTGACTCTTATTGCACTGCACTTTTACTATACTGTGACATTTTAATTACCATTACGCACTAGTGCTATAGCATTATAATGTGGTGGAAACCTTGTTATTGAACCTCTCCCCTGCCATAATTTTATTACATTATCGTATCAGGATGGGCCACGAGGAAAAAAAAATGGGCGCGCATATGAAAACAATTTTTACCGCCACAAAAGTTTACTAGTTTTACAGTTATTTTATTCACAAGTGTATTAAAAAACGTCGTATGATACACGGGAGTAATGAATGATTACCGTTTTCGGCTCTCTTAAGACCCTCGCCATGGCTCGGGTCTAAATAACGGTAATCACTAACATTACACACTTATATCATAATGTATTATTATTGTTCAGAAAAAATGTGTTACACTAACTTATATGACCCTAGTCTCCACACTAGGATCCCCTGTGTCGTGGAGACTAGACTCCTTCGTCTTACAAAAGTGAGCAGTAGTAAATATTAGGAAGGTGACAATAGTAATAACATCTTAATGTAATAATATCATAGTTTTTACATAATGAGTGAATCTAGTTGAGTTTAGATCAGGCGAATACCGAAAAGTAAAAACACAAGTAAATATACCGGCTTGTGCTTGGCTTATTCATTATTTTGCACCTTCTAATAAACTGTGTTATTGTGCTGTGTGTAAGAAGATTACACCTGGAGATACTACAGCAAGGACTTTTATTTACTCGCCACCTACCCAGTGAGTACCACCCACCACACACACACCACTACCACCACACAAAAACCCAAACATGTATGTAGAAATACAACGTGTAACGTTAAATGCGCAAAACCTCAGACACCCCAAATGATTTTTAATTTAATAGACCTCATGCTGTAAGAAAAAAAAAACATTAAAAAAAAATTAAAGGTTTTATGAGCAGTTTTGGTTTGTTTAAAATTCATATCTGCATTGAAATAAGAACTTTTATTATCCCGTGTATGAGAAAATTTGATTGGATTACAACTATTTGTGTTTGTTTACCTATTTCAGCAGGTTTGCGCACGTGATGGCTTGACCTATTCATAAAGAGACAGGTCGAAGTTTATAATGAAGATTGGGAAGTCGGTAAAAAGTGGTTTAATTGATTCTGCTCGTTATTCTGATCAAACTTATTTCAGGTTTTGCGCATTTAACGTTACACCTTGTATATGTATCAGTTGTCTAGTATTCATAACACAAGCTCTGATTAGTTTGAGACTAGAAAGCATGTGTGAAAGTTGAGGAATTTTATATACAAGCTTTTGCCCGCGCCTTCATCATAAAATATAGCTTATGTCACTCAGGAATAAAGCAGCTTGCTATTGCTATATTCCAAAAAAAACAACAAACAAAAAAAAAATACTTTACTATAACTCTATAATATTTTGACTGGCCTGTTGGTTTAGTGGTTAGTGGCCCTGACTGCTATGCCGGAGGCTGTGTGATGAGCACAATCATTAGTTCTGTGTCTTATTGATATGTATGTATTTAGAAATATATAAAAATGTTTATCAGTTGTCTAGTACTCATAACACAAGCTCTGCTTAGCTTGGGTCTAGACTACGTTGTGTGATAGTTATCATCATCATCATCATTTCAGCCGAAAGATGTCCGCTGTTGGACATAGGACTCCCCCAAGTGCTGCCACAATGAACGGTCCTGTGCGTCTCGCATCCATCGGATTCCCGCAACCCTTATTAGGTCATAGGCCCACCTTGTAGGACGCCTTCCAACGCTACGTCTACTGGTACGTGGTCGAAATTCCAGAACCTTTTAGCCCCATAGTCATCCGTTCTGCGAGCAATGTGCCCTGCCCACTGCCACTCTTCGTGCTATATCGGTAACCTTGGTCCCTCTGCGGATATCCTCATTCCTGATTGGATCACGGAAGGAAACTCCGAGCATAGCCCTTTCCATTGCTCTTTGAGTAAATAAATAAATAAATAATAAGTGTAGATAAATATGATACTTCCAAGTTGAAGCCTTCCTGTTTTTTGAAGTCAGTTAAAAATACGTGAGAAAGCTCCTTAATCTCGCCATAAATGCGTAGCTCCAGCTATTCTCATGAGCACCTTCCCCTCGGTGAGTTATGATCCGTCGTGGGGAACTATTTCAGCTCCTCGGGAATATTTTATTCCTTGCCACCTTTATGATGAAAGTTTTAGATGGCTACGTTAAGGATGTGTGTCTTTTTAAATATCTGTCTGCTTTATATTGCTCGAGATTTTGAGAAACTTGTTACTTGTTACTTAGATTATACTTTGTTATGTTTTGAGATGCTTTTGTTTCTATATTTGACTTTGTAGTACATACTGATATAGTCTGTAGCAAAGATGTTCGGTTCCAAATATGAAAGGATTTTTTTTCGGGCGGTAACAATCATCCAATGACGTCATGGATTTGTTTCTCATTATAATTTTGTTTATTTGTATGTATTTATATAAGTATTTATTTATAAAAGTTTTCTTTATATCATTATATATTTATTTTAGTTTTAGTTTTTATTAGTTTTGTTTGCCTTTATGTTGCACCTACCATGTTTTATTTCTGCACCACGAACCCTGAGGTCGACTGGTAGAAAATGCCTAAGGCATTAAGTCCGCCTTTGTACTTTTTTAGTGCATAAAGTTTTAATAAATAAATAAAATAAATCCCGCGCTCTTGAGCGGAGCGGGAGATAGTGTCAAACTTTTACTGACTAAAAACCCACTTCCGTTCCTTCGTTGCCTTTTGTACTAGGGCCAAATCTTCCTTTCAGAAACATATCCTTGATCACAGGACAGGTTGACTGGGAAAGAATGTCTTGTTGCATTAAGTCCGCCTACTACTGTACATGAAAGGCAACATATGCTATGCATATCTGCCCCAGTATGAAAGGCAACATACTGGGGCAGAGCCTTCCTTTCAGAAATAGAACCTTGGCCCCAGTAGGCTTCGACCTTGCTGGACCCCTCCGGTAAACACGAAAGGATGAAACTTCCAATTGATGTTCCATTTTCGATTAAGAATTCGGTTCCGATAGATTTTAACTGGAACATATATCAGAAATACAAAATAAGGTTTTTTTTTATTGATATAAACTAGTGCTTGACTGCGATCCCACCTCATGGTAAGTAGTGGTGCAATCGTTGATGGAGAGGCACACTAGTTTATTAAGAGCCTATTCACTTTTCGCGTATCATGAGAACTGGTTCGAGACGGCGCGAGAGAGGAATGTCTGGAAGGACTTGGGGGAGGCCGTTGCCCAGCAGTGGACCATTAATGGCTAGAAAAAAAAAACACTCTTCACTGTCCTTTTAGCTTCTATCTTCAGTCTGACCCTACCATCTTTCAAAAGGGCATTAGTCCACCTAGCTCAAGGGCATCCAACGCTATGCTTGGCAAGACGCTGCCACCTTTGGACTCACCTGACCACCAGCTATCAGCCCTTTTGCAGACATAGCTCCTTTCCTACCACTTCTGCTAGCAGGCTAAGTCGGTAACTCCAGTTCTTTCTCGGATACTTAATTTACGGATACAGTAAAAAGCTTCTACTTTCATTTAATCATCTTTTTATCCCTAAATATACCTACTGTGTCCCAAAGATTAATGTTAACATAGGACCAATTGAAAATGTTTACTCATTTCCATTAATAAGACCCTTGTCATGTAATTCTGGCATTGTTGGTAATGCCAGAATCCCCCTAGGAACTGTACAAAAATATTACTTGTGCTCAAACCTTCTCAAAGCGTACTATTTTTATTTTATTTTTATTTTATTTATTGAGAGATAACATAAAGCTTATGCATATAAATAATAATACAATACAAGTAAGTGGTAATGTTGCAGCCAACTGCATTATCCACAGCTAAAAATTAGCATACTAAAATGACATTAAAAAATTGTGAGGAGCGGGAGATGGTGTCAGATTTTTACTGACTAGAAACTGACTTCTGTTCCTTCGTTGCCTTTTGTACTAGCGCCAAATCTTCCTTTCAGAAACATATCCTTGATCACAGGACAGGTTGACTGGGAAAGAATGTCTTGTTGCATGAAGTCCGCCTACTACTGTACATGAAGTTTAAATAAATACAGTAGACTCCGACCCGGCTGGGCTCCAACGGTTTGCTGGCAACTCCTTGAGGCGCGCGTGGAACAATAAGCGCCATCGACATCTTGGGCTCATTCCGGACGTATACCCGCGCCTACGGTGGCTAGAAATCGGGATCAGTATCCCAATGGCGGCTGGTGCGTAAGCTCCGTTGCTTCACGAGTGCGGCCTCATCCTTTGCTAGCATTACTGCTTCGCTGACCGCCTATCACTCCTCCTAGACCATGGTCTGTACCAAGGCCCGGTGCGAGAAACGCTTAGTCTTCTACTAGACAAATGGGCCATTGACTAGCCTGTTGGTCTAGTGGTTAGTAGCCCTGACTGCTAAATCGGAGGTCGTGGGTTCGATTCCCACCCACGACAAATGTTTATGTGATGAGCATGATCATTTGTTCTGTGTCTGGGTGTAATTTATCTATAATACTAGCTTTCCGCCCGCGGCTTCGCCCGCGTGGACTACAGTTTATATCGCGCGGGCGTGAGAGAGAGAGACCCGTGCTCAGCAGTGGAATTATAGGTAGCTTATGTGTTATTCCAGTGTCTCTTTTACCTACCAACCAAATTTATTCTAAATCCGTTCAGTAGTTTTTGCGTGAAAGCGTAACAGACAGACAGACAGAGTTACTTTCGCATTTATAATATTGGTAGGGATAGGGATTAGTAGGGATGTATGTATTTAGAAATAAATAAGTATGTTTATCAGTCGTCTAGTACCCATAACACGAGATCTGCTTAGCTTGGGACTAGACGGCGTTGTGTGATAGTTGTAGAATATTATTATTATAAGTCTGAATCGTAGAGGTGTCAACAACGAAATGGCGGACATTCACCCACGATCTTACTGATACAGAAGGTATAATTCTGGTCTACGTATTCATATACTGTATCCCTGTTACACATCCGTGTTGTTTAAGACGCGCTGTAAATCAATCTGGAAACGCTTAAAAGTCAATTTTATCACCAGGACATAAAACCGAGGAAACATAGCCCATAACCCATTCTGAACGTCAAGCAAGTTATAAATCGCGATAAATGCATGAGCAGGCTGGAGGCACCCCACCCTACTGGAGCTAATGTATAATGCATCGCAGTTCACACTTAACGCGGGGTGGCCCAAGTTTTTGAATTGTGAGTGTATTATTAATTCTTATTATCCCCATGGGTTTTTGGTTGTCTTGACTTGATGTACTACTGTTGGGGAAGAGTTTCTTGTTATTTGAGTGGCTGGTTGCTGTTCATCATCATCATCATCATATCAGCCGAAAGACTTCCACTGCTGGCCATAGGCCTCCCCCAAGAGTCGCCACAACGACCGGTCCTGTGCATCACGCATCCATCGGATTCCCGCGACCCTGACCAGGTCGTCGGTCCACCTTGTTGGAGGCCTTTCAACGCTGCGTCTTCCGGTACGTGGTCGCCATTCCAGAACCTTTCGTCCCCATCGACCATCTATTTTGCGTGCAATTTGCCCTGCCCATTGCCACTTTAGTTTGTCGACTCTTCGAGCTACTTCGGCAACCTTGGTTCTCCTGCGGATATCTTCATTTCTGTTGCTGTTCAATTAAAGTAATTATTTATTTATTTACTTAACACATTATGCACACATGTGTTCATAGGTGGACTTAATGCCTTAGGCATTCTCTTCCAGACAACCTTTGGGTGATGCAGAGAAGAAGTAGTGGTAGGTGTAATAAAAGAGTGAGAAAAAGGCGAATATAAGAATAGATATTATACTTATAGACCATAGAATAGATATACTAATAAACCGTTAAATAAATATATCATCATCATCATCATCAGCCTTTTTAATGTTCCCACTGTTGGGACTCTAGCCTCCTCTCTAGGAGTGGGAATGAGACTTAATGCACTACGCCTAGTACGGGTTGTTACATGTCACATGTTTTCGAATTTTTGGTTCTAGGACATGCTGGTTTCCTCACGATGTTTCCTTTTACCGTTTTCAGAGCAGTGGTGATGAAATAAATTACACAAAATAACGCGCCTAGCTGGGTTTGAACCCACGACTTACAACTCGTAAGTCGGGGCCGTTTTCATCGGCCACCACCTGCTCTCTATAGTAATTAATGTATAAAGAACTAGCTTCTGCCCGCGACTTCGTCCGCGGAAAATTTCTTGTTTTAAAATAAGATTACACTCGATTAGACGATGCGCACGTTCAGCGCTAGATTCCTGAGCACGGGCCTGTGATGTTATGGCATTTTGCCTAGCGAGCCGCTGCGAGCGCTCAGCGCTAGTCTCCCTATCCCTTGTCTCAGAGACATGCTGCCTTAAATGAGATAGACGCTGCGCACGTTCAGCGCTAGATTCCCGAGCACGGGCCTGCGATGTTATGACATTTTGCCTACCAAGCCGCCGCGAGCGTTTAGCGCTAGTCTCCCTATCCCTTGTCTCAGAGACATGCTGCCTTAACTCAGATAGACGGTGCGCACGTTCAGCGCTAGTTCCTCGAGCACGGACCCGCGATGTCCTCACATTTTGGCTAGCGAGGCGCTGTGAGCGCTCGGAGCTAGATTCTCTAGCGCGTGCTTGCGAAATATATTCTCTATTTCTCGAGAGGCGCTGCTCATTTTCAGGGGCAGATTCTTCCGTACGGCGTACTCGAGCAGCTCTTGTCTGTGATGTCTGCCAGGACAGTTGAGATTTCCTTTTAGACATGCTCTCAACAAACTACGCACAGACTTGAAAACAATTATGAACAAAAGGAGAGCGACTCGAACACCGTCCGCCTTTACAAAACAAAACAATCGTAATATCGAATAACTCGTATCGATTATTACGATAGAACGAAGTACGAAACTACGAACATACAAAAACGTACAACGAAATTACGATATTTTCGATTATGAGGTATCTATCAACAACAACAACCATACGAACGAAACAACCGAAACCAATAAGCAACTGACAGAAGAACTCCAACTAACGACAACGTGGGCATAATAATTCGAGAGGGTCATCAATCCACAGAAAGTCTTAACACCGCGATTCAGAAAACATGGCAAGTTCGGGAGGTTACTGCACCGAATTAAAGCGGAAGAGACGCCCGAGTGTCGCCACTGTGCGGAACGCCCGGAGGACACGGTGGAGCACACAGTCGAGGTGTGCCCTGCCTGGGCAGAGCATCGCCGTGCCCTCGTGGGGGCGATCGGCGGCGGACACCTCTCGCGGCGGGCTCTGGTTGAGGCCATGGTCCTTAGCGAGGAGGAATGGCAGGCGGTCGCCTCCTTCTGCGAAGCAGTAATGCTAGCAAAGGCGGAGGCAGACCGCATCAGGCAACGGCGCCCCCGCCGCCGCCGCCGGGATTCCGATCCCGATTTCCGGCCACCGTAGACGCGGGCTCGCGGACGGCGAGCCATGGGTAGCTTGCTGTCCGATCGTCCGGTAATGGACCGAGCCCAAGACGTCAACGGCGCGCACTGTTCCCGCGCGCCTCAAGAAGTTGTCAGCAACAGCAGAGGCCCAGCTGGGTCGAAGCCTACCGGGTCCAGGGTTATCCGAAAGGGAACTCGTGCCCTGGTTTGAAGGCTAGAAGGAACGGGGTGGGTTTTTAGTCAGTAAGAGTCTGACACTATCTCTCGCTCCACCCAAGGGCGGGGGTTGTCATAAGATGATTTTTGCCCACCATAAAAAAAAAATAGGTAAAACGTCTGCACAATGAAAGTTACGCTAGGGGCATTTTGCGTTTTAGTAATTTTATATTATCTTCGAAACTGTATGACCAATTGCTATGCTGTAAATGGCAAATCTTATCTGTATAATGTTCTTGTGATACTGAAATAATTTATTGTCATAAGAATTAATATTTTGTTGCTCAAATAATCAACCAAACGTAAGTATGCCGAAAAAAAATATTTTTAATGCAATAAAATAAGTATAAAAGATGAAATATAAAAGATAGAGATATGGTACCGCGGACTTTTTTGTAGAAATAATTAAGACGAACCAGGTAGCCATACATTGTTTTTAATTTTAAGCAACTGTTTAGGCAGCGCACGCAAATAATTCTATTTTATGAGGTATTTTTTTCCGACTTGCTAGACAAATGTTGTGATAGCTCGGTTAATATACATGCTATAGAAACAATTTATAGCCTATAGCACTCAGGAATAATGTAGCTTTCTGCCAGTAAAAAAAAATTTAGAATTGGATTATTAGTTCCAGAGATTACCCCCTACATACAAACTTACAAACTTACAAATTTCACCTCTTTATAATATTATCTATACTAATATTATAAAGAGGTAAAATTTGTAAGATTAGTATAGATTTAAAAAATATGTAAAAAATCTCAAAAGTAGAACTTTTAAAGACTTTCTAGGCAAATTATTTTGAATTTGATGGGTTGAACAGTTTTTGAAAAATAATTTCTGAACTAAGTTAGTAATTTAACCATGCAAGCATTTTTTTAACTTAGTATACGTATTTTGTTATCCTGAACGTATCTTCTTTTAAATAAAAAAAAAAGATTAAAATCGGTTCACGCAATTCAAATTAACCACCGAAAACCTAGCATACAGAACCCGTCTAGTTTGTATAAATGAGAAACCCACTTTCCCGAGAGATGGCGCTGTACGTTTTTAAGGCTGCAGTCTTGTAAAAATTCACCCGCGGCAAATTATTAGCGCATCTTTGTATGCTTTTTTTGAACAGAATAATGAAACAACTTGAAATATTATTACCTATAGCACATATTTAACCATAGTAAATTTGTGGAAAATTAAAATTATTAGTATTTGTAGAAATGGAAAATTAGTATTTGTACACATTTTTTGAAAAATGTGTACAAATACTAATTTTCTATTTCTAAGATTTGTAAATTCATTATATTATTGCCATTAACGAAGCTTACAAACATAAGTCGAAATGATGTTGGCTCGAAAGAGCTATGTTTAACGCTTGATTTACCAAACATAATACACCCAAATTGACTTAAAAAATAACTGGCTACTACTCATACTATGGTTAAATATGTGCTACAATAATATTTCAAGTTGTTTCATTGTTTTGTTCAAAAAAAGCATACAAAGATGCGCTAATAATTTGCCGCGGGTGAATTTTTACAAGACTGCAGCCTTAACTCTTATTGTGACGGACGGGAAAATACGGGACCCAACACTGAGCATAGCCCGACACGCTCTGACAGCACAACATTTTTGATCCATACAGTATTACCAGCAGATAAATACAGTCTATCTGATGATAATAAATGATCTTTATGTATTTACATATGTGCTTTGAAATATATGTCATACTAATAAATTACTCATTACCACTACCTGTTTATATATTATTAAAATTAGGCAATGGAAATCGCATATCAAAACGAATCATTCTAACTATATTAGGTAGATTATAAAAGCAAATCTTGTATGTATATATGTGAGTGTGTATGTATGTTGTATGTTTGTTAAACTGTTGAACGAATTTTGATGTTTAGTATTCGAGTAGATCAAGGTCACAAATAGATAGGTACAGAAGAGAATGTTATGTATATACTTCACTTTTTATACCTACGCTCGGTGGACGCACACTAATGAGCGTTTGAGCCGGAACTGTTCGACGAGTGGGCCGAAGCGAGGTATGCCAAGATATCGTGTCCGTGAGCGGTGTCTACGTGTGCGTTGCTCGAGCGCGCTTTGTAATTAGATTGACTTCTGTACCTATATATAGTTTGTGTCATAGCCTAGAAGCGATAAATCGAAAAAAAAATATATCCTTTTTTATTTTAAGATCCTCGTTGTATTAGGCATTTAGTATCTTAGTACTTAATAAATTAAACTCGTAAATAAATAATAGATATTAAAAAAAAACCCCAACCCTTCTTGGATAAAAATCCTTATTGAATTATATTCTATTTTCATGAAAGCAAAGCCACTAACAGAAGCTAGTAAATTAATAATAGTAGTTTTGCATAACCTATTAGCCTATTCATTACACAAAATAGATAATTAATTTGTTATAATAATGCTAACAAACCAATGAGTTTTCAGATTTGGATTTGTTTTATCCGATCTAAACAAATTAGTTTTATTTGTTCATATTCAGTAATAATTATAACAGTCTTTGGTAATTGTAATAATATTAAATATTTGATATTTTTAATACTATGGGTTTAATCCGGGTACATAAAATATAGCATACGTCACTCAGGAATAAAGCAACTTTCTAACGGTGAAAAAAAATTTGCAATCGCACGAATACTTCCAGAGATGGTCTCCTATGAGACACTAGCGTCCAATTTCCAATACCAGTATGGGCTGTTATCTCGCTTAACAAACATAGGTAGTTACAACAGATATCACATTACGTGTAAACCAAATTGACTTGTACCCACTAACGTATAAAGAATGTTCAACGGCCAAGTAACACAACATTCATGAATCCCCAAGCGACCACCGGTGGCCGCGCATCTATTGTCTTACTATTGTGTCTGTAATTGACGGTATCTGAAGGGTTAACTATAATAATAAAGAAAACGCAGTAAGGAACCTTAGACTTGGTACGACTTTGTTTAGATTTCATTACTTTTTAGAGATAAACAAGCAGCTCCATCGAGACTTGACTAGTTTTTTACAGAATGTTTTTGGCGGGATATAGCTTACGTCACTCAGGAATAAAGCAACTTTCTAACGGTGAAAAAAAATTTGCAATCGCACGAATACTTCCAGAGATGGTCTCCTACAAACAAAAAATCAAACCCCACCTCTTTATAATAATAGTGTAGATTCATGCTTCCCACAAAATTATAGTATTCCCACTGCTGGGCCTCGGGTCTCTTCTCTAGGAGAAGGAATGGGCAGTAATCCACTACGCGGTCCCAGTACAACTTGGTTGACGTCACAGTTCACGAACTTGTTGGTTCTAGAACATACCGCTTTCCTCACGATGTTCTTTTTCTACTTTTGACAGTGTGTAAAATTTTATGAGAAAGGCATCAAATGTTATCTCTCGCTCTAGGGGGACCGAGGACTGTCAGACTTTTAGGGACTATAAAACTCACCTTTGTACCTTCAGTTGGTCTTTCCATCCCAGGGTCACGGTAACCATTTCGAACATTCCCACAGTCAATTGGTTTAGCCATGTGATTGATTTCCATTGCCATTTTTCTTGACCCGTTACAAACCACACCAACAACCAACCACCACAAACATTGGCCCCAACCGATTCCCACCAACAAATTCAAATACCATCACTCGTATGACTCAGAACGAACTAATCTAAATTCATTACTGGCTGGCCGTGTTGTCCAAATATTTGAATAATTTGATTTAGCTTTGTCGTATAACTGTGGCTAAATTAAAGGGTTGGAGAAAGGCCATGATTAGGAGGGGACAGTGAAGGGACAAGGGTTCCTCGACGAGCTAGGAACGGACGTAATTATAATGAAGTTGAAACGGGTCTCGGAACGTTTTCGTGGAAGCGTTTAGGTGTGGATTAACAAAGTGTGTATATTCAGTTAGTGCTGAAGTTTTCCTAGGGTTAGCAGTCTAGATTTGTTAACATAATAATCTCTCATCATAATAATATCAAATGATCGTAAGGGACAGTGCTCAAACCAATTTTTTGGATTCTGACTGTCAATAACGACTGTAAAATATACACAAATGACACAGCCTGGATCAATGGCTTAAAGTTCTCTTTAATGCACAATTGAATGTTAACAGGTTCGGGTTGCCTGCAATACATGTTGGCCGAGCGTTGCCGAGTGAAGACCAATACCAACATCTGGACAGTATATTTGCCTTGTCTTGCTATCGCTCGGTGTCGCTCGCCTAGATGGTTGAGTAAAGACAAGCGCCACCGTGTATAGACCTCATTTGGCGTAGCTTGTCACAACTCGCAGCCGCTCGCGATCGCTTGCCTCACTTCGGAGCGGTATCGGTTTTTCTGCACAAATGGAGCGGTGTCGGTTTTTCTGCACAAATCAAAGGCGCTCGGGTGCGCTCGCCCAACATGTGGGCTTCTCCTCAAAACTCGTCTATGTTGGCTATTTGCGTTGGTTTCCTTCAAGCTTGCCGAACGTGTAGAGAGAAGCGCTTGCCTTGTGTCAATTTGCCTATATTTGCCTAGGCTCGCATTGATCTAAGCTCGGCCAACATGTAGGCAGGCTAGCAGGCTTTAGGAAATTTTCAAAAAATCTTACCGGGGCCTATGTCCTGATTCTATAATCGAACATAAAAAACTGACTCAACATAGTTTTACAAAATCATTAATTCATGAATCCCCAAGCGACCACCGGTGGCCGCGCATCTATTGTCTTACTATTGTGTCTCTAATTGACGGTATCTGCAGGGTTAATAGTATTTGTTTCATATAACATCGATATACAATCTACATATGTTATATGAAAAGAATAATGTATTTATTTATATGGTACAAACGAGTGCTAGACTGCGATCCCACCTGATAGTAAGCAGAGTTACTGCATCATCGTTGAGGGTGAACGTGAAAAAGCTTTGTATTACGGGTAATATCAAATCTGAAAAATTATAGCATTAAGCTAAATTAACTAAGTTTTAATGTAACATGCTGTGAGCGAGCTTTATAACTCCACTTTGTCACATAAACCTTTGAAAGGGTTTAGACAAGTGTTTTAGTTGTTACAAACGTAAAAAAACTGTTTATTAAGAGCACTATAGCCTTGCAGACAAGAAATTATAATCGAAAAAAAAGACAGGCAGCAAATTGTTCCAGTCCTTCGGTAATTTAATTAACTAAATACCTCCTACGAAAATTCGTAGCGTTAATAAAACAATGTATTTCATCAGCGGACCGCAAAACTTTCCTGTTGATAGAAACCCTAGTCCAGCCAAAACACATACAATACTTAAATAAAATGTATAATTTCTGCCCATTTAGCTAACTTATTAGTTTCGTCCTAAATAAATATATTTGAACCAGACCTACTGGACAGGTTTATGGGCAACGTCCTTTTACTCGATTGCAAAAAGGTAATGTTTCTGACCCCAACGGAGCTGGAAGCTATATCCATGATGTTTATATCTTTCAACTAAAATTTGATAATGATAATAATATTTTTTTTTTATCTATATAAAGAAAAACAACTCAAGTATATTGACTTGGCTCGCGAGGTTGTCGACATGTGGGAAGTGGATTCAGCGATTATTGTACCGATAGTCGTTTCAGCCAATGGCTTAATAGCCAAGAGTATCGACCAACACCTTAGGAGGCTCTCGTTAGGCGGCTGGATCAAGGGCTTGATTCAGAAAGCGGTACTCCTGGATACGGCTCGTATAGTCAGGAGGTTCCTTTCTCTGGAGCTCTGACCGCCGGTAGCTTGGACCCTGTTCCCGAAACCGGTGGGACACTATTTTTTATATTTTTAAATGTTTTTTTTTTATTTTTTATTTAAATATTTAAAAATGTAATTTATATGTTTGTATAATGAATTAAGGAAATAATAATATGACCAAGGTTTTAAAACTAGGTTGAGATTGATTTATTTTCTTAAGTTACAAACAAATCTATTTACAACATAATGTAGATACACTTAATAATGTCTATCAAAGAATACTACATATCGTCAGTGAAGTTCTAATAGTACGTAAGTAAATAAAGACAGTATGGTCGGCACAGTGATTGAGTTTAGCGAATGGTCTGTGCTGTCGCCGATTTGATTCCCACACGTTACAAATATTTGTACGGCCTACAGGCATTTACTCATATTCAGTTTCTGGGTGTATTGTGTATGCAAGTTTACATGTTTGTGAAAGAACCTACTATCCCCTCGAACGCCAGGGGGTTAATGACTAGGAAAATTGACGTTATTGCGTAAATCACCAAAAAATATATACAAAACGAAATTAAGTTTTTCCAAGGTCATTCAAGTTGTACAGACATATGTACAATCGGCGCTCAAGAGACTATGCAAGAGGTTCCTGGTGGTGGGGAATGTTTTGATAAAATAAAATATTGCTCTGCTGTAAAATAGCCCATATGTTAAAGTGGAGCAAAATAATATGAATGAATCAAGATAGGCAACAATAGATTTTTTTTTGGAAGATGTACTATTTAGCTTATCGTTTCCTGATTAGTTAAAGCGCAGCAATCGATTCTTCAATACACTTACTCGAAACTCGATCTTATCCATAACGCTTTTAGGTACGCAATTGACTGTTTTCCACACTAGTTCGGAAAAGTGTACGAGCTGGCACAATTAATTTTGTCTAGGCGCTAAGCGACCCCCACTAATCGCGCGTTAACCCCCGTTTATTTATTTCTTCATAAGTGTATTCAAAAACTTCGTTTGATACACGTGGTTTGTCATTGCAGCCGAGTGGCTTCATTGGATACGCCATCATTATGGTGGTAAGACCCCTTTTTGAGGAGTGGCGCCATGGTATCCTCACCTTCCGCATGACGCACACTTTCACCTACAGCTCAGGCGAATTGTATCAATATTGTGCAATTTCTTAACAAAATTCCATCTTTTTTTAAACCACCAGTATTATTATTATTTCTTTATTTATTTTGTACACATATTGATTACATTTTTAAATATTTCAAAAATAAAAATAAAACATTTAAAAATATAAAAAACAGTATCCCACCGGTATCGGGAACAGGGTCCAAGCTACCGGCGGTCAGGGCTCCAGAGAAAGGAACCTCCTGACTATACGAGCCGTGTCCAGGAGTACCGCTTTCTGGATCAAGCCCTTGATCCAGCCGCCTAACGAGAGCCTCCTAAGGTGTTGGTCGAGGCTCTTGGCAATTAAGCCATTACCCGACACGACTATCGGTACAATGATCGCAGTGTCCACATCCCACATGTCGACAACCTCGCGAGCCAAGTCAATATACTTAATTTGTTTATCTTTCTCGGCTCTCACGAGGTTCTCGTCATGTGGAATGGAAACATCAACAATCACTGCACGCCTCTCACTTCGGTCCACCACCACTATATCAGGCTTATTAGCTAAAATAGTCCTGTCAGTGATGATGGACCGGTCCCAGTACAAAGTGATATGGCCATTATCAAGAATTGGGTCGGGCTCATACCTGTAGTATGGCACTTCTGATTCTACAAGAGAGTACTTCAGAGCAAGTTGCTGATGTATAATCCTGGCTACTAGGTTGTGCCTATGCAAGTATTCTCCGTTAGCGAGACGAGAACAACCAGAGATAATGTGACGTATTGATTCTCCCGGACGGTGACATGCCCGACAGATGTCAACCGTGCCGTCCTTCACAATAAATCTCCGGTAGTTATTCGTCATGATAACTTCGTCCATAATTGCACAGACAAAGCCTTCGGTTTCCCCAAAGAGGTCACCGAAACGCAGCCAGGCTACGGACGCCAATTGGTCTACATCGGGCCCATGAAGGGCCCGGAAAAAGCGTCCGTGAAGCTCTTTGCTCTGCCATACTTCCCTGCGATCGTTAGTGTCAAGCACTATAGGCTTGCGCCAGTTCTCGTTAGCCAGGGCGAGCGGGGTGAGTCCCTTGTCCACTGCCACTACATCTCGATGCATACCCACGTCGGCAGCTAGGAAATATTCCCTGAGGCTGCATACCTCGCGGTTGTGTAGGGTCTTAGCATTTAAAAAGCCTCGACCCCCACACTTCCGCGGGATATACAGTCTCATCACCGACGATCGTGGGTGATGCATTCGGTATGCAGTCAGCAATGTACGGACCCGCCTATCCAGGGCGTCAAGTTCCGTTTGAGTCCATTTAAGTATGCCGAAAGAGTACATCAGTACCGGCATGACCCAACCGTTGAAGGCGCGCACCTTGTTTCCGCCTGAAAGAAGGCTATTGAATACCTTCTTTAGGCGCCCAAAGAAACGCTCCTTCAACGATTGCTTCATGTCAGTGATACTGATGCCTAGAGCTTCCGACATACCCAAATACTTATAGGTTTCGGTTGACGAGAGGGACCTCAGGTTTATGGAATCCGTGAGTTGAGTGCCCACGGACTCCACAACCTCCCCTCGCTTTACATGCATGACTGCACATTTGTCCTCACCAAACTCCATACTGATGGCACTACTGAAGGTTTCAGTTACCTTCAGTAGCTCCATCAGTTGCAGATTGTTGGGGGCAAACAGTTTCAAGTCATCCATGTAAAGGAGGTGAGATATAACCTGACCACCTCTCTTCAACCTATAGCCTAGACCTGAATTCTCCAGCAGTGTGCTTAGAGGATTCAAGGCTAGGCAAAACCAAAGTGGACTCAAACTATCACCCTGGAATATACCTCGCTCAATCCTAACAGGTTCGCTATTCCCCTGGATATTTCGACATCCTGGATAGCGGAGGACCGTACTCCATTGCCTCATACACGACATCAGGAAGGTGCGTAGAATTGTATCAATTTTATACAGTTCAAGCACCCTCATGAGCCATGTATGAGGAACAGAGTCATAGGCCTTCTTATAATCTATCCAACATGTCGACAGATCCCTTCGGGAACGTCGAACCTGTTGGCTAATGGCCATATCAATGAGGAGCAGCTCCTTAGTACCGCGAGACCCGTTCCTACATCCATTCTGAGAAGGTGACATGATCGAATTTTTGTCAATATGACTATTAATTTTGCTTCTCAGTATGGATGTAAGAACTTTATAGACCGTCGGCAAACACGTGATCGGTCTATAATTTTTAGGCTCCGCAGTACTACCTGATTTATGGAGCAGGTGGGTTACTCCTGTTGTTAGGAACTGAGGCAGCGACCCTGACTCTAAGGCAGACTGGAATTGGGATGCCAAGCGAGCGTGCGACTTTTGGAACCATTTAAGCCAAAAATTGTGCAGCCCATCCGGCCCTGGAGATTTCCAGTTAGGTAACGGACGGACTGCACGAGCTACATCTTGGGGGCTGATGTCGATTGCCCCCATTTGTGGTATCCGATCGCACGCACGTTCAACCTCCCGAGTCCAGTCACCCTCGGTGTGACTGACTGGCACCGACCAGATGTTGCGCCAGAATGAAATCATGGCATCATCATCTGGGAGGCGCGCGTCAGTCACACCTTGGTCCGGTCGCTCCCAAGCCCTATAAACCCACCTTTCATTACTCCGGAATGTGCGATTCTGGTTGTATCGCTCAACCCGCCTCTTATACCTGCGGATACGGTTTGCCCATGCATACACCTTCTGCTTCAGGAAGTCGATGCGCTCTGTGACTCGGGACATATAGTCTCGGGGGCTGATGTCAGTCCCCGAAAATGCCCGTCTCACAAAGCGCATCACTCTTGGGCGTGTGTTGCCCTCCCTGAAGCAGATCAGTTTGCCGATGAGTGCTCTAGCCCCACCGATACGACGCTCGATCCTGCACTGCCAGGCCGGCACAGCTGGTTTTGGTCGTGTAGCTACATTAATGTTTGGGAATTTGACATGAGCTACACGACATGCCGCTACGGCCGCACAGTACAATATCGAGTGTGTATCGGTGAGATCTTCGCAGTCATCAAAATAATTTGACAACTGCGAATCCAGAGCAGCCACCAGCGCCCTATTCTTGTTACACATGGGCAAACGAGGTATGCGTGGCCTAAGTTCGGGTTGTATGTTGCGATATTCCCGAATCGCACACTCCAAAGCACTCCTCAGTTCATTATTGCACTGGGTACTTACGTTAGTTACCGTGTCAGTACACTCCTCGTCAGCGTGGTAAGAAATGTGGCTGGGTGGTAGTGCTATATGTGGTACCACAGGCTGCGACGGAGGGGCAATGACACGGCTACTCATTTCCGTTCGTTATTATTATTATTATTAGGCCTACTAACCACAGATGCATAGTTTCATAGACACATATTCGTCATTATACGCTTGGTATACGCTTGCTCACATCTTAGGGGTTTATCATACTAGCGAATTGCAAGCGCTCTCAAAGCAGAGCGGGTGCGCAACGAATACGTTACGGGCGCGCAACGAACACGCCGCGTATGTGCAGCGAATTTTTTTCGGACGCGCAACGCGATACGACAACGAGGTGCGGGTCTCCGGCGTCTTCGAAGTAACAAAACCAACAGCAGTTTCTCGAAATCCAATTTGTTGTATTGTACGAGGTCTTTAACTTGTTGTCATTGACTGGCCTGTTGGTCTAGTGGTTAGTGGCCCTGACTGCTATGCCGGAGGTCGTGGGTTCGATTTCAACCCAGAATAAATGTTTGTGTGATGAGCATGATCATTAGTTCTGTGTCTGGGTGTAATTTATGTATAAAATGTATGTATTTAGAAATATATAAGTATGTTTATCAATTGTCTAGTACTCATAACACAAGCTCTGCTTAGCTTGAGACTAGACGGCGTTGTGTGATAGTTGTGGAATATTATTATTACAAAAAAAAAACTTGCATGAAAACACGAGTTGGAAACGTTGCGAATTTCCTCGCGTCCGCACGCGTGTAAATTCGCAACGTTTTTCTCAAATTCGTCTAGTCTCAAGTCGTCTTCGCTGGGCAGCCGCGGCGTGTTCGCGACGCATTCGCTGCGCGCCCATTACCCCTGCAACCGCTCGCAAACCGCTGGTGTGATAACGCCCTTACATACAAAACTATGAAACTATGTCAACGAAGCGGCAACATCATGTCGTCATGTCGTTGCCGCTTCAGCGTAAACCAAGCGTATAATAAATACCTACTGTCCACGGACGCATTCATAGACACATGAAGCATGCATTGCATGCTGCCTGACCATCCACGATTACCACACCTGAAGGATATGTACTACACGACTCCGTTTGAGTTCTAACTATAAGCAACTAATGATGGAAAGGGAGAGACAGGCCTTGGGAAATATGAATGGATTGTGTACGTAAAATGAAGGACATCATTGACGATATGCCTAACTCACTGTAACCCGAACTAACACCGAATCCTGTACATATTTTCTTCTTCAAGCGTTCACACATTGATAAAGCTGATCCTTCAAAGCTAGAACAGCTTCTTCCGTATGCCGTTTACTCTTGGACGTGCAGGAAGTCAGTCTTTCACAGGACTGTTCGTTGTGTCTCCTGGCGTTGGTCAGGCTGAGGTCCAACTCGTATCCAAGGACCACAGCGGCTTTGGATAGTTCTTCGAGACAGGAGGATACGTCAGCCCTAGGGAACACAAAATTTTAAAATGTCACTTTGAATGCCAGAATAAACAAGTGCGAGACGGACTAGCACACCGAGGGTTCCGTATAAAATAACCTATGTACACATTATTTTTAGTATATGCGAGACCTGAATATAGTTTGTTCAGAATCTGTAAAATATTCCAATACTTGCCATCCATTATGACAAGTATTGGATTATTTTTCCAAACACCGACACTAAGTACAACAAGGGTCACGGCAAGTCATAGCAGGTATTAGGAGCCAGCAAACAGCTCGATTCAAATGCAAAACAACCCTTCAGTCGCCTGGAGGAACCGAGGACTATGCGTAACAAGCTTATAACTTTGTGATTTTTAATGATACAGCTATGAAATTTTGTACACAGATTCTTTACATAAAAAATACTAGACACGTGTTTCGGGATTCACTTATAGTAAAACTAATGTTGTGTTTAAAAAATTCAAAAAGTCCTTACTTCGGTAAGACAGCACTCCTTTGAGCGCCACTAACTTCAAAAGCCCTCGTCGCCTCCATGAGGGTAGCCTGCATATGGTTCCTGGTGATGCCTATCATCTCCTCAGCATACTTCCCCATCTTGGCGATGGAGCCGCGAGCCTCTTCGGTGCAGGCGTAGATGGTAGACACATGTCTGCTGGCTAGGGTTCTTGACGCTCGTCTTTCTTCGTCACACATTTCTAGTTAAGGAAAAGGAAGCGCAAATTAATAAGGAAAACTAAATATTATTTCTTATGAGACTCAAAGCACAGGTACATTATACATGACACAAATTATATTAAAACAAAGGTTTAAAAAATAAAATCACAGTAACATTTAGAAACAGAATAAAATAAAATCAAAATGGCCGCAACAGTCTGTAGCGACATCTATTACGACTTCTAAGAACTAAAACTCAAATCTTAAAGAGATTAGAGTTCTCCCCGCGATAAGACCATTTTATAAAACTGTTCCAAATCTACTATTGACCAGATGATATGATGAAGATTCTCCCATTTCAACAGTGTTACGTGGTACACTACACTGTATCCCCCAATTTTGTTCAATCAGTCGTTTTAGGGTATAAATACTCGTAGCCACCGGCCCACGCTGAAAACCAGCGGTGGCGCTGTGATCTCAACACATTATAATGCACGAGACTACGGCTTTGAGGCTTTATGCTCAGCGTTCGACCGTTTTACGCGGAATAACGCATATTTTCCAAATAATGATCACATTTGTTAGTTAGTTTTAACCCTTCAGATACCGTCAATTAGAGACACAATAGTAAGACAATAGATGCGCGGCCACCGGTGGTCGCTTGGGGATTCATGAATTAAGATGGCATCATTTTGCGCAAATAAATTGTTTTTCTTTCTTTCATTTCTTCTATGAGTACCGACGGGACACTATCACTAAGCCTCCATTGTCCATGCGTCTATTTGTCTCTCCGTCCATCTGTCAGCGGAGCTCATAAGAACCACCCATAAGAAGTAGAGAGTTAAAATTATCACTGATGTGTCTTATTATTGCTGCTATAACGACAAAAAATAAAAATTAAGGCGGTTCGCATACAAGAAACTTTTTCTTTTTCTCGATTTTATTAATACCCTTCGTGAGAGAGACTGACTCGCATTCAGAAATCAGAAACGTTTATTTCAAATAGACCAATTAGATGCACTTTTGAATTGTCAAAATGTCAGCCTGTCAAAAAAAAAGTGAAGTTAAATTGCACGTTCCAAAGCGTATATCTCTATGGAGAAGAACGAGCAAGAAACTCCATGGACACTCTTTTAATCATTCATTACATCACTTTGTCACATAATTTGGTCAGTTTTTGTTTTTTGATACACCTCTCACTTTGGAATATAGACAGTGGACATATCCACGTCAAAAACGAAAAACGTTCTATGAAAATACCATAAAGAATAATGGGAGTGTTAATTTCAAAAATAGCCAGTGAACGTATCACGCAGGCGAGGGGAATTAATTTTGCATCCGACTCCATCACAAATTGAACGTCATTGCGTCACTCCGCTCGATATTACTTTGTGAGACTCATAACACTGAAATAAATTCGGTTTCATTGGGAATCGAGTAGTTTTGTGTCCAAATTGCGATTGGAAACTTTTAATTTATTTTCTGGTTTGTACGCGGACTCGGAGAAATATTATCAAGAATCATTTAATGACTGTCATCTACACACACACACACACACACACACACACACATACAGTTTCAGTGACAGTAACAGTTTTTCTTGTTATTATTGATTGATTCGCCCTTGACCACTATCTCAGTAATTTGGTCGACCATGAAGCGCGCTTGCCTAGACCTAACTTATTAACTTTTGATTTAAAGACCCCTAAGTTGCAGCTATCAGAAAACATAAACACTGGCAGTCCACTCTTAAAGCACACAGGATACTTTTTATCTCGGGATTTTGTTCCCTTGGGATACTTTTCAACTACCAGTGTTGGGCAACACTGCAAGCGCGGCTATGGGGCGGGCGCGGCGCGGCAATCTCAAACATAAGAGCGACATTTGAGTTTCCATAGTGGGCAAGCGCGCGAGCAAATCACGCCACAGCTTTTTCACACAAGTGACCGTAGTGAGAGCCCGGGCGAGGAGCGGCAACCCTGTCTAAGCATCTGCACCGCTCTCCTCACCACGCTACCAATGAAGCTAAGCAAATGGCGCGCGTTCCCACACCCGCGCCGCTGCCCGCATCGTGCTGCCAGTGTGGCCGAGCAGTCACTTGAGCGCACTGGCAGCAGATTGTACATACATATAGAAACATACCTGGTACTTTCAGTTCATCAGCCAACTGCGTCAGCTCAGTGTAAATCTGTTGTTTCTTCTGGATAGCTGCGTTGATCTCATCTTTGATTCTGCGCAGGATCTTGCCGGTCAGCTGCTGGTAAGAGTTCTGGATGTTCCTGTGATATGTGTCCAGAAATGGTGCCAGGACCGTGTCCATGTATCGAGATATTTCACTGTAACAACGATTTTGTTATATGTTGACTGGCACTACGACAGATTTAGCGCAACGAAGGTTTTTTTTTATTATTATTGATAGGCTCGCGTTTGACCGCCACCTCACCTGATGGTAAGCGATGATGTAGTCGACGATGGAGCACGTTTGCCTAGAAGTAACCTATAGACTCTTGAATTGAAGAACCCTAAATTGTAGCTATCAAGAAACACAGACTTGCGCAGGGAATTCCACTCCTTGGCTGTACGCACAATAAATGTGTTCTCAAAACGCTATAGGGAGATAATAATATAACACACTAATAATAGAAAGATAAATGTTTATGAGCGTGTGTTTGTATGACTGTTATATTCGGAATTCAATAAACTTGGTACTCAAGTAGTTCATATCCTGAAACAGCACGGAATACTTTTTACCCTGTGAGTATATTCCCTATTTATTATCGTTGATAGACTCGCGCTTGACCACTATTTCACTTGATGGAACGCAACTATGTGGTCGACAATGGAGCCTACTCTCCCTTCCTCTTCCCCCCTTTTCTTGGGATAATTTCTGTCCATTTCCTTTACGTTTATTACTGTCACCAACCTAGATATAATAGCATATGACGCTTCAAATACCTGTTTGCCAAAGCGAGCTGTGATCTCAGCTGCCTTCGCGAGTCGGTGATGTTCCACTTGGACCTCAGCCCACGCAGGTGGTTCTCCAGTACGACTGGCTGATGCTGCCACGGAGGAATCTCAAAGCAGAGTCCGCCATCTTGTCGTAAGTGGTTGCTGCGATACTGGAATATGAGAGGATATTTATTGTGCTACTGAGATTTTTTTTGTAAATGCTAGAGAGCTTTTTTTAAAAAAATAATCTCTCAATCTCATCTTTTGGACATTTTGGCAATCGTCTTCAGTGGCAAAATCTTTATTTAACTACTCTGTCAGATGATATAATAATACTGCTGGTTTTTTTACAACATCAACTAGTTCTAAAAATGGTTCGTTCTCCATACTAATATTATAAATGGGAAAGTGTGTGTCTGTTTCTCCGTCTTTCACGGCAAAACGGAGCGACGAATTGACGTGATTTTTAAGTTGAGATAGTTGGAGACGGAGTGACATAGCCTACTTTTTGTCTCTTTCTAATATCTCTTTAATGCGAGCGAAGCCGCGAGCAAAAGCTAGTAAGGTCATAAATACTTCGGTTTTAGCCATTCCAAATACAGGATGACTATTTCAAGTAGCGCACTTGAAATAGTCACTTTGTATTTTCTAGTCTGCCAGTTTGAATAGATGTCAACATGCTAGATTGTATGCTTGCTTGACGTTTACAACGTTTATCCATTACGCATCCATCAGAACCGCATTTTAGATCATTGCTCATTTGATGATGCAAAATTAATAAAAAGATAAAATAAAATAAAAGTCATAGCATAGTCGGCCTTATAATGTTCCCACTGTTGGGACTCAGGCCAGCTCTCTGGGAAAGGGAATGGACCTTAATCCAGCACGCGGGTCCAGTGCGGGTTAGTGCACGTCACAATGTCTTCGAATTTTTGTTTCTTGGATATGCCTCGTGTTTCCTCACGATGTTTTCCTTCACCGTTTTGTGGGCAGGAACGCGAAATTGTAATACTAAAATAAAAGTCATAGCATAGTCGGCCTTATAATGTTCCCAGTGTTGAGTTACGGCCCATGTCCTCTCCTTAGAGTATGAGTACTCTAAGGAAAGGAAATGGGCCGTAATCCACCACGGCGGTCCAGTGCGGGTTGGTGGATGGAACATGTCTACGAATGATTTGGTTCTAGGACAGGTTTCTGGTACAAAGTAATGCGCTTGGCTGGGTTTGAACTCGCGCCCTACAAATCGTAAGTAAACGTTATCACTCGGTCACCACTGCTCTTACAAAATAAAAGTCACCTACTACTAATAACTCCTTTTAACATCAGCTGGACCCCTACGGTTTTGCTGACATCTCTTTGATGCATGCGACGGCGAGCTACCCATTGCTCACGTCCTCACCTACAGTGACTTACCCTACAGCTGATAACTGGTTCAGCAGCATAACTCAACGTGAACAGACAGAAACCAAAAATAATAAAATAAATCATAATATCAACACAGATTTCCAACAGACTTCAAATAATCTGTTGACGTGTAAAGTTTATGATTGTAAATCAAATTATAAGCTTCAACGAATCGTGACAATTGATTTGATGTGATTTTTATTGTTTGCAACATCTTGGAAGTGAGTTTTATATACGTGTTGAAAGATATTGCGTGATTTTTTTCAGACCTGTATTTTTTTAGTTATACAGTTTATAAAGAGACTAGTGGCTGTAAGCGGCTTTGCCCGCGTGAAATTAGATAGCACAAAATAGATAGGTACAGAAGACAATCATGTATGTACTTCACTTTTTATACCTACGCCTCGGTGGACGCACACTAATGAGCGTTTGAGCCGGAACTGTTCGACGAGCGGGCCGAGACGCTCCCGAGATATCGCGTCCGTGAGCGGTGTCTATGTGTGCGTTGCTCGAGCGCGCTGTATATGTAGATTGACTTCTGTACCTCTATATTTTGTGAACATAGTATGGAACCCACTTTAATTTTTATCTTTATTTTCATTATTTTATTTCGTGATAATAGAAATACACATCCTGGAAAAAATATAACTTACGGTTTATGAGATAGACAGTCAAATACAGTTTTTTTTTTTTTTGACCGACCTGTTTTTCGAGTGGTTAGAGATCCTGACTACTATACTGGAGACCGTGGGTTCGATTCCCATCCGTAAGTATGTTTATCAGTTGTCTAGTACTCATAGCACAAGCTCTGCTTATTTTATGACTAGATCAAGTTGTGTGATAAATGTGGAAAAAAAGATAATATATAAACGGACAAACAGACGCGGCTTAGTATTAGGGTCCCATTATAGACACTCTTCAGGCACAGAACCCCAAACACAAAATCATGAGGTATTTCTGAATTTAAATAGTATAAATTCTTACGAAACTTGACATCTCTCACTCCGGTATTGCCTCTCCAATATCAAGTATCATTCCTCTTAATTCCCCTAATGCCTGTAACGCAATTATATTTTCCCGGTTCCAAAAGCTTCGCTTAATTTAAGTCCGTACTCTCACTGTATTTTTTAGCTCTAAGTGCTGGCGAACCGTCCGGAGACGTTACCTGAATTAATTATGTAGATATTTAATTAATATTTTTTACTTAGAAACTCAAGGTTTGCCGACGTGCTGTGGAGCACGGTATACTAGGTGATAAATTAACGGATCACGTTCGAAACACCACAATACGCAACCGGTATAATGCATATTTGCACACCCTTATACACCTCAATTCTATAATTAAATTACAATCTAATTCAGGATCGTAAGAGAAGGTAGGAGTGGTAGGAGAGCAGTGGTGGCCGAGTAGTAATGGCCCCGACTTACGAGTTGTAGGTCGCGGGTTCGAACCCAGCCAGGCGCAATACTTTGTGTAATTTATTTCATCACAACTGCTCTCAAAATGGTGAAGGAAAACATCGTGAGGAAACCGGCATATCCTAGAACCAAAAATTCGAAGACATGTGACATTCACCAACACGCACTGGGCCCGCGTGGTGGATTACGGCCCATTCCCTCTCCTAGAGAGGAGGCCTGAGTCCCAGCAGTGGGAACATTAAAAAGGCTAATGATGATGATGAAGAGAAGGTCCGACGTAGCCCAAAGAATCGCAAAATTTAGGTGGCAGTGGGCACTGGACCAACGTGTGAGATTACATCCCATTCCCTCACCTAGAAAGGTGGCCTGAGTCCCAGCAGTGGAAACATTAAAAAGGCTGGGTATGCACAATATTTTGTAATGGAACTCCCACATTTACAATATCAAGTACCAATCATGTTAGACACGGCAGAAAACAATTCTCTCATTGCCGAAAATTATGATAACTTAAGTCCCCATAAAATATTTCTGCTCAACTTCTTGAAACAGAGATTTAAACTTTAAAGCCTTTACGAAAACCGCATCCAAATTCTTCGGGGTCTCGTTCACAAATTGCCATATTGGATGTACTTAAGCAACCATTATAAGATTACAAAAGAATCTTTATGAGAAAGCATTTGAGCATAAACTTAGCATTGGATTTCTATTATCAAGTTATTTTTGCCTCTTTTATATTCGATACTAGCCGCTGGCAGCGGCTTTACCTGCGTAATAGTTGAAAAAGACCCCAAGGGAGCATTCTCCCGATTTAAAGAATCCTATGTGCTATTACAAGACATGGTCAATCTCATGAGTTCTTACAGTAACTCTGCGTTCCAGGAAATCAGAATGTTTCCAAATGTGGAAATTATTTCTCCAGGAGATCTCTCTTTGGGATGCGCTCCTGCTTGACATCAGGATGGCTTCCAGTCGCAGGAAATTGATTTGTTGGATTCAATTTTCATAATAACATTGTTATATTTGTATGTAAGTATCTGAGTACATATTTACCAAGCCTAAGTCGTCGTAAGCTCGTACTTGTTCCACGCGTGTAAGATTTCAGCAAACCGTAGGGGCCTAACAGCGTCGAAGCCTACTGAGGTCAAGGGTCTGCTTTTGAAAGGAAGGCCCCGGTGTGAAAGACAATGAAGGATCAGGAGTGGGATTTTAGTCAGTAAAAATCTGAAACACCCTCCCAAAGGCGGAAGATGTCATTGGATGATTTTTCTGCTTAAGAAAAACCAGCCATATTATATTTCTGGTAGAAAATGCCAAAGGTATTAAGGGCTATATTTCACCAAGACACCAAGGCAACGCGGCTAGTTGCTGCTACCAATGTATACAGCTCTATAGAGAGGTACCTACTCACCTGGTGTCCGTTTGGTTGCGCAACCAATTTGATGGCGCGACCAGCTCGGATGTGTGACAACTCTGGTGTTTGTACAATGTCTAGTTGGTAGCTTGGAGTGATATTTCACCTGGACACCACGGGGACATGGTGTCCCGGTTAAATATAGCCCTTAATCCACCTTAGTAAAGTAATAATAAATAATAATATTCCACAACTATCACACAACGCCGTCTAGTCCCAAGCTAAGCAGAGCTTGTGTTATGGGTACTAGACAACTGATAACCATACTTATTTATTTCTAAATACAAACATATAGATAAATTACACCCAGGCACAGAACAAATGATTATGCTCATCACATAAACATTTGTCCTGAGTAGCAATCGAACACACGACCTCCGGCATAGCAGTCAGGGCCACTAACCACTAGACCAACAGGCCAGTCAAACAGTGTTTCTTACTAGAGCATAAACTTTTACAATTAAATCAACAAGAAACAATAACTCTCTAGGAACATACAGGAATGGAGACAAGACTGCTCAAAGCTTCCACACAAGATTCCTATGCTAATTCTCAAAAGAAACAAGCCACGGATTGTCACGGAGGTAAGGATTACGTGGGATGAGATTTCATTAAAAATGGGCCATGCATAATTATATGCGATGGTTATATGTTGCTGGTTCTGTTTATCTTCTGTTCTGTGTATTTTTTTACATTGTCAGTTATGCTGTTGTTGAGTTCTTTGAGTTACTTTTCATCATGTCCTTTTTTTTTCGGTGGGCAAAAATCATCTTATGACAACCCCCGCTCTTGGGTGGAGCGGGAGATAGTGTCAAACTCTTACTGACTAAAAACCCACCCCGTTCCTTCATACCGAGGCACGAGCTTCCTTTGCGATAACCCTGGCCCCAGTAGGCTTCGACCCAGCTGGGCCCCTCCTGTTGCTGACAACTCCTTGAGGCGTACGGGAACAGTGCGCGTCGTCGACGTCTTGGGCTCGGTCCGGATAGTTACCGGACGATCGGACAGCGAGCTACCCATGGCTCACCATCCCGCCCGCGTTTCATCATGTCCTTAGTTTTTCTAAACAGGCTTGGAGTGAACTTATATTCTAACCGAATGCGATTGAATACTCGTGTTTTACATGGAGCTACCGATCTACACTGTTCTTACATAATATCTATTAATACTGTAATATGGATATATTGTAAAAATAACCAATTCTTTTAAAAGAATAACCATGGAGTCTCATGCCGGTTTTTCTCCATAGGAAATGACCAATTTGTAACCGTGCACTAGATTCTGACGTTTTATAAGTGCCCATGTAGGCCTATGTGAAAAAAAAAACTTTTGACTTTGACTTTGGAGCGACTGTCTATCAGATCTCCACAACCCGGTTAGTCTAGCCAAGGAATATCGTGTCGCCCAGTAGCAACACTACTTAGCATAGCATAGTTAGCCTCATAATGTTCCCTCTGTTGGGACTCAAGCCTCCTCTCTAGGAGGGGGAATGGGAATGTCCATCACGCGGGCCCAATGCGGGTTGGTGAACGTCACAAATGTCTCCGAATTTTCGGTTCTAGAACATGCCGGTTTCCTCTCAATGTATTCCTTTACCGATACTCCTTGGACAGACTAAACTCGTTAAAAAATAAAAGGTACGTTTTGTTATATATTAAAGACCCTAGAATGTAACTTGGAAAGTTAACACGAAGCTGAGAAACAATAATAGTTAGGGGTTCAGTATAGTAGTAGCGATGGACTACAACTTAAGTGGCAATGGGCAGGGCACATTGCACGCAGAACAGATGGTCGATGTGGACGAAAGGTTCTGGAGTGGCGCACACGTACTGGAAGACGCAGCGTTGGAAGGCCTCCAACAAGGTGGACCGATGACCTGGTCAGGGTTGCGGGAATCCGATGGATGCGTGATGCACAGGACCGGTCGTTGTGGCGACGCTTGGGGAAGGCCTATGTCCAGCAGTGGACGTCTTTCGGTTGATATGATGATGATGATGATGATAGTAGTAGCTATCTTAGTACAAGCCGCTAGGTAGTCAAAATACAAATGTTGAAATGCCTTTTATTTTTTAACAACTTTAAAGGTCAGAATTTCTGGCGTCTAACTATTAACAATTAAAATTAAAAAGCTACTCGAATATTTATTACCATTATCAACATCTTTACCTCGACTTTCATACCTTTAATACACGGGAATGTCGTCATCATCATCATTATTTCAGCCGATAGACGTCCACTGTTGGACATAAACTTCCCCCAAGTATCGCCACAATGATCGATCCTGTGCGTCCCGCATCCATCGAATTCCCGCAACCTTCACCAGGTCATCGGTCCACCTTGTAGGAGGCCTCCGACGCTGTGACTTCCGGTACGCGGTCGCCACTCCAGAACCTTTCGGCCCCAACGGCCGAACAGATCTAAGAGCAATGTGCCCTGCCCATTGCCACCAGAGTTTGGCGATTCTTCGTGCTATGTCTGCAACCTTGGTTCTCCTGTGGATATTTTCATTTCTGATTCGATTACGCAAGGAAACTCCGAGCATAGTCTATGATCAGTGCGTGTTGCTGGCAACACTGACTGCCATGCACCATGATACCGAAACGTGGTCGCTTACAATGGGCCTCATCAGAAGGCTTAAAGTCACCCAAAGGGCAATGGAATATTTTACTAATTAAAAATCAATAGTTGATTGTCTGATGTAAAAGAATCAGAGGTGTAATGATAAGTTTTAAGAAACTTTATAAGTTTTAATTTAAGTTTTCTTTTGAATAATTTTTCTTTGCGATAATATCTAAGTAAGAAGTTTTACTAGGTACTGAAGTCTTGAGACCTGAGAAGTAGATAATGAGAAAATTGCACGATGAAACTTTACCGATTTGTAAATATGCTTTTCTTTAACATGCACTCAAACTCAAAAGTATTTATTTCACACTAGTGGATCCGGCAAACTTCATACCGCCTAACAGTCAATGAATGTAGTATATCTTTCAAAATAGTCAAACAATTGCGATTAAATAAAGCCTAAGTAATATATTAAGTTACACCCAATTTTAATTTATAAAAATTACCTACATCGATTTCGTATATTTTACGTGATGCGTTATATCAGTTGTGCATAGAACCCATCGGGTATTTACTGGGTAAATACCCAATTTGGGTATAAACAGGATTTTTACCCGGTAAATACCCAAAAGCATGGGCAATAAACCTTTAACACTTTTTGGAGTAATTTATTAGATAAGATTTAGTTCAATTTTAGATCGTTTACTTGTTTTTAACACATCCATGTCATAAATTTGGCTACTTTCATATATTTTGACGTTTCAACGCCCTTTTTTTTCGATGGGGAAAATCATCTTATGACAAAACCCGCTCTTGGGCGGAGCGGGAGATAGTTTCAGACTCTTACTGACCAAAAACCCCATCCCGTTCCTTCTAGCCTTCGTACCGGGGCACGAGCTCCCTTTCGGACAACCCTGTCCCCAGTAGGCTTCGACCCCAGGGGCCCAGCTGGGCGCGGGAACAGTGCGCGCCGTCGACGTCTTGGACTCGGTCCATTACCAGACGATCGGACAGCGAGCTACCCATGGCTCGCCGTCCGTGAGCCCGCGTCTACGGTGGCCGGAAATCGGGATCGGAATCCCGGCGACGGCGGTGAGGGCGCCGAACCCTGATGCGGTCGGCCTCCTCCTTTACAAGCATTACTGCTTCGCAAAAGGAGGCGACCGCCTGCCATTCCTCCTCACTCCGGACCATGGCCTCGACCAGGGCCCGGCGCGAGAGGTCTCCGCCGCCGATCGCCCCCGGGCCACGAGGGCACGGCGATGCTCCGCCCAGGCAGAGCACACCTCGACGGTGTGCTCCACCGTGTCCTCCGGGCTTTGCGCACAGTAACGACACCTGAGACGTTTCAACGCCTGATTATTGTTTTTGTTAAATGAAGTTTAACTAAAACTTTTCTTTAAAAATCTTGTAACTCATATTATGACTATCGTCTATAGTCTCATTGATTTTCGAAATATATAATTTACTAGCTTTTATCCGCAGCTTCGCCCGCGTACATAAAATATCCTATGTCACTCAGGACTAAAGTAGCTTTCTATCGATGAAAAAAATTTCGCAATCGGACAAGTACTTTCAGAGATTATCTCCTACAAACCAAAAAACATAAAAACAAACTTTACCTCTTTATACTTACCTACTGTAGATTATTTAATTATAGCTTTGCTCGCAGAACAGATAGTCAATGAGGACGAAAGGTTCTAGAGTAGGGACTACGTACCGGAAGATGCAGTGTTGGAAGGTCTCCCTCAAAGTGAACCAATAACCTGGTGAGTTTCGCGGGAATCCGATAGATGCGAGATGCACAGGACCGTTCATTGTGGTGACACTTATGGAAGGCTTATGTCCAACAGTGGACGTCTTTCGGCTAAAATCATGATAATGATGCGGTAAAATCACGTACTTAAATCTAGATCGACTCATCTATATCCTAATTAGTAGGTACAACTTAGTGGAGTGTCTAGCCTCCTCTCACCCGATTTATAAAACTTTGAGCCAGTGGGGTATAATTTATTATACATAAGACCAGCTGCCTTGGGAAGTTGCTTAAGACTTGAAAATTTAAGATTTAGGCTTACCAGTTCACCAGATCAGTATTTCCCAAAGGGGTTAGCTGAAGTATAGGCAAAAACAACAGTTGCTTTGAATTTTCTGATGGAGAAACTTAACACAATTTACTAACTTCACGCTAGAAAGGTAAGGTTGCCAACACTAGACCATAGACTGCTACTAAAATGTTTCCAAAGAATGAACCCCAACTTTCTGAAGGACTGGTTTGTACCCGCAACTATATGATTCGCAGTCACTCTTATAACCTCTGGTCCAAAGGATTTTTTTAGCCTATTGTGTGTTCCACTGCTGGGTAAAGGCTTGCCCTTTCTCCTTCCAAACTTCTCTGTCTAGGGCGATCTCTGGCCAAGTTTGCACCGCGAACATGATCAGATTGTCACACCACCTTCGCCGCGGTTGACCTCGACGGCGTCAACCTCCTTCTGTCGTCCTGCAGTGAGTGACAATCCTCGCCCACCTGTCCGGGTGCATTCGTGCGACGACCAGCCCAGCCCCATCCCACTTCAGTCTGACAGTTTTTTCCCCGACATCTGCTTTTTCCATCGAGGGTCAAAATTAAACACGTCTGTCGTCATTTAAGTCAAGAGTGAGGCTACTTCTAGGCAAGCGTGCTCCATCGTCGGCCACATCATCACTTACCATCAGATGAGATAGACGTTAAACGCGAGCCTATCAATAATAATAAAAAAGTCCCAAGGAACTGAAGAATAATTAATGAACAAAGTAATAAAGTATTCCGTATCATCTGAATATCAAATGCCGATGTTAGGGTCATCACCATCCATTTAAGGTCCGAACAAGCCCATTAAAAGCATTATAGTTTCGCTTAAGAATTTATTAGGGGCCCACGATTTATAATAGAGGACGCCTTTATGGATTAGCTCAACAATTAAGTATTTGTCTTCATTTATGGGATGCTTAAATGCAAGGGTAAGACTGTGTCCGGCAGTGGGGACAGTTTCGCCATGAGTTTTAGGTAAAGATTTATTTATTTACTAGCAACTCCCAGCGGCTTCGCCCGCGTGATAGCAGAAAATTATCGCAAGGGACCAGGGACCATACTTCCGAAATAAAAAGTTTCCTATGTCCTATTCCAGGATATGGTCTATCCGTGTACCAAGTTTTATCAAAATCGGTTTTGCCATTTAGGTGTGAAGACGTAAGAAAAAAACAAATAAACAAGCTCACTTTCGCTTTTATAATATTAGTAAGGATTTAAAGCTTTATGTACAAAAATTGTACAAAGGCGGACTTAATACCTTAGGCATTATCTGCCAGTCGACCTAGGGTGGTGCAGAAACATAACATGGCAGGTGCAACTTAATAACTACTACTACTACTACTACTACACTACTACTTACTACCACTATTACTACTACTACTTACTATTACTACTATTACTTTTTATTCTATATGTATGTTAGTCTGTAAGGTATATATCTATGGGCCAAGATGCCTGATAATGCAAAGGAGGAGGCAGACCGCATCAGGCAACGGCGCCCCCACCGCCGCCGCCAGGATTCCGATCCCGATTTCCAGCCACCGTAGACGCGGGCTCGCGGACGGCGAGCCATGGGTAGCTCGCTGTCCGATCGTCCGGTAACTGTCCGGACCGAGCCAAGGCGTCGACGGCGCGCACTGTTCCCGCGCGCCTCAAGGAGTTGTCAGCAACAGGAGGGGCCCATCGGGGTCGAAGCCTACCGGGGTCGGGGTTATCCGAAAGGAAACTAGAGCCCCGGTATGAAGGCTAGAAGGAACGGCGCGGGGTTTTTAGTCAGTAAGACTCTGACACTGTCTCCCGCTCCACCCAAGAGCGGGTTTCGTCAATGATGATTTTCCCCGTCGACAGAAAAAAAAAAAAAAAAAAAGATGCCTGATAATAAATGATTTATTATTATTTATTATTATTTATTTAATAAAAAGAGAAACAATCACAATAGTAAATATATACATAGAAACATACATATAAATAAACAAAGACGAAGTGAAAAAAAAAAACAAATCTAACAAATCAGTGCGATGATGATTCTACCAACATCTTGCGAATATTCTCACGTGCCTTAGTGAGCTTAAAAGAAAATCGGCTAGTCGCCATCCTGATATTCAGAGGGAGCGCATTCCAAAGAGATACCTATCGATATTTATGTTTTAGGAACCACTTTGGTAGAGGCGTTTTTTTATTGGCCCCTTGAACCGGACCATGGTCCTAACGTTCACCTATAAGTAATTTTTTTTTTGAGTAGTATCTTAGGAACACAAAGAAAAAGGCATCAAAGTACTGTTACCAAAAAAAAATTATTTATTATGATTAGTATTTTCTTTTAATTTTTATAGGTGGAAATTAGGGCCGCGGTCCCGGTCCCAAGAGCCCCATGACCCTTTTTTTTAAGTGGGAATTCATTCAATGACTTCTTCCGTTCTATAGTGGAGCTAGAGGGTGTGTCAAACTTTACAGACTAAAACCACACCTGTGTCTTTCAGTTGCCTTTTGTTATCTAGGACCACGATTTTCCTTTTTTAAAAATCCCCGTGGTTAGTAGAGGCGTTGACATATGAAAAATTCATAGTCAGCTCACTAAAATTCCGACACTGCCCTGTTGGCAAAGCCGCCTAAAATGCGACCGGAAAATATAAATAACTAATACTACTACGCGTTTCCATAAGAATTTTAATCGATTTATAAAATAAACGGCAAAAGAGACGTAAATAAACGGCACACTGCTACCGTGTGCTCCACCGTGTCTTTCGGGCGGTCCACACAGTGGTGGCACACGGGAGTTACTTCCGCACGAATCCGATCCCGAACTGACCATGTTCGGTGATAACGTAGAAAGCGGAAGGTTAGGACGCCGTGAGGTCTTTCCATTCACTCCTCAAAGAGGGGACTTGCCGCCATAATTATGGCGTGCCCAGCACTGGGTTGCGATAGTCGCTGTCGCCATTACATCATGAGATCCCTCCGAAACTCTGCCCGCCATGACGCGAATTGTCGTGGCAGCGGAGTTTCGCCCCGGCGTTGCATCTTTACGTGCAAGTTGTGCATGCGGGCAAGGATTGTTGCCTCCAGATCCCATGGTGCCAGGCCAGCAAGGAGACTCGCCGCTTCGCTGGAAACCGTTTGGTATCCCCGCACCATCTGTATGGCTATGACCCTCTGGCATGCATTCAGCTGGGCTGCCGGTCGTTTTCACAGCGACGGCGCCCACACCAGCGCTCCTGGGTCATGGACCGAACGATGCCTGCGTAGAGGCTCCGGCAAGAGGTGTCTGGACACCATTTCTGACCTTTACGATCAGTTCACATTTGAAGCAAGGTTTTCTTTATATTTTTTATTGTACTACGTGTGTCCTTAAATTAATAAATAAATCACAATAGTTCCACAAAACACCGCTAGAGGCTAGCGCCTCTAGCGGTGTTTTGTGGAACTATTGAAAATATGAACGAACGAGATGAGATTCAGTTTAGCAACTGAATCTCATCTCGTTCGTTCATGACTTCCATAAAGAAACCTCCATCGCAATCTTAAAGATAAGATAAAATAATGCCAATTGTCCCCGCGCAGCGACCTCGTCCATATTACCATTTTATTGGGTAAACATGCCAAAAGACTTGCTTTAATTAAGGTAATTTTGTCCCTGATAAGTTTTCGTGTAACAAATTGAGGAAAAAAGGTACGAAAAGAAAGTAGAAACTAGGTGGAAGTTTGTCTGGCGGAAAGTGAAAATGGAAGGAATGGGGAGGGATGGTATGACTTGATATTTGACTAAACCTATGTCGAAAGGTATTTTTTTAGGTAGCAACTCATACAATGACTGCTCCCGCTCTTGGGCGGAGGAGTGTCAGTACAATCCACTACTTTGTTCCTTCTTTGCCTTGTGTTCAAGAACCCTAGGTTTACCTATCAGAAGCAAAACCTTTGCGCCAGCACGCTTCAACCCTGCTGAGGTCCTACGGTTTTGCTGACTCCTCTTCGTGGCGTGCGTCACTATGCGCCGTCGATGGCTCGGGTACGGTTTGAACGGCCGGACTACGAGCGACCCATTACCTGCCGCCCGCAAACCCACGACCTGTGTCTAATAGGTTAAAATAAAGTCGAAGCGAAACGTTGAAAATGTACATCTTTCTGCCTTTGTCTCATATTACTTAAGTTTGGCGCAATATGTTACATTTTCCGTTCTGTCGTGTCATCCGTCACGCTATTACTAACTCCCTTTTCTTTCATATCACTCCTCAAACAATCTATACGTCTTCTTTTGACCTCCCTCTCGATCTCAATTCATCTACATTGTATTCTCATAACTCTTTTAATATCCCTACTCTTCACATGACCATTCAGTAAAAGTCTGATACTTTCTCTCATTCCGCCAAGAGTGGAAGAAGTTATTTTCAGAATTCCAGCCCTAAAAAAATGGATAAATTTTATTTATTTATTAGACTTACCAACAATTGTTAACACTTGAAATTATCACAAAACTTCACTTAAATCTTTAATCTGGTGTCACAATCTATTTATTATAAGCACCACATATTCTGAAATGTACGGAATGATTTATGCATCCAATTCGATGGTAAAATAAGACATTGTAAATGTCATACAATAAATATCTTTGCTTAACTTTCTATTTAACTAATACTCATCATAAAGACTGAAAAAAAAAGCTAAGAAAAACTTAAATACTACAAGTTGCCAAAAAGTTTTTTTTATTCATTTATTTTTTACCGCATCACCTTAGAAATTATAAATACCTATAGGATTAAAGATAAATCATTATTCTCAAAAGTGTACAAAATAAAACAAAAGAGCATTTTAAATATAGTTTTAGTGGTAGTTTAAAATTGTCTTTTATTTACGAATACTTATAACTAGTCAACTGTAAAAAAAAACAACTAACTTCTGTAGAAGTAAATAATTTTTTCTACTATACTTCGTTTGTAACCGTTCATACCAGGATAAAAAGTAAAAAAAAATATACAGCAGAAGAATCCATTTAAATAATGCTATTGCATCAATTCCAGCGTTTTCGTCTGATTCGGCCCTTGTAACGTATTTTTGAACAAAAACGTTGAATGTTATTTATTTTTTGTTTGTTAAAATACTCTTAAGCTATTAGCCTGGAGGAGACTTGAATCTCGTTTACGATCCTGTATACGAAATGAAAATGGTTTCGACTGTTTTGGAGCACGGAATACGTGAAAATCCTATTTAAATAACACAGAGGAGGACCAAAAATGATTGCACCAGGTATCGACATGGATATCCTTAACTAGCTGTTCCTGAAGTATCATTGCTGCTTCGCGGCAGTACATCGGAACCTGATATTATAATTATGCCTATATAATTTGGCATGAACTTGGGTATTACATCATATTGACGATTTTTTTTAATCGGACTTTATTCTGACTTATCTAGACTTTATTATAAATGTAGCATATTTGGCCAATTCTTATGACAAATTCATTGGCAGTTTGCAGTCCTCATATTTTGCATACTCAACTCCATCCAGCGCATGCACTCAAACTCGAAATTATTTTACTTCACAAAAGCCTACATAGGCTCTTATAAAACGTCAGAAGCTAGCGCACGGTTGCACTCGGTCGTTTTCTATGGAGAAGAACCAGCAAAAAACACCATGGTAACTCTTTTAAAAAAAAATGTTTAATTTTACAAATATTTCCATATTGCATTTGACCAAGATGGTTTACTTCCACAATGTTTGTGACCAGCATTCACTGTCACAACTATCTTACTGCAGAGCCGACGCAACCCACCACCACAACTTTCAAGACCTTTGACAGTACAAACCAAACCACATGATCCTAATTTCGCTAACAATATTCCGTCTTCACAATTCCAAAACTCTCACAAAGCAAAATACTTGAAATGCACAATCTTAAAGGGAAAACAAACTTAATTTCTGAATACATTCCAACGTGCGCCAATTAAATGAATCTTTGTTATCCACATTTCTTGTTACTGAAAGTATTTCTTAACTGTTAAGCTGTGTACAGACATCGCGACGCGTGCGCTGCGAATGGTTCGTCACGCTTGCCTCGACCTCGAGGCTTGTATGCCTACGGTTGAGGGAAGTGTGACGAACCATTTGTGAGTTTGAGTGCGGTACATTTATGCATGCGTCCCATACGACACATGCTCAATCTGAGCTCGCATACAACCACGCATGGTGTTCGTCAGTAGAAAAATGGCTCCAACAAGGCGAGACGTTTGCAACGATTACAGCTGCGGCCTATATAATGATTCATTCAATATTTAAAAAAAGAAAAGAAAAAAAGCTGGTAGATAAAACGATTATACTATGGGATTCCCTTATACGCTGATATTATATTATCCGTCCATAATATTATTATACGTCCAAAAGGAGCGCACGCCTCACACTGAAGCGACGTTTGCAATAATCGCATGACGCGAATGCTCACTGTGAGCATACATGTCCACACAGCCTGAGGCATGCGAGACGAACCATTCACAACGCATGCCTCGCGATGTCTGTACGCGGCTCTACATTCCTAGAAGTTTGGGGCACAACGTAGGACTGTAACGCAATGAAAATATTTTCTCTATCTTGAAAATGTTTGTGAATTCTCATGGTTAAAAGGAAGTATGAATGAAAATATACTCTATGCATAATGATAGAAGGAATATTTTCCGATGTTCAGTGTTTGCAACTTCTGCATTGAATGCGGATAGGTATATGGTAATACAAATTATACCTAAATAGAGATCCATGTACGAGTATTTTATATCAAACCGTGGAGGCCTAGCAGGGTTGAATATTGGGGCCTACGGTCTGCTTCTAAGAGGAATTCGGCTCCGGTACGAAAGACAGTGAAGGGACAGGAGTGAGTTTTTAGTCAGTAAAAATCTGATACTACCTCCCGCTACGCTTAAGGGCTGTCATTGGATGATTTTCCCACCTACAAAAAAATATTTTTTAAATTTTATTTTGGTCCTGTGCGTCTCACATCCACCGGATTCCTGCGAACCTCACCGAAACCTCGGAGATATGTAGCGCTAGTAAAGAGAAGGTAGAGAAAAAAAAGAAAAGAAGTTTATAGAAAGTTTGAGTTCATTTGTTAGCAGTACACCACAGACTACCCCTTGTATTGACTGGCCTGTTGGTCTAGTGGTTAGTGGCCCTGACTGCTAAGCCAGAGGTCGTGGGTTCGATTCCCACCCAGGACAAATGTTTATGTGATGAGCATGATCATTTGTTCTGTGTCTGGGTGTAATTTATCTATATATGTATGTATTTAGAAATATATAAGTATGTTTATCAGTTGTCTAGTACCCATAACACAAGCTCTGCTTAGCTTGGGACTAGACAGCGTTGTGTGATAGTTGTGGAATATATTATATATATATTATTATTTTAAGTTCTTGTCCATCCTAAGGTTGTCTGGAAGATATCGCTTTTAGCGATAAGACCGCCATTGTACCCATAAATTTAATTTTATGTATAAGCTGTGTTACTTTTTGGTGTACAATAAAGTTTATTCTATTCTATTCTATTCTATTCTATAGAAAGAAAGAAAACACAATTATTTGCGTCAAACATGGCGCATACCTTAAAATAAAACAAATAACAATATCAACTTAGAGTAGGTAGCACGTGATTAGGATATGCGTCACATCCGCGCGAAACAGCGCTCAGCCAAATTACAAATTAATACACCTATACCAATAGACCCATCGGAGAATTCAGGCTTAAACGTCGACAGAAATAATATTAAAGAAAACCTTCTAGAAAGCGTTGCAAGAAAGACCACACGGAGCGATTTACTTTAAGGTGCTCCCTCACCGGGAGCATTCGTATATAATGTAACGTTACAGTTTTGAGCATTACATCAGTAAAGAGAACCGAGCATTACAATGCGTACCTTGTAATGATAATGTCTTGACACAATTTGTAACATCAATTCGCCATACATCACTCTGCTTCTGACATTATGGAATCAACTTAAAGCTAATGCTCAAAATCGAATCTATAATGTTACATTACACGCGAATACTCGTCAGTCAGTTAGAACTTATTACAATGTATTGCTCAAAGTCGAATCTATAATATTACATTACACGCGAGTGCTCGTTAGTCAGGTAGGTAGTATTGTAATGTAATGTTCAAATTTCAATCTATAATGTTACATTACACGCGAATACTCATCAGTCAGGGAGGCACTATTGTAATGTAATGCTCAAAGTCGAAGCTATAAAATTACATTACACACGAATGCTCGTTAGTCAGGTAGGTAGTATTGTAATGTAATGTTCAAATTTCAATCTATAATGTTACATTACACGCGAATACTCATCAGTCAGGGAGGTAGTATTGTAATGTAATGTTCAAAGTTCAATCTATAATGTTACAATACAAGCGAATATGCTCGTCAATCATAGGTAGTATTGTAATGTAATGCTCAAAGTCGAATCTATAATGTTACATTACACGCGAATATGCTCGTAAATCATAGGTAGTATTGTAATGTAATGCTCAAAGTTGATTCTACAATGTTACATTACACGCGAATACTCGTTAGTCAGGTAGGTAGTATTGTAATGTAATGCTCAAAGTTGAATCTATAATGTTACATTACACGCGAATACTCACCAGTCAGGGAGGTAGTACTGTAATGTAATGCTTAAAGTCGAATCTATAATGTTACATTACACGCGAATGCTCCCGGTGAGGGAGCCCCTTTAGCGGCAAAATTCGTCTGAAGTCTGCTTAGTCCACGTCTCCTCCTAACGTGCATTTAACATTTTTCTCCTCAAAATCCAAGTAAATGTTGTGTTATAAAATCCTTTCCAAGTTTAGTGCAACACCGCGATCGTTTTACACAATTCCTGGGTGCCAAGGTGATATTTCTATTTAAACTCTTTAGAAGTTTTGTAGTATATATTTTAACATTTGGTGAGGGTCGCAGGAATCCGATGGATACAAGACGCACAGCACGGGTCGTTATGGTGATACTTGGGGGAGGCTTATGTCCAACAGTGTACGTCTTTCGGCTAAAATAAAGTTGATGATGATGGGAGACAAATTAATTTATAAACAATATATGTATGAGAGTAGTGGTGGTCTAGACCACTGATCTCATACTGGTGGTAACGGCCCTTACTTACGAGTTGTAGATTGAGAGTTAAAAATCGAGCAAGGCGTATTACTGTTAATGTTGTGTTGTGTTTATTTCATCACCACTGCTCTCAAAAGTTCAAAACGGTGAAGAAAAACATCGTAAAACCGGCACGTCATAAAACCAAAAACTAGGCACTGAGCCAGCGTGAGGGATTGCGGCCCGTTCTTTTTCCTAGCAAAGAAGTGTGAGTCCCACTAATTTTATTTTATTTTATTTTATTAGGGACAATTAACAGCCACAATATACAGTGCTTAGCAAAGTAACAATAAATTATTTCAGTAGTAACAATATTGCAGCCCACTGCATTATCCTCTAATAAGTGCCACTAAACGAGCATATTGTTAAATTACATACAAAGTTCTTAATTGAATAAAAAATAAATAATTAAAACATCACAATACAAAACAAAACATAAAAAAAATTGATAATGAGTGCCACTAAACAAGCATATTAATTAATTAAATAAATAATTACATTGCAAAATTATTAAATTAATTAAAAAAATAGTTAAAATATTACAATACAAATTAATAATAAAACCATCAAAAACATACCTCAATTCAATTCATAAATTAACAACACAATACAAGAATACAACATAAGATTAAATTATACAATTTTCAGACAAAATTTTAATTTTCAGACAAAATTTTGAATGGGAAAATTATAAAGCAGTAACTACATTAGATCGACGCACACGAGGGCGACGATGCTTGAGTTTTACGTAGCGACGCGTCGCGTAGCGGGAGTCTAATGTAGCTCTAGTCTAGTTGCCATACAAATTGTACGGAGAACGACGCGTCCAGATCAGTTTACGTGGCACACGTGTGCGCAGTGTAGTTCTACCTTAAGGCTGTTTGTACGATACTCTTTATACTGAGAGCAGTGTGGCCGAGTGGTAACGGCCCCGACTGACGAGTTGTAGGTCGCGTGTTCAAACCCAGCCAGGCGCATTACTTTGTGTAATTTATTTCATCACCACTGCTCTCAAAACGGTAAAGGAAAAGTTCGTGAGGAAACCGACATGTGACATCCACCAACCCGCACTGGGCCCGCGTAGTGAGGAGGCCTGAGTCACAGTTGTGGGAACATTATAAGGCCGACTATACTATGCTATGTTTTGTACGAAAATATTAGGTACTATAAAATATTCTTCTCTTCTTATTTAGATAAATTCTTAATTTCTTATTCTTATTTAGTTTATATAGGTACTTCAGCATAAGTCATTTTTAACCACCGACAAAGAGGTATTAATATTCAAACTTCTAAGGTAAAATTGAACTAAAACCCTAAGTTTTAAACTATTCGAACAGATGTTGGACGATCTAACTTAATTAAGAAACAATTAGAAGTTGAATGAGTGATTAAATCGTTTGAAATTAAGATAGACATCACTAAGATTCGGGTTTACGAAGTTTGTTAATTTATTCTAATTCTAATCCTATACACAAATTTCAGTTAGGTTTGAAATGAAGAAACTAAAGCACAGAGCTACCATTAGTATGAACAATTGAACATACTGGTACCCACAGATATAGATAGACATATAACGCAAGTATCACGATCTGCATGAAAACCAAGCGTGCCATTTTTTGACTACCTATTATAATAATAATATAATAATATTTCACAACTATCACACAACGCCGTTTAGTCCCAAGCTAAGCAGAGCTTGTGTTATGGGTACTAGACAACTGATAGACATACTCATATATTTCTAAATACATACATATTATAGGTAAATTACACCCAGACACAGAACAAATGGTTATGCTCATCACATAAACATTTGTCCTCGGTAGGAATCGAACCCACGACCTCTGGCATAGCAGTCAGGGTCACTAACCACTAGACCAACCGGTACGTCGAATATGTAAAGTTAATTATGTATTACAAATGTTTTATTTTTCTCAAATTTGTTATTACCAGGTATTAGATTAAAAACTATATTTTTTTCAATTAGTTACGCATATTACTGACGTCTGCTATACACCGATGCAGACTGAGCGCGAAAGTGGCCACTTACGATTTTTGTACGTAAGCTAGGCACGCATTTAGGCACGTGTAGCAGTTGCTCTTACATTATCTATGTCTATCCTGTGCTCGTACCTATTTGAAAGGAGAACAAAAAGGTCTCAGAACTTTTTCTTTATTTTACGTTTTTTTTTTTTTTAGATTTGTTCGGATAACAACAGCAGATAGTTAACCTACATAATATGGTACCTTACATGGCGATAGGTGTAAAGCGACAATGCTTCAGTTAAGTGACGGGTTTTTACATTAGAAATAATTCTATCTGTAAAGCAATCTGGGTAACATCAAGTTTTCAATCTTCACCTTTAACCATACCTACCTTTTTAATATGAGCAACGAACTGACAAACGCTCAAAAGGTTAGTTGAAGTTTCCTGTAATTATCCCATTTTCTTCACAGTTTTCTTAATATTTCTTTCACTAACTCCCTTTTCTTTCATATCACTTTTCACAAATTATATCAATCCTTTCTTCGGGCTCCCTCTCCCCCTCCATCCATCCACATGTAAATTCATAACTATTTTAGCAACATGCGTTTCATCCGCTCTCTTTACATGACCATACCAAGACAAACGATTTCACAAACTTTTCAGTCACTGGCACCACTTTCAAACTTCCCCTATCATACTCATTTCTCACTTTATCCATTCTCGTCACACCATATATCCATCTTAACATTCTCATCTCCACTTAATTAATATAATTTTTATTTATACAGATTAATATTTCTACACATTCTTCACATCCACATCAACCCTGTGGACACAACACAGGTGGCGTCTGACACCTACCAGCCATAAATTACTCTCCGAACCGTATATTTTTCATCCTAAGCCTTCACCGTAAAAATAAAAGGGTTGCAACTATAAAAAATATAATTGAGGAAAACTGACAACATTACTTTGTTGTTGGGAGTAGTAGGACTGTGTAGTTTAAGGCAAGGCTGAACTTTTTTTGAACCTCTGGAAAGACACAAATATAAAAGAGAACACCACGAAAAACTTAACCGAAACCGCTTCGTTAAAAACACCACAAAAAAAACAAAACCGAAAAAAAATTATTCAAAATCGAATTCGATTTAATTTTCATATGATTTAAAAAAAAATCTTGTGTAGTTTTTTTTTTATTGATATAAACCAGTTTTTGACTGCGATCCCACCTGATGGTAAGCAGTGATGCAACCGTTGATTGCGAAGCGCACTAGTTTATTAGGATTAAATTCCAAACCAATCCAACTATGCAATGTTGCGTATACTATTCATTATCATCATCAGCCTTTTTAATGTTCCCACTGTTGGGACTCAGGCCTTCTCTTTAGGAGCGGGAATGGGCCGTAATCCACCACGCGGGCCCAGTGCGGGTTGGTCGATGTCACACGTCTTCGAATTTTTGGTTCTAAGACATGCAGGTTTCCTCACGAAGTTTTCCTTAACCGTTTTGTCAGCAGTGGTTGAAATAAATTACACAAAGTAACTGGCTGGGTTGGAACCTGAGACCTCCAGCCTTTACCACTCGACACACTACTCTACACTAAACACACTATTCCCCACTCAAAATTCGTAAAAACGTCTCAAAATCTGCACAAATCGCATTTAACATACAAGGGTAGTATATAGTGCTTTTACTCCCGGATCCCCGTGAAATGTTACGAGTATTTCCATTTCCTTAGAAGGAGATTCAAGCGTTGCCAATAAAAGATACATTAGACGTCCTTAAACTTACGTTCGGCGGCCATGTTGGATTTAAAAACTGCAGTGGATTTTAATGGCGACTCGTTTTCTATTGGTTTTGGGAATGTGAAGTCGAAATATGTGGTTAGAAGACTGAAAAACATTGAAAAAGAGGGACTTTTTTAATGAAAAAATAAATTTTATGTACTTTTTTGGCGGGAAATCATCAAATAACTCTTTCCTCTCAGAAGGGTCCTGCTACTCAGGAGGGTGGACCGAGAAGAGGGACGAGGGGAGGGGGAGAGGGAAGAGGGAGAGACTTTTACTGACTAAAACTCAAAACCCTTAGTGGTCCTTTCCATTCCAAGGCTGCGGATAATCCCAGACCAAACTCTTGAGAACAATCACGGAGCCTTGGCAGGCGTCGGCCCTAGTAGGCTCCGTTTGGCTGACATCTCTTTGAGGCACGCGTGGGACACGCCGACGTCCCGGGCCTTATTGCACAGCGAGCTACCCATTACTCACCGTCTATAAATCTGTACCTTCAGTTACTGGGAAAAACTCTGTAAGTCTCGATGTCTAGAGCGTCTCCGGTAGTAGGACGCTCACGCTTTCCCTCCCTCTTTGGCTTCCCATTCCAAGATTGCACAAAAAAAGGCGAGCCGCCTAAATGCGCGACTTGTTTGCGCTTCAAAAAACCTGCCAACCACAAGACAGGAGATCCAGAGTGCCCTGCTAAAAAATCTGCTGAACATAGATATATAAATTCAATAGATTATGAGGGCGCCTAGAGCGTCATACTCAAGGCAAGACTTCCGTGTCACGGTTACTGCTGACTCAAAATTCCAGTGTGTTGACCTACAAACCATAATTTTTCATATTATTTTAGCATATTTGTCCAATGTAAACATAGCTCTTTAGAATTAACGCAACCTCGACTTCAACCCAATTACTAATTCTGCTGACGCATAATCATATGTGTGTAACTAGATAATAAAGTGCAAGAAACAGTTTTAGAAAACAAAATTACATATTGTGACCATTAGTATTTAAGTAAACTAGGTAAATAACATTATACATTTAATTATATTATCCACTATTTATAGACTTTTTTAACATTGTTATAAATTCTATTGTCCTAAAAAACTACAGCATAGCATTTACCTTTGTAATTACTCTTAAGATTTTATGTAACCATTTTATGTAACCCTGAATAAATATTATTATATTATTATTATTATTCCCTCTTGCTCTGTACCCTAACCTAATCCAATAACACGAGGAAATGGTGGTGCCTTGTCGAATGAGGCATACCACCACCGTATCCACACAATCAAATGATGACACCCGGGCATTTCTTCATACTGAACCCGACACAAGAACCTCATCATAATCATCATTTCAGCCGATAGACGTCCACTGTTGGACATAGGCCTCCCCCAAGTGCCACAACAATGATCGATCCTGTGCGTCGCGCATCCATCGGATTCCCGCAACGTTCACCAGGTCATCGGTCCACCTTGTTGGAGGCCTTCTGACGTTGCGTCTTCCGGTACGAAATCGCCACTTCAGAACCTTTCGGCCCCAATGGCCATCTGTTCTGTGAGCAATGCCCAATGCCACCTGAGTTTGGCGATTCTTCGTGCTATGTCGGCAACCTTAATTCGTCTGCGCATATCTTCATTTCTGATTCGATCACGCAAGAAAACTCCGAGCATAGCCCCTTTCATTGCCCTTTAGGTGACTTTAAGCCTTCTGATGAGGCCCATCATCAAGTACCTACCTCCCAAAAAACAATAGGTATACTGATCATTAGGTAATTTCAGAAAAAAACAGGCTTTATAACACCCCTGTAAATATTAGGTATCGGGTCGACTTTTTAACGAGCAATGAAAAGTAATGTTCCAATATCGTAAATTACTCTAATCTAAATTATTAGTGGCCAAGCAAAAATTTGTGCTGATATTTTCCAAAATAATCATTAAACTGGGATATAAAACCAAAAGTTTAAGTAAGGCAGGACACAAACGTGTATCTTGTGTCAGATACAAGCTACCGATGAATATTTGATTTCTATAAAACCAGTATGGTTATGTGATTGACAGCCCTGTTGGTCTAGTTAGTGATCCTGATTGCTATGCCGGAGGTCATGGGTTCGATTTCCATCCAGGACTTATGTGTGTGATGTGCATGATCATTTGTTCTGTGTCTGGGTGTAATTTATCTATATTATGTATGTATTTAGAAATATATAAGTATGTTTATCAGTTGTTTAGTACTCATAACACAAGCTCTACTTAGCCTGAAACTAGATGGCGTTGTGTGATAGTTGTGGAATATTATATTATGAAATCATCTACTCTCTGCGTACACATACGTAAAGACTTTTTGTGTCCAGTTGCTTCCACTTAACACATACTCATGACAATCAAAAAGTGTTCGGTGTCGGTAACTGAAACAAAATGTGTCTCCGTGTACGCAGCGCCTTATAGTTTGAAGTTCTATTTTGTGGTTATATTTTGCTCACAAGTTGTATATAGATCTGTCGAAACGTCCAGTTGTCACTATGCGTGACCCAAAGGCTGGCGTTTACCTTGGACAGAGGACAAGCATTGCCGTACAGCATGGCAACGCCGCCTGTCTTTTGGGCACAAACGACAGCGATGAAAAAAAGTTTTTTGACGCCATATTTTAGTTTGATTTTAGTTAGTTGTAATAAATAAATAAAAAACCCTACACTAATTATAGTTAGGTAAGTATTTTAAAATGTTTTAAAAGTATTCGCGTAAATAAAAGAAGAGTTAGAACGTTAAAAAAAGCTCAATGAAAATTATCTTCCTGACGTAACTCTTTTATATGGTTTTAAACATGGTTTTAAACAAAGCATTTCCAGTAGGTGCCCTTACCTATAAAGATACGTGAAATTTTTCAAGAAAGTGCCGTAAACAAGCACCACTGAGACACGTAAACCCATCGTCTTGCAAACCGATGCAACGGTGAATGATGCGGAAGATTCGTGAGAAATGAGTTGGAAACGCCATCTGGTGGTCTTCTCCGGTACCAACATAGAGCTCGGAACAAGGAACTAGCAACGACTAGACACGTCTTTGTTAATACTGGCCTAGTGGTCTAGTGGTTAGTGGCCATGACTGCTAGGCCGGAGGTCCTGGGTTCGATTCCCACCCAGGACAAATATTTATGTGATGAGCATGAACATTTGTTCTGTGGCTGGGTGTAATTTATCTATTAATATGTATGTATTTAGGAATATATAAGTACGTTTATCAGTTTTCTAGTACCCATAACACAAGCTCTGCTTAGCTTGGGACTAGACGGTGTTGTGTGATAGTTGTAGAATATCTCTGACACGCTTAGTTTGTATTGAAAGTGATAACAACACCATCCTAGAAGTCACAGCTTTGAGAATAAGTTTGTTAGCATTTGTCAATGCAGTCTTTAGCAGTTACACCTCAGACAGTTTGTCCTGTATAGAATGTGTTGACACTGCAGTCTCAAGCAGTCACACTTTTTTTTCCAATGGGGAAAATCATCGTATGACAAAACCCTCTCTTGGGCTCTTGGAATCTCTGACACGCTAGATTTGTATGGAATGTTTTGACAATGCAGTTTTTAGCAGTCAGACTACTAACTCGCATGGTTTGTGTGGAATGGACTTACATTTATGTCTCTAGTAGGCACACCTCTCATATACTAGGTTTGTATGGAACATGTTGACAATAATGCCGTCTTAAACATTCCGTGTTCTATGGACACCGCGCTTCATTTGCACACACCATCGGAAAAACAAGAGAACGCTCAAGTTCGTAAAATCGATCCAAGTTTGAAGATGTATCTACTGTTTATTTTGTATGTGGGGTTTTGTGAGCGATGGGAATATAAAGTAACATTTTTTAAGTTCATTTTTAACTGACTTCTAAAAAACAAGGAGGTTCTCAATTCGGATATTTGTAATTTTTTTTTACGTTGGTTTGCGCATAACTTCGTTGCTTGCCAACAGATTTGAAAAATTCTTGTTTTGTTGGAAAGGGTATACTTCCCAAATGGTCCCATAGTCACCAAGTTGGGATCTGAAGATGGAATCTTGGCGAAATCGAAGGAACTCCTCAAATTCAATTCAATTTTTTAGTGAAGTCTGTTATTTTGCTGTAAGTCTTAGGATAACTCAACTCCTTACCAGGGTGAGAGAATTATTCGATAGAGTAACAGCAGCTTTAGAATGCAACGCAGAACGACTACCAGCCACTGCAGACGCGGGTTTATGGACGGCGAGCCATAGGTAGCTCGCCGAAAGGACCGACGACGCATTGTGTTCTATGGGTGCCTCAAAGAGATGTCAGCAAAATTGTAGGGGGTGATTAGGGCTGACGCCTCCTAACAGAGCTGTGGATTGTTCAAAAAAGTTACCGGAGGCATCGCAATAAAAGGCAACTGGAAAAACACTGTGGGTTTGAGTCAGTCAGTGAGAAAAGTCTGACACTCAGTCCCGCTCCATTCCGAATGGGAGAAGTTATTTGATATTTTCCAACGTAAAAACAAAAAAAAATACATCGCTTACCATCGGGGGGTTTTTAGTCAGTAAGAGTGTGACACTATTTCCCGGTCCGCCCAAGAGCAGCGGTTGTCATTGGATGATTTTTCCCACCATAAAAAAGGTGAGATAGTGCAGATAAAACGCGAGCCTTAGGCGTACAATATGATTGTTTTTTGTACACGTATTAACGCACACACTACGCAGGACATTTAGAAAAACCAGTATACAATAGGCGTGATAATAACTACGTCTGTTCGTATGACTATTCCAAACTCAATCTCATGCTATCGGACCATTGATAAAACATTAGACTATTTCTAAACTTCAATTATTCCACGCTCCACAGATAAAATATTCCTTTTTGCCACTAACGAGAAATCAATCAACGAAACGATTGAATTTAACCCTCGCGCAGTGAACCGAAGACAATCAGAGGGAAAAAAAATCGAAACTAACCCCAAAAACTTTGCACCGATCCCCGGATCTTCCAAACGGAGTTTTTGATAGGACATAATAAATTACCAGAGCCAACTGTAGTTGTTCCATAAATATCATTCAGACTGAATCGGGCCATAAATTCAATAGACGCAAAGAAAAGCCAAAAAGCAATTTCCCCGAACGTTATCACATAAATTGCTTCCATCGTATGGAAAAATCTTGTTGAAGGACATTCCCAATAAAATTGGAATTATTATTTCCCCCTTGACGGCCCCTTATAGTTAAAGAAATGTTTATATATTTTTTTTTCCTCTTCACAAGATGTGAAAAGGAAAAAAAAATATATTGTTAAACTGGCAACTTACCTTCCGAATGTGAAAAAGGAAAAGGTTTTTATTGTATTCATATCGTACATGTGACGCCCCCACGGCATTGCCGACGAAACCTGATAGCAGCTATACGACACTTTTATTCTTTACGAAAATACTTGGGTCAATGATCGCACTTCTTCTTAAAATGTAACAAACGTATGTAAGACAAGAACGAATATTTTTAAACGTTTATACCTTATGAAGAAGTCCTATGTCAGTATGATTTACGCCAATCCCTTTCGTGTACACCGAGTCTATCAACCTCGTCCCTAATCCGTCACTGTGGTCTATCCACCATCAGTCATTCTGTCCAGATAATAAATACGAGTAATAACAACTAGAAACTAAACTGTATTTCCCAGACTTTTTTCAGTTTGCACAAACAAACAGGTTTCAAATTCCAGCTTCATAAATAAAAAACAAAATGTACTGTGAAAAGAGAAAATAAATCGCATTACAAATCACGGAACGATTTATTGAAGCTAAATGTGAATTTAACCTAACATCGTCCGCCATTTGTAAATATACTATTGACTCAAAACGAAAAGCCAGTCCACATCCTAACCATGCATTCTCATCAGCGGATCCACCAAAAATGGAAATCCATCGCAATACAAATAACATAGCACCATTTAAAAAATAACTAGTAAAAATTGGCTCGAAAAGCGCGCCAATACAACGCGTAGTGTTGTCTATGGAAAAAAACGAAGCCAGGCAACGGCCACCGGTACAGCCTATATTTCATTCGAAAGCCAGTACAAACCTACAGCCACAGAGCCGATAAATCCAGAGATTTCTATTACAGATAACGCCTTGATTCTTTCCGGATATTTAATTTTATATCCTGGTTTTAGAACGGCATTCTTATTTTGGACTTTTTAAATTCTTTGAGTTAGCGTTCGATGACAGTTGTGGCTGGATGGGGAATACCACAAATATGGCGTCTGTTTTTGATAACAATATTTTTCAAGATAATCTCACACAAATGGTTTTATTTCGTAAACCTGTGTCTTTAGTTCTTTGATGATACTTAAAGTCCCGCAAGCCTCGGTAGAAAAGGGGGGATCCTCCGACCAGACCTTCGGTGTTGTGTCTGATCCGGGTAACTGCACAATTGTTGTTATCTTAATCACGCGGAGAGCGTGATAACAAAATGGTGTGCCGTCAAATACTTTGTTGTTACTGCCAGCAGCTTCGCTCGTGTAAAATATAGATTTCTCCATACAAATGTGAAGTGAATTTTGGAAAATCTTCTTATAGTGCTCGCCTACGTCATAAAAGGAAGCAGAAAATATTGCAAAGAAACCGACATGAACTAGAAACAACAATTCAAAAACGTGACATTCACCAACCAGCACTGGGCCCGCGCGGTGTAGTACAGTCCATTCCCTTTCCTAGAAAGGAGGCCTGACTCCCAGCAATGGAAACATTAAAAAGGCTGATGATGATGATGATGGATATAATTTATCTATAATGTATACCTACATGTATTAAAAAATACATAAATATGTATATTTATTTATTTATTTATTTAATACTTTATGCACAAATGTACAAAGGCGAACTTAATGCCTGAGGCATTTTCTTCCAGTTGACCTTTGGGTGATGCAGAGAAAGGTAGTGGTAGGTGCAATAAAAGAGTGCGAAAAAGGCAATTATAAGAATAATTATACTAATGGACCATAAAATAGATATACCAATAAACTAAACAATAAATATAATACAATTATACAATATATAATTAAATTAATACACTACATACATACATTAAAATAGTCAGACAGTGGGTCCAAATCGACAATAGGAAAACATTAACGGTGTGATGATACTACTGCCAACTTTTTACGAATTAACTCGCGAACTTTGGTTTTGAATGTTAATCGGCTTGTTGCCATCCTGATCTCCTGGGGAAGCGCATTCCACAAAGAAATAGCTTGAATAAAGAAGAAATAGTGAAGAAAGTCAGTACGATGAGTGGGACAATGTAGAAGGCGGTTATGAGATGAGCGTAAAGTTCTATTCTGGTTGGCGCAAATATATTGAAAGTGAGGGGCTAAATAACTGGGAGAATTAGGAGACTCAAGAAATGAAAATAAGGTGGTGAGCGCCCTTTGCTCTCTGCGCTGGCGTATGGGCAACCACTTTAGAAGCGACCGATGCGCTGAAACATGATCATATTTCCGAAGATTAAAAACAAATCGAATGCAGTAATTTAGAAGACGGTCAAGTTTATTGAGGAGATCTGCATTCAGGTCATAGTAGCACACGTCACCATAATCGAAAAACAGTTCTCTAGTCCTCATAACTGCAACTCTGCCTAGCTTGAGCTTAAAAACCAATCTTCCATCTCACTTTAATTTCATTTCATTTCAACTACATTTAACCTGTTCATTTTCTCCCGTTATGAATAAATAAAGTTGTATTTTAAATTCAATTTACAACGCAATTAATCGTAAGTAAATATGAAGCTCGATCACTATAATTTAACGATAGTATGGTTTTACAAGTCAAACAGCTCTTGAACAATATTGAATCGTATTATAATATCAATTATTTATCAATTTTATCGGCTTATACATAATAAGTACTGTTCATTAATTTCATATGAGAATAATTACTGCTACACTTTTAGGGTCCCGTAGCAAAATTGACAAACGAACCATCATGACTCACATTTTCACTGTTTTTCATACAACCGCTCATAACTGATTATGACGTTATTATACATTTTTCATTAGATATTTTGGAAACACAGTATCTTGTGGATATTATCTAGGTTTCTAAAGAAACCAATTTCTAAATTTATGTATAACTAATCCAGTAAAAACCTCTGAAAATCTCCTATTTTGTATGAACTTTGACACTTCATAATTTGCCTAAAAATTAAAAAAGTCAAAAAAGTAAACCTCTAGAGATCTTGCAAATTTTATTAAGATTCTAAATGACGACAACTTTTTCTAAAAACTTTTAAGGGTTTAAAAAATACAGCTATTTCCTGGAGCAAGTTTTGTGAAATTTTCGAGTAAATCTCGGAATTACCGAATACTAACAGAGTTTACAGGCGTTCTCTCTCTTTTTTTGCGTTGCCTTTTCGTCAAGCATCGTGTTAGATTGCATTAAATGAAGTAACAAGCTTTTAAACACTTTTCGATGTTTACGAAAGGCGAGTGGAAAAGGACCCTCTTAAAGCTAGAACTACATTAGGCCGATGCACACGTGTAACACGTGTGTACGTAGAACGAACCATTCATCCTCATCAACCATCCGTTCTGCGTGCAATGTGCCCTGCCCACTGCCACTTAAGTTTGGCGATTCTTCGTGTTATGTCGGTAACCTTGGTTATCATGCGGATATCTTCATTTCTGATGTGATCATGCAAGGCATTCTGATGTGAGCACGCTAATCTGCATAGTTCTCATATGATTTCACTATTACATGTTTGGTGTATGGACTTTAAAATAAACTTTGACCCCTGAGTTTCTTTTGGTGTTTCTTCTTAGGGTAGTCAGCTAGGCTTCATAACTGACGAAAAAACTGATGTGTAAAAGTGTTTTTAAAAAACCTATTTGCAAATAAATATCATTTATCATAAGGACATTGAGTGTCCTTATGGTAAACGCATAGCCTTTTCGATTGCACTTTTTAGTCTCTGTTAGTGTCCGACCGAAACTGGTTTTTCAACGGAACCGACACATAACTTCGGCAACAGTTTCAGTTTCGGCCAAAACCGAAAACGAAACTACCTTACAAAATCATGTTTTGAGGGAAAAATAAAGAAAACGTTATTATAATCAGTCCGTCATTATTTTTTTAAATGCATTTTAAATTTAGGTATTCATATTCGTTGACTATCATGAATTTTACTGAACTCGGTTGTAGTTAAGGAGTAGGTAAAACGAACTGCAAACACAAGCCAGTCATGACTCATTTAGGCACGTGGACACGGCAAAATGTCTTCATTGCTTACTTCCTTAGAAGGAATGTAACGCGCTGAACATGACCGATCACAACATGAGGATAGACTCCCGAGCGCAATTTCGGTTTCAGTCGTAGTTTCGGCAGGTTTGCCACCAAAACCGAAACTAAACCAAAACTTGTTTTTTTTGCCGAAACTCGACCGAAACCGAAACCGAACCTAGTCGGACCTAGTCTTTGTTTCTCCTGCCCCACCCAAGAGCGGGGGTAGTCTTAAGATGATTTGTGCCCACCGTAAAAAAAAACCTACTCTCTGTTGAGCTTTCTTTTTATGCTTACTAATCGTCTACAATGTTTTTATTTACTGCTTCCCGCTTTTCTAAGCCACTGCAAACACAGCCTTAAGCAAACCATGACCCGTTCTCATACAAATAAATTCTACACAGTAACTGAACATTTTACAAAATATAAACCCTCTTATATTTAGATAATGTCTCTTCTTAGTTTATTGTAAAAGGTAAAATATATTATTTGTTATCTTTTTCTTTTTGATACAGTCGGCAACGAAAGCAAAGCTATGTACTATTTTTTGTCGCCTCTTATTTTTTTAAACAAGAAAAAATATTTTGAAACAATTTCAATCCAGCGCCACTAACTGAAATATCGACTTAAATGTATATTTTAAGTTGAGTTTTAAAGGACCACATGTATTATTTAAGTGATTTTATAAAAAGTATTGGTTACCATTTGAACTTTATCTTGTATGACATTGAGTTTGTTGTTCCATAATTTAATAATTTTCTTGGATTCTAAATTAAAGTACAATATTCAACCTGTAATCCTCCTTCAAAGATTCTCCAACAGATAAGTTTAATGTTTGAACCATCAAAGGCACTTCGACACTTTATTTTGTAACGAGTTTAGACCTGCTGCGACTGGCACATGCTTATCAACAGTTTTGCCTGCGTATGACAAAACTGAACATGCCATATCCGTGCAATAAGATAGCGCAGCGAGAACCACAGACAGCCAATCTAATCAACAAATCTGTTAAAAAAGAGCCCAATCTCGAAACAGACAAACAAAACAATTGAAAGGACAAAATCCTCGTGAAGTAACATTTCTCTAGCCGACTGTACCGGCGGAACATGAGACAATATTGTTCTACCCACAGAACCAACACGGCCCCAGTGTATACCGCCATCACATATTGACTCTTGGCTATGTACTTCGTTTATTAAAGCATGGTAACTTGTTTTTTGTCGTTATTTTTTCGAGAGAAATTCAGTGGCTGTTTGTTTTAATTATTTCGCAAATTGATGCCTTGTAGATATTGTGATGTAAAATTGGTATAGTTTTCAAACACCAAGATTAACCCTTCAGATACCGTCAATTAGAGACACAATAGTAAGACAATAGATACGCGGCCACCGTTGGTCGCTTAAGGATTCATGAATTAAGGTAGCTTACACTGCGCACACGTGTGCCACGTATATGGACGCCTCGGTCTCCATCGGTGTTATTTTATATGGACTAGACTAGACTTGCAGAGCTACATGAGATCCACTACGCCACGCAACGCCACGCGACTTCGTTCTCCCCTAGCTTTGAGCTCCCCTAGCCAAGTTACAACCGTGCCTATTCTATTCTCTTGTGTCGAACGCCTCGAGTAAGCCAGGCCTCCGATTCTTTGGTTCTGACCACGTGACTGAGCGTTGATGACGTCAGAACAAAAGAATCACTGCACTAGTTTATTAAATGTCCAATCATTGAGGACACCCAAATTATAATAATATCGAACAGAATGACTACTGCAGGCAAATAGTTAATCATTCGCAAATTGATTTCTTGTGGATATTGAGATGTTAAATTAGTGTAGTTTTTCCACACAAGCTACACAACTGGACAATATAATAATATGGAATCATTAAAACAGTCGCGTACTCGATAAAATGGGGTTAAATTTTAGTTCATAGCGAAAGGCTTAAAGTATAACTACATTGGGACCACGTGGGACACGAACGCCGATGTTGGCTTGTCGGTTTCCATGCATTTTATATGGCAACTAGACTTGTAGAGCAATAATATTTACACGCCACGCAATGCCACGTAACGCTACTCTACGTAAAAATCAAACGTGGCATACGTGTGCGTCGATCTAATGTAGTTCTCGCTTCAGGCATCGGTCCACAGAGAGAAGTTTAAATGGAAAACCGCTTTGCGAAAAACACTGAATAATCTTTATCTAGTTCCAAAAACTGTTGAACTGAAAACATGCATTAAAGTTTTTTCCTAATTCCTCGTCCCATCCTACTTTTCAAGCGGTGGATCCGAGCATATTTCTCCAAGAGCTCTGGGTTTTAAAGTTTGTAAAGTGCTCACATACTTGCATTTGATGTAAAACTAGCTGAGCGCCCTAGCTTTGCATTAGTGCATTTTTTTTTGTTTTGCCAAAACAGTCGCAATCGCAGATGTAGGTAACTCAGCCGCCAAACTTAAATGGCAGGTCACATCTGTCGCATGTAACAAAAAAAATGGGCAAAGATAACCACTGACTGGATTCCGAACAGCAGGAGCCGGTGACGCGGTAGACCCAGAAGGAGGTAGCGTGACGATTTGGACTCCTACCTTAAAGAAAAGAGTGGAATAACGGAAGGGAGGCCTTTGCCCTGTAGTAGGACACAACGGGCATATAATAATAATAATTCTTGACATATAGAAACTTCTCCTGACCTGTTTAAGTCTGAAAATCAATCATACCAGTTTAAAAAATCTAACGTCTGCCTCTTTTTATGTTTGTATATGTTTAAATCTCAGACAGATTAGGGGTCAAAATGTCCCCAAATATGACCCGCAATGCTGTCAAATTTTCTAAAAACATATCACACGAGAATGCGTTGTAAAATGTCAAGAGGCAAGTTGCGGGACACAGTGCAACGTTACAGCGTCACATAGATTGAGCGTTGCGCATCATGTGGAGGGACCTTTTGTCCCTTAATAGGTTCAAGTTTTTTTTTTAAGTTTTGTCAAATCATTCTTCTTCTTCTTCTTCTTCCTGCCCTTAACCCAAAAAACAAACGTGTTGCACCTATCCCAAGTAATAACTTGGGGTCGACGCAACACTTTTTCTTCCATTCTATCCTGTTATTATTGCTCCCTTTATATTGGGGTGGAAAATCATTAAGAGCTTTCTTCAATGAAAGGTAATTAAAAACAATTAAGCTTTGAATAAGATAAACAGTTTGTAATAAAAAGCAAGACAATCCATTCAGATAGAACAGTGAACAAAAACAAAATTGACGACCAGTATTATGCAGTTTGGGTTCTGCATACGAAGTACTTTATGTCTTCAGAACACATCTGATTATGGACCTGTTCTTTTTTAAATGATATTATAGACTAGTGGTTGACTGTGAACCCACCTGATGGTGAGCTATGAAGCTGTGATGTAATCGTTTATGGTGAGACAAATTAGTTCATCAAGGGTCTATTTTACTGACAAAAACCTAGCTGTCCTTAGTAGGCGTAGGCGCTCCAGAGTCACAATAACTTTCTCAAACATTTCCACAGCAAGAAAAATACAATCACAATTGAATAAATTCAATTTAAAACAACACTTACAGAGTTACAACTACTTATTCACCGCTAAAAGAGAAAGGGTAAATAAAACTGAATCAAAATTACATGATTGTGGGAGGATGCTAGAAAAACAAGTGCCGGCTGGTGTCCCTCCCACGGTATGGAGGTTGGAGGTCGAAGAACTGAGGATGGAGGACGAACCTCCAATCTATTTTAAGTGCAGGCTTTTTAAGGCATTCTTGTAGTTTTTGTTGTATATAATGTTTACAAAAAAAAAAAGCAAAACTAGCTTTTAATGACAATCATTTTTTTATAGCAAGCTTTTATAGCTATATAACTAATACCTGTCATGACAATTCATACTAGCCCAAACTCGATGGGATTATGTCCTTTAAATACCAAGTTCCTATAGCCACCTTCCGGTTCTATCCATCAAATTATTATGACAAAGAGCTGATCTAATATCAGCTCTTTGTCATAATAATTTTGCATTGTCATCTGATTTACACATGCATGCAAAATTTCAGCTCAATCGGAAACCGGGAAGTGGGTCAAATTTAATTTACAAGATTTGATGACAAACATCAGATTTGAAACTAAATAAAAGCTTGTAAAAAAAGTCAAATCCAACTACGACAAAACAAAACGACGCTGAAAAAGTATGAAACAAGATTTTCAGGATGCTGAAATAAACAAGGTAACTAGAAATACAAGAACAGAACAAAAAAAAGCCGTAGTCACACGTTATAGGTACCAAGCGAAACACTTTAATAACTCTTCTTTGGCTTTGCGGTAGTCGGGTAAATAAGGGGTAGTTTGTTTTCACAATTGACTTGCTTCATCCTAACAGCTTCATCTTTATTGTTTAGCCACATCTTATGATGTGCAGACAAAAGATTGACTATTGAAATCACACGATGGACAGGCCCTATAGTGAAAACACATAGAAAACCAATATAACCCTATTTATTTTAAGTTCTTTATGTAATTTTTATTTTTTTGGTGTACAATAAAGATTATATCTATCTATCTATGATGATGTGTTGATAATATAATTCAGGTCCTCATCATCATCAGCCTTTTTAATGTTCCCGCCGCTGGGACTCAGGCCTCCTCTCTAGGAGAGGCAATGGGCCGTAAGCCACCACGCGGACCCAGTCAATTGGTGATTGTCACATGTCCTCGAATTTTTGGTTCTAGGACATCACGATGTTTTCCTTCACCGTTTTGAGAGCAGTGGTGATGAAATAAATTACACAACCTGGCAGGGTTTGAGCCCACGACCTACTCGACGGCGCGCACTGTTCCCGCGCGCCTCATGGAGTTGTCAGCAACAGGAGGGGCCCAGCTGGGTCGAAGCCTACAGGGGCCAGGGTTATCCGAAAGGAACTCAACCCCGGTATGAAGGCTAGAAGGAACGGGGTGGGGTTTTTAGTCAGTAAGAGTCTGACACTATCTCCCGCTCCACCTAAGAGCGGAGGTTGTCATAAGATGATTTTTACCCACCGAAAAAAAAAAAGCGACCTACAACTCGGAGCCATTACCACTCGACCTCCACTGCTCTCTACTTGATATAAACTAGTGATTGACTGCGATCCCGCCTGCTGGTAAGTAGTGGTCCAATCGTTGATGTATAGGCGCACTAGTTTATTAAGAGCCTAATCCCACTAGCCTTGAAGACATCTAAATTATAATCAGACGGGAAGACTGCAGCAGGCATATTGTTTCAGTCCTTCGATAAATGCTTGGTCCGGCCCGTATAGGTTTCAAAAAAGTAAGGGTTTTTATTTTTAGTAGGCCAGAAGGCTTCGACCCAGCGGAAACCCTACGGTTGCTGACCTCTCCTTGAGGCGCGCAGGAACAGTACGCGCCGTCGGCTACTTGGGCTTGGTCCGGACGGTCGGACAGCGAGCTACCCATTGCTCGCCGTCCGCAAGCCCGCGCCTACGGTACCGTATCGGAGAGGATAGACACTCGCCGTTCGTTGGGTTTTCGTTTCATTGCGATCCAGTACGGTACCCAAAAAAGTCGGTCCACCTGGACAACTTCCAATTTTTCTCATCAACAATTTTTAAAAGAGACGCTGTCAAATTAATTGGGGAACTGAATGACTCGTCCTCGTAATGAAAAGAGGTGCTTTGCGATAATTAATATTAGTATTCCGCTGCGTTTACTTAATCATTTGATGGAGAGTTTTAGTAGGTTGAGTTTAAATGATTACTGAAATAATGGATTTGTTTTTAAGGTTTTTTTTTTTTGTCGACGGGGAAAATCATCTTTGACGCAACCCGCTCTTGGGTGGAGCGGGAGACAGTGTCAGACTCTTACTGACTAAAAACCCCGCGCCGTTCCTTCTAGCCTTCATACCGAGGCACGAGCTCCCTTTCGGACAACCCTGTCCCCAGTAGGCTTCGACCCAGCTGGGCCCCTCCTGCTCCTTGAGGCGCGCGGGAACAGTGCGCGCCGTCGACGTCTTGGACTCGGTCCATTACCGGACGATCGGACAGCGAGCTATTTGTTTTTAAGGTGGAAAATCATCCTATGACTTCTCCAACTCTAGAATAAAGTGGGGGTCGTATGAGACTTTTCCACTCGGTCCGGACGGTTACCGAACGACCGGATGGTTAGCCATGGCTAGTCGTCTGCAAGCCCTACGGTGGCCAGGGATCACCCTGATACTCCTCAGACGTCTTTGTCGCTGCAGCAGGAGCGTAAGGATGTCCTCACACGTGCGGCCATCTTCTTAGAGAAAGAAAGAAAAAAATGGTGCGATGACTTTTTAAAAAGAAAGAAAATAGTGCATTTGTAACTCCCACGCGGAAGAAACAACTAAAAAAGTATTAACTAAACAAAAATTTGGGTAAATTTGGGTAAATTTGGGTTGCGGAAATACGATGGATGCGTGACGCACAGGACCGGTCGTTGTGGCGACTCTTGGAAGAGGCCTATGTACAACAGTGGACGTCTTTCAGCTGATATGATGATGATGATGGTGAAACTAAAATTAAATTACAAAGTGAAAGTAGTATGGTTATTCATGAATGCCCAATCTGACATTTTCGCTGTGAAGGCGATCAACATCGTTGGCCACCTGAAAGTCAGTTCCAATAAACTGGATTGTCCTATTATCTCGTTCTTAACCAGATAATCGTAGTTCTCAATCGATAATGCATCGAAATCCGCTCAACCGTGAAGAAGTTACAACCTACCAAAACTGTCTAATGCTTTTCTAAATGAATTCTAGACTTTAGCAGCCTAGCAGTGTTTTCAAACCAGATCTTTCCATAAATCAAACCTTCAATTCCCAAAAGTCAAAACCACAAACGCACACAATAACTTCGCAAACGATTTTCTTTGTCCAAAGCTATGTCTAATTATAAGAAACATGAAACACTACTACGGGTCCCATACTCATTCGACTAACGAACCTCGAGCGCTGATAAATTGGCTCAATATCAGTTTAGTCACGAACGTTCGAAAGTCACTACTTAATGACATTCACGTTTGGAAAGTGAGTTCTCGTAGTGACTGACGTATGACATAGCCACGGAGCGTAGTACGTAGCTATGGGCTGTTCACTTTTGGTTTCGGGGTTCTGAATTTGAATTTATTTTTGTATTTTTTTTTTTGTTTTATGGAATTGTGTTTTTTTACTTGTATTTTTTTTAGATGATGATCTTTAAAAATCCCACCTGTTTTTTTAATACTTCGTTTTTTGTTTTGATTATTAACTTGGCCATGATTTTTATTCCGGTAAAACTAACCTTAAACCCTAACCGTTCACACGTGTGCCACACACACCAATCTGGGCGCGTCGGTCTCTATACATTTTAAATAGATACTATAGACTTGTAGAGCCACACTTGGTACACGCCACGAGACGTCGTTCTACGTACATTCCTACAAATGAAGCATGTTACACGTGTAATATAGCGGTCTAATATAGTTCCAGCTTAAAAGTTAATATCAGTGCTTTAAATCTATTCAGCTGATTATATACGAGTAGATACATCCAGAATTTCATATTCTTAAATATGAAATTCTAGATACAATGCTACCAAGTCATTAGATTCTAAGTAATAGCAATAAAAGTGTAGAACTTATTAAAAAATCTGCCCTTCATTGTAGATTTTAATAATGTAAAATACATTTTTTAATTTATTTTCTAAATTAAAACTGTGCCCACTCTAAAACTCACAGTTCAAAGCAATTTATACTGTAAATATTTGACGCTTACTAAATTGAGAAATATTAAACACAAGTAGGTTCTTTATTTATAAAATACAAAGGTATTAAGGCTACCCAGTTACCCGTAAAAAAGGTCTTAAAATATTGGCAGAGTGCTAGAAACAAAACATTTATATAACTAGCTTTTGTCTACGGCTCTACTCGCAGATTTCTATAGAACAGTTTTTTTTTTTTTATCTGGACCTTTTTTGTAACCCTTCAACAGTTCAAACGTGACAGCAAACAAACATTCGCATTTAGAATAAATAATGTTGTAAATATATTTTCTTGTGGCAGGGCACACCACGCGATGTCGTTCTACGTACAAATCAGGCGTGGTCCACGTACGCGTCGTATTTAATGTAGTTCTAGCTTAAGGCCCCAGAAACGAATAGATTGCTTGAGTTGCTTCTAGGCAAGCGTGCTTCATCGCCGGCCACATCATCGCTTTCCAACAGGTGAGATAGTAGCGATAAATAAAAAACATAAAAACATAGGTTAGGCTGCTTAAAACCCGGTACCAAACTGCCACACTCTGTATATAAACTTTTAAACTCAAGAAGGGGTCGCTTTACGTCACAGACGAACTGCCAACAACAAAATGGTACCCTTAAGGTGCCTATTTAAGGGGGAAATGTCAGGAGACCCATTATAATAGCGTTCGAGGCGTCGGTAATTTCAATTTTTTCACTCTGTGACAAAAAGAATCCTGTCTTTGTCCCCCAAACCGACCTTCAAAGGTTCACGGGTCAGCGGATCTTTTCTCTAAAGATAATTTAGTAAAAGAAATATTTTCTTGTCCCAAATAAAATTGGTAAGATTGTGTTTATTCAATTTATCGACGAAGTGTATCTTCATAAATCCTGATACGTATATAATTCGATAGAAGACATTTCTCGAGTGCGTAAAGTGAGATTTAGGTCAAAAGTCTACCGTTCGCCTGTTGAATTATTTATTGGCCTACTAGGCTTACAACTTTACTGGCTTATAATTTGGCTGGCCTGTTTGTCGAGTGCTTAGTGGTCATAAGTGCTATGGAGTAGGTCGTGGGTTTGATTCCCACCCAAGACAAATGGTTTTTGTGTGAAAAACACGATCATTTGTTCTGCGTCTGGATAAAAGCAGAAACTGAGTGACTGACATGTTATGGTATGATTGCTAAAATTTTATCACAGATAGAAAGCTGCTTTATTCCTGAGTGACACAAGCTATATTTCATGTACACAGGCGAAGCTGCGGGCAAAAGCTAGTTTATAATATGTATGTATTTAGAAATATTTAAATTAGTTTGTCAGTTGTCTAGTAGCACAAGCTCTGCTTAGTTTGGGACTAGATGACGTTGTGTGAAAGTAGTAGTTTAAAAAAAAAAGTTGGTATGGCATTAATATTCCGTCTGGGACGAAGGGCTCAGTTAAAGCATCAGGGCTATCCGATGCTCTTGAAATACGTAGATGGAGTAGACAATTTTTCAGTAAAATTAGTTGGAAGTAGTAAATGGTTTCACTTTACCAATATTGTTTTTAGTCAGTTGATGTTATGAATTATGGCTTCAGAGGGCTTCAGTTACTTTTTTATAAGATGTGTTCATTCATCAAAATAGTATTACAGTGTAATCTTCAATTACATCTTCTGCTCTAGGGTGGAGTATAAGGGCGTGTCAGAGTTTTACTGACCAGAACCCACCAGTGCCCTTCAGTTAATCTTCGCGTTCTAAGTCCACAGATACTCTTTCAGTTTTCCAAGGCCATAGCGGGCACTGGTCCTACTGGATCCCTACGGTTTTTCTAACATAACAGGACGCATTTTGGAAGAAGAGAGAGAAGAGTGTGCACAGGAATTACATGACTTGATTCCACCATCTCACTTCTACCATCGGACAAGCCGACGAACGGCGAGTATCCCCTTATGTTATTGAAGCCTCTACGTCCGGACCAAGCGTTCCGCCTCATCGTTTATACCACCCACATCGAGGGACTGAAACAATTTGCCTGCTGCGGTCTTCTCGTCCGATTATAATTTAGGTGTCTTCAAGGCAAGAGTGAATAGAAGGAATAGAATAAACTTTATTGTACACCAAAAAGTAACACAGCTTATACATAAAATTAAATTTATAGGAATAGACTTAATAAACTAGTGCGCCTCACCATCAACGATTGCATCACTGCTTACCATCAGGTGGGATCGTAATCATCAGGCCCTAGTTTATATCAATTTAAAAAAAAACTTATATTTAACCTACTTTGAAAAATGAATTTCTTCGACCTGTACGAGTATATATTTTTATATGTCCGCAATTTCCTCAAAAATCTTCTAATTAGATTTGGATGGAGTTTTCCTTGAGTTTTCCTTATTTAAAAGCATTTTTTTTATTTTTTTATTTAGAAAAACAGGTTGATTGCCTGTCCGTGGATGGTTGAGTGATCATCCATGACACACCAAGACCCCACCGTGCCTCGGAAAGCACGTTAAGCCGTTAGTCCTGGCTGGCATTTCAAAATCTTTGGCAGTCGTTGCCAGTAGTCAGTCAAAAATTTAAAAACAAATCTTACAACCCAATTACTCTACTCAAAATACTATTGGATAGGCACAAAGAGATTAAATAGATACAATAGAGCGGCCATCAAAAGAAATGTCTAAGAAAAACTGTCATCCTATCCTTCAGTGAAGACGAAAAATATTTACGAAAATAAACTGGGGTTAGGTCCAGTCGTTTTGCCATAATACGATTTACAATGGTGCAATGTGCAACTCGGCATATTTCACCAAAAAATATTTTCTTTTGGTGCGTATAGCGGACACAAACGCGACTTGACAGGTACAGGTGACAGCAACTTGTTACTACTTTAGTAACAAGTCTTGGATTAGAATTTTTTTGTTGTTCGCTATGTCCTGTCTATTGGTAGGATATATTTAATGTCTTTGGAAAGGCATTTTCCCAACCGCTTCTCAATTTTTCATTCAAATCAAAAATTTGCTCAAGAAAACTGAACAACGCATTCATTCCTTCAGACAAAACAAAAACGAATTCGAAAAACAAAAAACGCGCGCACAACTAAATTATTTTCCTTTTCTATTCCTTTTTCAAATGATTTAATTACTAATGTACTGGCCGTATACAAGGAGTGCACAAAGATAGTCAAACAAAGAGGTTTTAATTAAAGCTCGGACGAGGCCAGTAGCCGTCCGACGCCGACCCAGGACGGACGCCGCACGCCTTAAGATTTTACATTTAAATTAACCGAACCATGACTACATAAATGTCACAATGTCCTGGGTCATTCTACTGAGACTCTAGTGCAAGTTTTTGAGATACTCACCCGTTTTAGCGCAAACATTCGCTTATATCACATCGCACAGGCAAAAAAGATTTATTTATTTATTTTTCCTATTGATAGGTGGACCGATAACCCGGTAAAGGTCGTGGGAGTCCAATGGATACGAGACGCACAGGCCGGTCATTATGTCGACACTTGGGGGAGGCCTATGTCCAACAGTGGCCGTCTTTCAGCTGAAATGATGATGATGATTATTGATAGGCTGGCGTTTGACCACTATCTCACCTGATGGTATGCGATGTAAACAACGATAGAGCACGCTTATCGAATCAATTAAATAAGTAGATATGTGGTAACTGCCTCATTTGTGTTGAAGTCGTAAGCGCAACTGTTAAGCTCCGCGCTAACAGAACGCTTAGCCAAGTTGATAATCTACCATCGTTAATGATGACATCATCTCAACGTTAAGCCACGTGGCCAGAACAAAGGAATCGGAGGCGTTGCAGACTGTAGAAAAAGACTTTTTACAAAAAAAAAATTAAACCGACTTCAAAAAGTACAAAATAACTTTAATTTCGGAAGTCGGTGTTTCTATAATAGATACCTAATCTTGTCTCTTCGTTATTTTACACCGACTTCCGAAATAAAAGTTATTTTATACTTTTTGAAGTCGGTTTAATTATTTTTTTTGTAAAAAGTTTTTTATTTTTCACTTTTTAGTTATGGTAGCACCACTAAAAAGTACCTACCCTTCAGCTAAACATAAATTACCTTATATTTTATTTTATTTTATTTTATTAGGGACAATTAACAGCCACAATATACATTGTTTAGCAAAGTAACAATAAATTATTTCAGTAGTAACAATATTGCAGCCCACTGCATTATCCTCGTTTTAACAAAAAAAAATTGATAATAAGTGCCACTAAACGAGCATATTGTTAAATTACATACAAAGTGCTTAATTGAATAAAAAATAAATAATTAAAACATCACAATACAAATCAAAAAAAAAAAAAATTGGTAATGAGTGCCACTAAACAAGCATATTAATTAATTAAATAAATAATTACATTGCAAAATTATTAAATTAATTCAAAATAAATAGTTAAAATATTACAATACAAACAAATAATAAAACCATCAAAAACATACATCAATTCAATTCATAAATTAACAACACAATACAAGAATACAACACAAGATAAAATTGGATCAAATTATACAATTTTCTGACAAAATTTTAATTACATTGTATTTAAATTTTAACTTAGAGCATACAAAAATATCTATATCAATAAAAGTTCTATTGTATGTATCTACCATTCGACGCATGGGGCAGCGCAAGCCGCTTATAGCCAGAGTGCATCTCATAACGATTCTTACAATCCCAAATACGGTAAATATTAACCGAATTATATATAATCGGTCCACCATTGACCGAAATATCGGTGAACATACATACAAAAAAAAAAAAAAAAAAACATCCATTCAGCCGAACATAGAACCTCCTCCTTTTCGAAGTCGGTTAAAAAGAGATATCACGCGCGCCTCAACAGGACTCAGCAGGGTCGAAGCTTACTGGAGCCAAGGCTCTGCTTCTGAAAGGAAGATTCAGTTCCGGTACGCTAAAAACCCACTTCTGTTAAGTGGGTTCTTAGTCAGTAAAAGTCTGACACTATCTCCCAATCCGCCCAAGGGCTGATTGCTGAGTTGCTCCTTTTCTAGTATTACTGCTTCAGAAGGAGGCGACCGCCTGCCACTCCTCCTCGCACTACACTATACATACTTCGTTGGAGGTTCATAATAAATAAATAAATAGCAATATAACAATGGAAGAACAAGATTGAGTTTAAATAGCATTTTTACGCTTGTAATGTTTGTATAGAAAGTAATAAAAACGTTGTGTTTAACAGAGAATAAGATAGTTATCTCTTTTCTTACGAATCGTAAAAGAGAGCTAAAGATTTAAAGATCTTTCAGTTAATCTACACGAAGTATTTTTATCTCTCAGTTAAATAGGTAAGTATGCTGTTTAGTGGTCGCAATCGCATATACTGAGCACGAGTATCTTGGTACGATTCCCAGTTTGAACAAAGTAATATCCAGAATTTCTCATCAGCATAGCATAGCATCCCGGTGTCTGGATTTATGTCTCATCGATAGCAATAACCCGCCAATATTTTTTTTTATTGGTGGAAAATATTCTAATGGGTTCTCCTGCTCTACGGTGGGGCGAGAGGGTTTACTTACGGATTAAAACCACACCAATGTTCCTTCACTTGTTCTTTGCGTTCTAGAAATCAAATTAAAACAAGATTTCAATTAAAAATATTTTTTTCATGGCAAGCTTTTATAGCGGTACCTATACAATTATTACTCATCAAGACCATTCCAAAAAGCTCAAACATGATAAGGTTATGCGAATTCCTATGGCCACCTTCCGGTTCCATCATCAGATCATCTCCCAGTCATAATAATTTTACATTATCATCTGATTTACACATGCGTGCATTTCAACTCAATTGGTAACCGGGAAGTGGATCAAACATAATTTGCAAGATTAGATTACAGACATACAAACATCGGGACAGGTGAAACTAAATAAAAGCTTGTAAAAAAAACACCTCTAAATAAATCCACATTACAGTTCAAAAACTCAACAACGCAGCCTAATTAAATCTTAATTAGTCGATGTTCTTAACTCTGGCAACACTTAATCCGTTGTGTTGCCAGTTAACATTAATTAATTAGTGAAATGCATGTTTTCTAGGAATTACGCAGCCTTTCAGCACTGTTTCGTTGTTAATTACTTTCAACAATTTTCACGTAGAAACTAGGAAATGTGTGAAGGTTAGAGGCGAAACGAGTTGAAGTGGAGTTTTGTTAGTCGTATTTTAGTGTTTTCTCTCTAAAAGGTGAGCTGGTTTTAAGGTGGTGCATCACGACTCCCATTTTCACTGTTTTTCATACAACCGCTCATAACTGATTATGACGTTATTACACACTTTTCATTCGATATTTTGGAAACACAGTATCTTGTGGATATTATCTAGGTTTCTAAAGAAACCAATTTCTAAATTTGTGTAAAACTAATCCAGTAAAAACCTCTGAAAATGTCCTATTTTGTATGAACTTTGACACTTCATAATTTGCCTAAAAATTAAAAAAGTCAAAAAAGTATTCCTCTAGAGACCTTGCAAATTTTATTAAAATTCTAAATGATGACAACTTTTTCCAAAAACTTTTAAGGGTTTAAAAAAAACAGCTATTTCCTGGAGCAAGTTTTGTGAAATTTTCGAGTAAATCTCGGAATTACCGAACACTAACAGAGTTTTCAGGCGTTGTCTATCTTTTTTTGCGTTGCCTTTTCGTCAAACATCGCGTTGGATTGCATTAAGTGTAGTAACAAGCTTTTATCCATTTCCGATGTTTACGATAAGCGAGTGGAGAAGGACCCTCTTAAGGCTGAACTTTTGTAGTTCACGTTTGAGAGTGTGACTACAAAATGATAAATCATGGGTTTTGAAAACGTTAAAAACTTTGGCGTAACTTAAGTAGCAGCGACACGTAGCAATAGCGTCAAATTTAATATACAGGGAGTATTTTGGAACAAACGCCAATTCTATTCTACCATCGGACAACCCGAAGTACGATTGAAACCTCTACGGTCCGGACTAAGTGTTTCGCCTCGTCGTTTATACCACGTACGTCGAAGGACTGAAACAATTTGTCTGCTGCAATCTTTCCGTCCCATTATAGTTTGAGAATCTTTAAGGCTAGAGTGAATAGGCTCTTAACAAACTAGTGCACCTCACCATCAGAGATTGCATCACTGCTTACCATCAAGTGGGATCGTAGTCAAGCACTAGTTTATATCAATTAAAAAAATATATTAAATAGCAGTGGACAGGGTACATTGCACGCAGAACTGATTGTCGATGGGCCGACAATTTCTGCCATCTAGCCAAATTACTGCCGTTTCCTTGCAATTATCTTGCGTCTAAAGCCTCGAGTCAGCCACGCCTCCGATTCCTTTATTCTGACCACGTGACCGTCGCCGTGACCTCGTGGGGGCGATCGGCGGTGGTAATCTCTTGCGCCGGGCATTGGGGCAGGACATGGTCCGGAGCGAAGAGGAGAGGCAGGCGGTCGCCTCCTTCTGCGAAGCAGTAATGCTAACGAAGGAGGAGGCCGACCGCATCAGGCAACGGCGCTCACGCCCGAGCCGCCGCGCCGCTTGGATTCCGATCCCGATTTTCGGCCACCGAGGGCGTGAGCTTGCGAACGGTGAGCAATGGATAGCTCGCTGACCTACCGTCCGGTAACTGTACGGACTGAGCCCAAGTCGACGACGGCGGGCACTGTTCTCGCGCGCCTCAGGGAACTGTCAGCAACAGCAGGGGCCCAGCTGGGCCACTTTTACGGGCTCCGAAAGGTAGCTCGGCCCGGTATGAAAGGCAAGAGGAACAGGGTGGGTTTTTATTCCGTAAAAGTCTGACACTATCTCCCGCTCCGCCCAAGGGCGGGGTATGTCTTTGGGATGATTTTTACCAACCAAAAATATATTTATATATTATTTATGTATCCAAGTCGGAATGGTTAAACAGAAATGTATAACTTTCATCACCAGAATCCACAATAAAAGCTGCCATATGTTACATACCTCTCCACAAAACGTAATACCTCCAAGTTCCGATGAAATATCTCATTCTATATTACGAATTGTGAGGAGAAAATTCCATATATTTTATTATATTAGTCTGGCATATTTTCGCGACTTAGTTGAATCGAATAACACCTCATTTGTCAAAGCTAGTGAAGGATTTACGAGTAAATGATAAGGAGCCACTTAAGTGGGCCTGTGTTTCTCTCAGAATCGACTTGTTTTGTGACTATACTCGTACATTTTGTAGCTAAATGTTTAAGTTCTTTAGAGGGCGTTAAAGGTCTTTAGAAAAAGAGAGTTTGCCTGGGGAGTAATAAGTACTAACGTTATATTAAGCTGCGGGTTAATTCAAATCCCTACTAATATTATAAATGCGAAAGTAACTCTATCTGTCTGTCTGTTACGCTTTCACGCAAAAACTACTGAACGGATTTAGATCAAATTTGGTAGGTAGGTAGAAGAGACACTGGAATAACACATAGGCTACCTATAATTCCACTGCTGAGCACGAGTCTCTGCCCGCGCGATATAAACTGTAGTCCACGCGGGCGAAGCCGCGGGCAGATAGCTAGTAATAAAATAATTAAAAAAAAAATGATAGTCCTGAGCCTTATTCTGCCAAATAAAATGTTTTTCTTCCTAAATACTGGTAAGTTTTAGTCAGTAAATTTGTGATACTTCCTCTCGCTTCAAATAGATTCATCATCATCATCATCACATACTTATATAGGTTATCCTCAAGTGTTGCCATAACGGCTGGTCCTGTGCGTCTCCCATTTATCGGATTCCCGCGACCTTTACCAGAGCATCGGTCCACCTTGTGGAAGACCTGCCAACGATGCGTCTTTCAGTTCCATGACCATCTGTTCTGCAAGCACTGTGCCCTGTTTGCTGCTACTTAAATTTACTTAAATTTGATTAAGGATAATCAAATTTAAGTAAATTTGCTGCTAGAATAAGAGAAGTTCTTCAACCCGAGAGAGAGCAAAATATTTTTGATGAATTCCCTAATAATTACCCTAATAAAAATATGATGGTGATTTATATCACATTGTTACATTAATATCTTGAAAAAACATCGCTTACAGACGTGCTTAATATTAAAAGTATGACTGTTTAATTAGTTAATTATCATAATTTTTAATACAGAAAATAAATAACAAAATATGAAAATAATAATGTAAAACAAATATCCTAACTAAGAGCCAATCTAAGCCACATTATTATTAAACGAAGTATAGTACCTACGTATAGTTTATATCAAATCAAAAATCAAAATCAAAACATTAATTTGCTAGAATATATAAATTAAATTACATTATTAAACGAAACTATATCAAATAAAAAATCAAAATCAAAACATTTTTTTTTTTTTTATTTAATTTGACACTCATTTTATTGTATAATTATGTACATCTTAACTATTAAATATTATAAGTTAATAGGTATATACAAACTTAAAATAATAATATGTACAAACGAGTAAAAAAGGCACAAAAACGGGGAAAAGTCAAAGGGCATCAAAAAATTCGTCCACATCGATGTCAATGGGAAAAGTGCCCAGAATGCTGGCAGCATTGCCACGCTGGATGGCAATGCTGATTCGTTGACCGAAGAAAAGGCCAGCCCTCTGGTCACGCGAAGAGTCGACCAAACGTTTGCTGATATCCTTAAAAACTCGATGAGCGCTCGGACCCCATGGCCCTAGTGTTTCAACCCCAAACGGCTCAAATATATAACTTCCAATGAGGTTATTATATTTACGCCGTTTGAGGTTTTCTGCGCCTACAGCAGCCGCTCCAGCACAGCCCGCGGTACTCAGAAGATGGGATGGCGCAAGGGTGTCGACACATGTTGCATCCCACACCAAAGGCCTACCCAATTTCCAAAACATTTATTTGCTAGAATATATAAATTAAACTACATTACTAAAATGTTATTATTTAATTGTATTATTACTAAATTAAATTAAAACAGTAATAAATTACACCAGTAGTCAATCATAATATAAATTAGAATTTGAGAGTACAAATAAGCATTATCTATTATTTTATTTAACCATTTTTAAACTCCATGTAAAAATTAATTTCACTGCAGGACATATTCTAGTAGTGTGTCATCGTAGATCAGGAGTTACTAAAAGAATACTAAATTTTAGCAAAAAATTATGTTGTTTTCTAAATATGCGCATTTTTGTAAAATGTGCCTAAGCAAGTATGCATACTAGTATGCTTAGCACCTTAGCGTTTTCAACCTTAGATGTTTGTGCTCCTTACACTCAGTACTATCAGAGATTAGCTCCTATAAACAAAAAAACAAACTTTACCTCCTTATTATATCACCAGGAGGGGCCCAGCTGGGTCGAAGCCTACTGGGGACAGGGTTGTCCGAAAGGGAGCTCGTGCCCCGGTATGAAGGCTAGAAGGAACGGCGCGGGGTTTTTAGTCAGTAAGAGTCTGACACTGTCTCCCGCTCCACCCAAGAGCGGGTTTCGTCAAAGATGATTTTCCCCGTCGACAAAAAAAAAAAAAACCTCCTTATTATATTAGTGTAGATGCAGATAAAACCGTAATAACTTTAACAGTCCCCGCACACGGCATTCAAAAAAACACCGCTTCAAGCTTCATTTTGAGGCGGCCTTTTTTTGTGGCTCCTGTGCCGCCACAAAAAAACGCTAGAAGCCGCTTCAAGCTTCTCCGGCTACAAGCTGTCACGCGCTTCAGCTGTTTTTTGCGGCGGCAATGAGTAAATAAACATAACTCTTATTATTTAAAAATCATCCAAATGTCGCATCTGCTTTGTTTCTTCCACCTGTGTCCCTCGAGCACTCCATGCTCCCTCTTTTATTCCCTCACGAATAGATTTAAGTAGTTGATATTGTTAGGATAGAACCCAGCTTCCCGACTTGGTTGAGATGGATATTTGAATGCATTATATTTGCAGAAGTCGTATTGTAGTTTATTTTGTTTAGATTTTACTGTAAAAGATGTCGGTGTAAGATAACAGATGAATATTGCAGTATAATTCACTATCCAACTTATTATTTTCAAACTGCTCATATTATTTTGCTACCGCCTTATATACAGGGTGTAAGGAGTCTTCGCAAACTTTAAGGCAAGGTCAAAACTGCGGTAGCGCAGTGTTCACGCAGTGTTCACGCACGGCTTCGTTTTGTACGTCGTGGGTTCAAATGGTTCAAACCTAAGCAGACGTTTTACTTTGAGTAATTTATTTCATCACACCACTATCTCAAAATAGTTAAGGAAACCAGCATGTGCCAAAAATTCAAAGACACATTTACCAATCCGCACGAGACCCTCGTGGTAGATAACGGCCCATTCCCTATCCTAGAGAAATGACCTGATTTCTAGCAGTGGGAACATTATATTGCTGATTATGCTTTCATGCTTATAAACCTTTCATCTCACAGACTTCAGACTTCGACGGCCCTTCCTACATCATCGGTCTAACTTCTCAAGCTACGAGTACATCACCTTGGTTGGCTGCCTTTATTGCTGCATGGCACAGAAGAGGTGAATAATCGCGATCGTCAGTAAGAATAGAGGGTGGTCTTTGCCCAGTAGAGGGACTATACGGACCAATCTATATATATAAAAATTAATCCCTATTTCCCTTGGTCACGCCATCACGCGTGAACAGCTGGTGTGGTGTTTGTTATTGTCAGGTGAAAGTTCTTATAGAAAAAAATTGGGTAAAGTAGAGTAAAGTAAGGTTTGGGTGGAGTAGTGTAGACCGGGAGCGAAGCCGCGGGCAAAAACTGCAATGCAACACAGTAATAAACTGGAACTGTAACTGTAACTGTGTCTTGCTTTTGCTTGTTGGAAATCGCTATTTATAGCCTACATACATACAAAAACTATGTTCTACCGTCAACATTTCTCATGGGATCCTCCGCGAAGGTTTATTTACCCGTCATTAATCTAAAAGTTCGCCAAACTTCGCAACGTGCTCGGACCATTACGAGGGCAAAGAAAGTTTTCTGCTATTTGAATATCGTATGGGAAATAGCCTGGTAATGTTTTTGATCAAAATACTCGTAGATAAACTTGGTCATTCTGTTTTAAATAATACAAACAAAGATTCGCTTTTATAATATTAGATTGCTTGATATGACATTACAAAATAGATAGGTACAGAAGACAATCTCATGTATGTACTTCATTTTTTATACCTACGCTCGGTGGACGCACACTAATGAGCTTTTTAGCCGGAACTGTTCGACAAGCGGGTCGAGGCGCTCCAAGATATCGTGTCCGTGAGCGGTGTCTATGTGTGCGTTGCTCAATTGCGCTTTGTATGTAGATTGACTTCTGTACCTATCTATTTTGTAATGACATTGACCCATTTTCAAGTTTTCAACTACAGCTTGTATAAGCTTTAACAATATCGGTAAAAAGATCATTATATACATAAATTTTCTTAGAACAACAACTAGGTTGCAATCAACATTCATTGAGTTGTTTCCAGACGTTTCCAAAGAAAACAAATCAAACAAGGTTGCCTGGTAGAAAATGCCTGAGATATTTAGTCCACCTCTCTTTGTGTACTTACATAAAGCATTTAATCTATACGTATAATAAATCTATAGAAGTTTTCATCGCGTAAAATGTACGAAATCGATGTAGATAATCCCTATACAATAAAATTGTGTGAAATTTTACTTCACGGTCACCTTCCGCATGACGCATGTTCTTAAAAGGACATGGCAAGTTCAGGAGAATCCTGCACCGAATTAAAGCGGAAGAGACGCCCGGGTGTCGTCACTGTGCGGAACGCCCGGAGGACACGGTGGAGCACACAGTTGAAGTGTGCCCTGTCTGGGCGGAGCATCGCCGTGCCTCGTGGGGGGCGATCGGCAGCGGAGACCTCGCGCGCCGAGCCTTGGTTCAGCCCATGGTCCGGAGCGAGGAAGAGTGGCAGGCGGTCGCCTCCTTTAAAAACCCGGGGCAGCGCAGTTTTTTTTTAAGAACATTACCTCCATCCGTTCATATGTACATACAAAAACTCTTTTAATAACTTAAATGCGCTTCATCCCTCCCCTTCACACGTCTATACCAAGACAAACGATTTCCTTTCAACTATCTATCGACTCATATAATAACCGTCCATAATACATCACCACCGCCGCAGAGAGCCCATAAGAGTCATTTTTCAGGGACAAACATCTAGTCATCAGCATAAATTTCCAATTTAGCCAAGTTAACGTGTCATTTGTCACGAGCCGCTAAGTTTCTGTAGAATGTAGACACGTGTAGGTTCTTGATTTATTTATGTCACTTATAGGCTTTTAGGGGAGAAAATATTTAACTTAGTACAGGGGGAAAGGACAGTTTAACTTGCGTAGATACAGGAAATCGTTTCAGAAGACTTAAATTGCTGTAATTAAGCCCCCCCCTCCCCAAACTTGCTTTTATCTTCTGCTCTGGTGATTTTAGCATCCAGTGGATTTTCGAGGCCCTCACCAGTTCGGGCACGCGCACGGTATAAAGGCTAGAAGAAAGGAGGTGGGTGTTTGCAAAAAATTTGAGCGGGAGATAGTGTCAGTAAGCGTCTGACACTATCTCCCGCTCCACCTAGGAGCGGGTTTTGTCATTGGATGATTTTTCCCCCCGAAAAAAAAAAGGAAGAAAAAAAAAGGCCCTCACCAGGTTATTGGTTCACCTTATGAGTCACCTCCCAACAGTATGAAATACACATGACACAAAGCTTTGCTTAATGGTCTTGTGATGTGATGTGATTTTCGACGCCCTCACCAAGTTATTGGTCCACAATATGGAAGGCCTCCAACGTTGCGTCTTCCGGAATGTGGTCTCAAATCTAGAACCAGCTAAGTAGTTGAACTCCCTGCTGAAGTCGGTGTTTCCTGATAGCCACAACATTGTCGTCTTTGATTCAAGAGTTATAGGTTACTTTTTTTATAGATAGAGTCGCGTCTGACCACTATCTCACCTGTTGGCAAACGATGAAGTGGCCGCCGATGGAGCACACTTCTAGGTAAGCGTGCTCCATCGTCGGCAACGTCATCGTAGTCAAACGCATGTCACTACATACGAGTAGTATAAAACAAAGTCGCTTTTTCTGTCCCTATATCCCTATGTACGCTTAAATCTTTAAAACTACGCAACGGATTTTGATGCGGTTTTTTTTTAATAGATAGAGTGATTCAAAAGGTAGGTTTATATGTATAAGAACATCCATTAAATAGTAAAGAAATACTGTTACCCGAGTGAAGCCGGGGCGGGTCGCTAGTACATAATAAAACAAAATAAAACTATTTTTTAATTTGCTATCTCTAAAGCAACAACAATACAACACAATAACACACACAAACACAATTCTTTAGGCTACGTTGGCAACAGACTTAGTTTAATAGTGTGCTTAGCACAGCAGAATCTGCTTAGTAATGATAAAAAATATATTTTTTAAATGGTCCCACTGCTGGGACTAATAATAGTATACTAGTATGTAAATTGAATGAACATATTAAAACCTCAGACGTCGCTACAAACTGAAATCACATCGACATCACAAAATTCGAAAGGCTTTTTAATGTTGTGATTCTTTTTATGAGTCTGAGCTGCAATAAGTCTTCCTATGTAACACTACTGTAAATAAAGTTTAATATTACAAATAAGTATACCAAAGGACCATACCTACACCTGGGATAAAAGTATTCTATGCCCAAGTCCTCGTTCAACACTGTACCAAAATTAATTGAAATTCGTTCAGATGTTTTAGCGTGAAGGAGTAACACAAATATAAATACATACATACAAACTTTCAGTAGTACAATATTAGTATGATAAATTGAGATAAATTACTACAAGGAAATTGACAGGGATCACTTGTCTTTGTCATAAACTGAACAACAAAACGGGACAGAAATATAAAAGTCATTAAAAACTGCTTTTCTCATAGCTATCTTAAAACGTTCATGAGAGGCGGATCGATATCCTATTTACCCTTAATTTACTATCGGTAAGCCTTAACATCAATCTAGGAATAATAAAAAAACAGCAAAATACATTGGTAGCTACATAAACTCCAACTGATGAAAAAAAAACATAACAGGACCTATTCGTTTTACAATTGCTATATACTATGTACATACTCATTAACTACCTAATTAACTCTAATTACAAGTAATAGATATAATGCACACCCTTATATAACCCAATTAGAGGTTGCAATCATAATTTGGGCACAGAAAAAAAAATTAAACGTTCATTTGTAACATTGTTTATAAGAAATTACTTATCCTAATTGTAAGTAAATAACGTGGGAATCATAGAGCAGTGGTGGCCGAGTGGTAACGGCACCGACTTACGAGTTGTAGATCGCTAGTTCAAACCCAGCCAGGTGCCTTACTTTGTGTAATTTATTTCATCACCATTGCTGTCAAGGAAGGAAAACATCGTTAGGAAACAGGCATGCCCTAGAACCAAAAAATTCTAAGACGTGTGATATCCACCAACCCGCATTGGGCCTGCGTGGTGGATTACGGCGCATTCCCTCTCCTAGTCAGGAGGGCTGAGTCCCAACAGTGGGAACATTATATGGCCGACTACGCTATGCTAACATGGGAATCGACACATTGCATTAGTAGCACTAGCGCATTGGTATCTACACACGCACACGCGAATACTCTGGTGATGGAATAAAAATAGGTCTTTTATTGTTATCCATTGCTGTACTGGGTTGCCAAATAATGGTCAGAAAAATATAATTTGAGAGCATCGACATGAAAAGAAGAAGATTGTTATCCCATATTAATTTAGAATAAAAAAAGATACCTATTTTAAAACCAGTTTCAGTTGCTAATTCAGAACATACTTATGAGTAAAAAAAAAATAATAATAGCTAACTATAGTTTGTAGGCCAAAATAGCACAAAATGAGTGTCCTGAGACAGTAAAATGAGAACGCGGCAGATCACAAAGGGACGAACTAGACTTGGCCTGAACTGGAACTTTTTTTGACTATATTTGGTAGATTTGCCCCCCTAGCCAAGTTACAACCGTTTCGCTTGCGTCGAACGTCGAACGCTTCGAGTTGACCTTGCTGCCTATTCTTTTGTTCTGACCACGTGACTGAGCGTCATTCTCGTACATTGGAAGCTTACTACTAGCATTAACTATTGCAGATTAGCAACTTGGCTAGGGGGCTGAGAATAAGTCTTAGGCTATTTTTATACCCCTAAGTGACAATGGTCGCCCACTCCAGAAATTTTAATTTATATAGCAAAACAACGTTTCACGGGGCAGCTAGTTATAAATAAAAATAATTACCTCAAATTTCGTACCCCCTAAAAATAATTCAAAATTCATAGTTGAACAAAATATTAGATTACCAAACATGAATTCTGTTGGGCCCACTTAATGACTTGTAAATAGGGGGAGGGCGTGCCTGTCATTAATAACCAAGGGAGGGCTGTCTTCCGCAGCTCCTTCGAGCAATTACCCCGTCGCCGAGCCACTGTGTGGTTGAAAGAATAGGGCAGGTCCGAACAGCAAAGGTTCTACCACTTCATGGCCTGGCTTTCGCATAGAAGTCGGATTAATTAACTGAGAAAAAAACTCCTGAATGCCAAAAGCTGGTAATTGCAACTTCCAGAGAAGAACGCCGTAACAATGAATTTTCACTATTGCTTCACTACATAGTATAAAACAAAGTCGCTTCCCTGTCTGTCTGTCCCTAATGTATGCTTTTTATTATTATTATTATTGATAGGCTCGCGTTTGACCACCATCTCACCTGATGGTAAGCGATGATGTGGTCGACGATGGAGCACGCTTGCCTGAAGTAACCTATTCACTCTTGACTTAAAGACCCCCAAGTTGTAGCCATCAGGAAACACAGACTCCGGCAGGGAATTCCACTCCTTGGCTGTACGCACAATAAATGTGTTCCCAAAACGCTTTGTGCGTATGGGTAGGATGTCAACCATGTACCGGTGACGCAACGCCGTACGTCTTGTGGTCCGATGATGGAACGGACTTGGCGGAATTAGATTGTGCAATTCCAGTGCACACTCCCCGAAATGTAAACGATAGAAAACCGACAGACTAGCAACTCGGCGGCGATGCTCCAGGCTTTGGAGTTTCGACTCCACAAGTGCATCATTGCCGATGATTCTCTTGGCTCGCCTCTCAATCGACTCCAGCGCATCAAGCTGGTATTTGGCAGATCCATCCCAAAGATGAGAACAGTATTCCATACACGATCGAACTTGGGCTTGATAAAGATTGAGCAGCTGTTCCGGCGTGAAGTACCGTCCCACCTTTGCTAAGATCCCCAATTTTTTGGCAGCCAGTTGAGCCTTTGCCTCGATGTATGAGCCGAAATTGAGAGTAGACGATAACGTAACCCCAAGAAGCTCAAGGTGGTCTGTTATCGGCACGGTTACCCCTCGGAAAGATGGAGCCGGGTAGAATTGACTCCGTTTAGCAGAAAAAAGACACGCCTGGGTTTTAGATGCATTAAACTGGACCAGATTGGCATCGCCCCACCGGAGACTGCCTTCAAGGACGAGTTCAAGCGTTCAACCATTGCCTCTCGGAATGACTGGATCTGTGACCCACTAGCTTGTGCGTTAGACACATATCTCTCTTGATGCTTATATCTTTAAAACTAAGTTACGCATTGTAATGCTTTTTTTTTAACCGTCAAGCCGTGTTTTTGTTCAGCTTGCAGATGAAAAATATGTATAGAAATGTGTGTTCTTTTACTTGATTATTGTACAATAATGTGTTATTATGTAACTAAAACAATAACTTTGGAAAAAAATGCGTTTATTTTATTAATATGACGACTTTTGTACCAAAAACTGGGAAAAAGTAGCTAACCCTACTTTCAATTTCGTATCAACAATAGATTCCACGATAAAACTGTACAAAACTATAGAAAATCAGACAGCTTATTTCATAACGAATTCAGTGACATAGGGTGTATCGAGCTGCGCTCTTTAATTTAGGAGCTATCGTAGTTTTAGTGAACGCGGAGAAATGGCACGATTTCGGCCGGGCGCACTGTGACCGCTCCGTGGAGTTGCGCAATAGAGGCCAAACGTAAGAGAGGTTAATAGATAAAAATGATTCAAGGAAGGTTTAATATATACATAATATAATACATGCATAATATAGTAGAAAACACTGCTAATTTTACAGGTTTCTAATGTGATTTGTAATGAGAGAGTAAATATAAAATCGGCGTCTTCATACAAAATTATAAACTTAATTGTACAGTTTGTATAGAGGCCAATTTTTTTTTTAAATTTGTTTCCTGAAACAAAATCTTGTTGAAAGTTTCGTCAACTGAGCAAACCCTTAAAGTTTGTGGAGACCTGTCCCTTACACTTTGTATGAGAAGTTTAAGTTGAACTACTGTTACAGTCTCCACAGTGACATAGGTACTTTGATAACTCTGTATTTGTGTGCCTTACTTATGCATACAAAATATCATCTCCACATAACAGAAAGGGAACGTCATTATGTCTGTACAGACGTATAACCTTGAAATACTCAATTATGTATTAGATAATATATCAATGTCAGGACTTTAGTAGAGAAGGGTCCATGTTTCCATCTTTGAGATAGAGATACGGGTTATCTCAATATGAAATAAATAACTCAGTTCAAAGAAATTGATAAGATACATATAGGACTTGATACGAAAGCAGGTCTAGATCTCCTTTGAGCTAGATCCTTAGTAACCCTGAGATGACTTGTACGAAAATTGACAAATATTCTCAGAAGACCATATCAGGATTTATTTAATCTTCGTGCAACATAAAGTATAAAGGCGGCCTTAATGCCTTAGGCTTTCTCTGTCTACCTAGGGTGATGAAAAAAAAATTGGTAGGAGCATAAAACAATGTTATTTATAAAACAAGTAGTAACGTATACATACTAATCTGAATGGCTCTCATATGATTTGACCATTACATGTTTACTGTATGGACTTTGACTACTCTGAGTATGTTTCAGTGTTTCTTCTAAGCTTAGAAACACCGGCCTCATCTAGTTTAAATTGAGGAAAAAATTATCAAATCGTTTGTTCGCTCTGCCACCATATCTGTGAAACATTCTAACAGTAGTTAGGATTTACGCAAATGTCTCTTCGACAATAGTAGTTTGAAACTTTGAATGCGCTAATTTGTAGTACTGGTTCGAATCGGTAAATTATACTAGAGTTGGATAGCCCATTTAACGAGAAAAGAAACAGGCTGTGAAGATTACATTTTAGGAAGTGTGTGCTGGAATGGCAAACTTTAATTCCACCAAGCACGTTCCATCATCGGACCACAAGAGGTACGGCGTTGCGGCATCAGTACATGGTGGACATCCCACCCATAAGTACAAAGCGTTTTGGGAACACACTTATTATGCGCACAGTTAAGGAATGGAATTCCTTACCGAAGTCTTTGTTTCCTGATAGCTACCACCCCTAGGTTTTAATTCAAGAGTAAATAGGTTACTTCTAAGCAAACGTGCTCCATTGTCGGCCACCTCATCGCTTACCATCAGGTGAGATTGTGGTTAAACGCGAGCCTATCAATAACAAAAAAAAAGAGCGAACAGTAACTAAAGTCACGTGTGAAACCGCGGGGGACAACTAGTCTTTGGTAAGATTATACTTTGTCAAGGGAAGATGATCATAGCATGAAACGAGACGCGGGCTCGCGGACGGCGAGCCATGGGTAGCTCGCTGTCCGATCGTCCGGTAATGGACCGAGTCCAAGACGTCGACGGCGCGCACTGTTCCCGCGCGCCTCAAGGAGTTGTCAGCAGCAGGAGGGGCCCAGCTGGGTCGAAGCCTACTGGGGACAGGGTTGTCCGAAAGGGAGCTCGTGCCCCGGTATGAAGGCTAGAAGGAACGGCAGTAAGAGTCTGACACTGTCTCCCGCTCCACCCAAGAGCGGGTTTCGTCAAAGATGATTTTCCCCGTCGACAAAAAAAAAAAAAAACATAGCATGAAATATAGCTGACGAGCCCTTTGATCCAGTGGTTAATGTCCCTAACTGCTATGCCGGAGGTCGTGGGTTCGATTCCTACAGAACAAATGTTTGTGTGATGATGAGCACGATCATTTTTTCTGTGTCTGAGTGAACATAACCCGAAGAATCACCATAAGTGGAAGTCACTTAAGGTGTTTCTTTTTGGGTCATGTCGGCCACCTTGGTTCTCCTGTGGATCGCTGGTAGGTAATTTTTAGTTCAGAAAATCTTAATAACGCTTCGCAGAAGTAATTATGATCAAGAAACCATTTAGACAGCTGCTCCTCATAACTAAATAAATATATCACCTATTAAACAACTCTATAATGTTCTAAAATGTTTTTTTTTTTTTTAATCTGGTAACTTTGGAATCGTTTAGTAAATTAGTTATAACAGCTTTTAATTTACAATTTTACAGAATATTAATGATGGCAACTTATTTCGGTCTTGATGGCTTTTTATTAAACAAATTAGTAGGTTCTAGGAATACCTACTTAAATTGGAAAGTTTTAAGAGTATATTGATGGCCTTTTAATAAACTATATCGTGATAAGCCCATTTAGTTCAGCTATCTTCTCTCATCCCCGCTCTTTAGACACCCCTGGAACACTACGCGCCGTAATTTGGGACGGCGAGCAACCCATTGCTCGACATCTATGGCGGCCGGAAATCCCCTTGCGACTCCTGGCAGACGAGGTGTCGCCTTTGACCACGGCTGGGGCGTAAGGATATTCTCTCCCTGACGGGAATTAGAAGGAGGCGACCGCTTCCTATTCTTTCTCGCTCTAGAAGATGAACCAGAACTGGACGGGAGAGGTGGCACCACCGATCGCCTCCAGGCCAGGAGTAAGCTAAGGATAAGATTTCAGAGTGAATTTTAGCTTTCGAAAACTGTAATCAGAGATACAATATAAAAACAATGAGAGAGTGAACGTCCGACTTCGACTTTGAAAAAGAGGAGGTTCTATGTCAGACGGAATGTATTCTTTTATTAAATTGACAACACAGCATCATCATTTCCAGCTGCAACCAACAGAATTAACCTCAAAAAGCCAGACCAGCTATCCACAATTTTCCTTTCATTTAAGTACTGATAAAAACACCGCACCCAAAATCCCCCTTAGCGTGCAACGAAACGCAACACAAATCCGCTATAAGTAGACATAATCAGCGCACAAACGCGTAAATCGGCGAATAAAACCGCGCGGCAACTTTTTAATTTTACGTGTTTACGCATAATTGCGCTCCGTTACGCGTAAAAGCCCGTAAATCTGTCCGATTCGTTATTTATTTGCTATTTGCCGCCTGTGAAATATAAGCAAGCCGTAAGTGTTTGTGGTTCGAGCTGATTTACTTGGTACGACTTTTGAGGTGAAATGAACTTTATTTACCTACAGTACGAGTGGAATTCCTTGCCGGAGTCTGTGTTTCCTGATGAACCCGGGATAATTCCCGGATTGTAGCCATCAAGAAACGTCAAGAGTGAATAGCTTTCTTCAAGGAAAGCGCGTTGCATCGTCGACCGCATCGTCGCTTTTCATCAGGTGAGATAGCGGTCAAGCGCGAACCTATCAACAATTAAAACAAAACTGTAACCAAATGACGATGACGTCACATTTTTGTTTGTGCATCCTTTTTCTGTTACTTGACAGTTTCTCCTTCTACCAGATTTGAAAGGATTATAATTTACTCAATTTTGAACAGAATTCAAAATTATTTTTGTTCGCTATTATTGATAAAGTTAAGTTTTTATAATACGGCAACCAATGGGTAGCTTGCCGTCCGACCATCCGGTAACCATCCGGACCGAGCCCAAGTCTTTGACGGCGCGTAGTGTTCCAGGCGTGCTTCAAGAAGATGGCCTGTCAGCAAACCGTAGGGACCACGAAGGGTCGAAGCCTACTGGGGCCATGGGTTGTGCGAAAGTGAACCCCGGGGCACTAGAACGAAGGCAAAGAAGGAAGCCTGGGCGGAGCATCGCCGTGCCCTCGTGGGGGCGATTGGCGGCGGAGACCTCTCGCGCCGGGCCCTGGTCGAGGCCATGGTCCGGAGCGAGGAGGAATGGCAGGCGGTCGCCTCCTTCTGCGAAGCAGTAATGCTTGCAAAGGAGGAGGCCGACCGCATCAGGCAACGGCGCCCTCGCCGTCGTCGCCGGGATTCCGATCCCGATTTCCGGCCACCGTAGACGCGGGCTCGCGGACGGCGAGCCATGGGTAGCTCGCTGTCCGATCGTCCGGTAATGGACCGAGTCCAAGACGTCGACGGCGTGCACTGTTCCCGCGCGCCTCAAGGAGTTGTCAGCAGCAGGAGGGGCCCAGCTGGGTCGAAGCCTACTGGGGACAGGGTTGTCCGAAAGGGAACTCGTGCCCCGGTATGAAGGCTAGAAGGAACGGCGCGGGGTTTTTAGTCAGTAAGACTCTGACACTGTCTCCCGCTCTACCCAAGAGCGGGTTTCGTCAAAGATGATTTTCCCCGTCGACAAAAAAAAAAGGCAAAGAAGGAATAGGAATGGGTTTTAGTCAGTAAAAGTCTGACGCGCCCTCCTGCACTGACCAAGATGTCATTAGATGACTTTTGATGATAATATTTTTTTTAAATGAGTCAAGCAGGTGCTCAATTACATCATCATCGAATCCCATCTTGTCGCAACCACATCGTCTAGTGTAAACAACGATGAGTTATAAATAAATAGCACTTATTCCGATATTATTCGCCGGACGTGACGAGAAATATAAAATGGCGGGTCAAATGTCCACATAATTAACTTTAATGAACGCTGAATTAATTTCTCTGATGGCAACGTTTTTTTACGAGGCCGAGGGCTAAAAATACAAAGATGTTTTTCTATATCCATTAGTTAATAATTTCTTGAATTTTTCGAATCTACAGCCATCCAGTTGGTTGCCCAGGTGGGGCAGAATGACTCGTTTTTTCTAAAAAAAAAAACAAATACGATGCTCTGCACTACGAATTTCTCGTAAGTATATCTTGGATGTGTTCACAAACAGATGAGATTTTTTAAATATTACATGTGAATCAAGTACCTACAATAATAAAAATGTAAAATCTTAATTTAGGACTTTTTTTGATACTCGTATACAGGCTTTGTAAAACCTAATTTCAGGCAGCAGTCTTTCACGAATTCATTATAATATTATGCCTGTAGACTGTTTACTTACATTCTCTGTGATTTGAGGTAAGAAATAAATAAATTAAAAAGTACTTCTGTATTAAATAGAGTAATTATTTGCACGACATACGGACGCTATATTAGCGACTAGCTTCTGCCAGCGGCTTCGCTCGCGTGAAAATAGGTGTCTTCATATAAATATTGGAAGAATCTCTCCTAGTGTCCCCGCACACGGGCCACAAAAAAACACCGCCACAAAAAAAAGCCAGAAGTGACCACAAAAAAAGCTGAAGCACGCGATAGCTTCTGGCCATGTATCATGATGGCCTCTGACGAAGAAGGATTAAATGCGCAAATGGCATGACATTTTGGCCGCCACAAAAAAAGGCCGCCTCAAAAAGCAGTTGAAGCGGTTTTTTTTGTGGCCCGTGTGAACACTTAAGCTTTGGTTTCCTAGGGAAGCGGTGCCGTCATATAGCGGCCGTTTTAACACATCATCAGTCATTTTTTCAAAACAAACGTCACAAACGTCATACGAAAAAGTATCCAAGATTGAAAATGGACGACCTTGATTTAGCTTTAGTATTTACTTGGAGGATGAACTATCATCAGAAGAGGAAAATAGTCGTTGTTCCGGAAAACGGCCGCTATATGACGGCACCGCTATCCTAGTAAACCAAAGCTTTAGTGTTCGCCTTAAACAAGTCTTGTACAAGAGTTCACACTCCTAGTCCCAGTAGTTTTGGATGTGCGTTGATATGTCAGTCATTCCTCTTTTATGCAACCAAGTTTTAGTATATGTGAAACTGGATACACGTGTTTTTATGTAAAGAATCTATGTACAAAATTTCATAACTGTATTATTAAAAATTGCAAAGTTATAAGTTTGTTATAATAAATAATAAAAATAAATAAAAATTTTATTCAAGTATAAAGTAAGTAAAATTATGATTTACATTAAGTGCAACCGAGATAAAAAGTAATTCTAACTGTAATATAAACCTGCCTGAACTAGGTTAGTAAAAAACCTGTGTTTCAGGCGATAAATTCTCATGAAACATTTAAAAAAGAAGAAAACAATAATACCATTAGAAAATAAATGAAAAAGACGACAATATTTATAATGACAAAAAGTACCTACTTGAATAAATTATTTTAAAACTAGATTATGTACGATATAATATTAAACAAATTAACGAATAAATAATACAGCCGATGAACTAGATACTATATTAATTAGGTAATGATAGAGACTTACGCTAGGTACCTGGTTTTCCGCACAAATACATGGTCACCAGGCCGTCCGAGCGACTGAGGAGTTGCTTTACTTACGCACCCAGCTGTGCGCTGGTACCTCATGCTCGCTATGACCTGCGTTGTACTTAGTATCGGTGATATGGACTTGTGACCTTTTTATATATTTTTTTTATGGTTTGAAAATTATTGGAATCCATTTTTTTGCGATGGGGAAAATCATCGTATAACAAAACCCGCTCTTGGGTGGAGCGGGAGATAGTGTCAGACTCTTACTGACTAAAAACCCCACCCCGTTCCTTCTAGCCTTCATACCAGGACACGAGCTCCCTTTCGGACAACCCTGTCCCCAGTAGGCTTCGACCCAGCTGGGCCCCATTCAGATACTGATTCTGAACAAACTACATTCAGGTTTCGCATTTAAACTGAAAATAATATAGTTTATAGATTTATGCAAACTCTTGATGCAGAAATGAATCAGAAACTATAAAAAAACATACATTTAAAACCATAAATGCAAACAAACAATCACAAAACTATTTACATAAAAATAACTGACTGCAAACAATCAGTTTCCCATTTATCAATAAATCCTATTTGCCAGAAAATCATTTACATTTTAAACACAAATATAAACCAATGTTTCATTTTTTACAATAGACAGTCAAATTTTGTACTGGTAACTAAAAAATCCGGGCAAGTGCGAGTTGGAATCGCGTACGAAGGGTTCCGTGCAACATATATACAACATTAGACACTATTTTAGTATCTAGGTACTAGCTGACCCGCCGGACTTCGTACCGATGACGTGGTATATCTTTCGATTTAATCGACCAATTGTGATAAAACAAACCCAAAGTAATATTATCAATTTACACACAATTTGAATATATAAAAATTATCTACATCGTTTTCGTACACTTTATGTGAGGCGTGCACAACTAAAAACTACTACAGATTTATTACCTAAATTTATAGATTTGTTGTTATAACGAAAACAGAAATACATAATTATCTGTGAAAACTTTCAACTGGCTAGCTAGCATGGTCGGTTTTATGAGATAGAGCCACGTGACAGACAGACGGACAGTGGAGTACTAGGGTCCTGTTTTTACCCTTTGGGTACGCAACGCTAAAAACAATTTCCAAAATGATTTTTCGAAGTAGGTAGGTGGCGGTAGGTAGGTAGTAAGTACATGAATTCGTTTTAATCCAGCAGAATAGAACGCAATCTAAATTTATTATAGCAATTGCTAGTTCCGAAAATTAATACTTGCCTTACCAGCGGCGAGTCAATGTTACCATATGATAATATTAAACTCTATTAGTTTTAGTTTTAAATGTGTTTGGTTTATGATTATAGTACAATTTGTAATTTACGTGAATTGAATCGTTATGGCCTATGTTGTGCCGCGGGCTTGCGGATGGCGAGCCATGGGTGGCTCGCCCTGTGTCCGGAATTATGCAGGTTCGAAGCTTACTTGGGCCATGGATTAAGTGAATGTAAACCCCGGGGCTCTGAAACGAAGGCAAAGAAGGAACAGGTGGGGTCAAGTCGGTAAAAGTCTGACACGCCCTCCCGCTCCGCCAAAGTGTCCCCGCACACCTCAAAAACACGCTAAAAGCGGCCACAAAAAAAGCTAGAAGCCGCCGCAAAAAACAGTTGAAGCGGGCGGCAGCTTGTAGCCGGAGAAGCGTTTTTTTGGAGCAGCACCACCGCACACGAGCCACAAAAAAATGCCGCCTTAAAAAGAAGATGTTTTAAGTGGCCCCTGTGCGTAGACAGTTAGGTCGCGAGATGTCATTAGATGATTTCCCACCTAAAAAAAAAAACAATAGGTGTCCTACCTCCCCCACTTCATGAACAGTTAAAAAACAAAAGAAAATCGAACAATTAACCCTTCAGATACCGTCGATTAGAGACACAATAGTAAGACAATAGGTGCGCGGCCACCGGTGGTCGCTTGGGGATTCATGAATTAAAGTATTTAGCCCCACAAGCAGTCGAGGACAAATTTTATTAAGCCCGGGGTCCTAGTCGTAAGTCTCATTTAGTTCAGTAAGCCCTAGACCTGCAAAATATCCGACCGTCCGGTAACTGTCCGGTTCCCGTCCGGACCGAGCCCGAGTCGTCGACAGCGTGTAGTGTTCCACGCGCGCCTCAACGAGATGTCAACAAACCGTAGAGACCCAGCAGAGCCTATTAAGTGAAAGTGAACCCCGGGGCCCTGGAACAAAGGCAGAGAGTTAACTGGAATGAGTTCTCAGTAAAAGTCTGCGAGCCCTGTCGCTCCGCCTAAGGTCAAGAGATGTCATTAGATGTCTTCCAACCTAAAAAAAAATGTATATTATTATTATAAATTATTGTTTTAATAGACAACCCAGACAGCTGAGTTGTCTATGGTTCAAGTGCAGCAAATTATGCCCGGTTCACACGTGATCTCATAGGGCAACAAATTTTTGTTTTAATTTGTTATTATTTTTTGTTTTTTGAAAATTATTTGTGTGTCTATACGAGCAGAATAAACATGTTTTCTTTCTTTATATCCTACCTTTTCCACTTCACAAACAGTTAAAAAGCAAAACAAAATCGAACAATAAAAGTATTTAGTGCAAGCAGTCGAGGACAAATTTTATTAAGCCGGGGGTCCCACTCGTAAGTCTCATTTAGTTCAGTAAACACTAGACTGGCACAATATCTTCTTGTTGTGCTCTTCAGCTCAATGGAGGTGACTTAGACGATTTCACACACAGGCTAGCAGTCCAGACAAAGGTTTTTTATTAGATTTTTACTTTCTTTTCGGTTTTAGTTCTGTTGAAAAGTGTTTCAAGTGCTTAAAGAAAACAAACTTACTGTATGTTTTTGTTTGTTTAGATTTTTAGGGTCCCGTACCAATTAATTCATGAATCCCCAAGCGACCACCGGTGGCCGCGCATCTATTGTCTTACTATTGTGTCTCTAATTGACGGTACCTGAAGGGTTAAAGGGTAAAACGGGACCCTATTACTAAGACTCCGCTCTCCGTCCGTCTGTCTTTCTATACGTCTACCAACAGGCTACAGTCTGCCCAAATTTTAATTGTCTCATTAGATTTAGACTGAGATATCTGAGATATCATCTCAGTCTAAATCTAATGAGACATTTAAAATTTTCATGTATTTCGGTTGCTAAAGAGAGATAACACATGAAAGCTTTGTTGGTAATCAATAATTCCGCCATTCACTCGAATATTTCACAAAACTTGTTCCAGTAAATACGTGTTTTTTTTTTAAACTTTAAAAGATTTTCGTTTTTCGAAACACTTGATTGAATTTGCGAGGTTTCCATAGACATATTTTTTTTACTTTTTAATAAATGAGAGTACATTATGAATTACGGTCCATTCCCTATCCTAGAGTGGAGGGCTAAGTCCCAGTAGTGGGAAGATTAAAGGCTGATGATGATGACGACATTATGAAGTATCAAAGTTAACGCAAAATAGTAGATTTGACTTTACTGGATTAGTTTCACATAGTTCTAAATTCAATAGGAACTAAAATAACAAATACTAAAAAACAGAATAAAATAAATAGTTAAGGGGGCCCCCATACTACTAATGTATTTTTTTGCCGTTTTTTGCTACGGACAATACGGAACCCATTTTGCACAAGTCCGACTAGCATTTGGCCCGTTTTAAAAGATAGTTGTATGGTACATGGCTAGTTATCTTGTCTTCATTTCTTCACTTACTCTCTTGCTTATATATATTTTCTGTGTATCTATTTTAGAATTAAGTATCAAATAAGTTTTGTTTACTTTTGTAATTATTTGCACCAAATGCAACCCCATTTTGTGTCCACGAAATCTCTGTCCATTAAAGGTTGCCTGGAAGAAATCGCCTGGTGCGATAAGGCCGCCAATTGTGTGTGTTTTTTTATTATATGGTTGTTTTTGTAAGGTTATAAACTTGATGTGTAATAAAGTATATATAAATAAATAAATAAATATCTCTTCAATTCATTATTGAATCCCATTGTTCCACAATCTAAGCACTCGTCTCCCATTCCGTTTCTTTAAACAGTATGTTGCCAGCTTAACGGTTAAAAACAAAGTAGACACTAGTGCCCTCTATGGCGAGATTGTGAAACAAAACTGCAGCGCAGAAACGACACAGCGGACATTATCATACGTAGTGATAAAATAAAGTGGAATTAGCGAGCACTCGCTGTTTACATGGAGCAAGATAAACTGAACTCGTGCTGATTTTAGAATAGGGAGCTTAAATAGTGCGCTGTTTTTTTTTTGTACGTTTGTTTTTCGAATGTGTTGATGGGTATTCTTTTTCTTTACCAGCTTTATTTTTTATTTTTTTGCTGGGTATAAACCATCCAAACGACCTTGGGCGGAGCGGGAGACAGTGTCAGACTCTTACTGACTAAAAAACCCACCCCGTTCCTTCGTGCCTTTCATACTTCTGCAAGCGGCTTAGCCCGAGTGAATGTCGGTTATTACGGACGCGAAGTTGAAAATACGAGTAATATAACTATGTAGATAGCCTATATGAACATTGAGGTTTTGAACTATCACACAACGCCGTCTAGTCCCATCCCAAGTAATTTGTCCTGGGAGGGAATCGAACCCACGACCTTCGGCACAGCAGTCAGGGCCACAAACCACACTCCCTGAAATGCAACCGGTAGAAAAAACCTGAAAGTTTTGTTGGTATTCAATAATTCACTCGAATATTTCACAAAACTCGTTCCAGTAAATATGTGTTTTTTTTTTTACTTTTCGTTATTGGAAACTCTTGATTGCATTTGCAATATTGCCATAGATATATTTTTTGGACTTTACACGAATACATTATGAAGGACCAAAATTCTTGCAAAATAGCGGATTTTTAGAGGTCTTTACTGAATTAGTTTCACATAAATTTAAGTTTTGAATTCAATAGAAACCGAAATAATATCCACAAGATATCTGGGACTGCAAAATATTTTGAAAAAAATGTGTATCATCGTCATAATCACAAAAGAGTTGTTGTATGGAAATATATCTCGGGTATGACGCCTTTACTACAAAATATGTAGGTACAGAAGTTATCTACATACAAAGCGCGCTCGAGCAACGCACACATAGACACCGCTCACGGACACGATATCTCGGGAGCGTCTCGGCCCGCTCGTCGAACAGTTCCGGCTCAAACGCTCATTAGTGTGCGTCCACCGAGCGTAGGTATAAAAAGTGAAGTACATGCATGTGATTGTCTTCCGTACCTATCTATTTTGTGCTCTTACTAAAAAACTTCATAAAAGCAGATGTAAAAAAGAATATCTCTAGTTACCTACATTTATTTTAACTGGATGTCCACACGTCGCGGCGCGTGACCGGAATACTTTTGACGGGAACATCCTTATAATTTATAACTCAACTCGAATTCAAAATAAATTATGTCGGCAACTAATTTGTGAGCAATGGATTTGTGTAATTACGTTATGTTTGCTGAAAAGTTTACCGGGATGTGACGTCATAATGCTGTCATAATTATGAGGATGAGGGCCGGAAAATACTTTATTATTTTATATGATTTTAATTACTGTCAACAATGCACCAAGAGAGTTGTAGATCGGGATTTACTTTTTGTAATTTATTTCATCATCATGTGCATGTCGTAGAACCAAAAAATCGACGACCGGTAACAGCTACGGTAACGGCCGATTCCGAGGACGTCTTAGTCCCAGTAGTGGGAAAATTAAAGCTGATACTATGCATGTATCATGAGTAGAGGGGAGGACATTCATTATGTTTATTTAACAGTACTTGCCCAATAGCTGTTTCGTAAAACGTGTATGGTAATAATGTCAAAGGTCTACACTGCGCACACGTGTGCCACACACGTTGATCTGGGCGCGTCGTTCTCCATACATTTTACATGCAAACTAGACTTGTAGAGCTACACTTGATACACGCCACGCGACGTCATTCTACGTACAAATCAGGCGTGGCCCACGTGTGCGCTGGCCAGTACTAGACAAGTGGAAGTATAATGACTGGCTTGATCTTATAATAGACTGACTATCCTCCTCCTCCTTGCGTCGTATTCCTCAATACTGAGGGTGGTGACATCTCTGTTTTAGGTATCATTTTAACTTTATGATCTTATTCCATCTGTTTCTGTCTCTGGCGGTGTGAAGGGCGTTGTACATCGTAGAATCAAGAGCGGTGCGGATCTGGACGGACCAGCATATTAGGCTGCGCCTAACTGACTGACAATTACACTTTACCCATATTGTAACTAATTACTAGGTACTGTAGCGTTAAAAAAAAGAAAATCACTACTTGTAATACGTATAATTTTGCATGTTTATAAAAAAATACCAATATAGAAAAAATATAAAAGGGAACAAAAAATCGGCGACTTTAAATATAAAAATAGGGTTTCAGTAAAGTGGCGAAATGGATTTGAAAAAAATAAAAATTTATAATTTTGGAAATAATGCCTATAGGTGTAAAGAGATTGCAATCACTGAGCCTCAGGCGTGAACTAACTCATCATCTTCCTGCCCTTATCCCGTTTTATTTGGGGTCGGCGCAACATGTTTTTTTCTTCCATTCTGTCCTGTCACTCGTCACGCTATCACTAACTCCTTTTTCATTCATATCACTTCTCACACAATCCATCCATCTTTTCTTTGGCCTCCCTCTCCCTCTCCATCCATCCACATGTAAATTCATAACTCTTTTAACAACATGCGTTTCATCTCTCCTCTTTACATGACCATACCAAGACAAACGATTTCCTTTCAACTTTTCAGTCACTGGCGCCACTTTCAAACTTCCCCTAATATACTCATTTCTCACTTTATCCATTCTCGTCACACCACACATTCATCTCAACATTCTCATCTCCGCAACATGCAATCTTTTTTCATCCGTCTTTTTCACAGCCCAACATTCTGATCCATACAGTATGACAGGCCTTATCACGGATTTGTAGATTTTACCCTTCAACTTGAGGGGCATCCGTGGATCACAAGTTGTTCCCGTGACCTGTCGCCATTTCATCCATCCTGCGTTGATCCGATGAGTTACGTCCCGGTCTACCTCACCATCCCCTTGGACGAGCGACCCGAGATACCGAAAGTCGGAACAGTTCGGTATGGGCGTTCCGGCGAGAGCTAAAGGCACTGGAGTGGAGAGACCGCCGAAATCGCAGAACAGGTACTCCGTTTTGGTTCTACTCAATTTCAGGCCAACACTTTCCAGTCTGTGCCACCACACCTCCAATCTGTTCTGGACCTCTAGGCCACTCTCGGCAACCAGCACAATGTCATCGGCAAACAACATACACCAGGGAGCCTCTTCCTGAATGTCCGACGTCAGAGCGTCCATTATCATCAGGAAGAGGTAAGGGCTGAGAGCCGACCCTTGGTGTAAGCCGACAGCCACATTGAAGCTGCCAGTAGTGCCCACTGTAGACCGGACTTGGGTACTGCACCGACTGTACATCGCTCGGATCAACTGCACATACTTCCCAGGCACACCTTTCTCCTTAAGGGCCCACCACAGAACCTCACGAGGTACCCGGTCGTATGCCTTTTCGAGGTCAACGAATACCATGTGCAAGTTTTTATGCGCACCTCTGTATTTTTCGCACAGCTGGCGTATAGCAAAAATGGCATCCGTTGTACCCCGTGAACTAACTATGATCGTATTTAAATAAAAACTATCAAAGAAATCAGTTCATTCCGCGACACATTTTGACACGAATTGCTGTGATTATATAAAAAAGATAGTGTAAAAAAAAAACTACTCAAATAATACTTTGCTACTGCTATAGAATTAGAAAAAAATATGGATCAGGAAAACTTCACGTGGAGTGACGTCACGATGTCCACCGGGGTATTCGCTAGTTGGCGCACGTATTTGTCAATTTCAATGGAGAACAGTCCACTTCTGTTAATCTTTCCCTGAATATGCCCAGAATGCTCCAAGAATGCTCCAAGAACCGATTGACACATAATCTATCGTGAGAAGAAAAGGAAAATTACACCATAAGACACGAAACAGAACCTTCAAAGCAGCCAAAACTTAAAATATTTAAAATACATACTGGTTCTTTATATACGATAAATCTTATCCGTTTTTTTTTTACTACGGAGTTTCACTAAAACATTTTGCAGTCAGATAAACTCATTATAATCACATTTCTTTTTCAAAATCATGTTCATAAAGCACTTTTTTCAGAAAATGTCAACGAAACAAATTTTTCTCTTCCAAGTTCGAACCCAAAAATATAATATTAGAAAAAGGTAAACTAACGCAAACGGAAAAGTTTTTATTAAGCTAAACGAATTAAGCAGCATGATAATGCTGCAGTACATACACTACACCTACAAAAGCTCACAAAAGACAAGATATTCTAAAATTCATATCGACGTCAGAAAGAGGTATAATTAAAAATGTGAAATTCACGTTTTTCCTTTTAATCCTTGTATAAAAGGACGCAAGTTATCTCGTTCATGCGAGTTGTAAGTCATCTCAGGGAATGTAACTGCGCTTTCATACGATGTAGAAAGATTCCCGTACCTTATACCCACTAGTAATTCTGTCTGCAGTCTAATTTGCTTTTTTAGCGTTCCGTATTAAAATTGATGGGACGGGAGACTTGCATTTTGTTGCGACATCTACAGACGCACATCGGCAGTAAAATTGACTTAAATGAGGTGACGACAAACGGTGTGATGCCCCCAATATACCACCGTTTTCGACTTTTTGAGAATTGAGAACCTAATTGCAACGCCACTTACCTGATTCAGTTGTATTTTTAAACCATTCAGGCCAAACAGCCAGTCTTTCGGTGTTTTACAGGATGCATTTTGGAGAGTGTGCGCAGGAATTCCACCATCGGACAACCCGCCGTACGGCGAATGTCCACCCTTACGTTGTTGAAACCTCTGCAGTCCCGACTAAGCGTTTCGCCTCGTCGTTTATACCGCGTACGTCGAAGGACTGGAATAATTTGCCTGCTGAGATCTTCCTTTCCGATTCGAATTTGGGTGTCTTCAAGGCTAGAGTGAATAGGCTTTTAATAAACTAGTGCGCCTAACCATTAGAGATTGCATCACTGCTTACCTTCAAGCGGGATCGTAGTCAAACACTAGTTTATAACAATTAAAAAAAAACAGTTGTTTTGTTTGTATAAACACGGTAATCTCTGGAACTACCAATCAGATTACAAACAAATGTGCCCGGAATAGCCAAATTCATGTACAGGCTATAGAACAACACGCTATGTATAGAACAACACGCTATGTATAGAACAATACGCTATGTATAGAACAACACGCTATGTATAGAACAACACGCTATGTATAGAACAACACGCTATGTATAAAACAACACGCTATGTATAGAACAACACGCTATGTATAGAACAACACGCTATGTATAGAACAACACGCTATGTATAGAACAACACGCTGAAGATGTGGGGTAATATTTTGTTTTCTGTGTTGTTCAACGCTTTCTCCTATTTAAGTAATGATTTCACAAAAATATGCAATTTTTTTAATCCTTACTATATATATTATAAAAGCGAAAGTGAGTTTGTTGGTTTGTTTGTTACATCTTCACGCCTAAATGGCAAAACCGATTTTGATGAAACTTGGTACACGGATAGACCATGTCCTGAACTAGGACATAGATACTTTCTATCCCGGAAGTATGTTCCCTTGGGATAATTTTCTGCTATCGCGCGAGTGAAGCCGCTGGGAGCAGCTATGTACCTATGATATAAACTAGTACTTGCCGGCGATCCCACTTGATGGTAAGCAGTGATGCAATCGTTGATGGTGAGACGCACTAGTTTATTAAGAGCCTATTCACTCTAGCCTAGAAGACACCTAAATTATAATCGAACAAGAAGACCGCAGCAGTCAAATTGTTCCAGTCTTTATGAATGTGTGCCGAACCTTATGAATACAAAGCCGGATTTCTGTCTGGTTTTTAAAGGTAACTTTAAATTAGCATGTTTAAACGTATGCTCTGAAGGTGGGGTTAAAACTAGTTTGGAGTCTCCCAAATTATCCAGAACTTATGAGAAGGATTAACTTATAAAAAGCTTCTTAGTTTTTACTGTGAGATGAGTATACACTTTAGTTAAGTTTTTTTGTTTCAGGAATTTTATTAGATATTAATTTGAACACATTGATCATTCGAAATTTGACATGTGACATTCACCAACACGCACTGGGCCCGCGTGGTGGATTACGGCCCATTCCCTCTCCTAGTGAGGAGGTCTGAGCCCCAGCAGTGGGACCATAAAAAGGCTGATGATGATGACTAATTTTAAAACAGGTTTAAAGAAAAATGTATTCTTCTTTTTCAATATGTGGTTCGCGACCCGCAGATGGGTAACAAAGTCTTGCTTAGGGGGTCAAATTCGCGAGTCAGATAAAAGTGAAAAGCGAGGGTCACTGAGCCTACGCTACAAAAAATATACCTATACAACAATAAAGCTGTGCCTGTTTTTTACTTCAATACTTTTTCTGATCTTTGTTCTAATAATGACACAAATTAGGTACGATTTGAAACATAATTATTTGACTTAGATGTCTTAATTCAAAGAACCGACCAAAGGCGAGTCGGACTCGTGCACGAAGAGTTTCGTAACATTATCTATAAAAACGGCAAAAAAATAATACCTGTTGTATGAGAGCCCTCTTAAATTTACATTTTATTCTGTTTTTAGTGTTTATTGTTATAGCAGCAACAGAAATATCTATGTAACTATGAAAATTTCAACTTTTTAACTATCACGGTTCATAAGATACAGCCTGATGACAGACGGACGGACAGCGGAGTGTTAGAAATAGGGTCCCGTTTTATCATTTATGTACAAAACCCAAAAAACGGTCAAAATAGTGCAGTACGTCCGTCTGCTCACCGCAATGCTACGATCCTAGGGGGTCGCTACTATTTGTCTATTTGAAGAAGGGGTCACGTATTCAAAACGATTAAAAATCACGTGTGATGGTTATCATCATCATCATATCAGCCGAAAGACGTCCACTGCTGGACGTAGACCTCCCCCAAGCCCAAGCGTCGCCACAACGACCAGTCCTGTGCGTCACGCATCCATAAACCAACAAGGCCCAACAAGGTGGAAAACTGTGTTGGTAGTTATGCTGCCAGGAGCCAAAATGTAAAGAGAGTCAGGACTGGTGACGCGGAAGAAAGCAACGTACAGTTTTCCGTGTGAGAAGCAACTCGTCCTGAGGTCGACACCCACTGCCCTCAGTTTCTGCCCCTGCGACTTATTGATGGTCATCACAAAGCAAATACTCACGGGGAACTGAACGCGCTTGAATTGGAAGGCGAAGTTATGAGGTATGAGGGGAATGCGTGGTATAAATACTGCCTCGCTGACGCCACAATCCAAAAGAATTTCCGCTTCAGTGGTGGGTCTGTGGAGCGTGATAACTTTATGGCGAATCCCGTTACACAACTTCGGAGGAGATAGGTTCCGAAGAAACATAATCGGGACACCGACCTTCAGCTTGATGGTATGCGCTGGAAGTCCACTCGCTGACAGGGAGTTCAGAAATTCCACGGGATAATGTGTGGCGCCATCTTGCACGAAGACAGTGTTTACTGAGGTGTAGACTACTTTATTCCCCTCAATTTCCAAGAGAATGCATTCGTTAATTGGTGCAGCATTTTTGGACATCGGACAATTCTCGAGCACGTGCATTGCCACCGAGCCAAGCCCTCATATTAATGGTCAAGCGCAGCGTACGAACTCATGACCACAACGAAGATCTGGTTTTGCCCAATGATTTCAAGGACGGTGTCGTAAATTTGTTTTTGCTCTGAAGAAGCGACATGGTAATTTCGTTTGGTGGTCACGGTGGTCATTTCGTCCGGATCGTAATTGGTCTCGGTGTTATACTCCCGATTTCCACGGTCTTGATGCGGTGATGATTGGGGAGCTGGTAACCCATAATTAATCAGTGGATTGCCGCCGATAGAAATGACCACATCTTGAAGTGAACTGAGACAGGTGTTCAGCACGCGTTCATCAATTATTTTGACTTCATCTCCAGTAGCTCCGCTTCAAAGCTCGTAGAAAATCTTCAGGCAGATGATGGCGATACTTCTCCCACAAAGCTACCGGGTTTGCGACTCCACAAAACACCAAGATGACGGCAAACAGATGACGCATGCGGCTGGGACTGTTACTGACGCTCGCCGCAAGGGTATCATCCCAATTTTTGTCACGGTCGGGAAGGTGACGTGCTACGCAGGCTGCGCGGTAAGTGGGATAATCGGACAGTGTGAAGTAAAAACCGCAGAAAATAGCATTCGCCATTATTCGGATGCACGGTATAAACCCTACCCAATGCGGTGTCCTTGTCGGTTAAATACACCCCTTAGCTTGTCGTAAGTGTAATATGAAGGCACCTCGTCATACGTAAGGGATCTCGCAAACTGGTCGACTTTACAGAGCCTGAAAAATGCGAAGAGAGTTGGTTGGCGCGGATTTTCCAAGCGCTCAGCAACGTTTTCGGGATCAAAATATATGCGCTGGCCGTTTCTTCTCTAGGTGGACGTCTACATGCATGACGGTAGGATACCTGTCATGTATAGAGAACGCCAGTATTCGCCAAACCGCTTCAGACGTGCTGATGAAGCGACCAGACTTTGGTCATCTCGTCTTTATCAGAGCTCTGTAAAGCAAACGCCACTTGATCGCTCCTTTTGTTGGAAAAGGAAACATTTTGATATGGTGAAAACTTATTATGACTTTACACTATTTTATCATAAAATAAATGTCTCCGAGTGAGTTAATTGCAAAGCAATAATCACATAAAAGATAAATACCGAACAAAAGTATTAACAGTCAATGTTTATTTTGTACTAACAACATGAAATTGATGTTCATCAATGAACATAACTCTTTTGTAATACTTAACACAGCATTTTTATTAAATTGTCTTCCTCAACTCTTCTCAAGATTTTGAGGGTTTTATTGGAACTTGAATTTGTCAAAACGAAATATGCGATACAACTTTTATGAAGAAAATGTACATTGCCATCTATGAATTTTAAGAATAACTAACTACTAACCTTGCCAACATGATCAAATTTAAATTATTAATTTCCAAAAAGTGTCATGTAACTTGATTTGATTTTTATAAAATCTCATAGATGGCGCTGTTTTAAAATTGTCTTGATACTACTAACATTTATTAAAATAACTGTTTCTCTGCCCAAGTTACTAAAATGGCGTAGTTTTTATAGTGTAAAGCTAGATAATAGTATGGCTTACTCAAAAACAACATTTAAATATGCGTCGTTAGATTACACGCTGTCACAGAATGCGTAAGAAAAATAAAGATTCACAGCGTGTCCCCCGTAGGTGATAGCGTGATAATATGTAGCCTATATGTTGACCCGACCTCTTAATAATATTCATGCAAAATTTGAAGTAAATCTGTACAGTACTTTTTAAGTTTAGCCCGGACATACATACAGACAAACAGACAAACAGACAAAAATTCTAAAAACTATATTTTTGACTTCGATATCGATTGTAGATCACGCTCCAAGTATTCTTTTAAAAAAATATTCAATGTACAGTTTTGACTTTCCTACGATTTTATTATATGTATAGATTACTAACAAACAATAACTGCGGAACTTCAACAAAACAAACCAAATACTAGTGAAAATCGATGTCCGCCACAAATTCCCAGTCAAACAGTAAGATACACGCGTGCCTCACATCTCGCAAATTCTACATCAGCCTCTGAACCCGTTACATGGACTTATCAGTCACAATTTCAGAACCTTCCATACCAATCGGAGAAACACTTGATTAATAGTACACCCATTCACACATCACATGCCAAGCCAGACTAATCAATCATACCGAATTCTGATTTATATTCCAAAGGGACACAGCTCTATTTCGTCCCATTGATTTTTTTGTCAAGTTGGCATGACGGGAGCACGATGTCAGGTGAATTTGCGTCGAGATTTTCGTTTTTAGGTTGGCAGAATTGGATGCGAGTTTTGTATAGGATTTCGGTGTGATCAATGGATGGCCTAATCGATGTGGATGGTGAATATTGAGGGTAGTGCATGTGTGATCGATGGGAAATAATTTTTGTGTATTTGTGATGTGAATATTTGTAACCAGACTATGGATACTGCTACAATTTAGGTTTTAGTCATGGGTAGTTAGATACCACTTATAGTATTGTATGATTGAAGTTCCCTTCACAACGGTTGAGTTGAAGTGATAAACGCGTCATGTTTGTGAACGGCGCCGTCAGTTGAGATTAGACCACTCTTAACTACCACCTGCATATTATTCTTCCTTTTTTAAGTTGTTTTTTTTTTAATCTACATCTACACTTCTACATCTTATATCCTTACTAAATTATAAAAGCAAAAGTGACTTTGTTTGTTTATTTGTTTGTTAAGTCTTCACGCCTAAATGGCAAAACCGATTTTGATGAATTTTGGTACAGAGATAGTTGGGACCCTGGAGACGGATATAAGCTATTTTTTTTTATGTGAGAAAAGGAGGAGAAAGAGGGAAGTCAAGTAGAAATATTATTATTAAATTAAAGTATATTAATAAACGCGGGTGAAGCCGCGGGTAAAAGCTAGTACTAATATAATAAAGAGGTAAAGTTTTTCTCAGCTTCGCCCGCGTACATAAAATATAGCCTATGTCACTTAGAATTAAAGCAGCTTTCTAACAGTTCTACGTATTTGCAATCGGACCGGCACTTTCAGAGATTATCTCCTACAAACCAAAAAACCAACTTTTACTTTACACTATTATTTACTTTACTTTACATGTATGCTCTCTGTATTTAATCTTTGTACCATCTTTTATACCGTGTTTTTATGCAAATAAATGTTATTCTATTCTATTCTATTCTATTCTATTCTATTCTATTCTATTCTATTCTATTCTATTCTATTCTATTCTATTCTATTCTATTCTATTCTATTCTATTCTATTCTATTCTATTCTATTCTATTCTATTCTATTCTATTCTATTCTATTCTATTCTATTCTATTCTATTCTATTCTATTCTATTCTATTCTATTCTATTCTATTCTATTCTATTCTATTCTATTCTATTCTATTCTATTCTATTCTATTCTATTCTATTCTATTCTATTCTATTCTATTCTATTCTATTCTATTCTATTCTATTCTATTCTATTCTATTCTATTCTATTCTATTCTATTCTATTCTATTCTATTCTATTCTATTCTATTCTATTCTATTCTATTCTATTCTATTCTATTCTATTCTATTCTATTCTATTCTATTCTATTCTATTCTATTCTATTCTATTCTATTCTATTCTATTCTATTCTATTCTATTCTATTCTATTCTATTCTATTCTATTCTATTCTATTCTATTCTATTCTATTCTATTCTATTCTATCTCTTTTTAATATTAATGTGGAAGTGTAGATAAAGTAATATACAATGTAGGGACAGCAACAGAACAACAAATGAAAACGCTGGTAATACTCACCAATGAACAATTTTGACTATGACACCAAACGGGAAATCGCAAGCTTTTTATTTGCAAAAGTCTTAACAAATTTTATAAGTACTCCTACAAAACAACTTGTCGAAACAAAAATAAAAGCATGGCCGAGATTTCTGTTCTTAAGCTCTTACACGTTTAAAGAATACCTTCCAATCTTTGAAACTAAACTTTGTTTAATTCATGAATCCCCAAGCGACCACCGGTGGCCGCGCATCTATTGTCTTACTATTGTGTCTCTAATTGACGGTATCTGAAGGGTTAAATTTAATTGCAATAACTTTATCAGAAATCGACAGGAAATAATAATAATATTCCATAACATTCACGCCATCTAGTACCAAACTAAGCAGAGCTTGTAGTATGAGTACTAGACAATTAAAATAGATTCATATCCTTTCCTTACTAATATTATAAAAGCGAAAGTGAGGGTCTTTATTTGTTTGTTACGTCTTCACGCCTAAATGGCAAAACCAATTTTGATGAAACTTGGTACACGGATAGATCATGTGCTGGAATAGGACGTAGGATACATTTTATCCCGGAAGTATGTACCCTTGGGATAATTTTCTGCTATTAGGCGGGCGAAGCCGCTGGGAGCAGCTAGTTATATATAAATCAGCTAGACACAGAAAAAATGATCGTGTTCATCACACAAACATTTGTCTAGTCAGTGATGCTCGGTATCTCACTGGGTAGGTATGCAGATGATAGTTTAGTTGTAGAGAGATAGCTGCTGAGTGCTCGGGCTACGAAGCTAATCGAATCCTAAAAAGAGGCTTTAGTAGAGCAAGCAAATGTTTCACTTCAGGCAGTCTCCAATATGGGCGAGCCAACCTGTTGGGATTCAACGCCACCTAAACACAAGCGTGTCTGTTCACTGCTAAAAGAGGACCGTTCACTTTGGCTCCTGCTTTTCGAAATGTATCCCTGGAGCCTTAAACCTTAACGTTAGGTGGTTCATTGAGTCCACAGCCAAGGTTACTTCACACCGGTACAGCTTCTAACGCTATAATTAAGCACAGGCCTGATCGTGTATGTAGTACTGTAGTATATGTAAGTACTGCAGCCACATGTGAGCTGGTGCTGCAAAATGCCATCTAGCCGCTCTGGAGGCAGTGGAAAGTAGTGCAAAGACGCTAATAGATGATCCAGGTTTGGTCCTATCTACAAAGCCTGGAGCTCAGGGGTAGGGTAGCCAGCCTTTCGGTATTTTACAGGATGCATTTTGAAGAGCATACGCAGGAATTGCATGACTTGGTTCCGCAATCACTTTCCTACCATCGAACAACCCGATGTATGGCGAGGATCCACCTTTACATTGTTAAAACCTCTACGGTCCTGATTAAACGTTTCATATACCGCGTAAATCGAAGAACTGTAGCAATTTGACAGCGGTCTTTCCATCCAATTATAATTTATATGGCTTTTTTTTTCAGTGGGAAAATCATCTAATGACATCCCTCGCTCTTGGGCGAAGCGGAAGATAGTGTCAGACTTTTACTGACTGAAAACCCATCCCGTTCCTTTGTGCCTTCATAACGGGACTGGGCTGCCTTTCGGAGCTAACCCTGGGATTAGGCTTGCCGTTACTGACAACTCCTTGAGACGCGCGGGAACTGTGCAAGCCGTCGACGCCTTGGGCTCGGTCCGGACAGTTACCGGACGGTCGGGCAGTGAGCTACCGATTGTTCGCCGTCCGCATGCCAGCGCCTAGGTGGAGAGTTAAGAGGCTCTTAATAAAATAGTGCGCTTCACCATCAACGATTGCATCACTGCTTACCACTAGGTGGGATCGAACTCAAACACTAGTTTATGAAAACACTATCACATAAAAAAGAGACAATGCTTCATCACGAAACAGTAGGTACTAAAGAGAAACATTTTAGCATCTTACAGGCTACAATTTATAGCCAAGACCCAAGTTAAAATGTAGCAAATAAATCTAGGGCACAGCCTGACCTACTCAGAAAGCCTATAAGTCTCAACTATCTTCATATATGGACGCGTTTTGTAAAGGTGTAGTGTATTGAAAGGTCTTGATACTTGCGATAGGGATTGTAAAAGGATAATATATGTAGTACTCACTGTAACCCACACTTGTATTCCCTTCTTGGAATAGGCAGGTAGATAGAGAAATAATGTGTGTTTAGAGTTCTGTACCTCAAAAGGAAAATATGGACCTCCATCGGCGCAGCAATTCTGGTTGTGTTGTTGGGTTTGACCGGGATTGACATCGCATTATCTCGCTCAACTGCCATCTTCCACCAACCCTATTCACTCCAAATTTTATCTTCAAGGCTAGAGTGAATAGGCTTTTAATAAACTAGTGCACCTCAACATCAGAGACTGCATCACTGCTTACCATCAGGTGGGATCGCAATCAAGCAATAGTTTATACGAATTAAAAAAAAAACGGAATCTTTAGATCACTTTGGTGTCCGTCTGTCTGTCTGTCAATACTCTCTACCTCGCGAACGCGTGGAGGTATCGAGTTGAAATTAAAACTCAGGTTTTTGGTTCCAAAAATCAAACTTCTAAATTAACGAACCAAATAAATTAAGAATGTTTTTTTTTGTTATAAAATTATAGTAGGTACCTACTTGACTGCGATCCCACCTGATGTAATCGTTAATGGTGAGTCGCGCTAGTTTATTAAGAGCCTATTCACTCTAGCCTTGAAGACACCTAAATTTTAATCAGATGAAGAGGGAAGATTACTACAGGCAAATATTGTTCCAGTCTTTTGATGTACGTGGTATAAACGACGACGAAGTAAAACGCTTAATCCGGACCATAGAGCGAAAGACTGAATAAAATAAATAATAATATTCCACAATTAACACACAACGCCGTCTAGTCCCAAGCTAAGGACAGCTTGTGTTATGGGTACTAGACAACTGATAAACATACTTATATATTTCTTAATACATACGTATACAGATAAATTACACCCAGACTCAGAACAAATGATCATGCTCATCACACAAACATTTGTCCTGGGTGGGAATCGAACCCACGACCTCCGGCATAGCAGTCAGGGTCACTAACCACTAGACCAACATTACAGGCCAGTCAAAATACTCGCCGTACGTCGGGTTTTCCAAGGGTAGAAAGATTATGGAGGTGGTGGTAACAAGTCATGCATTTCCTGCGCTCACTTTCCAAAATGTATCCTGTAAAATACCGAAAGGCTAGTTACAAATTGTGTCATTTAGACGCATAGTGTGATTTTGAAGCTTCTTACTGCCGTTTATTTTATCCACTACTGCTTATCATACACGATCAAGGATCCCATACATTATCATGAACATACCATAATCAAGCCCAACAAGCATAACCTAAATTCATACAACTACCCTCATTTCGTCAACAAAAACCCAACGAACACTACATGAGCAGCCCTCTTTAACCCACTTAGCCAAAATCCGGTTCACACGTGTACCTACCCTCCGAAAAGGCACATAATCCAGAATCGATATCACTCGATACGATGCCATAGACCACAGAGACTACTTGGCGGCACGTACGTCATGATTACCCGAATTTTGCTGGACCGAATAGTACATATGCAGATACAAGTGCAGAAAGTTTGTCATTGGGACGGAGGTGGAATTCGCACGGGGCTGCAGTAACAAATTTTCACGTGTGTCAAATTACTTTTGAACGGAGACGCGCGCCCAGATAAATGTTATTAAATTATGGCTGGAACAGCATGCGCGCTTTTCTACACTAGTCTAGAAATCAGTTAAAAGCGGTGGGATAACAGCGGGTTTTTAGGTAAATATTGAAAAATATTTGGCTAAATAATTAAACCCAAAGAACTCGAACGGCCGTTCGCCCGAAAAATGTTCGGTTGTTTGGCGTAAGACCACAGCTTTTCGCCAAAAAAACATTCGGCTGAATGATCGTCTTACATTTTTAGACCACTGACTAATTTCAGTAATGATTACTGAGTAACTAATAGTAGACTTAACTTAAAAGGGGTGAAAGTTACTTATTTCGTCCTGAGAAGGAGTTGGCGGCTGAGCGTAGCGAGGTCGCTAATTCGAGGGACTAAATAAGTAACTTTCACCCCTAGTGTAACAATGTACTATTTCTATCGAACTGAATTACAATCAAACAAACACAAGTTTATCTTTTTGTTTCATATGACTTCATACTGTGCCTGTAGTCGCTGGCGACATTTTGTTCCGTGCTCTATGGCCGATACCTAACAAGATCGAGTTTGGTGCGATTCGTGACATTTAAGGCGGCGCGTGACTCCATTTACGAACGATACAAAAGGACTCGGATCAAAGGACCAGCTGAGTTAGAGACCAGTGTTGTTGCGAGAGAATCGAGATATAATCGAGAATGTTTTGGGGGAATTAGGACCATGTGTTTTTTTTTCAACTTATAAATAAGTATTTGGAGGGATGCAGAACAGAGAGTAAAGTCCCGCAAACCTCCATTGAAAAGGGTGGATCCTCCGACCAGACAGGATGTTATAGTCTGGTGGGCTACTGCCCGATAGTTGTTGTCGGGCTGTCGTATATGTTCAAATCGCGCGGAGAACTTTGATTGCGCGATGCAGGATTTCGTATTTTCTTCGTAGTTCTTATGTGGCGTCATAGATGTCGCTACAAGTATATGAATAGCATTTTTATTTATATTATTTTGGATTTATTTTGCTCAACCTTGACTGGTGGTCAACTCAATTCTTGTAAGAAATTATGCGTGAAAAATTAAACGGAGCTAAAGTAATACGATACAAACTAATCACAACAGATAAAGCACCAATGGTGTTGCACCAAGTGACAGTCTATTTTATGTCACATCCAGGCTTAAGCCTAGAAGTATACTATTCACTCTTGACTAAAAGACCTTAGGTTTTAGCTATCACGAAACACAAACTCCAGCAAGAATTTCCATGTATAAATAAACAAAGCTTTTGACAAGTTAATTTTGTGATATTCTCATTCCGGTGTTCTATAAAGTCTGATATACTATAAAACATCATAATTACATGTAAACAAAAAGACTGGCAAAAACAAACAACCGCCAATCAGCCGCCAAACTAAAGTGGAACTGGGCAGGTCACATCTGCCGCATGTTGCAACAGAATTGGACGAAAGCTACTACTGACTGGATTCCAAACAGCAGGAGCCGGCGACGCGGTAGGCCCATAAAGAGATGGCGTGACGATTTGGACTCCTACCTTAAGGATTGGCCAGAAGTTGCTAAGGACAGAAAAGAGTGGAATAACGGAAGTTAGGCCTTTGCTCTGCAGTGGGACACAAAGGGCTCATCATCAATAAAAATAATAAATAATAATAACATTTTCTTTTTACGCGCCTGCCATATTGTCTCTTAACCACCACCCTAGGTTGACTGGCAGAGTATACCTAAGGCATTAAGTCCACCTATATGTACTTTGTGATGCATGAAAATGAAATAAAATCCCTACTAATATTATAAATGCGAAAGTAACTCTGTCTACCTGTCTGTCTGTTACGCTTTCACGCAAAAACTACTGAACGGATTTAGATCAAATTTGGTAGGTAGGTAGAAGAGACACTGGAATAACACATAGGCTACCTATAATTCCACTGCTGAGCACGGGTCTCTGCCCGCGCGATATAAACTGTAGTCCACGCGGGCGAAGCTGCGGGCGGAAAGCTAGTATGTACTAGCTTTAATATTTGTTTAATATTTAATGTTTGTGTTTTTAATATTTGTTTATTTATTATTTAATAAATAAACAAATATTGTGGCGACGACATATATTATCGTTGTCGGAGAGGCCGATGTCCAACAATGGCATATGGATGTGTTTCGGATGATATGATGATGATGATGATGATGAAACTAATATTGAACATTATTAAAATATTTTTTACATCCAGTTTCTGATGACCCAAAAACCAAACATTACGTAAATCCAACGAATTATCAGAATATATTTAAGCATTTCACAACAAAATAAACCAATGTACAAATTAATAATATTGCTTGTAGCAATGCATTCATTTAAATACAAAACTGATATAAATGTCATGAACTTGATTTTACAAAGGAGCTCTTTAAAATTGAAACTTTCCGAAAATGCTCGCTACATTCATAATTAAATTTTAATAATGTCATTTTCATCATCAGCGTCATTTTCCTTTATTTTGTGACGATGATTTTATTCGGAAATGTTAATGATACTTGTAGCTGTCGAAATAAGCCTTCACGTCTGCTGGGAGCCCGATCCAGGTTTCCAGCCACCGTAGGCATAGGCATAGGCTTGTGGACGGCGAGTAATTGGTAGCACGCTGTCCGCCCGTCCGATGACTGTCCAGACCGAGCTTGAGTCGTCAAAGAGATGTCCGCAAACCGTAGGGGCCCAGCAGGGTCGAAGCCTACTGGAGCTATGGGGTGTGCGAAAGAGAACCCCGCAGCCGAGCAAGAGCGAGTTTTGATCTCCCACCACCTAAAAATATTGTCCATTTACTTGTTAATAAACAAGTGCAGATGACCATCCAAATAAAAAATACAGATAACTTGTGCTTGAAGTAAAAAATTGACGTCAGGAGCTGTTTAAATTATTCGCAAATTAATGTAATTTTATATTTCAACAAATATCAATATACTTGATATATGACAACACACACAAATACATACACACATCGTAACATATTGTCATATGTATTGTATGTGGAGTTATTAATTCATGAATCCCCAAGCGACCACCGGTGGCCGCGCATCTATTGTCTTACTTTATTGTGTCTCTAATTGACGGTATCTGAAGGGTTAAAACAGGCACGATCTCAATAAAATGAAACTGAGAATTGTACCTATGTAAAAATGACTACCTCAGCGAAGCTAAACGAAAGTAACTGAAAAGTTTGGCTTGATAGTGTTGGTAACAATTACTTATTATTAGAATGTGTTACAGACACAGACCCGAAAAAATCCCGCCAAAAACTCTAGATCGGTACATTCTACACACAAAACATTCCTAATTATGTCACTTTGACAGTTAAAACGTCACAAATGTCAAATAATATAGACAAAACTTATTCAGCTTTTTTATATCGATTTGAATTCGGAACAACAATGGTTTTTCTCAACCCTCTGTGTCCCAGCACTACAAAAGAGTTTTTCCTTTGTAAGCTACAGGATGTTTTTGAGATGTTAAATGCTCCAAATTGTTTGCTTGTTGTTTGTTGCAACGATTTTTTGTAAACCTCGGCTGTAATGGGACTGTACCTAATGGGGTCTTTGTCCTAAGTTCTGAAACTATTGTGTGGAAAGATTTTCTTAAAGGTTAAAGGGCTATAGTGAGCGGCGGTGTGAGCTGTGCTAGAAAAAACTTCGTAAAGCTATATAATTTTCAATACACTTACTCGAAAACCCGTTCTTATCCTATTTTTAGGCAGGCAATCAACTGTTTTCCGTACTAGTGCAGAAAAGTACGAGTGCTCTCCTCCACCACAATTTTAATAACATTTATCGTATCAGGCTGGGCGCGCGTCGAACCCCACGAGGCGCGTGTCAACCCCCACGAGTCGTAAGTGTATTGAAAAACGTCGTTTGACAGCCCTCGGCTCCATAACACACTCGCCTACGGCTATGACAAACTTTCTGCACTTGAATCAAAATGTACTATTTGGACATTTCTATTACATGGTAGACCATGTAAGAACTGATACTCATACAATTTTTGATTTTGACGTTTACCACAAATATATAAAAAGTAATAAATAAAGTGAACTTACAGTAAACACGGAAATATTATTGTTTGCAACTTGAAATACCCTTCAATATTCCCAGAAAAGGTAAAGATATATCCTCAATTTCAAAGATAACTTTGTTTCTTACCTTAAAAGATCCCACTTTATCCTCCTTTTGTAACACCAAAGAAAGATATGGAAATACTAGCAACGCCAAGGATAGAGTAGTTGTATTTGATCTTTTTCGTCACATAGCGTATGAAATATATAAGGCATTTATCACAAAGCAACCTTCAATAATAGCTAACATAGAGACTGCTATACTATTATCGATGTCAACTCAGGGTTGCCACAAAAAAAAATAGAAGCATTAAAAGATACATATACAGTGTCCTTAAAAAAAAAGAAATAGGCTGCTCGCCCACGTCCAATAATCGGGGACTAGGGAATGCAAATCTCGCGAGATTGGGGCTCGAGCGAGATCTCGCGAGATTATGAATACAATATCGCGAGATCTCGCTAATTTCGATATCTCGCGAGATTGACAGTTTTGTGTTTTTTTGTTTTGCAAATGATAACAATATTTGAATAAATTAGAAAAAAAAATGATGAAAATTGTAAGTATTATAAGATAACGATAGGCGCGGGCTTGCGGACGGCGAGCAATGGGTAGTAGGCTGTCCGACCGTCCATTAACTGTCTAGACCGAACCTAAGTCCGCAATGGCGCGCACTGAGTCGAAGCCTACTGGGGTCAGGGTTCCGAAACGTAGCTCAGCCCCGGTATGTAACGCACGAAGGCAGTAATAGTCTGACACTATCTCCCGCTCCGCCCAAGGGCGGGACATGTCATTTGTATGATTTTTACTCACCAAAAAAAAAGTATTATAAGATAAACATTCATTTTCAGGAATTTTTTCAATATATTTTCTTGCATTAAACATTGTTTGACGTATCTGACTATAATATTTTAACGGCCGTGTCAATCCGCGCTTCGAATAAGACGTTTTTATGCTCGAGTACAATCTCGTAAATCTCGCGAGATCTCGCCCGTTTTTCGTCCGAGATCAATCTCGCTAAAAAAGGCCGAGATCTCGCGAGATCGAGATTGCATTCCCTATCGGGGACTGATTTTTGTAGGAGAAAAATAGAACATACTGATAGCAATAGTGCAACGCACACGTCCTACAAAAAGTCGGTCAGAAATACAGAACAATGTTACAAATATACAAAATCGGCCCGATTATCTGTCCTACAAAAAGTCTGACGTGGGCGAGCAGCGTTACATCGTTTGCTGATTATCTAGAACAGAATAAAGCTAGAACTACAATAGACCGACGCACACGTGGACCACACCTGATTCAGTCCAAGATCTGCTGCGTGACGTAACTTATTTTCACATAAAAAAATATTAATAAAATTTATTTATTTTCTCCCACAAAATAATAGGTGCAGCTACTTTAACAATATTTTTGATAGGGAGACAGGAGCCCATACTTAGAAAAACTTGTGTGGGGCGCCTGGCCACCTTTACCCAGATATACAAAAAAACAGATCAAAAGAAAAAAAACTGATTAACAACTTAAAATGAAGGGAGTGTTCTCAGAAGTACAGAAATTGTTGACATGTATGTGAGGGTGTGTTTATGTGTGTTCGAGTGTTCGCACAGAACACAGGAATTGTTCTACATTATTATGTTCTGTGTGTTTTCGTTTGTCTTAAGAATCTCTACGCTTAATAAGCAGTCTCTCTGTCTCGTCGTACTTAAGTTTAAGGAGCCATTCTTACCCTTACATTCGCTTTTCGTATTGGGATAGATATGAAAATAAAATAAAAAACAAACCGGAATATAGTTTGTTCAGAATCAGTAACTGAATGAATTCCAACAGTTTTAACACCATGTTATATTTATTTTCCCAAACATTTTTAAAAAGCTCTAAGTACAACACAGGTCACAGCAGGTCATAGCGAGTATAAGGCGCCAGCAAACTGCTGGGTACAAGTGCAAAACAACCTCTCAGTCGCCTGAATGGCCTCGTGACAAAGTATTTTTAACCGACTTCCAAAAAAAGGAGGAAGCTATCAATTCGGTTGTTTTTTTTTATTATTTTAATGTTTTTTTACCCTTTAAGAAAAAACCGAATTTACTTAAAAACACTAAAACGTTCAAAATAATTTTAATTTCGGAAGTCGGTGTTAAATAACAAACAAACAATATCGAGAAAAACTGACTAGTCATTGTGATCGTTTTAGTGTTTCTGTTTTAGTGAAGTCAGTTATTTAGTTTTTGCTGACTTCACTAGCTTATAACGTTATGATTTTTCATGATACAGTTATGAAATTGTATTTATATTGTATCTGTTTTATTTTTGCTTTTTTTTTATTTTTGTTTATTATTTGGTCTTTGTCTCTGTCAGGCACGTGTCGGCCGGTGTCGCATAGACTATAATAAATTATTGTTTTAATAGACAACCCAGACAGCTGAGTTGTCTATGGTTCAAGCAAGTTAAGCCCGGTTCACACGTGATCTCATAGGGCAACTAATTTTTGTTTTAATTTGTTATTATTTTTTGTTTTTTGAAGATTATTTGTGTGTCTATACGAGCAGAATAAACATGTTTTCTTTCTTTTCTTTCTTTCTTCTTTCAAATTTTTTACATAGATTACTTACTTAAAAGTACTAAACACGTCTTTCGGGTTTCGCATATACTAAATTAATGTTGTATACTAGTTTGTCGACTCAGCAAAATAACAAACTCAATGAAAACGCCAGACATATTTGCTAAATATTTAATCTCCTATTTCAAATTCACAGAATTAAATATGATTTACTTATCACATCTCGCGTGGGTGAAACTCACTTTCCAGACAAGCTAAGAAATAAAGTAAAAGTGTGACTCAATAAAGTCTAACCTAGATCTAATTTCTTCTGAAATGTATTCATAAAGCATTTTATTATACACTAGCTTTTGCCCGCGGCTTTGCTCGCGTTAAATTCGGGGTAACACGGTTCCCCTGGGAGGCGCGGGGTTAGAAAGAGACAAAACGTAGCATAGGTCACTCTCCATCTCTTCAACTATCTCCACTTAAAAAATCACGTCGATTCGCCACTCCGTTTTGCCGTGAAAGACGGACAAACAGACACACACACTTTTCCATTAGTATGGATACCATATTTTGTACAAAATGAAAATGTTTAGCAATAAATCCTGTGACAGCCCTAGTTACCACACTTTCGTGGGCTGTACCAAGTGAACGGGTATTTTTATCTTTTCATTTTGTTGACTGTACCATCTTTAAGAATAGTGATTTTAATCTCATGTTGTAAAGGCGATAGTTTTTTTGTGTGCATGCGTTTTTCTATGGTTGGTGTTGGCACAAAATAGGTAGGTACAGAAGACAATCTCATGTATGTACTTCGCTTTTTATACCTACGCTCAGTGGACGCACACTAATAAGCGTTTCAGCTGGAACCACAGAACAGAAAATATAGGTAGAAGTGCCCCTAACGTGGCTAAGCACGGGAACCAGTGTCGCCAAACTCACACATTTGCGTATAAAATTGTACATTACACACATAAAAAACAGTAATATGATTGGCTACGAAGCTACGAATTACAAACTTAACTTTTACAAATCATATTCTTATTGCTTTCATAAATTAGGTCTTATTACAACGTAAGAAAGTTGTTATTATTTGACATGACACGAACAATAAAGAAGTTTTAACCAATTTACAACGAGTTCGGCTACTCAACGCTAGATGGCGCTGTAACCAATTTAAAGTATTCAGAACGCTAATTCCTTTGAAATAGATGCCATATTCACCTGCACATGTAATAGGCGAATCTCGTCTGCTGTTGACACACGCGCGATATCTAAGAGGCACTTCCTCTACTTTTCTTTATTCCGTGGCTGGAACTGTTCGACCAGCGGGTCGAGACGCTCCGAGATGTTGTGTCCGTGAGCGGTGTCTATGTGTGCGTTGCTCGAGCGCGCTTTGTATGTAGATTGACTTCTGTACCTATATATTTTGTGGTGTTGTGGTGTTGGCGCCGCGGCTCGTCAATGTGTTGCTGTCAATGTCATCGACGTCAAGTGTCAGCTAACTGTCAAAAGTTGCACGCACCGGCCAGCTTTTTTTCACTTCTAAAAAAAAACCTAGCTTACTGATTGACTTACTGGTGGGCTCCCATAACCGTGCTTAAAAATTTTTCGTTGTAATAACGTTTATTAAATTGATAAATCCTCTAACAACGTCGGAGTACGTTATTTATTTCCCAAACAGTTGGAAATCGCCCAATGACTTCTTCCGCTCTAGGGTGGAGTGGGAGGACGTGTCGAATTTAACTAAATCAACACCCATGTTTCTTCGTCGACCTTGTGTTCCAGAACTAGGGGTTTCCTTTTGGAAGTCAATTAATGACCCCAATAGGCTTTGACGGTTCAAGACGGCCGAACGACGAGCTACCTATTGCTTGTCATCCACAAGTCCACGCGGACGGTGGGGCATGGGCGTGAGGATGTCCATTTCCTTATGCCTGCGGTTGCCGCCTTCAGTAGCATCAATGCTTCGTAGAAGAGGCGACTGCCTGCCATTCTTCCTCGCTTAAGACCATGGCCTGTACCAGGGACCGGCGCGAGAGGTCGTTGAATCATGCCTTCTCCTGCTTGACAGGCCGTTCACGACCTTGCCACTGTGAGCGGAAGTTAAGCGCGGGGCGGCGAGTGGTAAGAAGCACAAAATATATAGGTAACGAAGTCAATCTACATACAAAGCGCACTCGAGCAACGCACCCAAGACACCGCTCACGGACACGATATCTCGGAGCGCCTCGGCCCGCATCGAACAGTTCCGGCTCAAACGCTCACTAGTGTGCATCCACCGAGCGTAGGTATAAAAAGTGAAGTAAATACATGAGATTGTCTTCTGTACCTATCAATTTTGTGACCAAAGTATTAAACGGTTTAAAGCACATTACCAGATCCCGCTCATAGCGCTCGGCGCCCGCTTATCGATGCCGCCCCGCTCGCCGCGCCACTCGCCGCTAATACCGAAGCTGTGAACAGGCCGTAAAAAACCAAACCTATGCTCCTTCAGTTGCCCTGTGCGTTCTAGGACCTCGGTTTTCGCTTTCAGAAATCGACGCATTGCCCCCGTAGGCTTCGGCCCTTTATCTACTATACAATAATAATATTCCACTACTGTCATACAACGCCGCCTAGTCCCAAGCTAAGCAGAGCTTGTGTTATGTATACTATACAACTGATAAACATACTTATATATTTCTAAATACATACTTATTATAGATAAATTACACCCAGACACAGAATAAATGACCATGCTCATCACGCTAACATTAATTGTCCTAGGGAATTCGAACCCACGACCTCCGGCACAGTCAGGGCCACTAACTACTATAGGTAACACAATATGTGGCTCTGCCTGTACCGGCACACTCACGAGACGTGACACGTGACAAAGAAAGCCGATATCGAAATGTGCCGTGTACCTACCCAACACGTACAATTGTGTTACACAAACATATCTTCACAATTTATCACTTACTTTTAAAGGGGGAAAGAAAATACAAGTATTGAATTCTTACACCTACCAATACATCGAACAGTTTGAAGAAGATTGTCGTAAGCGACATTTTGTTTTCTTTTCAGGAAGGGGTTTTTTTTTCTTCCATGTTTATTCTGCCCGAATAGATGCCTAATAAATAACAAATATTAATATGACTTATCATCATGATCATTTCAGGCGAAAGATGTCCACTGTTGGACATGGGCCTCCCCCAATATGACTAACTAAATTAAATAAAAAACAAGTTTGATTGTCAAATCGGACCATGTGTGGACCGGATATTAAATACAAAGATTTTATATATCCTACTATATAAAATCTTTGATTAAATGTCTCCTTTAACACCATCGACAAAACAAAACATAGTGGTCTAGGTTTCCTATCGCATTTCTGTTCCACCACTGACTAGCAGTAACAGTCTGTTTAAAGCACAAACAAACAGAAACATTCCTATGACATTCTTTACATAAATAAATAACATTTATTATATCTAACCGGTACTCTCCCACTGCTGAGCAATCCCTCAATTCCTTCCATTGTTTCCTGCTCTGGGAAACGTCTTGCCAATTCTTACACGGCGTCTAACGTGAGAGATTCAATATGGTCGCCGTTTCAAAGCGATCAGAAGTGATCAGATACGAATTCAAAGCAAGGTGCTGGCTTACTGCGCTTTAGCCGCCATTTATGTAAAAGAAATCACCGTATCGCAAGAATTCGCGCAAAAATATCAAACCAACTGAACTCGACCGTATCGCTTTGCCCATCGTTGCACAGCACCCACGTGTGGTTATTGTGGAGGACAAAGAACCACAATAGAGTATCATTGGTTTATTCCATTCAAGCCGCATCGCTTCAAGATCGCGATCAGGATGAATCGACTATTATCCTACCGTGTTAGATCCAATAGACACGTAAAAACTATCAGAACGTCATTCAAATATTTCGTCCTTTTCACAACTCAAACTCAAAATGATTTATTTCACATACTTATAAAACGTCAGAAGCTAGTGCACGGTTTTAATTGATCGTTACCTCTGGAGGTATCCTGGCAAAAAACTTCATATTGCACTTTAAAAATAAAATTGTTTCTACGATATTTCCACATTACAATATTAATACATATGAGAGATCAATGTAGACCGGTCAGCTTTGTACTCAAAAGCACATTAAAAATTTTAGTCTATGAATCTGCGGAGTCTAGAGTGTTCTCACTGGATATCTATGGCTCTCACATTCACATTATAAAATAAGAGGCTATACAAAAATATAAAAAAATTTGACTTTCATGCGATTAGAGCGTAGTTTATCACCGAACCACTCCGATGGTATCTGTTTTATCTCCAAAAATATAAACTTACCCAAACCCACGTAAAAAAAATAACATCAACATTAGCCTAGTTATTTATCACATGGAAAATAAAGAAGCTTTACCCAATAAACCACGAGGAGGAGATAATAAAACGAATCCGCGGTACTGAGGCCCTACTACGAAGTCTTAACATCATAAGTCCGATGTGAGAGGAGGACGGAGCTATACAGGGCTACCTTTTGCCTGCAGCTTTCCCGCGTACATAATACAGCCTATGTCACTTAGGAATAAAGCAGCTTCCTACTGGTGACAAATTTTTTGCGATCGGACCAGTGCTTCCAGAGATTACCTCCTACAAACACTCTCAAACTCTTTATAATATTATTTAGTGTAGATAAGTAGTAAGTCAAAGTCAAAAAGTAAAAAAAAAGTCAAAAAACGTTTATTTCAAATAGACCAATTACAGGCACTTTTGAATTGTCAAAATGTCGGTCAGTCAAACAAACAAGTGAAGCTAAATTGCACGTTCCAAAGAGTAGATCTCTATGGAGAAGAACGTGCAAGAAACTCCATGGAAACTCTTTTAAATCATATGTGTTACATATAGTGTTTGGTTACATATTTCTTGTTGCTTCTATTATGTGAGCACAAAATAGATAATAATAAAAATAAAAGATAAAAACTGAATTAAGCCACTGGCAGCTAAGAAATCACCAGTCTCAAGAGAGTACCATCTCTTTCTCACACAGGACATGTGATGGTGTCATGAAGTCATAGTAGGGGGCCTGTAGGAGTCAATTACATGGCAACGAACATATACAACTCATTACCTAGAGTATACGCTGAGGTATCACTGAGTGGTGGGGCGAGGAAATCAGCGGTTGAAGTAGCGGAAATTTTTATTCAATTTTATTACCAGCCGCTTCTGTGTAGTGAAAGGCTTTTCTCATCCATACTAATCACATTAATATTATAAAGGCAAAGTTTCTGAGTGTGAAAGACGTATACGCACTGGATATAAGGTTTCCCGTGTCACCACAACGACTGAGTCTCCATCAGATACCGCTTCGACGCTTTTTTGTTTGTAAGTTAAATAATAAAAACTTTACACCAGTGAGTGACCAAATTACGAACTGTGATCGAATGCGATTAATCGAAAACCTGTTTACACAAGTCGGAGACCGAATACGGACCGTGGCGGAATACGGCTAACCGAAAATCGGTTCACACTAAGCCATAGCACGCACTGGTGACTTTGTCACCGTCGCTTTTGACAAAAAAGTCACCGTGCTTATGAACCCAACATGTAGCGCGCACACTTGAAGACGTAACAGTTACAAAAAATGGGTAGAAAAATTATTGTCACCGTGACAAAACTCACCAGTGCGCGCTATGTCTAAGATCATTCGGTCACTGCGGACTGCACTCAAATCGTTCAAAATTAACTAGTGTAATTGAGCCATTCACTTCCACAAAAATTGTCTACTCTTATAGCAAGTTAAGAAGACTATAAAGCCAAGATACAAAAGCCAGTAACTCACACAACCCTAGCATTACCATCTACAAAAGCCATTCCTCCTCACTTTCAGATACAACAGCAGATTTATGTAGTCCCGCTATGTGAAACAGCATGTATATAACGGTCACACTCGCAAGCTATGCCGTTGATAAACTGCGCTCACTATCGTCTTGAACTATTACGGGCATTTACTACTGTAATGCTTTTAGATTTATTGTTGAACTAGCTTTTGCCCGCGGCTTCACCCGCGTACATAATCCCAGGATAAAAAGTATCCTATGTGTTAGTCTGGGATATGGTCTACTCGTGTATTAAATTTCATCGTGATCCGTTCAGTGGTTTTTGCGTGAAAGAGTAACGAACATCCATACATCTATCCATACATACAAACTTTCGCATTTATAATATTAGTAGGATGTATTGTTGTAACTCCTAAAGAGGTTACCAAGGTTAAGCAAAGCTTATAGAGAAATCTTAGACCGCTGTGGATGGGTGACCATTTTATCATCCTTCATTTTTTACTTGGCAATCTGTGTTGGACACAATAAGCCATTTCATTTTAAGCCAGACTGACCTGTAGGTCTAATGGTTAGTGGCCTTGACTGCTAATGCCGGAGGTCGTGGGTTCGGTTCGATTGTGTGGCATATGACATGTATGTATTTATAAATATTTATGTGTGTTCTCATAACACAAGCTCTGCTTAGCTTGGGAGTAGATGGCGTTGTGTGTAGTTGTGGAATATATTATTATTATCAGTTATAAGTCATGAGTTCAAACCCAGCCAGGCATATTACTTTTTGTACTTACCTAATTTATTTCATCACCATGCTCTAAAAACGGTGAAGGAAAACATCGTGGGGAAACCAGAATGTCCTTGAACCAAAAATTCGACGACATTGACGTCCACCAATCCGCACTGGGCCCGCGTGGTGGATTACGGCCCATTCCCTCTCCTAGACAAGACGCTTGAGTATCAGCAGTAGGATTTAAAATTAAACGCTTCTTTAAACTCAATATTCGTACCAACTCTGGTGACAAAATAAGGCCATGATTATTCTGTTTACTTACGCCTAATCTTGTTCTAAAGCCGTTCTGGTGTCATTAATTGGAATAGAAATCTGCTTAGCAATTCAATGTGAATTACATTGTAATTACAAAGTTCTAGAATAACCGTATCTAGATATTAGTGGAGAAAGTTTCCTTCAAAAGTTCTTAGATTATAGGCCTTATAGATGTCATAGGCTCTACTATGAGCTCTTAACGCGATCCATTTTACGATCTCAACTGAATTGTTAAAGTGATGAAATTCCATCTCTCTTTCTCGCTCGCACGCCTGGCATTTTAACACGTCATGGTAAGGCCCCTAAGGTCGTGATGTAGTTGGGCAGGAAAAATGTTTTGTTACCCGAGTCGTCGAAAGTGCGTATTATTCCACGCGCGCCTCAAGGAGATGCCAGCAACAGAAGGGGCAGCAGGGTCGAAACCTACTGGGTCCAGGGTCTAGTTCCGAAAGGGAAGCTCGGCCTCGGTATGAAAGGCAAGAAGGAACGAGGTGGGTTTTTTAGTCAGTAAGAGTCTGACACTATCTCCCGCTCCGCCCAAGGGCGGGGGATGTCATTTGGATGATTTTTACCCACAAAAAAAAGGAACAGGATTGGGTTTTAGTGTATCCCGAGGGTGTAAAGTGTGAACGAAAGAAAAGAAAAAACTCGAGTGGATTTTAATCAGAAAAAGTCTGACACACCCTCTCGCCCCGTCCAAGAGCGAGAGAAGTCAATGAATAAATCCCACCTAAAAAAAAACGCCTGAATTTTTATCACGTCATGTTAAAGCTGTTAAAGCGGTAAAAGCAGTCCCGCAAAAATATTCGCTTCAGCGTATCCTAGTGGTTTCTCGTCGAAAGCTTTAGAGCCCAATCCTTAGACACATTTCGCGCTGTACACACTTTTAAAGGCTCGCACTTGACGTTTATTTCCTTTTTTATTCTTTGTAATCTACGAATTTAATATAGCCGCCATAAAAATATGGCGTCAGAAAAAAAATGACGGCCTGTTTAATTTGAACGCGAGGGAAACAGGAATGGAACACTTATTTAAATTTCGAACTTGCTTTTCGGCATGTGTTATTGGGGATACGCGGAGGTTGGATTCGTTTTTTTTTTTTTTTAATAAATGTGACATCATTTTTCGCTGTTTTTTTATTATAGGTTCTTATTTTTTAAATATGTGTTATAAATGTGACGATAATATTTTTTTTTCTCTCGACGGGGAAAATCATCATTGACGAAACCCGCTCTTGGGTGGAGCGGGAGACAGTGTCAGAGTCTTACTGACTAAAAACCCCGCGCCGTTCCTTCTAGCCTTCATACCGGGGCTCTAGTTTCCTTTCGGATAACCCCGACCCCGGTAGGCTTCGACCCAGATGGGCCCCTCCTGTTGCTGACAACTCCTTGAGGCGCGCGGGAACAGTGCGCGCCGTCGACGCCTTGGCTCGGTCCGGACAGTTACCGGACGATCGGACAGCGAGCTACCCATGGCTCGCCGTCCGCGAGCCCGCGTCTACGGTGGCCGAAAATCGGGATCGGAATCCCGGCGGCGGCGGCGGGGGCGCCATTGCCTGATGCGGTCTGCCTCCTCCTTTGCTAGCATTACTGCTTCGCAGAAGGAGGCGACCGCCTGCCAATCCTCCTCGCTCCGGACCATGGCCTGAACCAAGGCCCGGCGCGAGAGGTCTCCGCCGCCGATCGCCCCCACGAGGGCACGGCGTTGCTCCGCCCAAGCAGGGCACACCTCAACTGTGTGCTCCGGGCGTTCCGCACAGTGGCGGCACCCGGGGTGACGATAATATAAAAGCCCAAGAAATCAATGACTGAATTATTTTGAAAATATGCCTAAAGTCGAAGCATAATTATCACGCACAGTTCAAAATTGCCAGTATTATAAAACGACAATTTGGTTGGTTAGTAGTTCCTAGATTACGTGTTTATCCAATTTACCGTTCAATAGACCAAAATGCGATTCCTAAGGAGTACAATGTATTACGTCCGGGCAGGTAGGTACTTACCGACTCCATTGAGTACCTTTTGTAAAGTGTAGTTCGTCTGAGTTACCTACTTCACAATGAACAGTCCTTTCTTTTGTATATCCAGCCATTACTAGCACTCTCTTAAGGTTAAGGTCGAATCCAATACCAATTCCCGAACTTTAACGACGAAAATCGACGTTTCTTTCCACACGTTTCGACATGGAAACGCTATTTCAACCAGAAATGTCGAATAACACTTTTAAAATATCATCCGTGTTCCTACAGTATCTGCTCGTTAACAGTTCGATCAAAACTGCACCTTATGCGTTGAAAATAACTATCATTTTCGAATATGGGCAGTTGAGAATTTATCGTGTCATTCACAGAGCGTCAAACGTCAACCGACTGTCATCGCGGTCGGAAAATCCAGTTTACGCTGACCTGTGAGTTGTTTTGCTTGTCGTGGTATTTGAGTTCAGGTAACATTGGTGTAGGAGAATTATAATTTTTGATCCTGCGAGTGCACTAAACCATACACGTGGCTCATTAGGTCTTGATCTCGCGGTAAACGAGGCGTGCCTAATTGCGGAGCGCGCCCCTCTCCGCAAAAATGGCGGGTGCTGGAATACATTACGGTAATTTAAAATTTATGTTTCACACTCTTTAAACTTTTTATGGCGGAGTAGCTGAGGATGTTTACTTTAGTGTTGCCAGATTTGCGTGTTTATTTATATTTTACGGGAGTTTCGTAATGAGGTCCTTAAAGTTTTGTAGCGGTTTTTTGATAATAATTGCTAGTTATACAATAATAACAATTATTTAAGTTAAATTAACATTCGTTCATGGGATTCACTGCAATGAAATCTATAGATAAGCATGTTTCAAAACGTCAAAACTTTATCATGGCTATTGTGAGCATATTCAACCTTGTAATATTCCCACTGCTGGGACTCAGGTCATCTTTTAAAAGATTTAAATATTGATTTTAAAAGATGTCCAAAAAATGTGTACAAATACTAATAATTTATTTATACACATTTTTTGGACATCTTTTAATTCATGAATCCCCAAGCGACACCCGGTGGCCGCGCATCTATTGTCTTACTATTGTGTCTCTAATTGACGGTATCTGAAGGGTTAAAATCAATATTTTTGATAAATTATGGTGATTTGGATTTTAACTTTTTTATCATTTGCTTTATTGAAGTTTTATCATCAAAATAATCTAATTATGATGTAACTACGATGCTTAGTTATTGTGAAAAAAAAAACATTTAATAAGAACAAATGTTGAGAATTTTGATGAAATTGTGACTTCTGAAATAAGAAAATGAAACATAATTAGAACTAGCCATGAATGCATCTCAAAGATGATAATGTTGCGCTTAGTTTCCATTCGTAAGATTTGTAAATTCGTTATATTATGCCATTAACGAAGCTCACAAACATAAGTCGAAATGATGTTGGCACGAAAGAGCTATGTTTAACGCTTGATTTACCAAAAATAATACACCCGAATTGACTTAAAAAAAATAACTGGCTACTACTCATACTATGGTTAAATATGTGCTATAATAATATTTCAAGTTGTTTCATTATTTTGTCCAAAAAAAGCATACAAAGATGCGCTAATAATTTGCCGCGGGTGAATTTTTAAAAGACCACAGCCTTAAGAATGGCCATTATCACTGAGCCACTACTGTTCTCGTGCTATTTTCCATTGCAGAGCAAAAACTTCTCTCAACATTTACCACGCAATTTTTTTTTCACCAAGTAAGGTAAGCAGTGATGTGGTCGACGATGAAGCGCAATAGTCTAGGAGTAACCTATTCACTCTTGACTTAAACTGTCTCAGGTTATCGCTATCAAAAGACGCTTACAAGCAACTGCTTTAGCTGTCTCTGTCTTCTCAAAGAAATACCAGCAAACACTAGAGGTCCAGCAGGGTCAAAGCCTACTGGGGCCATGGGTTCGCTTCTGAAAGGAAAACGACCCTGGTATGAAAAGCAACAGAGGAACTAGGAATGGGTTTTAGTCAGTCAAAGTCTAACAAGCTTTCCTGCCCCGCCCAAGGGCAGGAGATGCTATAGGATGATATCCCATCTAAAAAAAGAAGCTATTGCTGTCTTCCGCTTCTCTTTAGTTCCGAGGTCGTCCCATCATCTTCGCTTGAATCTGACAAATGATTATCACTCCAAAAACTGACAATCTATATTATTATATTAATGATTGTAGCAAAGCGATGAGTACAGACCAGTGACCGTATAAAAACCCCATTCGTCTGTCTGTGGGTTATTATAGTTTCCGTGTCATTGAGCCGAGCCAGCGAGGTACACAGTCATCGTGAGCCCACATGTTCTGGAAAAAATGGACTGTCCTTGTCTAACTTACAGAATTGTGGATAGTTTTGTCCCTCTCTAACTTAATGAAAGAGAAACACAGCTTTCACCTGGGATATGTTAGGTTTATCTTACATTCGTCAGTATTTATTGTTTTAGTGTTACAAGATTGGAACTGCTACGACGTTGGTAACATGATGTACAAAATGCTATGAGCTACGAAATTGGTCCAACGAGCAACACGATTGGAGCTACATACTACGACATTGGTACTACGATCTATTAAATTAATGCTACGAGCTACGAAACTGGTGCTACGAGCTACAAAACTGGTGCTACGAGCTACAAGATTGGTGCTACATACTACGACATTGGTACCACGACGTATAAAACTAATGCTACGAGCTACGAAACTGGTGCTACGAGCTACAAAAATGAAAGTACGAGTAGATATCGTCGCGATTTTATTGCTAAGCCACATTTAAATTAAAGCATGGTACACACGATAACTATGAGTTAAAGCAAAAGAGACAATAGAGAAAAATACCTCAAAATGAATCTACAGAATATTTCCAAAACAAACTATCCTTGTAACAATAAAATATTTGGCGATAACAAACCGACACAAAGTCGGTACTTATGCCACGCGTGACCATTTATCCGTTATGCCATCCATTTGTCCACCATTGTTAATGATAGAGAACATTTTCGGGTTCCGTACGTGTGATAAAAACGGATTTCAATGGATTTTCCATTAGCGCCGATACACCCGCATCGCAGCCTGAATGGAAATCATTGTGATAACTGTAGTGTTCAGATTTGAAGAGAATCGTTCGGGAATAATTTTGTTTATTTTTATTGTTGTTTACGGTTGAAATGAAATATTGTATATGTTCATTGTAAATATGTGCGTCAGAATGTAAAAGAGAAAGTTTCATTCAAATTATTTTTTTTATTTTTCGGGCATCATGGTTAAGGTTGCGGGAATCCGATGTGGAACGGACAGGATCGTTCATTGTGGCGACACTTGGGGGAGGCCTAGGTCCAACAGTGGACGTCTATCGGCTGAAATGATGATCGTCCAACCATTAGTAATAAAAAATAAACACTCACAAAGACTATTTTATTTATTTATACTGTTTCCTGAAACAATATAAACAGGCCCTGAGACTCATAAATGGCCCCGTGTTATGAGATACTCCACCCCGTCCAGATAACCAACAGAAAGAGACCTCCCTCAGAGAGAGATCATCAGACGAACGAAATATCTCAACACAGGAGCACCTACATCTTCAGCTCTTGGTTGGTTTAAGTCACCACCTTTTTTCTTAGGCACCCCATGATCATGGCGGTAAATCCCCTCTTCGAAGAATGGCTGAAGTGGTGTCACAGCGTCCTCACCTTCCGCATGACGCAAGTCCTCACCAGATACGGTAAGTTCGAGGAGGTTCCAGCGAATTAAGGCGAGAGAAAAGTCCGGTTGTCACCATTACGAGTATAAGCACCGCCTGGAGGACACGGTGGAGCCCCGCTTGGGCGGAGCAACACCGTGTCCTCATGGAGATGAGAAGTGGCAGCGGACTTTTCGCACAAGGGTTCATGCCATGGTCCGGAGTGTGCACTATAATATCTCCTGTGGCCTTGGCTAATTTCTCTTGAGACTGGCTACCGTAATTGTAATTCGATCGGAAAGATTATCCTGCAATCTGTGGACTTGACGTTGAAAATTGGCCATGCATGTAATACGATCTATTGACATGCCCATATAATCTATCTATCTATATATATAAAAATTACCCCCGTTTTCCGTTGTCACGACTTGGCATGAAAACGGCTTGACCGATTTGGCTGTTTTTTTTTTTTTGTTGTGATTGTTATTGTGAGGAGAAGGTTCTTATGGAAAAAAAAATTAGGGTAGTGTAGGGTAGAGTAGGGTAGAGTAGGGTAGAGTAGGGTAGAGTAGGGTAGAGTAGGGTAGAGTAGGGTAGAGTAGGGTAGAGTAGGGTAGAGTAGGGTAGAGTAGGGTAGAGTAGGGTTTAATCTTTGAAATGTTGTGTGAGTTTGTCCATCAATATATTATTATGACAATAAGGTTCTTAATATCGCGCGGTTTTGATAACTCATGATTGCTCTTACCCTTAATACGCGAGTCCGACTCGCACTTGCCCGATTTTTTTATGTATAAAGTTTTCAGAGAAACAAAATGGCTATTTATCCCGAAACTATCTCAAAGCGAACCTAACAAAATTCCCTCCGATTACAGCACTAACCAGTACGTTGTACAAAGATCACGTAATAACAAATTCTATTTACCTTATTCGCTTATAGCAGACTAAAGGCAATCTTGGAGGCTGAGGTAACTAGGGCTAAGCACCTACATAATATGGCCATATTATGTTAGCGCGGCAAAATTGCATTCACTAAGCGATTTTAGGATAACCGCGCATTGGGATGCGGGGTTTAAATTTAGAACTACATTGCGTCACACCAGAAAATTGATACGCCAGCATAGACTTCGCAACATTTAGAACGTTCAATTTAAATATTTTTATTTTTGTATAAAAATCTGATGAACTAAATATGATATTTTTTTTAAAGTCATAGAACAAAAGTGTGTTTTATGATGTTAGTACCATAGTCCTGAGAGGTTGCCAGTGTTTTACAAATAGCCCTGTATATGAGGGCATCAATAATAAGTTATATATAAATTGCACACAAGTTTAGAAACCTGTAAAGGGTAAAGATAGAACTACATGGCGCACACATGGACCACGTACGCCGATCTAGGTGCGTCGGTCTCCAAACATTTTATATAGCAACTGCAGACTTGCAGAGCTATGTTAAATCCACGACACGCAATGCCACGTGACGCGACAAAACGTACGAATCAGGGGGTCTATTCGCTTTCTCCGAAACGAAACTTTCGTAAACGAACGATATTCATTTGACGTTAAAATTGCAAACAATCCTCTGTCATAATTATTATCTTTTTTCGAAACATAACTAATTAGAGTAGGTTTAGAGATTCGGTACGTCAAACAATTTTTGTTCGTGCGAAATTTCGGGAACGAATGGAACCGTGGTAGAAAACACGCGAAATTTCAATCGAAACTTCGTTTTTCGGAGAAAGCGAGTAGACCCCCAGGCGCAGCTCACGTGTGCGTTGGTCTAATGTAGTTCCCGATTTATACTGACTGGCCTGTTGGTCTTGATTAGTGGCCTTGACTGCTATGCTAGAGGTTTGTTTTATTTTTTCTGTCGACGAGGAAAATCATCATTGACGAAACCCGCTCTTGGGTGGAGCGGGAGACAGTGTCAGAGTCTTACTGACTAAAAACCCCGCGCCGTTCCTTCTAGCCTTCATACCGGGGCTCTAGTTTCCTTTTGGATAACCCCGACCCCGGTAGGCTATGCTAGAGGTCGTGCGTTCTATTAACAAATAATAAATCTGTAGAAGGTTTTAGTTGTACGCGCATCACATAAAACGTACGAAATCGATGTAAATAACTTTATTACATTTAAATTGTGTGTAACTTTATATATTGCTTAGGCTTTGTTTCATGACAATCAGTTAACTACATCGAAAGATATACTACATTCATTGACAGTTAGTCGGTACAAAGTTCGCCGGGCCAGCTAGTTAGAAATAATTTACAATTATGAATAAAATATCGCTTACGATGTTTTCCTAAAGGGTCGATATTTTGAAATGTCTCTAACTTAAATGTCTCCTTCATCAGGTCTAGTTTTCGTACTTATCTATTTTGTGTCGTAAAAGATTGACCAGTCGGTTGCAAACTAGCGTTCCTACCAAGGTGACTTTGGTTTGTGTGTGTTGGCTTGTGTTGCGGCTACATGGATGTAAGCCACGCGCCAACACGTTCAGTGGTTGGGAAAACGCGCCTCCCAACCAAGGGCGATGAAGGTCATAGTTTACAACTGCTATCTACACGGATTGCAACTAGCAAGGTCACCTTGGTTATGACGTAGGTTTGCAACCATCTGGTCACTCCTTTAGCCACAGGGCGCAGATGAGTGCTTTTGATACATTTAGTGATCGGAGAAAACTAATATACGAAGTGCCAGACTTCTGGGCACATTTCAGGATGATAGCGATATGGAGGTGGACTTTGACGCCTGAGCGTACTTTGTCCTTGTTTATATTCATGTACATAGTTAGGTTTTAGTATAAATAGTTTAGTTTAAAGGGCGATGGAAAGGGCTATGGTCGGAGTTTCCTTGCGTGATCACATCAGAAATGAAGATATCAAGGTTACCGACGTAGCTCAAAGAGTCGCCAAACTTAAGTGGCAATGGGCAGGGCACATTGCACGCAGAACAGATAGTCGATGGGGACGAAAGGTTCTGGAGTGGCGACCACGTACCGGAAGACGCAGCGTTGGTAGGACTTCAACAAGGTGGATGGACGACCTGGTCAGGGTCGCGGGAATACGATGGATACGTGACGCACAGGACCGGACGTTGTGGCGACGCTTGGGGGAGGCCTATGTCCAGCAGTGGACGTCTTTCGGCTGATATGATGATGATAAATAGTTTAGTTAGTATTTATGTTTTTTTTTAATGTGCAAATGTATTAAATACATATGCAAATAAAAATATCAAATTGTAAAGAAAAAACTAGGCCAGAAGAAAAGATTCGCTCCAAGAGTCTGTGCCCGCCGCCCCTAACAGTCTATTATGTTCAGGCATTAGTATTCCACTCTGTCCGAATGTTTCCCTTTATATTCCGCGCGTGATTCCAACAATTTGCAGGATATCGGCCAACGAACACGATTCGCAGCCCCGAAGCCTATTTGTATAGGGAATCGGTTTAGAACGAGTATGGGAATCCGTAATACGTCTTGAATTATCGGGTTGTTCAGTTATTAGCTTGTCAGCTGTAAGAGTGTGGCTTTAATGGTGATTAAACTCTAACTAAAATCATTTATTTCGAACTAAGTGTTGCCAGCGCCCAACGGAATATATTCATCATCATCATCGGCCTTTTTTAATGTTCCCACTGCTGGGACTCAGGCCTCCTCTCTAGGAGAGGGAATGGGCCATAATCCACCACGCAGGCCCAGTGCGGGTTGGTGAATGTCACATGTCTTCGAATTTTTGGTTCTCGGACATGCCGGTTTCCTCACGATGTTTTCCTTCACCGTTTTGAGAGCAGTGGTGATGAAATAAATTACACAAAGTAATGCGCCTGGCTGGGTTCGAACCCGCGACCTACAACTCGTAAGTCGGGGCCATTACCACTCGGCCACCACTGCTCCGAACGGAATATATTAATTATTATTATTACATTCTTTCAAAACATACTTTTGACTACTAATAATAAAACATTTTGGTCGCGAAAAGTATCTTCTAAAAGCTATCTTAGCACTGCATGTTTTAATAGTTCTTTTAGACGACATAATACGAATGTAGCGCTGCAGCGAACTTTTGTTTTAACTTTTCAGTGTTTATCAAAATACTGAAAAGTTTCCATAAAAGGGCTTATCTATCACTAGAATATAAGTCGATACTTCCACTTAACACATACTCATGACGATCAAAAAGTGTTTGGTGTCGGTAACTGGAACTCTAGAGTACAAGTAGGCGCTACGCAAGTAAGTAGCATCATTTCAGCCGATAGAAGTCCACTGTTAGACATAGGCCTTCCCAAGTGTCGTCACAATGAACGATCCTGTGCGTCCCCCATCCATCGGATTCTCACAACCTTCACCAGGTCATCGGTCCGCCTTGTAAGAGGTCTTCCAACGCTGTCTTAAGGACAGCAAAACAAGTCCTTAAACCAATCTCACCCAACCCGACACGAGTAAACTTAACTGACATTTATTTATCTATAATATGTATGTATTTAGAAATATATAAGCATGTCTATCAGTTGTCTAGTACCCATAACACAAGCTCTGCTTAGCGTGGAACTAGACGGCGTTGTGTGATAGTTGTGAAAAAAAAAAACGTTAAGCTAGAACTACACTACGCACACGTGTGCCACACACGTCGACCTGGGCGCGTCAGTCTCAATTTTTTTTTACTGTCCCACTGCTGGGCAAAGGCCTCCCCCAAGTCCTTCCAAAATTTCTTTTCTTGCGCCGTCTCTAACCAGTCCTTGTGGTAGGCGTCCAAATCATCCCGCCACCTCTTTCTAGGCCGGCCTCGACGGCGCTTTCCCTCAGTAGGAACCCACTGTGTGGCGACCCTTGCCCAGCGGTCCTTGTGCATGTGGCTGACATGACCCGCCCAGTCCCATTTGAGCCTGGCAGCCTTTTTGCCCACGTCTATTATACCTGTTATGGAGCGCAGCGTGTCGTAAACAGGCAGGAAAAGGAGATAGATCGACGAATCCAGAACGCCTGGAAAAGCTACTGGTCCATGAAGACGCTAATGAAGGGTGATCTACCGATCTCCCTGAAGCGTAAACTCATCGACATGTGTATCCTGCCCATCCTAACCTACGGTGCTCAGACCTGGTCTCTCACCGAACTACAAAAGTTTCGCCTTGGGGTTTGCCAGAGAGCTATGGAGCGCAGCATTGTGGGCGTAAAAAGAACAGACCGAATACGGAACGACAGTCTCTATACATTTTTTATTTTTTACAAAAAAAAAAAAAAACAAGTTCTTAAACCAATCTCACCCAACCCGACACGAGTAAACTTAACTGACATAACTCACCTTTAACTCACCAGTCGTTAAACTTAATTACAACAAGTAAATCAGGAGTTAGTACAAAGTTCTTTGTCAAAATGTTGTAAAAAACGTTATTTGCTGAGAAAAAGAACGTCGCCAGTCGTTAGGTGATTCTTATTAATTTGTACTTTTGTCTGCTCTAACAAAGATGTCGTGTCCCTGAATGTGACAAGAATATGTTCGTTCTAATATTTGGAGAGGTATTTTATTATAACATTTCAAACAGTACCCCATGAAAGAAGAGGCCACTTTAGCCAGTCTAAAACCTGGTTGAACTAATTGGGCCCTATTTCTTGTAACATAATCATTAATCATGTCTATCGCCTCTTTTGCAAAAAAGATGAAGATTTTTCCTAACGTACATGATGTTTTCATAGATATATTGACAAGGCACCGTCATGATGTTAATATTGTTACGTACGTAGGTAATTAAATGCCATTTAATTAACAGAGAACTTTATTTACCACAAACAATCAGTAATTAGTCCAGTCAACAATAATCCAAATCACAGTTAGCACTAGAGTTCCGTTATACTATCGCCTCGGTCCAATGGTCCAATATACCACAGTGTCTCAAGACGAAAGTCTATGATCAGTGCGTGTTGCCAGTGATGACATATGGCTCCGAAACGTGGTCGCTCACAATGGGCCTCATCAGAAGGCTTAAAGTCACCTAAAGGGCAATGGAAAGGGCTATGCTCGGGGTTACCTTGCGTGATCGAATCAAAAATGAAGACATCCGCAGGAGAACTAAGGTTGCCGACATAGCGCAAAGAATTGCCAAACTTAAGTGGCAATGGGCAGGGCACATTGCTCGCAGAACAGATGGCCGTTGGGGCCGAAAGGTTCTGGAGTGGCGACCGCGTACCGGAAGACGCAACGTTGGAAGGCCTCCAACAAGGTGGTCTGATGACCTGGTGAAGGTTGCGGGAAGCCGATGGATGCGAGACGCGCAGGAGCGTTCGTTGTGGCGACGCTCGGGGGAGGCCTATGTCCAGCAGTGGACGTGTATCGGCTGAAATGATGATGATGATGATGATCGCCTCGGTCGTTAGATAAAATCACTTAGCACACTTAGGTAGATCGCTCTCGTTCGCAGTCGAAATCAAAACTGACTCACTTCCGTTCGGGGGCTCGTATTTATACGCGGAGCAAAGAAAATTCTAGATACTGACGGCTCAGGATAGTTCCAGAACAATAGAGTCGCATCGCGGGGCCATAAATCAATTTTGTTACTTTGTCCTTCACGAGTCACTCACGCGAATTTCGACTCTATTGTGAAAGGCGGAAAGTACCATTTCCCTTATCCACCTACAGATACCTACAGATTACATACCTACTAAATAGTAGGTACAACAGGTACTTATGACGGAATGTTCCAGATCTTGCCAGGCTAGGTAGGTACTTTGGTTCTAGAGCTTTCGAACAGTAATGCGTTTTAATTATTCGTTGCTACTCTTTAATTTGTCGGAGATATGACGTGTTGAAATTTAACGGCGTAACAATATCTTTAAACGAACTGTTTAAAGAGAATCGCACCGGCGGAGATTGTAAATAGCTCTGATGGCTCTTTTCTGTAGTATAAAAATTGAGTCAATGTCTGCAGCCCGTCCCCATAGTAAGATACCGTATGACATGATACTATGAAAATAACTGAAATAGACTAGTCTAGCGGTGTCAAGATCCGTAAATTGGCGGATTTTTCTTACAGCACATGCAGCTGAGCTAAGCCTGAAAAGACTGTTTTCCGCACTGTTGCAGAAAAGGGCGCGTGGTCTCCCCCGCCACAATATTATTACACTTATACATTTGGTAAATATGAGAATAAGTCTTAGGTTATTTTTTACCCTCCAATTCCCATCTTATCGTTGCTCTAGTGCTCGAACGGCCGACCAGTTTTAGCAAATTATTTCATATATAACTAATCTAATATTTATAAAATCGTAAAAAAAAAATGAAGAAGATGAGTGAAATGAAGAATGAGAAGATTTGTAAGGATTTTAATGATCTTCCGATAATATCCATAAGTTTCGTAAAAAAAAAATTCTCCTGTAATATTTGCTCACTGGTCGATTTGGCAGTCAAGCACAAGAGTGATGTTATATAGCAACTTATTGCTCTTGACGAGTCAACTACACTAATATTATAAAAAGGCAAAGTTTGTTTTTTTATTTGTTTTTTGTTTGTTTGTAGAAGCCTAGGTAATCTCTGAAAGTACTAATCCGACTGCAAAATTTTTTTCACCGATAGAAAGCTGCATTATTCCTGAGTGACATAGGCTATATTTTTGAACACGGGCAAAACCGCAAGCAAAAGCTAGTTCTTAATACAAAAACAATTCTAATAAAAACATTCCTCACCTGAAGCAAGCAACAACACAAAACATTCCCAGCGCTTGGCCTATCCATCAAAATGACATCTGTGAGGGACCCCTTTAATTTTCCCGGGAACAGTGGATTAACGGCGACTTTCTTTTGAACCGTCTCTAATTAAAAACCTTAAATGAAAAACCACGATTTTACGACAACACCTCCTTTTTTTTTGTTTTTAAACTGGTATACTTTAGGTGGATTACATTTTGACAAATGATTTTGTTTTGGACCCTTGCGTTTGCGTTGGAGTCGTGCGGTTTTGTAAATTGCGGTGGTTTCACTTAGTTTATGGATTGATGTTACTTATCGGTCCCTAGAAAGAGACACATCTTTTGAGTAGTATTATCTTGATCGTGCATAGTATATAATCACATTGCTTCGATTGCAACAGCAGAGGCCCAGCTGGGTCGAAGCCTACTGGGGCCAGGGTTATCCGAAAGGAAGCTCGAGCCTTGGTTTGAAGGCTAGAAGGAACGGGGTGGGTTTTTAGTCAGTATGAGTCTGTCACTATCTCCCGCTCCACCCAAGCGCGGGGGTTGTCATAAGATGATTTTTGCCCAACGTGAAAAAAAACATTGCTTTGATGACATTGGTTTATTTGCAGTGCGTCTGCAATTCGCTAATTGTCTCCTACTAACTTTTGCCCGCGGCTTCGCCCGCATACACAAATTATAGCTTATATCACTCTTGAATAAAGCAGCCTTCTATCGGTGAAAAATTTTTCGCAATCGGACCAGTACCCATAGCCAAGTTACTAATCTGCAATAGTTAACGCTAGTAGAAAGCTTCAAATGTACGAGAGTGACGTCATCTCAATGCTCAGTCAAGTGGTCGGAACAAAAGAATTGGCGGCAAGGTCAACTCGACGCGTTCGACGCAAGAGAAACGGTTTTAACTTGGCTAGGGGGCAGTACTTTCAGAGATTACCTCCTACAAACAAAAAAAAAACAAAATTTACCTACCTTTAAAATATTTGTGTAAATGTTATTCCAAAACATGTCCTATTAGTGTTGCAAACTTGGAAATTCATTCGGCTGATTGAGTGTGAAGGTAAAAAACATACACACACACACACGCGCATTTATACAAACTTGCTTGCACCAGCAATTACCAGTAGCTTCTCTCGCATGTTAGTAAAAAAATATCCCAAGGGAACATAATTCCGGGATTCTATGAGCTATTCCAGGACATGGTCTACCCGTATACCAAATTTCATTGAAATCCACTCAGCAGTTCTAGTGTAAAGAAGTAACAAACATCTTACAAACGCACAAACTTTCGCCTCTATAATAATCTTATAATAGGCATCTCATCTCATTATCTAATAAATAAAAGATAATCGGTTCGGGATCGTGACTAGAACACAACTACGTATGAAGGTCAAATAAATGCCACGAGTTCATATCATAACAATAATAGCTATTATTTTTGTAAGTAATCCGAAAATTCTCGGAATACTTAGAAGAAATGTCTTTCAGGCGTATAGTCCCTTGAAGATCTGGCCGGAGTTAAATGCGCACATACTCATACTGCCGCTTGCGCCCGCATAGAACCCCGCTGACCTTTAAAACTATTTTTTTTTTGTTAAATATCAATTGAATTGCATCAAACCAGCCATTTTTTTGTGTAAACATATTATCTCTAAAAATCAAAACCGTATGAAAGGAGTAGGGAAACAAGCGCAAAATATCATGTTGCTACGTTAAGCTACACTATTATTATAAAGAGGTAGTTTTTTTTTTTAATAGGAGATAATATCTTATAGTACTGTTCCAATTGCGAAAATTTCACTGATAGAAAGCTGCTTTTTCTATCGGTCCATTTTGTAGAAGGCTTTGCAGCGCTGCTTCTTCTAGTATGTGATCACCACTCCAGAACCTTTCAGCCCCATGGACCATCTCTTCTGCGAGTAATGTGTCCTACTTATTGCCACTTAAGTTTGGTGATGCTTCGGGCTGAAATTTAAAAAAAAATGCATCATCATCATCATCAGCATTTTCAATGTTGCCACTGCTAGAACTCAGACCTCTCTAGGAGAGGGAATGGGCCGTAATCCACCACGCGGGCTCAGTGCGGGTTAGTGAATGTCCCATTCTTCGAATTTTTGGTTCTAAGACATGCCGGTTTCCTCACGATGTTTTCCTTCACCGTTTTGAGAGCAGTGGTGATGAAATAAATTACTCGTACACAAAGAAATGCCCCTGGTTGGCTTGGAACCCGCGGCCTACAACTCGTAAGTCGGGGGCCTTACCACTCGGCCACCACTGCTCTATCTATATCTCCTTCGATTTACACAGATCCTCAGCCTGTAACCAATTCTATTTACCTCACAAAGATTCACTAAATACCTACATACAAAGAAACTTTTTTCCCCCAAATAAACGTACAATAAACGTTACGTAAACACACAACAGTAAAGCTACACGAAACAAAATAAACCCAAGTTATATCCACTGTTCAATTAATCGAAGTGTACACGAATATAACACTAACATTATAAAGCCGAGTGTACCTACACGAGCGAACGGAAAATAGTACATTATGATATAAGTGTGTAATGCTAGTGATTACAGTCGAGGCGGTATTTAGACCCGAGCCATGGCGAGGGTCTTAAGAAAGCCGAGAACGGTAATCATAAATTGAACAATAAGGTTTTAACCACATTATAGAACTAGTGCGTAATGGTAATCAAAATATCACAGTTTGGTAACAAGTGCCATTATATACCTAAGTGCAGTGCAATAAGAGTCACTTTATGAGCAAGTGTATTGAAAATATACATATTTCCTTTTTAACCGACTTCTAAAAAAGAAGAAAGTTCTCAATTCGGATGTTTGTATTTTTTTATGTTTGTTCGCGCATAACTTCGTCGCTTGCCAACCGATTTGAAAAATTGTTTTTTTGTTGGAAGGTTCTCAAATGGTCCCATAGTCACCAGGTTGGGATCTGATGATGGATCTTGGTGAAATCGAGGGACCTCCTGAAATATTTTTTTTTGTGAAGTCGGTTATTATTTTTTATAAAAAGGTTTTTGTTCTTTCGTTACTATAAGCTTCAGCATAATCAGCCTTATAATGTTTCCATTGCTGGGACTCAGGCTTTCTCTATAGGATAGGGAAGGGGCCGTAATCAACCACGCGGACCTAGTGTGAGTTAGTGGATTTCAAATGTCTTCGGAGCTTTGGTTCTAGGACAAGCCTATTCCTTTACCGTTTTGAAAGAAGTGGTGATTAATTAAATTACACAAATTAATATGTTATATTATGTTTTTTTTTTATATTTTTAATTTTCACAAACTTTTCTTATCTTTTTTACACGCTATTGTATACATTTCTTCCGAGCTCTCCTTTCGCAGGTCTGCTGGAAGAAATTTCTGTTTGCTATAAACAGTACCTTTGTACAAACTTTTATAAAATTGTATCTTTTTCAATGTATATGTGTATACATAAATTATAAAATAAATAAATAAATGCCTAGCTGGTTTTAAATCCGTGACCTACAACTCGTAAATCGAGGCTGTTACCACTTGGCCACCACTGCTCCTCCTCCTGGATACATGTTAGATACAAATCTGACCCGTACCAGACTTGGAACAACCCCCAATGTAAATATAAGATGCATGTTACAGTCATAAACACAATGCATACCGTGAGACAAATCACTTGGCACTTGCTCAGGCGACAAGCACAGTCACTCAGCCTGAAATACTGTAACAACCACATGCAATGGAACACAAAGTCAGTGTCCCCAAAGTTAGGTACACTCCCCTCGGGTGTAACAAGCCTAATTTCATGTTAGTTTCAATTAAAGCTGTACATACGAACATAACAGTAACACTATAAAGTTAGCTGCACACTTCGCCACAGACTACAAAAAATTATAGAAGGGTAAGTAGCCCACAAAGATCAGCAGCCCTACCACAAGATAATGCGCTGGAGTCGATTGAGAGGTGAGCCAAGAGAATCATCGGCAATGATGCACTTTTAGAGTCGAGGCTCCAAAGCTTTGAGCATTGCCGCTGAGTTGCTAGTCTGTCGGTGTTCTATTGTTTACTTTTCGGGGACAGGCACTGGAATTGCACAATCTAATTCCGCCAAGTCAGTTCCACCATCGGACTACAAGACGTACGGCGTTACGCCACCGGTACATGGTGGACATTCCACCCATACGCACAAACCGTTTTAGTAACACATTTATTATGCTTACTGCCAAGGAGTGGAATTCCCTGCCGGAGTCTGTGTGTCCTGATAGCTACAACTTAGGGGTCTTTAAGTCAAAAGTGAATAGGTTACCTCTAGGCAAGCGTGCTCCATCGTCGACCATTAGATGAGATTGTGGTCAAACGCGACCCAGTTAATAATAATAAAAAACTGAACTGTTAAAGGGACTGAAGCTATGTAGTGGGTATCGCTTCATCCCTCTTTCTCAATCGTACGCTTGACATTTTAACACGTCATAGTAAGACCTCAGGCTCGTTAAAACGTTAGTGTTTCCAATTATATGCCGCTAAGACTTCACAGACCAAAAAGATCGACGCTTTAGAAATATGGTACTGAACAAAGTGCTCAGGGTCTCTGGGACCGAGTTTTGAACCAACGTTGATCAAAAATCATCTAACAAACCTCGCTCTTGGGTGGAGCGGGAGATGTCAGACTCTTACTGACTAAAAACCCACTCGCTCGAGTTTCCTTTCAGATAACCTTGGCCCCAGTAGGCTTCGACCCAGCTGGACCCCTCCTGTTGCTAACAACTCCTTAAGGCGCGCGGGAACAGTGCGCGCCGTCGACGTCTTGGGCTCGGTCCGGATAGTTACTGGACGATCGGACAGCGAGCTACCCATGGCTCGCCGTCCGCGAGCCCGCGTCTACGGTGGCCGGAAATAGGGATCGGAATCCCGGCGGCGGCGGCGAGGGCGCCGTTGCCTGATGCGGTCGGCCTCCTCCTTTGCTAGTATTACTACTTTGCAGAGGAGGCGACCGTCTGATATGTGGATATAGTAATAGCTTTTTAACCACGCTTCGCATCCGTGATCTGCCAAGTCAGATATCACTATATCATAGCGGCTGCGGCGGCTTTGAGAACACAATTGACATAAAATGAACGTCTGATTTCTCTCCTTCTTTAGTCTATGACAATACCAAGTCAAACTCGCTTAGCAATCTTCCACAAGATTAAGTCGACGGTGTGGCAAACAAAAGTTGCGCGTCTGTACCACCGGCGTCCGCTTAATGTACCTGGAACAAGTATTAAGGAGTTTCATAATTTATTAGCAGCTGAGATTCTGTTTAGAGAGATAGTTTTTGTGGATGTTAGTTGAGCTGTTGTTTTTTAATGTTTTTTGATTGTGTTTTAGATGTGTGTGCATCTACCACTACCTTTCTCTGCATCACAAGAAGAATAAGAAAATGCCTAAGGCATTAAGTTCGCCTTTGTACATTTGTGCATCAAGTATTAAATAAATAAATAAATGTATGTGGAACAGACAGTTGAGCGAAAACTACACTAGCTCGCTGCACACGTGGGCCACGCCTGATTTGTGCGTAAAGTCGCGTCGCGTGGCGTGGATCTAATGTAGCCCTACAAGTCTAGTTTCCATATAAAATGTTTGTAGGTACGGCGTCCACGTCTGCTCAATATCATCATCATCATCGCCACTACGACTGGTCCTGTGCGTCTTGCATCCATTGGATTCCCGTGATCCTCACTAGGTCATCAGTCTACCTTGCGGGAGGCCTTTCAACGGTGCGTCTACCGGTACGTAGTCACCACTCCAGACCCATCTGTTCTACGTTCAATGTGGTCTGCCGCGCAGCTCGAAATACAAATCTTTCCACTTTATAATATTACTAGCTTCTGCCAGCGACTTCGTACGCGGATCCTGTTGCTTATGCCAGCAACATTCAGTGCTATAAACGTAAGAGTAGACAAAAATAAACAGAAAGCTCAGAACTGCTAAGCTATCGGGAGTTACACGTGTTATTGTGAGTCAACCATAAAAGATAGACGTATGCTGTTGTGGGATATTTTTTATATAATTTTGAGGAGAACATTTCCGTTATGCATGATTTCTGTGTAGCTTTAACCATTAAGGCTGCAAACGCGACGGAAGCTTAAAAAATGGAGTAATTTCTCCCGTTTCCCCAACATTTCCCTTCACTGCTCTGCTCTTATTGATCGTAGCGTGATGAAAAGTATACTATAACCTACCCAGGAGTATGAAGAATGATTGTACCAAGTTTCGTTAAAATCCATCGAGTAGTTTTTGTTTCTATAAAGAACATACAGACAGACAGACAGACAGACAGACAGACAGACAGACAGACAGACAGACAGACAGACAGACAGACAAAAATTTTACTGTTTGCATTTTTGGCATCAGTATCGATCACTAATCACCCCCTGATAGTTATTTTGGAAAAATATTTCATGTACAGAATTGACCTCTCTACAGATTTATTATAAGTATAGATTGTAGACTAGCTTTTACCCGTGGCTTCACCCTTCGTCCATGTCACTCAGGAATAAAGCAGCTTTCTACTGGTGAAAAATTTTAGCAATCGGACCAGTACTTCCAGAGATTACCTCTTACAAACAAAAATACAAAAAACTTTTTACAAAAAAAAATAACCGAGTTCAGTAAAAAAATTAATTGAATTTGAGGTGTTCCTTCGATTTTGCCAAGATTCCATCATCAGATCTTAATTTGGTGACTATGGGGCCATTAAGGAAGAATACCCTTTCCAACAAGAAAATAATTTTTCAAATCTGTTGGCAAGCGACGAAGCTATGAGAACCTCCTCCTTTTTTAGAAGTCGGTTAAAAAACGAACTTTACCTCTTTATAATATTATATATACATAATGTAGATTAGTGTATATAATATTATGCTCAAAAAATTCCATATAAACTCGCCCTTATCACACAGTATTAACATATATATTTTTCAGATTGCAGCACGTCTCATTACGCACCGCGCCGTAACGAACCAATTTTATGGAGTGCTTCCCTGTTACGGGGATACGTAAGGTAATATTGTTTTATAAGCGCGTTATGGACGAATATTATCCATTATTTTTGAGTTTTTTCAAGAGTCAAACCATAGGCTTTTTTTTTATTCTTTTTTTTTGGACCTTTATGCTTGTAAGTATATGTCAGTCCGATTTATCAAATTAATTTACATTCTAGATTATGCTAAAAGTCTGAACAAAGGACAAGCTCCTTCACTGTTAGGGTTTGAGAGGATATTATTCACAACTCCGATCTGCAACTTATCTAAACATAGTGTCGAATAATTCTTCTCTCTCAGCATTAAATTGAACACATTCCATCAATAAGTGATTGCATATCACTTATTGATGGAATGTGTTCATCTATTACCACACAGGTGGGGATGAAGTCTTTCCCATTTTGGAGGTAGTAACAGAGTGTAAAGTCCTGCAAACCTCCATTGAAGAGAGAGGATCCTCCGACCAGACAGGTGTTATAGTCTGGTGGGCTACTGCCCGATAGTTGATGTCAAGCTGTCGTATATGTTCAAATCGTGCGGAGAACTTTGATTGCGCGATGCAGGATTTCGTATTTTCTTCGTAGTTCTTATAGATTATTTGAAGGAATGTGTCCAGTTCTAATTCTGTGCGCTAATATAATCTATATGTGAACCAAGGTATACGAGGAGGCTGAGTTGAAGCTTTATTTATTTAAATTTTATGTAGGTACGTAGTACATTTGATACTAGAGTAGACTCAAAAAGCTACCCAACACAAATAGGACTGGACAGGACAGGTCTGCCGCATCTCGCTCCAACTGTGGGCCCGTAAAACACAAGATTGCAGGATTTTACCATCGGACAACACGACTTACGGCGAATATCCACCCTTAAGTTGTAGAAACCCTACGGTCCAGACTAAAGGCCTCGCCTTGTAGTTTAAACCGCGTACATGGACAGGACACAGGACTGGAACAATTTGCCCGCTGCGGTCTTCCCGTCCGATTATAATTTGGCAGTCTTCAAGACTAGAGTGAATAGGCTTTAAATAAACTAGTGCACTACACATCAACGCTTGCATCACTACTTACCATCAGGTGGGATCGCAATCAAGCAACAGCGCGCCGGCTTCTTTCTTTTCTTGCTTTCTTTCTACCGGACGGCCGGACGGCGAGCTAGCCAATGGTCGCCGTCCGAAACCCACGCCTACGGTGGTTAGAAATCGGGGTCGGGATACTATCTCTGTTTTCGTCGTTGTATAATTGACCATTCCATAACAAAATACTACTGCCTACAATGTACATATAAGTCCACAGCCTTACATAACATTCTGAACAAACAGCTTCACTACAATTTATTATTTGTTACTCTGTGGCAGTACTGTTCATCACACTTGTTCGCCAACTTCCTGACGATTCATCAATCGTTTGCTTATGAAATACAAATTAATTAACAAATGAGGCCTTTTAGCGTACACGATATTGTGGCGATACGATGTCGTGTCGTAACCGCATTGTAGGCTTAACGATCGATCAAACACGATCGTGTTTCGAACGCGAAGCTGAACGGAATGGAGAGAAGTGGACTGCACCGGCCAATCACAGTGCTCGAAATCTCCACTCCCGCATCAATGGAAACAATGTAAATGAAGCGGAGTAGAGGAGAATTCCAAGCCGGACAGAATGGAGTCGAGTGCTGAGCGGGGACCACGAAGTAGAGGGTAGCTAGAATCTACCCAATAATAATAATAATCTTTATTTTGTACATTTAACGCACACAGTAAAAATATATAATGACATGAACAGATACAGTAGTTGTACAAACACTGATCATTGGAAATAAAATGAACATTGGACTCCTTAACTAAGTAAAAGGAAACACTTACCACTTTTCTCTTCTCTTTCTTCTTATTAATTAAATAAATCACTTTTACAAAGCTGAAACTGCAGATTGAAATTTAATCATTAATAGTCGCTTTATGAAGCCGATCTCATCATTATCATTTCAGCCGAAAGAAGTCCATTGCTAGACATAGACCTCCCTAAGTGTCGCCATAATGACCAGCTCTGTGCGTCTCGCATCTATCAGAGCCAATCTACATTATAAAAATTCCTGTTACCACAAAAAATCATCAATATGCTTCAATATTTTCCGCATTACAACTACAACAATTACTTTTGCCCCACAAACCATTTACAACCCACGATTGTATCGGGATCCGACCAGTGCTATCAATCTTTACCCCACAGTAGCAAATTAAAACGAATGATCGTTTAAATACCGATTCCTCTCAGTTTTCTCGATCAATCCATTATTGTGTCAAAACTATTGCGGAATAGAAACTATGCTTAGTAAGTCATCCGTCTTTGTCTTTGAGTTTTTTATTGCTTTTTTACAGGCTCGAGTGATTATTAAGATAGAGATAAAAATGTATCTCGATTTAAGAGACAAAAAATGGTGAACGGTTTCTTTTTTAGTTGGGGAATCATTCAATGACTTCTCTCGTTCTTGGGCGAAGTGAGAGAATATGTCACATTTTTAATGATTTTTACCTTTTCCTGTTCCTTTTTTGTTTTTATTTCAGGGCCCCGGGGTTCTCTTTTGCACAACCCACTCGCACAGTTTCAACCTTAGTGGAGATTCAATTTTCAAGTAATTAATTTCTTCAAAAAGAACAAAAAAGAAGAGAGAAGAGAAGTAATATATAAGAAGTACTAGCTCTTGCCAGTGACTTTGCCGGCGTACATAAAATATAGCCCATGTCACTCAGGAATAAAGCAGCTTTCTAATGGTTTAAATTTTAGACATCGGTTCATTACTTTCAGAGATTACGTCCTACAAATAAAAAACATAAAAACAAAAAAAAACTTTGCCTTTATTAGATTATTATTTTATGTAATATTCAAACTACAAGTATAGATTTAAGCATGTACATTTAATTGTACATTCTTATACTTTTCTAGTTACTTACTGTATATCTAACAGCTCAATAAGCATCAATGAAAAGAAATAAAGACTTCTTCTCATTTTCTCACCCGTCACACATAAACATACATCTACATCCCAGACGGACGAAACGAAACCCCGAAAAAAAAAACTACACATCAATAAAATACATCATGAACGAAACGAAAACCAATAAAACGTGAAAAATAGTTACCCATCTAGAACGCAGCCGCGCGTGTAACGGAATATCACACAATTGCTATACCGCGAAAATGTTTGCCATGTATAAATCAAGTTGTCAGTGTTGCCGTTATAAATTCGCGGGCGGCCGCCACGAACGCACCTGGCAACATTTACCTTGATTGCGAACGCGGCGCTGCATTTGCCTTCCTACCACGTGCTGAACACTGGGAAAACGCGCCACTATCCGCCAAGCTCCCCACCCCCTCTCTCCCAGAGTAAACTAAGACCACAGAGGGGGTTTTGAGTGGCGTGAAAGCTTTTCACATAATGGTCATCGCTGGAACCATTCGTCACCAAACTTTCTTGCTTTACGTTCTGTATGCAAGGCTCTTTGTCTTTCTGTAATGAGTCGGAAAGTCTTGAAATTAGTCTGGTATGTTTTCCCCCATTTCCTAGGTGAGGCACTCTATTCGACTAATATCAAAGTTATGAATGTATGTTTGCTGTTAAGTTTTAAATGGAATTAATTTCCAAGTTTTAGTTCAACCTTTTATATACTTTGTGGGTGCTCTTTTAGAGTTGGGTGGTTTAATTTTGTTGTGCTCGTGCATTGTTTTAACGGTAATGTTTGCATATTTCATTGTTTAGTCTGCTTATTTAAAAGGGAACTAGGTGGCTTGACCACTTTGGTTTCGTAAATTTTTTACATTTATCTTTGTATGCGTTGGAGATTCGAAGCAGATTTTTAACTGACGGAGTCGGAATTTGCGTTACAAACTTCATCTATGTTCGCCTTAACTTGTTACAATTGACCCATTTAAAACAAAACTTATTTATCTGACTACGGAAAAGACAAAAGAAAAGTTCATTGTTTTAGAAGTCCATATAACTCTTGGCTGTACACGCCAAGAGTTCAGGAGCAATAAGATATGTCCATTGTCACATCTCGCTT